>CM060922.1:481229455-482596121 GCA_030737875.1 Allium sativum
ACAGAAAACAGAGCACACAATGATGAAAATTACATATTTCAAACCAAAAGATAAAGTCAGCAATCTGTTTCCATCTATGACCTCAGCCTAGAAAATCATGAAGCCGCCTATGTTGGCATGGAAATATACATTCTTCTGTAATATGAACTCTAAACTGAGCCTCAAACCAATGATGTGGCAAACCCAAATACCAGTTTTTTTATTGCCTCAGAAACATTTATACATTAGCATTCACATTCAGCAACAAAACGAAAACAAAATTCAGTGGCTATATAGGAAAGGGAAAAAAAATCTCATGGCCTCCATGGTGGTGGTGGTGGAGGAGTTCCAGGATACATAGGGGGAATAGCCGAAAACATTGTGTTTTTATCGATGCCTCCGCCACCAGCACTGGTCAAGGAAATCAAAGCTCCAACCAAACCTGCATTTCCAGTTAATGTAGGCTCAGTGTAACCATATTTAATCCTAACATCCGAAAATCCATCGTGCTTATCTGGGCCTCCAACCATTGCTCCAACTATTATATTTGGATTGGGCTTCTTGGTATCTCGCCACTTCGTTCCGCCCCTACATGAATATTTCACTCCATTGTGGGGAATAGATGCTCCACGATGGTGCACATGTTTCGGATAGTTCTTCCCATAGCCGACTATGTAACTCATTTTTCTAGGATTATCTCCCATAATGTAGTCCAACTACAAATATGTGACACAAAAAAAAGATTAATCGATGATTATAATCAGGATTTTTATTTAAACTCATTTAGACCAATTTTTAAAATTACTTGCACATTTCGACGTATTTCAGGACTAATTATAAAAGGAATTAGATCTCATTCAGTCGATGCAACATAATTCAGTTTTTGTACCAAAAGAGAATTGAAATAGCAGAATCTATACTGGTGCTTCAAAGAAAACTGTAAACCATGGTTATTTTAAATAAAGAAAAATATGCTTGCATTGTTCAAAACAAGCTAATACCATCGTATGTGACAATAAGAAACAAGAAAATAAGTTAGATGTATGAGAAATGGGAATCTTGAGGAAAATGGTAGAAATAACTAAATAATATAGAGCTATTTTAACTTCTTTGTTTTGTTCTTTGTCCATTACACTTATGCTACAAAAAGATATAGATTAACATGTAAAGAAAATATAGAAATTGATTATAAAAAAACCAACTCAAGTAAAAATATGATTTCTAGCAAAAACGTAAGGAGAAAAACAAATTCTTGTAGCGACCCCATTCATTTTGGTTATTGGCAAAAACAATTTCATCAGGCAAAAAGCGATCTATTTTTTTATTTAGTTTAAAACCGATTTGTGATAAGTTTTGAAAAGTAATCTACATAAATAAATATAGGGTTGATTATAAAATAGAGCCTGATTTCTAAATTTATTGCAAGAATAACCTTGCTTGGAAACTTGTTAAAAAAATAAACACCATAAGAAGTGAATATTGGGGGTCTTGATTGGTCGGTTACAGAGGGATAGGGAATATTGGGTACAGAGGATTTCATTCCGAAGTGAATTATCTGTGCATGTTCAAATGCACAAATACCGAACCTCTAACGAAATCTACTCCTGTGATAAGTTTGAGAGAATACATATTTTTGCAAAAGTTTTTCCTGTCGGCCTATATCTAACATGAGTCATGAAAAACTGTTAAGTTCACTCTTTGATTCATAAGCATAGGGGAGGAAAACAAAAATTAAGTTGTTATACCTGAGAAGAAGCAAAATTACGAAGAGTTTCAGAAGGAAAGAAATTGTTGCCACAGTACCATCCAGGGACGTCAGTCGCATCCATGTAATCGGCATACAAATTAGAAAGGAAAGCCGCATTAACTACATATTGTAAGGTCTGTAACTGACCATTATTAAGCTGTATCAATCCTCCTACAAACAAAAAATATATATCATCATTTCTTAATGTTTTAAGCACGAGAGATGACAAGGGCTGTAATGA
This sequence comes from Allium sativum, assembly GCA_030737875.1. Lineage (NCBI taxonomy): Eukaryota > Viridiplantae > Streptophyta > Magnoliopsida > Asparagales > Amaryllidaceae > Allium > Allium sativum. The sequence continues at coordinate 481,231,423 of CM060922.1, forward strand.
ATGAATACGCATACCTTTAGTGAAATTGTAAACATTATACTCCTTCAAATAAGAACACATATTCAGTCCGGTGATATTATGATATCCTCTCAAAGACTCCTCATAAGGATAACCTGGATTCAAGAAAATCCTCAATCTCGTCCAAAGCAAAACCGCAGCAGGCAACTTATTATCCCAACTTAACACACCGAAGTCGGGAATTCTCATATACGCTTTGGCGTTTTTAGGTAATCTTACATCGGTGGCAAACGTTATGTACGTTTTATTTCCAGTAGCATAATACATCCATCCCGCACTCCACATGTATTCATCCCAATATCCAGAAGAATTGTAGAATAATGCGATGTCGAGAACTCCTTTTGAATACGGTGTTCGTTTTCCATTGCTTCTTGCAAAATTATAGATGGTGGATGCACCTTTGATGAGTTTTTTAGAGTACGCAGCATCGTCGCGGAAAACAATGGAGGCAGAAGCTAAAGCAGCTGCCATTTCTCCACCTAAATCAGGGGCAGAGGAAGATACCGTGACGGGACGAGGGTAGTCCATATCCTCTGGTCTAGTCCAGCAGTAATGGTCATCTGGCGTGGTTGATGCATTCTTCGCTACTCCAACCTAAAAAGAAATATCAAGTTACTTCATTTTACAACGTACATAACAGCAATCATCTATTTCTCCTTACATAAGATTTCTACTTTAGGTTTCAGAGTTAAGCATTGAACATTGGATATTAAAAAAGATTTACCTGACTGTAAACTTTGTCGATGTTAGTACCAGTAGAATTGAAAGTCTTGAGTAGATAATCAGTTCCCCACTTGATTATACTTCTAACGTGATCGTACTCTCCATTTGCTTTATACTTATGACTATACTCGATCACCGACCAACTTAGCAATGTCATCGAGAAAGCCATAGGAAAATGAAATTTTATGTTGTCTCCAGCATCATAATACCCGCCAACAAGGCCGCCTTTTATTTCTGTTATGGCTGATCCATCTTTCAAACCAGAATTTCCTCTCCATTTTACTCCATTATTCTTTGGTAATTTACCCGCTACAAATCAAATAAGCTAGGAATGTTAATACATCTAATGTTTTGTTGCATTGCTCTTCTATTTTCCAATGAATCTAACTTTTCTAAGTCTAGTTACAATGGTAAATACATATGACTGAAAGACTTACATCGTTGAGCATTGAAAAACATAAGTGCCTTATTCAGCACCTTGGAGTACTCATCCAAAGGCTCAGGTCCCTTAACTTTTTTGGGCAGTGTCTTAACAACAATGACAGGAATCCCTATAACAACAAAAGCAGCCAAAATTGCCCAAAATACCCACCAAAGAACCTTTCTCTTAACAACAACGCATCCCAAATCGACATATTTAACCTTCTTTTTGCCTCCATCTTGAGGGCCCAGAAGCCAACTCTGTTGAGTCTCATCTAATTCATGCTGCTGCCTTGACAGAGCTGCTCGATCTAGATCAAGATTTCTACTGTGCTCATCGTCTGTGTTGATCTCAAATGATCCACCCCAATGATTTGCTGAGTGCATTTTTTTGCAAGAACAAAAGAATGAACTTAGTGTGCTAACATGAATAGAACAGTCTGTATATAAGGATTGGTTAAGTGAAATGGAAGATGCTTTGTCTCATTCATGTAATGGTTGACTAGAAGACGGTAGGAAGCAGGGAAAGGAGGCTAAATGCATGTGATGTGATAACTTGGGATTCCTGTCATTTTCTTTTATTTCATATCTACATATATTTTAAAGTAATCCTTGTTAGCTGCGAGATAGCTGTAATTGAAAGGGATTGTCTTCTTGACTTTAGAATACTTCTAAAAAATGCTAGATGGGTCTGGCTGTGTATAAAACCGTGTTAAATATCTGGAGCTAAGCACATATAAAGGTTAAAAGAAAGTTGTTCAAGATAAACCAATTTTTATAGCTGGAGTTATGTTGCTCAGAGACCATTGTACAAAACAGCACAGGAGTGACCCAGAGTGTTTCAACTACCAAGATGAAAGAAGATCCAGACTCAGGGACATGCAAACAACTTGCAAAGTGAGCAAGAATGTTTGACACATAAGTAGAAGAGCTCTTGTCGAAAATAAGTTTCTTTTTCCAACTTTTATCTCTTAGAAAGACCTTATTAATTTTCTCAATAGTTTCCTCTATATATTATTCACAGCAATATCTAGAAAGATATTTTTACTAGTCTAAGTCAGATCCCACCAGAATTGGTTGGCATGGAAATAATAGAATAAGATCATGTGGTGGTGAAGTAATATTCTATTTCTTAGCTCACCATTAGAAGGCAGGTTTGAATTGTACTGATTTGTTAAGTTGTTTGTGTGATTCTCACCAAAATATGTCTAACCAAAGAGCAGCCCACAGATTTAATTTAAACTTATATCAAATATTTGAAGCATAGAAAATGTAATAACTTATGTGGTTTGAAATGCTGAATATAGTAACAAAAAAATAACTTAAAATGTTAAGTATGAATGAATATATTAGCATTTAACACAAGTATAATCAGAACATTCTAAGAAGTTATTTTAAACATCCAGCTACAAACAACTTGTGTGAGTTCTACTATACAAGAAATAAAACCAAATCATATACGTTCCTTGGTCCAAAACGTTAGAAACGTAAAACAGTTTACAAAGTTGAAGCAATTCTATTTTATAAACAGGAAGAAAGAAACAACCGACTGTCTAACCTTTTCCCAGATCATCATATATATAATAATAGCCTTGTTGGCTTTGCGGAGTATGACAGCTAAGTACACCCTGTTTAAGACCTGTTCCATGACCTGCATGTGTAAACACTTGCACAAGAAAAGGCACTTCCATGTTTTTTTCCTTGACAACCGTGGACAATCATTTAAGATTTTGATGGTTCTCATGTATTCCAACTTATATACAAAAATATTAAAGTAATAATATTATTTACATGAATTATATGCAAAAATATTGATTATATCAGATAGTTGTATACACTATAGAGCAGTGTATAATAATTGAAGTTTAATGATGAAGAAATGTTATTTTATCACAAAACCAATTGGTAATGTGAATGATGTACTCTTAATATTTATACAGAATTTATTTTATAAATCCGCCGATGTGAAACTTATCTCAACATCTCTGTTTTCAAATTATATGTTCTCATGCATCACGGTGATTTCAATTATTAATCAATAAATCATCCATCATTCGTATGTTGTAGTGAATCTCACATGTTACTAAAATTATAATGATGAGTGGATGAGATTAAAATGGACAAATGTTAATTGTTACCAGAGTTTTGTGGGTAGAGAATTTCCTACCTACCATAACAAGGCTATTTCTCAAAATCCCAAAGTCATAGGTGACATATTTTCACCAACTAATATATGAATTCATGTTTATCATGATAATTAATGACTAATATAGAATGAAGTCAATGATAACAGAGTTTGAGCTGTGTTGAGCACATAATACAAAATAAATATTATAGATTAAGTTCATAAGTCAGTGGACATGTAAAAGCCATGTCTGTAGACTAAAAGCCATGAAAAATAAAAACTGATATTGCATCCTTCTCTGGAAAATTTGAGAACAACTGATCGGATTCCCTTTTCTAACTTCAAACATCCATCAGCATCATAATTTTCCCATAGATCGTCTTCTTAAAAAGAACCAGAGGATCATTTTCTAATTGCAAGATCTTTCTGAAGAACTTTCTATCTCCAGGATTTGTGTTGATTTTAAAGTAAAGGATAACTATTTTCTAATTTTATTCCATTTATCATCTTAAGATATAATATTGATTTTATTTCTTATTGATTGACCAACATGAATGGGACATCAATTTCATGAAAAAAAATATTGAGCAATTCATCGCAACCATCCTTGTAATCATCAGATCATACAAACCTCTCCTTTCCTGATATCACAGCCAAAATTAAACGGTCTTTTTTTTTTTCGTTCAGCCTTATAATTCAGGAACGAAATAAATATCTAGCTATGCCTAATAAGTGAACGATATGTCACACAGATGGATTTATCCCTCTTATCACCGTATGGGTTATGGGCTCAGCCCAAATGCTCACATGTAATAATATTACAAGCCCACTGTAATTTAGCGGTTGCCAAACACATTATATAAGGCAACGCAGATGAATCAATACGTTATTCAAGTAATAATAAACAATCACATTATTTTTCACTCTGTTACAATCTCCTTTTATGGTATCAGAGCCTCCCAAAGCTTAACAACTATATTTCACCAACGTTGATCATCTGCACAGCCATTCCGAACCAATGAAGACAGGGGGAAGATAAATTCTTTTCTCCTCGGTTTTTTCATCATCATCGGAGATTTACCTTGTTCACTCCTCCAACTTCGGTTTGAGTAGTATTAGTTCATCACAATCTCGCCAGGGGTCGAATCAGATAACTCTCATCATTTTCGCCTACCGTGACTGCTGCGATTTGTCTCCTGACACTGTCATCATCTAGCTGTGAGTACCGTTGCAAAGATCACCAAATTTAGTAACTCTGCCATCCAAAAATCATAGATCTGGTTGCGGAAGTTACTAAATTTAGAGGAATTGCCGTCCAAGAACCCTGTTTTCCCATATTCCCTCATTCTTGCTTCAAGAATTTATCATTCCTGTACTTCTTGATCAAAAATGGTCGGCGATAATGATACTGTAAGTTCAGCGAACTCTACTGTTCGTTCAGCCACACCCAATGCAACATCAAGTCTCACTCTCATCAAACCGAAGAGCCATATATATCGATCCCTTTAGACGATGACAACTACATGATATGGAAATACCAGATTGAAACTGTAACAACCCGGATTTTCAGAACCAATTTGAATTTTTTATTTTGGCAATTTTAATGAATTTTGAATATTTAAAATGATTTATTTTAAATAACAACGACTAAAATTTTATTTTGAATGAAGTTAGAACGAATATATATTTTAATTATATAACGAGGCTGAAATGGCGCAATAGTTTGAAAATTCGATTTCAAATTTCAATTGAAAGTACATGATTCAAAATAAATCGGATTTCGGTAAAACCAAAAATATTTAAATCTGTTTAATTATATTTTTCTAAAGAATGTGAAAAATCCAGATTTCATAACGAGAATTGAAAGTTATGTCCAGTTTAAAATTTAGAATAGTCGCTATGAAATATATATATTCTAATATTGTATATAGCCCAAAAAGTCACATTTTGCATACGGATGAATTTGGACTCGAAACCACTTCCACTGGGTTTAAAATGTTGTTTGCGACTTCGAAAAGTATAAACTTCGATATATTCCGAGATCCCGAATAGTGGCAATTGGATGGAGTTTTCGGTTACCAATACTTAGCCCTTAAAAAGTGAAATTTTGCGTATAAGCTCAGAATTCGACAAGATAAATTTTTCTGGATTCATAATGACAAATCATTGTTGAATTCCAAAAGGCGCGTCGAACGGAGTCAGTATGTGGCAGTGCAAAGCAAAACCATTTGTTCAAAAATAGGTAGTCATTTCACAAAGGAACATTGTTGATACAATCTTAGAATTCGATTCCGTCTTTTTTTTGGATTCGTATCGTCTAATAATGAATAAATCCAAAAGGCTATAATTTTTGGAGTTAGTGTGTGGGCGTGTAAGAAGAAAAGGTGCGCCAAAATCGTATTTTTGAGCAATATCTGAGCATTTTTGACAATTTTAAAGGATGGTCAAACGAACTCGGAATTTGACGAAACTTGATTCGTTGGACTCGTCTTGACGTCTATTATCTTATGTCTGAAATCCGTAGCAAACGGAGTTCGTTTGTATTTGGACGATACGCGAGAAACGAGCATAAAATCACTTTTCCTCCTCTTCATTCACTTTCTTCCTCTTCCTCCTTTCTTCATTTTCCTCTTCAATGGGGAGCTCCTCCTTCCGCCACCGCTGCCGCCCTTTCCTTCTCCCCTACCTCCTCCCCTACCACCGTCGTCGGCCTCCCTTCTCCCTCCTCCTCCTCCTCCTCCACTCTCTCTCCTCCTCTTTCCCTCTTCTGATTTGGAAAAACCTAGCTCCCCCGGCCTCCTCCTCCTCCACCACCACCACCACCTGCCGCCGATCTCCAGCACTACCCGCACGCCCAGTCAGGTCCGGCGCCGTCACCCACCCCCCAGCTCCCGCCGTGGGCCCCTCGTCACCAAAAACCCATTTTCCAAGAATTTCTCATTTTGCAAATAACATTCTGTCACTATTTCGCCAATAACTCCCAAACCATGCATTTATAACCAAAACTCCATAATACGATAGTCGAAGAGCACGATTTTCTCTTCGATTTGGGTATATGGAAGTCCTATTTTGGATTGCGGAGCTGTCCGAAAAACGCGTCCGAAGATCGTGGATCTGCTGCTGTTTTTCGCAATTTTTGGCGAATTGGTTCCGTTTTGGGAGAAAGTCCACTAGACAAAAGTTGTTCGGAATGGCGCGTTTAGGCTAGCGACAAAGTTTGGTGAAGATTGGAGGCCGTATGAAGATTCTAGAACAAAAGAGGCGAAATCGGACGATGGAAACGACAAAATGAAGACCGCCCGACCAATTCTACAGTAAAAGTGTCGAGGAGATTAGTATAGCTTAGGTGAGAAGTTCTCACTCTAATCTTGTTTTCTAGTCAAATATATACTAGGATGCAGACGGTGCTTAGTAGCACCCGACACCTTTGTTTGGAACCATGGATGTTTGGTTGATTTTTGGATTGATTGATTTATTTGTTTGAATTTGATTTGGGATATAAATTGAATTGATTAAAATTGGTATGTGTATAGCGCGAGTCAGTATTAGGCGAGGGATAAGGCTAGACCTTATTCCGATTCTAGTATTGTGCCGTCATGCAACCGGAATTTTCTAAAAATGTTAGAACAATAAAAATATCATTTTTATGGTATAAACGATCTGTATAAAATATTCATGTATTGAAATAAATATTTTATCGTTAAAAATATAATTTTTAACGAATATATGAATGAAAATAAATATTCATTTACAAATCGAACGATTTGTTTATGTACACTCATTTGACTGATATTAATTAAGATGATATATTTTATACATTGCCCAACTGCACAAATAAAATCAGTATATATTGATTGAAACCCCACACAGGTATTGGGATGATATTTGACATACACTAATCCCAATTGTTTAGTTGTGGTAATTGACTGTGTCTGATTCAATTCGGAAAGACCGAATATTTTAAATTAACGAATATTTTAAATTGACGAATAATGAATATTTTAAAACAACTAATATTTTAAAATAATATTCAGTAATGGATCAAAATATGATTTTGATGTCCGATTTGGGATGGACACGAAAATATTGAAATATATGAAGCCATGTTGATTAGATATGCGCCATTTTGATGTGAACGATATTTATATCGATTTTATTCATTTTTATAATGAATATCAAAAAGGAAATGATTTCAAAATCTGATATTTTGAAAATATTATCATTTATATATTGTAATGATAAGGAAAATTCAATTTTGATTTAAAATTTAAAATGAAGTTGGAATCGTTTTAAAACGAATTTATAAACGATTTAAATGGAAATCGACGAAATATATGTATTATATATATGTTTATTGGCCTGAATAGAACGCACCGCTCCGCGGCCGTTCGCGTATTTCGACCACTGACTTCGAATTGACGTTTTGGGAGATCCGACCGTCGAATTCTCCTAAAACTGGAACCGTTGGGTTCGTATCGAAAAGAGAATACGAGAGATTTGAAATCTAATGGTTGGATTTGGAATTATGTCCAAATCAAATTTGGAAAAGGTCGCTGTAAGTGCAGTTCGATGACCGTTTATGGAAATCGACTGAAAGGGCCTTAATAAAATTATTAAAAATATTGATAATTTGTGTAAAATCATAATAAATGGTTTGGAAAGAATTGGGATGAAAAATTCCATGTTTATAAAGATAAAAATATATTTTTATCAAAATGAACTAGTTATTAACTAGATTTGAAATCCAATAATTTTTAAATAAAATAAATTAGATATGTGAATGGTTTTAATATAACTAGAAATTTCTAATGAACAAATTGAAATGAAATTGGAATGGTTTTGGAATAGAAATACTCTTCGGAATATTTCGATATTGGATTCTGTGATTATACGGATATTATTATGGAAATTTGGAAGATATATTTTATAACATTGTTTCCAATACGATATTTATTGGTTTCAGAATTTGATATTGAATATAAGCCGATATAATTTCTACTCAGAGCCTTGTATTTAATATCAAATTGGATTTTGTGTTTGTCATGAATGATGTCTTTAATAACACTATTCTTAAACCCAGTTGAGAAAAAGAATAAATCTATGAATGAAGATTTAGTGAAGTTTTCCAATTAATTAATATTTAATTAGAACTGAATAAAAGAATTGGATTTTGGGTTTGTCGTGAATGATATCTTAAATAACACTATTCTTAAACCCTGTGTGAAAAGGATAAATCTTTTAATTAAGATTATTAGAGTTTCCAGTTAATTAACATTTAATTGGAATAAAATGGAATGTGAATTGGGTTTATCGTGAACTTTGTTTTAACGACATTCGTTCTTTAACTCGATTTACAGTGAAACATGATTTGGAATTTATAAAATTTTTTATTTTTTATTTAATGGAATTTTCCAAAGTAATTTTTTCCAATTTAATATATTAAATTGTAACTGAATGGAATTCGATTTATAATAATCGAATTGAGCTTCTATAGAGGAAGAATGTTAATATATATGGAATTTAAAAGGCTTTGTCGTTATTCCATTTATTTTATTATTCAGATATAGAAATTGATATCGATTATATATATTGATCTGTTTTCCATGAAGATTCCATAATTAATGGAATATGATTCGGGTTTATCGTAAACTGTGTTTTAAATGACATTAGTTCTTTAACCCAGTAAAAGACAGGATTACATGTCTAACATTGTATTTTGAACTGTATGGTTGATATCTGCTAAACATATATCTATTTGGTGGCAGAGAATTTATTATCTTGCTGAACACTCTTCTCTAAGACGTACGAGCTTAGAGGTTATTTATAGGCAGAAATCAATAGTACGGTGTAGATTGTTGATGCGGCATGTTTGATTTTCCAAAGTTAAATAATCATTAATATTGATTTTTGGGAAGATTAAAACCAAGCGGAGTTCTAATGAATCTTTAATTAGATTGAAATGGGAATGTGATAATTAAGTTATCAATTTGGGAAACGATCGAGAGTGGAGTATCACCAATTTTGCTCCAAGACATAGTTAAAACTTTAATTAGATTTGAACGGGAAATGGTAATTAATTTTATCGATAACACCGTTGTGTTAGATATGAATTGTTACCAGTTTCGCTTCATGGGGTGAATAGGTTGGGACTGGGAAATAAAATAAGTGATTACTTCGGTAAGGATCGCTAATCCCGACTAGTTTGGATAAATCTTAATTTGGTTTGAATTAATATCCAAAGGAAGATTAAAGAATAAATTTAAAGAATTTATCTTTTATAAAATTAATGGGAACATTTCCCAAAGGATATGAATATTTAAATAAAAGAATATTGATAATTGGAATGAGGCGTATGTTGTGTTTTTATAGCACTTATTTATTATATACACGAGTTATTCAGAAAGGTCGTGTTTATGCCCATTCCCAATAACTGATTCGACGATGAAGACGGTGGTTGAAGACTAGAGGTCTTCACATCGTTTGGATGATTACTGATGTCTTGATTGGGCTGTACACCCAAGACGAGGTAATAAGTGGTGATCGTCCAGACATACTTGGAGATCAACCGGATATGCGAGGACCACTCTCCTGTATTAGACATACGGGACCATGAATAAGGTGCCTCCGGTTTCGTTTAGACCCAGAACGAACTAGTGAATGGATGTGTTTCTATTAAATATATATCTGTTTGGTGGCGGAGAATTTATTCTTTTGCTTAATGCCCTTCTCTGAGACGTACGAGCTAAGAGGTTATATATCGATAGACATCAGTCACATGGCGTGAATTGCCTGTGTGGCATGCTGAGATGCAAATGATCGAGGCTTCTGCTGAAAAGCAGAGTCTTGTGGTTGACGATCAAAGCATGGCTTTAATATAGCATAGCTTTGTGTATAGCGTTAATTCGCGAGTCTCACACCTCGGTATGAGTCAAAAACGGGATTAGGGACCCAAGGAGGACGTGACATATATTTCTAGCTATGGGCGGTGTCATGGTATGGAGCCCAGACATTTATTATTTTTACCTATGTGGTTTTTGGACTTGCGAGGCGCCTCAGATATATCGGTCATTACGAAGCCGATGGATAGGTCCGATACGACCGGGAAACGTGTGTTCAGGAATAACTAATCCACAAACATAAGTGTGGACCGGCCTTGGAGGATCCAGGGGTTGCCTAGAGTGTGCAGTCCTGAGGCATTTGCTAGAGTGTCTCGAAGCGGTTAGAAGTACATCCCTTGCCTAGACTCATGACGGAAATCCAATTTCCAAGACATGACATCTCGGTTTTGATTGTAGAGCCTAGTATGGCGACATGATATATGGTACCCATGCCGTCTATGGTTGATACATTTTATATTGGAAAATGATTTTGACACTATACATTTATAGTAATATCAAAATGATTTGCTTTAAACGTACCAAGCATATTTGGCTATTATAAGGAAAAACTCTATCCTCCGGCTTGCGTTGCATTGTGTGATGGGACCTGGGTCTTATAATAGCTTCATTTTTCCAAAAAGCATTGCACTTTTTATTTTATGCACTGGTATTCTTGGGAGGAAGCCCTTTGAGTGTTATACGGCCTAGTCCCTTGATTTACCTTACTTTAAAAAGAAAAGATTTAATAAGTTTTTTTAGTTTTCACACCAGTCACATGACTGACCTAGAGTTTATTGTTTTAATCTAAACTCTTGGAGCCCCTATTATCTCTACGGGCAACTAGTAGTTTTGGTTTTGCAGATATTGTAATCAAGGATCCTGATTTACAACTGTAGTTATATTTCGAACGCTCTGTATCCGTGTATTTCTTTCAGTTGTGTTTTGTATTATTTTCCGCTGCATTGTAATTTGTAAATCTCTAATATTTATCAAATGTATATTATTTGTTTATACTCTGTATATTATTGTACTCTGATGTAAATTGTTGTAATAAGTAATGAAATGTTCTTTTGTTTGTGTTCTGATTTGTCGTGTTCTCAACTCAATTCGGGCTTTCCCATAAGGGCGAGTTTGGGTCGTATCAACGTGGTATCAGAGCTTTGGTTTACAGAGCTCGAGAACGAGACACATTAGAGCCAAATGAAAGAATTCATCAGAGATTGGATTAGTAATATCCAATGAGAATGACTCATTAAAGATGGGATCAGCAGTATCCTAGAATGAGTTGGAAGAGTGTTATTTTTAAAATTAAAAAAATGAAAAGAAAATTTGTTTTGAAAATTAAATCTAATTACATGTATTTGAGTATTTTATTTATATTGAATTTGAACAATCGAGTATATGAAGATTTTGCATATACGCATCATGAACGTATATTCGAAGTCTCAAATATACCGGAAGATATAGAATCACACTCTAGTCGCCCGGATATGATTCTGATAATTGATATATCATCATCAGAGTTTATGTTCCAGTTTCAAAAGTGGGATATCTATATATTTTCAATTGAATGGTGTGAGAACCAAAACTAGATAGGGTTATTTGTTGTGAATTGGCATCAAAAATATGATTTTTGAATATATCAAAGATATATGTTTGAAATCCTAATCGAATAATTGATTGCAGATTGTGTTGTTTGATTATTATATGTTTGAAATCCTAATCGAATAATTTATACAGAATTTATTTTATAAATTCTCCGATGTGGAACTTGTCTACATCTCTATCTTCAAATTATATGTTCTCATGCAACACGGTGATTTCAGTTATTAATCAATAAATCATCAATCATTCGTGTGTTGTAGTGAATCTCACATGTTAATAAAATTATAATGATGAGTGAATGGGATTAAAATGGACAAATGTTACCAGAGTTTTGTGGGTAGAGAATTTCCTACCTACCATAACAAGGCTATTTCTCAAAATCCCAAAGTCATAGGTGACATATTTTCACCAATTAATATATGAATTCATGTTTATCATGATAATTAATGACTAATATAGAATGAAGTCAATGATAACAGAGTTTGAGCTGTGTTGAGCACATAATACAAAATGAATATTATAGATTAAGTTCATAAGTCAGTGAACATGTAAAAGCCATATCTGTAGACTAAAAGCCATGAAAAATAAACACTGATATTGCATCCTTCTCTGGGAAATTTGAGAACAACTGATCAGATTCCCCTTTCTAACTTCAAACATCCATCAGCATCATAATTTTCCCATAGATCATCTTCTTAAAAAGAACCAGGGGACCATTTTCTAATTGCAAGATCTTTCTGAAGAACTTTCTATCCCCAGGATTTGTGTTGATTTTAAAGTAAAAGATAACTATTTATTAGAGATTATACCAGAGATAACTCTCTCTTATACAAAATGAACGTCGACCCACTACCGTTATGTAATATACTAGCTTATGGGCTTTTGTTTAGCCCAACATCTTATTTCTGCTATATAAGCCATAGCATCATTGTACTCTGGATTAAACAGTTCAATTCATTTTACAGTTTCATTCAATACAATCTTCCTACTGTAAGAAATTACATAAATTTACTCTGATTTCTTACATGGTATCAGAGCCATAGTTTGCCCAACGGCATACACTAAAACACTTTTCTGTTGACCAAAGGAAGAAGTGGTTTTTGGTCTCCTCAGTTTTTATATTCATCATCGGAGAGCCACCCCTCTCTGATCATAGTACAGCGTCTGTTCTTATCGAGATTGTGCGTGCCAAGCCGGAATCTTTGTTCTCAGCGGCTACAATAATCTTTTTCTGGTCATCAGAGATTCTTGATCTCGTCATCTGACTTCTTGATACGAGAGTACTAATTCATGCATTCAAAGGAACGCAAGAACCACCTCTGCACCCCTGCTTACCCATGTTTTCTGTATTGACTGCCACTCTTTCGAGCAAGTAGCCTTGTCATATACATTGTGCACCATCCTATCGCCATGACTGGATTCAGCAACGATCAATCAACGACAAATTCTGGAATAGGCAGTGCTGAACCTCCTGCTCCCCCTCAGACTCTCGTCAAACCGAAGAGCCAAGTTATCACAATCCCTCTCGACGAAGAGAATTTTCTTCTGTGGAAGTTCCAAATTGAAACTGCCTTGAAAGGGTATGACCTTCAAGATTATGTCAATGAAACCAAATATGTGCCACCTGCAACGACCATCGACAAAGATGGATAGATGATTTGTAACCCAGCATATACTCATCACCAAAACAAGACAGTCCACTGTCATCTTGGTTGTTATCGTCTATTAACGCAAACTTACTGTCTCAAGTTATAGGATGCACTACTTCACATGAGATATGGACCACAATACAACAAATTTTCAATTCTCAGTCAGCGGCAAGAATCATGCATTATAGAAGAGAATTTCAGAATTCAAGAAAAGGTGACGTGTCAATGAGAGAATACATCTCTAAAGTTAAAACCCTATGTGATAAACTCAAGGCTGTGGGGCACCAAATTTCAGACAGTGAACAAACTCTTACATTAATGAATGGGTTAGATGAGGAATACGAGTCTCTTGTTACTTTTATTGCTACCCAATCAGCTTTACACTGGTTTGCAATCAGTTTATTCTGCCTTATTGGCACATGAAGGCAGGGTAGAGCAAAGAAAAGCTACCCAAAATGACTTTAGCATAAATCTTGCCTCAACTTCAAGAAACCCCAACCAATCAAGAAGCATACCTGGATTTGGTAGAGGTAACAACCAGGGACAGAGAGGAAATGCAAACCAGAGAGGTAGAGGGAGAGGCAGATCCAGCAATGCTCCAAGAATCAAATGCCAAATATGTGATAAACCTGGACATGCAGCAAATAGATGTTACTTCAGATTCAATACTGATGTAAACAATGCTCAGCAAACTCAATTTAATCAAAGAAATGCCAATGTAAACTTGGCACAGGCAAATTAGATCAGGTCCAGTGGAGAAACTTCAACTAATGCAAGCAATACGAATGATTCAAGCAAAATTGAGGATATCAACAGTGAAGACTGGTTCCCAGACTCTGGGGCAACCAACCATATTACTAACAATTTGCAGAACTTAAATCTTGGCAACAAAAACTATTCAGGTACGCAAGTTATTCATACATGCAACGGTGAAACTATGAATATATCACACACTGGAACAGGTTTTGTTAAGGGGAAGTGAAAACTCTTTCTCAATAATTTACTTAGAGTTCCTAATGTCAAGAAGAACCTAATCAGTGTTTCTCAATTTACAAATGATAACAAGGTATATTTTGAGTTTCACCCTAATTATTGCCTTGTTAGAGACTCTCTAAACAAAAATATATTACTACAGGGTAAACTGGACAATGGATTATATAGGTTCTGCAATATGCACTAAAATTGGATCATGACAATAGTAGTTGGTGTTGTAATGCTAGTATTCAGTTTTCTGATATTGATAATGTGACTGATTCTAATGTACTCAATTGTAATATTGCTAGTAATGACAATGTCAAAGATTTGATTAATTCTGATAATTCTAGAAACAATAGTGTTAATAGTGATCTTGACATGTGGCATTGCAAGCTTGGCCATCCTAGTTATGACATTGTGACAAGAATACTAAATGATAATAAAATTGCTTATAATCATATACCTGATTCTGGCACTTGCACACATTGCCAAATAGGCAAAAGCCATAAATTACCTTTCAGCAGATCAGAGATTGTTTACAGAAAACCCATAGAATTGATAACAACAAACTTATGGGGTCCTGCACCAATATCCTCAAGACAAGGCCACAGGTATTATTTATCTATTGTAGATGCATATACTAGATACACATGGATTTTCTTTCTAAAGGCCAAGTCAGACACACATGATGCTATGCTACAGTTCATTAATTTTATAGAGAGACAGATGAACTGTAGCATAAAAATCATAAAAACAGATGGGGGAGTGAGTTTTTCCCTTTAAAAAGGTATTTCAACAGGAAAGGGATCATTCACAGAACCACTTGCCCCTACACATCTGAACAAAATGGCATGGTAGAAAGAAAACATAGGCTATAACTGAAACTGGCCTAACTTTACTATCAAAAGCATCCATGCCATTGAAATACTGGAGTGAGGCATTTGAAACTGCAGTATACTTAATAAACAAAATGCCTACAAGGGTTTTGCAATTCAAATGTCCTCATGAGTTGTTACCTGATGAGAAACCTGATTATAATCTCATGAGAACATTTGGATGCTTCTGTTTTCCATGCCTCAGGCCGTATAATAATCATAAATTATCTTTGAGGTCAAGCAAATGTACCTTCATTGGTTATGGCAACAATCAAAAAGGTTACAAGTGCATGGATGATAAGGGAAAGGTTATAATTTCTCGACGTGTTGTGTTTAATAAGTGTGTCTTTCCTTTTGCAAAAAAGGGAGACACAAATAAACAAGTTAAGGATCAATCAAAGGTGGTGATAGGGAACGTGCCAACACTGCATGAATGGACAACACACACAAATAAAGATGAAGCATCAAAAATCACATTAGCCACTCCAACTGCATCCAGCACTAGGTCTGAATACAGTTCGAGTGACCATATGATAGATGATGATCTACCACAAAATGATGGCATGAATAGTCAGGAAAGTCATGGGGATGATAATACTACAACTGATGTCAGCAGCAGTGACAGTGAGGAACCACAACCACAAGCAAGACACCACATGATTACTAGAGCTAAAATGGCATTTTCAAACCTAAGATCTACAATGCTACTAGCAAGAACAGAAAAGACATCAAACAAATGATTGATCCATTCACTTATGATCAAGTAGAAAAGAATAAAGAGTGGTGTGATGCAATGGATAAAGAATACAAGGCCTTAGTCAAAAATAAAACATGGAGTTTAGTTGAGCCACCTAAAATTAAAAATATTGTGGGATGTAAATGGACTTACAAGCTAAAGAAGGATGCTGATGGAAATATATGCAAACACAAGGCCAGGCTTGTGGCAAGGGGATTTTCTCAACAATATGGGTTTGATTTTAATGAAATATTTTCACCAGTGGTCAAAACTACCACTATCAGAATAATCCTAACTATTACACTCAATAATGGTTGGAATATAAGACAATTGGATGTATGTAATGCATTCCTGAATGGTGATCTAAATGAGGATGTATACATGAAGCAGCCAATGGGTTACATATGAAAAGATAAAGAAAATCTTGTATGCAAACTTCACAAGGCAATTTATGGTTTGAAACAAGCCTCTAGAGCTTGGTACATGAGATTGAAAAACACACTCACAAGGCTGGGTTACAAGGCAACTGTTTCAGATAGCTCACTATACATCAGAATCACCAACCAGAGTACTACATATATTCTCGTGTATGTAGATGATATTTTGATGACAGGAAATGAAAAATCAGAAATTGACAAGGTTGTGACACAACTAAATCAAGCTTTTGCCATCAAAGACATGGGAGAAGTAACTTACTTTCTAGGCATACGTGTATAGAGAAAATCAGATTTAGAGGTATTTCTTTCACAAAAGAAATATGCAATAGATATTCTAATGAGAGCAAACATGGACAGAGCTAAGGCTATCACAACCCCTATGACAAACAACCTAAGACTGTCAAAACATGATGGTGAAGCCATGGATAATTGCAAGTAATATCGTAGCATTGTGGGTGCTCTACAATACTTAACTACAACGAGACCAGAGATTTGTTATAGCATTAATAAAGTGTGTCAGTTCATGGCTAATCCACTTAGCAAACATTGGATGGTAGTCAAGCGAATTCTACGATATTTACAAGGAACCCTAGACTATGGAATCACCATACAGAAAGGTAAAGATATTAATTTGAACGCTAACAGTGATGCTGACTGGGCCAATGACCCAGATGACCGACGATCGACTTCAGGCTACTGTCTGTTTATGGGACCCAATCCAATTTCTTGGTGCACGAAGAAGCAACCAACAGTATCTCGATCCAGTAATGAAGCGGAGTACATGGAAATAGCTTCGGCGGAAGCTGAGATCGTTTGGGTAGAAGCCCTAATCAAGGAATTAGGGTTTCGATTCTTGAAGACGCCAATACTCTGGTGTGACAATAAGAGCACCGTTTCACTCTCTGTCAATCCCATCCAACACTCGAGAACAAAGCACATTGAAATTGATCTTCACCTCGTCAGAGAGAAAACTGAAGCTGGTAAACTGGAAATTAGACATATTCCAGAGTTCTACCAGAAGGCAGATCTCCTAAAAAAGGCTTTATCGAGACCTAATTTTGAAAGACTGAGGAAAGAACTCAAAGTTTCTAGCGGCTGCGTAGATTTCTCTGGATGAAACCCTAGTTCATTTTGAGGCAGGGTATTAGAGATTATACCAGAGATAACTCTCTCTTATACAAAATGAACGTCGTCCCACTACCGTTATGTAATATACTAGCTTATGGGCTTTTGTTTAGCCCAACATCTTATTTCTGCTATATAAGACATAGCATATTTGTACTCTGGATTAAACAGTTCAATTCATTTTACAGTTTCATTCAATACAATCTGAAGAACTTTCTATCTCCAGGATTTGTGTTGATTTTAAAGTAAAAGATAACTATTTTCTAATTTTATTCCGTTTATCATCTTAAGATTTAATGTTGATTTTATTTCTTATTGATTGATCAACATGAGTAAGGCATCAATTTCATGGAAAACAATATTGAGCAATTCATCACTACCATCCTTTGTTATCATCAGATCATACAAACCTCTCCTTTCCTATGATCACAGCCAAAATTAAACTGTCTATTTTTTTTTTGGGTTTCAGAATCAACTAAAAGTAAAATAAAGCCTAAAATTAACATTCATTTGTAACTGTATATGGTTTAGTACTCATGAAAGTTTGATCTAATGCACTAAAATTTTCGTATGAACAATGAACTATTACATTATGCCAAGATGGTAGTTTAATGCAGTTTCATTACAATAAACAGAGTGTTGAGCATTTCAATTTGCTACCAACAATAACACCACCACCACCACTTATAACATAGAAAATCAACCAAACTATGGCTGTCAGAGTGAAAAGACAGCGAAAAGAAAGGTATCATATCTCTTTTGTTGATAAGCCCAAATGCATATTCGTGCAAGTACACAGATAAACTTATAACATGCACTGGTGATGATAATTTATTTGTTTTTCCTTTAAAACATAAATATGTTGGTAAATTCTACAATGTAAAATATTACGTCATACATTTCATGCTTTGGGATAACTTAGTAAAAAAAATATCAATAAACAGGAATAAGAAATTGGACTGGTGTCATTAAAATTGAATTTACTTTTTAAAATAATGTGTTAATAGAATGAGGCAGGCTATTTGGATACAAAATTAGACACAAATTGAGAGACATAGAATCTTGATCATTAAATCTTTTTTCCTTTGTATGAAGAGTGGAAACTAGAAGACAATCCAATGGTGCAGATTATTTGTATCACCAGTTGTGTGTTTCTGTGTCTGAATAGATTTTCCCTAATAAAATAATATGGTGGATTATGGTTCTAAAAGATTAAAAAAACATTTTTCACCAAAAAGGGAGAAGTTAGTCATTTCATAGTCGACTGTATTGACATATCGACTTAATTAAAAATTGATGATCGACTAATTGACAACTATATGATGATGAATTTTTTTACCACTAAAATTTTTCTACCATTAAATTGATTTATATAATTAGTTAATAATTTACAATAGCGTATATGACGTATATGATAAAATTTTATTTGATTTGTTAAACTTAAGCTTTTAATGTGTTGTTCCATTCGTATCGACGCACTGAGTACAATGATATTATATTTTATATGTTTGGATATTCAATTTGGACTGTAACGCTGTTCAAAATATATCATCTGGTGTATCTGGTTAATTGGGCTCATCTGTATTGATTCGAGCTAACATAAATGCAAATTTAAATTTGTGGCAACGCGTTGGTTTGTGGATGTAAGGGTTGTTTATTTCACTGTGGGTTGTATCAGGTATATTACCTTCTTGGAGTGGGTCTTGGGTCGAAACCATTTTTATCTGTTAGAAAAAACATATAAATTTAAATAAAATTAATGTAATTGGATTGATAAACGATGTATCTTGTGTTCTTTCAATGATTTTTATGATGTATGGAGATGGGTAAACGCGTTCAAACTTTCAACGTTGAAAACTGGCCACTCTCTTATAATACTAATACAGCCACATAACGGTGGAGAACCGACCGTTAGATTGCATAATTTGAAAAAACTAGATTTTTTTTATTAATCTTAGTTGAATACCAACAAACAATGTGTTAGTTAATCACTACAAGATAACATGGTTATTCCAACGGCTCAGAGCCATTGGTGTTTGTTGGGAGCCATTAGAATATTGCTCACGGATTCAATCATTTTTCAATGAAACCAACGGACACTTTCCAACGGCTCCTAACGGTTGTCTTCCATTGAATATCGTTTGAAATAAATGATCCAAAAGTCGTTGCTAAACGTTGATAGCCATTGGAAATCTGAGTAATTTTTTTATAACAGCAGGCTTATTATCTTTTAGTCATACCATTTCAATTTCAATTCCATTTCCATTTCATTTCACGCATATATAACAATAACAATATAAACATCCAACATAAATCAAATCAACACCAATATATACAAAATAAACCATCCAAACATCTCAAACTATTCATCAACCTCATACGACAACAAACCAAACGTATTCCATCAAAATATCAAAATACATCTAAAATATTATCCCCGCAACTTCAAACCAACATATACAACGTCAAAATAATCTTCTTAATGAAGACAATAGAGCCGTTACAATAGAGCCGTTAGAGTGTGAACACGTTTTTATCATATTTAGCATGCTTTGTCATTATCTACTAGCCGTTAGGCTCATGCATACTTGGTATATTTAATACTAGCCGTTATGCTCATACATATTTGGTATATTTTGTACTAGCCGTTGGGCTCATAGCACTATATATATGTGCACTTTGTATCATGTTTTGCATCAATAAAAATTGCAATTGTTCCTCTCTAATAACTCTCCTCCTCATCCCTTAATATGGTATCAGAGCGAAGTTGCCGAAAGGCTTAATCTTCAAGCAGAAAGTTGTTTTTGTTTTATGGCCAACAACAATGAAGTAACCTCCGTTGTTTCAGGAAGCTTGGGGTACAGTGCTCCACCTAACCATCATGACCTAATTAAACCAAAAAGCCAAATTATCACCACATCTCTAGACGAAGACAATTACATTCTATGGAAATATCAAGTAGAGATCGCTTTAAGAGGGTATGATTTACTGCAGTACATTAATGGGACAATAACAGTCCCACCAGTGACGATAACCAATTCGGAAGGAGAAATTGTGCCTAACACAGACTACACAAAGTTTCAAAAACAAGACAGCCTCCTCTCCTCATGGCTCCTATCGTCAGTAAGTTCGAATTTATTATCATAAATAGTTGGATGTAGCACGTCTTATGAAATATGGAAAACAGTTGAACAAATTTTCAGTTCACAATCAGCTGCTAGAATCATGCAATATAGAAGGGAATTACAAAATTCTAGAAAAAAGGAGGCAAGCATGAAAGAATACTTAGGAAAAATTAAAAATCTGTGTGACAAGCTAAATGCTGTTGGTCATAAGATCAGCGACAATGAGCAAATCCTATTTATTATTGGTGGATTAGATGAAGAATATGAATCTCTAGTAACTATGTTAGCCACACAACAAGCTTTACCTGATTTACAGTTCGTTCGATCAGCACTCCTTGCTCATGAAGGCAGAATTGACCAAAGAAAAACAGCACAAAATAAGTTCTCTGCCAATTATACCATAGTCAGAAATAAGAAGATACAACGAGATAACAACAACTATCGTGTGAAATGTCAAATATGCCAAAAGTTTGGTCACATGGCGAACAAATGTTACTTCAGGTATAATTTAGACATAGTTAGACAAAAGGCAAGACAAAATTACTTTTCACAAAGAAGAGCACAAGCAAATATGGCAACAACAGGGAATTCAACTCAAAATAATAATAACGCAAACCGAAGACATAATGCTGCAGATGATGATGAAGTAAAAAATGAAGACAATGGCTTCGAAGAATGGTACCCTGACTCAGGAGCGACTCGCCACATAACTAGCAATCTTCAAAATTTAAACATTGGGAGCAGAAATTACTCAGGTATGAGAAATTTGCATATGGGTAATGGTAGTACTGCTAGTATCACACACATAGGCAAAGGGACTATATTTGGGAAAAGACAACTCAAATTAAACAATCTTCTTAGGGTACCTACGATTAATAAAAATTTGTTAAGTGTATCAAAATTTGCCAACGACAATAATGTTTACTTTGAATTTCATCCTAAGTTTTGTTTAGTTAAAGATTCCCTAAATCATGAAATATTACTTCGAGGTAACCTATACGATGGTTTATACAAATTCAAGACTGCAAACTCAAGTGGAGAATTCTGGTATAATAATGTAGATGCTAGTAGTGACAATGACTGTATTAGGAATAGTTGCAATAATGTTGATTATGACAATAATAGCGATGAATGTAACGTGATTAATTCTTGGCATATAAAATTAGGACATCCTAATCTGGAAACTGTTAAGACTGTTCTGCGTAATAATAACATTCATTATAAAAATGTACCTATCAAACACACATGCACGCACTGCCAACTCGGCAAGAGCCACAAGCTCCCTTTTAGTGATTCTGAAACTAGCTATAATGAGCCACTGGAACTTATAGCCGCTGACTTATGGGGACCCGCGGCTCTAAATTCATATCAGGGACACAGGTATTATCTTTCTTTTGTGGATGCTTATTCTAGATATACTTGGATATACATGCTGAAAACTAAATCAGAAGCTTGCAATACAGTTATGCAATTTATAACTCATGTCGAAAAACAAATGAACAGTACTGTTAAGGTTATTCAGACAGATGGGGGAGCTGAGTTTAAACCTCTAACTAATTACTTTCTCAAAAGAGGGATCAAACATAGATTAACTTGCCCGCATACGTCCGAACAAAACGGTTTAGTCGAAAGAAAACATCGACACATAGTAGAGACTGGTCTAACTTTGTTATCACAAAGCTCATTACCCATGAAATATTGGAATGAAGCTTTCTACACATCTGTATTCCTCATTAACAAGTTGCCAACTAAAGTCTTAAACAATAAAAGCCCACATGAAATGATATACAGTGTTAGACCAGAATATGGTTTTCTGAAAGCCTATGGATGTCTATGTTTTCCATGTTTGAGAGACTATAACAATCATAAACTAAGTATGAGATCAAGCCCATGCACATTCATTGGGTATGCACAAAACCAAAAAGGTTATAAGTGCATGGACAAAAATGAAAAAATATATATTTCTAGACATGTGATATTTGATGAAAACAAGTTTCCTTATGCAGAAAAGCAAATCGGCAAAAAGGATGGGGAACAAAGCATAAACAATAACATACGGTTCGAGCCATTCATTACTGAACCACCTTCAATCGATAGAAATGAAGAGCAACAACGCACAAGCAATTTAAACACCCAGGAAGAAACTATGGATCAAACAAACGAGCAAACCAATGAGACACACAATGACTCAGAAGATACAAACATACATCAAAACATGCAGCATAGTGAAGATACAGAAAACAACAACAATGTTGACAATACCAGCAACAATGATACACAGCAACAAACACCACCACAATCAACTGGACATCACATGATCACCAGGTCAAAGAGAGGCATCTTCAAACCCAAAGTATATAATATTTCTGCCAATGAGATCGAACCATTGAATTTCGCTCAGGCTATAAGATCAAACAAATGGAAGGAGGCAATGGACACTGAATATAAAGCTCTCATAAAAAACAATACTTGGAGCTTAGTGACTCAACCAAAACACAAAAATGTGATTGGTTGTAGGTGGACATACAAAATAAAAAGAAAAGAAGATGGATCTATTGACAAATACAAGGCCAGACTGGTTGCAAAAGGTTACGCGCAACAATTTGGTTTTGATTTCAATGAAACTTTTTCCCCAGTCATAAAACCCACAACCATCAGAATTATACTGACCATTTCTCTAAAGAAAGGGTGGAATGTGAGGCAAATGGACGTCAACAATGCTTTTTTGAATGGGGAATTGACTGAAGAGGTATACATGCAACAGCCTGAAGGATATGGTACTGGTGATAAAGTATGCAACCTACACAAAGCAATATATGGCTTAAAACAAGCTTCGAGAGCTTGGTATGAAAAGCTAAAGTCAACTTTGTCTAACATGGGTTTCTCACAAGTTAAATCGGACAATTCTCTATATATGAAGAAGGGCATACATGGAACTGTGTTCATTCTAGTATACGTTGATGACATGCTAATAACAGGAGACAACAACGAAGAAATAAACAGAATCGTTCACAAGCTGGATCAAAATTTCGCCATTAAAGACTTGGGGGAACTAAAATATTTTCTTGGAATACAAGTGATTAGGAAAAACAATGGTGAATTAATATTATCCCAACAAAATTATATCACTGAAATACTGCAAAGGGCAAATATGCAGAAGGCAAACTCATTACCTACGCCTATGATTAGTAACCTAAGACTATCTAAGCATAAAGGAGAAGCTATCGACAATGCCAAACAATATAGAAGCATAATAGGAGCATTACAATACGCAACTATTACTCGACCAGACATATGCTACAGCGTCAATAAACTCAGTCAATACATGCAGAACCCTTTATCAGAACATTGGACGGCATTAAAGAGAGTGTTACGATACTTACAAGGCACAAAACATTACGGCATATGCCTAAATTCAGAAAAGGAACTTAACCTACAGTGCTTTAGCGATGCCGATTGGGCCAACGATATTGACGATCGAAAGTCTATCTCAGGATTCTGCGTTTACCTCGGCTCCAATATCATTTCCTGGTGTACGAAGAAACAACATACCACATCAAGATCTAGCACAGAAGCTGAGTACCGTGCACTGGCAAGCGCTACAGCCGAAATCATGTGGATAGAATCACTGATGGAGGAGCTTGGTTTCACTCCAAGATGAAAGCCGGTCATTTGGTGCGATAATAAGAGCACAGTATCTTTATCTCTAAACCCTATTCAACATTCAAGGACGAAACATCTTGAAATTGATCTCCACTTTGTGAGAGAAAGAACGCAATCAGGAAGACTTGCAATATGTCATGTGCCCGCATACTATCAGAGAGCAGATGCTCTCACAAAGGCCCTTTCGACCAAAATTTTTATCAGAATGAGAGAGGAACTTCACGTTATCAGTGCAGGCGGAAGCCAGAATGAGCAAGGAAACCCCAGTTCGAACTGAGGGGGCATAATGAAGACAATAGAGCCGTTACAATAGAGCCGTTAGAGTGTGAACACGTTTTTATCATATTTAGCATGCTTTGTCATTATCTACTAGCCGTTAGGCTCATGCATACTTGGTATATTTAATACTAGCCGTTATGCTCATACATATTTGGTATATTTTGTACTAGCCGTTGGGCTCATAGCACTATATATATGTGCACTTTGTATCATGTTTTGCATCAATAAAAATTGCAATTGTTCCTCTCTAATAACTCTCCTCCTCATCCCTTAATACTTCTCACTACCTCCAAGTCAATATATGCATCATACAAACACAAACAAAAAAAATCATGCATCTCAAGCATCTTCATCAACTCCGGAAGTACCTGACGACGGAGAAAATGAAACATGCTGCTACACATCCTCCGCTAACTGTTGATTCAACTGCTCCATCTGTATAGCTCAAAGACGATTTTCCTCAAGCATCTACTCAACCATTGCTCTAAGCTATTTTATTTTGACTTTGTCTTGAGTTTTTTTAATGTCTTTTGAGCTTCTCTGGTTTACAAATAGAATGATAGGTGTTCAAAAAAAAAGATGACAACCTATTTTAAAATCACAAACAAATACTAATACATTAAAAATAAAAAATACCATATGCAAAAGGGTTGGCCGTACATAAAAAATAGCACATGCAAAACTGTAATACCCCACATTCTAAGTAACAAAATTATCAAAATAATTACATAAGTAATGTGCATTTGAAATTCAAAAACAAACGCAAGTTATAAAATGAGTAATAAATAAAAAGTTGTCATTATGCAAAGTTACTTGCAATGGTATACATAGAATTAAATAAAAAGAAACGTTACAAGACAATGAATGTAAATTAATAAATAGCATGTTATAAATTAATAAATAGAATGTAACATTAAAATTTAAAAATGGAAAATAGTTAATAGTAACACACATGTAACACTACAAGAATGAGTAGTTGTTCCGGCGGCTAAATATTGTCGGTGGTCGTCGGAAGCCGCCGCAAAAAAAGGTGTCGGGGATCATTGTTCCTGACGGTTTCCGACAACACTCATTGGATGCATTTCCGACGGCTTCATGTAATTTCCGCGACTCCCGACACATGTCGGAAGCCGTTAGATAGGAATTACCTGAAAGTCGTCAGTAGTATCGAAATTCATAGGATCAATAGCTGTCGGAAGCCATAGGAAAAGTTGCTTTAAATTTTTTGAATTTCTGTTGTATTTTAGCCTTTCTGGCATATTTCATATATAAACACTTTTCCACTACTGCTGCGCAATACCCAATATACAATATTCCAACCAAAAATAAAAAATAAAGCTATACACAATTCACTAAACCATAAAATATATAAAATCAATTCATAGTAGTAAAACAAGCCATACAATACATTACAAACTATCCAAAAACAACCATAATATCAAGTCTATAATCATACAACCAGAAACCAAGTGAGTCTGCCATCACATAATACAACATCAAGTCTGTCATACAACCAACAATCAAACAAGTCAATTATCTACCCAATCACAAAAAAATATGTCTTTCAATGTAGTCATTCATCTGCAGAATTACCTTCAAAGCCAACAGAGGAAGGAAGCGGCCACCATAATGCTGCATGCACTTGGCAATACGTTGATCTAGTAGCTGCCTCATCTCTATGGATTGACAACGATTTTGATCCTCAAACTGCGCTGCCTAGCCCTCAAATCGTTGATCTCCTGCAGATCAATAAGCTGTGGTCTATCGACATCGTCTCTGGCTGCTAGCTTGTAATAGTTGTATAATTTAGCTTCTACACAAACTTGAATTCGAAATATGAATTTTTTTAATGTTATTTTGCCTAATCCTTGATATTATTCTTTAATATATTATTTACTTAAGACTAAAAATAAAGCGAATATTATTAAACTGTTATCTTCTAATAAATTATTTACTTACTGTTTGATTGCCAAATTCATATCGTCTGTTCCGTGACGATGAATCCATATCTGACTCGAATATAGCATCTTCCTGATCTGTCGTCGGCTGCTCTCGACCCGTCTCAGCCAAACTTTTCTGTCGCTGCTCCATAAACTTCTTCTGCATGAATAGATGAGTATATAGCTAAATTTAGTATCATATCTCATTTCATTATATATAGTTTAATAAGTAAAACGGTTATTAATACTAAATAAATAGAAATATGCTTACACGGCTCTTACTGGATTTCCGATCGTGGCATGTATATGAAACTGTCCCGTCCAGATTAACATTCTCGACGACATGCGTAGGGGTAAACACGTCTATATATGACACGGGACCCTACGACTTTGCTTCTTGAAATTGATTCTTTTATACAATTATTGTACGTTCAAAATTATATAGTACAACAAATATTCACAATTCACATATAATAAATTTACCAACTTCTGCTACTGGAATAACTTTGATCCTCCTCGATGGGTGACCGGATTTTTATTTATGTTGCAGAGTTTTTTTTCCGACTCTGCCTGTACATTCAAAATTGGATATGTTAGTTATCGATCAACGATTTTTCGATATTTAATTATCTATCAATTCAATACTTGAAAAAAGTTATTATACTTACCTTCGCCTTCTCACTATTCCAATATTTCAACCAGCCTTCTCAAACGTTCGCCCCCATCCAATTTGGTTTCTTTGCTTGTTTCTTCACTTCTTATATTGCATCCCGATTGTTCTTGCGCATTTTTTGCATCTAGTAATCTTGTGCGAGCTGCATGTCGTTGTCTTTAAGTCTAACTCAGTATATTTCTCACAAAAAATAAAAAATTACACTGCAAACGATAAACAGTACAAATGTGACAAAAATGAATAAAGGCGGAAAATAGAAAAAAATACTTACAAGCACGTCCTATCAGATGCACTTTACTATGTGTGGAGGGATGGTGTCCCACTTTGGCCAACAAGGCGACATCCTACTCCAATATGTTGCTTAAGAAACATTCAATACAATCTGTGATGGCTGTAAATTGAATCCTCTGTTTTTTAATATGATTCACATAAGTACATATATCGTTGTTGAATACAGTTTATTTAGTACCTCTCAACTCTAGGTACTAACATAAGATAGTACATTATAATGATTGGGATGGACTAGTGTCATCGCCTTCTGATGATCTGGATGAACTCCTACCCCTAGATGGTATGTCTATGCCTGTGACGTATATACACATCATTTCAAAAGAGAATAACAACATGATAATGAAATATATTTCATACTTAAATGACATAAATGATATAAATTGCTAACTTATGACTGAAATGGAAATAGAAATGGAATTGTATAAACATGATTCATATTAGGTCTCATGTTCCAACGATAAGCGGTTTACATTGCATTTTTAATAAAAATTGCTAAATAAATGACAAATGGAAATATCGTAAAAGATGTAAACAATAGTAAACATATTTGGTTTCATAGTTGCATCAATTTCATAACATACCAAGAATTCAACATAGTTACATCAATTGAAAAATATACATGGTAACATAACTATCAAATTAATACTGCTCATTTTATGTCAATCATCATCATTATCTTTTTATTTAGATTCGAACTCATTTTCTACGTTAAATACCTCTGTACTGTCAAACACTTCCACCTGAACGTTTGATTCATCGATCAAAGGCCCAAAATCCATATGATCGTCTGTAATTATTATTTCGTTGTTCTCAAGATCTGCCTAATAAGCTTGTTGTCTGGAATATTCTTCCCATTAAAAGTAAATATGACCTTTGTTTCAAAAACTACTGACCAATCTACATTATCTCTTTTAAGAGGCGGATAAGGAGCATAATAAACTAGCAATGCTTGTTTGGATAGCACAAAAGGATCATACTTGTGAACATGTGATGTGTGCTTTATTTTGATAAGATTAAAATCCTTGTGCACATTAATTCCAGAACTTGGAACATTGTCAAACCAATTGCATCTAAATAGAAACACTTCCTCCGTGGGGAGTGAGAAATATGTCAGCTGCAAAATTTATGTTAAAATGCCATAAAAATCATTTATATAATTTTCTGGATCGTCGCTACCTCTAACTAATACACCTGTATTATTGGTTATTTTTCTGCACCATATTCTTCGATGTTAAATTTATATCCAATAATGAAATATATTGGATATGTATTCACCACTCTTTTTAGTCCCATCGCAAGTTGTTTCAATGCTTCATCAACAACACAATTTTTTGGCTCGTAAACGTAATTTGAAAATCAACCGGAAATTCTTTACTAAGATCTCCATTCGGATGTTCACGTTCATAAAACTATAAATAAAATAATACAGTAGACTCTACATGTGCATGCATTATAGAAATTAATAAAACATAAATTATTATTTCAGGTAACCTAAAAAATGGTGCAACCTCGGCACAATTTAGAAGAATATACAGGTGTATGCTACATGAAGATCTCTATCTTCTAGCCATATTTCTATGTATTTCCCAAGTGGCCGACCATCTTGTCTGAAAATGTATAACATTTTTTAAGAGGATTCTTGTTCGTTGTCTTCGTCATTACAAGTAACACTTTCAAATGATACATTCACATGGTCACTGAAATAGTGAGAGAAAAAGAATGAAGCTTCTTCTTCGATGTAAGATTTACATATCGAAACTTCACCTCGAGCCTTTATCTCATTTTCTTCTTCAGATGATTTTGATATCTATGAGAAATTAATTTACATTAACTTTATATTTAAATGGAAGTAGGTTATACTAGGTAACATGTTACATACCTCTCAAATGGATATATCCATATTAGACAGGACCTCGAAGTCATTCTTTAAATGGGAGATAAACATGTAATGGCTCCATTACATTAAAAAAAAACTCGGCTCCGAGGCATTATGTATTGATCGCTATCCTAAAATGGTATTTGCCCTATTATTACAATGTAAGAGTATATGCGCAAATCTATTTGAAGATACAATAAAGCAGATATTGAATATCTTTAATCGGCGTATTTGCACAGACATGATGATTGACTATCTGGATATATTCATCTGTAGAGACAAGAGATTGGAGTGCTAGCCTGCTGGAACTAGAACTTGTTTTCTATATATTTAAGAAAATGGAAGAATATGAAGGGGAAGAAGATATATAAAAAAATTCGTATTCTTCAAAAAGCTGGAGTGCGGACCAGTTTTATAGTAGTGAGGAGACGCGGTCGCGTCCGTTCAAAGAACGGTCACATCTATTCATTTAAACGACTAAATTTCGAATGGGCTCATCCTTTTAATTAATACCAGTCGACTGGTCTGAACACCGCAAGTCAACTGGTAATGGCTATTTTCCTGCCGTTCTCTCAAATATGTTTACACCATCTCATTTTAGTTTATACTTTAAAACTCTGGGCTGAAAAAACCCTATTGCACTGTGGTCCAAAAAATATGTTTGGCCTAAGCCCGTACCCATACACAACACAATGCAACACGGCGTGGCACGCCCAGCCGGGCGGGCGGCGGCGGCGGCGCTCGCGTGTTTTGTTTAAACATGCATGGTCTCCCTCCTCACAACAAAGTAAATATTTGGGTGCTCGAAGGCCCCAACACCTTCATGAGAAAGCTACATAAGTAGTGGCATACCTTCTTATATTTCATGATACAAGACATATCAAATTTTCCCGTTTGTGCTTTCCTTCTTCCCTTCATTTGTTTTATTTCAAAATTTTCTCTAACAATATCTATTTCAAGTTTACATAAATGTTTCACATTTAAAATAGTCAAACAAAACTCTCAATAAAACGTACTAAGCTCCGTACTCCTTTCTTTTAACATAACGGGTAATAATTTTTCCATCATTATGTGGCAATCATGGCTTTTCATTTCGCTCAATCTACCATTTTTAAAATCAATACATCTACAAAGATTTGACGAAATCCCATCAGAAAATCTTAACTCTTCCACCATTCTAACGCAACTTTAACTTGACTGTTATCTAGCCTACGGTTTTTTACTGTCATTTGGCTTCATATGAAGTTCAAGACATTTGCATAATTCTTCTATATCGTGTATTGATTTCAATCATTTTTGGTCTTCCCTTTGACATTCAAAATCATGTTAAAGACATTATCAAATACAATTTTATCATTGTGCATCACATCAATATCATGATGAAGCAGAATATGATTCCAATATGACAACTCCTAAAAAATAGTTACAGAAGATGCATGTAGTCTTTAAAGTATTGGAGTGATGGGTAAGTAATGATACGCTTGTATGGAACTTCCTTTCCCTCCTTTTCTCCTGGTTTGTATTTTTCTTGACTACATATTTTATAATTTCTAAGGTTTATGTCTTCTTTTCAAAACAACATGTAGTCATTTAAACATGTATCTATTTTTAATAATGTAAACCAAAAGCCGACATAAGTTTTTCTACTTCGTAGTGATTTTCGCACATTAAACTATCGGGCGGCTGTTTAAACCAAAAATGATTCAAAGATCAAAGGTGTGAAATCACACTTCACCAAATGGTATGCAAAATGAAAATGGAGCCACAAATACAAAGGTAAGTAGAAAAGGGAGAAGGAAAATAAGAGACACGGGATTTTTATAGTGGTTCGATCTAGAGAAGATCTACGTCCACTTTGGAAGCCATTTCATTATCATGTGAAAGATTTGCAAAACTCATCATCTCATAGATCCCATCTTTGCCCATTCTCTCTTTACAATGACTTTCCTCTCTTTATTGATTTGATTCTTCTAATTCGTTATGGAAGCAGTTGGATCCTTTGAATGCGAAGAACGTGAGAGTGTATGCTTCACGCTTTGAGCACTTTGAGGATCAATGAAGAGTCTATGGCGGTTGAGATGTGAATCGGAACTTTGAGGATGATTAATTGCAGTAGGAGAGAGCTTAATCAGAGCTTGTGATGATGGAAATGATGGATCCCGGATTGTAGATGATGGAGAGAACTTGAATCAATCCCTAATAGAGGAAGGAGGAGGCTTGATCCACTTAGCAATGGAGGAAAATGAAGTGAGCTTTGGCAGCCATTAATGGAGTTTTGGAAGCTTCGGGATGGTGGAGGAAAGAACTTAACAGCCCTTCGGGATCCAAGAATCCACCCCCCTTTAAGGTGGAAGCCTTGGTCTATTTATAGGTGAGCCCTCGAGCTAAAATTCATATCTATAGGCCCTAGGTCATTCGTCCCCTTAATCACGAGAATGGCACTACTTAGTTGTAGCCGATTGTCAGTAGCTGCTGCCAGCTGGTTTGTGCGAGCAATTCTAGAGGAGCGAGCGAATGCATGGTTCTGAATAGATTGAATGGGCGGAGAGTGCATGGGTGATTGGTTGAAGTATCAGGGTTGGTAAAAAGGAGTCCGGGGCTCCATGTTAAACCTTTTGCAACCGACTGACAAGTAGGTCCTGGTTGGGCGATTGTGTCGATCAACATCATATACGACCTTTCAGAAGTTACTATTTCTCTGTCCAATGGGAGGTATCTGCCTAAAGAAGCATATGTGATCGAGCGGAGCGACTTGAACAAGTGACCATGGAAGATGTGTGACCTGCTTTAGTACTCACCCCTTTTCCGTGTGAATGACCTCTCCATATAGGCGAGCTAAGTCGCTATGCTTGACCTAGTTTTGATGAGTGGTCGTCCTTACCAAAAAGCGGAGAGGTTTTTTTATGTGCGAGCGGTTACCAAAGGTGTGTGGGATATTATATGTCTATACTTCCTAGCACTAGAGCGGTCGCCCGTCTTTCTAGCTCGGTTCCTCATGTCGTGCTTGTTATTGACTTGTGCTCGACCGACATGAATGTTGTTTTGTGGCTTTTGATGGCCATGGATGAATGTTTTGATGAACTAAAGTGCATTAGGATGGCCTAGATATTGAGCGAGTCTAAGAGCAGGGTGATCCAAACTATATGGACTGACTAAAGCACCATGCCGATCTAGATACTTGTAATGAACTAATATCAATGGAAAGCTTTGCTGCATCTTAAGGGCTTTTCACGACTTGAGCACATGTTGTTACTTTTGATCCATTTTGTATGGATTAACAACGACATGTGTCTTTCTGTAGCTTATACAATAACCGTAAACCCAGCTTCAGTGATGTTGTATTTTGACTTCATCACAATGTATTCTGCAATTACTGACAGCTGAGTGCCACTTTTACAACCATCCTAAATAGGTTTCTTAGAAGCATTCAGTAAGTCATAATTTTTTTGCTTTAATATTCGATTCTTCAACATTTCTGTCATCATTGTCAACTTCAACTATAGGAAACATTGATCGTGCTACATTTTCGACCATATTTTCAGTACGGGTCGTATTAACATTTTCATTAACAACACTTTCCACCTCAGACTCTACAGAAATATTTGCTACAACTTCTGCATGATGATCCCAAATGTAATACCCAAGTACGAATCTGTTTTTACACAAATGGACTTTCACAATATCGGATAACAAATACTTCAAATGTTTACACTTACTACACGGACAATGAAATTCGGAATCATTTTTGTTATTACCTAAAGTGAATTTAACAAAAACGTTTATACCATTAAAAAATCTGGTTGGACTGATGATAATATATATGTATGTATGTATATATGGATAGAACATCTACAAAATCTTTTTGGATTTGGATTAGTGTAGCTCACGATAGCATTGGGTGCTGAAGGGTAACAGAGAATTAAATTAACATATTTAAATATCTTATCATATTGTATAGACCGATTCTTTAACGGTATAGTTGTGATATACACTTTAATTTTAGGCTGACCGGATCTTTAGTTGTTAGTTTAGATCGTTTGTAACCCTATATATATCTCATACTGTTAATGAAAAAGATGTGCCATCATTGGTATTAGAGCTTTAGTCTCATTACTCTTCTACCAATCCTACCAACATCACCAACATAGATACTAATCCTCAACTTTTCACCATCCCCAACCCAGAAAATCCAACGTAGATTCTTCAACTCATAAACATCTCCCATCCATCCATTATAAAATTGACTTCCCTAAATTATCTTGCTTGGAAACACACATTGAAGCCATTCTCATTGGCTATGATTTGTACAAGTACACTGATAACACTCATCTATGTCCTCCTTGCACCATCATCACCAACAATGTTGAAGCTTCCAACTCGACTTTCCTCTAATGTATTCGACAAGACAAATTGTTGTTTGGTGCACTTGTCGGTTCGATCTCCCCCTCTCTTGTTCCTCTCATCCAACAAACAACCACCTCCCGCGAAGCATGACAAACTCTTGCCAACATCTATGCACGTCCAACTTGTGGTCACATAAAAGAAATAAAGGATCAAATCAAGAAATCCATGAATGGTTCTTAGTCCATATCTGACTACATGCAATACATTAAGTGCCGAACAAATCAACTCACTGCACTCGACAAGCCGATGGACCATGAAGACATAATGGAGAAATTTT
Source organism: Allium sativum (assembly GCA_030737875.1). Classification (NCBI taxonomy): domain Eukaryota; kingdom Viridiplantae; phylum Streptophyta; class Magnoliopsida; order Asparagales; family Amaryllidaceae; genus Allium; species Allium sativum. Next base: position 481,265,517 of record CM060922.1, read on the forward strand.
TAGTGGGTCTCAATGATGACTATCCTCAAATTGCAGATAAAATGCAAGGTAGAGACACCCCCATCTCATTTGATGAACTTCATGAAAAATTTATCAATAGGCAATTGGATTTTCAACACTTACAGTCTACTTTATTCCCTCATACCACAATGGCAAATGCTGCGTCGACCAGGTCCAATAAGTCACATTGCTTCTCGTCAAACAAGACGCAGCCTCCACGCTCTATTCCTCGATAGCAGCTATCTCGGCCTTCACAAACCATAACTCATCAACAAAGACCTTATCTTGGTAAGTTTTAAGGATGTCGCCAACAAGGTCACACTAATGCTCAATGTCCCCTCTTTCAGCTAGTACCCAACCCGTCACAAAGCACTACTCACTCCTTGTCCAGTGGATCTCACTTGCAACAAAAGGCAAATGTTGCAATAACATCAGGTGTCAAAACTCCAGCATGGCTTCTTGACAGTGGTGCCTCTCACCATGTCACAGCTGACCTTGATAACCTCTCGCTCAATTCTCCATATAATGGGCCTGATGATTTTGTAATTGTTGATGGTACAGGACTACACATTTCCAATACTGGTTCTACTACTATTAACACACCCTCTCACACTTTTTAATTACATAATGTTTTACTTGTTCCTGCCATGAAAAGAAATCTGATATCCATATCTCAATTTTGTAAAACCAATAATACTTAATTAAATTCTTACTACATTGTTTTCGTGTGAAGGATATACTGACAAGGGCCACGTTGCTGGAAGGACAACATGAAGGTGGTGTGTATGAATTAGCAGTTTCTCACCATGCTTCTCATCCTTTAGTCTTTGTCCTTGCCAAGATGTCCTCCAATGTTCGGCATCGTCTTGGTCATCCATCTGAGACTATCCAACATCATATTTTATCTAAACTTGATTTATCTTCAGATTTTCCAGTTACAAGAATTTTAATTGTAAAGACTGTTTTTGCAATAAAAGTCATAAACTGCCTTTTTATCAATCATTTATTGTCTCTACTACACCTCTTCAGATTATTTATTCTGATGTGTGGACCTCACCTATTTATTCTGTTGATGGTTACAAATACCGTGTCATCTTGGTGGATCACTTCACTTATTATATATGGCTGTACCCCTTAAACAAAGATCTGATGCAGCTACTATTTTCCCACGCTTCAAAGCTCTTGTTTAAAACTTATTCAAATAGAAAATTGTCACATTTTACTCTGACAATGAAGGGGAATATCTAGGTCTCTCGAAAACCGTTGGTCTTACGACATACTTATCCATACATGGAATCTTGAACCTTATCTCGCCACCCCACACTCCATAACATAATGACTTCTAAGAACATAAACATCAACAAATTGTTGAAACAGGTATTGCTCTTCTGTTTAAAGCTTCCTTATTACCAACCTTTTGGTCATATGCCTTCTCCACCGCTGTTTATCTCATAGATCATCTCCCTGCACCCACTTCTCATGTGATCTCTCCCTATCACAAACTTTTTGAGTCACCACCTAATTATTTCAAGCGTCGAGCCTTCGGTTGTTTGTATTATCTTTGGCTTTGTCCATATTCTCCACAAAAACCAGCAAGTCACTCCACAGCCTGTGTGTTTCTTGGTTATTCACTTACACAAAGTGCTTACAACTTACCTATTTATTGATACAAATACTAAAAAAAAATCTGTATCTCACATCATGCTCGATTTGTCAAAACCGAGTTTCCCTTGTCAAAAGTTGATTCACATCTTTCTCATCATGATGATTTGACATGCGACACATGGCATCCTCAACATGTCATTCTCCCGGTCTCATACACATCACCGAATGTTAATGGTTTTAGCGACTCGTTGGCAGTTGACTCCGGGGATGCGATAGATCAACAAGGCTTGCCTCCAGCCATCTTTCTGCCCCGTCCAGATCTACCTCATGTTTCTCCTACTTATCCCATTACCTTATCACCCTTACTACCTACTTAAGAACCTAAATCTACTCATAATAACTCTCCACCTCCTCTTAACCAAGTTTCAAAAAGCCCATCAGTCCCTCCCTTTATTCGCACTTCACCTATTATCACCTATTCTTGAAATAATATCCATAAACCAATCACCAAACTCAACTTATCGATCCAACTTTCCCTAGTAATTGAACCCACGTGTGTAACTCAGGCCATTAAAGATGGCAGATAGAGACAAGCTATGTCCGAGGAATTTGATTCCTTGGTACGAAAAGACACTTGGGAATTGGTACCTCCCAATGGTGTGCAAAATATTATGGGGTGTAAATGGATTTTTCAACTTAAGCATTTACCTGATGGTTCCATTGATAGGTACAACACTTGCTTAGTGGCAAAAGGGTTTCACCAACGGCCTGGAGTAGATTACCATGAGACATTTAGCCCAGTTGTAAAGCTGACAACAATTTATCTCGTCCTCTCGCTTGATATCAGTCGAGGTAGGGATCTTCGCCAAGTCAATGTTTACAATGCCTTTTTACAAGGCACACTCATCAAAGATGTCTTCATGACTCAGCCTCAAGGTTTTGTTGATGCTGATAATCCACATCATGTCTGCAAATTGAAGAAGGAAATATACGGTCTTAAGAAAGCTTCGAAAGCTTGGTATAATAAACTTCGCAATTTCTACTTTCGCGTCACTTCTCAAACTCAGATGAAGATACTTCCTTGTTCATTCTCGATGACAAAGGCATAATTATCATTCTACTTATTTATGTTGACGACATCATCATCACAGGCAACAATGCAGCGTCAACATAAATATTCATCCCCGTTCTTGCTCGTCACTTCTCCCTCAAAGACCTCGACACTCTTCATTACTTTCTTGGCATAGAAGTTGTTCATTTCCCTCAAGTACTTCATCTCTCACAGCATAGACACATTATCAACTTGTTCGCTCGAACAGATATGAACAGAGCTCGACCAGTTGCAACTCTGCTTGCCGCCTCCCTCATTCTCACTCTTCAGTCCAGAATAACACTTACTGATCCAACTAAATTTGGAACTGTAGTTGGTAGCCTTTAGTATCTCTCATTTACTCATCCGAACATTGCATATGCAGTTAACAAATTGTCTCAATACATGCATCGTCCAACTACCGAACATTGGAATGCTGCTAAGAGCTTACTTTGATATCTCTATGGCACCATTGATTATAGTATCATGTTACATTATCAATCGCCTCTCACCTTGCATGTTTAATCCGATGTTTATTGGACTAGCAACAGAGATGACTATACCTCCACAAGTGCAAATATTATGTATCTAGGGAGGAACCCAAATTCCTGGTGTAACATCCCGGAATTTTGGCCATTGAATAATTAATTAATTTAATTATTGGTTTGACAATTTAAATAGCTTAAATGAAATAATTTGGAATATTTAACTAATATAAACAATGGAATAATAAGTTTAATTTCCGAAATAGTCAAGAATAGTTGAATTTGCAATATTGTGTGAATTGGATAATATAAGAAATTTAACTGAATTTAGATTCGATTTATAATAAAGAATTTATTTATAAACGAAGTTTGAATGTATTAATTATAATATAATTAAAAATGAGCCTTGTGACATCACAGTAGTTTGTAGTCTTACGTTTTAAACTTCAATTGAATGTACATGATTCATTATAAGTCGGATTTCCTTGAAACAAGAAAGTTCGATTTTAACAACTATGTTTTTCTAATAGTGGTGAATTATCAAGATTTCGTATTGTGGATTATAAGCTATGTCCAATCAAATTTTCATAAAGTCGCTATGAAATTGTTTATAAATTATAACGATTTATTTAAAAATAAAAGGATTTTAATATAAACTGAATATCGATTTAACTTAGATTTTGAAATATAGAGATACAAATCCTAGTATGTTTATTTTGGAGCTTTATGATATTCTGTTTGGATATGTATTGTTTTCGAATTTATTAATATTTTATTGGTTTTATTTAAGCCTTAAAATAGCCATTTTGTAGACGACCTCCATTTTCGACGAAGCAGATTTTATTAAATCCATAATGATTAATTATTGCAAGATTTCAAGTTTCACGCCATATGAGTTGTTTTGTGATCGTTCGCAATTAAAATGTAAACCGATCGAAAATTTGAATTTAAAATAATGCTATGTGAGCAAACAAATTTGGATTTCAACAAAAAAAGTTTCATTGGGTCCATACTATCAAACTATAGTTGTATGTCCATTATAATCAAAATTGGTTATCGTATGTGATCATACGAATTTTTAAACGAAAAATGTAAATAACAATTGATTAAAATTGAATATAATTTCGATTAAGAAATTTATATGCTATCCCTATAAATACAATACCTAACTGTTCTAACCCTAACTATATTCTTCTATGGTCAATGAAATCCACGCCGCCTTCAGTGTTCCTCAATGTGAAGAATATACTCTTCCAAAATTCATACAAATTCAAATCCAATGTTATAAATCACGAGATACATATTTTTGCGATCCTTAAGACCCAAGCTTCATTTCTATGTAAGAAACTTAGGGTGCGATGAAAGTTTAGGCAAGTTCATGTTAGGCAGCATGAGTATATTTGAGTTAGGGTTCGTGTTTGTGGAGTTTTGGAGCATCGATGCTTGAATTCGAGGTTTTTTTGAGTTTAGCCTATGATTTAAAGTTCATATGCAAAAATTTTGGTGATTAAAACTTTCGATCATCACCTGTACAGTGTGTTGGGGGAGCCGTGCGATGTGAGGAGAGGGTGAGGCTCGAGTTGTTTAATTTTTGGTTGGAGATGTAGAGATTGTGAAGAGGAGAGCATTAGCATATTTAGTTTGAATTTTAATGGGAAGATGAGGGAGGGAGAGGAGCACGAATTTTTGGAAATGGCCATTGTTGGGTGTGTATTCGTGAGTGCCTGGGGGAGAAGGTCATGAGCGGGATGATTAAAGGATTAGTGAGGTGATTAGGATTAATCATATAATTAATTTATAAGTTGATGATCGAATTATTACATTCAAACTTGTAAAATGAATAACTATCTCATACGTTATCCGAATTCAATGAAACATGATCTGTTGCAACTGTATGGACAAAAGGTACACAATGGAACTGGTTTTGTAGCGGTTTGGAGCTCATCTCAATTTTTGATAAAATAAAATGCCTGATCGGATTTATTAACCGTTTACCGTTATTAATGATAAACGACCAATGTGAGTAAACTCACTAACTTTGTCTAGTTTTATAATTTTATAATCTTATTTTAAAATTGATATGCGATAATTGAATTATGTGTGATGGTTGTGATGAGTTGCTAATATATTGTTTGAAATTATAGATATATATATAAATCGTTGGTTAAATATTGATTTTATTTATTATGATATCTTATATTAAAATGAAATTGATGTTATTTACATTGATTAACATCTGTGAATGTAGGAAATAGGTTGGCGGGATCCTACTGGATTCCCCAAAATTTATTGCTGTTTGTTTTCATATATTATGATATATGATGTATTAAATGTTCTGTGATAGATTTGTTGTGCTTGGATGCTTGAATAGCACTGACCCTTAAATAATTGGCTTTTAAAATACCGTAAACATATATTCAAATGAAATAGAAATGGATTTGGGCTTTGAAAGGGAAAAGTTTATTTTTAAATTAGAATTTGAATTTTGAATGGGAAAGTTAATAATAAAAACAATTAGGTTAATTTATAAACAATGTTTATAAATGAAGTAAGATAATTATCATTGGATACTTCGGAAATGTAAATTCAAGAATGAATTTAAAGGGAAATTGGAAATCATTTTAAAAAGGAAATGATAGAATTAATTCTAATGTTCGGAAAGTGAATAGAATTAAAATAAATCCATTGGGATTTAAAATTCTAATTTGACTGTGTTGAATGTTATAAAAACAATTTATTTTTCAGAAATTATATATTATAAAATTCAGAACTTGACAAGATAATTAATATTCGGTTTGAAAACCGATATTTTGTAATCAAATGTAAAATCGATATAAATTATAAACTTATTAAATAAAATAGACTAGAAGTTGACGTGTATACGAGATTTGATAATAAAGTAATGTATGACGGAGTAGTTATAAAATGACTCAGTAGATGGAATTTGAACCTTTAATAGTATTTATAAGTAAATGTCAAGATTGATTTGATATAATGAGTCCAGATTTATATAAAGGAATAATATTCACAATATAAAGTGGATAAAGGTTTGAAAGAAAATGTTTTGCATACTGGAATAATTATAATGGAATTAGTAATGGTTTGGTAATGATAAATTCAAAAAGTTTGGAAATTGAGTTGACCTGAAAGGGTAAATTTATTCCAAAGTTCAGAACGTTAGTTGAATTCAGAACATATATTGAAATTCGTCTATATCAAATTTAGGAAAGTACCATTTACTTTCCATTTAAATCAAGATTTATTTATTTATTATTTTATTTATTCAAATTAATGAATAAAAGTTATATTTTAAAATTTAATATTTTGGAAGTGGGGATTGCAACACTATCGTTATAATCAATGTTTTCCTTAAAAGAAATGGATTCTTAAACTAAACCCGAGAGTTGCAGAAGCAATGTTTGTTCAGATTAAAGTTGTGAACTTTATCTATTTTGAAGTTAAGAATGATGTTTAGTTAAGGCCTGATAGGTAATTATACCCCAACTTGATTGACTTCATTATTGAGTAAGGAATGGTTAAGGTTTGGTAGTGAGAATTGGTTAGTGATACGATTAGTGAATGAGTGATTAATGGATTGAGTTGTCGTAATGATGTTTTATACAACATTTGCATAATTCCATATAAATGAGGTTTGGAAACGCTTTCCAGATATAATCAGAGACGTTTTTCAAACATGAATATATGGAAATATGAAAATACGAATATATGGAAATAAGAAAATAAATATATGGAAATGTTTTCCAGTAACTATTAGTGTATAATTTCTAAATATAGAAAATAAGAATTTGTGAATATACGGCAATATTTTCCAATGTTAATGAGATATATTTCTGGAATATAGAAAATAAATAGTTATGATAGATGGAAATGTTTTCAAAGAAGTGTGAGAGGCTAAACGGGTTTTGAAGAATATTCGGGTAAAGATATTGAACGAAAATTGGGAAATGAATAAATTAATGATAAATTAATTTAAAGGGCTCGGTGTTAGTTGATGCTTGATCAGTAGAATTACCATTTGGAAATAGGATCGATGTTGTATGGATGTTTCCTTTGACAGTTAAGTAAAAGGGATGTTCTGTTAATCCTAGGTAGAAGTTGCCTAAGATGGATTGATGAGATGGTTCCTTCCCAGTCTCAGGAAAACTTGTATAGACGAATGTCTGATAGAGTATGCCTAACGGATCATCTCCATCGATCTCTTCAAATGTATTTATGTTGGTGGCAGAGGAATTCATTTCTCTTAGCTTTATGCCCATGATATTTTTGGTGAAATCAATAAATGATTTGGCAGGTTTGACGATGTGGCATTCAAAGAGAATGAAGATGTGATATGTCAAAAGGGTAAGAATGGCCTCAAGCCTCACAATCGGGAAATGACAAAAATCAGGCAGGCAGCGTAGCTAATTGGGTTGTTCCCATTAGGGTGTATTATCACCTGATCTATAGAAAAATTCAATTGCTTCTTCATTATATCGCTGCTATATGCTTCAAAACGGTTGCTGATCCCAACCGTTGGTGATAATACATTCGGTACACTCAAAAGAAATAAGTGGTCAGTCATGTGTGGCCTGGGTTACAAGACGTTCTTGTTGAAACCTATGTATTCCTCTCTAGAGATATACTGTCAGAAGGTTATTCCATACCTTGTCATAATTGGAAATCCTTTACCTAATAATCGTCTGCTGTTTTGATTATATACTACGTATGTGGATTGTGAGATGCAAGCGTTCTACTAGATTGTTATTGATTTGGTTATACACTATTATAATATCAGAATAGCATTAATATAAAGAATAATTTGGGTTATCATAAGGTATAAACCAACCATATTGATGTGTAGATCAGTCTTACGATTATCCTTTCTTTTAAAAGTTAAATCAAGTTGCTCGAGTTTACTCACACCAGTCCCATGACTGATCCGGAGTTTATATTGTTTTATTTTACCCTAGACTGTTGGGTGCCCAAATTTGTACGAGCAGTCACATAGTCTGGATTTTACAGATACACGTAGAGGAGCTTGGAGCAGGAGGCTTCAGCATTAGATAGTTATTTTTGTTTCTGTTGTGTTGTAAGTGTTGTACTATGATAATGATATGCCTATACAGTTACAATTTGTAATTCAAAAGTTATGTCATATAATATATTTTATTCGTTCCGTTGTGAGATTTGTGTCTGCTTCGATTCTGTTGTATTTGTGTTCTTCTTTTTCTTCTTCTATTCTAACTTTTCTTTCTTTCTATTTCTTGCCCTCTAACTTCTTTCTATTAATATTCTGGTATTTTCGGTACTTGAAGGTCGGCATGTTATACAGTGAATGTATTTATGTCGATTTTCAGGGTCAAAAATCTACCGTTTGTTACAATGGTATTAGAGATGAAGGTTGAGTGATAACTTGGCTATGTGGTGTAATTCGATGGAGATAGTGTTAGTAATGCCCTAGAGTGAGTGTATATATAAGCGAGATCATATTTGTAATTGTTATAAAAATGTTTTATATTGTGTTTGTTAATCGGCTGAGTGGTATATGAATTCCATATTGACGTGTTTGGCTGACATGGTTATTGGGGATTTATAAATACTTGAACAAGGAAAATCAACATAATATTTTTTTACAGAGTTAGAAAATGAAATAATTTTACCAAGATTTTGTGTATAAAGGAATTTTTAGGTAACTTATGTTTTCATGGATGTTTGGTTAATTAACGGTTGTACTGAATAGTTAAGGGTATTAACTACTTGTTAGGATAAGAAAATCTTATATTTTATATGGGTTGGTTAAGAGAATTTAACCTAGGTAAAATTGTTTAATATGAATTAAACCAAGAACAACCCATGTGAATTAAACTTATATAAAATTAAGATTACATAAGTGAAGTTTATAAATACGGATTACAAATGGAAATGGGTTCGAGTTGAGAATCAAGGATTTGAATTTTCAGCGGATTTGGAAATGGTTTTCCAAAAGTTTTGAAAAGGGATGTTTTGATTATTTTTAAGAAGTTTATGAAAATTAATGGATTTAAAAGATTTTGTAAGCATGATTTTTACTTGGGTCACTGGAAAATAATACCGCGGATGGTCGTGAACATCAACAGTGTTCATTTTCGAGCTTTTGAGTAAGAACTGCGATTTTAAATAAAATTTTTGAATTAAAAAATAGTTTTGAACCCAGAATTTATGATTTTTAAAACCCAAAATTTGGTTTTGAAATTCTCAACAAAATTATTAAAATGATTTTGAGATGGTTATATATAACCCAATGTAATCTGTATATGGATAAATATATAAATGAGATGAAGTAAAATTGAAATTTAAACCAGAATATGGAATTTATACCCTAGAATGTTGGAAACATTTTTCTGAGGTGTTTTGAAAAATGTTATTGAAATAATTTAGAAAGGGTTTGAATATAAATCATTTTGAATGGATTTTGAAAGTGATTAAGCATTGAAATCACTTCAGTCGCTGGAAAATAATTCTGATAATGGATCATGACATTATTGGTGTTCATTTTCGAGTTTTAAGTGACAAATTGCTATCATAATAAGATTGATAATGAAAATTTGTTTGAGAAAAATAAGTTGCCTTGAGAATTCAAAAGTTTTTAATTGCTCTGGTTATGTATATGTATAAATATGTATGATTTCAAACTGATTTGAAATAAAACCTGGGAATTTGGATACTGAAATTTAAATTTAATTTACGAAGTTAAATAGATTGAAATGGTAAAAGTGAATGAAATGGATTGAAATTTAACTTAAGCTAAGTTAAACGAAATTGGATTGGATTAGATATAATACCGAATAAATTTGAATACGGTGGAAAAGAGAAATGTTTGAATTTGAATTATTGAAATGAATTCGACTTATGCATAAACAAGTTGAATATATATTGGATGTTGTTTGAATACGATTTGAACTCAAGCAGAATAAGTGGATTGATTTTGGAAATAGAATCAAGTTTGAATTATAAAATGGAAGTGAACTAATCTGGAAGTTGAGTAGTAAATTAAAAACTAATGTTGAATTGATTTGAAATCGATTGGAAATATATGTATATATGTTGAGCAGGTATTAAATGGAAGCAAATACGAGAAATAAATTGTATGCTCGACAAAAGTTACATATTTGATTGAGTCTGAGATTTTTGTTATCCTATTATGTAAGCTGCTTGGCCTTTTGATTTTCTTTTGGATTGGAGAGGGCCTAGAGAGGTGAGTTGTACTGATTGAGCCGTACACAGGAGATGCTTGTGAAATTTTCTGAAAATTTAAAGGGTTAAAAAATTTCTAAGAATTTTTTGATAATTAGAAATCGACTTATCGATTGAAATTGAAAAAGGAAAACTACAATCGATCAATAAAATTTACAATGGAATAACAAAGTTGATAAATTGATCTGAAATCAGTTTGAATATATGTGGAAATATGCAAGAGAGCATATGGATTCAAGATGAGTATGTGGTAACGGATTGTCCGAAAATGGTGGGTAGGTCAATTGAGATGAATCATGGAAACTTGAGTATGGGCATGAGAATCAAATAAGAACCGAGTTGAGCAGATATAAAGTATAAAATTTCAAACAAGTGGGTTGAGAGAAGTTGGAAGAGTTATAGCGTCTTTACTACTTAGCAATTTCGGGGACGAAATTCTTTTAAGTGAGAAGGAATGTAACATCCTGGACTTTTAGCAATTAAATAATTACTATTTAAATATTGGTTTGGTAATTTAAATAGCTTAAATTAAACAATTTATAATATTTAATTAATATAAATAGTGGAATAATAAATTTAATTTTTGAGATAGTCAGAAATAGTTGAATTTGCAATATAGTGTGAATTGGATAATCTAAGAAATTTAATTGAATTTAGATTCGAGTTATAATAACGAATGTAATTATAAACGAAGTTTGAACATATTAATTATGATATAAATAAAAATGAGCTTGTAACATCATGGTAGTTCATAGTTTTATGTTTTGAACTTTAATTGAATGCACACGATTCATTATAAGTCGGATTTCTTTGAAATAAGAAACGTTCGAATCTATTGAATTATATTTTTTAATGAGGTGAAATATCATGATTTCGTATTATATATTGTAATTTATGTCCAAATTAATTTTTCACAAAGTCGTTATGGAATCGTTTACATTATAACGATTTATTTAATAAAATAAAAGGATTTTAATATAAATTGAATATCGATTTAACTTGGATTTTGAAACATCGAGTTTTAAATCCAAGTATATTTATTTTGGAGTTATATGATATTCTATTTGGATATATACGATAATATTAACTTTTAAATTAAATTGTTTTGGAATTTATTAATATTTTATTGGTTTTATTTAAATCTTAAAAATATCCATTTTGAAAATGACCTCTGTTTTCGACATAAGGAATTTTATTAAATCCGTAATGATTAGTTATTGCTAGATTTCAAGTTCCGCACCAATCGGAATTGTTTTGTGAGTATGCAGAATTAAAATGTAAATTGATCGATCAATAATAAATATTTTAAAATAACGCTGTGTAAGCAAATGAACTCGGATTTCAACAAAACAAGTTTCATTGGGTCTGTAATGTCAAACTATAGCTGTATGTCCATTTTCATCGAAATTGGATATACTATGTGATCATACAAAATTTTAAACGACAAACATAAATAGCGATTGATTAAAACTGAATACAAAATTGATTAAAAATTAATATTCTATCCCTATAAATACACCACATAACCCTTATAATGGTAACTATTTTCTTCTACGGTCAATGAAATACACATCGCCTCCAGTATTCTTTAACGTGAAGAATGTAATCTTCCAAAATTCATACAAATTCAAATCAAATGTTACAAATCACGAAGTAAATATTATTGAGATCCATAAGATCCAAACTTCATTTCTATATAAGAAAATCTAGTAGCGATGCAAGTTTGGGCAAGTCAATGTTAGGCAGCGTGAGTATATTTGAGTTATGGTTCATGATCATGGAGTTTTGGAGCATTGATGCTTAAATTTGAGATTTTTTTTGTGTTTATACTGTGATTTAGAGTCCATACGCAAATTTTTTGATGATATTGGTGATTAAAACATTCGATCACCACCTATACGTGCATGGGAGAGCCGTGCGGCACGAGGAGAGGGTAAGGTGTGAGTTGTTTAATTTTTGGATGGAGATATAGAGATTGTGAAGAGGAAAGATTGGTATATTTAGCTTTAATTTTAATGGGAAGATGAGGGAGGGAGAGGAGCATTAATTTTTGGCAATGTCCATTGTTGGATACGTGTTGTAACAACCCGAAATTTCGGAACCAATTTAAAATTTTGATTTAATCTATTTTAAGAAATATGGAAATATAAATTGGTTATTTTTGCTAGATAAAATTTGTGAATAATTTTACAATTAGTTTTAATGTTTTATTTGACTTAAAACAAACTCATTAAAATTATTAAATTGATTTCTAGGCTTGTATTTGAAAATTCTGAAAATTTAATTTTTAAAATCATCGCATAGCCCTTAAAAAGTGAAATTTTGCTAGCGAGCTTAGAATTCGATGAGATCAATTTTTTTAGATTCGGAATAATAAGTCATGGCTAGATTTCAAATTTCACACAAAACGGCTCAATATGTGGCCGTGAGAGGCAAACCCATTTGGGGAAAACTGGCGGTCAGTTTACAAAGGAACGTTATTGAGACGATCTCAGAATTCGATGAATTTTTTTGGGGATTCGTATCATCAAATAATGGTAGAATCCAAAATTTCATAATTTTTGGAGTAAGTGTGTGGGCGTGCAAGAAGAAAATGTATGCTAAAATCGCATTTTTGAAGCTAATTTTAGCATAATTGAGAAATTAAATAGAAGGTCAAACGAATTCGGAATTTGATGAAAGTTGATTCGTTGGATTCGTAATTCTGTATATTTTCTAGTGTTGAAATGTCATAGCAAACGGAGATTGTTTGCAGTCGAGCAATCGGAGAGAAAGAGCGACAAAATCTCTTAAACTATTTTTTCCATTCTTTCTTCCTTATTTTCCTTCTCCTCTCTTCCTCTTCTTTCTAAAATAATGGCGACCTCCTCCCAATTGCTGCCGCACCTCCCACCGCTGCCGCTAACCGTCAGCCACTCACTCCCCTCCCTCCGGCGCCACCTCCTCCTCCTCTCTACAAACCCTTAAACCCATTTCATCCACCAAATCACCTCCCCGGACCCCACCACCGCAGCCGCCACCTCCCCTCCGACCTGCTGCCCCTCCTCCTCCAGCCATGGGCCACACTTCATCCAAAAACCCTCTTTTTCCAAAAATCACGTTTTGGAAAAACACCTCTTTCCCTTCTTTGCTCAATAACCGTCGATCTGTGCATTTTTGGCCAAGGCCCCATAAAAAAAGTTGTAGCCCTCATTTTTCACTACGAAATACACATATCAAAGTCGAATTTTGAAATTCAGAGTTGCTCTAAAAATGTGACTGAAATTCGCTGGTTTGGAGCTATTTTTGGCGATTTCTCTCGAATCCAAGCATTTTCGGGAGAAAGTGACCTAGGGAAAAGTTGTCTGGAATGACGTTTCCGTGTTGTTGACCTAATTTGTTGAAGATTGGAGTATACAAACTGTAGATCCAGAATGGTGAATTCGAGTTGTGGAGAGCGATTACGGCAAGTGCGCGACGAAAATTGTACATAAGAAGTGTCGTGGAGTTTGGTTTAGCTATTGGGTGAGAACTCTCACTAAATTATTATTTTGTTAGGTTATTATGTCATAAATTGTTATACAGTGCCTGGTAGCTCACATCACAGTTGTTTGCAAACCCATAGATGAATTGTTGATTTTTTGTGTTATGATTGTGATTGTGAATTTGAAATATTTAACATGTAAAAATAATGTTTGTGGTAGTTGAAATTGGATATAAATATCCATTTATAATTTGAACAGTGAAAATTAGTTAGTTTGAAAATTTATTCGATTTGAACTAGATATGATTAAGTTCATGAACCAATAATCAATTTAAATTGATTGTTGTTGGTTGAAAACCCTCACATGGGTCTTGTGATGATATTTGACTCACACATCTCCCTTGTGTGAAATTGTGGTTAATCGTTTGATTGACAGCTTTATATATGCATCAATTATTTAACTGAAGCTTATATAAAAATAAAATGCACATTGGATGTCATTTTGGATGTTGATAGTTGTTTGCAATTATTGTTGGATGTATATGATGAATGTAATCCACATGAATTTATTTATATGGATATTGGTTGAAATTTTATCCCAATGAGGAATAAATATGAATATAATGTAATATTCAATGAAGATTAAAAGTTAGATTTTTGATGTCCGATTTTGGATGGACATGAAAATGTAAAAATATAAAGGCGAGTTAAGTACATAAACGCTATTTTAACTCGAACGGATTTTTATGTTGATTTTATTCGTTTTTAAAATGAATATTGAGAAGATGGAATTTCAAAATATTACATTTTCAAATATTATCATAATGAGATCATAATAGAATGCATTGTTCAATTTTACTTTAAAATTGAAATGGAAGTTGGAATAGTTATTAAACGAATTTATAAACGTTTTTATAAAATACTTTTTGAATGGAAATCGACGAAATATATTATATATATTTTAATTACTTGAATAGAACGTACCACCCAGCTACCATTCGCGAATTTCGACCATTAACTTTGAGTGGACATGACGGGAAATCAGACCGTGGGATTCTCTTAAAACCAGAACCGTTAGGTTCGTATCGAAAAGATCTTTCCGATGAATATATGATATTTAAATTTGAACGGTTTGATTTTAAAATATGTCTAAATCGGTTTTAGAAAAGGTCGCTATGGATGCATTTCTGTGGCCGATATTGGAAACCGACTGTAAGGACCTTAATAAAATTATTAAAAATATTAACAAATTATGTAAAGTCATAATAAATGATTTGGAAAGATTTTAGATAAAATATTCCATTTTTGAAAAGATAAAGGATATTTTTATCGAATGAACTAGAATAATGATCCAATGATTTCTAAAAAAATATATTTGGATTTGTGAATGATTTTGTCATAACTGGAAGTTTCCAGTATATAAATTGGAATTAAAAAGGAAATGGGATTTTGGGTATGTCATGAATGGTATCTTCATTAATACCGTTCTCGAACCCATTTATGAATGGAATAAATCTTTTAATTATGATTTAATAAAGCTTTCCAATTAAATTGGAATTGAATGGGATTCAACTTAATAATAATCGAAATGAGCGTCTATAAAGGAAGGCCTTTACTATTTATGAATTTTTAAAAGGCTTCGTTGTTTTTTCAACTATAGTATCAGTATAATACAGAAATTTATATTGATTGTAAATTGTTTTGATTTCCATGAAGACTCCATATTATATGGAATATGATTTTGGGTTTATTGCGAGCGGGGTTTTAAATGACATTTGTTTTTTAACCAAGTAAAGGCGAGATAAATTTCCAAAGTTGAATAATCATTAAGTAATGATTTTTGGGATTATATCTGAACTAGAGTTTTAATGAATCTTTAATTAGATTGAAAGTTAAATGGTAATTAAATTTACCAAACATGAGAAGTATTCAAGATGGAGTACCACCGGCTTTACTCCATGCGTTAGTTAAATCTTTAATTTGATTTGAATGTTAAATGGTAATTAATAAATTTACCAAAAACACGATGGGTGTTAAATATACAGTACCACCATTTTTGCCTATGGTATGAATAGGTTGGGATTAGGATAATGAAATGAATAATTACTTCGGTAAGGCTCGTCAGTCCGGACTAGTTGATAAACCTTAATTTGGTTTTATGTTGTGAAAGTCTATTATAAATCTTTTGAAATGATTTCCAAGGATATATGAATAAAAGAATAGTCTAGATTGGAATGAGATGTGTGTTATCTTTATTTATCGCATGATTATAAAGATGCGTTAATTATTCGGAAAGATATGGTTTAACCTACTCTGAATAATTGTTACGACGATTAAAAGTCTACGACAAAGACGGTGGTTGAAGACCGGAGATCTTCATATCGAATGGATGTACTGATGTCTTGATTGGGCGGATCCTCCGAGGCAAGGTAATAAGTGGTGGTCGCCCAAACATACTTGGAGATCGACCGGATACACAAGGACCTCTTTCCTGTGGACATATGAGATGAGGAATAAGGTGCCTCCGGTTTCGTTCAGACCTAGAACGAACTTGTAAATGGATTGTATGTCTGACATTGTATTATGTGCTATAATCATTGATCTCTACTAAATGTATATCTGTTTGGTGCGGAAAATTTATTCTCCTGCTTAACACCCTTCTCTAAGACATACGGGCATAGAGGTTATATATTGGTGGAATTCAATGGTACGGTATGGATTGACAATGTGGCATGCTAAGATGCAATAATCAAGACTTTTGTTGAAAAGCAGAGCTTTGTGGATGATGAGAAAAGCACGACTTTAATTAGCACAACTTTCTATATAGCGTTAATTCACGAGCTTCATACCCCGTATGAGTCAAAAACGAGATGACGGACAACAGGGAGGACATGCGTTTCTTTCTAGCTAGGAGTGATGTCATGGCATGGAGCCCAGACATTTTACTTATGTGGATGACGGACAGTGTGCCGCCTTGGATATGATTGGTCGACATACTGACCATTTTTGAGGTCCGATAAGACTGGAAAATGTATTATTCAGGAATAACCAATTTACAAAAGTAAGAGTGGACCGGCCCTGGCGCTCCCAAGGGTTACTAAGGGCTTGATCCCGAGACATGCGCTAGTGTGTCTCGGAACTGGTAAGGAAGATCCCTTGCCTCGACTCATAGATAAAAATCCAATTTCCAATACAACATCTTCCGGTTTTAGTTGTAAACTTATATATGGCGACATAATATATGGTACCTATGTCGTCTATGATTGATACATTTATATTCGAAGTTGTTTTCTACACTAAGTAATATCAAAACGATTTGTTTAAAAGCGTACCAAGCATGTATGACTATTATAAGGTGAAACTCTATCCTCCAGCTTACATTGTGTGATGAGACCTCAGTCTTATATTAGCTATATTTTTCAAAAAGTATTGCGTTGTTTTTATTTTAAACTGGTATTCATATAGAGTAAACCCGTTCCGTGCCATACGGTGTGGTACCATGATTTTTCCAACCTTTTGAAGTATGTTTTTAATAACTGTTTTAAGTTCTCACACCAGTCTCATGCACTACACCAGAAAATACTTTTGGTAGCATTGAAAAAACGCTACCATAACTTGTAGCAGCGTTTTAGAGAATGCTGCGATACGACATGCAACTAACAGTTTGACTTTTTTTGTTGCATTGTAGTAAACGCAACCAAAAATCACCATATTGTAGCGTTTTTAACATGCAACTAAAGTGTTTTCTGTAGCGTTTTTTATACTCAACTATATAATTTTTTATATTACTTTACATTCATTTCTGTAGCATTTTTAAAACACTACTAAAAGTTATTGATTGTTTAACAACTTATTTTAATGCTATTATTTACGATTAATAGCTTGTACCATTTCCAATAACCGCTTACATAATATCTATATTAAAATAAGTGATCAATCACATGATTTTCATTGTCAAACCAATAATTAAACCACTTAATTAACATATACAAACAATTAATCATATCATTATCATATTCAAATAATTTAAAAACATACTAATCACATAATCAAATTTAATATCCATAATCAGTTCGACTGTAGTTTTTAAAGATATGTCACATACCATAAGCATTTACAAACAAGTTTATACAAATAGTGCTAACAAAATACGACAACATATATAACAATTAAAGCCTTGTTCATTGCTTGATTACCAATAATTCTGTGTATATGTCTTTTTGGTGCATCTTTCAGATCCTAAAGAGCAAAAAACAAGGACATTAGTCGATTTATGATAACAGGTATCTAATTATTAATACTGAATCATAACAAGTATTTTAGTTTTTTAACACTTAAAAAAGTCACTTAAAGGATGATATTAATGTAGTTGGTATTTATTTAACATGCAATGAATTAAGTTTACCCACAATCATTGTTTTTAATTAGTTTGCATGTACAACATGCTTATAAGAACCAGGTGGTGCTAGCATTCGTAGGTGATGTTTGCACATGACGAGGCTGCAATTCAATGCTGTGTTTTCAATGGGTAATTTATGAGTGCATGGAACATTACAAATACCCTCATTTTGTTTAGTTTCAACTACATGTTGATTCAAGTACTTATCATCTCCATGCAGTGCCAATGCATGGCCAATAAACTCAATCGTACTCTCTTCTAACTCATAAATATTGCACCATCACATTTTAAACTTTTACCAAATAGAAACAAGTTGCATATAATTCAAGTCAAAAAAACTAATAAAATAGTTGGTACTCACAAAATTAATTCTCATGTGGTAATTGTATTGAGATCGAATCCCCCGTGTGTTTTAGGATCATTCTCTTCTTAGTCTTATATGCATATAAAGAACTTTCTTGCTCGCCTCTTTTCAAACAGTCCCATCATTACTGAATTAAATGCTTCCACATCTGTTGCGAGTACACTATATATCTGTTAATTTATTCAGTAGTTCATAACGAATAGTTAAACTAAATTCAACAGTATTATTATATTACCTTTCCTTCTTTGTACACAAAGCTAACATCGACAACTATGAAGTTCATATATTTGATCACATTAGTGTGGATCAGTACCCGAACCAATTCACCATTCACCACAGTATACTGCAAAATCACATAAAAATGTTCAGAATGTGATGTACCAAGCTTCATAGAAAGTAAAGAGCTTGCATTTTCCAGTAAACATGAAATACAAAGATAAATATAACTGAGAATCATATATGTTTAGTTAATCAAAACCGAATATTGCTGCTGTTGTAGGCATACTGTGTAGGTTGGTTTACGTTCACCAGCATGCTTATATGATACATGAATTCAACAAATCTACACACAACGAAGGAAAGCTGGAAACATAAACTATTGATCAAGTTCACAATCATTGCAAAAGGGTAAACACAAATAGAAGCACAATATGATAAACAGATAGCGCACCATTCTTAATCCAATTCGACTTCATTCTATTCACAAATTCTTTTAGTAGACATACCATCGCGGTAAGGGCATGTCAATTTTGCGGGTTGTCCCTGCAAAATTTGATTCCATGTTGCTTTTGGATTCCGAGTTGAGAATTTAAAAAAGGACTACATTAAAGACAGGAAGAGGAATATTATGCTGTGACCATTAGGATTCCAGAGCTATTTACACTCTTGTGAAATCTAACTTTGATTGCTCAATACACAATCGTATATCTACTCCATAATTACTAAAAAAATTATTTATAGGAATATACCTCATAAACACAGCATAGATCATTTCCATCGGCTAGCCATATGTCCTTAAGTGCCGCAGAAGCCAAAAGCGATTTGCCTTTTATTCTGTTGACTGTAGAGGATGGTGCAGGGAAATTTTTGTTGATTTGCAGGAACACACTTACGAAGTCGGATGGAAATTGCGAACGCCACATACAATATCCAAGTTTTCAGGAGGCAATTTCATTACTCTAGAAGGATCTTCCCAGGAAAATGTCTAAATTATACTCTGCTATGAGAGTAATTGAAAAGCTTCAATAACCCAAAGGGCGTAGCCCAGGTGAAACTTCATCATCTGATCTTGCAGCTGCTTTGAAGCTGCGGAAGGCTTTCTGTGAAGCACAGTCATTGAACGAAGCACACGTTCCTACAAATCAATTGGAACGACTATTAGCAGCAGGTGCAGAGGAGTTTCCTCCGATTTGTGCAATTTTGTTGGGGGATGGGGGGAATCCTTGGTCAGGTGGTTATAAAAGCAGTGTCGGGCAAGGGTGATCCTCTCAAAAATTTGTTCTATTATGATGTTAAGGATAGGAAAGGTGTAATCGAAGATGTATCGCCTCTTGTCATTAATAGCTTAAATGGGAATCCTTGAAAACTTTTTTCGCCAATGTTTAGCTTTAGTTAACTGAATTGAATTTGTAAGCTGAAATTGATCTTGGTGTGTAGTGGTAGAACTTGGACAAAGGTGTCATATTTCTACATGGAAAGCTTTTATGTACTTTGGATAATTGACTTAAAAAAATTAGAAAACACCTTATTGCTGCTGCTGCATTTAGAAAAAACCTGAAACGCGCAAAGATACACATATGAATCAGATACAAATGAATTTTGCTGAGGATTTTGTAATGCTGTTAGTTTTCAGAGACCTACTTCTTGTACGCTGAAGTTAAACAAGCTTATCAAAAACAATTGGCCATTTTGAAGTCTTTAGTCAGCAATGATTTCTTTGTAATATTATCTAGTTGACTTAGCTTTCATGTTGTACTTCAATTTTTTTTTTTTTGACCTTATCAAAGCACGTAAACAGAAAAGTATATCACTTCTCTCACTCACATACGTAAATTCAGGTGCTACAGAATGAAGGAAAGATCATGTACCAAAAAAACAAATGGATTTGAACATATAAAAATGAGACACCTCATTTATCATGTTGTAAAAGTGTCATGATAAACTATAGCAACTCTCATTGCAATTTTTATTACTTTTATGTGTTCTGGATATTTGGCTTGACATTAAATGTATTTACCATGAAATCAGTAGAGCGCTTACACCATAAAGTATAGAAACACGTAATGATATAGCATTCAAGCTTAGACTGATGCCAAACTAAAGTTAGTTATTTTTTCCTTTGACTGCAATCTAAAGAAAATAACGGTATTAAGGAGTCATTTAGCAAGCGAAACTGGGCAGTTAAGCAACAAATGCATCCGTTACTTAATGGGAAAAATTCCCCGATACCCCACCGGACCAAAATAAAGCCACTGGAATCCAAATGCATCCGAAGCATCGAATTTCAACAGCCGGATTTTTGATCCGTTGGGGTTGATTACTTAATTTAGATTTTTATAAACTTTAAAAATTAATAACTTGTGCTAATGAGAGCCATTTTAGATGTGGTTTTTTGCATTGCGATCTTATTGAAGTGCTCTACGTAATATAACTGATTTGGATTGAATCAGAGTAATTTACAAAATTTCAATTTATTTATTTATGTATGTATTTGTGTAAATGATTGATACATATTATTTATTAAAAACAAATAATAAATTAATTAACAATATATCAATTAAGTTTAAAATTAAAATAAAAATGAAAACATTTAATTGGTTCGTTTGACCCGCAAACACAATCTCCGCTAACTAAAATACGGCATTAAAATATCATGCTATAATACCCCACTTCCGCTTCACTCAAACGCACTGTAAGTGGACGAAGTAAAAATGAAATTATCCCAATGTTTTTACTGGAATATCAGGTGAATTGCCAAAATACAGGGAAAAATATTGAAGCCTACATACAAAAAGAATTCAAAAGGAGTCTATGCAAAAGCGCTCAAGTTGGGTGAAGTAAACAAATATTAAATATAGTCGAGTCTGAAAAAAGTTATTGTCCAAGCAACGCCTTTGATTATTGAAAAAGTTTTTGATTTGAGTCAGTTTTTTGAACATATAACAAAAACAGATCATTTTCTAACTTCACCACAAACCAAAACTATTATCTACAGTCCCTACACCAAATACCTTCGCAATCATCAAAGCACCTGCTAACATCTCCTATATACTCCACACTGCATCGTCCTTCTCAAAACTCCCATCAACTCCTCCCTCAACCTGAAAGCAATCGTTCCCTCCGACATCTAAACATTCAACATCCCCATATCACCTTCATCATCCCCATACGTGACTATCATCACCATTCCCATCCACCAACGCAGTTGTAGGTAAAGCCACTTTCATACCTCAAAATGATAAAATATCCAAGGTACACGAAACTCTCATTATTACACATTTGGTTACATTAAATTTGCTCAAGATTCTAGATGTAGTAAGTTAATTGCAGCAGCTATTAATATATTTGTTCTTCTACTTTTCACATATTTTAAGTTTTGGATGTCCTATTATGTGGGAAGTTGTCCATCTAATTACATTGTTCAAGACCTTAATTAAGAAGAGTATTTACATAATCGTATTTCTTCTTAAATGTTTAAAGGTAGAACCAGTTTTATATATGAGAAAAAAACAACCGTGAAAATTTTCAAACGTACAACTTGTAGAAAAATTAACGTACTCCATAAATAACGACTTTCTGAAATGATATAATCAGGTTTCTCTCTTGAGATAAATAATCATATAGTTTGTTGACAGTTTCATATCTCAAGATGATTGAAAGCCACACGCATAAACACAAGGTTGATGTATCTTATGGCTCTATATTATGTATGCGCGATCTATCTGATTAACTTTTATATCCACTTGATACATTTTCTCTCGAGATAAATAGTCATCTAGTTTGTTGACAGTTTCATACCTCAAAATGATTAAAAGCCACACGCATGAACACAAGCTTGACTAATCTTATGGCTCTATTTTATGTTTGCACAATTATCTTTTTAACTACCCTTACAGTTTCAACTACCACACCTCCCACAAACTCCAAGCCTGCAATCTATTCCAAACTGCTAAAACTCAAAATCACCTTCATCCAACATACACATCACTGCAAATCCTTAATACCACCCACTTCTGCTTAAATGCAACCTGCAAGTTCATCCATATGTCACCATTACAACAAAACCAATTTGAACCATTAAATCCCCTTGTTCTAATCACCAGCACCACTGCCTTCACACAAATATTATCAAGCACCTTCTGTAGTCAATCTCCACCACCATACATCTGCAGTTGCATCGCTACACACTGTAGCAACCTCTAAATTCAACAAAACGCTTCAACAATCACCACCTTCATCACCCAACACCCGTACATCAGCCATCACACATTAAATCCATCACAAAACCTGCAATTGCATCACCAATATCTTCAACATTAACCAATTCCTCCTCCAATAGATTAACAAACCAAAAACTGCTTCTACAAAAACCACCCTGCATATTCCCACAAAATCAACCACTGTCCTTGTCTTCACAAAGTACCCTTCACCAGAAACTACGACACTATAACTGAACTGTAAGCAAAAAATCAACCACTGTCCATTTTGTTTTGTTTTTGACAAATTTGATTTTAAATGGAAGGATTAGGGGGTGAGAGTTGCAGTGTGGTGTCTTTATATGAGTGTTTTTCTATTAAGTGCTTTTAATTACATGAAGGATATTGATACAGGTTATTAATTTTCTCGTGGACTTAGGACAGTGGGTTAGCAGGTATGCCATTTGAAGCTACAAAGGATACAATGATCCATTGTAAAGGGACAAAAAAATGCTAGGGTGTAAAATTATCAGTGAAAATGTTTATCAATGTTTTACCTAAAATATGCTTCTAATCAATCATAAAAGTTCTGTACTATGTTAAATGAATTACCTATCTTCAAAAAGCAAGCAAACTGGGAATCCAAGTCAGCATCACGAAATAGATTGCTAAGCATTGTTGTGCAGGGAAGAGAAAGGTTTGTCACTCGAATTCTCCGCTGTCCATATAGTGTAAAGAAGGGCACACTAAATTTAAATTAAAATGTAAATAAATAACCATATCTAGTAGCTATTAATGAAGAATATTATTTCAAACCTAGTAGATAGATACAAATATTACACACTCCTTGACAATAACTTGCTTCAAACCTGGATCAATATTCTGAATTTTCCTAGAATTTATCATTATGCTTAAATGTCACCATTATAGTTTTGTCATAATCAATCTACATTAGAAAATGTACAAGAGTTAATACATTAAGAAAATGCGCAAGAGTTACTAACAGAATATCAACAATAATGATATATTTATCCAG
Organism: Allium sativum; assembly: GCA_030737875.1. Taxonomy (NCBI): domain Eukaryota; kingdom Viridiplantae; phylum Streptophyta; class Magnoliopsida; order Asparagales; family Amaryllidaceae; genus Allium; species Allium sativum. The sequence goes on from CM060922.1 coordinate 481,289,607, forward strand.
GTGAAGATATTTAAACAAATGAACCTTTTTGAGCATATACTGCACAAAAAGGGTCAAAGCAGAAAAAACAAGTCAAATCAAATGAGTCTTTAAATTTACAACATTGTTTGTTTTCTACAAGATCATTTTTCATGAAACATGAAAACCTCTTATGTCCAAATAACGAATAGGTTCTTTAGATTCCTTAGTTCTGTGTACATTAATTGTTGATCTTCAGTGCATTACAACTTAATATCAGTTGAGCTACGGACATCTAATAAAAAGCTTTTAAAGTTTTCTATAACTCGCAGGCCTAGCACTCTTTTGAATTTCTCTGTGCAAATGAAAATTAACTTTTTATCTTTTATGACCATAATAGAAGTCAGTGGAGCATTAATACTACAGAAATGAAACACACATAATATTTTCTCTAACAAATTGATAGCACAAATATATTGATGCAGCATAACTTGGAAGTAGCAAGAGATGCATGAGAAATTTTACATCAAGCCAACAAAGCTTGGCTAGCAAGGCTTGCAACATACGATTTCCTCGAGATGAAAATTGAATTTATCTATTATATCTTGATAAATAGCATGCACAAAAGATCATTCAACTCCATATTATACAAATCAAAGTATCTGTGGTAAGCTTACATAATCACTTTGCAGCATGAATCAACACTTCATTATGTTAACAAAAAATTGCAAATCCATATCCTGGAGAGAAAATTAAGCCCGCAACCAATTGCAATAAATACAGTTATGCTTGTAACAAATGAGGAGCTCATTCAAATTATTCAGCACTGAATATTTGTATAAAATACCCGCTATTAGATATAGCTTGTGAATCATGATTGGTAGCACTATTATCATATTGAATAATTGTTATATAAAAAAGCATAGAGGTGAGTTTAGGATGAAAGCTTTCAAATTTGTGTAAAAGAAAATGAACAACACATAACCGCTTGGTACAAAAAACTAGGCAACTATAGGTACAAAAAAGAGTTTGCTGCTATACAAAGCAAATATATTAGATGAGGGACCTTTTGGTTCTATTGCCAACGAATGTGAGATTGTTTCCATACAGCTTCTCCCTTCTTCTTTCAAATCACTTACCCTCATGTTCTTCCACATAAATAATTATACAAATGTGTGAGAATAGTTACATGCAGTATAAAATTATATAAATCACTCACACTGTTATGAGATTGATTTCAAATGTACTTATGATAATTGATAGGTGATAACCAAAACATGCAGTTGTTCTAACTCAGTACTTCAGCTACCAATTGTATCACAACTTTGCAAAACATTTTACATAATGCAATGCACCACTTGGTGTAAATTAATTGTATACTATAGACTATAGAAAGAGCCAAAAATAATTTATTTCGAAATCGTGCCACTAATTTTGGCATAAGAAAATATAAGCTGGTGTATTCTAAGCTTGTTTTAATTATGTAAAATTATTGATACCCTATGCCAGCAATCTAGAACTAGAACATTATAACATAGCCTAGTTAGAGTTTACACATATTAACACTAATGAATTAGGCAATCATGGTTGCTGTATTCGATTCATAAAATCAATATTGAACCATATTAAATCCATATATTATCATACGATAAAGTGTAAATTCATACCAGTTTAGGGTTTGGGCAGAATCTCAATCAAAATAGATGGAAAGGGGAGTCGATCAACCATCTAGAGAGAAGGGAAGTAATGCGACCATGATGATAGAGGAAATATGAAGTGGCAATGATTACAATTTAGGGCTTCGTGAAATTTTCTGAATGAGGAGAAGAAATTAAAATGAGGGAAGCTTCAAAAATAAAAAAACATAACGATGTTTTACAATTAGCGGGAAGGATGAAAATTTTCAGCGGCGTTGAGATTTTCATTAATAATCATTAATGAATGCACTTATTTTCAAACGCCTCTAATAAACGCAACTAAATTCATATTTTCTTGTAGTGATGACTGATCTGGAGTTTATTGTTATCGCCTAAACTTTGGGTGCTTATATTTTCCATACGGACAGCTAGTAGTTCTGGGTTTACAGATGTTTATTTAACAGGATCCTGGTTTACAGTTGGATCTATATTCGGAAAGCTTTGTATCCGTGTATTTCTTTCAGTTGTGGTGGTTAATGCATTTCTGTGGTGCATTGTATTTATACATTTCTATTTCCGCTACTATGTAATTTAGTCTCTGATATTATTTTTCCATTGTGTAATATTTATTTTCCGCACTCTGATATTCTTGTACTCTGATGTAAATTGTTGTAATAGCAATGAAAAATTCTATTGTTTTGTGTTCTGATGCATTGTGTTCTCACATAATCTGCGTTCCAGTTCGGTCTATTCCTAGTGGTGATTTCGTTGCGTGATAGTTTGGTATTAGATCTTTGGTTTATAAAGCTCGAGAACAAGACACATTAGAACCGATTGAGAGAATTCATTAAAGATAGAATTAGTAACATTCTATTTAAGAATACCCATTAGAGATAGGATCAATAGTATCATAAAATGAGAAACGCATTAGAGATGGGGTTAGCAATGCCTTAGAATGAGTTGAGAGTGACACATTCATAAGTAATGTATTTATGATTATATATATATACACAATCCGATCTTAGAAAATATATTTTTGAGTATATAAAAGTTATATGTTTAGAAAGATAATAAACCTATTGATTATTTGTGTGATTGCTTGATTTCCCATTTAATTACTTATAATGCCTGATTTAAATAAATTAGACTAAACCTCCGGCAATTTTGGACATTGAATATACGAAAACACTTGTTTTTTAATTTAATTGAGTTAAATTAAACTGAAATTAAAATTAGTTGGAACTGGATATATATACATATATTTGTTAAGCAGTTTATTGATTTGATGCCGAGTAGAGAAATAAATTGTGTGTCCGATAAACAGGTGCACCTTATTTAGTTGGTTGTGCAAATTTATTATTATTAAACTACTATGATGATTTGGATGCGCTGTGATGGTTGCTCTATGTGAAATTGAACATATGTCATATGATAATAACCAATAAATTATGGACTACACCGCATAACGTACTACTGAAGTTAGCATAGCATATCATATTCCGTATAAGCATTTGGCGCTTATATGACGAGGTTTGGAGTACCATATGAGCAAGATACTAGTATGGCGAGGACTGAACAACAGGTTGAACTGAGAACTGATTATGGACTTGATAACCTATTATGGTAAATTGCACGATTTAATAACAAACCCTACATAGATCTTAAGTTGATAAAAATACACACGTCCCTCTTGTTTTAATTATGGTGTGTGGGCATTGGGAAGAAGGGAATGTAAGTCATAATGAGTGTGCACAACTGATTTGTATGCGATATATTGGTTTATTGGGTGCCTATTACAGCCCAACAAATTTGTTTATATCAACCCGTATAAAGGAGGTTATAGCGAAATTTTTCATAAATTTAGGGCATTAGCCAAATTTCAGAGAAATTTAGTAGTTTTTAGAAACTGAAAAGTTGAAGAACTCAAGCCAGAATGAAAGTTGAGTTGGTTAGTTAAACGAGTTTCAGCTCCGTTCTTTTCCGAGGATGAAAAAGTTTTAAGCAGGGGAGATTGTAACAACACGAGATTTCGAAACAAATTTAAATTTTTGATTTAAGCTATTTTAAGGAATATGGAAATATAAATTGGTTATTTTTGCTAAATAAAATTTGAGAATAATTTTACATTTAGTTTTTATATTTTATTTGACTTAAAAAACTCAGTAAAATTATTAAATTGATTTATAAGACTTGTATTTGAAAATTTTTAAAATTCAATTTTTAAAATCATCGCATAGCTCTTAAAAAGTGAATTTTTTTTACCGAGCTCACAATTCGACGAGATCAATTTTGTTACATTTGGAATAATAAGTCATGGCTAGATTTCAATTTTCACGCCAAATGGACTCAGTATGTGGCCGTGACAGGCAAACCAGTTCGGGGAAAAACTAGTAGTCAGTTTACAAAGGATGTTATTGAGACGATCTCAAAATTCGATGAAACTTTTTTTTCGGATTCGTATCGTCAAATAATGGTAGAATCCAAAATTTCATAACTTTTGCAATTAGCGTGCGGGCGTGCAAGAAAAAATGTACACCACCCCTCTTACTTGATTAAATGGAAGGTCAAACGAACTCGGAATTCGACGAAACTTGATTCGTTGGATACGTAATTCCGTATAGTATCTTGTGTTGAAAATTTCATAGCTAACAAAGATCGTTTGCAGTCGGGGAATCAGAGAGAAAGAGCGATGGAATCTCTTACTTAAACTCTTTTTCTCCATTCTCTCTTCATTATTTTCCTTCTCCGATCTTCCTTCTTCTTTCTAAAATAATGGTGACCGGCTCCTAAGTGTTGCCACACCCCCCACCGCTTCCGCCGACCGTCATCCACTACCCTCCTTCTGGCGCCACCCCCTCCTCTCCTCTCTTTCCTCTTCTTTACAAACACTAAAACCCATTTCCTCCACAAAATCACCTCCTTCGGACCCACCACCTCCCCTCCAAACTACGCCGACCAACCACCGCCTACAGCCCCTCTTTCTCCGGTCGTTTACCCCACTTCATCCAAAAACCCCTCTTATTCCAAAAATTTCATTTTTCAAAAACACCCCTTTTCTTCTTTGCTTAATAACTATTGATCTGTGCATTTCTGGCCAAGGCCAATAAACAAAGTTGTAGATCTCGTTTTTCTCTACGAAATGCACATATCAAAATCGAATTTTGGAATTCGCAGCTGATCTAAAAATGTGACTGAAGTTCGCTGGCCTAGAGCTGTTTTTGGTGATTTTCCGCGAATCCGAGCGTTTTCAGGAGAAGTGCCTTAGGGAAAAGTTGTCCAGAATGATGTTTCCGTGTTTCTGACCAAGTTTCGTGAAGATTGGAGGTTGTACACAAACTGTAGACCAGAATGCTGAATTTGAGTTGCTTAATCGATAATGGCGAATGCGCGGCATAATTTCTACATAAGAAACGTCGTGGAGTTTGGTTTAGCTATTGGATGAGAACTCTCACTAAATTATTATTTTGTTAGGTTATTATGTCATAAATTGTTATACAGAGCCTGGTAGCTCACATCATAGTTGTTTGCAAACCCATGAATGAATTGTTGATTTGTTGTGTTATTATTGTGATCATGAATTTGAAATTTTTAACATGTAAAAATAATGTTAATATTATTATGGTAGTTGAAATTGGATATAAATATTCATTCATAATTTGAACAATAAAAATTAGTTTATTTGAAAAATTATTCGAATTCATGAACCAGTAATGAATTTAAATTGATTGTTGTTGGTTAAGAACCCCACATGGGTCTTGGGATGATACTTGACTCACACATCTCCCTTTTGTGAAATTGGGGTTAATCGGTTGATCGACAGATTTATATAAGCGTCAAATATTTAATTGAAGCTATATGAAAATAAAACGCATGATGTCATTTTGGATGTTGATAGTTGTTTGCAACTATTGTTCGATATTTATGATGAATGTAATCCATATGAATTTATTTATATGGATATTGGTTGAAATTTTATTCTAATCTGGAATAAATATGAATATTTTTATAATGTAATCTTCAATGAAGATTAGAAATTAGATTTTTGATGTCCAATTTTGGATGGACACGAAAATATAAAAATATGATGCCAAGTTAAGTATATAAAATCTATTTTAACTCGAACAGATTTTTTATCGATTTTATTCATTTTTAAAATCAATATTGAGAAGATTGAATTTCAAAATATTTCATTTTGAAAACATTATCATTATGAGATCATAATAAAATGCAATATTCAATTTTAATTTAAAACTGAAATGGAAGTTGGAATCGTTTTTAAATGAATTTATAAACGTTTAAAAAATATGTTTTGAATGGAAATCGACGAAATATATTATATATATTTAAATGGCTTGAATACAACATATCGCATAGCAACCGTTCGCGAATTTCGAAAATTAAATTTTAGTGGACAAGATGGGAGATCCGATCGTCAGATTCTCCTAAAACCAGAACTGTTGGGTTCATACCGAAAAGATCTTTCCGACGAAAATTTGAATGGTTGGATTTTAAAATATGTCCAAATTAATTTTAGAAAAGATCGCTATGGATGCAGTTTGGTGACCGATATTGGAAACCGACTGTAAGGGCCTTAATAACATTATTAAAAATATAAATTAATTATGTAAAATCATAATAAATGATTTGGAAAGATTTTGGATGAAATATTCCATATTTGAAAAGATAAAGGATAGTTTTATCCGAGTGAACTAGAATAATGATCTAATGATTTTTTTTTAAAAAAAAAAATTGGATTTGTGAGCGGTTTTGTCATAACTAGAAGTTTCCAACATATAAATTGGAATTAAATGGGAAATGGGATTTTGGGTTTGTTTTGAAGGTACCTTCTTGAACCCATTTATTAATGGAATAAATCTTTTAATTAGGATTTAATAAAGATTTCCAATTTAATAAATTAAATTGGAACTGAATGGAATTCGAGTTAATAATAATCGAAATGGGCTTCTGTAAAGGAAAGCCTTTACTATTTATGAAATTAAAAAGGCTTTGTCGTTATTTCATTTATAGTATTAGGCTGATACAGAAATTTATATCGATTATAAACTATTCAGATTTCCGTGAAGACTCCATATTAAATGGAATATGATTTTGGGTTTATTACGATCGGTGTTATAAATGACATTTGTCCTTTAATCCAAGTAAAGGCGAGATTAATTTCCAAAAGTTGAACAATCATTAAGTAATGATTTTTGGGATTATAACTGAACTAGAATTTTAATAAACCTTTAATTAGATTGAAAGTTAAATGGTAATTAAATTTACCAAACATGAGAAGTATTCGAGATGGAGTACCACTAGTTTTACTCCATGCGATAGTTAAATCTTCAATTAGATTTGAACGTGTAACAACCCGAAAATCTGGGCCAGTTTAAAATTTTTATTTTGGCAATTTTAGCGAATTTTGATTATTTAAAATGAATTATTTTAAATAATATCGACGAGAAATTTATTTTGAATATAAATCGAACGTATATATTATATACGTTGTCGTTAGAATATAAATATTTATATATAATTATAAATAGAATTGAAAATGGCGCGGTAGTTCGATAATTCGATTTCAAACTTCAATTGAATGTACCGGGTGCAAAACAATCCGGATTTTAGTGAAACCAAAAACATTAGGATCTAATTGATAATATCTTTCCAACGAATCCGACCAATCGAAATTTCATAGCGGGAATCAAAAGATATGTCCAGTTGAAAATTCTGAATAGTCGCTATGGAATTCAGGCCCTTAAAAATGGACATTTTGCAAACGACCTCGGATTTCGACGAAACCAGTTTTGTTGGGTCCGTGATGTAAAGTTATTGCTAGGTTTCAAATTTCATAATTTTTCGAATCAATATGTGAGCGTGGTAAAGGAAAACGCGTTTACCAGTTTCAGTTGATTTTAATCGACTGGAAAATGGCCATTTTTCCAACGGCCTCAGAATTCGACGAAACTAGTTTTGTTAGGACCGTATCGTCGATACGAAGCTAGAAAATATTTTTCGGGAATTTTTCGAGTTAGTATGTGACCCCGGTAATTTGAAATGTACGTTTAAAATTCAATATAGAGATTTAAATGTAAATTTAATGGAAGCTGATTGTAACTATCGAATCAGCCTACGATACATATCCCATTGTGTTCGGAATGGGGGTATTTAGCTAAGGGCGACAGTTGTTGAGTTTGATTTGGATTTCGTGACGATTTTGAACTTTAAAAAGGAGTTAAATATTAAATTATTAATATATATATATATATATATAAATGGTCAAACTAGGTCAAACTAAACCCTCACTTCCCTATCGTTCAACGAGCCGCCCGTTTACCCAAATCGACGGCGATTTCTTTCCCGATCTTCTTCCATTCGTTCGATAAATCCTTGCAATAGAATTCAACGCAACCAATGGCAAAACGAAGAGCGAAGAGAGGAGATTAAATCCAACGGCTGAGATCTGATCTCGTTGAACCTGGAGACCGAAATCCCTACCTGAAGTCGTCCCTTTCGAACTGGAATAGGCGAGGAGGGAGGCGATCGTACTAGGCAAGGATGGTGGCGCGGGTAGCAGTTGCGAAGGCGGAGGAAGAGGTACTGTCTGATGGTGCTCCGATTGTCTGGTGGCGGCGCGTTTTCAAAACCCTAAATCGACGGTTATGGGTTCGATCTGAAACCTGGTATGCGAAGAAGAAGAAGGTAACGACTGTAATTTTCTTCAATAATTAGTGTTATAAACATGGTGAGAATTTCAGTTTTTAAATATAATTAACATTGTTTGAATTTCAGTTTTTAAATATAATTAACATTGTTTGAATTTCAGTTTTTAAATATAATTAACATTGTTTGAATTTCAGTTTTTAAATATAATTAACATTGTTTGAATTTCAGTTTTTAAATATAATTAACATTGTTTGAATTTCAGTTTTTAAATATAATTAACATTGTTTAAATTTCAGTTTTTAAAATATGTAATATTGGATAAAAAGGAAACTTATATATATATATATATATATATATATATATATATATATATATATATACACACACACACATATATATAGTATAGATAAAGATTTGATTTTCAATACGAAATAGCTTATGTAAAAATTGGATTTTTCATTTTGTAAGAATTAAGATTTTCGACGCTATAAAGGTTGAATTTTTTATATATAATATCATAATATAAAAATGTTATTTTTATAAATATAGTAGCCATATAAGAGTATGATTTTTAAACCCGTAAAGAAGTGATTTTGAAAACCATGAAGAAGAGATTTTTCGAAAACAAAAAGGTTAGAATTTTTGAAAACAAATGGATGTTGTTTATATAAAAAATGATTTGATTTTTGTTTATAAACAAGATTAGATTTTCATTATAGAGAAATATGATTTTCATATATGTAAAGGCGAGATAAAAATATTATTTTTAGTTAGATAAAAATATTATTTTTAGTTAGATAAAAATATATATAAACATCATATTGAGAATGTGATTTTCAATATGAGCAGCGTAAAAATGAAGTTGGAATTTCAGCAAATCCAGACTGGTTAGAAATTCAGAAACGAAATGGAGGAGTGGACCCCAAAGGTGAGAACTTCTCACCTTTCAATTTAAATTTTCTAGTTATATATATATATATATACTAGGATGCAGACGGTGCTTAGTAGCACCCGACAATATCGTCCACAGACCATGGACTTGTTTGTTTGATTGCAAAAATTAGTTAGATTATTTGATTAAAATTGAATTGTTGGGTGAAATGAATGGATTTGATTGATGTGTGTATGGCGTGGGCCTTCACTAGACCGGGGATAAGGCTAGGCCTTGTCCCGTTTCTGGTATCGTGCCGTTATGCCGCCGAAATTTTCTAAAATATGTTAGAAAAATAAAAATATCATTTTATTTAAAGAATGAACTGAATAGAAATTCATATGTTGGAATAAAATGTTTTATCGTTAAAAATATAATTTTTAACGTGAATGTGAATAAATAAATATTCATTTACAAACCAGACGGTTTGTTTATGTACACCTATTTGAAGGACATTGATTGGGTCGATAAATTTTACACATCGCCCAACTGCACAAATAAAATCTGTGTTTGATTGTTTGAAACCCCACACGGGTGTTGGGATGAAATTTGAAGTTCACTCATCCTGATTGATTAAATATGTCGATCGATTGATTGACAGGCTGTTATAAGCGTTAGATATCTATATTTGATGCTTATACAGTGTAGTGCACTTTGGTTGATGGTTGATTATTTTTCAATGCTATTATATGTGTGTAATGCATGAAAATCCATATAATTAACTTTATATGGTAATTGATTGGGCCTCATTCCAATTTGAAAAATAAAGTATAATATAAAATAAAGGTTCATGTGTTGACAGTACTCATCCATTGAGATTGGTCATGTGTTGAACGAAATATTTTAGTAATAAAATAAAGTATAATATAAAATAAAGGTTCATGTGTTGACAGTACCCATCCATTGAGATTGGTCATGTGTTGAACGAAACATTTTAGTAATAAAATAAAGTATAATATAAAATAAAGGTTCATGTGTTGACAGTACTCATCCATTGAGATTGGTCATGTGTTGAACGAAATATTTTAGTAATAAAATTTACATCTTTATAATATAAAATAAAGGTTCATGTGTTGACAGTACTCATCCATTGAGATTGGTCATGTGTTGAACGAAATATTTTGATAATAACAACTATTTTGAAAAAGAAATATTTGAAATAGAATATTTGAAAATAGAAATTTATGAAGCCGTGTTGATTTGATTGACGCCATTTTGACGTGAACGATATTTATATCGATTGAAAACGATTTCGAAATGAAATGAATTGAAAACGATTTCGAAATGAATTGAATTGAAAACGATTTCGAAATGAATTGAATTGAAAACGAATTCAAATTGAATTGAAAACGATTTCGAAATGAAATGAATTGAAAACGATTTCGAAATGAATTGAATTGAAAACGAATTCAAATTGAATTGAAAACGATTTCGAAATGAATTGAATTGAAAATGATTTCGAAATGACTTGAATTGAAAACGATTTCGAAATGAATTGAATTGAAACGATTTCGAAATGAAATGAATTGAAAACGATTTCGAAATGAATTGAATTGAAAACGAATTCAAATTGAATTGAAAACGATTTCGAAATGAATTGAATTGAAAACGATTTCGAAATGAATTGAATTGATACGATTTCGAAATGAATTGAATTGAAAACGATTTCGAAATGAATTGAATTGAAAACGAATTCAAATTGAATTGAAAGCGAATTGAAATGAATTCAAATTGAATTGAAATTTGAATTGAATAGAAATGAATTTTAAAACAAATTTATAAAGGAGAATTCAATTTTGATTTGAATTGAAAAGGAAGTTGAAATTGCTTTTGAAACGATTTTAAAACTATTTATATAATTCGTTTTAAATAGAAATCGACGAAGTATATATTATATATATTATATATATAATATAATGGCCTGAATAGAACGCGCCGCGCCGCGGCAGTTCGTGAATTTCGACCATTTATTTCAAACGGACATTACGGGAGATCCGACCGTCGGATTCTCCTAAAACCGGAACCGTTAGGTTCGTATCGAAAAGAGCTTTCTAATGAATATTAGAAATTCAAAATCTAACGGTTGGATTTGGAATTATGTCCAAATCAAATTTGAAAAAGGTCGTTGTAAGTGCAGTTCGATGGCCGTTGATGGAAATCGACTGTACGGGCCTTGATAAAATTATTAAAAATAGTAATAATTTGTGTAAAATCATAAGAAATGATTTGAGAAGAATTGGGATGAAAAACTCCATATTTGAAAAGATAAAAATAGATTTTTATCGGAATGAACTAGTTTTGAACTAGAATTATAATTCTATTTATTTTTAAATAAATAAATTGAATTCGAAAAGGGTTTTAAAAATAACCAAAATTTCCAATGATTGCATTGGAGTGGATTTGAATCGAAATTGTCTTCGGAATATTTCGATGTTGGAATTCGGGATTATACAGATGTTGTTATGGAAATTTGAAAGATGTAGATATTTATATCGTTATTTCCAATACGACATTTGTTAATCGTAGAATTTGATATTGAATATAAGCCGATATATTTTCTATTCAGAGCCTTGTATTGAATATCAAATGTGATTTGGGTTTGTCGTGAATGGTGTCTTCACTAACACTGTTCTTGAACCCAGTTGAGAAAACATTAAATCTTTTTATTTAGATTTAATGAAGTGTACCAATTAAATAATATTTAATTGAAATTGAATTGATATTGATTTTTGGGTTTATCGTGAACAGTGTTTTAAGTAACACTTGTTCTTTAACCCGATAATTAATGGAATGTGATTTTGGGTTTATCGTGAACCGTGTTTTAAATGAGACTGATTCTTTAACCCAGTCGAAGATTAAAACTAAGTGGAGTTTTAATGAATCTTTAATTAGATTGAAATGATCGAAAATGGAGTATCACCAGTTTTGGTCCAGGCGATAGTTAAATCTTTAATTAGATTTGAACGTGAAATGGTAATTGAATTTACCGATAACACCGTGGTGTTAGATATGAAGTATTACCAGTTTCACTTCATGGGATAAATAGGTTGGGATTGGGAAATTAAAATAAATGATTACTTCGGTAAGGTTCGCTAATCCCGACTAGTTGAATCGAAATTCAAAAGAAGATTAAAGAATAAATTCAAGGAATTTATCTTGGATAAAATTAATGGGAACCTTTCCCTTTGAATGTGAAATTTAGAAACTAACTGTCGGTTAGCCAAGCAGAATGGTTTTCTGGATATTGATCTGATGTTGGTTTCGGCCTTCGGGGTTAATATTTGGGGAATTATTCTCTTGATTAATTTACGGTTAGTGACTAATGAATCGGAATGAGGCGTATGTTGTGTTTGTGTAACACTTATTTAAAATATACGCGAGTTATTCAGAAAGACCGGGTTTATCCCATTCTGAATAACTGATACGACGATAAGTCGAAGATGGAGACGGTGGTCGAAGACCGGAAGTCTTCACGTCGTTTGGGTGATAACTGATGATCTTGATTGGGCTGTACACCCAAGAAGATGGAAACAGTTGGTGATCGTCCAGACGTGCTTGGAGATCGATGGATATGCGGGGTACTAGGTGCCTCCGGTTTCGTTCAGACCCAGAACGGACTTGTAAATGGACTGTGTGTCTGACATTGGATTTTAGTCCATGTGATTGATCTCTATTAAATATATATCTGTTTGGCGGCGGAGAATTTATTCTCTTGCTTAACGCCCTTCTCTGAGACGTACGAGCTCAGGGATTATATATTGATGGATATCAAACGCATGGAGTGAATTGCCTGTGTGGCATGCCTAAGTGGCAATTGATCGAGGCTTCTGTTGAAAAGCAAAGTCTTGTGGTTGATGATCGAAGCACGGCCTTTGTGGCGTAGCTTTGTGTAACGTTGATTCGCAAGTTTCACACCCGGTATGAATCAAAAACGGGAGACGGACCTCAGGGAGGACTTGCGTTTCTTTCTAGTTAGGAGTGGCGTCAGTGCTTGAACTGGCTGACGAGTTTGACTCCCGTGGATGTTACTTATTATTACTTGCTGAAAAGCGAGGCGCCTCGTGATATCGGTTTCGGCCGATGCTTCTGGTCGGCTGACGGGCCAGATTTACGCCCCAAAGGGCGGGGAAACGTAGTGTTCAGGCATAATAATCCACATCGGTGGACCGGCCCTGACGATCCAAGGGGCAGTTGCGGCTGTTCCTGAGGGGCGGACTAGAGCGTCTCGAATCGGTTGAGGATCTTGCCCCTAGCCTCGGTTCATACCATAAATGATAACCCAACTTCCAATACGACGTCTTGCGGTTTTGATTGTAAACTTATATGGCGACATAGTGTTATGGGGCATTCATGCCGCCTATGATTGATACTTATGATTTGAAGTTGTTTTATACACTATGCACTTATTATAGTATCAAATGATTTGCTTTAAACGTATCAAGCATTCTTTGGCTGTTATAAGGGAAAACCCTATCCTCGGCTGCGTTGCATTGTGTGATGGGACCTGGGTCTTATAACAGCTTCATTTTTCTTTATTTAGCATTGCGCTGTTTGTTTTATGCACTGGTATTCTTGGAAGGAAACCCGTTCCGTGTTATACGGCGTGGTCCCTTGATTTACCTAACTTTTAAAATAAAGAATAATAATTGTTTTAGTTCTCACACCAGTCACATGACTGACCTGGAGTTTATTGTTTTAACCTAAACTCTGGGTGCCCTTATTTTGACACGGGCAGCTAGTAGTTTTGGTTTTGCAGATTTATATTCACAGGATCCTGGTTTACAGCTGGAACGATATCCGGAAAGCTTTGTATCCGTATATCTTCTTCTAGTTGTGTATTGTATTATTTTCCGCTGCTATGTATTTAAATGTAGTTTAAATCTCTGATATTTCTGTGTAATATTCATTTATACTCTGTATATTCTTGTAATCTGATGCATTGTTGTAATATACGATGAAATGTTTTTCCGTATGTGTTCTATTGTGGCTTGTTCTCGAACTATCCGACACTTTCCTTTACGAGGAAGTTACGGGTTTTCACAGTTGGTATCAGAGCTTTGGTTTACAAAGCAGAGAACAAGGCACATTAGAACCGTACGAAAGAATTCATCAGATATTGGGTTAGTAATATCCAATGGGAATGACTCGTTAGAGATAGGATCAGTAGTATCCTAGAACGAGTGTGAAGAGTATATTTTTAAAAATGAAAACAAATTTTGTTTAGAAAATTTAAATCAATTATTCGTATTTGATTATTTATTTATATTGATGTGGACAATCTAGAATATATAGATTTTGCGTATACGTCTGATCCGCGTGTATTCAAAGTTTTAATATATTGGATAGATATAGCATCACACTCTAGTCGCCCGAAGATGATATTGATGATAGCGATCGCATCATCAACATTTATGTTCGAGTTTCGAAGGTGTGATTTTCTATATATTTCCATTAGACTGGTGTGAGAACCAAAACTAATATAGCTAGAATTCATTGTTGTGATTTGGCATCAAAACATGATTTTCTGTATATGTATCAAATTTATGAATTTGAAACTCTAATTCACTAATTGATTGATGTTTGTGTTGGTTGTTTATTTGTTTGAAAATTTTGAACCATTATGCCTAATTTGATCGAATAATGAATTGTATTGAAATTTGGTCGCATTTGCTTGCATATACATATACTTACATTGAACAGGTCATAGCAAGGAGGCTAGAGCCAGAGAATAAAATTTGTTTGCCCGACAAATAGGTACATGTTTACTACATAATTTACTGTTTTGTTTGGGTATTGATGATTTTATGAGCCTATTGGCTAGCCGCTTGGCTTTTTCTTATTTCTTTTTTGAGATCTGAAGGACCGGGGAAGCTATTTGAAATTCCCCGATGCTCCCGGTGCAGGGGAGGTTATGGCGAAATTTTTCAAAATTTTAGGGTGTTAGCCAAATTTTTGAAATTTTGAAAATTCTCAGAAACTGAACAGTTGGAGAATGGAAGCCAGATCGAACATAGAGCTGAATAATCAAACAACTTTCGACTTTGTTCCTTTTCGGGGACGAAAAGTTTTAAGTGGGGGAGATTGTAACAACCCGAAAATCTGGGCCAGTTTAAAATTTTTATTTTAGCAATTTTAGCGAATTTTGATTATTTAAAATGAATTATTTTAAATAATATCGACGAGAAATTTATTTTGAATATAAATCGAACGTATATATTATATACGTCATTGTTAGAATATAAATATTTATATATAATTATAAATAGAATTGAAAATGGCGCGGTAGTTCGATAATTCGATTTCAAACTTCAATTGAATGTACCGGGTGCAAAACAATCCGGATTTTAGTGAAACCAAAAAATTAGGATCTAACTGATAATATCTTTCCAACGAATCCGACCAATCGAAATTTCATAGCGGGAATCAAAAGATATGTCCAGTTGAAAATTCTGAATAGTCGCCATGGAATTCAGGCCCTTAAAAATGGACATTTTGCAAACGATCTCGGATTTCGACGAAACCAGTTTTGTTGGGTCTGTGATGTAAAGTTATTGCTAGGTTTCAAATTTCATAATTTTTCGAATCAATATGTGAGCGTGGTAAAGGAAAACGCGTTTACCAGTTTCAGTTGATTTTAATCGACTGGAAAATGGCCATTTTTCCAACGGCCTCAGAATTCGACGAAACTAGTTTTGTTAGGACCGTATCGTCGATACGAAGCTAGAAAATATTTTTCGGGAATTTTTCGAGTTAGTATGTGACCCCGGTAATTTGAAATGTACGTTTAAAATTCAATATAGGGATTTAAATGTAAATTTAATGGAAGCTGATTGTAACTATCGAATCAGCCTACGATACATATCCCATTGTGTTCGGAATGGGGGTATTTAGCTAAGGGCGACAGTTGTTGAGTTTGATTTGGATTTCGTGACGATTTTGAACTTTAAAAAGGAGTTAAATATTAAATTATTAATATATATATATATATATATAAAAGGTCAAACTAGGTCAAACTAAACCCTCACTTCCCTATCGTTCAACGAGCCGCCCGTTTACCCAAATCGACGGCGATTTCTTTCCCGATCTTCTTCCATTCGTTCGATAAATCCTTGCAATAGAATTCAATGCAACCAATGGCAAAACGAAGAGCGAAGAGAGGAGATTAAATCCAACGGCTGAGATCTGATCTCGTTGAACCTGGAGACCGAAATCCCTACCTGAAGTCGTCCCGTTCGAACTGGAATAGGCGAGGAGGGAGGCGATCGTACTGGGCAAGGATGGTGGCGCGGGTAGCAGTTGCGAAGGCGGAGGAAGAGGTACTGTCTGATTGTGCTCCGATTGTCTGGTGGCGGCGCGTTTTCAAAACCCTAAATCGACGGTTATGGGTTCGATCTGAAACCTGGTATGCGAAGAAGAAGAAGGTAACGACTGTAATTTTCTTCAATAATTAGTGTTATAAACATGGTGAGAATTTCAGTTTTTAAATATAATTAACCTTGTTTGAATTTCAGTTTTTAAGTATAATTAACATTGTTTGAATTTCAGTTTTTAAATATAATTAACATTGTTTGAATTTCAGTTTTTAAATATAATTAACATTGTTTGAATTTCAGTTTTTAAATATAATTAACATTGTTTAAA
Source organism: Allium sativum (assembly GCA_030737875.1). Taxonomy (NCBI): domain Eukaryota; kingdom Viridiplantae; phylum Streptophyta; class Magnoliopsida; order Asparagales; family Amaryllidaceae; genus Allium; species Allium sativum. The sequence goes on from CM060922.1 coordinate 481,306,440, forward strand.
TTTCAGTTTTTAAAATATGTAATATTGGATAAAAAGGAAATTTATATATATATATACACACATATATATAGTATAGATAAAGATTTGATTTTCAATACGTAATAGCTTATGTAAAAATTGGATTTTTCATTTTGTAAAAATTAGGATTTTCGACGCTATAAAGGTTGGATTTTTTATATATAATATCATAATATAAAAATGTTATTTTTATAAATATAGTAGCCGTATAAGAGTATGATTTTTAAACCCGTAAAGAAGTGATTTTGAAAACCATGAAGAAGAGATTTTTCGAAAACAAAAAGGTTAGAATTTTTGAAAACAAATGGATGTTGTTTATATAAAAAATGATTTGATTTTTGTTTATAAACAAGATTAAATTTTCATTATAGAGAAATATGATTTTCATATATGTAAAGGCGAGATAAAAATATTATTTTTAGTTAGATAAAAATATATATAAACATCATATTGAGAATGTGATTTTCAATATGAGCAGCGTAAAAATGAAGTTGGAATTTCAGCAAATCCAGACTGGTTAGAAATTCAGAAACGAAATGGAGGAGTGGACCCCAAAGGTGAGAACTTCTCACCTTTCAATTTAAATTTTCTAGTTATATATATATATACTAGGATGCAGACGGTGCTTAGTAGCACCCGACACAATCGTCCACAGACCATGGACTTGTTTGTTTGATTGCAAAAATTAGTTAGATTATTTGATTAAAATTGAGTTGTTGGGTGAAATGAATGGATTTGATTGATGTGTGAATGGCATGGGCCTTCACTAGACCGGGGATAAGGCTAGGCCTTGTCCCGTTTCTAGTATCGTGCCGTTATGCCGCCGAAATTTTCTAAAATATGTTAGAAAAATAAAAATATCATTTTATTTAAAGAATGAACTGAATAGAAATTCATATGTTGGAATAAAATGTTTTATAATTAAAAATATAATTTTTAACGTGAATGTGAATAAATAAATATTCATTTACAAACCAGACGGTTTGTTTATGTACACCTATTTGAAGGACATTGATTGGGTCGATAAATTTTACACATCGCCCAACTGCACAAATAAAATCTGTGTTTGATTGTTTGAAACCCCACACGGGTGTTGGGATGAAATTTGAAGTTCACTCATCCTGATTGATTAAATATGTCGATCGATTGATTGACAGGCTGTTATAAGCGTTAGATATCTATATTTGATGCTTATACAGTGTAGTGCACTTTGGTTGATGATTGATTATTTTTCAATGCTATTATATGTGTGTAATGCATGAAAATCCATATAATTAACTTTATATGGTAATTGATTGGGCCTCATTCCAATTTGAAAAATAAAGTATAATATAAAATAAAGGTTCATGTGTTGACAGTACTCATCCATTGAGATTGGTCATGTGTTGAACGAAATATTTTAGTAATAAAATAAAGTATAATATAAAATAAAGGTTCATGTGTTGACAGTACTCATCCATTGAGATTGGTCATGTGTTGAACGAAATATTTTAGTAATAAAATTTACATCTTTATAATATAAAATAAAGGTTCATGTGTTGACAGTACTCATCCATTGAGATTGGTCATGTGTTGAACGAAATATTTTGATAATAACAACTATTTTGAAAAAGAAATATTTGAAATAGAATATTTGAAAATAGAAATTTATGAAGCCGTGTTGATTTGATTGACGCCATTTTGACGTGAACGATATTTATATCGATTGAAAACGATTTCGAAATGAAATGAATTGAAAACGATTTCGAAATGAATTGAATTGAAAACGATTTCGAAATGAATTGAATTGAAAACGAATTCAAATTGAATTGAAAACGATTTCGAAATGAAATGAATTGAAAACGATTTCGAAATGAATTGAATTGAAAACGAATTCAAATTGAATTGAAAACGATTTCGAAATGAATTGAATTGAAAACGATTTCGAAATGAATTGAATTGAAAACGATTTCGAAATGAATTGAAACGATTTCGAAATGAATTGAAACGATTTCGAAATGAAATGAATTGAAAACGATTTCGAAATGAATTGAATTGAAAACGAATTCAAATTGAATTGAAAACGATTTCGAAATGAATTGAATTGAAAATGATTTCGAAATGAATTGAATTGAAACGATTTCGAAATGAATTGAATTGAAAACGATTTCGAAATGAATTGAATTGAAAACGAATTCAAATTGAATTGAAAGCGAATTGAAATGAATTCAAATTGAATTGAAATTTGAATTGAATAGAAATGAATTTTAAAACAAATTTATAAAGGAGAATTCAATTTTGATTTGAATTGAAAAGGAAGTTGAAATTGCTTTTGAAACGATTTTAAAACTATTTATATAATTCGTTTTAAATAGAAATCGACGAAGTATATATTATATATATTATATATATAATATAATGGCCTGAATAGAACGCGCCGCGCCGTGGCAGTTCGTGAATTTCGACCATTTATTTCAAACGGACATTACGGGAGATCCGACCTTCGGAATCTCATAAAACCGGAACCGTTAGGTTCGTATCGAAAAGAGCTTTCTAATGAATATTAGAAATTCAAAATCTAACGGTTGGATTTGGAATTATGTCCAAATCAAATTTGAAAAAGGTCGCTGTAAGTGCAGTTCGATGGCCGTTGATGGAAATCGACTGTACGGGCCTTGATAAAATTATTAAAAATAGTAATAATTTGTGTAAAATCATAAGAAATGATTTGAGAAGAATTGGGATGAAAAACTCCATATTTGAAAAGATAAAAATAGATTTTTATTGGGATGAACTAGTTTTGAACTAGAATTATAATTCTATTTATTTTTAAATAAATAAATTGAATTCGAAAAGGGTTTTAAAAATAACCAAAATTTCCAATGATTGCATTGGAGTGGATTTGAATCGAAATTGTCTTCGGAATATTTCGATGTTGGAATTCGGGATTATACAGATGTTGTTATGGAAATTTGAAAGATGTAGATATTTATATCGTTATTTCCAATACGACATTTGTTAATCGTAGAATTTGATATTGAATATAAGCCGATATATTTTCTTTTCAGAGCCTTGTATTGAATATCAAATGTGATTTGGGTTTGTCGTGAATGGTGTCTTCACTAACACTGTTCTTGAACCCAGTTGAGAAAACATTAAATCTTTTTATTTAGATTTAATGAAGTGTACCAATTAAATAATATTTAATTGAAATTGAATTGATATTGATTTTTGGGTTTATCGTGAACAGTGTTTTAAGTAACACTTGTTCTTTAACCCGATAATTAATGGAATGTGATTTTGGGTTTATCGTGAACCGTGTTTTAAATGACACTGATTCTTTAACCCAGTCGAAGATTAAAACTAAGTGGAGTTTTAATGAATCTTTAATTAGATTGAAATGATCGAAAATGGAGTATCACCAGTTTTGCTCCAGGCGATAGTTAAATCTTTAATTAGATTTGAACGTGAAATGGTAATTGAATTTACCGATAACACCGTGGTGTTAGATATGAAGTATTACCAGTTTTACTTCATGGGATAAATAGGTTGGGATTGGGAAATTAAAATAAATGATTACTTCGGTAAGGTTCGCTAATCCCGACTAGTTTGAATTGAGATTCAAAAATAGAATAAAGAATAAATTCAAGGAATTTATCTTGGATAAAATTAATGGGGGCCTTTCCCAATGAATGTGAAATTTAGAAACTAACTGTCGGTTAGCCAAGCAGAATGGTTTTCTGGATATTGATCTGATGTTGGTTTCGGCCTTCGGGGTTAATATTTGGGGAATTATTCTCTTGATTAATTTACGGTTAGTGACTGATGAATTGGAATGAGGCGTATGTTGTGTTTGTGTAACACTTATTTAAAATATACGCGAGTTATTCGGAAAGACCGGGTTTATCCCATTCTGAATAACTGATACGACGATAAGTCGAAGATGAAGACGATGGTCGAAGACCGGAGGTCTTCACGTCGTTAGGGTAATTACTTTTGATCTTGATTGGGCTGTACACCCAAGAAGATGGAAACAGTTAGTGATCGTCCAGACGTACTTGGAGATCGATGGATATGCGGGGTACTAGGTGCCTCCGGTTTCGTTCAGACCCAGAACGGACTTGTAAATGGACTGTGTGTCTGACATTGGATTTTAGTCCGTGTGATTCATCTCTATTAAATATATATCTGTTTGGCGGCGGAGAATTTATTCTCTTGCTTAACGCCCTTCTCTGAGACGTACGAGCTCAGGGGTTATATATTGATGGATATCAATCGCATGGAGTGAATTGCCTGTGTGGCATGCTAAGATGCAAATGATCAAGGCTTCTGTTGAAAAGCAAAGTCTTGTGGTTGATGATCGAAGCACGGCCTTTGTGGCGTAGCTTTGTGTAACGTTGATTCGCGAGTATCACACCTGGTATGAATCAAAAATGGGAGACGGACCTCAGGGAGGACATGCGTTTCTTTCTAGTTAGGAGTGGCGTCAGTGCTTGAACTGGCTGACGAGTTTGACTCCCGTGGATGTTACTTATTATTACTTGCTGAAAAGCGAGGCGCCTCGTGATATCGGTTTCGGCCGATGCTTCTGGTCGGCTGACGGGCCAGATTTACGCCCCAAAGGGTGGGGAAACGTAGTGTTCAGGCATAATAATCCACATCGGTGGACCGGCCCTGACGAACCAAGGGGCAGTTGCGGCTGTTCCTGAGGGGCGGACTAGAGCGTCTCGAATCGGTTGAGGATCTTGCCCCTAGCCTCGGTTCATACCATAAATGATAACCCAACTTCCAATACGACGTCTTGCGGTTTTGATTGTAAACTTATATGGCGACATAGTGTTATGGGGCATTCATGCCGCCTATGATTGATACTTATGATTTGAAGTTGTTTTATACACTATGCACTTATTATAGTATCAAATGATTTGCTTTAAACGTATCAAGCATTCTTTGGCTGTTATAAGGGAAAACCCTATCCTCGGCTGCGTTGCATTGTGTGATGGGACCTAGGTCTTATAACAGCTTCATTTTTCTTTATTTAGCATTGCGCTGTTTGTTTTATGCACTGGTATTCTTGGAAGGAAACCCGTTCCGTGTTATACGGCGTGGTCCCTTGATTTACCTAACTTTTAAAATAAAGAATAATAACTGTTTTAGTTCTCACACCAGTAACATGACTGACCTGGAGTTTATTGTTTTAACCTAAACTCTGGGTGCCCTTATTTTGACACGGGCAGCTAGTAGTTTTGGTTTTGCAGATTTATATTTACAGGATCCTGGTTTACAGCTGGAACGATATCTGGAAAGCTTTGTATCCGTATATCTTCTTCTAGTTGTGTATTGTATTATTTTCCGCTGCTATGTATTTAAATGTAATTTAAATCTCTGATATTTCTGTGTAATATTCATTTATACTCTGTATATTCTTGTAATCTGATGCATTGTTGTAATATACGATGAAATGTTCTTCTGTATGTGTTCTATTGTGGCTTGTTCTCGAACTATCCGACACTTTCCTTTACGGGGAAGTTACGGGTTTTCACAGAACGTTAATTGGCAATTAAATTTACCAATAACACGATGGGCGTTAAATATGGAGTACCACCTATTTTGCTCCATGGGATGAATTGGTTGGGATTGGGATAATGAAATGAATAATTACTTCGGTAAGGCTCGTTAATCCCGACTAGTTGATAAACCTTAATTTGGTTTAAGTTGTGAAAGAATATTATAAAATCTTGTAAAATGATTTCCAAGAATATATGAATAAAAGAATATTCTGAATTGGAATGAGATGTGTGTTATCTTTATTTAACACATGATTATAAAGATGCGCTAGTTATTCGGAAAGATCGGTTTTAACCCATTCTGAATAATTGTTTTGACAATTAAAAGTCAACGATGAAGATGGTGGTTGAAAAGCGGAGATCTTCACATCGAATGGATGACTACTGATGTCTTGATTGGGCTGTTCCACCGAGACAAGATAATAAGTGGTGGTCGTTCAAACGTACTTGGAGATCGACCAGATCTGCAAGGACCTCTCTCTTGTATTAAACATATGGAACGAGGAATAAGGTGCCTCCGGTTTCGTCCATACCCAGAACGGACTTGTAAATGGATTGTATGTATGACATTTTATTGTGTGCTATATTCGTTGATCTCTACAGAATGTATATCTATTTGGTGGCGGATAATTTATTCCCTTGCTTAATACCCTTCTTTGAGACGTACAATCTTAAAGGTTATATATTGGTAGAAATCAATGGTATGGTATGGATTGATAATGTGGCGTGTTGAGATGCAATGATCAAGGATTTTGTTGAAAAGCAGAGCTTTATGGATGATGAGCCAAGCACGGCTTTAATAAGCACAGGTTTGTGTATAGTGTTAAATCACGCGCTTCACACCTCGATATGAGTCAAAAACGGAATGAGGGACAATAGAGAGGACGTGTGTTTCTTTCTACTTAGGAGTGATGTCATGGTATGGAGCCCAGACATTTTACTTATGTGGATGATGGATAGCGAAGTGCCTCAAATATGATTGGTTGGCATACTGACCATTAGTCGACATACTGAACATTTTGGAGGTCCGATAGTACCAGAAAACGTATTGCTTAGGAATAACCAATCCACAAAAGTAAGAGTGAACCGTCCCTGGCGCTCCCAAGGGTTACTAACGGTGTGATCCTGAGACATGCACTAGAGTGTCTTGAAATCAGTGAGGAAGATACCTTGCCTCGACTGATAGATGGAAATCCAATTTCCAATACGACATCTTTTAGTTTTAGTTGTAAACCTATATATGTCGACATAATATATGGTATCTATGCCGTCTATGATTGATACATTTTGATTCGAAGTTGTTTTCTACACTATGCACTTATAGTAATATCAAAATGATTTGTTTTAAATCGTACCAAGCTTGTTTGGCTATTATAAGGTAAAACTCTATCCTCTGGGTTGCATTGCATTATGTGTTGGGACCTGAGTCTTAAAATAGCTTCATTTTTCAAAAAGCTTTGCGTTGTTTTTATTTTAAACTGATATTCATGTGGTGTAAATCCGTTCTGTGTCATACGGCGTGGTCCCGTGGTTTTTCCAACCTTTTGAAGTAAGTTTTTAATAACTGTTTTAGGTTTTCACACCAGTCCCATGACTGACCTGGAGTTTATTGTTTTCGCCTAAACTCTAGGTGCCCGTATTTTCCACACGTTCAGCTAGTAGTTTTGGTTTTGCAGATGTTTATTTAACATGATCCTCATTTACAGCTGGAGCTATATTCGGAAAGATTTGTATCCGTTCATTTCTTTCAGTTGTGGTAGGTTATGTATTTCCGCTGTGCATTGTATTATACATTTCTACTTCCGCTGCTATGTGTTTTAATCTTTGATATTATTATTTTGTTGTGAAATTTTTTTTTTCAGTGCTTTGATATTCTTGTACTCTTATGTGAATTGTTGTAATAGCAATGATATTCCGCGTTCCAATCCGTTCTAGGCCGTGCGGGGATTTCGGTGTGTGATAATGTTTGTGAGTGCCTATGAGGGAAGGTCATGAGGGGGATGATTAAAGGATTAATGAGGTGATTAGGATTAGTCATATAATTAATTTATAAGTTAATGATCGAATCATTACATTCAAACTTGTAAAATAAATAATTATCTCACATGTTATCCGAATTCAACAAAATATGATCTGTTGGAACCATATGGACGAAGGCTACATAATAGAACTGGTTTGGAGCGATTTGGAGCTCGTCTCAATTTTTGATGAAATAAAATGTCTGATCGTATCTATTAACCGTTCGTTGTTATTAACGATAAACGATCAATGTGAGTAAACTCACTAACTCTTTCCAGTTTTATAATTTATAATCGTATTTTAAAATATATATGTGATGATCGAATGTTGTGTGATGGTCGTTTGGATGAATTGCTAATATATTGGTTGAATTATAGATATAGTTATATATATAAATCATTGGTTAAATATTGATTCTATTTATTATGATATCTCATAGTAAAATGAAATCGATTTTATTTATGTTAATTAACATCTGTGAATGCAGGGAAACAGGTTGGAGGGATCCAACTAGATTCCTAAAAATCTATTGCTGTTTGTTTTCATATATTATGATATATGATGTGTTAAATGTTCTATGGTAGATTTGTTGTGTTTGGATGCTTAAATAGCACTACCCCTAAAATAATTGAAATTTAATATATCATAAAAATATATTCGAATGGAATGGAAAAGGGTTTGGGTTTTGAAAGTGAAAAGTCTATTTTGAAAAAAGAATTTGAATTTCGAACGGCTAGGAAATAATTACTTGTTTTTAATAATAAAACAAGTAGTTTAATTTATAAACGATTTTTATAAATGAAGTGGGTTAATTTTCATTGGGTAAATTGGAAATTTAAATTAAAGAATGAATATAAAGAGAAATTGGAAATCATTTTAAAATGGAAACAATCAAATTAATTCCGATGTTCGGAAATTAAATTGAATAAAAATAATCCATAAGGATTTATAATTAGAATTCGACTATGTCGAATGTTATAAAAATAATTTATTTTTCATAAATTATTATTATATAATTTAGAACTTAACAAGACAATTAATATTTAGTTTGAAAACTGATATTTTATAACAAATGTAAAATCGACATAAAGTGGATAATGGTTTAAAAGCAAACATTTTGCAGATTGGAATAATTATAGGGGAGACTTGTAATGGTTTGATAATGATAAATTCAAAAGTTGAATGTAGGATGAAAATGGAAATTGAGTTGGCTTGAGATGATAAATTTATTCCGAAGTCCGGAACATTAATCAAATAGAGATTATTCGAAAGAGAGTTACTGAACAGAGATTATTCAAAAGAACATTATAAATTAATATTCGACTATATCGAATTCAGGAAAGTACTATTTACTTTCCGTTTTAATCATAATTTAATTATTTATTTAATTAGTTATTATTTTATCTAGTCAAATTAATAATTAAAAATAATATTTTAATATTTTGAAAGCGGGGGTTATAATACTATCGTTATAATCAATGATTTTCGTAAAAGAAATGGATTCTTAAACTGAATTCGAGAGTTGCATAAGCAATGTTTGTTAAGATTAAAGTTGTGATCTTTTTCTATTTTGAAGTTAAGAATGATGTTCAGTTAAGGTTTGAGAGGTAATTATACCTCAACCTGATAGACTTCATCATTGACTAAGGAATGGTTAAGGTTCGGTAGTAAGGATTGGTTAGTGATACGATTAATCAATGAGTGATTAATAGGTTGAGTTGTCGTAACGATGTTTTGTAAAATATTCGTTTAAATCCATATAAATGAGTTTTGGAAATGTTTTCCACATATAATCAGAGATGTTTTCCAAACATAAATATATGGAAATATGAAAATACGAATATAAAAAAAAAGAAATACGGATATATGGAAATAAGAAATATGAATATATGAAAATAAGAAATATGAATATATGGAAATATGAAATTATGAATATATGGGAATAAGAAAAGTAAATATATGGAAATGTTTTCAAGTAATTAATAACATATATTTTCTAAATATAGAAAATAAGAATTTGTGAATATATGGAAATGTTTTCCGATTTTAATAAGATATATTTTCTGTAATATAGAAAAAAATAGTTATGATAGATGGAAATGTTTTCTAAGAATCATGAGAAGCTAAACGGGTTTTGAAGAATATCTGGGTAAAGATATTAAAAGGAAATTGGAAAACGAATCAACTAATAATAAATTAATTTAAAGGGCTCAGTGTTGGTTGATGCTTGATCGGTAGAATTTCCATTTGGAAATAGGATCAATGGTTGTATGGATGTTTCCTTTGTTAGTAAAATAACTGACTATCAAAGTTTTTGGCCTATTTTATATTTCCATTGTAAATACGGAGAATCCGAGATCGGTTTTGTTAATTGAAAACCACATAAACGTTGCGAGTCAAATATGCTGAAGATAATTGAAGATGAAGTAAACTACAAGGGATGTTCTGTTACTCTTAGGTAGAAATTGCTTAAATGGATTGATGAGATGGTGCCTTCGGTTTGTCCAATCCTAGAACAACTTGTATGGACGAATGTCTGACAGAGTATGCCTGACATATCATCTCCATTGATCTCTTCAAACGTATTTACGTTAGTGATAGAGGAATTCGTTTCTCTTAAATTTTTACCTGTGATAATTTTAGGGAAATCAGTGAATGATTTGGCGGGTTTGACGACGTGGCACTCAAAGTGGATGAATATGTGATATGTCAAAAAGGTAAGAATGGCCACAAGCCTCACAATCAGGAAACGACATAAATCCGGCAGGCAGCATGGCTAAGTGGGTAGCTCCCATTAGGGTGTATTATCACCTTATCTAGAGAAAAATTCAATTGCATCTTTATTCTATCATTGTTGTTTGCTTCAGAATGGTTGTTGATCCTAATAGTTGGTGATAATACATTCGGTACACTCAAACGAAATGAGTGGCCGGTCACGTGTAGGCTGGGTTACAAGATGTTCTTGTTGAACTCTGTGTATTCATCTCTAGAGATATACTATCGAAAGGTGGTTCCATACCTTATCATAGTTAGAAATCATTACCCAATAAGTGCCTGCAGTTTTGGTTGTATACTTTGTGTGTGGAGCATGAGATGCAAGCATTATGCTAGATTGTAATTGATTTGATTAGACATTATTATAATATCAGAATAGTGTTGATATAAAGAATAATTTGGGTTATCATAAGGTAAAAACCATTCGTATTTATGTGTGGATCGGTCTTAGGATTATACTTTCTTTTAAAAGGATTCTAAAAGTTAAATTAAGTGGTTGAAATTTACTCACACCAGTCCCATGACTGACCCAGAGTTTATTCTGTTTTGTTTTACCTTAAACTCTTGGGTGCCCAAATTTGTATGGGCAGTCAAGTAGTCGGGATTTTATAGATACACTTAGAGGAGCTTGGAGTAGGAGGCTTTAGCATTAGATAGCTATTGTTTGGTTCCGCTGTGTGGTAAGTGTTGTACTCTGATAATTGTATGTATATACAGTTACAATTTGTCATTCAAAAATTATGTCATATAATATATTTTATTTGTTCTGCGGTGAGATTTATGTCTACTCTGGTTCTGTTGTATTTGTGTTCTTCTTCTTCTTCTTCTATTCTAACTTTTCTTCCTTTCTATTTCTCACCCTCCAACTTATTTCTATTAACGTTTCCGGTATTTTTGGTACATAATGGTCGGCATGTTATACGGTGAATGTATTTATGTCGATTTTTGAAGTCAAAAATCTCCTGGTTCATTACGCTTGGAGTTCAAAAAAGCAATGAACAGTAGCTTGTTCATTGACGGAGGCTGAATATTGGTATGTTGCCTCAACAGTCGCTGAAGTGAGGTGGATAATATCCCTTCTTAGTGAACTAGACTACAAATCCTTATAATAGCCTGCCATCAACTGTGATAATTTAGGTGCAACAAACCTTTGCTCTAACCCAGTATTTCATTCTCCCATGAAACTTATGGCCTTAGATTTTCATTTCATCCGTGAACAAGTTCAAGATGGCATCTTACGAGTCACTAAAGTCTCATCGACTAATCAACTAGATGATGCACTCACCAAACTATTACCCTGTATGCGTTTTCATAACTTGCTAAGCAAGATTGGCCTCTCTTCAAGGTCTTCCAACTTGCGGGGGAATAATAGAGAATTAGAATTAAGTTAACATATTTAATTGTCTTATTATATTGTATACACCGATTCTTTAACGTATAGTTGTGAGCTGCACACATTAATTTTAGGCTGACAGAATCTTTAGTTGTTAGTTTAGATTGTTTGTAACCCTATTTATATCTCATATTGCCAATGAAAAATATGTGCCATCACTATTAATTCATCTTCTTTTATAAAGGGGTGCTGCAAACTGGTGTGCCCCGGAACGATCCTATATATATATATATATAATAAAGTAATAAGTTTCTAAAAAAACATTTGCTTGCCTCCTATTCCAATAGCAATTGGGAATGGGCCTCGACAATCAATTCTATTACGTCTTATTTTGTTTTTCGCTTTTTTTTTTTACGTTCAAATAGCCACTCATCTTCATTTATCTTTTATTTTATTATTATACTGCAGTTATTATTTCTCATTTGACTTACTGTCTATGTTATAAAGGAAGAGAGTGAACGAATGGTTTGTTAATGTTTATTTTTATTAGATAACACATTCATTTTTGCAAGTATGACCAATTTTACATGACTAATATAACTATATAAGTAGGTATCTGTTGACATCAAAAGTTGGTCACTAGTGACAGTCAACCCCCAATCGTGTGGAAAGCACACGAATATTGATTATAAAATGCAGAAAACGTAAAGAAAATGGGGAGCGCACACAGAATTTTTATAGTGGTTCGGCAAAGACGGTGCCTACGACAACTTTGTATGTATTACTTCTGCTTTATATTACAAGTACAATGCTTTTTCTGTTTGAAGAAAATTGGGAGATGAGACGTTTTTAGAGGAGAAAGCTTAGAGTGCTTCAGCCTCTAGAGTTTAGGAGGGTCCAAAAAAAGGTCCGAAAAAAGGTCCCTTTCGTCTTTGAGTTTTGAGGTATTTATAGTTGGAGATGGTGACTTGGGCTATTGTGACGTGGTCCGGCTTTTTCGGGAAAGCTTGGACGCGTGGAGTCCATTCTTTGGTTGGAAAAGCGGCTGGAAGACTGATTCCACTATTCTTAAATAGTATCCTCGGAAGTTATGGCCAACGTGGCATCCATGGTGAGGTGTATCAAAAGTAGAGCTTTTTCCGGATGTGGTTGACTGCCTTTACTACCTTGAAAGTCGGGATAAGCATCAGAATAGTTCAGTTGAATATTTCCATGCTGCTCCGAGATACTCGGCCGTTGTGCTTCGTATGGGAGCGAGATATTCAGTCAGCTAGGAGAACGATTCTTCTGGATTGAGCTGTCAGCTGATGAGAATTGGCTCAGGCCAATGTGTGACTATTTCGGACCGAGCTTCTGTTGGGCTTCCTGGAGCATGATTTATCCAATTCGGTTGGTTGCGCGTTTGGGCTTCGATCTGATCCGTTGCGGCCCTTGCCAAATAGAGGGCTAACACCTTTCCCCTCAGAATGCATCTTTTTCGGTAGAGGGAGGTGTGTTCTGAAATATGATTCAAAGTACAATCACTCGAGCAGCTATGGTCGCGCTGGACCATATTAAGGCCAAAAATCTGACGGCTCCGATGGTTGTATTAAGGCCGGAAAACCGACAACCGACAACCGAATTAGGTCGTATTGAGGCCAGAAAACCTACAACCACCGGGAACCGTATTAAGGCCGAGATGATGATCACCGTCTTTATGAGATTTAGTTCCTACAAAGACAAAATAAGTCGTTCTCGATTTGGAGAAGGCTGATGGGTCAAGCATTTTATTTCACTTAGCTTTGAGGAGTGGCGAGTATTAACCATACTCGGCTTATAGTGGTGGCGAGCATTAACTATACTCAGCTTAGAGAGGTAGCGAGCATTAACCATACTCGGCTTACAGAGGTGGCGAGCATTAACCATACTCGGCTTAGGGCAAGTGTTTTTTTGATACTCGACTCATGTTAAATTAATATGTCCAGCGAGCAGTAAGCGCTCGAGGTGCAGAAAAGAGGGCGAGTATAATCCATACATGGTTTAAGATTTTTTCCGTATTCGGCTGGTGGAGTAGGTTTTTCGAAATAGTGGTTGGCTTTCGCGCTGACAAATTTAATAAAAAGGGGGCGAGCAGCAGCCATGCTCGGCTTAGAGTTTCCAAACATGATCCATGTTTGCAAAGGAAAATTCATAGCTGCTAAATAATTATTGCAAAGAAAAGAAATTCTAAGAGGACAACATTTGATTCCAGAGCATGCCTAGGAGCTAAATCCTAACCCCATACACGTGTACATTAAGGTGTAACAACCCGCATTCTACATATCGAAGGATCAAAGAATATTTATTTCTTTTTCATATGAGGTCGTATAGTCATGTAACTTTGGGGAACGACTATTGGGGTCATTTCCAATGTTCATGATTTTTGCCGATTTTTAAATGATCGTTTTAACCCTAGCTAATCTTGTTATGGCCATAACTTTTGATTGGTAAGGAGTTTTAACTTGAAACTACTTCCATTGGATTTAGATGATGGTTTACAATTCCGTAGAGTAGTCACATTAGCCAAACGGACTAACCGTTTGGGAGATATGGCTGAAACAAGGTTTAGAAGGTGAAAAAACTGCTTAATGGGCTGATTAGGGTAATTAGCAAATGGGCCCATAACCCATTTCGGGATTAGAGTTATGGGGAGGCTGAAATGAGTTAGGTTTTCATTCTATTTCAGTTTTCTAGCTGCCATTTACCTCTTAGAAATCCTGATAATGGTCTCTACCTTCTAATTTCATCCCAAACCGCTCTCTAATCAAGGATTAAGCTAATCAACATCAAATCAAGACCAAATCAGAGTTGGAGCTGGTGTATTGCATAGGAAAACGCCTTAAATCAGAGATAGTTTCAGATCTAAGTTTTATTTGTGGCTAAGGTGAGTGATTTGCATTATTTTTCACTAATTACGGCTAATTAGGTGTGATTAGTGTTAATTAATGAAATTATACATTATTAAATTCTAGAAAAATGTTTAGAAATTCTTAAATATTATTTTAGGCCTATGATAAAAATTTGGGCTAATTTGGATAAGTTTTGATAATTGTATGCTTAAACATGATTAGGAGAATTAAGGGAAAACATGGGTTTTGGGTATGTTCGATCCATTTTAACATATTATATTGTTGTTTTGGTGTTTGTGGTTGATTATACATGTTGTTATGACTATATGGTATACTTTATGATTGATTAGAAAAGTTATAATGGTCGAAAACGCCGTCGTATGGCGTAAAATCATCGCTGGAAGAGTTGTAGGAAATTATGCAGGAATCAGATCGGATCGCCCCCCTCTACAAACCGAACCTTTCGTGATTCACGAAGATGATATGAACCGACCTCCAAGAGCTCACAAGCTGATCCACTTACATATGAAGTTCTCCGACCCGGTCGCATCAGAAGTTCCCCAACCCGAACCGTTTGCCTCCGAACCACTTTTCTTGAATCGGTGGGGACCCGAACCGTTGGAGATGCATCACGAGCCGCCTCCTCCGAACTGAGTCGAGTTGGAGTCACAAACCAGAGCGCACCCACAAACTGTATGGGGATCATGACCCGAACCAAAGCACGCGACCGAACCAATGCACCACGAGTGGACTGTCACGACTGACCCGATGCTTAGGGAGGAGTATCCGAACCGAGCCACTTCAAGGAGTCCGATCCAAAGCAAAGTGAAGAAAAAGGAGTGAACCGATCCGGAGAAGACCAATAACCTGAGATGCAAAGGTAGTCCAAATAGGAAGTAGAACTCAGGATCCAGATGGGAACCAACGAGTTAACTTCATGAATTGGACTTTGCTGTGGGACGTGTGCAAAGGGGTTATTGATGTCTATAGGTGTGACTCACCACGTAGGAATGGATCATTGGCTATGGATCAATGCAGTCGGGTCATCGTGACTCCATGGGGTAGAGTGATCGTGGCAGGGCTATGAGCCAGTGCAGTGGAGCCATCATAACTCCATGAGGCAGAGTGGGCATAGCAAAGTATTTGTGGTTACGGATCAGTGCAGTGGAGCTGTCACGGCTCCATGGGGTAGAGTGATCATAACAAAGAATTGGGTGATCAATGTGGTGGATATCGTATACTATATGCACTGAGTGAGAGATGTGAGGATGATTGTTATGTTTGATGTTTTGCTATCACTATGACATGCACACCCCCACCCGCGTATCTTTACACAATATGTTAGTGTCACCTTAGAGTATTGTACATCTTGTTGTGTTAACTCTTTGGTTGTAGGTCCAGGTTCAGGTATGATTTAGTATACCTGTTATTGTTCTGTTTTGTTGCTTATCGCTCATACCAGACTTTTGTCTGACCCAGAGTTTCATGTCTCTTCTTATTACTTTGGGTGCTCTTAAACTGGCAGGCTAGAGACAGATTAGGTGGTATGCACGAGTAGCTGTACTGGAGACGAGCAGAAGGCTTCCATGTATGATATAGATGGATATTCTCCCTGTGTTTTTGCTAGTCACTACTTTGGGCATTAGTGGTGCACCTCTTTCTTTGCTTTAGAGACAGTATGTTGGAGTTGTAATAAACTGTATTTTGGATTTCCGCTGCTATGATGATTATGGTTTAGTTTTCAGCTTATGTACTATCTCGCCTGTTTTATGTCAAGTATGTTGTTATTATATTTTATTCAATGCGCTGTGAGAAATTCTACAGGTTCCTTGTTAGTTCAAATTTCTTTCCTTTCCTTTCTTTGGCGAACGTCCCGTGCTAGTCGGGCATTGGCACAACGCACTTTCAATGGAAATGTTGGCTGGTGCAGGATGGGCCGTTACACAAGGTGTCCTTTTTTATTAAAAGAAACACATCAAAAAAGAAAGAAAAATCTAGTTAATGATAATATCACGAGTGCTAGTCTCAGGGTCCTTCCCGTTTCTGGGAGTTCGAGGACTGACCAGAGGAGCTTGGGAAGAAGATCGTGGCGGCAAGGCTGGGACGCGCTTCTTAACATATTCAGGAAGCTCCCCTCGGCTGACTTGATCCTCGATGAGATCACGTAGATGGCGGCATTCATTGGTGCTATGTCTAGCTACGTTGTGGAATATGCAATGTCTGCCGGAATCGAGCTCCATCTGGGTTGGTTCTCGTTGAGGCGGTCTCGGAGTAAACAGGGACCCTCGTATGTCAAGGTAGATATCGAGTAGAGAGGAGTTGATCTCAGTGTACTGGTCGTACTTATTTTCAATTCGAGGTCGCACGTTGCGCTCGTTCCTTTCTGGGGCCTTTCCTCTTCCTTTATTCTGGCCATTGCTGTTGGATGGACCTTGTTGTTTTCTGTCTAAGACCTCAAGGCTCTCCATCTCAACACTGGCATCTTCTTGTCGGAGGAATTGCTCGGCCTCGGAATAGAGGTCATCTGTATCCTTGGGGGGATCTTTGGTTAAAGAGATTGAAAATTCTGATCGGTTCTGAACTCCTGCAATGGCGACCATAAGTACCATCGATGGCTCGGGCCGATCGACTGACGCTACGGCCGCGTTGAACCTTTCGAGGAAGGATCTGAGCATCTCTCCTGATCGCTGCTTGATGGCGGATGGGAACATAACGCTCTTTGGTCGGGAGATATGTACCCTGAATTGTTCAATGAAGTGGGTGACCAACGTATTCCAACTGCCGATCGATTCCGTTTTTAGCTGTCGAAACCACATGCCGGCTATATCTGTGAGAAGAGTGGGAAGCACTTCGCCATGACGTTAGTCGATGCGCCAAGCACTTCCATATGTCGCATGTACCGCATGAGGTGGATGGTCAGGTCAGTGTGACCATTTGTACGGTTCAATAGCTGGGAATTTGAAGTCCGGAAGGTTTCGGGAGTTTCTGATATCCGTGGTAAAGGGGCTGCAATTGACATTATCTATATCTTGCCGCGAAGAGGTGCCCCAAGTGAAACATCGGATGATGCTTGAAAGCTGGCTTCCATCTCCGAGCAGTCGTTTCCATGAATTCAACTCTGCATTTGGGAGAGCTTCGGTGCGAGGATCTGGCAAATGCATGCTCAGAAGGTCGACCGTTGGCTTGGCTCGGCCTCCGAGAGTTGAGTTAAGGTGAGAGTGAGCTCCGGTAGGTGGTTCTGGGAAGAATGGACCCTTTGGAACCTGATGAGTATTCGGTTGAGCCATACCTATGACAGAGGGTCTAGGCTGATCCGGCATAGCATGTGTTGGTCGGATCTCACGGGTGCCCTTGGCAGGTGCGAGGTTAGAAGGATCTACGTAGCGTTATCTTTCGCCACAGTGAGTGTAGCACCCCTAAATTTTAACAACATTAAAGTTGATAAAGTAAAGAATAAATAATTTAATATTAAGAATTAAGGGAAACTGATTATGTCATTACGTCCATCGAAATTCTGGTCAGGATAGACACCTAGTTTGCGTAAAACGGATAACATATGAAGAAGTTACGGACGATAGAAAGTTGAAAATCAAAACCAGATATAATTGGCGCACTTGCCAATTGCGCCAAGGCAATTTTGCACTGACACACCTGTAAAATGCACCCAGAACAGTTTCTGGGTATTCGGGCCTTTTTCTAGTGAGTGACGACCCATGACCTGACCCAATTCCATTAGGGCTGAGGTGGCATCCGAATTCTGTAACCCAGCAGCTATAAATATCTCATATCCTTTATTTTCATTACAAAGAAATAATGGTGGCCGGACTCTGCTGGATTCTGAACTAAACTAGGGTCTCTCATCTTCTTCTAAAGCATATCAAATTCTGAGATCCAAGCATAGACTCAGCACCTTTTCTATCATCTTAGCAATCCAATCACAGTGAGTTCTAGTTTCTTTTAGGTTTAGATAAGTAATAGTGAATTATGAAATACTGTGATTTGGATACGTTGCAAACTTTGAATCTATGTTATTTTTAGATCTTATGCTATGTCATGATAGATCTATTTCTTTAGATCTAATTCAATTGTTCTACTATGTTATTATTATGGATCTTGGCTTGTAACTTTTATGATATGCTATGATGCGAATGTATGTAGATCTGTTCTATGTGATCTAAAATTGTCACCTTATGATTCATGTTAGATATATTCTATGTGATCTAAAATTGTCACTTTATGATTCATGTTAGATTTATTCCATGTAATCTAAAATTATCACCTAATGATTCATGTTAGATCTATGTTATGTGATCAAAATTATCACCTTATGATTCATGTTAGATCTATGTTATGTGATCTACATAATCACCTTATGTTAACATGTTAGATCTATTTTATGTGATCTAAATTGTCACCTTATGTTAACATGTTAGATCTATTTTATGTGATCTAAATTATCACCTTATTTATCATGTTAGATCTAAACCGATTGGACATCTAAATTGCTAATTTAGAAATTGTGACATCATAATTCATCAGTCTTATGTCCACCTTATTATGATGACAATTTCATGTCCATGCTAGTATGTATGTTCACCTTATTATCATACAAGTTTATGTTTATGCCAAGATGATCATTTTAGTTATATCACCATTATTTTCCCTATTATCATTTATGACTAGGTTATTCTCGAGCCTAGGCATGTTGCCAATTTTGTGAGAGCGCTAGTTAAGGAACGAGGGAAAAAGGGGTAAAAAATGACATAATTTGAATATGAATATTTATGGACATGTAATTCAAATTATTGGGTAAAATAGGTACAGACACCTATAAAAGGAAAGGATTAATTAATTGATTAATTAATTAAAAATGGAATGTTTAGTAATTACAGGAAATGTAATTGTACTTATGACATGAGGTTAGGTTGCATTAGTTGTGGAAGTCTTCCCGGACCTGACTGGCATATCCAGCAACCATTAATGGTAAACCTAATGCGGGAGGTCTAAGAACATAAATACGAATCGGGCTATGACACGAGGTTAGGCCCAACTGTGGAATAAGACTGCCCGGACCCGACCGGCATATCCAGCATCCACATGTTGTAGGCCTAATGTGGGAGGTCTGACCCATTATGAAACCATAAATGGACATAGTAAAGAATTGGACTACTTAACCTAAGTTAATCCATAGGGATTGTATGAGCTTAAATTTGAGTTGGGGGTTAAGTAAACATGGTTTAAGGGTGGGTTAAGTAAATCTGAAGAGGGGATGGGTAATATACACATATAGGGTCACAAACTTAACCCGTTAAGGTTATGTAATTAAAGACACCTAGTGGTATACATAATCGCTGGAAATAATAAGGTTATGTTAAAGACACCTAGTGGTATACATAATCGCTGGAAATAATAAGGTTATGTTAAAGACACCTAGTGGTATACATAATCAGTGGAAATAATAAAGTTATGTAATTAAAGACACCTTTTATGGTAAACATAACTTGTAGAAGTGATAGGGTTATGTAATTAAAGACACCTATAGGTAAGCATAACAGGTTGGAAGACTAGGGGTTATGTATTAAAGACACCTGTAGGTATGCATAACCGGTAGACATAAACAAGGCTATATAAGTAAAGACACCTAGTGGTAAACATAGTTAGTGAAAACCTAGTGGAGGAGACAAGACAAAGGGGAGAGCTTGTATCATATTCTGTGGGACCCATTTCAGTCAGTAACCCGGAGTAGGTATCAAATAAAGTAATCCGTACTAGGCAGAGAAGGGGCATGCTTTGACTGATTGTAAGAGATCCAAACGTGGAGGACGGTGTGGGCAACGCAAACCGGCCGGGCCATGTGTGTGCATGAGCCGGACAGAAGGGGATAAGACGACCGTGACACCTGTAGATATGGTTGTGCACATTGTTACGACGAGGGTTTGCCACTTTAGGAAGTGATACCTCCTACTGTGGGGCCAGCACAAGGTATCTATGAAGGTTAGGGAGCCGATCGATCAGGGTAGTAGTTAGGTTACATTTGGACGTGTACCTAAGTCTACCACCTTATAGTTGAAGGGATCATCTCTTTCAGGATATACCAGTAATAGTGCAGAGTAATCATTAGTAAGGCATGTACACCTTATCTTACTTACCTTGTCACACCTGCCATTTATGTAGTTATCTCTCTCTCTTGTCCATTTTATATGCCTATCATGTTACTTTTATTTATCTACTGCTAAAAGTAACTAGACTCGCCAGACTTTATGTCTGACCCTTTCTGTTTCTCCTTTTTTCTTTCGTTTCTCCCCTTGGTTCTCAGCGAAGAAACACCCAGGCTTAGTCAGGATTCAGATATCACCTTGCTAGGAGCTACTTCTGAAGTATGGCTCAAGTTCTTGTCTCTACTATGGCTTAACTCTTTCAATTAGGGAATTATGTTTTTATATTTTATGTACTCTGATGATGCAAGACAGAAGTTATTTTATTGTGATGGTTTTTGTGACTTATGGTATTGTGAGCCACGATATTATGATTGAAATAAAAAATTAAATTTCCATTGCTATCTTATTTATATTTGTCTTGTGATTATTCTGTGTCTGATTACCTATAACGCTTCACGGAACTCAATGCATTCCCTTAGAGAGTGACATTAACGGATGTGGGGTGTCACACTTAGTATCAGAGCTGAAGGCTACCAGATTAGATAAAAGTTTTTGAAAATTATTTTCAAAAAGGTTTTAAAAGAAAGCATTTTCAAAAGAAAAATCTATTTTGAAAAACATTCGCCAAAAAGCCATATGTAATATCCTTCGGTCCTTTATCTAAATTTCTTCATTTTCCCTTTTTCAGCATGTCTGGGGAACAAAACATCCCTAATATCCGAGAGGGCGTCACTATACCCAGATGGTTCCGTGGGTATTTAGAGGCTATGGCGCCGGCTGAAGGCTAAAGAGACGTTCCTCTCCCAACTGCAGCAGTCATTCCTCGTCCTCCATCTCCTCCAAAAGCAGATAACTTCTCTAAGATCTGCAAGGACTTCCGTGTTATAGGAGGAAAGCCATTCCATGGGAACGAGACATTCGTGGAAGCTTGGAATTGGCTTAAGGAGACTGAGGACTTATTCGTAATCTTTGAAGTGGAGGACCGAAGAAAGATTCAGTTAGCTGCTTGGCTATTGAAGGACGAAGTCTCCTTTTGGTGGGAAGTCACCCAAGCTGAACGTCCGGTGGAAACTTGGGAAGATTTTAGACAGAGGTTCGAAATGAAATTTCTTTCCCAAGCTGAAAGTAGCATGCAGATGGAGAGATTCTTAGCACTCAAACAAGGAACTTGACGGTGAAATAATATGAGAACAAATTCAACCAACTAGCAAGGTTCGGGTTAGAGTTGGTAGATACGTCGCACAAAAAGGCTTTGCGGTTTTCTAAAGGGCTGAATGAACCCCTTCATGGGTTAGTCATGTCCCATATTCCAATGGGGGCCACCTTTGAAAGACTTGCCGATATGGCCCTAATGCATGAGGAAGACAAGGGAGAGAAGAAGGAGGTAAAGGCCGAGGGGACATCGCAAAATAGGAAGGGGTGGCCCAAGAAGGGGCAGCAGCAACAGCGACAACATCAAAAGAAAGGAGCGAAAAATGATAAAGGCAAGGATAAGAGAAAATGTCACCATTATGGGAAGGAATGTCATCTAGTTAAAGATTGTAAGCGAAGTAAGGATTCTTGCTTCCACTGTAGAGAGGCCGGACAATTTGCTAAAGAGTGCATGAAGAAACGGGGATCACAGGGACAAGGTCAAAGGGTAGGAAATTCTGGAGGGCAGGTGCATGTTCTCGCGACTAGTGCTCCTGATAGAGGTAGAAAAATTTCTATGAAAGGTTTAATTTCTCTTTCAAACCATCCTATTAGAACACTTTTTGATTTTGGTGCCTCACATTCATTTATATCAAGTTCTGTGGTTGAATCTCTGCACTTAATTACTAGTATGGTCGTAGATCCCGTAGTTGTTTCAAACCCCATTGGTGGTTCGACTCATTTATCTATGATTTGTCGGAGTTTGAAAATATCTGTGTTAGGCGCCGAGTTTGAATGTGACGTGTATGTGCTCGGGTTTATGGGCTATGGGTTGATTCTAGGAATGGATTGGCTTACCACATATGGTGCCATTCTGGATTGTGAGAAGAGGGTTGTTAGGCTTCTGACTTGTCATGGGAAGACCCTCGAGATTTCGTGTGACCCACAAAGGTCGGTTATGCTTAGTTTACTAGAGTCTCTTGATGCATCTATCGACGATCTGTAATCTGTTCTAGTAGTCCGAGATGTTTCCGATGTTTTTGATGAGGTACGGGGTTTACCTCCAAGGCGCGAGATTGACTTCCGCATATATCTGGTGGACAATGCAAAGTCAGTTGCATTACCGGTGCGCCATATGGCTCCAAAGGAAAGGAGGAACCTGAGTAAGCAAGTAGGGGAGCTACTTGAGAAAGGGTTTATCAGACGAAGCATATCTGAATCGGGTGATCCAGTAGTATTCGCAACTAAGGAGGATGGTTCACTTCGTTTGTGTGTTGATTATAGGGAGCTGAATAAAATCACAAAGAAGAATAGACACTCGCTTATGAGGATTAATGATTTATTTAATCAGCTTGTTGGAGCCTCAGTATTCTCTCAGTTAGACTTGGCCATGGGGTTCCATCAGTTGAGGGTGGTTGAGGACAGCATAGATAAGACTGCCTTTAGGACTCGGGACAATTTCTTTGAATGGCTAGTTATGCCTTTTGGCTAACGAATGCACCCACCTATTTTGTCGATATGATGAGTAGGGTGTTTCGGGAGCTCCTATATAAATTTATTGTAGTCTTTGTCGATGATATTTTGGTCTTCTCCAAAAGCAAAGAAGAGCATGCCTTGCATTTGAGAGAAGTTTTGAAAAATCTCCGTGACCATCATCTTAAAGCAAAGTTCTCCAAATGCCATTTTTGGAGGAAAGTGGTGAGGTTCTTAAGGCATGTGGTCTCCAAAGAAGGTATGGCTGTAGATCCCGCACTGGTGGTTGCAGTGCAAGATTGGCAGGTTCCTAAAAATACAACCGAGGTGAGAAGCATTCTTGGGTTAGCAGGTTACTATAGGAAGTTCATTAAGGACTTTGCAAAGATATCAGCCCCACTCACCAGGCTGACGAAGAAGAACTTGGCATTCTCATGGGATATAGACTATGACATTGCTTTCCAACGACTGAAGAGGGCTCTGACAACAGCCCCTGTCTTGACCTTGTCTGACGGGAATAAGGTGTTTACTGTTTACACTAATGCGTGTGGTACAGGGCTTGGTGCGGTTCTAATGCAAGAAGGGAAAGTAGTGTGTTATGGGGGTTGATAGCTGAGAGTTCATGAAAAGAACTACCCCACCCATGATCTAAAGCTAGCTGCCATGGTGTTTGCATTAAAACTTGGCATCATTATTACTTGGAGAGAAGTTCGAGTTATACACTGATCATAAATCTCTCAAGTATCTATTCTCACAGAACGATCTCAATTTAAGGCAACAGCGGTGGATGGAGTTTCTAGCTTTTTATGATTTTGAGATTTCTTATACCCCTGGCAAGGGTAATGTGGTGGCAGACGCTCTAAATAGGCGGAGGGTGGCCTCTAGTCCTCTTTTTTTGGAAAGAAAGAACTTGGAGTTCATATCAGCTTTTGATTTTAGACCCTCCATTGAGATTTTGCCTGATTTGTTTGCATCCTTGTAGATACGACCGACTCTTGTGGACCAGATAGGAGCTTCGCAACAAGGTGACCAACAGATTCTAGACATCATGGATAAACTCAGAAGAGGGGAGACTTCTAGTCACCTCAGTCAATATACCATAGACGAAAAGGGATGGTTGCGACGAGATGGAAGGCTTCGTGTTCCTCAAATAGGAAGCTTGATAAAGGCAGTCCTAGAAGAAGCCCACCATTCTAAGATGACCATTCATCCTGGCGATGATAAGATGTACAAGGACATGAAGAGGGTTTTCTTTTGGGCTGGGATGAAGAAAGATGTGGCCGAATTTGTTTCTCAATGTTTAGTTTGCTAGCAAGTCAAAACTGAGCAAAAAAGCCCGATGGTTTCTTCATCCTTTGGAAGTTCCTCAGTGGAAATGGGAGAGCGTCTCTATGGATTTCATAGATGGTTTGCCTAGATCGAAGAAAGGCAACACTAGTATCTGGGTTATGGTAGATAGACTCACTAAGAGCGCTCACTATATTCCAGTTAAGAGTAAGAGGATGATATCATGGTTAGAAGCAATTTATGTCCGAGAGATAGTTCGTGTTCATGGAGTTCCTTCCAGCATCGTGAGCGATCATGACCCCATCTTTACCAGCGAATTTTGGAGGAGCTTGCTAGAAGCATTAGGAACACAGTTGCGTTTGAGCAAAGCTTATCATCCTCAGACCGATGGGCAAATAGAGAGGGTGAAAAGAATTCAAGAAGATCTTTTAAGGATGTGTATCCTAGACTTCGGAGGGACTTGGGAAGAGCATCTTCCTTTAGTAGAGTTTACCTATAACAACGGCTATCAGGCCAGCATTGGCATGACACCCTTCGAAGCATTGTACAGACGACCCTGTAGATCAACAACTTGTTGGTGGGAATCTACATAAATATTATTACTTGGACCAGACATGGTTAGAGAAACGTCCGAAAAGATTGACCTTATTCGATGGCGGATGAAGATAGCTCAAGATAGGCAGAAATCCTATGCAGATAAGGGAAGGACTGACCTCAAATTTAAAGTAGGAGACTTGGTTTTTATCAAAGTGTCACCTTTGAGGAATGTGTTTCGCTTCGGATCGGTAGGGAAGTTGGCACCTAGGTTTGTGGGACCATTTCCTATAACCGAGAGGATTGGCCAAATGGCCTATAGAGTAAAGCTTCTGAAAATCTATCTGGTGTCCATGATGTTTTCCATATTTCTTATCTGCGAAAGTGCTTGCATGACACCGCGGAAGTTGTTGAGCCGAGTATATTGGAAGAGGTAGAAATGGAACGAGAGGCGACAGTCAGGCGAGTTCCTTCCCGTATTCTGGGATCAGAAGTTAGGAAGCTACGCAATAAAGAGATCAAGTTGTTAAAGGTTGATGGGGAGATAACCCAGAGGATGCGACTTGGGAGACCGAAGACAAGATTCGTGCTTCGTACCCTTTTCTTTTCGAGGGTATGTTCTTAACTCCTTTTCCCAAAGCTTTATCAGTACTTGTTTCTATCATTTGAGTATATCTTATCCGTAGTATTTTTCGACCTTTAGATAGGAATCCTATGGATGTAAACATGTGTTTGAGACATGTTATGATTGATGGATGCAAGTGTTTGCTAGTGGTTTCCCATGGATGCATATACACACACATTAGGCACTAAGATCGTCTCAATCACTCTCGTACTGCATATGGATGTGTGTGCATTTTCTTTTCTTTTATGGATGGAAATGGATGAATTGGAATATGGATGTTGCATTTGGATGAATGAATGTGCACACATATAGAGCTTAGTTGTTATAATAGGTTTATTTACATACATATTGGATTCATGGCACTAACATACATTGCATTAAGGAGATCAATTGAATCTGTAGACCGCCTGATCTTCGCATTAGTGTTGGGATATATACACACACTTTTTCATATACTCATGAAAGCATTAGAAATCCTTAAGGAAAATGGATGTCAGTGATTGATGGATGAGTAGATGGATGATGGATGGTAGGATACATTCTTTTCAACTTGAAGATTTCGGGGACAAAGTCCTTTGAGTAGAGGAGAATGTAACACCCCAAAAATTTAACAACACTAAAGCAGATAAATTAAAGAATAAATAATTAAATATTAAGAATTAAGGGAAACTGATTACGTCCGTTTCGAAACTCTAGTCGGGATTGAGACCTAGTTTGCGTAAAATGGATAACATATGAAGAATTTATGGACAATAGAAAGTTGAAAAATCAGAACCAGATATAACTGGCGCACTTGCCAAGTGCACCAAGGTAATTTTGCACTAGCGAACCTGTAAAGTGCACCCAGAACAGTTTCTGGATATTCGGGAATTTTTCGAGTGAGTGACGACCCGTAACCTGACCCAATTCCATTAGGGCTGAGGTGGCATCCAAATTCTGTAACCCAACAGCTATAGATATATCTCATATCCTTTGTTTTCTTCACAAAGAAACAATGGTGGTCGGACTCTGCTGGATTCTGAACTAAACTAGGGTCTCTCATCTTCTTCTAAAGCATATCAAATTCTGAGATCCAAGCATAGACTTAGCACCTTTTCTACCATCTTAGCAATCCAATCACAGTGAGTTCTAGTTGCTTTTAGGTTTAGATAAATAATAGCGAATTATAGAAGACTGTGATTTGGATACATTGCAAGCTTTGAATCTATGTTATTGTTAGATCTTATGCTATGTCATGATAGATCTATTTCTTTGTATCCAATTCAATTGTTTTATTATGTTATTATTATGGATCTTGGCTTGTAACTTTTATGATATGCTATGATGCGAATGTATGTAGGTCTACTCTATGTGATCTAAAATTGTCACCTTATGATTCATGTTTGATCTATTCTATGTGATCTAAAATTCTCACGTTATGATTCATGTTAGATCTATTCTGTGTGATCTAAAATTATGACCTTATGATTCATGCTAGATCTATATTATGTGATCTAAATTGTCACCTTATGATTCATGTTAAATTTATTTTATGTGATCTAAATTATCACCTTATGTTGACATCTTAGATCTATTTTATATGATCTAAATTATCACCTAATATTATCATGTTAGATCTAAACCGATTGGACATCTAAATTGCTAATTTAGATATTGTGACATCATAGTTCATCAGTTTTAAGTCCACCTTGTTATGATGACAATTTCATGTCCATGCTAGTATGTATGTTCACCTTATTATCATACAAGTTTATGTTTATGCCAAGATGATTATTTTAGTTATATCCCCATTATTTCCCTATTATCGTTTATGACTAGGCTATTGTCTAGCCTAGGCATGTTGCCAATTTTGTGAGGGCGCTAGTTAAGGAACGAGGAAAAAGAGTTAAAAATGGCATAATTTGAACATTTATGGACATGTAATTCAAATTGTTGGGTAAAATAGGTACTAACACCTATAAAAGGAAAGGATTAATTAATTTATTAATTAATTAAAAATGGAATGTCTATTAATTACAATTAGGAATTGTAATTGTACTTATAACATGAGGTTAGGTTGCAATAGTGGTGGAAGTTTGCTCGGACCCGATCGGCACATCTAGCGACCACTAATGGTAAACCTAATGTGGGAGATCTAAGAACGTAAATACGAATCGGGCTATGACACGAGGTTAGAACCAAATGTGGAATAAGTATGCCCGGACCCGACCTGCATATCCAGCATCCACATGTTGTAGGCCTAATGTGGGAGGTCTGGCCCATTATGAAAGCATAAATGGACATGGTAAAGAATTGGACTACTTAACCTAAGTTAATGCATAGGGATTTTATGAACTTAAATTTGAGTTGGGGGTTAAGTAAACATGGTTGTGGGGTGGGTTAAGTAAATCTTAAGAGGGGATGGGTAATATTCACACATAAGCCCACAAACTTAACCTGCTAAGGTTACATAATTAAAGACACCTAGTTGTATACATAATCGCTGGAAATAATAGGATTATGTAATTAAAGACACCTAGTGGTATATATAATCAGTGGAAATAATAAAGTTATGTAATTAAAGACACCTTTTAGGATAAACATAACTTGTATAAATGGTAGGGTTATGTAATTAAAGACACCTATAGGTAAGAATAACCGGTTAGAAGATTAGGAGTTATGTATTAAAGACACCTGTTGGTAAGCATAGCTGGTAGACATAAACAAGGCTATGTAATTAAAGACACATAGTGGTACACATAGTCAGTGTAAACCTAGTGGGGGATACAAGACAAAGGGGAGAGCTTGTATCATATTGTGTGGGACCCATTTCAGTCGGTAACCCAGAGTAGGTATCAAATAAAGTACTCCGTACCAGGCGGAGAAGGGGCACACTTACTAACTGATTGTAAGAGATTTAAACGTGGAGGACAGTTTGGGCGGCGCAAAACGACTGGGCCATGTGCATGCATGAGCCGAGCAGAAGGGGATAAGACGACCTTGACACCTGTAGATATGGTTGTGCAAATTGTTACGATGAGGGGTTTCCACTTTAGGAAGTGATACCTCCTACTGTGGGCCAGCATAAGATATCTACGAGGGTTTGGGAGCCGATCGATCAGGGTAGTAGTTAGGATACATTTGGACGTATACCTAAGTCTACTACCTTATAGTTGAAGGGATCACCTTTCAGGATATACCAGTAATAGTGTAGAGTAATCATTAGTGAGGCATGTACACCTTATCTTACTTACCTTGTCACGCCTGCCATTTATGTAGTGATCTTCTCTCTCTTATCCACTTTATATGCCTATCATGTTACTTTTATTTATCTACTGGCTAAAAGTAACTAAACTTGCCAGACTTTATGTCTGAAACTTTTTGTTTCTCCTTCTTTCTTCCATTTCCCTCTAGTTTCTCAGGGAGGAAATACCCAGGCTTAGTTAGGATCCAGATATCACCTTGCTAGGAGCTACTTCTGAAGTATGGCCCAAGTTCTTGTCTCTACTATGGCTTAACTCTTTCAAATGGGGAATTATGTTTTTATATTTTATGTACTCTAATGATGCAAGACAGAAGTTATTTTATTGTGATGGTTTTTGTGATTTATGGTATTGTGGACCACAGTATTATGATTGAAATAAAAATTTAAATTTCCGCTGCTATCTTATTTATACTTGTCTTGTAATTATTCTGTGTCTGATTACCTATAACGCTTCACGGAACTTAATGCATTACCATAGTGAGTGACATTAACGGACGTGGGGTGTCACAGTGAGGACTGGTAAAATAGGGTGGCCTCCCTGGTTCGAAGGGAAGGCTACACCAGCTCTTCGTTGAAGGGGAAGAGTGGTTATATTGGTCTGCGGTAAGACTCCGGGTTCTAGTGGAATGACATTGATTCGATGGACCCGGTAATCACCCGACAGGCATGGGAGGTCGATTTATTTCCATGATTGGAGGCAAAGTGTTTGATCAATCTTGATCTTGATCGCGGACCTCCTGGGGTTCTGCTGCTGCAGCTGTGCTGGTCGCTAGAAACAATACTCTTGGCTGTGATTGGTTGGGATGTAGAGTCGAGCCAGGATGAAATAAAAGTGTAGCCTGATCAGTGGCCTGATTCCGTGCAGACAGAATATCAGTTGTTTCCCCAGCTCTGGTCGGTGGAGGAATCGATGTTGAAGCGTTCAGTCCTATCTCCATTCGACCGAGAAGGTGATCCATCAACTGCTGCTGTCGTTCGAGAAGTTTACCCGGAGATGTCATATGGTTTCTTAGTTCGATCATAATTTTATCCATGTCGTCCCGGATAAAAAATCGAGACATATCTTCATGAGAGGAAGCTTTTTGGCTTACTTCTACAGCGTTGGTATCGATTGCGCAGGTGTTCGCGAGACAAGAGGATGTTGTATCTTTCTTTCACTTGTTCGCCATGGACTTAGGTAAGCAAAAGGTCGAAGGCGATGTCAGTGCGCGTCTTATCCCCTTCATGGCGCGCCAAAGTGTTAACGTCAAAAGTTGGTCACTAGTGACAATCAAACCCAATCGTGTGGAAAGCACATAAATAATGGTTATAAAATGCAGAAAATGTAAAGAAAACAGGGAGCACACACAGAATTTTTATAGTGGTTCGGCAAAGATGGTGCCTACGTCCACTTTATATGTATTACTTGTGCTATATATTACTATTACAATGCTTTTTCTGTTTAAAGAAAAGTGAAAGATGAGAAGTTTTTAGAGGAGAAAGCTTAGAGTGCTTCAGCCTCTGGAGTTCGGGAGAGGTCCAAAAAAGGTCCCTTTCCACTTTGAGCTTTGCGGTATTTATAGGTGGAGATGGCGACTTAGGCTGTTGTGACGTGGCCCGACCGCGTGGAGTCCATTCTTTGATTGGGAAAGCGGCCGGAAGACCGATTCCACTATTCATAAATAGTACCCTCGGATGTTGTGGCCTACGTGGCATCCATGGCGAGGTGTATCAAAAGTAGAGCTTGGTCTGGACATGGTTGACCGCCTTTACTGCCTTGAAAGTCGGGCTAAGCATCGGAATAGCTCAGTTGAATGTTTCCATGCTGGTCCGAGATACTCGGTCGATGCGCTTCGTATGGGAGCGAGATATTTGATCGACTGGGAGAACGATTCTTCTGGAGTGAGCTGTCAGCTGATGAGAATTGGCTCGGGCCAATGTGTGACTGTTTCGGAACGAGCTTCAATTGGGCTTCCTGGAGCATGATCTATCCAATTCGGTTGGTTGCGCATTCGGGCTTCGATCTGACCCGTTGCGGCTCTTGCCGAAAGGAGGGTTAACAGTATCATTATTCAAGGATCATGTTGTGCACCGGTTAGCTATATATCATATTTTTTACAAGCATTGTGTTAAAAACGATAACTTTTTATTTATGAATATATACATATTTTACCTTAACCTTTTTAGCATTAGCATCAAAGAATATAACACTAATTACTACTTCCATTCGTTTTGTAGGGATAAGAGGAATGAGAAATGCCGGTAACATGATGTAGTAAATTAAAGAGTTTTTAGTCTTGATAGAACAATAAACAAGAGTACAAGAGAAGTAGGTTCATGTATGCATATTTATTGCAAATTCCTTATAGAGAAATCCTTTTTGTAGGACAGGTTATGTAATGCATGTCCTATACAAGATTGCTATGCATGCATATTTGTTATACCATCTGAAATGATTCACTTTTCAACATTCTAATGTTAAATCAGATAGCAGAGGAGTATGCCTGAAATGAATCTTGTTTACGGATATTACTTTCTAGCTTACGAATCACTTTGGAAGAAACCCCGACCGCGGGGAGGGATTGTGTTAGAGCTAGAAATGGAACGTTGATTGGAGTAGGTCAATTTGATCAAAAAATAAGGTCCTACAAGTGGAAAATTAAAACATTCATGTCTACAGGAACTTATAATATCTTAGAGCATCTCCAACAAAAGGGTAGATTTAGAAAATTTGGAAATCTACACCCAAAAAATGGCGTAATAAAGTTCTAGAACACCCCATAGTTTGGATTTTAGGGGAAATAATTCAAAAAATGCCTAAGATAAAGCATTTGTTGAACAAGCACTTGTACCCAGGCAATAGTTCAACAAATGCATGGATTCCCATGGCTTTATTACAACAGGCGTTTGTTGAACAAACGCCTAAAAACCAACGGAAATATTTCCAACGGCTCCTTTCCCAATGACTCTTTTTCCTTTCCTCCTATAAATGTACCACTCCTCTTCTGACTTCAACAACCAATCTTCTTCCACAAGTATAAACTTCTAAACTAAAATGATTACTGAATTTGATGTTGATGCCGCAAGAATAGCTTTGAAAATTTTGATTTACAAGAAGATACACATCCGATTGGTGGAATGGTTACTACCGCAAGTTGGAGTGCTATGGAAGACTATGATCTTTGCTACATCTACTGCTCACTTTCCCTCGACCCTGTTCGTGGTGTCGATTAGAGTGATGAAACTTTCCGGGGAAAAATCACTATTACGTACAACAGAAAGAACATGGATCAAAATAGAATCTTAGCTTCGATTAAAGGTCGTTATTGTAAAATAAATCATCAAAATCAATGTTATGGTTCTCAGATGTTCAAGCTGAAGCAGAGTAACTTGGGTGGATTTGGAAGTGATACCCATATGGTAAGATTTAATTAAAATTGATTGTTATACTGTTTTTCATAAATCTATACTTGAAGTATCTTATTATTATTGCAGAAACTTGCCGTAAACAAGTTATTTAAATAGATATAAAACCAGATAGTAAACAAGCACCTGATTTCGATCAGTTTATGCATGTGTATGACCTCCTGGTTAATAGTGTGTAATGGAAATCATCACTTCAAAAAACTATCCGAGATGTACAAACAAGCGGTAGTCATAGGGAAGCTACAAGAGTGGGAGAAAGTTCAAGTTCTAAAGAATCGCAAGACAATTTTGGTTTAGGATCAAAAGAAGACTTAACCCCTACTATTGACCGATATGTTAGGAGAAAAGGAGCCAAGGCGGCCAAAAAAAGCAAGTTGATGTAGGAAATTAAGACAAAATTAGAAACTTATAAAGGAGTCTGATGTGATCGTGCAATGGAGAGCAGAGCCAGTCAACACAAAGAAAGGATTTCTAGACTTGATCAACTTCTAGATGTAAAGCGACGAAGAGAGGAAAATTGAAACGACCCAAACTTACCCTTACAGGGAAAGCCCGGATTGTGTTGAGAACACGACAAATCATAACACAAACAATAGAACATTTCATTGTTATTACAACAATTTACATCAGAGTACAAGAATATTCCAGAGTATGATTAATTATACAACAGAAAATAATATCAGAGATTTAAAAATTACATAGTAGCGGAAAATAAGGAATAAATATAATGCTTAGCGAAAAAGCTTTCCGAATATAGCTCCAGCTGTAAACCAGGATCCTGTTAAATAGAAATATGTAAAACCAAAACTACTGACTGCCCGTGTGGAAAATATCGGCACCCAGAGTTTAGGAAGGAACAATAAACTCCAGGTCAGTCATGGGACTGGTATGAGAACTCAAAACAGTTATTAATTTGATTTTAAAGTTAGGTAAATCAACGGACCACACCGTATGACACGGAACGGGTTTACCCTCAAGAATACCAGTGCAGAAATAAACAGTGCAATGCTAATTTAAGAAAAATGAAGCTATTATAAGACTCAGGTTCCATCACACAATGCAACGCAAGCCGGAGGATAGAATTTTTCTTTATAATAGCAAAAAAATTCTTAGCACGCGAAATTTCTCTTTTATTATTACTATAAGTGCATAGTGTAGAAATTAATTTCGAAAGTAAATGTATTAATCATAGACGGCATGAGTGCCCCATCCCACTATGTCGCCATATATAGTTTTACAATCAAAACCGTAATGTCATATTGGAAGTTGGGTTTCCATCATGAGTCAAGGCTAGGGACGATCCCCTTACCGATTCGAGACACTCTACCAAATGTCTCAGGATTCAGACGCTGGCGAACCCTTGGATCCTGCAGGGCCAGTCCACAAATACTTTAGTGGATTGGCAATTCCTGAACACACGCTTCCCGGTCCTATTGAACCTATAAATTGGTCACTATCGACCAATATAACCGAGGCCCCGTAATCCATCATCCACATAAGTAAAATGCCAGGACTTGCAAAACCCTGATACCACTTTTAGCTAGAAAGAGACATATGCACTCCCTGCGTTCCCTTGTCCCGTTTCTAACTCTTACCGGGGTATAAGGCTCGCGAAGTCACGCTATACACAAAGCTACGCCTAAATAGGCCATGATTTGATCATCAACCACAAGGCTCTGCTTTTCAACAAAAGCCCCGATCATTTTCATCTTAGCATGCCACATTGTCAATCCATACCATACAATTGATTTCTGCCAATATATAACCTCTGAGCTCATACTTCTCGGAGAAGGGAGTTAAGTAAGAGAATAAATTCTCCTCCACCAAACAGATATATATATCAGCAGAGATCAACGAATACAACGTAAAGGAATACAACGTCAGACATACCATCCATTTACAAGTCCGTTTTGGGTTTGAATGAAACCGGAGGCACCTTATTCCTCGTCCCATATGTCCAATACAGAAGAGAGGCCCTCACATATCCGAACAATCAACAAGTACGTCCGGACGACCACCACTGTAGCCCATTCAAGGTAGCTACTCCAATCACGGGCATCAATAGCAACTCATCCATTCGATGTAAAGATTGTCAGTCTTGCACCGTCTTCAATCTCTTCGACTATTAGTCATCGTATTCATTATTCAGAATGGGTTAAACTCGGTCTTTCCGAATAACTCACATAATTTATAATCAAGTACAATAAAAACACATCCAATACCTCATTCCAATTCAGAATATTCTTTTAACAAAATATCCTTTTAAATTTATTCTTTTTTAATCTCAAAAATCATTACTTAATGATTATTCGAATTTAAGAAATTAATCTGATCCTTAACTGGGTTAAAGAACTAATGTCATTTAAAAACACAGTTCACGATAAACCCAAAATCATCTTCCATCGAAATGGAATCTACACGGAAATCATAACAATATATACTCGATATAAATTCCTATATCAGACTAATAATATAAATGGAATAACGGCAAAGCCTTTTAAATTCCATACATAGTAACAACCTTCATTCGCAGAAGCTCATCTCGATTATTACCGAATCGAATTCCCTTCGATTCCAATTTAATATATTAAATTGGAAAAAACTTAACTTTAGAAAATTCCGTTTTAAATCTTAATAAAAGATTTATAAATTCCAAATTATTTCTTCACTGTTAATTAGGTTAAAGAACAAATGTTATTTAAAACATTGTTCACGATAAACCCAAAAATCTAATTCTTTAATTCAATTCCAATTTAATATAAATTAATTGGTAAAATTTCCTAAATCTTAATTAAAATTTTATTCTAAACTGGGTTTAAGAACAGTGTTAATAAAGAAACCAATCACGACAAACCCAAAATCCCATTTGATATTAAATGTAAGGTTTTGAATAAAAATTATATTCGCTTATATTCAATATCAAATTCTGAAACCAACAAATATTGTATTAGGAATAACTATATATATATATATATATATATATATATATATATATCTTCCAAATTCCCTTTAACAATATCTGTATAATCACGGAATCCACTATCGAAATATTCCAAAGATAATTTCCATTCAAATCCATTCCAATATATAAAAGTATATATTAGAATGTTGTGGTTATTTTAAAACCATTTTTCAAATCTAATTTATTTATTTCTAAAAATAATTAAATTATTATACTAGTTAATAACTAGTTCATTTTGATAAAAATGTATTTTCATCTTTATAAAATTGGAATTTTTCATCAAAAATCTTTCCAAATCATTTATTATGATTTTACATAATTTTTTCATATTTTTAATAATTTTATTATCGCCCGTACAATTGATTTCCAATAACGGCCACCGAACTGCATCCATGGCGACCTTTTCTGAAATTGATTTGGATATATCTCCAAATCTAACCGTTAGATTTCAAATCTCTTACATTCATTGGAAAGCTATTTTCGATACGAACCCAACGGTTCTGGCTTTAGGAGAATCCAACGGTTGGATCTCCCGTAATATCAATTTGAAGTTAATGATCGAAATTCGCAAACGGTCGCTGCGTGGTGCGTTCTATTCAGGCCATTAAATATATATAATATATATTATATATATTTCATCGATTTCCATTTAAAACGTATTATATATATCATTTATAAATTCATTTTAAAATGATTTCAACATCATTTTCAATTTTATATCAAAGTTGAATATTCTTATCTAAATGATGAATATTTTGATTAATCATACTTACATTGAAAATGTAATTTTTAATGTTACAACAATTTTATTTAAACAACGAATATTTTGATGAATAATACTTGCATAAAAATTGTAATTTTTAACATTGCAATATTTTTATTCAAACTTGAATCTTTTTCACCATTTCTTATATACAATGAAAATGTAAATTTTTATTGTTAAACCTTTTTAATTCCAATCAATGAATATTTTTCATTATTCCTACTTTCAATAAAAATGAGAATTTTTATTGTTTAACCTTTCTATTTCAATCAATGAATATTTTTCATTATTTCTACATTCAATAAAAATGTAAGCTTTTATTGTTTAACCTTTCTATTTCAATCAATGAATATTTTTCAACTTTACTATCATATAAATGATTTACAATTTTAATTTAGAAAAATCTTTTTAATAAATCAAACAGACAATAATTTTTTTTTATTGTCTAATCCTTTTTAATGATTTTATAATACAAATAAAATGTAATTTTCATTGTTTAAACATTTTATTTTAAAACATTGAATATTTTCAAACATTTTTACCCACACAATAAAAATATATATTTTTATTGTTAATATATTCTATTTTCAAACAATGAATATTTTGTTTATTCATACATACAATAAAATTTTGATTTTTATTGTATAAACATTTTCTTTTCAAAACAGTGAATATTTTATTGGTTCATACATTCAATAATAACGATATTTTTATTATTTAAATATTTTTATTCAACACATGAATATTATTTTAAAATATTCTTTATTTTCCAAATTGGAATGAGATCTAAACAATTACCATATAATGTTATTTATATGGATTTCATACATCGCATGTATACAACAATAATGATAAACAATCATTAAAAATTCATACAACATCCAGAGTGCATTTTACAACCGTGTGAGTATTAAAATAAATAAATAACGCTCATCACAGCCTGTCAATCAATCGATTCACATACAACTAAATATTGGGATAGTGTACGTCAAATATCATCCCAATACCTGTGTGGGGTTTTCAAACAACAACAGTTTATTTATTTGTGCATTTAGGCGATGTGAAAAATTTATCATCCCAATCATATCAAATAAATGGGTGTACATAAACAAATCGTCCGATTTGTAAATGAATATTTATTTATTTCTTTTCATGATAATTTTATGCCATTCATGTATATACGTTAAAAATATATTTTTAACGATAAAATATTTTATTACACATATGAATATTTTATTTTCTATTTCACACCACAATCACATCACAATATAGTCCAAACAAACAATCATGGTTTCAATCAAAGGTGTCGGGTGCTACTAAGCATTGTCTGCATCCTAATATATATATATATATATTTAATGTAAATAAATTGAGTGAGGAGTTCTCACCTTTGGGATCCACTCTGCCAATTTAGTTTTCTGAATTTCTGAACAGTTCGGATTTTCCCAAAATTCCAACGTAATCTTTTTCACACTGTTCACAGTAAAAATTATATTTTTAATATGATGTTTATATATATTTAAAAAACCGCATTTTAAAAAAATGATATTTGTAAATAAAAATCATATGTTTCTATACAATGCAAAATCATGTTTTCTTATACAATGAAAAATAATGTTTTCCTATAGAATTAAAAATAATGTTTTTATATACAATGAAAAATAATGTTTTTATATACAATGAAAAGTAATGTTTTTGTATACAATGAAAAGTAATGTTTTTATATACAATGAAAAATCATATTTTTCTTTAAGCTATATACATATATATTACATTCTTAAATTGTTCTTTATATTTTTAAAAATTCCTATTTTAATTTCAAAGTTATTTCTATGGAAAACCATATTTTTAAAACAAAGTATTTATAAATAAAAATCACATTTCTATAACATTATATATTAAAAATCTCATTTTTAACAAGGCTATTGTATTTGACAAAAACAATGTTATTTTTTTATAATAAAAACCATATTCTTATTGATCTAAAAACATTTCAAACATAGTTTTAAACAATGAAAAATCCTATTTTTAATCATGCTTTTCATATAAAAATTACATTTTTATTTCAATGTTATTTACTTCCAAAAATTAATTACATAAATCATTAAGTAAACAATGTTTTTATATTTCTCAAATCAATGTTATTTTTATTTTAAGTTGTTATATATATATATATATTATAAATCATATTTTTATTTTTAAAACTATATATATTTTATAAATTTCAAATTATATTGTTACAACAAAGTATATTTATATTTTTAAAATAAAGAATATTTTATAATATTCGTTTCTAAAACAATGTTATCTTTATAGAAATCACATTTTCATTTAAACTATTTTATTTTTAAAATTTCAGATTTTAAACAAATGTCTTTTTTTATAATAAATAAAATCTGAATTTATAACTAGGGGTTTTTAATTAACTAAATAATTAATAGAAAATAACCTTTCTTCCTCTGTTCAATTCCCTGTAACCCTCGTCGTCTTCATCGATTTGGGAAAGTCGTCTGCGCCACCTCTACATTGCGTCAGACTAGAATCGGAGGCCAACACATCGTCGAGCTTCGCGCCGCCCTTCCTTGGTTATGTCTACATTGAACTCGATCACCATCTTGGCTCCCAAAATTGGTTCAATGCCTGCGACTTTAAACAGCAATTTTGATCGACTTAGGCAAATTTAAATCATCAGAGCCGTATGATTTGGTAGATTTAGGTTTATACTTCGATTTTGTTCAAGAAGATCTAAATTTTATTGTGAGGATCATGAAAGAATTTGAAGGAAAGGAACGAACGTTTCCGCCGTTAGTTTAGAACAGTGGCGGCTGCTCATTTGTGAAGAGTAGAATTAGGGTTTGATCGTATATGGCTGTATACCATGGTATATATACCATTTAAAATGATATATTTAATTTAATTTTAAAATACTAGTTTATCGTCACGAACTCCAAATCAAACCCAACGACTATCGCCTCTAGCTAAATACCCCCATTCCAAACACAAAGGGATATGTTTCGTAAGCCAATTCGACCATTTCAATCAGTTTTTCTTTAAATTAAAATATAAATCAATACATATTTAATTTTAAATGTACATTTTAATTTACCAGGGCCACATACTGACTCCAAAAATTCCCAAAAAATAAATCTAGCTATGCTTTAACGATATGGTCCTAACAAAATTAATTTCGTCGAATTTGGAGACCGTTTGAAAAAGGGTCATTTTCTGGTCGATCCCATTCAAATTTAAACTGTCAAAACACATTTAAATTTACTGTGCTTACATATAGATTCCAAAAATTTTGAAAATCGGAATCTAGCAATAATTTGACATTCCGGATCTAACAAAAGTGGTTTCCTCGAAAACGTAGGTTGTTTGCCAAAATAGCTATATATTATATTAAAATGTATATATAAATTCCATAGCGACTATTTTAAATATTAAACAGGGCATAGCTTTTTATTCTTGCTATCAAATCTGGATTTTTCAGATTCGTTTGAAAGATATTTTTAAACAGATTCTAATATTTCTGGTTTTACTAAAATCCGATTTATTTTGAATCATGTACATTCAACTGAAATTTAAAATCGAATTTTCAAACTACCGCGCCATTTCTAACTCCTTTTATAATTAAATTAGAAATTTTCATTCTAAATTCGATTTAAATAAATTTTTAGTTGTTATTATTTAAAATAAATTATTTTAAATATTCGAAATCCATTAAAATTATTAAAATAAAATTTTAAATTTGTTCTAAAAATCCGGGTTGTTACAACCTCCCCCATTTAAAAATTTTTCTTCCTCGAAAAGTAACGGAGCTGAAAGTTGTTTAACTAACCAACTCAACTTTCATTCTGGCTTTAATTCTTCAACTTTTCAGTTTCTAAGAATTTTCTAATTTTTCAAAAATTTGGCAAACACCCAAAATTTTTGAAAAATTTCGCCATAACCTCCTTTGTATGGATTGATATTTAAAACTACAACTTGCCTCATAGGGCCCTAACCAAACCAAAAGAAAAAGAAAAGGCCAAGAGGCTAGCCAATCGGCTCATAAAATCATCAAAATCCAAACAAAACAGTAAATATGTACCTATTTGTCGGCCATACAATTTTATTCCTCTTCTCTAGCCTCCTTGCTATGACCTGTTCATTTTATATACATGCATATGAAGCAATTCTAACAAATGTTCAGTACAGATTAATATTTGATTCGATTTAGCTAAATTTATTGTTCTTTTTTCATATTGGTTAAATTAATTATCATTCCAATATTTTAATTAGTCAAACTAATAATCATATAACACAACCATCAATCAATTTGTTAATTAAAATTTCAAACATATATCTTCGCTATATATACTCAAAAAGCACATTTTTGATGCCAAATCACAACAATAACCCTATCTAGTTTTGGTTCTCACACTAGTCGATTGGAAACATATAGATATACCACTTTCGAACTCGGACATAAACACTGATGATGATGCCATCTACCCAGTATATCTCCGGGCGACTAGAGTGTGATTCTATATCTACCCAGTATATTTGAGACTTCGAATACACGTTTGCAAGACGTATATTCAAATTCTTCATATACTCGATTGTCCAAATTTAATATAAAATAAATAATCAAATACGCTTAATAAGATTTAAATTTTCAAAACAAAATTTATTTTCATTTTTATTTTAAAAATAACACTCTTTGGACTCACTCTAGGATACTACTGGTCCCATCTCTAACGAGTTACTCTTATTGGATATTGCTAATCCAATCTCTGATGAATTCTTTTGTTTGGTTCCAATGTGTCTTGTTCTCGAGATCTGTAAACCAAAGCTCTGATACCAAATGAAACGACCCAAACTTCCCCTTATGGGGAAAGCCCGGATTGTGTTGAGAACACGACAAATCAGAACATAAACAATAGAACATCTCATTGTTATTACAACAATTTACATCAGAGTACAAGAATATTCCAGAGTATGATTAATTATACAACAGAAAATAATATCAGAGATTTAAAAATTACATAGTAGCGGAAAATAAGGCATAAGTATAATGCGTAGTGGAAAAGCTTTCCAAATATAGCTCCAGCTATAATCCAGGATCCTGTTAAATAGAAATCTGCAAAACCAAAACTACTGACTGCCCGTGTGGAAAATATGGGCACTCAAAGTTTAGGAAGTTACAATAAACTCCAGGTCAGTCATTGGACTGGTATGAGAACTCAAAACAGTTATTAATTTGATTTTAAAGTTAGGTAAATCAAGGGACCACGCCGTATAACACGAAACAGGTTTACCCCTAAGTATACCAGTGCATAAATAAATAGCGCAATGCTAATTTAAGAAAAATAAAGCTATTATAAGACTCAGGTCCCATCACACAATGCAACGCAAGCCGGAGGATAGAGTTTTTCCTTATAATAGCCAAAAAATTCTTGGTACGAGAAATTTCTCTTTTATTATTACTATAAGTGCATAGTGTAGAAATTAATTTCAAAAGTAAATGTATCAATCATAGATGGCATGAGCGCCCCATCCCACTATGTCGCCATATATAGGCTCACAATCAAAACCGTAATGTCGTATTGGAAGTTGGGTTTCCATCATGAGTCAAGGCTAGGGACGATCTCCCTACTGATTCGAGAAACTCTAGCAAATGTCTTAGGATTCGGACGCTGGCGAACCCTTGGATCCTGCAGGTCCGGCCCGCAAATACTTTAGTGGATTGGCCCATTCATGGTAACTACTCCAATCACGGGCTTCAATAGCAACTCATCCATTTGATGTGAAGATCGTCGGTCTTGCACCGTCTTCAATGTCTTGGACTGTTAGTCGTTGTATTCATTATTTATAATGGGTTAAACCCGGTCATTCTGAATAACTCGCATAAATTATAATCAGTTGCTATAAAAACACATCCAACGCCTCATTCCAATTCAGAATATTCTTTTAATAAAATATTCATGATTTTAGGGAAAGGTTCCTATTAATTTTATCAAAGATAAAACCTTTTAAATTTATTATTTTTAATCTCAAAAATCATTACTTAATGATTATTCGAATTTAAGAAATTAATCTGATCCTTAACTGGGTTAAAGAACTAATGTCATTTAAAAACAGAGTT
Organism: Allium sativum; assembly: GCA_030737875.1. NCBI lineage: Eukaryota > Viridiplantae > Streptophyta > Magnoliopsida > Asparagales > Amaryllidaceae > Allium > Allium sativum. The sequence continues at coordinate 481,348,707 of CM060922.1, forward strand.
CACGATAAACCCAAAATCATCTTTCATCGAAATGGAATTTAGACGGAAATCATAAGTATATAATCGATATAAATTCCTATATCAGACTAATAATATAAATGGAATAACGGCAAAGCCTTTTAAATTCCATATATAGTAATAGCCTTCATTCACAGAAGCTCATCTCGATTATTACCGAATTGAATTCACTTCAATTCCAATTTAATATACTAAATTGGAAAAAACTTTACTTTGGAAAATTCCCATTTAAATCTTAATAAAAGATTTATAAATTCCAAATTATTTCTTTGCTATTAAATGGGTTAAAGAACAAACGTTATTTAAAACTGTAACGACCCGGATTTCTGGTCGATTTATTTTAAATATTTAATATGGTTTTAAATATTGAGTTGATAATATAAATAAATTTTTATATTAACTTATCGATTTAACAATTGATTTCGATTTATTTTCAAATATAATGAATTATCGTATTTCAAAAATGAAAATATTTGAATTCGAAATTAGAACTGAATCGAAATGAATTCAGATGTTCAATAAATTATATTTGATTATAAACGATAATATTAATAATATATTATCAATGAATTAATTGTTTTGGATTTGAATTATATCGATTTAAATCAATATCTTTACCATACGATCAGATGGGACATCGGAACCTGTTCCAGTGTGTCAAGAATAGGGGAATAACCTTAAAAATGTCAGTAGTTTGGTTCAGAAAGGAGTTCAGAATCTCAAAGAAATTTTAATTGAATAAAAATCGTACTGGTTCAATTAAAATAAAAATATTATAGCATATATTCTCTTGGTTATAAATCGCACACCATTCCTAATAAATCCGTGGATACTAAATTTCCAGCAAAGGTAAAATAAATGGCCACGCTCCATTAATATACTTCACTCATTCTCTTTTATAACTTGTTCCTCCCAGACAACGGAAAAAGAAATCCAAATCAAAGCTTTGATTTAAATAAAGGCCGCTCTGAATAAATCGAAGTCTCCTCCCTCTACGATTTTTCAATCGGTTTTTATTAGAAATCAATTCGTTGAATTCTTCAATATAAAAGCTTGAAACTTTGGAGTCTTGGTGTGCTGTTTTTCGAGTTAACACGAGAATCAAATGTCGTGATTTCTCCTTGAGATCGAAATCAGAAATCGCGGTTGATAATCACGGGTTCCCTGAAGCTCGTTGATGTCCTGGAGATGCTAGAAGAGGTTATGACTGGCGATTTACTGGGAGGCGAGGTCGAAAACTCGTGAATTTGGTGCAAGGTCAGATCGCGAGTTCGAAGTCAACGCGATTAACCAAGGTTCGTAGCCGAGATTTTTTTGGCATCGATCTCAGATTTTGGTGGAGTTTTGATCAACTATTTGTGTACATATCTTCGATTTGGGTTTTAAGAGATGGAGTAACATCCTACCATGAAGTTGGGTGGGAACTCGAACAGAATTTATTCGATGCCCGAACAGGCAGTGCGAAAGCAGGTACATGGCACAGTGGTGAAAAAAGTATCGAACTAAGCTTGGGTTTCTGGACTGGAGATGAAGGCGGCATTTGGGCATTTGGAATGATCAGATTTGAATTTCTTTGGGTTGATGGAGGTTCAAGCAAAATATATGTCGATGTGAGGAAGTTGTCTGAACAGTAAAGGCTAAGGCATTGCAACAATAATAAGGTATATAATTTACAATATATAGAATAACTCATTTAATTAGTTAGTAATTAATTTAGTTTAATTATCATTAATCGCTAAATAAATAAATCGTACGCATGTAGTTGATTTATTCGAGACAATACATAGCCGCGATGAAATGGAAATTTATTGGATTGATCTAAAAATCACGGTGAGTAAATCTCACTCGTTTTATTTTTTTAGAATTATTTTTAGTCGTTAAAAATAATTGATGGTTGTTTGGTTGCGTTAAAATATTACTGTGGCTATTATAAATATATATTAGTTATTTAGAATTGGTATTTGTGCTATCATATATATATATTGGTTGTTGGATTCCCATAGTACCATTAGTGGATGCCCGCAGTATCATTAGCGGATGACTCTATACGCCCCACGCTATGATAGTGGATGACCTTTTATACCACGATATCCTGCCACGAAGCAGGATATGTATTATTTACGTTGGTTAACGTCTGTGAATGCAGGAAAACAGGTTGGAGGGATCCAACTGGATTCCTCAAAAATATTATTATTGTTGTTTCACATATATTATCATATATTATGTGTTTGAAATCCTGTGATTTATAATGGGGTGTTTTGATTATTTGAAATAGAACTGGGTTTGAAAGTTGATTTATAAAAATATCGTGAAAGAGATTTTGAGATTTAAAAAGGAAAATTCTATTTTCTAAAATAGAATTTGAATTAGAATGGGCTAAAAATATTTACTCATTTTGAAAATAAATAAAACAAGTATTGATTTTATAACAATGTTTATAAATTAAATAATACAGGAAATTGAAGTGAATTTATAAATGGTGTTTATAAATAAAATAGATTGATTTTCATTGGATAATCAGATAATTGAAATAAAATTATAAACAGTGCTTATAAATAAAGTGGAAAAATTATCATTGGATAATTTGAATATTTAAATTCAAATGTGAATTTAAAAATAGAAATGGGGAAATCATTTTGAAGAAATAAACAATGTAATTTATTCTGATATTCAGAATATAAATTGAACTAAAATAAATCCGTAAGGATTTATGATTTGAATTAATTCGAATTTATTTGAATAGAATTGAAAATGGAATTTGAATATAGAAAATTCAAATAGAAATTCAAATAGAATTTGAATATAGAAAATTCAAATAGAATTTGAATATAGAAAATTCAAATAGAATTTGAATTTAGAATTTGAATATAGAAAATTCAAATAGAATTTGAATATAGAAAATTCAAATAGAATTGAAAATAGAATTTGAAAATAGAAAGTTGAAATCATTTTGAAATGGGAACGACGAAATATATTTCAGAATGCGGATTTTTAAATAGAATAGAAAATAAATCCAAAGGATTTATAATTTGTACAAGGAATTGGAATTTAATATAGAAGATCGAAGTAAATAAATTTATTTACGAGTTAGGAAAAATCGACAATTTTAGAAAATCGGAAATATGATGTTGAATAGGGAAACTGATTTGATATATATGTTAAAAATATATCAGAATGGAGTTGAATTTATTATAGACAAAGTTTAAACGTTTATATATATAAATATAATTAAAACGAACTCGCTACAGCGCTGCAGTTCGTAAGTTGGCGTTTCGAACTTCAATTGGGTATATAGGACTCAAATAAAGTTGGAACTCTTTGAAACAAGAATCGTCAGGACAGGTTGAATAAGAGTTTTCTAATGGAGAGAAAAAATTGGATTTCGTCTGATAGATTTTGAGTTATGTCAAAATCAAATTTTCAGAAAAGCAGCGCCAAAATCGTTTAAAAACCATAATGGTTCATATATATAAATATAAGGATTTTAAGCAAATAAAAATTCGAATTTCCATTTGAAAAATCTGGACTAGAGTTATAAAATAAATATGAACTCGAGTGGAGTAAACGGATTGATTTTTGGAAACAAAATCAATTATTTATTTTTGAATAGAATTAACTAAGTTGAAGGATAATTTGTTAATCGAATTTTAGATCGAGATATTTCTTTTGATAAGTAAATAAGACTTGTGAATTTCATATTCGAAATCGAACATGAAATCTGAAATGAAAATGGGATTCAATTGATTTATAAACAAAATAAAATACACACGAACATGATATGTTCAAATAACAAGTGAAATAGGCTAAAAAGCTAATTAAAGAATAAATGGCCGAAACTGAATTCAAACGATTGGATTGAGTTGAATTGAATTGAAAACAGGAGAACATGTGTTAAACAAGTATGGAATGAAGAGAATGAAGTTTATAAATTTAGTGCCCGACAATAAGGTACATGTTTAATTCCATATGAGGTTTTATGCGCCGAATCGGCAAGCCACTTGGCTTTTTGATTTTCTTTTTGAATGGAAAGGGCCTAGAGAGGCGAGTTGAAGTTTGAACTATTTGTCGGTACAAAGGAGATTATGGCGAATTTTTCCGGAAATTTAAAGAGTTGGTATATTTTTAAGAAAATTTGATAACTAGAAATCTACATAGCAATATATATAGAATTCGATAAGGAAACGAACTTAAAAATAGAATAATATAAACAAAAAGGAAATATATGAATAAAATCTTGTAAGAATAAAAAGAGAAGCATGTACGTGTTTAAAAATGGAATAATTGTTTGTCTGGTATTGATTATTCAAGTAAGTAGTCTTGTCTGTTTTGATGTTATGAATGTTATTCAGTCAAGGTCTGAGAGGTAGTTATACCCCAACTTGATTGATGTCATTATTAACAAATAACTAGTAAGATTCAGGCTCAAAGTCAATGTTGAATAAGATTTAGTTAAATACAGTATTTGGGTTGTCGTCACGATGTTTTACACAACATCCGTTTTAACCCAAATAAGTGTAAGTTGGAAACAGAATAATAAATATTTCCTAAGTATAGAAATAAACGAGTCGAAAAAAGAGATAAGTAACTGGAATATTTTCCAATTATAAATAGAAGATATTTTCTAAGTACAGAAAACAAAAGAAGGCGTTATATGGAAATGTTTTCCAGTGTTAATAACATATATTTTCTAAACATAGAAAATAAGGAAATATGAATATATATATATATGTTTGATGATTTGATCGATAATTCCATTTGGAAATAAGATCGTTGTGTGTACACGGACATTTTTCATTTGATAGTTAAATCACCGACTATCAAAGTTTTTGACCATTTTAACGTGTTAATATGGAGAGACCGGTTGGATTATTATCCAAAGAACCACTCCGTATTGGCATAAGCGTTGCAAACCAAGTATGCTGAATGTATTGAAGATGGAGTAAAGTGCAAGGGCTTTTTCTATTTATGGAAATTATACCTTTGGTTTCGTTCAATCCCAGAGCGAACGTATACGGACAAATGTCTGACAAAGTATTTCCAATGATCAAATATGTTGGTATGTATAAATATATATGGTGGCAACGGGTTTATTCCCTTAGCACAATATCCAGAATATATTTGTGTAAACCAAATTAGCGATTAACGGTTCTGATAATGTGACATTCAAAATGATTGTGTTATGAATGAATGATAAGTAAGCGTAGCCTCAGGCCTCAACAACCAGGAAATAACAAAAATCGGGCAGACAGCATGGCTATGTGGTTAGCTCCCATTAGGGTGTATTATCACCTATCTAGAGATTCATTTAATTCCTTATTCTATTCGATGTTGTGCCATTCAGGAAACGGTTGCTGATCTCAACCGTTGGTGGTATACATTTGATACACTCAAGCGAAATGAGTGGTCGGTCATGTGTGGCCGGGTTACAAGATGTTCTCGTTGAACCCAGTGTATTCTCCTCTAGAGATACACTATCGGAAGGTGGTTCCATACCTTGTCATAGTTGGAAATTCATTACCCAATAAGTGCTTGAGGTTTTGATTGTATATTATATATATAGAATGTGAGATGCAAGCGTTCCACTAGTTTGTTATTTATTTGATTTAGGCACTATTGTAATATCAAAAGAGTTTGATATAAAGATTATTTGGATTCTCATAAGGGAAAAACCTGTTTCGTGTTATACGGCGTGGTCTTATGAGATATCATTTAGTTTCTGAAACTGTTTTAAATTGTTTACTCATACCAGTCCCATGACTGACCCGGAGTTTATTTTGTTCTGTTTTACCTAAACTCTTAGGTGCCCAATTTTATATGGGCAGTCGGGTAGTTCAGGATTTTACAGATTTATCCAAAGGAGCTTGGAGCAGGAGGCTTCAGCGTTATCTAGTTATTGTTATTTCTGTTGTGTTGTAAATTGTACTCTAATAGTGTTACTCTGATAAATGTTTATTATACAGATAAAATTTTGTATTTCAAAAGATATGATATATTATATTTTGTTCCGCTGCGATGTGAGATTCTGTGTTGTTATTTGTGTTCTTCTTCTACCTTTTTCTTCTAAAAAAAAGATTCGTATTTTCGTGATATTTGGGTTGGATGTATGGTGTATGTTGTCAACTCTGATATTATGGATTTGCGGGACAATACCGTTGGTATCAGAGGTTAGGTTGAGCGAATACCTAGGCTTTGGTAGAGTTGTGCTCATTAGAGATAGGGTCAGTAGCATGCTAGAATGAGTTGAGTGTATATATATGAGAGAGCGTATTTGTTAATTGATATAAAATTTGATTTATATTATGTTGGCTTGTCTGTTGAGTGGTTTATGAATTCTGATCGAATCATGGGACGCCATGAAGTCGATAGGAATTTCTAAACATTTGAATAGAAAATTCGACATGATATTGTTTTAAAGTGGGTAAATGAAATAATTTTACCCAAAAATTCTATTTTTGATAGAAAAAGAATAATTTTCTGAAATTATTATAATATATGGATGTGTTGAATGTTAATATTATAATCAAATTATATTATAAAATTGGAATGGTTATACAAAACCAAATAAAATTTGTATATAAAAGAAATATACAAGTGAAACAAATTAAAATTTGATTCAGAACTTGAATTTGGAATTTAATCCTGGGAAGTTGGAAAATATTTTAGGAAGTAAATATATTGATTGTTCAAATAAAAAGAATGTAAACCAAAAGTTTCGGTAGAACTGAAATTTGTTGAATTATGAAATATTGAATTTCAACATAAGTGGATTTTGAAAAAGTTAATGGGTTTGTAGCACTTTTCCTACCTTAGTAATTTCGGGGACAAAATTCTTTTAAGGGGGGAAGAATGTAACGACCCGGATTTCTGGTCGATTTATTTTAAATATTTAATATGGTTTTAAATATTGAGTTGATAATATAAATAAATTTTTATATTAAGTTATCGATTTAATAATTGATTTCGATTTATTTTCGAATATAATGAATTATCGTATTTCAAAAATGAAAATATTTGGATTTGAAATTAGAACTGAATCGAAATGAATTCAGATGATGAATAAATTATATTTGATTATAAACGATAATATTAATAATATATTATCAAGGAATTAATTGTTTAGGATTTAAATTATATTTATTTAAATCAATATCTTTTCCATACGACCAGATGGGACATCGGAATCTGTCCCAGTGTGTCCAGAATAGGGGAATAACCCTAAAAATGTCAGTGGTTCGGTTTAGAATCTCGAAGAAATTTTAATTGAATAAAAATTGTACTGGTTCAATTAAAATTAAAATATTATAGCATATATTCTCTTGGTTATAAATCGCACACCATTCCTTATAAATATGTGGATACTGAAGTTCCAGCAAAGGTAAAATAAATGGCCACGCTCCTTTAATATCCTTCACTCATTCTCTTTTATAACTTGTTCCTCCCAGACAATGGAAAAAGAAATCCAAATCAAAGCTTCGATTTAAAAAAAGGCCGCTCCGAATAAATCGAAGTCTCCTCCCTCTACGATTCTTCAATCGGTTTTTATTAGAAATCAATTCGCTGAATTCTTCAATACAAAAGCTTGAAACTTTGGAGTCTTGGTGTGTTGTTCTTCGAGTTAACACGAGAATCAAATGTCGCGGTTTCTCCTTGATGAGATCGAAATCAGAAATCGCGGTTAACAATCACGGGTTCCCTGAAGCTCGTTGATGTCCTGGAGATGCTAGAAGAGGTTATGACTGGCGATTCAATGGGAGGCGAGGTCGAAAACTCGTGAATCTGGTGTAAGGGTAGATCACGAGTTGGAAGTCAACGCGATTAACTAGGGTTCGTAGCCGAGAATTTTTGGGCATCGATCTTAGATTTTGGTGGAGTTTTGATCAACGACTTGTGTACATGTCTTTGGTTTGGGTTTTAAGAGATGGAGTAATATCCTACCGTGAAGTTTGGGGGGGGGGCTCGAACGGAATTTGTTCAATGCCTGAACAGGCAGTGCGAAAGCAGGTACATGGCACGGTGGTCAAAAAGTATCGAACTTAGCTTGGGTTTCCGGACTGGAGATGAAGGCGGTATTTAGGCATTTGGAATGATCAGATTTGAATTTCTTTGGGTTGATGGAGGTTTAAGCAAAATAGATGTCGATGTGAGGAAGTTGTCTGAACAGTAAAGGCTAAGGCATTGCAACAATAATAAGGTATATAATTTACAATATATAGAATAACTCATTTAATTAGTTAGTAATTAATTTAGTTTAATTATCATTAATCACTAAATAAATAAATCGTAGGTACGTAGTTGATTTATTCGAGACAATACATAGCCGCGATGAAATGGAAATTTATTGGATTGATCTAAAATTCACGGTGAGTAAATCTCACTCGTTTTATTTTTTTAGAATTAATTTTAGTCATAAAAACAATTGATGATTGTTTGGTTGCATTAAAATATTACTGTGGCTATTATAAATATATATTAGTTATTTAGAATTGGTTTGTGGCTGTTATATATATATATATATATATATATATATATATATTGGTGGTTGGATTCCCGTAGTACCATTAGCGGATGCCCGCAGTATCATTAGCGGATGACCCTATACGCCCCACGCTATGATAGTGGACGACCTTTTACACCACGATATCCTGCCATGAAGCAGGATAGGTATTATTTATGTTGTCTAACGTCTGTGGATGCAGGAAAACAGGTTGGAGGGATCCAACTGGATTCCTCAAAAATATTATTGTTGTTGTTCCACATATATTATCATATATGATGTTTTAGAAATCCTGTGATTTGTAATGGGGTGTTTTGATTGTTTGAAATAGAACTGGGTCTGAGTGTTGACTTATAAAAATATCGTGAAAGAGATTTTGATATTTAAAAAGGAAAATTCTATTTTCTAAAATAGAATTTGAATTAGAATGGGCTAAAAATATTTACTCGTTTTGAAAATAAATAAAACAAGTATTGATTTTATAAACGATGTTTATAAATTAAATAATACAGGAAATTGAAGTGAATTTATAAATGGTGTTTATAAATAAAATAGATTGATTTTCATTGGATAATCAGATAATTGAAATGAAATTATAAACAGTGTTTATAAATAAAGTGGAAAAATTATCACTGGATAATTTGAATATTTAAATTCAAATGTGAATTTAAAAATAGAAATGGGGAAATCGTTTTAAAGAAATAAACGATGGAATTTATTCTGATGTTCAGAATATAAATTGAACTAAAATAAATCCGTATGGATTTATGATTTGAATTCGATTAATTCGAATTTATTTAAATAGAATTGAAAATGGAATTTGAATATAGAAAATTCAAATAGAATTGGAATATAGAAAATTCAAATAGAATTTGAATATAGAATTGAAAATATAATTTGAATATAGAAAATTCAAATAGAATTGAAAATAGAAAGTTGAACTCATTTCGAAATGTGAACAACGAAATATATTTCAGAATGCGGATTTTTAAACAGAATAGAAAATAAATCCAAAGGATTTATAATTTGTAAAAGGAATTGGAATTTAATATAGAAGATCGAAGTAAATAAATTTATTTACGAGTTAGGAAAAATCGACAATTTTAGAAAATCGGAAATATGATGTTGAATTGGGAAACTGATTTGATATATATATTAAAAATATATCAGAATGGAGTTGAATTTATTACAAACAAAGTTTAAACATTTATATATATATATATATAATTAAAACGAACTCGCCGCAGCGCTGCAGTTCGTAAATTGGTGTTTCGAACTTCAATTGGGTATATAGGACTCAATTAAAGTTGGAATTCTTTGAAACAAGAATCGTCAGGACATGTTGAATAAGAGTTTTCTAATGAAAGAGAAAAATCTGGATTTCGTCTGATAGATTTTGAGTTATGTCAAAATCAAATTTGCAGAAAAGCAGCACCAAAATCGTTTAAAAACCATAATGGTTTATATATAAAAATATAAGGATTTTAAGCAAATAAAAATCCGAATTTCCATTTGAAAAATCTGGACTTGAGTTATAAAATAAATATGAACTCGAGTGGAGTAAATGGATTGATTTTTGGAAACAAAATCAGTTATTTATTTTTGAATAGAATTAACTAAGTGGAAGGATAATTTGTTAATCGAATTTTAGATCGAGATATTTCAATTGATAAGTAAATAAGACTTGTGAATTTCATATTCGAAATCGAATATGAAATGAAAATGGGATTCAATTGATTTATCAGCAAACTAAAATACACACGAACGTGATATGTTCAAATAACAAGTGAAATAGGCTAAGAAGCTAATTAAAGAATAAATGGGCAAAACTGAATTCAAACGATTGGATTGAGTTGAATTGAATTGAAAATAGGTTAACATGTGTTAAACAGGTATGGAATGAAGAGAATAAAGTTTATAAATTTATTGCCCGATAATAAGGTACAAGTTTAATTCCATATGAGGTTTTATGCACCGAATCGGCAAGCCGCTTGGCTTTTTGATTTTCTTTTTGAATGGAAAGGGCCTAAAGAGGCGAGTTGAGGTTTGAACTATTTGCCGGTACAAAGGAGGTTATGGCGAATTTTTCTGGAAATTTAAGGAGTTAGAATATTTTTAAGAAAATATGATAACTAGAAATCTATCTATCAAATATGTAGAATTCGATAAGGAAACGAACTTAAAAATAGAATAGTATAAACAAAAGGAAATCTATGAATAAAATCTTGTAAGAATAAAAAGAGAAGCATGTACATGTTTAAAAATGGAATGATTGGTTTGTATGGTATTGATTATTCGAGTAAGTAGTCTTATCTGTTTTGATGTTATGAATGTTATTCAGTCAAGGTCTGAGAGGTAGTTATAACCCAACTAGATTGATGTCATTATTAAGAAATAAATAGTAAGATTTAGGCTCAAAGGTCAATGTTGAATAAGATTTAGTTAAATACAGTATTTGGGTTGTCATAACGATGTTTTACACAACATCCGTTTTAACCCAAATAAGTGTAAGTTGGAAATAGAATAATAAATATTTCCTAAGTATAGAAATAAACGTGTCGGAAAAAGAGATAAGTAATTGGAATATTTTCCAATTATAAATAGAAGATATTTTCTAAGTACAGAAAATAAAAGAAGGCGATATATGGAAATGTTTTCCGGTGTTAATAACATATATTTTCTAAATATAGAAAATAAGGAAATATGAATATATATATATATATGTTTGATGATTTGATCGATAATTCCTTTTGAAAATAAGATCGTTGTGTGTACACGGACATTTTTCATTTGATAGTTAAATCACCGACTATCAAAGTTTTTGGCCATTTTAACGTTATTAATATGGAGAGACCGGTTGGATTATTATCCGAAGAACCACTCTGTATTGGCATAAGCGTTGCAAACCAAGTACGTTGAATATATTGAAGACGGAGTAAAGAGCAAGGGCTTTTTCTATTTATGGAAATTGTGCCTTTGGTTTCGTTCAATCCTGGAACGAACGTATATGGACGAATGTCTGACAAAGTATTTCCAATGATCGAATATGTTGGTATGTATAAATATATATGGTGGCAATGGATTTATTCCCTTAGCATAATATCCTGAATATATTTGTGTAAACCAAATTAGTTATTAACAGATCTGACAATGTGACATTCAAAGTGATTGTGTTATAAATGAATGATAAGTAAGCGTAGCCTCAGGCCTCAACAACTGGGAAATGACAAAAATCGGGAAGGTAGCATGGCTATGTAGTTAGCTCCCATTAGGGTGTTATCACCTATATAGAGATTCATTTAATTCCTTATTCTATTCGATGCTGTCCCATTCGAGAAATGGTTGCTGATCCAAACAGTTGGTGGTATACATTTGATACGCTCAAGTGAACTGAGTGGTCGGTCATGTGTGGTCTGGTTGCAAGATGTTCTTGTTGAACCCAGTGTATTCTCCTCTAGAGATACACTATCGGAAGGTGGGTCCATACCTTGTCATAGTTGGAAATTCATTACCCAATAAGTGCTTGCGATTTTGATTGTATATTATATATGTGGAACGTGAGATGCAAGCGTTCCACTAGATTGTAATTTATTTGATTTATACAATATTATAATATCAAAAGAGTTTGATATAAAGATTATTTGGATTCTCATAAGGGAAAAACCCATTCCGTGTTATACGACGTGGTCTTATGAGATATCATTTAGTTGTTATACGACGTGGTCTTATAAGATATCATTTAGTTTCTGAAACTGTTTTAAATTGTTTACTCATACCAGTCCCATGACTGACCCAGAGTTTATTTTTTTCTGTTTTACCTAAACTCTTGGGTGCCCAATTTTATATGAGCAGTCAAGTAGTTTAGGATTTTACAGATTTATCCAAAGGAGCTTGGAGCAGGCGGCTTCAACGTTATCTAGTTATTGTTATTTCCGCTGTGTTATAAGTTGTACTCTGATAGTGATAATATGGTAAGTGTTTGTTATACAGATAAAAATTTGTATTTCAAAAGATATGATATATTATATTTTGTTCCGCTTCGATGTGAGATTCTATGTTGTTATTTCTGTTCTTCTTCTACCTTTTTCTTCTAAAAAAATGATTCGTATTTTCGTGATGTTTGGGGTGGATGTTTGGTGTATGTAGTCAACTCTGATATTATAGATTTGCGGGACATTACAAAAACATTGTTCACGATAAACCCAAAAATCCAATTCTTTTATTCAATTCCAATTTAATACAAATTATTTGGTAAAATTTCCTAAATCTTAATTAAAAGATTTTTTCTAAACTAGGTTTAAGAACAGTATTAATAAAGACACCGTCCACGACAAACCCAAAATCCTATTTGATATAAAATATATGGTTGCTTATATTCAATATCAAATTCTGAAAGCAAAAAATATTGTATTGGGAATAACGATATATATATATATCTTCCAAATTCCCTATAACAATATCTGTATAATCACGAAATCCACTACCGAAATATTTCGAAGATAAAACCATTTTTCAAATCTAATTTATTTATTTCTAAAAATAATTAAATTATTATACTAGTTAATAACTAGTTCGTTTTGATAAAAATATATTTTCATCTTTATAAAATTGTAATTTTTCATCAAAAATCTTTCCAAATCATTTATTTTGATTTTACATAATTTTTCCATATTTTTAATAATTTTATTATCGCACGTACAGTCGGTTTCCAATAACGGCCACCAAACTGCATCCATGGCGACCTTTTCTGAAATTGATTTGGCCATATCTCCAAATCTAACCTTTAGATTTCAAATCTTTTATATTCATTGGAAAGCTCTTTTCGATACAAACCCAATGGTTCCGGTTTTAGGAGAATCCGACGGTCGGATTGTAACAATCCGGAAAATCCGAACCAATTTAAAATTTTTATTTTGCCAATTTTAATGAATTTTTAATATCTAAAATCAATTATTTTAAATAATAATGACAAGAAATTTATTTTGAATAGGATTAAAACATATATATTTATTTGAATCGTCGTTAGAATATAAAATATTTAATTGAAAATGGCGCGGTAGTTTGAAAATTCGATTTCAAATTTCAAATGAATGTACAGGATTCAAAATAAACCGGATTTTAGCGAAACCAAAAATATGAGAATCTATTTGAGAATATCTTTACAAGAATCCAAAAAATTGAAATTTCATAGCGGGAATAAAAAGTTATGCCCAGTTGAAATTTCAGAATAGTCGCTACGGAATTTTGGCCCTTAAAAATGAAAATTTTGCAAACAACCTCCGTTTTTGATGAAACACTTTTGTTGGATCCGGGATGTCAAGTTATTGCTAGATTCCAAAGTTCATAATTTTCTGAATCAATATGTGAGCGTGGCAAAAGAAAACGTGTTTTGACTGTTTCAGTCAATTTGGATTGATCAAAAAATAGCCATTTTTCAAGCGGTCTCCAAATTTGATGAAATTAGTTTGTTAGAACCGTATTATTAATACGAAGCTAGAAAATATTTTTCGGGAATTTTCAGAGTCCGTATGTGGCCACGGTAAATTGAAATGTTCATTTAAAATTCAATATAATGATTTGAATTTTGATTTTAATGAAAACTAATCGAAATGATGTAATTGGCTTACGGGGCATATCCCATTGTGTTCGAAATGAGGGTAATTAGTTATGGACGATAGTCGTTGGGCCTCATTTGGAGTTCGAATAAAAAATCAACCTTTTTGAAAATTAAAATAAATTTAATTATATATATATATTAATATAATGTTCAACGCTATCTCTCTCCCCTCATTCTCTCTCTCGATCAGATCGAAACAGAAAGAAAAAATCATGCCTCCTTCACAAAGAATCCCGTCGCTCCTCAAATCCGCACTCCACCTCCTCTGTCGCGCCGCCACTAGCGATGCCCCATGCCGCGCCTCCCCTCCTTCCTCCTCTCTCCTCCCTCCTCTCTTCATCTCGCAAGCCATTATCCCCAAAATGAGAAACCGCGAGCAGTAAACCCTCCACCCAAACCCGATGCAACCACCACCTGGCCCATCGCGCCTCCCTTAGCCTCGTCAGGCCATCTCTAACCACCTGCCGCCCTCCTTCGACGAAGATTCACCTTTTACCAAAAAGGTGAGTTTTTATTTTGATTTCAATTCAATGTAATTAGTTTAAAAATCAGTTTTTTTATATAGCATTGTTAAAAATCAGTTTTTATTATATAGCGTTGTTAAAAATCAGTTTTTTTTATATAGCATTGTTAAAATTCAGCTTTTGTTTATAGCATTTTAAAAAAACTGATTTTTTTACATATATGAAAAGCATAATAAAAATTTGATTTTAATGTATATGATTGCATAATAAAAATTTGATTTTTATGTATGTAGATGATTAAAAACATGATTTTTATGTATGTAGATGATTAAAAACATGATCTTTATATATGTAGAGGATTAAAAACATGATTTTTAAATATGTGGCGAATTAAAAATGTGATCTTTTATATGTATGAAAGGAGAGATTTTTAATGATAAGAAGGAGTGATTTTTAATAATCAAAGAAATGATTTTTATAATATGATTAGCAAAATGAAAATATAATCTTATGATATATGTAGCTAAAGAAAAATATAATTTTTATATAGATTTTACGAAGATAGAAATATAATTTTTAAATACGTTAGAATTATAAAAATATGATTTTTATCCATATAACTTTGAAATAAAAATGCGATTTTTATTTATCAAGGTCGACGTTTAGAAATATGATTTTTATCCATATAACTTTAAAATAAAAATGTGATTTTTATTTATCAAGATCGACGTTTAGAAATGTGATTTTTAACATATACCACGTGAAACAGATGGCGCTGGAATGGACTAAAATCGAAATGGCATCCAAACCGTTTAGAAATAAAGGATGGAGGAGTGGAAACCCAAAGGTGAGAACTCCTCACTAAAATTTTCTGTTCATATATTTATTTTATAACTGCAAATATAAACTGCTCCCGGGCGTCCACAGACCATGGACGACTTGTTTGTTTGGTTGTGTGTTTGGATTGATTTGTTTGTTTGAATTTGGTTTGTGATGTGAAATGAAGTATATAAAAATATTCATGTGTTGAGTAAATTCTTTGAACAATAAAAATAACATTTTTATCATGTATGTGAAGTAATAAAAATAGTCATGAGTCGAAATATATTTTTGTTCGCCAAAAATAACATTTTTATCATGTATATGAAGTGTTAATAATAGTCATGAGTCGAAATATATTTTTGTTCGCCAAAAATATTATTTTTATCATGTATATGAAGTGTTAAAAATAGTCATGAGTGGAAATATATTTTTGTTTGCCAAAAATATCATTTTTATCATGTATGTGAAGTAATATAAATAGTCATATGTTAAAATGAATTCTATTCCGTTAAAAATAACATTTTAACATGTATACGAGCTATTAACAATAATCATACCTTGAAATAAATACTAATTTGCTAAAATTATCATTTTTAGCATATATATGGAATATATAAAATTGTCATACGATGGAAATATTATTAGTTCGTTAATAATATTATTTTTATCTTATATATGTGTTGTGTGAAATTATTTATGCGTTGTATGAATATATAAAAGCATTGAATGAAAATATATATGTAGGCATTTTATGAAAATATACGTATACAATATATCGAACAGGTCATAGCAAGGAGGCTAGAGGAGGAATAAAATTGTATGCCCGACAAATAGGGACATATTTACTGTTTTGTTTGGGTATGATGATTTTATGAGCCGACTGGCCAACCGCTTGGCTTTTTCTTTTTCTTTTGAGGTGAGAGGGCCTGTGTGGCAGTTTGGGGATTTCCCCGGTGCTCCTTGTAATAACCCGGAAAATGCGAGCCAGTTTGAAATTTTTATTTTGGCAATTTTAGCGAATTTTGAATATTTAAAATGGATTATTTTAAATAATAGCAACGAGAAATTTATTTTGAATATAATTCGAACGTATATATTATACGCGTCGTCGTTAGAATATAAATATTTATATATAATTATAAATAGAATTGAAAATGGCGCGGTAGTTCGATAATTCGATTTCAAACTTCAATTGAATGTACCGGGTGCAAAACAAACCGGATTTTAGTGAAACCAAAAACATTAGGATCTAATTGATAATATCTTTCTAACGGATGTAAGAAACTGAGATTTCACTTTAAAAATTGAGAGATATGTCCAGTTGAAAATTCTGAATAGTCGCTATGGAATTCAGGCCCTTAAAAATGGACATTTTGCAAATGACCTCGGATTTCGACGAAACCACTTTTGTTGGATCCGCAGTGTCAAGTTATTGCTAGATTCCAAATATCATAATTTTTCGAATCAATATGTGAGCGTGGTAAAGGAAAACGTGTTTTGACCATTTCAGTTGATTTTAATCGACTGGAAATTGACCATTTTTCCAACGGTCTCAGAATTCGACGAAACTAGTTTTGTTAGGACCGTATCGTCAATACGAAGCTAGAAAATATTTTTCTAGAATTTTTCTAGTTAGTATGTGACCCCAGTAATTTGAAATGTACGTTTAAAATTCAATATAGCGATTTAAATGTAAATTCAACAGAAACTGATTGTAACGATCGAATCAACCTACGATACATATCCCATTGGGTTCGGAATGGGGGTAATATGCTATGGACGACAGGCGGTGGGCCTCGTTTAGGGGTCGTATGTAAAAGTCAACTTTTTGGCGATTAAATTAATTAAATTAATTAAAAATATATTATATATCCCCCCCCCCGTTCATTTCTTCCCGATTCATTAAACAGAAGTAAATAAAAAAAAAACGCTCAAATCCCGTAGCCACTCAGGGCCGCCGTCGCGCCACTAGGGGAGGCGCTTCCCCATCGCCTTGGCCTCGCCGCACCCACAACCCCCGACGCTCTCTTCTCCCAGCCTCATTTCGAGGACCCCCAAACCCTCGCGCCAGAATCGAGGCCGCCACATCACCAGTCCACCCCGCCTCCTTGTGCCACCGCGAACGCCAACCTCGAGCCCTCCGACGCACTGACGAAACCCCCCCTTCCCTCCTTCAGCCGCAAGTTCCCCCCCTGTAAGTTTACAGATTTTTCCTTTTTTATTATTTTTAAAACTGATTTCTTTTTATTATTTTTACAATTGATTTCTTTTTATTATTTTTAAAACTATAAAGCTTGATAAAAATATAACGTTTAATATATATATAGCTTAATAAAATTATTTTTGGAAAGGCGACATCTATAAGTTTAAAAAGGCGAGATCTTTATATGTAAAAAGGCAAAAGATGTGTTTTTTTAAATTAGAAAAGACGTGATTTTTTTTAAAGCAGAAAAGATTTGATTTTTAAAGTGATAAAAATATGATTTTTATATTTTTAAAGTATTAAAAATATAATCTTTACTATATAGAAATATTAAAAATATGATTTTTATATTTTTAAAGTATTAAAA
Organism: Allium sativum; assembly: GCA_030737875.1. NCBI lineage: Eukaryota > Viridiplantae > Streptophyta > Magnoliopsida > Asparagales > Amaryllidaceae > Allium > Allium sativum. Next base: position 481,366,692 of record CM060922.1, read on the forward strand.
ATATAATCTTTATAGGATAGAGAATATAAAAATATCATCTTTGTGTATGTAACGAAATAAAAATCTGATTTTTATTTTATATACGTTGAGATAAAGTGATGATCTAAAAAGGCGAAATCTTTATATAGAAAATAGCGTAATAAAAATATAATTTTTATCTATATAGTAGCGTTATAAAAACTCGATTTTTATATGTTGAACTTTGAAATAAAAACTCGATTTTTATATGTTGAACTTTGAAATAAAAACTCGATTTTTATATGTTGAACTTTGAAATAAAAACTCGGTTTTTATATGTTGAACTTTGAAATAAAAACTCGATTTTTATATGTTGAACTTTGAAATAAAAACTCGATTTTTATATGTTGAACTTTGAAATAAAAATTCGATTTTTATATATTGAATAGCGAAATAAAAATTCGATTTTTATATATATAGTGGCTACGGGCGACGAAGCTGACGAAGATGCGAAAACGGCGAAGACTTCTGCAAATGAAGTGCCGTGGAGCTTGGATAGCTTTAGGTGAGAACTTCTCACTCTAAATTCTCTTTTTCTAGTTTATATTTATATATACTAGGATGCAGACGGTGCTTAGTAGCACCCGACACCCGTCATCCACAGACCATGGATGGCTTGTTTGTTAAGTTGTTTGGTTGTGTAGTTGGTTAGTCTATTTGGTTTAAATTGAATTGTTGGGTGAATTGAAATTGATTTGATTGATGTGTGAATGGCGTGGGCCTTCACTAGACCGGGGATAAGGCTAGGCCTTGTCCCGTTTCTAGTATCGTGCCGTTATGCCGCCGAAATTTTCTAAAATATGTTAGGAAAATAAAAATATCATTTTTATTGTGTAAATGAAATGAATAGAAATTCATGTGTTGAAATAGAATATTTTATCGTTAAAAATATAATTTTTAACGTGAAGGTGAATAAATAAAATATTCATTTACAAACCGGACGGTTTGTTTATGTACACTGATTTGACTGACATTGATTGGGTCGATAAATTTTACACATCGCCCAACTGCACAAATAAAATCTGTGTTTGATTGTTTGAAACCCCACACGGGTGTTGGGATGAAATTTGAAGTTCACTCATCCTGATTGATTAAATATGTCGATCGGTGGATTGACAGGCTGTTATAAGCGTCGGATATCTATATTTGATGCTTATACAGTGTAGTGCACTTTGGTTGATGGTTGATTATTTTTCAATGCTATTATATACATGTGTTGTATGGAATCCATATAATTAACACTATATGGTGATTGATTGGGCCTCATTCCAATCGGGAAAACAATGAATATTATAAAAGAAAATTCATGTGTTGAATAGAAAAATAGTCATGTGTTGACGATGATCATGTGTTGAAACTATTCATGTGTTGAGTAGAATATTTTAAATAAAATAAATTACATCTTTATCATATTTACGATTAGAATCTACTTTACGGTGGAGTCTAATTAAAATCAAACGATAGATACCATAGTTTTATAAAATATTTTACATAACAAAAATAGTGATGTGTTGACAGTACTCATGTGTTGAGATTAGTCGTGTGATGAAAGAAATATAGATTCATGTGTTGAATGGGATAAATATTCATTTGTTGGTTAGAATAAAGGAGTTTTGAAAAATATAAAGCCGTGTTGATTAGAGATGCGTTATTTCGACGTGAACGATATTTATATCGATTTGAAAACGATTTCGAAATGAATTGAATTGAAAACGATTTCGAAATGAATTGAATTGAAAACGATTTCGAAATGAATTGAATTGAAAACGATTTCGAAATGAATTGAATTGAAAACGATTTCGAAATGAATTGAATTGAAAACGATTTCGAAATGAATTGAATGGAAAACGATTTCGAAATGAATTAAATTGAAAACGATTTCGAAATGAATTGAATTGAAAACGATTCCGAAATGAATTGAATTGAAAACGATTTCGAAATGAATTGAATTGAAAACGATTTCGAAATGAATTGAATTGAAAACGATTTCGAATTGAATTGAATTGAAAACGATTTCGAAATGAATTGAATTGAAAACGATTTCGAAATGAATTGAATTGAAAACGATTTCGAAATGAATTGAATTGAAAACGATTTCGAAATGAATTTGAATTGAATTGAAACGAGTTAAAATTTGAATTGAATCGAAATGAACTCGAATTGAATTGAAATCAAATCGATTTGAAATTGAATGTAGTGTTGAAAGGGTTTTGAAAACGAATTTAAAACGATTTATAAAATTCGTTTTAAAAGGAAATCGATGAAATATATATTATATATATTATATATATAATATAATGGCCTGAATAGAACGCGCCGCGCCGCGGTAGTTCGTGAATTTCGACCATTTATTTCAAACGGACATTGCGGGAGATCCGACCGTCGGATTCTCCTAAAACCGGAACCGTTGGGTTCGTATCGGAAAGAGCTTTCCAATGAATATGAGAAATTTGAAATCTAACGGTTGGATTTGGAATTATGTCCAAATCAAATTCGAAAAAGGTCGCTGTAAGTGCAGTTCGATGGCCGTTGTTGGAAATCGACCGTACGGGCCTTGATAAAATTATTAAAAATATCTATAATTTGTGTAAAATTATAATATGTGAATTGGAAAGATTTGGGCTGGAAAATTCCACATTTGAAAAGATAAAAATAGATTTTTATCGAAATGAACTAGTTTCGAACTAGAATTGAAATCAATTTATTTATAAAATAAATAAATTGAATTTGAAAGTGATTTTGAAAATAATCGATAATTTCCAATACGTGGATTGGACTGGAGTTGAATCGAAATTATCTTCGGGATATTTCGATGTTGGATTTCGTGACTATACAAATATTGTTATGGGGATTTGAAAGATATTTTATATCGTTATTTCCAATACGATATTTGTTGGTTTCAGAATTTGATATTGAATATAAGCCGATATATTTTCTATTCAGAGCCCTGTATTTAATATCAAATGTGATTTGGTTTGTCGTGAATCGTGTTTTTGATGACATTGGTTCTTTAACCCAGTTAAAGGAAGGATATTGATTTTTGAAAAGATTAAAACTAAGTGGAGTTTTAATGAATCTTTAATTAGATTGAAAAGTGAATTGATAATTTAAATTATCAAATCTGAAAAGTGATCGAGAGTGGAGTACCACCAGTTTTGCTCCAAAGCGATAGTTAAATCTTTAATTAGATTTGAACGTGAAATGGTAATTAATTTTACCGATAACACAGTGGTGTTAGATGTGGAGTATTACCAGTTTTCTCCATGGGATATATAGGTTGGGATTGGGAAATAAAATAAATAATTACTTCGGTGTGGTTCGCTAATCCCGACTAGTTTGAAATGATATCCAAAGGAAGATTATAGGATAAATTTAGAAGAATTTATCTTGGATAAAATTAATGGGAACATTTCCCGAAGAATGTGATATTGTGAATAAAAGAATATTCTGAATTGGAATGAGGCGTTTGTTGTGTTTGTGTAACATTCGTTTATTATATACGTGGGTTATTCAGAAAGGCCGGGTTTATACCCATTCTGAATAACCGATTCGACGAGATGTCGAAGATGAAGACGGTGGTTGAAGACCGGAAGTCTTCACATCGTTTGGGGGATTACTGATGATCTTGATTGGGCTGTACACCCAGGATGAGGGAATCAGTTGGTGATCGTCCAGACATACTTGGAGATGGATGGATATGCGAGGAAAGTGCCTCCGGTTTCGTTCAGACCCAGAACGAACTTGTAAATGGATTGTGTGTCTGACACTGGATTTTATTCTGTGTTGATTGATCTCTATTAAATATACATCTGTTTGGCGGCGGAGAATTTATTCTCTTGCTTAACGCCCTTCTCTGAGACATACGAGCTCAGAGGTTGTATATCGATGGACATCAGTCATATGGAGTGAATTGCCAGTGTGGCATGCGTAAGTGGCAATTGATCAAGGCTTCTGTTGAAAAGCAAAGTCTTGTGGTTGATGATCAAAGCACGGCCTGTGTGGCATAGCTTTGTGTATAACGTGAATTCGCGAGCCTCACACCTCGGTATGAGTCAAAAACGGGATACGGACCCAAGGAGTGCACGACGTTTCTTTCTAGCTAGGGTGGTGTCAGTGACCTACCAGCCCTGACATTTATATACTTTTCACCTGTGTGGTTGTTGGATACGAGGCGCCTCGGATATAGGTCTGTAAGGACCGGGAAACGTGTGTTCAGGAATTGCCAATCCTCAAAAGTAAGAGAGGACCGGCCTTGGAGGTTCCAAAGGATCAGAGTGGGGTCCTGAGGCATTGCTAGAGTGTCTCGAACGCGGAGAGGAGCTTGCCCCTTGCCTCGGCTCATGACGGAAATCCAATTTCCAATACGTGATATTGCGGTTTTAATTGTAGAACTAGTATGGCGACATGATATATGGTACCCATGCCGTCTATGATTGATATTTATGATTGAAATTGTTTTGACACTATACACTTATTATAGTATCAAATGATTTGTTTTAAACGTACCAAGCATGTTTGGCTATTATAAGGGAAAACCCTATCCTCCGGCTTGCGTTGCATTGTGTGATGGGACCTGGGTCTTATAATAGCTTCATTTTTCGAAAGAGCATTGCGCTGTTTTGTTATATGCACTAGTATTCTTGGGAGGAAACCCGTTCCGTGTTATACGGCGTGGTCCCTTGAATTACTATCTTTAAGTAAAGTTTTGAATAACTGTTTTAGTTCTCACACCAGTCACATGACTGACCTGGAGTTTATTGTTTTAACCTAAACTCTGGGTGCCCCTATTTTCCGCACGGGCAGCTAGTAGTTTTGGTTTTGCAGATTTATATTCACAGGGTCCTGATTTACAGCTGGAACGATGCTCGGAAAGCTCTGTATCCGTGTATCACTTCTAGTTGTGCTTTTGTATATTTTTCCGCTGCTATGTAACTTATTGTAATCTCTGATATTTGTCGAATGTAATTTATTCATTTATACTCTGTATATTCTTGTATCTGATGGAATTGTTGTAATAACAATGAAATGTTATTCCGTCTGCGTCCTTTTGTGTGTTGTTCTCAACGCTATCCGTGCTTTCCTTCACGGGGAAGTTCGGGTCGTGTCAGTTTGGTATCAGAGCTTTGGTTTACAGAGCTCGAGAACAAGACACATTAGAACCATACGAAAGAATTCATCAGATATTGGATTAGCAACATCCAATTAGAATGACTCGTTAGAGATAGGATCAGTAGTATCCTAGAACGAGTGTGAAGAGTATATTTTTCAAATGAAAACAATTTTGTTTTAAAAATTTAAATCGTTTTATACGTATTTGAATATTTGTTTATTTTGAATATGGACAATCGAGTATATATAGATTTCGCGTATACGCGTCATGAACGTATATTCGAAGTTTCAATATACTGGATAGATATAGAATCATACTCTAGTGGCTCGAAGATGATTCTGATGATTGACTAGTTGTCATTAGTATTCATGTTCGAGTAACGAAGGTGTGATCTCTATATATTTCCATTAGACTGGTGTGAGAACCAAAACTAGTATAGTTAGAACACATTGTTGTGAATTGGCATAAAAACATGATTTTCTGTATATATATCAAAAATTATGAATTTGAAACTCTAATTCACTAATTGATTGATGTTTTGTGTTGTTTGTTTATTTGTTTGCTAATTTTTATCCATTTAGCCTAATTGAATCGAATATTGAATTGTATTGAAAATTGGTTGCATTTGCTTGCATATACATGTGCTTACATTGAACAGGTCATAGCAAGGAGGCTAGAGCAGAGAATAAAATTTATTTGCCCGACAAATAGGTACATGTTTACTACATAATTTCCTGTTTTGTTTGGGTGATGATGATTTTGTGAGCCTATTGGCTAGCCGCTTGGCCTTTTCTTTTTCTTTTTGAGATCTGAAGGACCGGGGAAGCTATTTGAAATTCGCCGATGCTCCCATTGCAGGGGAGGTTATGGCGAAATTTTTCGAAAATTTAGGGTGTTAGCCAAATTTTTGAAATTTTGAAAATTCTCAGAAACTAAAAAAGTTGGAGAATGGAAGCCAGATCGAGCGTAGAGTTGAATAATCAAACCACTTTCGACTTTGTTCCTTTTCGGGGACGAAAAGTTTTAAGTAGGGGAGATTGTAATAACCCGGAAAATGCGAGCCAGTTTGAAATTTTTATTTTGGCAATTTTAGCGAATTTTGAATATTTAAAATGGATTATTTTAAATAATAGCAACGAGAAATTTATTTTGAATATAATTCGAACGTATATATTATACGCGTCGTCGTTAGAATATAAATATTTATATATAATTATAAATAGAATTGAAAATGGCGCGGTAGTTCGATAATTCGATTTCAAACTTCAATTGAATGTACCGGGTGCAAAACAAACCGGATTTTAGTGAAACCCAAAACATTAGGATCTAATTGATAATATCTTTCTAACGGATGTAAGAAACTGAGATTTCACTTTAAAAATTGAGAGATATGTCCAGTTTAAAATTCTGAATAGTCGCTATGGAATTCAGGCCCTTAAAAATGGACATTTTGCAAATGACCTCGGATTTCGACGAAACCACTTTTGTTGGATCCGCAGTGTCAAGTTATTGCTAGATTCCAAATATCATAATTTTTCGAATCAATATGTGAGCGTGGTAAAGGAAAACGTGTTTTGACCATTTCAGTTGATTTTAATCGACTGGAAATTGACCATTTTTCCAACGGTCTCAGAATTCGACGAAACTAGTTTTGTTAGGACCGTATCGTCAATACGAAGCTAGAAAATATTTTTCTAGAATTTTTCTAGTTAGTATGTGAACCCAGTAATTTGAAATGTATGTTTAAAATTCAATATAGCGATTTAAATGTAAATTCAACAGAAACTGATTGTAACGATCGAATCAACCTACGATACATATCCCATTGGGTTCGGAATGGGGGTAATATGCTATGGACGACAGGCGGTGGGCCTCGTTTAGGGGTCGTATGTAAAAGTCAACTTTTTGGCGATTAAATTAATTAAAAATATATTATATATCCCCCCCGTTCATTTCTTCCCGATTCATTAAACAGAAGTAAAAAAAAAAAAAAAAAAAAAAAAAAACGCTCAAATCCCGTAGCCACTTAGGGCCGCCGTCGCGCCACCAGTGGAGGCGCTTCCCCATCGCCTTGGCCTCGCCGCACCCACAACCCCCGACGCTCTCTTCTCCCAGCCTCATTTCGAGGACCCCCAAACCCTCGCGCCAGAATCGAGGCCGCCACATCACCAGTCCACCCCGCCTCCTTGTGCCACCGCGAACGCCAACCTCGAGCCCTCCGACGCAGTGACGAAAACCCCCCCCCCCCCTTCCCTCCTTCAGCCGCAAGTTCCCCCCCCCCCCTGTAAGTTTACAGATTTTTCCTTTTTTATTATTTTTAAAACTGATTTCTTTTTATTATTTTTACAATTGATTTCTTTTTATTATTTTTAAAACTATAAAGCTTGATAAAAATATAACGTTTAATATATATATATAGCTTAATAAAATTATTTTTGAAAAGGCGACATCTATAAGTTTAAAAAGGCGAGATCTTTATATGTAAAAAGGCAAAAGATGTGTTTTTTTAAATTAGAAAAGACGTGATTTTTTTTAAAGCAGAAAAGATTTGATTTTTAAAGTGATAAAAATATGATTTTTATATTTTTAAAGTATTAAAAATATAATCTTTACTATATAGAAATATTAAAAATATGATTTTTATATTTTTAAAGTATTAAAAATATAATCTTTATAGGATAGAGAATATAAAAATATCATCTTTGTGTATGTAACGAAATAAAAATCTGATTTTTATTTTATATACGTTGAGATAAAGTGATGATCTAAAAAGGCGAAATCTTTATATAGAAAATAGCGTAATAAAAATATAATTTTTATCTATATAGTAGCGTTATAAAAACTCGATTTTTATATGTTGAACTTTGAAATAAAAACTCGATTTTTATATGTTGAACTTTGAAATAAAAACTCGATTTTTATATGTTGAACTTTGAAATAAAAACTCGATTTTTATATGTTGAACTTTGAAATAAAAACTCGATTTTTATATGTTGAACTTTGAAATAAAAACTCGATTTTTATATGTTGAACTTTGAAATAAAAATTCGATTTTTATATATTGAATAGCGAAATAAAAATTCGATTTTTATATATATAGTGGCTACGGGCGACGAAGCTGACGAAGATGCGAAAACGGCGAAGACTTCTGCAAATGAAGTGCCGTGGAGCTTGGATAGCTTTAGGTGAGAACTTCTCACTCTAAATTCTCTTTTTCTAGTTTATATTTATATATACTAGGATGCAGACGGTGCTTAGTAGCACCCGACACCCGTCATCCACAGACCATGGATGGCTTGTTTGTTAAGTTGTTTGGTTGTGTAGTTGGTTAGTCTATTTGGTTTAAATTGAATTGTTGGGTGAATTGAAATTGATTTGATTGATGTGTGAATGGCGTGGGCCTTCACTAGACCGGGGATAAGGCTAGGCCTTGTCCCGTTTCTAGTATCGTGCCGTTATGCCGCCGAAATTTTCTAAAATATGTTAGGAAAATAAAAATATCATTTTTATTGTGTAAATGAAATGAATAGAAATTCATGTGTTGAAATAGAATATTTTATCGTTAAAAATATAATTTTTAACGTGAAGGTGAATAAATAAAATATTCATTTACAAATCGGACGGTTTGTTTATGTACACTGATTTGACTGACATTGATTGGGTCGATAAATTTTACACATCGCCCAACTGCACAAATAAAATCTGTGTTTGATTGTTTGAAACCCCACACGGGTGTTGGGATGAAATTTGAAGTTCACTCATCCTGATTGATTAAATATGTCGATCGGTGGATTGACAGGCTGTTATAAGCGTCGGATATCTATATTTGATGCTTATACAGTGTAGTGCACTTTGGTTGATGGTTGATTATTTTTCAATGCTATTATATACATGTGTTGTATGGAATCCATATAATTAACACTATATGGTGATTGATTGGGCCTCATTCCAATCGGGAAAACAATGAATATTATAAAAGAAAATTCATGTGTTGAATAGAAAAATAGTCATGTGTTGACGATGATGATGTGTTGAAACTATTCATGTGTTGAGTAGAATATTTTAAATAAAATAAATTACATCTTTATCATATTTACGATTAGAATCTACTTTACGGTGGAGTCTAATTAAAATCAAACGATAGATACCATAGTTTTATAAAATATTTTACATAACAAAAATAGTGATGTGTTGACAGTACTCATGTGTTGAGATTAATCGTGTGATGAAAGAAATATAGATTCATGTGTTGAATGGGATAAATATTCATTTGTTGGTTAGAATAAAGGAGTTTTGAAAAATATAAAGCCGTGTTGATTAGAGATGCGTTATTTCGACGTGAACGATATTTATATCGATTTGAAAACGATTTTGAAATGAATTGAATTGAAAACGATTTCGAAATGAATTGAATTGAAAACGATTTCGAAATGAATTGAATTGAAAACGATTTCGAAATGAATTGAATTGAAAACGATTTCGAAATGAATTGAATTGAAAACGATTTCGAAATGAATTGAATGGAAAACGATTTCGAAATGAATTAAATTGAAAACGATTTCGAAATGAATTGAATTGAAAACGATTCCGAAATGAATTGAATTGAAAACGATTTCGAAATGAATTGAATTGAAAACGATTTCGAAATGAATTGAATTGAAAACGATTTCGAATTGAATTGAATTGAAAACGATTTCGAAATGAATTGAATTGAAAACGATTTCGAAATGAATTGAATTGAAAACGATTTCGAAATGAATTGAATTGAAAACGATTTCGAAATGAATTTGAATTGAATTGAAACGAGTTAGAATTTGAATTGAATCGAAATGAACTCGAATTGAATTGAAATCAAATCGATTTGAAATTGAATGTAGTGTTGAAAGGGTTTTGAAAACGAATTTAAAACGATTTATAAAATTCGTTTTAAAAGGAAATCGATGAAATATATATTATATATATTATATATATAATATAATGGCCTGAATAGAACGCGCCGCGCCGCGGTAGTTCGTGAATTTCGACCATTTATTTCAAACGGACATTGCGGGAGATCCGACCGTCGGATTCTCCTAAAACCGGAACCGTTGGGTTCGTATCGGAAAGAGCTTTCCAATGAATATGAGAAATTTGAAATCTAACGGTTGGATTTGGAATTATGTCCAAATCAAATTCGAAAAAGGTCGCTGTAAGTGCAGTTCGATGGCCGTTGTTGGAAATCGACCGTACGGGCCTTGATAAAATTATTAAAAATATCTATAATTTGTGTAAAATTATAATATGTGAATTGGAAAGAGTTGGGCTGGAAAATTCCACATTTGAAAAGATAAAAATAGATTTTTATCGAAATGAACTAGTTTCGAACTAGAATTGAAATCAATTTATTTTTAAAATAAATAAATTGAATTTGAAAGTGATTTTGAAAATAATCGATAATTTCCAATATGTGGATTGGACTGGAGTTGAATCGAAATTATCTTCGGGATATTTCGATGTTGGATTTCGTGACTATACAAATATTGTTATGGGGATTTGAAAGATATTTTATATCGTTATTTCCAATACGATATTTGTTGGTTTCAGAATTTGATATTGAATATAAGCCGATATATTTTCTATTCAGAGCCCTGTATTTAATATCAAATGTGATTTGGTTTGTCGTGAATCGTGTTTTTGATGACATTGGTTCTTTAACCCAGTTAAAGGCAGGATATTGATTTTTGAAAAGATTAAAACTAAGTGGAGTTTTAATGAATCTTTAATTAGATTGAAAAGTGAATTGATAATTTAAATTATCAAATCTGAAAAGTGATCGAGAGTGGAGTACCACCAGTTTTGCTCCAAAGCGATAGTTAAATCTTTAATTAGATTTGAACGTGAAATGGTAATTAATTTTACCGATAACACAGTGGTGTTAGATGTGGAGTATTACCAGTTTTCTCCATGGGATATATAGGTTGGGATTGGGAAATAAAATAAATAATTACTTCGGTGTGGTTCGCTAATCCCGACTAGTTTGAAATGATATCCAAAGGAAGATTATAGGATAAATTTAGAAGAATTTATCTTAGATAAAATTAATGGGAACATTTCCCGAAGAATGTGATATTGTGAATAAAAGAATATTCTGAATTGGAATGAGGCGTTTGTTGTGTTTGTGTAACATTCGTTTATTATATACGTGGGTTATTCAGAAAGGCCGGGTTTATACCCATTCTGAATAACCGATTCGACGAGATGTCGAAGATGAAGACGGTGGTTGAAGACCGGAAGTCTTCACATCGTTTGGGGGATTACTGATGATCTTGATTGGGCTGTACACCCAGGATGAGGGAATCAGTTGGTGATCGTCCAGACGTACTTGGAGATGGATGGATATGCGAGGAAAGTGCCTCCGGTTTCGTTCAGACCCAGAACGAACTTGTAAATGGATTGTGTGTCTGACACTGGATTTTATTCTGTGTTGATTGATCTCTATTAAATATACATCTGTTTGGCGGCGGAGAATTTATTCTCTTGCTTAACGCCCTTCTCTGAGACATACGAGCTCAGAGGTTGTATATCGATGGACATCAGTCACATGGAGTGAATTGCCAGTGTGGCATGCGTAAGTGGCAATTGATCAAGGCTTCTGTTGAAAAGCCAAGTCTTGTGGTTGATGATCAAAGCACGGCCTGTGTGGCATAGCTTTGTGTATAACGTGAATTCGCGAGCCTCACACCTCGGTATGAGTCAAAAACGGGATACGGACCCAAGGAGTGCGCGACGTTTCTTTCTAGCTAGGGTGGTGTCAGTGACCTACCAGCCCTGACATTTATATACTTTTCACCTGTGTGGTTGTTGGATACGAGGCGCCTCGGATATAGGTCTGTAAGGACCGGGAAACGTGTGTTCAGGAATTGCCAATCCTCAAAAGTAAGAGAGGACCGGCCTTGGAGGTTCCAAAGGATCAGAGTGGGGTCCTGAGGCATTGCTAGAGTGTCTCGAACGCGGAGAGGAGCTTGCCCCTTGCCTCGGCTCATGACGAAAATCCAATTTCCAATACGTGATATTGCGGTTTTAATTGTAGAACTAGTATGGCGACATGATATATGGTACCCATGCCGTCTATGATTGATATTTATGATTGAAATTGTTTTGACACTATACACTTATTATAGTATCAAATGATTTGTTTTAAACGTACCAAGCATGTTTGGCTATTATAAGGGAAAACCCTATCCTCCGGCTTGCGTTGCATTGTGTGATGGGACCTGGGTCTTATAATAGCTTCATTTTTCGAAAGAGCATTGCGCTGTTTTGTTATATGCACTAGTATTCTTGGGAGGAAACCCGTTCCGTGTTATACGGCGTGGTCCCTTGAATTACTATCTTTAAGTAAAGTTTTGAATAACTGTTTTAGTTCTCACACCAGTCACATGACTGACCTGGAGTTTATTGTTTTAACCTAAACTCTGGGTGCCCCTATTTTCCGCACGGGCAGCTAGTAGTTTTGGTTTTGCAGATTTATATTCACAGGGTCCTGATTTACAGCTGGAACGATGCTCGGAAAGCTCTGTATCCGTGTATCACTTCTAGTTGTGCTTTTGTATATTTTTCCGCTGCTATGTAACTTATTGTAATCTCTGATATTTGTCGAATGTAATTTATTCATTTATACTCTGTATATTCTTGTATCTGATGGAATTGTTGTAATAACAATGAAATGTTCTTCCGTCTGCGTCCTTTTGTGTGTTGTTCTCAACGCTATCCGTGCTTTCCTTCACGGGGAAGTTCGGGTCGTGTCACTCCTCGTACAAAGGAGGTTATGGCAAAAAAATTCGAAAATTTAAGGTGTTAGCCAAATTTTTGAAAAATTAGAAAGTTCTTAGAAACTGAAAAGTTGAAGAACTTGAGCCAGAATAGAAATTGAAATCGTTTTCAAACGAATTTAAAACGACTTATAAAATACGTTTTAAATGAAAATAAACAAAATATATAATATATATGTATATATTATATATAATATATGGCTTGAATAGAACGCGCCGCGCAGCGACCGTTGGAGAATTTCGACCACTGACTTGAAATTGACGTTACGGGAGATCCGACCGTCAGATTTTCCTAAAATCAGAACCATTGAGTTCGTATCGAAAAGAGCTTTCTAAAGAATATGAGAAATTAGAAATCTAATGGTTGGATTTGGAATTATGTCCAAATCAAAATAGGAAAAGGTCGCTGTAAGTGCAGTTCGATGACCGCTTATGGAAATCGACTGAAAGGGCCTTGATAAATTTATTAAAAATATCAATAATTTGTGTAAAATCATAATAAATGATTTGGAAAGAATTATGATGAAAAATTCCATATTTGGAAAGATAAAAATATATTTTTATCGAAATGAACAAGTTATTAACTAGAATTATAATCCGATTATTTTTAAATAAATAATTTGGATTGAGAAATGGTTTTAATATAACCAGAAAGTTCCAATGAATATATTGGAATGGTTTGGAATGGAAATAATCTCCGGAATATTTCGATATTGGATTCCGTGATTATACGGATATTGTGATGGGAATTTGGAAGATATCGATATCGTTAACCTGATATAATGTCTGTTGGTTTCAGGATTTGATGTTGAATATAAGTCGATACTAACTCTATTAAAAACCTTATATTCAATGTCAAATTGGATTGATTGATTGTTCGGATTGTGCTCGACCAGTTTATGAGTAAAATATGCTTTTACATTTAGCATTGGGTTGGGTAAAAATATCTGTGTGCTAACACCCTGTGAAACACTTCATGATTTGACGATAAGGTGTTTAGCGATGTTGAGTTCATTTTAAATTTAATGATTGATTTTGAAATGGTGTTTTTCTTAAGTGAAAAGAAATATATTCCCGATTTTGGACAGGGAATGTTTTATAAAAATGTTTTATAAAACAAAAAGATTTCGAGGCCTAAACCCGATGATTTCTAAAATGATTTAGAAATGTATTATGTTTTACATTGTGGCTCAACACATAACCGATTAGTTGCTATTGATGATATATCTATTTGGTGGCAGAGAATTTATTCTCTTGCTTAACAGCCTTCTTTGAGACGTACGAGCTCAAAGGGTATGTGATTAATAGTGACTAATCATATGTGTGAACTGCTGATGTGAAGTACTATATTATGAAAGTACTTGTGATTATTATGTTGTGAAATGATTTTCCCTACTTCGGGATATGAAATGATTTGGTATGTGGCTAAAGATTTGGTAACCCGGTCTACTAAAAGTACGGGTGGGATCTAGTGCCTTAGGGTGAGTGGTCGGTGTAACCTGCTCCATGCGTGGGAGGTGCACATATATATATATATCGAGTTGCTTAGGTACATGCCCTTTGCCTTGTCTGAGGGGAGCCCAATATTTGGTTGCATACTTGTTTGTATGCATTGTTATGTTTTGGAATTCATATTACCAAATGATTTGATTTGAGATCCCGAAGTGAAATCTACTTTGATATAAAAGCTAGATATGTATTTCAAATGATTTGAAATAGAAATCGGGAAATAAAGTCCAAAGTAATAATTTCTGTAAATTAAATTGGATTTGGAAAATCTAAGTGTGGCTATTAATCTAAATGGGTAGATCAGGATATCGCATGTTGATTGATGCATAGTAGATCCATATATCTATATTGATTGTTGTTTATACATTGGCATTCATGGGGGTAAACCCATTCCGCGTTAGCAGCGTGGTCCCGTGATTTGCCTTATCATTTTGATAAGTTAATTTTAACTGTAGAGTTTCTCACACCAGTCCCATGACTGACCTGTAGTTTGTTTTTCCCTTGCAAACTCGGGTGCCCCTATTTTCCATACGGGCAGTCGCGTAGTTTATTTTGTAGATATATAAGTAGGATTCTAGATCGAAGCTTAAAGCTGTGTCCAGAGCATTGTTAGTCTTCCGCTGTGTAGTTTATTTGTTTCCGCTGCATTGTATTACATTTACTATAAATTAATCTTCCGCTATATTATATTTCGATATAATCTGATATTCTGTACTCTGATGTAACATCATTATGATGTTTATAGAAGTCTTCTGTTATTTGTTTTGATGTGTTGTATGCCCAGAGTTAGTGTATCCGGGTTTTGAACGGTCTTTGTCAATTTAGCGATCGATTAGGTCCAAGCGAAATCTGTATCGTTACATATGGTATTAGAGCTTTGGTTAACTCAAATCTTTGGGGTACAACTCGTTAGAACAGAATAAAAGACTCATCAGAGGTAGGATTAGTAATATCCTATTGAAGAATCCTCATTAGAGATAGAATCAGCAGCATTCTAGAATGAGTGTCTCATTAGAGATAGGGTTAGCCATGCCCCAAAATGAACGCCAAACTGAAAGTTGAGTTGGTTGGTAAAACAACTTTCAGCTCCGTTCCTTTTCGAGGATGAAAAGATTTTAAGTGGGGGAGAATGTAACAACCCGGAAAATCTGAACCAATTTAAAATTTTTATTTTGGCAATTTTAATGAATTTTGAATATTTTAAATGAATTATTTTAAATAATAACGACAAGAAATTTATTTTGAATAGAATTAAAACATATATATTTATTTGAATCATCGTTAGAATATAAAATATTTATTTTAATTATAAATGGAATTGAAAATGGCGCGGTAGTTTGAAAATTCGATTTCAAGTTTCAAATGAATGTACAGGATTCAAAATAAACTGGATTTTAGCGAAACCAAAAATATAAGAATCTATTTGAGAATATCTTTTCAACGAATTCGAAAAATTGAAATTTCATAGCGGGAATAAATAGTTATGCCCAGTTGAAATTTCAGAATAGTCGCTATGGAATTTTGGCCCTTAAAAATGGAAATTTTGCAAATGACCTATGTTTTCAACGAAACCACTTTTGTTGGATCCGGGATGTCAAGTTATTGCTAGATTCCAAAGTTCATAATTTTCTGAATCAATATGTGAGCGTGGCAAAAGAAAATGTGTTTTGACTGTTTCAGTCAATTTGGATCGACTAGAAAATAGCCATTTTTCAAATGGTCTCCAAATTTGACGAAATTAGTTTTATTAGACCGTATCGTCAATACGAAGATAGAAAATATTTTTCGGGAATTTTTAGAGTCCGTATGTGGCCCCGGTAAATTGAAATGTTCGTTTAAAATTCAATATAATGATTTAAAATTTGATTTTAATGAAAACTGATCGAAACGATGGAATTGGCTTACGGGGCATATCCCATTGTGTTTGGAATAGGGGTAATTAGTTATGGACGACAGTCGTTGGGTCTCATTTGGAGTTCGAATAAAAAGTCAACCTTTTTGAAAATTAAATTAAATTAAATATTATATATTAATATAATGGGTCAACGCTATCTCTCTCCCCTCATTCTCTCTCTCGATCAGATCGAAACAAAAAGAAAAAAATCGTGCCTTCTTCACAGAAAATCCCCTCGCTCCTCAAATCTGCACTCCACCTCCTCCGCCGCGCCGCCACCAGCGATGCCCCCTGCCGCGCCTCCCCTCCTTCCTCCTCTCTCCTCCCTCCTCCCTTCATCTTGCATGCCATTATCCCAAAAACAAGAAACCGCGAGCAGTAAACCCTCCACCAAAACCAGACGCAACCACCACCTGGCTCATCACGCCTCCCCAAGCCTCGTCAGGCTATCTCTAACCACCTACCGCCCTCCTTCGACGAAGATTCACCTTTTACCAAAAAGATGAGTTTTTATTTTGATTTTAATTCAATGTAATTAGTTTAAAAATCAGTTTTTTTTATATAGCATTGTTAAAAATCAGTTTTTTTTATATAGCATTGTAATAACCCGAAAATCTGGGCCAGTTTAATTTTTTTATTTTTGGTAATTTTAGCGAAATTTGAATATTTGAAATGGATTATTTTAAATAATATCGACGGAAAATTTATTTTGAATAGAATTCGACGTATATATTATACACGTCGTCGTTAGAATATAAATAATTATATATAATTATAAATAGAATTGAAAATGGCGCGGTAGTTCGATAATTCGATTTCAAACTTCAATTGAATGTACCGGGTGCAAAACAATCCGGATTATAGTGAAACCAAAAATAATAGGATCTATTTGATAATATCTTTCCAACGAATCCGAAAAATCGAAATTTCATAGCGGGAATCAAAAGATATGTCCAGTTGAAAATTCTGAACAGTCGCTATGGAATTCAAGCCCTTAAAAATAGACATTTTGCAAATGACCTCGGATTTCGACAAAACCACTTTTGTTGGATCCGTGATGTCAAGTTATTACTAGATTCCAAATTTCGTAATTTTTCGAATCAATATGTGAGCGTGGCAAAGGAAAACGCATTTGACCCGTTTCAGTTGATTTTAATAGATTGAAAAATGGTCATTTTTCCAACCGCCTCAGAATTTGACGAAACTAGTTTTGTTAGGACCGTATCGTCAATACGAAGCTAGAAAATATTTTTTTGGAATTTTTCTAGTTAGTATGTGGCCCGGTAAATTGAAATGTATGTTTAAAATTCAATATAATGATTTAAATGTAAATTTGATGAAAACTGATCGAAACGATTGAATCAGCTTACGATACATATCCCATTGTGTTCGAAATGGGGGTAATTAGCTATGATAGATAGGCGGTGGGCCTCGTTTAGAGGTCGTATGTAAAAGTCAACTTTTTGATAAAAAAATATATATTTAAAACCTCTCTCCTTTATTAACTTCTGGCCCCCTTTTTTGTTCAAAATCAATTCATACAGAAATAAATAAAAAAGAGAAAGGGGGGACGCGATCGATCGCCGCCCCCCCCCTCTAATCGCCGTCGCCGCTCGGGGCAGGGCGCCCCGCCTCCATCCGCCGCCCCGCCTCTTCTCCTTCCTTTCCCCCTCTCCTAATCGAACCCAACGCAGCCCTCAACCCCACGCCCTGACCACCACCACGACAGCCTCCTCCACCCAGATGCGCCCCCCTTGCAGCGAACCTCTCCCCCTCCTATTCCGATTCCAAAGTAAGCCCCTTTATTTTTATTCATTTAATTTCAGTTTTTTTTATTTGAAGTAAATACATTGTTGTGAAATCAGTTTTTGTAAGTGGAGGATAATGATTTTTATTCGACAAAAGAAATGATTTTTATTCGACAAAAGAAATGATTTTTATTCGATAAAAGAAATGATTTTTATTCGACAAAAGAAAAGGCGAAATCTTTAAAAATGAAAAGGCGAAATCTTTATATTTGAATAGACGAAATCTTTATGTAGAGTATAGTGTGATAAAAATAGAATTTTTATCTATATAGTAGTGTTGTAAAAATAGAATTTTTATCTATATAGTAGTGATGTAAAAATAGAATTTTTATCTATATAGTAGTGATGTATAAATAGAATTTTTATCTATATAGTAGTGTTGTAAAAATAGAATTTTTATCCATATAACGTGATTATAAAAATTCAATTTTTATATATTGAATAGCAAAGTAAAAATATGATTTTTATATATTGAATAGCAAAGTAAAACTATGATTTTTATATATTGAATAGCGAAGTAAAAATTCGATTTTTATATAATGAATAGCAAAGTAAAAATTCGATTTTTATATATTGAATAGCGAAGTAAAAATATTATTTTTATATATTGAATAGCGAAGTAAAAATTCGATTTTTATATATTGAATAGCGAAGTAAAAAATCGATTTTTATATATTGAATAGCGAAGTAAAAATTCGATTTTTATATATTGAATAGCGAAGTAAAAATTCGATTTTTATATATTGAATAGCGAAGTAAAAATTCGATTTTTATATATGTAGTGGCTACGGTCAACGAAAGTTATAAGAGACGAGAACAGTGAAGATTTCCTACAAAGAAGTGTCGTGGAGTTGGAATAGCTATCGGTGAGAACTTCTCACTCAAATTTCCTTTTGCTATATATATATATATATATATATATATATATATACTAGGATGCAGACGGTGCTTAGCAGCACCCGACACCCGTCATCCACAGACCATGGATGGCTTGTATGCTTGTTTGATGTGTTGTGAAATTTGTTTGTGAAGTTGATGTGAAATAGATAATGAAATATATTCGTGTGTTGAAAGGAAATAAAATATTTATATAGTATAAAATATATTATCGTTGAAAATATAATTTTTAACGTGAATGTGAATAAATAAATAATTATAGACAAATCGGCCGATTTGTTTATATACACTGATTTGACTGATATTGATTGGGTCGATAAATTTTACACATCGTCCAACTGCACAAATAAAAATCTGTATTTGTTGATTTGAAACCCGACACCGGTGTTGGGATGATATTTGGGTACACTAATCCCAATTATTTAATTGTATGTCGATCGATGGGTCGATAGACTGTGTAAGCATTGATTATTTATATTTGATGCTTATGCAGTTGTGTGGTGCACCTTGGATGATGGTTGATTGTTTATCGTTGCTATTATATACATGTGTTGTGTGGAATCCATATAATTAACATTATATGGTGATTGATTGGGCCTCATTCCAATCGGGAAAATAATGAATATTATAAAAGAAAATTCATGTGTTGAATATAAAAATAGTCATGTGTTGACGATGTTCATGTGTTGAAACTATTTATGTGTTGAGTAAAATAATTTAAATAATAAAATTTACATCTTTATCATATTTAAAATTAGACACTACTTTACGGTGGAGTCTGATTGAAAATCAAACGATAGATACCATAATTTTATAAAACATTTTACATAACAAAAACAGTTGTGTGTTGACAGTACTCATGTGTTGAGATTAGTCGTGTGTTGAAAGAAATATAGATTCACGTGTTGAATAGAATATATATTCATTTGTTGAATAGAATAACGAATTTATTGAAATATATAAAGCCGTGTTGATTAGAGTTGCGCTATTTTGACGTGAACGATATTTATATCGATTATATTTATTTTTATAATGAATATAGAAAAGAAGTGATTTCAAAATATAACGTTTTGAAAATATTATCATTTATATTGTAATGATATGAAATATTCAATTTTGATTAGAAATTGAATACAGAGTTAAAATGGTTTTGAAAACGAATTTAAAACGATTTATAAAATACGTTTTAAAGGAAATCGATGAAATATATATATATATATATATATATATATATATTATATATAATGGCCTGAATAGAACGCGCCGCGCCGCGGCAGTTCGTGAATTTCGACCATTGACTTCGAATTGACGTTGCGGGAGATCCAACCGTCAGATTCTCCTAAAACCGGAACCGTTGGGCTCGTATCGAAAAGAGCTTTCCAATGAATATTAGAAATTTGAAATCTAACGGTTGGATTTGGAATTATGTCCAAATCAAATTTGAAAAAGGTCGTTGTAAGTGCAGTTCGATGGCCGTTGATGGAAATCGACTGTACGGGCCTTGATAAAATTATTAAAAACATTAATAATTTGTGTAAAATCATAATATGTGAATTGGAAAGAACTGGGATGAAAAATTCCACATTTGAAATGATAAAAATAGATTTTTATCAAAATGAACTAGTTTTGAACTAGAATTAAAATCAATTTATTTTTGAAATAAATAAATTGAATTTGAAATTTATTTTAAAAAAATAATCAATATTCCCAATACGTGGATTGGACTGGAGTTGAATCGAAATTATCTTCGGAATATTTCGATGTTGGATTTCGTGACTATACAGATATGGGTATGGGAATTTGAAATATATATTTTATATCGTTACTTCCAATACGATATTTGTTGGTTTCAGAATTTGATATTGAATATAAGCCGGTATATTTTCTATTCAGAGCCTTGTAATTAATATCAAATGTGATTTGGGTTTATTGTGAATCGTGTTTTAGATGACATTGGTTCTTTAACCCAGTTAAAGGAAGAATATTGATATTTGAAAAGATTAAAACTAAGTGGAGTTTGAATGAATCTTTAATTAGATTGAAATGTGAATTGATAATTTAAATTATCAAATCTGAAAGGTGATCGAGAATGGAGTACCACCAGTTTTTCTCCAATGCGATAGTTAAATCTTTAATTAGATTTGAACGTGAAATGGTAATTAATTTTACCGATAACACCGTGGTGTTAGGTGTGGAGTATTACCAGTTTTTCTCCATGGGATATATAGGTTGGGATTGGGAAATAAAATAAATAATTACTTCGGTGTGATTCGCTAATCCCGACTAGTTAGAAATGATATCCAAAGGAGGACTATAAAATAAATTTAGAAGAATTTATCTTGGATAAAATTAATGGGAACCTTTCCCGAAGAATGTGATTTTGTGAATAAAAGAATATTCTGAATTGGAATGAGGCGTTCGTTGTGTTTGTGTAACATTTGTTTATCATATACGTGGGTTATTCAGAAAGGTCGGGTTTATACCCATTCTGAATAACCGATTCGACGAGATGTCGAAGATGAAGACGGTGGTTGAAGACCGGAAGTCTTCACATCGTTTGGGTGATTACTGATGATCTCGATTGGGCTGTACACCCAAGATGAGGGAAACAGTTAGTGATCGTCCAGACGTACTTGGAGATGGATGGATATGCGAGGAAAGTGCCTCCGGTTTCGTTTAGACCTAGAACGAACTTGTAAATGGATTGTGTGTCTGACATTGGATTTTATTCTGTGTTGATTGATCTCTATTAAATATACATCTGTTTGGCGGCGGAGAATTTATTCTCTTGCTTAACGCCCTTCTCTGAGACGTACGAGCTCAGAGGTTGTAGATCGATGGACATCAGTCGCATGGAGTGAATTGCCAGTGTGGCACGCGTAAGTGGCAAATGATTAAGGCTTCTGTTGAAAAGCAAAGTCTTGTGGTTGATGATCAAAGCACGGCCTGTGTGGCGTAGCATTGTGTACAACGTGAATTCGCGAGCCTCACACCTCGGTATGAGTCAAAAACGAGAGACGGACCGCTGGGAGAGCACGACGTTTCTTTCTAGCTAAGGTGGTGTCAGTGACCTACCAGCCCTGACATTTGTATACTGTTCACCTGTGTGGTTGTTGGAATGCGAGGCACCTCGGATATAGGTCTGTAAGGACCGGGAAACGTGTGTTCAGGAATTGCCAATCCTCAAAAGTAAGAGAGGACCGGCCCAGCCGATTCCAAGGATCAAAGTGGGGTCCTGGGACATTTGCTAGAGTGTCTCGAACGCGGAGAGGAGCTTGCCCCTTGCCTCGACTCATGACGGAAATCCAATTTCCAATACGTGATATTGCGGTTTTAATTGTAGAACTAGTATGGCGGCATGATAGATGGTACACATGCCGCCTATGATTGATATTTATGATTGAAATGTATTGACACTATACACTTACTATAGTATCAAGTGATTTGTTTTAAACGTACCAAGCATGTTTGGCTATTATAAGGGAAAACCCTATCCTCCGGCTTGCGTTGCATTGTGTGATGGGACCTGGGTCTTATAATAGCTTCATTTTTCCAAAAAGCATTGCGTTGTTTTGTTATATGCACTAGTATTCTTGGAAGGAAACCCGTTCCGTGTTATACGGCGTGGTCCCTTGAATTACTCTCTTTTAAAGTAAAGTTTCAAATAACTGTTTTAGTTCTCACACCAGTCACATGACTAACCTAGAGTTTATTGTTTTAACCTAAACTCTGGGTGCCCCTATTTTCCGCACGGGCAGCTAGTAGTTTTGGTTTTGCATATTTATATTCACAGGGTCCTGATTTACAGCTGGAACGATGCTCGGAAAGCTCTATATCCGTGTATCACTTCTAGTTGTGTTTTGTATATTTTTCTGCTGCTATGTAATTTATTGTAATCTCTGATATTTATCGAATGTAATTTATTCATTTATACTCTGTATATTCTTGTATCTGATGGAATTGTTGTAATAACAATGAAATGTTCTTCCGTCTGCGTTCTTTTGTGTGTTGTTCTCAAAGTATCCGCTCTTTCCTTCACAGGGAAGTTACGGGTCCTTACAGTTGGTATCAGAGCTTTGGTTTACAGAGCTCGAGAACAAGACACATTAGAACCATACGAAAGAATTCATCAGATATTGGATTAGTAATATCCAATTAGAATGATTCGTTAGAGATAGGATCAGTAGTATCCTAGAACAAGTGGTAAGAGTATATTTTCAAATGAAAACAATTTTATTTTGAAAATTTAAATCGCTTTATACGTATTTGATTATTTATTTATTTTGAATTTGGACAATCGAGTATATATAGATTTCGCGTATACGCGTCATGAACGTATATTCGAAGTTTTAGTACACTGGATAGATATAGAATCACATTCTATTCGTCCGAAGATGGTACTGATAATTGTCATGACATCATCAGTATTTATGTTCGTGTTTCGAAGGTGTGATTTCTATATATTTCCATTAGACTGGTGTGAGAACCAAAACCAATATAGCTAGAATACATTGTTGTGAATTGGCATCAAGAACATGATTTTCTGTATATATATCAAAATTATGAATTTGAAACGTTAAATTCACTAATTGATTGATGTTTGTGTTGTTTGTTTATTTATTTGCTAATTTTGAACCATTTAGCCTAATTGAATCAAATATTGAATTGTATTGAAATTGGTCGCATTTGCTTGCATATACATATACTTACATTGAACAGGTCATAGCAAGGAGGCTAGAGCAAAGAATAAAATTTGTTTGCCCGACAAATAGGTACATGTTTATCATAATTTACTGTTTTGTTTGGGTGATGATGATTTTATGAGCCTATTGGCTAGCCGCTTGGCTTTTTCTTTTTCTTTTTGAGATCAGAAGGCCTGTATGGCAATTTCGGGATTTTACCATGGCTTCCGGTGCAGGGGAGGTTATGGCGAAATTTTTCGAAAATTCCGGGTGTTAGCCAAATTTTTGAAGAATTTGAAAATTCTCGGAAACTGAAAAGTTGGAGAATGGAAGCCAGATCGAACGTAGAGTTGATTAATCAAACTACTTTCGACTTTGTTCCTTTTCGGGGACGAAAAGTTTTAAGTGGGGGAGATTGTAACAACCCGAAAATCTGGGCCAGTTTAAATTTTTTATTTTTGGCAATTTTAGCGAAGTTTGAATATTTGAAATGGATTATTTTAAATAATATCGACGGAAAATTTATTTTGAATAGAATTCGACGTATATATTATATACGTCGTCGTTAGAATATAAATAATTATATATAATTATAAATAGAATTGAAAATGGCGCGGTAGTTCGATAATTCGATTTCAAACTTCAATTGAATGTACCGGGTGCAAAACAATCCGGATTACAGTGAAACCAAAAATAATAGGATCTATTTGATAATATCTTTCCAACGAATCCGAAAAATCGAAATTTCATAGCGGGAATCAAAA
Source organism: Allium sativum (assembly GCA_030737875.1). NCBI lineage: Eukaryota > Viridiplantae > Streptophyta > Magnoliopsida > Asparagales > Amaryllidaceae > Allium > Allium sativum. Next base: position 481,391,185 of record CM060922.1, read on the forward strand.
GATATGTCCAGTTGAAAATTATGAATAGTCGCTATGGAATTCAGGCCCTTAAAAATAGACATTTTGCAAACGACCTCGGATTTCGATGAAACCACTATTGTTGGATCCGTGATGTCAAGTTATTGCTAGATTCCAAATTTCGTAATTTTTCGAATCAATATGTGAGCGTGGCAAAGGAAAACGCATTTGACCAGTTTTAGTTGATTTTAATCGACTGAAAAATGGCCATTTTTCCAACGGTCTCAGAATCTGACGAAACTAGTTTTGTTAGGACCGTATCGTCAATACGAAGCTAGAAAATATTTTTTTGGAATTCTTCTAGTTAGTATGTGGCCCCGGTAAATTGAAATGTACGTTTAAAATTCAATATAATGATTTAAATGTAAATTTGATGAAAACTGATCGAAACGATCGAATATGCTTACGATACATATCCCATTGTGTTCGAAATGGGGGTAATTAGCTATGGACGACAAGCAGTGGGCCTCGTTTAGAGGTCGTATGTAAAAGTCAACTTTTTGATAAAAAAATATATTTAAAACCTCTCTCCTTTATTAACTTCTGGCCCCCTTTTTTGTTCAAAATCGATTCATACAGAAATAAAAAAAAAAAAGAGAAAGGGGGGACGCGATCGATCGCCCCCCCCTCTAATCGCCGCCACCGCTCGGGGCAGGGCGCCCCGCCTCCATCCGACGCCCCTCCTCTTCTCCTTCCTTTCCCCCTCTCCTGATCGAACCCGACGCAGCCCTCAACCCTACGCCCTGACCACCACCACGACAGCCTCCTCCACCCTGATGCGCCCCCCCTGCAGCGAACCTCTCCCCTTCCTAGTCCGATTCCAAAGTAAGCCCCTTTATTTTTATTCATTTAATTTCAGTTTTTTTTATTTGAAGTAAATACATTGTTGTGAAATCAGTTTTTGTAAGTGGAGGATAATGATTTTTATTCGACAAAAGAAATGATTTTTATTCGACAAAAGAAATGATTTTTATTCGACAAAAGAAAAGGCGAAATCTTTAAAAATGAAAAGGCGAAATCTTTATATTTGAAAAGACGAAAACTTTATATAGAGTATAGCGTGATAAAAATAGAATTTTTATCTATATAGTAGTGATGTAAAAATAGAATTTTTATCTATATAGTAGTGTTGTAAAAATAGAATTTTTATCCATATAGCGTGATTATAAAAATTCAATTTTTATATATTGAATAGCAAAGTAAAAATATGATTTTTATATATTGAATAGCAAAGTAAAAATATGATTTTTATATATTGAATAGCGAAGTAAAAATATGATTTTTACATATTGAATAGCGAAGTGAAAATTCGATTTTTATATATTGAATAGCAATGTAAAAATATGATTTTTATATATTGAATAGCGAAGTAAAAATATGATTTTTATATATTGAATAGCGAAGTAAAAATTCGATTTTTATATATTGAATAGCGAAGTAAAAATTCGATTTTTATATATTGAATAGCGAAGTAAAAATTCGATTTTTATATATTGAATAGCGAAGTAAAAATTCGATTTTTATATATTGAATAGCAAAGTAAAAATTCGATCTTTATATATTGAACAGCGAAGTAAAAATTCGATTTTTATATATGTATGGCTACGGTCAACGAATGTGATAAGAGACGAGAACAGTGAAGATTTCCTACAAAGAAGTGTCGTGGAGTTGGAATAGCTATCGGTGAGAACTTCTCACTCAAATTTCTTTTTGCTATATATATATATATATGTATATATATATATATATATATATATATATATATATACTAGGATGCAGACGGTGCTTAGCAGCACCCGACACCCGTCATCCACAGACCATGAATGGCTTGTATGCTTGTTTGATGTGTTGTGAAATTTGTTTGTGAAGTTGATGTGAAATAGATAATGAAATATATTCGTGTGTTGAAATGAAATAAAATATTTATATAGTATAAAATATATTATCGTTGAAAATATATTTTTTAACGTGAATGTGAATAAATAAATAATTATAAACAAATCGACCGATTTGTTTATATACACTGATTTGACTGATATTGATTGGGTCGATAAATTTTACACATCGCCCAACTACACAAATAAAAATCTGTGTTTGTTGATTTGAAACCCCACACGAGTGTTGGGATGATATTTGGGTACACTAATCCCAATTATTTAATTGTATGTCGATCGATGGGTCGACAGACTGTGTAAGCATTGATTATTTATATTTGATGCTTATGCAGTTGTGTGGTACACCTTGGATGATGGTTGATTGTTTATCGTTGCTATTATATACATGTGTTGTGTGGAATCCATATAATTAACATTATATAGTGATTGATTGGGCCTCATTCCAATCAAGAAAATAATGAATATTATAAAAGAAAATTCATGTGTTGAATATAAAAATAGTCATGTGTTGACGATGTTCATGTGTTGAAACTATTTATGTGTTGAGTAAAATAATTTAAATAATAAAATTTACATCTTTATCATATTTAAAATTAGACACTACTTTACGGTGGAGTCTGATTGAAAATCAAACGATAGATACCATAATTTTATAAAATATTTTACATAACAAAAACAACTGTGTGTTGACAGTACTCATGTGTTGAGATTAGTCGTGTGTTGAAAGAAATATAGATTCACGTGTTGAATAGAATATATATTCATTTGTTGAATAGAATAACGAATTTATTGAAATATATAAAGCCGTGTTGATTAGAGTTGCGCTATTTTGACGTGAACGATATTTATATCGATTATATTTGTTTTTATAATGAATATAGAAAAGAAGTGATTTCAAAATATAACGTTTTGAAAATATTATCATTTATATCGTAATGATATGAAATATTCAATTTTGGATAGAAATTGAATATAGAGTTAAAATGTTTTTGAAAACGAATTTAAAACGATTTATAAAATACATTTTAAAAGGAAATCGACGAAATATATATATAATATATATATATATATATATATATATATATATATATTATATAATGGCCTAAATAGAACGCGTCGCGACAGTTCGTGAATTTTGACCATTGACTTCGAATTGACGTTGCGGGAGATCCGACTGTCGGATTCTCCTAAAACCGGAACCGTTGGGTTCGTATCGAAAAGAGCTTTCCAATGAATATTAGAAATTTGAAATCTAACAGTTGGATTTGGAATTATGTCCAAATCAAATTTGAAAAAGGTCGTTGTAAGTGCAGTTCGATGGCCGTTGATGGAAATCGACTGTACAGGCCTTGATAAAATTATTAAAAATATTAATAATTTGTGTAAAATCATAATATGTGTATTGGAAAGAACTGGGATGAAAAATTCCACATTTGAAATGATAAAAATAGATTTTTATCAAAATGAACTAGTTTTGAACTAGAATTAAAATCAATTTATTTTTGAAATAAATAAATTGAATTTGAAATTTATTTTAAAAAAATAATCAATATTCCCAATACGTGGATTGGACTGGAGTTGAATCGAAATTATCTTCGGAATATTTCGATGTTGGATTTCGTGACTATACAGATATGGGTATGGGAATTTGAAAGATATATTTTATATCGTTACTTCCAATACGATATTTGTTGGTTTCAGAATTTGATATTGAATATAAGCCGGTATATTTTCTATTCAGAGCCTTGTAATTAATATCAAATGCGATTTGGGTTTATCGTGAATCGTGTTTTAGATGACATTGGTTCTTTAACCCAGTTAAAGGCAGAATATTGATTTTTGAAAAGATTATAACTAAGTGGAGTTTGAATGAATCTTTAATTAGATTGAAATGTGAATTGATAATTTAAATTATCAAATCTGAAAGGTGATCGAGAATGGAGTACCACCAGTTTTGCTCCAATGCGATAGTTAAATCTTTAATTAGATTTGAACGTGAAATGGTAATTAATTTTACCGATAATACCGTGGTGTTAGGTGTGGAGTATTACCAGTTTTTCTCCATGGGATATATAGGTTGGGATTGGGAAATAAAATAAATAATTACTTCGGTGTGATTCGCTAATCCCGACTAGTTAGAAATGATATCCAAAGGAGGACTATAGAATAAATTTAGAAGAATTTATCTTGGATAAAATTAATGGGAACCTTTCCCTAAGAATGTGATTTTGTGAATAAAAGAATATTCTGAATTGGAATGAGGCGTTCGTTGTGTTTGTGTAACATTTGTTTATCATATACGTGGGTTATTCAGAAAGGCCGGGTTTATACCCATTCTGAATAACCGATTCGACGAGATGTCGAAGATGAAGACGGTGGTTGAAGACCGGAAGTCTTCACATCGTTTGGGTGATTACTGAAGATCTCGATTGGGCTGTACACCCAAGATGAGGGAAACAGTTGGTGATCGTCCAGACGTACTTGGAGATGGATGGATATGCGAGGAAAGTGCCTCCGGTTTCGTTCAGACCTAGAACGAACTTGTAAATGGATTGTGTGTCTAACATTGGATTTTATTCTATGTTGATTGATCTCTATTAAATATACATCTGTTTGGCGGCGGAGAATTTATTCTCTTGCTTAACACCCTTCTCTGAGACGTACGAGCTCAGAGGTTGTATATCGATGGACATCAGTCGCATGGAGTGAACTGCCAGTGTGGCACGCGTAAGTGGCAATTGATCAAGGCTTCTGTTGAAAAGAAAAGTCTTGTGGTTGATGATCAAAGCACGGCCTGTGTGGCGTAGCTTTGTGTATAACGTGAATTCGCGAGCCTCACACCTTGGTATGAGTCAAAAACGGGAGCCGGACCGCTGGGAGAGCACGACGTTTCTTTCTAGCTAAGGTGGTGTCAGTGACCTACCAGCCTTACATTTATATACATTTCACCTGTGTGGTTGTTGGAATGCGAGGCGCCTCAGATATAGGTATGTAAGGACCGGAAAACGTGTGTTCAGGAATTGCCAATCCTCAAAAGTAAGAGAGGACCGGCCCAGCCGATTCCAAGGATCAAAGTGGGGTCTTGGGACATTTGCTAGAGTGTCTCGAACGCGGAGAGGAGCTTGCCCCTTGCCTCGACTCATGACGGAAATCCAATTTCCAATACGTGATATTGCGGTTTTAATTGTAGAACTAGTATGGCAACATGATAGATGGTACCCATGCCGCCTATGATTGATATTTATGATTGAAATGTATTGGCACTATACACTTACTATAGTATCAAGTGATTTGTTTTAAACGTACCAAGCATGTTTGGCTATTATAAGGGAAAACCCTATTCTCCGGCTTGCGTTGCATTGTGTGATGGGACCTGGGTCTTATAATAGCTTCATTTTTTCCAAAAAGCATTGCGTTGTTTTGTTATATGCACTAGTATTCTTTGGAGGAAACCCGTTCCATGTTATACGGCGTGGTCCCTTGAATTACTCTCTTTTAAAGTAAAGTTTCAAATAACTGTTTTAGTTCTCACACCAGTCACATGACTGACCTGGAGTTTATTGTTTTAACCTAAACTCTGGGTGCCCCTATTTTCCGCACGGGCAGCTAGTATTTTTTGTTTTGCAGATTTATATTCACAGGGTCCTGATTTACAGCTGGAACGATGCTCGGAAAGCTCTGTATCCATGTATCACTTCTAGTTGTGTTTTGTATATTTTTCCGCTGCTATGTAATTTATTGTAATCTCTGATATTTATCGAATGTAATTTATTCATTTATACTCTGTATATTCTTGTATCTGATGGAATTGTTGTAATAACAATGAAATGTTCTTCCGTCTGCGTTCTTTTGTGTGTTGTTCTCAAAGTATCTGCTCTTTCCTTCACGGGGAAGTTACGGGTCCTTACAAGCATTGTTAAAAATCAGTTTTTTTATATAGCATTGTTAAAAATCGATTTTTGTTTGTAGCATTGTAAAAAAAAAAAACAATTTTTTTACATATATGAAAAGCATAATGAAATTTTGATTTTTATGTATATGATTGCATTATAAAATTTTGATTTTTATGTACATGATTAAAAACATGATTTTTATGTATGTAAATGATTAAAAACATGATCTTTATATATGTAGAGGATTAAAAACATGATTTTTAAATATGTGGCGAATTAAAAATGTGATCTTTTATATGTATAAAAGGAGAGATTTTTAATGACAAGAAGGAGTGATTTTTAATAATCAAAGAAATGATTTTTATAATATGATTAGCAAAATAAAAATATAATCTTTATGATATATGTAGCTAAAGAAAAATATAATTTTTACATAGATTATATGAAGATAGAAATATAATTTTTATATACATTTGAATTATAAAAATATGATTTTTATTCATATAACTTTGAAATAAAAATGTGATTTTTATTTATCAAGATCGACGTTTAGAAATATGATTTTTATCCACATAACTTTGAAATAAAAATGTGATTGTTATTTATCAAGATCAACGTTTAGAAATGTGATTTTTAACATATACCGCGTGAAACAGATGGCGATGGAACAGACCGAAATCGAAACGGAATCCAAACCGTTCAGGAATAAAGGATGGAGGAGTGGAAACCCAAAGGTGAGAACTCCTCACTAAAATTTTCTGTTCAGATATTTATTTTATAACTGCAAATATAAACTACTCCCCGTCGTCTGCAGACCATGGACGACTTGTTTGTTTGGTTGTGTGTTTGGATTGATTTGTTTGTGTGAATTTGGTTTGTGATGTGAAATGAAGTATATAAAAATATTCATGTGTTGAATAAATTCTTTGAATGATAAAAATAACATTTTTATCATGTATGCGAAGTAATAAAAATAGTCATGAGTCGAAATATATTTTTGTTCACCAAAAATAACATTTTTATCATGTATATGAAGTGTTAAAAATAGTCATGAGTCGAAATATATTTTTGTTCGCCAAAAATATTATTTTTATCATGTATATGAAGTGTTAAAAATAGTCATGAGTGGAAATATATTTTTGTTTGCTAAAAATATCATTTTTATCATGTATGTGAAGTAATATAAATAGTCATACGTTGAAATGCATTCTAGTTTGTTAAAAATAACATTTTAAACATGTATACGAGCTATTAACAATAATCATACCTTGAAATAAATACTAGTTCGCTAAAAATATCATTTTTAGCATATATATATAATTGTAAAATTGTCATACGATGGAAATATTATTAGTTCGCTTATAATATTGTTTTTATCTTATATATGTGTTGTGTGAAATTATATATGCATTGTATGAATATATAAAAGAATTGAATGAAATATATATATAGGCATTATATGAAAATATACATATATAATATATCGAACAGGTCATGCAAGGAAGCTAAAGAAGAGAAATAAAATTGTATTCCCGACAAATAGGTACATATTTGCTGTTTTGTTTGGGTATGATGATTTTATGAGCCGATTGGCCAACCACTCGGCTTTTTATTTTTATTTTGAGATGAGAGGCCCTGTTTGGAGGTTTGGGGATTTTCCCGGTGCTCCCGTACAAAGGAGGTTATGGCGAAATTTCTCGAAAATTTAGGGTGTTAGCCAAATTTTTGAAAAATTAGAAAGTTCTTAGAAACTGAAAAGTTGAAGAACTTGAGCCAGAATAGAAATTGAAATCATTTTCAAACAAATTTAAAACGACTTATAAGATACATTTTAAATAGAAATCGATGAAATATATAATATATATTATATATAATATATGGCCTTAATAGAAAGCGCCGCGCAGCGACCGTTCGAGAATTTCGACCATTGACTTGAAATTGGCGTTACGGGAGATCCGACTGTCGGATTGTCCTAAAACCGGAACCGTTGGGTTTGTATCGAAAAGAGCTTTCTAGCGAATATGAGAAATTCGAAATCTAAGGTTGGATTTGGAATTATTTCCAAATCAAAATAGGAAAAGGTCGTTATAAGTGCAGTTCGATGACCGTTTATGGAAATCAACTGAAAGAGCCTTGATCAAATTATTTAAAATATCAATAATTTGTGTAAAATCATAATAAATGATTTGGAAAGAATTAGGATGAAAAATTCCATATTTGGAAAGATAAAAATATATTTTTATCAAAATGAACTAGTTATTAACTAGAATTATAATCCGATTATTTTTAAATAAATAATTTGGATTGAGAAATGGTTTTAATATAACCAGAAATTTCCAATGAATATATTGGAATGGAAATAATGTCTGGAATATTTCGATATTGGATTCCGTGATTATACGGATATTGTGATGGGAATTTAGAAGATATCGATATCGTTATTCCCTATATGATGTCTGTTGGTTTCAGGATTTGATGCTGAATATAAGTCGATACTAACTCTATTCAAAACCTTATATTTAATGTCAAATTGGATTGATTGATTGTTTAGATTGTGCTTGACCAGTTTATGAGCAAAATATGCTTTTACATTTAGCATTGGGTTGGGTAAAAATATCTGTGTGCTAGCACCCTGTGAAACACTTCACGATTTGACGATAAGGTGTTTAGCGATGTTGAGTTCATTTCAAATTTAATGAATGATTTTGAAATGGTGTTTTTCTTAAGTGAAAAGAAATATGTTCCCGATTTTGGACAGGAAATGTTTTATAAAACAGAAAGGATTTCGAGGCCTAAACCCGATGATTTCTAAAATGATTTAGAAATATGTTTTACATTGTGGTTCAACACATAACCGATTAGTTTCTATGGATGATATATCTGTTTGGTGGCAGAGAATTTATTCTCTTACTTAACAACCTTCTTTGAGACGTACGAGCTCAGAAGTTATGTGATTAATAGTGACTAATCATATGTGTGAACTGCTAATGTGAAGTACTTGTGATTATTATGTTGTGAAATGATTTTCCTTACTTTAGGATATGAAATGATTTGGTATGTGGCTAAAGATTTGGTAACCCGGTCTACTAAAAGTATGGATGGGATCCAATGCCTTAGGGTGAGTGGTCGGTGTAGCCTGCTCCATGCGTGGGAGGTGCACACACACACACACACACACACACACACATATATATATATATCGAGTTGCTTAGGTACGTACCCTTTGCCTTGTCTGAGGGGTGCCCGATGTTTGGTTGAATACTTGTTTGTATGCATTGTTGTGTTCCGGAATTCATATTTCCAAATGATTTGATTTGAGATCCCGAAGTGAAATCTACTTTGATATAAAAGCTAGATATGTATTTCAAATGATTTGAAATAGAAATCGGGAAATAAAGTCCAAAGGAATAATTACTGTAAATTAAATTGGACTTGGAAAATCTAAGTGTGGCGATTAATCTAAATGGGTAGATTAGGATATCGCATGTAGATTGATGTATAGTAGATCCATATATCTATATTGGTTGTTGTTTATACACTGGCATTCATGGGGGTAAACCCGTTCTACGTTAGCGGCGTGGTCTCGTGATTTGCCTTATCATTTTGATAAGTTAATTTTAACTGTAGAGTTTCTTACACCAATCCCATGACTGACCTGTAGTTTGTTTTTCCCTTGCAAACTCGGGTGCCCCTATTTTCCACACGGGCAGTCGAGTAGTTTATTTTGCAGATATATAAGCAGGATTCTGGATCGAAGCTTAAAGCTGTGTCCAGAGCATTATTGGTCTTCTACTGTGTAGTTTATTTGTTTCCGCTGCATTGTATTGCATTTACTGTAAATTAATCTTCCGCTGTATTATATTTCGATATACTATGATATTATGTACTCTGATGTAACATTATTATGATGTTTAACAAAAGTCTTATGTTATTTGTTATGATGTGTTGTATGCCCAGAGTTAGCGTATGCGGGATTCGAACGGTCTTGGTCGATTTAGCGATCGATTAGGTCCGGGCGATCTCTGTATCGTTACACGGATCTCCCGTAATGTCAGTTTGAAGTTAATGGTCAAAATTCGCGAACGTTCGCTGCGTGGCGCGTTCTATTCAGGCCATTAAATATATATTATATATTTCGTCTATTTCCATTTAAAACTTGTTTTATAAATCATTTATAAATTCATTTTAAAATGATTTCAACTTCATTTTCAATTTTATATATAAATTGAATATTCTTATCTAAACGATGAATATTTTGATGAATCATACTTTCATTGAAAATGTAATTTTTAATGTTACAACATTTTTATTTAAACAACGAATATTTTAATGAATCATACTTGCATAAAAATTGTAATTTTTAATATTGCAATATTTTTATTCAAACTTGAATCTTTTTCACCATTTCTTATATACAATGAAAATGTAAATTTTTATTTTTCAACCTTTTTAATTCAAATCAATGAATATTTTTCATTATTCCTACATTCAATAAAAATGTGAATTTTTATTGCTTAACCTTTCTATTTCAATCAATGAATATTTTTCATTATTTCTACATTCAATAAAAATGTAAGCTTTTATTGTCTAACCTTCCTATTTCAATCAATGAATATTTTTCAACTTTACTATCATAAAAATGATTTACACTTTTAATTTAGCAAAATCTTTTAATAAATCAAACATATAATAAAAATATAATTTTTATTGTCTGATCTTTTTAATGATTTTATAATACAAGCAAAATGTAATTTTCATTGTTTAAACATTTTATTTTAAAACATTGAATATTTTCAAACATTTCTACCCACAAAATAAAAATGTATATTTTTATTGTTAACATATTCTATTTTCAAACAATAAATATTTTGTTTATTCATACATACAATAAAAATGTGATTTTTATTGTACAAATATTTTCTTTTCAAAACAATGAATATTTTATTAGTTCATACATTCAATAAAAACGATATTTTTATTATTTAATATTTTTATTCAACACATGAATATTATTTTAAAATATTCTTTATTTTCCAAATTGGAATGAGACACAAACAATTACCATATAATGTTATTTATATGGATTTCATACATCGCATGTATACAACAATAATGATAAACAATCATTAAAAATTCATACAACATCCAGAGTGCATTTTACAACTATGTGGGTATTAAAATAAATAAATAACACTCATCATAGCCTATCAACCAATCGATTGACATACAACTAAATATTGGGTTTAGTGTATGTCAAATATCATCCCAATACCCGTGTGGGGTTTTCAAACAACAACAGTTTATTTATTTATGTAACTGGGCGATGTGAAAAAATTATCGTCCCAATCGTATCAGATAAATGGGTGTACATAAACAAATCGTCTAATTTGTAAATGAATATTTATTTATTTCTTTTCATGATAATTTTATGCCGTTCATATATATACGTTAAAAATTATATTTTTAACGATAATATATTTTATTCAACATATGAATATTTTATTTTCTATTTCACACCACAATCACATCACAATATAGTCCAAACAAACAATCATGTTTAAACAAAGGTGTCGGGATCCACTCTGCCAGTTTAATTTTCTGAATTTCTGAACAGTTCGGATTTTCCCGAAATTCCAACGTAATCTTTTTCACGCGGTTCACAGTAAAAATCGTATTTTTAATATGATGTTTATATATATTTAAAAACCGCATTTTTAAACAATGATATTTTTAAATAAAAATCATGTTTTCGTATACAATGAAAAATAATGTTTTCCTATACAATGAAAAATAATGTTTTATATACAATGAAAAATAATGTTTTTATATACAATGAAAAGTGATGTTTTTATATACAATGAAAAATCATATTTTTCTTTAAGCTATATATATATATATATATATATATAAAGATTACATTCTTAAACTGTTCTATATATTTTTAAAAATTCCTATTTTAATTTCAAAGTTATTTCAATGGAAAACCATATTTTTAAAACAAAGTATTTATAAATAAAAATCACATTTCTATAACATTATATATATATTAAGAATCTCATTTTTAACAAGGTTATTTTATTTGACAAAAACAATGTTATTTAATTATAATAAAAACCATATTTTTATTGATCTGAAAACATTTCAAACATATTTTAAAACAGTGAAAAATCCTATTTTTAATCATGCTTTTCATTTAAAAATAACATTTTTATTTCAATGTTATTTACTTCCAAAAATTAATTACATAAATCATTAAGTAAACAATGTTTTTATATTTTTCAAATCAATGTTATTTTTATTTTAAGTTGTTATATATATATATTATAAATCGTATTTTTATTTTTAAAACTATATATATTTTATAAATTCCAAATTATATTGTTACAATAAAGTATATTTATATTAAAAAAGAATATTTTATAATATTCGTTTCTAAAACAATGTTATTTTTATAGAAATCGTTTGAAAAAGGGTCATTTTCTGGTCGATCTAATTTAAATTTAAACTGTAAAAACACATTTAAATTTAATGTGCCCACAAATATAAATTCCAAAAATTTTGAAAATTGGAATCTAGCAATAATTTGACATTTCAGACCCAAAAAAGTGGTTTCGTCGAAAACGGAGGTCGTTTACTAAAATGGCTATATATTATATTAAAATATATAAAAATTCCATAGCGACTATTTTAAATATTAAACAGAGCATAACTTTTTATTCCCGCTATGAAATCTGGATTTTTCAGATTCGTTAGAAAGATATTTTTAAACAGATTCTAATATTTCTGGTTTTACTAAAATCGATTTATTTTGAATCATGTACATTCAATTGAAATTGAATTTTCAAACTACCGCGCCATTTCTTACTCCTTTTATAATTAAATTAGAAATTTTCGTTCTAACTTCAATTTACATAAATTTTTAGTTGTTATTATTTAAAATAAATTATTTTAAATATTCAAAATCCATTAAAATTGTTAAAATAAAATTTTTAAATTTGTTTTGAAAATCCAGGTTGTTACAATATCCTTCACTTAAAATCTTTTCGTCCTCGAAAAGGAACGAAGCTGAAAGTTGTTTAACTAACCAACTCAACTTTCATTCTAGCTTTAATTCTTCAACTTTTCAGTTTCTAAAAATTTTCTAATTTTTCAAATATTTGGCTAACACCCTAAATTTTCAGAAAATTTCGCCATAACCTCCTTTGTATGGGTTGATCTTTAAAACCGCAACTTGCCTCACAGGGCCCTCACCAATCCAAAAGAAAAAGAAAACGCCAAGCGGCTAGCCAATCGTCTCATAAAATCATCAAAACCCAAACAAAACAGTAAATACATACCTATTTGTCGGGCATACAATTTTATTCCTCTTTTGTAGCCTCCTTGTTATGACCTGTTCATTTTATATACATGCATATGTATGCAATTCTAACAAATGTTCAATACAATTTAATATTTGATTCGATTTTGCTAAATTTGTTATTCTTTTTCAAATTGGTTAAATTAATTATCATTCTAATAATTTAATTAGTCAAACTAATAATCATACAACACAACCATCAATCAATTGGTTAATTAAATTTTCAAACATATACTTTTCTATATATACTCAAAAAGCACATTTTTGATGCCAAATCACAACAATAACCCTATCTAGTTCTGGGTCTCACACCATTCGACTGGTAACATATAGATATACCACTTTCGAACTCGGACATAAACACCGATGATGATGTCTCACCATCAGAATCATCTCCGAGCGACTAGAGTGTGATTCTATATCTACCCAGTATATTTGAGACCTCGAATACACATTTGCAAGACGTATATTCAAATTCTTCATATACTCGATTGTCCAAATTTAATATAAAATAAATAATCAAATACGTTTAATAAGATTTAAATTTTCAAAACAAAATTTGTTTTCATTTTTTTTAAAAATAACACTCTTCGGACTCATTCTAGGATACTACTAATCCCATATCTAACGAGTCACTCTTATTGGATATTGCTAATCCAATCTCTGATGAATTCTTTTGTTCGGTTCTAATGTGTCTTGTTCTTGAGCACTGTAAACCAAAGCTCTGATACCAAATGAAATGACTCAAAGTTCCCCTTATGGGGAAAGCCCACATTGTGTTGAGAACAAAACAAATCAGAACTTAAACAGTTGAACATTTCATTGTTATTACAACAATTTACATCAGAGTACAAGAATATTCTAGAGTATGATTAATTGTACAACAAAAAATAATATCAGAGATTTAAAAATTACATAGTAACGAAAAATAAGGCATAATTATAATGCGTAGCGGAAAATCTTTTCGAATATAGCTCTAGCTGTAATCGAAGATCCTATTAAATAGAAATCTGCAAAACCAAAACTATTGACTGCCCGTGTGGAAAATATGGGCACCCAGAGTTTAGGAAGGAACAATAAACTCCAGGTCAGTCATGGGACTGGTATGAGAACTCAAAACAGTTATTAATTTGATTTTAAAGTTAGGTAAATCAAGGGACCACGCCGTATAACACGGAACGGGTTTACCCCCAAGAATACCAGTACATAAACAGCACAATGCTAATTTAAGAAAAATGAAGATATTATAAGACTTAGGTCCCATCACACAATGCAACGCAAGCCAAAGGATAGAGTTTTTCCTTATAATTGCCAAAAAATGCGTGGTACGCAAAATTTCTCTTTTATTATTACTATAAGTGCATAGTGTAGAAATTAGTTTCGAAAGTAAATGTATCAATAATAGACGGCATGAGTGCCTCATCCGACTATGTCGCAATATATAGGTTTACAATCAAAACCGTAATGTCGTATTGGAAGTTGGGTTTCCATCATGAGTAAAGGCTAGGGACGGTCTCCTTTCCTATTCGAGACACTCTAACAAATGTCTCAGGATTCAGACGCTGGCGAACCTTTGGATCCTGCAAGGCCGGTCCACAAATACTTTAGTGGATTGGCCCATTGTAACAACCCGCTCATTCGATGATAATAGATTTAAATATTTTTATTTAAATATATCGTCGTGTCAGATGTGTCACTCAAAATTTCGTTTTTCACAAACAATAAAATTAGGATTCAGGACCACTTCCATTGAGTCTGGATCGTCGTTTACGACCTTTTTGACTATAAGCGTCGATACATTCGGAGTTAGGTAAAATTTGGTCGTTTTCTCATTTGAGTGTATGACCGAAATATCACTTTTCGCATACGAATGAATTTGTACTCGAAACCAGTTTCATTGAATTCAAAACGTCGTTTAGTTGTTTGAAAACTATAAACTTTGATATGTTCGGGCTTCGAAAATTTGAGACTTTGGTTAGGTCTTGGTTTGACTAACCTAGCCTACCTTATAACCCCTACCTAGCTCTCTCTTCCTCTCATTCAATTCAAACACTTAAAAGAAAAAGGGAATGGGAAATTAAAATTCCTAAGCCCTAACTTGATCTTGGAGCTCCAATTCTTGAGGAAATCATGTGTAGAGAATTGGGTAAGCTTCTCCATCTTCTCCATCTTGTTTCCTCTTCAATTTATGATCTTTCCTAAACCTAGTTCTTAGGAGATATTATGTATTCATGTGTAGATTGATGATTTATGTGCTATATTGGAGGAAAGGTTGTTCTTGCTAGCTATTGGATTGATTTCTTGCTTCTAGCAAGCAAAGGTGAGTTCTTTTTGAACTCACATCTATGCCACAAGCCATTGGCTTATACAAGTGTAATTTAGTGTTCATATGTGTTTGCATGGGCTAGTGAATTGGTTATGTTAGTGTAACTTAGCCGATTCCATATGTTTATGTTCCGTTGAGTTGAAATTATAAGTAGGATTGCTTACACAATCTTATGCACATGTTTTGAGTTGATTTGGTGATGTTGTGAAGCTCCGTTGTCCCTCGACATAGTTCTAATCCGTCACAAGTCACTTGAATCATACTCGATTTCTTTGGTTAGAGAATTTGTTCATTTTTGAATACATAATCGAAATCATTGCAATCACATACACACACACACACACACACACACACATATATATATATATACACATATATGTTTGTGCATGTTTTTTTTGTGTTATGAGTCGCTTCGGCATGTTATTGATGCTTCATTTTCACTTAGAAAATGTTAGAAGCCGTCACCATTGATCTGGCCTCGTCCGAGAGCCACCTCATTTCCTAAGCAAAAATGGCCACACTTTAGATCAGACGTCTGTCCAGGAGGGGGACAGACGTCTGTCATTGTTTAGGAAGCAAAATAAATAATTGCTCCAGCTCAGACGTCTATCCAAAAATGGACAGACGTCTGTTCAGACTCTTGGGAAATAGTTTTCTTGACAATAGACGTCTGTCCTTGGGGTGACAGACGTCTGTCACTGAAAATCTGTTATTGGCCGTGGAGACCATGGTCAATAGTTTAGGCCCATCCAGGCTCTTTCCCGGCCTGAGCTCGGCCCGTTCGGACTCCATTTGTGAACTTCAGCTTTACAAATTCACAGATTCCAGCAGCTCGATTCATCGACTTTGATTCCCATTTGATTCTTCCATTGTTGATCCTTCTTGGCCGATTCACATTTGGTTATGATGTGAATTGAATAAGTGATCATTTTAAAGCCCGTGCGCTCTATTTTGTGCATCGAATTTATTCGATACTCTTGTTAAGATGATTCACGCCTCCAAAATGTGAATTATCGACTTAATATCCTTTGAGTCTATTTCGATGTAGTTCAAAACCTTCGGGGTGCTAGTTTGGGATTTTGATTCGTTCGATGAACGAAGTTACAATCGTGATCCCTTGATTTCCTGTATGTTGTTGTGATGTGAGTTTATGTTTCATGATGTTTGTGTTCTATTAGCTACGGCGACGGTTTTGATGAATAATTGAACCACAATGGATAATGGGGTTTTATATTGTCAATGGGCATCGAACCAATGTTTAATCAGTTTTTAAATTCAAATCCTTTTAAAGTAAATTTGGTTTCTAAACCCAGTTCTGAATCTATTAATTTATATACGATTCCTTATATTATTGATCGGACAAGAAATTTAGTTTATTTACCTTAGTAAAATTAAGGACTATCAGCCCTTATACGTTTACTTCGGCGAATAACTCTTGGACTCATGCGTTCGAACATGTGTGATGATTTTCTCTTTTTTGAAAAGAAACCAATTACGAGTTCGTAAATATTCGAGAATAGCATGTAGTTATGGGACATGTTGCTATTTCCTTATATTAACTAGCTCGGAGTAATTTCTATTCACCCAGATCGATGTGATCCTTTATGACTTGTGTTTTTTGGTCCTCGATCGCCGGAGTGGGATTTACATTTCTTGGATTTCACTTCTGGGACTTCAATCCAACCTTTATAATTTATGTTTTGTGGTCCTCGATCGCCCGAGTGGGATTTACGATTCTTTGATTTCACTTCTAGGACTTCGGTCCAACCTTTATGATTTATGTTTTGTGGTCCTCAAATTCCCTAGTGGGATTTACGATTCTTGGATTTCACTTCTAGGATTTCGGTCCAACTTTCTATGATTTATGTATTTTCCTTCTCCGGGGTCATGACCTGGCTCCGTGGCGAAGCTTCGGCTCAAACAAATAGGTTCACTACCTAGAGATCGTATCTCATCTGAGGAGTTTCCACTTTTTATGATGTTTTCTGGATCGTTCTTTATTTGGGGAGTTACCACTGGATCGTTCCTTATCTGGGGAGTTTCCACTTTTTATGATGTTTTCTGGATTTCTCGTGATTTCTGGATTCTTGATTACTTTGATGCGGTGTGCATCAATTTGATTTGTGATTACTTTGATGCGATGCGTGTCAATTTGATTTATATTTGGCATTCCGTTGTCATTCACGTGTTTAGTTTATTTGGCATTCCGTTGTCATTTCCTGTTGTGTGCTATTATTTGAATGTTGCATTTTATATTAGCTAGGAGATTATTTAGAGATATTTGTGTGCTGACATTCCATTGTGATTTCCTGATTGTGTTGACATGCCATGTTCATGTCATCCTATGTTATATCTCTTGTTATCTCAGTTTATTTGATAAGTACTGCTAGACTGATCCATTTATTGTCTATTTCCTTATAAATAATACTCGGGTCAGGCCGAGTCATTTTAGGTTGTCCTTTGGGTCTCATCACAGGATTGATCTTCCGCCTTCAGCTTGCTACTCTGTCTCCACAGTTTTATGTACTTTTGTACCTATGACATTATCTATGATAGTGTACATATTCTTTTATTTAGATCATGGTGTATGTATCTATTCTTTTAGGATTAGTGGATCTTTGTTGACCACTATCTTGTGGTATACATCCTTGTTTTATTCATATCTATTCCGCCTTTGTGATATGAATATTCTGTGTCTGGCTTTGAGATATATCATATTTATATTATTGTTGTTGTCTATTTTATACTGCTTTCCGGATTGCATATAGCCGTTGTGTAGTTGCCCTATGAGCCGAATGGTCATGTCGAAATTTTAATCGGTATCAGAATTCTATGTGCGTACCTCACATGGAGTAATCATATAATCAGTTGCTCTTCAAAAACTTCATTCTCCGTTCTGGTCTACGACATTTCTCTGAAATGAACTGGACGATAGTGGGTATAGAGGCGGGGCACTACAGTTGGTATCAGAGCCAACTTTCCAGAACAGTGTAAGATAGTATGACGATGGTATTGTCTTAAGCCTCTCTCGGGAATCGTGCTTTAGGGTTTTAATTAGAGTCTTAAGACCTGTCATAGCTTATCTCCCTATACAATTTCATTTTGATTGAATTCGCCTCGTTTGAATTCAACTTGTGACTAACTTTTTCCTCCTTCTTTTTTCCTTAAAGAAGTGAAATAGTTGGTCGTGGTCGTGTAAGTGCCGGTCCACCCAGTGTACGAGGGGTGTTTGAGTATCTAGTGACCTATTTTTAGTCTTTTAGAATAGTTATTGACTCGTCTCCTTCGGGTTGATTTCTATAGTCCATCTAGGGTCTGTGTGCTCTACTGGTGCTTTTGTTTCATTCCTTGTATCACACTTATCTTGTTGATCATTTATGATCCTTGTAGTTGATCGATCATTGGATAACTTTCCAGTGTGTTGTTACGCACGTCGTAAGCATCTTTGATTCTGACATTTCTTGATTTCTAGTTAAGATTGTTTCATATGTCGTTACGTACCTAGCATAGTCTATTGATCAGTTATCGGTCGGTATGGAGATACCATGTCTTTATGACTGAATCTACTCCCTAGTTGTCAGCTATATAGTTCTAGATCAGTGTGAGATCACCAAGCCTTTGGGCTAAAACAACTCATTTGTTACTTCGTTGTACCGGTGTGAATCACCAAGCATTTGTGCTAAATTAACTCAACAAATGTGCAACAATACATTTGTATTACATCGTTGCATTCCAAACTCAAGGTCAAGAACGAGGGAAAGCATCCTGCTTCTTGTGATCCTTCTTCTTGAGTCAAGGTACGTGTCATTAATTCCTTAATGTCATTACCTTGTTCAGAGATTATTTTATTTATGTTCTTTTGTTATATGTCGATCGTGTTCTTCGTCATTAAAAGATATCATTTGTGTTTTATTCGTAAGTTAATAAAAGAATTTTATTTCCTTTATGCCATCCCGAATGATTTATTGAATTTTTATATTTTCACGAGATTTGTGTGGACTTTATAAATTTTGAGGACTTTCGTGTGTTAACTTGTCCGTTGGGTGCGTTAAGGATCTCGAACGAGACATGGGACGCCATGTTGTCGTTCAGATTTCCTAAACATCATTATGTGACAATCCGACATTCGAAATGATTCCAAAACTTAAAATTCTCTTAATAAGTTAATCAAAATAATAATATTTTGGGGTTTTTGGTGATTTTTCCTAATCGTTTGTTATTTTTCTAAATAATTCATTTCTAGATATCCTTAGAGCAATTCCAAGAATTTGAGTGGTTCAAGATTTTCAGTTAGAAATTATCTTTAATCTTTTCTTTGAGTAAATTAAATAACTCCGGAACAACCCAAAAAGTTATTTATTTGTGTCTCTTGTTTCTGAATTTCAGATCTTTGATTTTCGAGAATTCTTAGTGATTGAGAATCTCGCCTAATTCTTAATCCTTGTTTCGATTTGCTAAAGAGAATTTATTATTCTTGTGATAGTATGGGTCTTCTTATTTTCTTTAGTGAACAATCACTCAAGAGAATGGGAGTTCCCATTGGGGAAGGAAGATTTGGGTTTTTCGATCCGCGGCGAACTCAATAATTCCTTTTTCGAATATATGATCTAGTCAATCATCCGGAAGTGCGATTGTCAATTCACTTATGGACTTAGCCTTGCGCTGTTCTTAGAAATGAATATCGAAAGGATGAGCTCTTTTGATATTCCTCCTTTATTCGTTTGAATAATTTGGATTAACAATTGTCTCCGCACATTTGTTAACACTTGTCTGTCAAATCTTTGGGGATTATGACCTCTTTGGTTTAATCTCATCTTGTTAGAGAAATTGTCTATTGCTTCTTTGATTAATTGCTGATGTTTCTGCGATTTGAGATTTTTGGCAGAAAATTATCTTGAATCATGTTGTTCCGAAGTGATTAGTTGTGCACTACTTATCCATCATCTTCTCGATGTTCCCGATTTTCTAAAGTCGATACTCGAGTTTCTGAATATTGGGAATTTCGTATAGTTCTTAATGATTCATCTTTATGGTTACTACATGAGATTTAGTACCTGGTTAGAAATTGATTTCCCCGAATAGTTCGTTGGTATTTCGTTACCAACCTTGAATCATTGATTATTCCTTCGAGAATTGCTCTCCTTAGCTAAATTTGTTGGAATCTCTGAGTGGTTCTTTTGTGGGCGCCAGCCACCTTGTCGCAAGACTAAAGTGATGAAGATCGGTGTTTGCTACGTCGTCATGATTGAGTTTTGGGAATGGAGTAGTTAACCACCATAATTTCCCATTTCATATCGTAATAGAAATATCAACTATTGATATCTCACGTTTGTAAGACGTAGTCCCGTTGCTCCTTGAAATTCCAAATTAGATTCGCTTGGTTTTTGTGCATTATATTGATTCAAATTCCCTTGAGAATCATACAAAGAAAGGCTATTCTATTCGAATTTATAGCGCTTATGAATTTTTCTGGAATTATTTTACCCATTTGGGATGACTACCTTCATGGATAATGGAATTCGAGATTGAACTCAAGTTTTTATGATCTTGTGAGACGAAATTGGGATCTCACCTAGCCGTTGGTGTGACCTTTTGATTTCATGTCGGTTCTTGTGGTACCACTCCGTGGTATTATTTTTGGTTGTTACTCATTACTTTATTCTTAAGGAATTGCGAGGACGCAATTCTTTTAAGGGGGAAGTCTGTAACAACCAGCTCATTCGATGATAATAGATTTAAATATTTTATTTAAATATATCGTCATGTCTGATGTGTCATTCAAAATGTCGTTTTTCACAAACGATAGAATTAGGATTCGGGACCACTTCCAATGAGTCTGGATCGTCGTTTACGACCTTTTTGACTATAAACATCGATACATTCAGAGTTAGGTAAAATTTGGTCGTTTTCTCATTTTAGTGTATGACTCGCATACGAATGAATTTGGACTCGAAACCACTTCCACTGAGTTCAAAACGTTGTTTAGGTGTTCGAAAACTATAAACTTCGATATGTTCCTGGCTTCGGAAATTTGAGACTTTGGTTAGGCCTTGGTTTGACTAACCTAGCCTACCTTAAAACCCACACCTAGCTCTCTCTTCCTCTCATTCACTTCAAACACTTAAAAGAAAAAGGGAATGGGAAATTAAAATTCCTAAGCCCTAACTTGATCTTGGAGCTCCAATTCTTGAGCAAATCATGTGTAGAGACTTGGGTAAGTTTCTCCATCTTGTTTCCTCTTCAATTTATGATCTTTCCTAAACCTAGTTCTTAGGAAATATTACGTATTCATGTGTAGATTGAAGATTTGTGTGCTATATTGGAGGAGAGGTTGTTCTTGCTAGCTATTGGATTGATTTCTTGCTTCTAGCAAGCAAAGGTGAGTTCTTTTTGAACTCACATCTACGCCACAAGCCATTGGCTTGTACAAGTGTAATTTAGTGTTCATATATGTTTGCACGTGCTAGTGAATTGGTTATGTTAGTGTAACTTAGCCAATTCCATATGTTTATGTTCCGTTGAGTTGAAATTATAAGTAGGATTGTTTACACGATCTTATGCATATGTTTTGAGTTGATTGGATGATGTTGTGAAGCTCCGTTGTCCCCCAACATAATTCTAATCCTTCACAGGTCGCTTGAATCATATTCGATTGCTTTGGTTAGAGAATTTGTTCATTTTTGAATATATAATAGAAATTATAGCAATCCGATATATATATATATATATATATATATATATATATATATATATGTTTGTGCATGTTTGTTTGGTGTTACGAGTCGCTTCGGCATGTTATTGATGCTTCATTTTCACTTAGAAAATGTTATAAGCCATCACCATTGATCTGGCCTCGTCCGAGAGCTGTTTGCACCTCATTTCCTAAGCAAAAATGGCCACACTTCAGATCAGACGTCTGTCCAGGAGGGGGACAGACGTCTGTCATTGTTTAGGAAGCAAAATAAATAATTGCTTCAGCTCAGACGTCTGTCCAAAAATGAACAGACGTCTGTCCAAACTCTCGAGAAACAGTTTTCCTAACAACAGACGTTTGTCCTTGGGGTGACAGATGTCTATCACTGAAAATCAGCTGTTAACCAGTGGAGACCACGGTCAACAGTTTAGGCCCGTCCAGGCTCTTTCTTGGTCGGAGCTCGGCCCGTTCGGACTTCGTCTATTAACTTCAGCTTTACGAATTCATGGATTCCAGCAGCTCGATTCATCGACTGTGATTCTCATTTGATTCTTCCAATGTTGATCCTTCTTGGCCGATTCACATTTTTTTATGATGTGAATTGAATAAGTGATCATTCTGAAGCCCATGCGCTCTATTTTGCATATCGAATTTATTCGATACTCTTGTTAAGATGATTCACGCCTCTAAAATGTGAATTATCGACTCGATATTCTTCGAGTTTATTCCGATGTAGTTCAAAACCTTCGGGTGCTAGTTTGGGATTTCGATTCATTCGATGATCGAAATTACAATCGTGATCCCTTGATTTCCTGTATGTTGTTGTGATGTGAGTTTATGTTTCATGATGTTTGTGTTCTATTCGCTACGGCGACGGATTTCATGAATAATTGAACCACAATGGATAATGGGGTTTTATATTGTCAATGGGCATCGAACCAATGTTTAATCAGTTTTTAAATTCAAATCCTTTTAAAATAAATTTGGTTTCTAAACCTGGTTCTGATTCTATTGATTTATATATGATCCCTTATCCTATCGATTCGATGAGAAATTTAGTTTATTTAACTTAGTAAAACTGAGGACTATGACCCCTTATACGTTTACTTCGGCGAATAACTCTTGGACTCGTGCGTTCGAACATGTGTGGTGATTTTCTCTATTTTGAATAGAGACTAATTATGGGTTCGTAAATATTCGAGAATAGCATGTAGTTATGGGACATGTTGCTATTTCCTTATATTAACTAGCTCGGAGTAATTTCTATTCACCCGGATCGATGTGATCCTTTATGACTTGTGTTTTGTGGTTCTCGATTGCCCGAGTGGGATTTACAATTCTTGGATTTCACTTCTGGGACTTTAGTCTAACCTTTATAATTTATGTTTTGTGGTCCTCGATCGCCCGAGTGGGATTTACGATTCTTGGATTTCACTTCTGGGACTTCGGTCCAACCTTTATGTTTTATGTTTTGTGGTCCTCGATCGCCCTAGTGGGATTTACGATTCTTGGATTTCACTTCTGGGACTTCGGTCCAACTTTCTATGATTTATGTATTTTCCTTCTCCGGGGTCACGACCTGGCTCCGTGGCGGAGCTTTGGCTCAAACAAATAGGTTTGCTACCTAGAGATCGTATCTTATCTGGGGAGTTTCCACTTTTTATGATATTTCTAGATCATTCCTTATTTGGGGAGTTACCACTGGATCGTTCTTTATCTGGGGAGTTTCCATTTTTTATGTTTTTTTCTGGATTTTTATTGATTTCTGGATTCTTGATTACTTTGAATCGGTGTGTGTCAATTTGATTTATGATTACTTTGATGCGATGCGCGTCAATTTGATTTATATTTGGCATTCCGCTGTCATTCACGTGTTTAGTTTATTTGGGATTCCGCTATCATTTCCTGTTGGGTGCTATTATTTGAATGTTGCGTTCTATATTAGCTAGGCGATTATTTAGAGATATTTGTGCGCTGACATTCCATTGTCATTCCTGATTGTGCCGACATGCCATGTTCATGTCATCCTATGTTATATCTCTTGTTATCTCAGTTTATTTGATAAGTACAGCTAGATTGATCCGTTTATAGTTTATTTCCTTATAAGTAATACTCGGGTCTGGCCGAGTAATTTTAGGTGCTTCTTTGGGTCTTATCGCAAGATTGATCTTCCGCCTTCAGCTTGCTACTCTGTCACTTCAGTTTTATGTACTTTTGTACCTATGATATTATCTATCGTTGTGTACATATTCTTTTATTTAGATCACTGTGTACGTATCTATTCTTTTAGGATTAGTGGATCTTTGTTGACCACTATCTTGTTGTACACATCCTTGGTTTATTCATATCTATTCTACCATTGTGATATGATTATTCTGTGTCTGGCTTTGAGATATACCATATTTATATTATTTTTGTTGTCTATTTTATACTGCTTTCCGGATTGCATATAACCGTTGTGTAGTTGCCCTATGTGCCAAATGGTCATGTTGAAATTTTAATCGGTATCAGAATTCGATGTGCGTTCCTTTCATGGAGTAATCATACAATCGGTCGCTCTTCAAAAACCGCATTCTCCGTTATGGTCTACGACATTTCTTTGAAATGAACTGGATGATAGTGGGTATAGAGGCGGGGCGCTGCACCCATTCAAGGTAGCTACTCCAATCATGGCATCAATAGCAACTCATCCATTCGATGTGAAGATCGTCGGCCTTGCACCGTCTTCAATCTATTTGACTGTTAGTCGTCGTATTCATTATTCAGAATGGGTTAAACCCGGTCTTTCTGAATAATTCGTGTAATTTATAATCATGTGCTATAAAAACACATCCAACGCCTCATTCCAATTCAGAATATTCTTTTAATAAAATATTCACGTTTTTAGGGAAAGGTTCCCATTAATTTTATCAAAGATAAAACCTTTTAAATTTATTATTTTTAGTCTCAAAAATCATTACTTAATGATTATTCGAATTTAAGAAATTAATCTGATCCTTATCTGGGTTAAAGAACAAATGTCATTTAAAAACAATAGTTCACGATAAACCCAAAATCATCTTCCATCGAAATGGAATCTACACGTAAATCATAACAGTATATAATCGATATAAATTCCCATATCAAACTAATAATATAAATGGAATAACGACAAAGCCTTTTAAATTCCATATATAGTAATAGCCTTCATTCACAGAAGCTCATCTTGATTATTATCAAATTGAATTCCCTTCAATTCAAATTTAATATATTAAATTGAAAAAAAAATTACTTTGGAAAATTCCCATTTAAATCTTAATAAAAGATTTATAAATTTCATATTATTTCTTCACTGTTAATTGGGTTAAAGAACAAATGTTATTTAAAACGTTGTTTACGATAAACCCAAAAATCCAATTCTTTTATTCAATTCCAATTTAATATAAATTAATTGGTAAAATTTCCTAAATATTAATTAAAAGATTTATTCTAAATTGGGTTTAAGAACAGTGTTAATAAAGACATCGTTCACGACAAACCCAAAATCCCATTTAATAATAATGTAAGGTTCTGAATAAGAATTATATTGGCTTATATACAATATCAAATTCTGAAACTAACAAATATTGTATTAGGAATAACGATATATATATATATCTTCCAAATTCCCTATAACAATATCTATATAATCACGGAATCCACTATCGAAATATTCCAAAGATAATTTCCATTTAAATCCATTCCAATATATAAAAATATATATCGGAATGTTCTGGTTATTTTAAAACCATTTTTCAAATTTAATTTATTTACTTAAAAATAATTAAATTATTATACTATAACTAGTTCATTTTAATAAAAATATATTTTCGTCTTTATGAAATTGGAATTTTTCATCGAAAATCTTTCAAAATCATTTATTATGATTTTACATAATTTTTCCATATTTTTAATAATTTTATTATCGCCCGTACAGTCGGTTTCCAATAACGGCCACCGAACTGCATCCATGGAGAAATTGATTTGGACATATCTCCAAATCTAAATGTTAGATTTCAAATCTCTTACGTTCGTTGGAAAGCTCTTTTCGACACGAACCCAACGGTTCCAGTTTTAGGAGAATCCGATGGTCGGATCTCCCGTAATGTCAATTTGAAGTTAATGGTTGAAATTCGCGAACAGTCGCTGCGCGACGCGTTCTATTCAGGCCATTAAGTATATATAATATATATATATATTATATATATTATATATATTTCGTCGATTTCCATTTAAAACGTATTATATAAATCATTTATAAATTCATTTTAAAATGATTTCAACTTCATTTTAAATTTTATATCAAAATTGAATATTCTTGTCTAAACGATGAATATTTTGATGAATCATACTTACATTGAAAATGTAATTTTTATTGTTACAACATTTTTATTTAAACAACAAATATTTTAATGAATCATACTTGCATAAAAATTGTAATTTTTAATATTGCAATATTTTTATTCAAACTTGAATCTTTTTCACCATTTCTTATATATAATGAAAATGTAAATTTTTATTGTTAAAACTTTTTAATTCCAATCAATGAATATTTTTCATTATTCCTACAATCGATAAAAATGTGAATTTTATTGTTTAACCTTTCTATTTCAATCAATGAATATTTTTCATTAATTCTACATTCAATAAATCTGTAAGTTTTTATTGTTTAACCTTCCTATTTCAATCAATGAATATTTTTCAGCTTTACTATCATATAAATGATTTACATTTTTAATTTAGCAAAATCTCTTTAATAAATCATACATACAATAAAAATATAATTTTTATTGTCTAATATTTTTAATGATTTTATAATACAAGCAAAATGTCATTTTCATTGTTTAAGCATTTTATTTTAAACATTGAATATTTTCAAACATTTCTACCCATACAATAAAAATGTATATTTTTATTGTTAACATATTCTATTTTCAAATAATGAATATTTTGTTTATTCATACATACAATAAAAATGTGATTTTTATTGTAAACATTTTCTTTTCAAAACAATGAATATTTTATTGGTTCATACATTCAATAAAAACGATATCTTTATTATTTAAATATTTTTATTTAACACATGAATATTATTTTAAAATATTCTTTATTTTCCAAATTAGAATAAGACCCAAACAATTACCATATAATGTTATTTATATGGATTTCATACATCGCATGTATACAACAATAATGATAAACAATCATTAAAAATTCATACAACATCCAGAGTGCATTTTACAACTGTATGAGTATTAAAATAAATAAATAACGCTCATCACAGCCTGTAAATCAATCGATTGACATACGCCTAAATACCGGGATTAAGGTATGTCAAATATCATTCCAATACCCGTGTGGGGTTTTCAAACAACAACAGTTTATTTATTTGTGTAGTTGGGCGATGTGAAAAATTTATTATCCTAATCATATCAGATAAATGGGTGTACATAAACAAATCGTCCGATTTATAAATGAATATTTATTTATTTCTTTTCATGATAATTTTATTCCATTCATATATATACGTTAAAAATTATATTTTTAACGATAAATTTTTTTATTCAACATATGAATATTTTATTTTCTATTTCACACCACAATCACATAACAATATAGTCCAAACAAACAATCATGGTTTCAATCAAAGGTGTCGGGTGCTATTAAGCACCGTCTGCATCATAATATATATATATAAAAAATTGTAAATAAATTGAGTGAGGAGTTCTCACCTT
This sequence comes from Allium sativum, assembly GCA_030737875.1. Lineage (NCBI taxonomy): Eukaryota > Viridiplantae > Streptophyta > Magnoliopsida > Asparagales > Amaryllidaceae > Allium > Allium sativum. Next base: position 481,419,121 of record CM060922.1, read on the forward strand.
TGGGATCCACTCCGCCGGTTTAATTTTCTGAATTTCTGAACAGTTCGGATTTTCCCAAAATTCCAACGCAATCTTTTTCACGTTGTTCACAGTAAAAATCATATTTTTAATATGATATTTATATATATATTTAAAAAACCGCATTTTAAACAATGATATTTATAAATAAAAATCATGTTTTCCTATACAATGAAAAATAATGTTTTCCTATACAATAAAAAATAATGTTTTCCTATACAATGAAAAATAATGTTTTTATATGTAATGAAAAGTAATGTTTTTATATACAATGAAAAGTAATGTTTTTATATACAATGAAAATCATATTTTTCTTTAAGCTATATATATATATATATACATATAAAAAGATTACTTTCTTAAACTGTTCTATATATTTTTAAAAATTCCTATTTTAATTTCAAAGTTATTTCTATGGAAAACCATATTTTTATAACAAAGTATTTATAAATAAAAATCACATTTCTATAACATTATATATATATTAAAAATCTCATTTTTAACAAGGCTATTTTATTTGACAAAAACAATGTTATTTTTTTATTAAAAAAAACCTTAATTTTTATTGATCTAAAAACATTTCAAACATATTTTTAAACGATGTAAAATCCTATTTTTAATCATGCTTTTCATATAAAAATTACATTTTTATTTCAATTTTATTTACTTCCAAAAATTAATTACATAAATCATTAAGTAAACAATGTTTTTATATTTTTCAAATCAATGTTGTTTTTATTTTAAGTTGTTACATATATATATTATAAATCGTATTTTTATTTTTAAAACTATATATATTTTATAAATTCCAAATTATATTGTTACAACAAAGTATATTTATATTTTTAAAACAAAGAATATTTTATAATATTCTTTTCTAAAACAATGTTATTTTATAGAAATCACATTTTAATTTAAACTATTTTATTTTTAAATTTTCAGATTTTAAACAAATGTGTTTTTTTATAATAAATAAAATCTGAATTTAAAACTATGGGTTTTAAATTAACTAAATAATTAAAAGAAAATAACCTTTCTTCCTCTGTTCAATTCCCTGTAACCCTCATCGTCTTTATCAATTTGGGAAAGCCGCCTGCGCCACCTCTACAACGCGTCGGACCAGAATCGGAGGCCAACACGTCGTCGAGCTTCGCGCCGCCCTTCCCCGGCTCTGCCCATGTTGAACTCGATCACCATCATGGCTCCCAAAATCGGTTCGACGCCTACGACTTTGGACAACAATTTTGATCGACTCAGGAAAATTTAAATCATCAGAGCCGTATGATTTGGTAGACCTAGGTTTATACTTTGGTTTTTGTTCAAGAAGATCTAAATTTTATTGTGAGGATCGTGAGAGAATTTGAAGGGAAGGATCGAACGTTTCCGCTGTTGGTTTAGAACAATGGCGGCTGCTCATTTGCGAAGAGTAGAATTAGGGTTTGATCGTATATGGCCATATACCATGATATATATACCATTTAAAACAATATATTTAATTTAATTTTAAAATACTAGTTTATCGTCACGAACTCCAAATCAAACCCAACGACTGTTGCCCCTAACTAAATACCCCCATTCCGAACACAATGGGATATGTTTCGTAAGCCAATTCGACCATTTCAATCAGTTTTTCTTTAAATTAAAATATAAATCAATATATATTTAATTTTAAACGTACATTTTAATTTACTTAGGCCACATACTGACTCCAAAAATTCCCGAAAAATAAATCTAGTTATGCTTTGACGATATGGTCCTACCAAAATTAATTTCGTCGAATTTGGAGACCGTTTGAAAACGGGTCATTTTATGGTCAATCAATTTCAAATTTAAACTGTCAAAACACATTTAAATTTACTGTGCACACATATAATTACAAAAAATTTGAAAACTGGAATCTAGCAATAATTTGACATTCCGGATCCAATAAAAGTGGTTTCATCGAAAACGGAGGTCGTATGCCAAAATATTTATATATTAAATTAAAATATATATATATATTCCATAACGACTATTTTAAATATTAAATAGGGCATAACTTTTTATTTGCGCTATGAAATCTGGATTTTTCAGATTCGTTAGAAAGATATTTTTAAACAGATTCTAATATTTCTGGTTTTACTGAAATCCGATTTATTTTGAATCCTTTAATTCAATTGAAATTTGAAATCGAATTTTCAAACTACCGCGCCATTTCTAACTCCTTTTATAATTAAATTAGAAATTTTCGTTCTAACTTCGATTTAAATAAATTTTTAGTCGTTATTATTTAAAATAAACTATTTTAAATATTCAAAATCCATTTAAATTATTAAAATAAAAAATTTAAATTTGTTCTGAAAATCCAGGTTGTTACAAAAATGCAATAATGTTAATGGATACTTTGCACATGGCTGGATTACAACGAGAATATACAGAGTTGAGGAGAAGAGAAATAATGAGGCGAAGAAGAGAAGAAGTTCTTTAGTTTTAGTTGACTATGTAGCACGTCTGTATTGTTAAATTTCTAGCATGTGTCATTTATCATTAATGTAAGCTTTTTGTTTAGTTAGTGCTATCATTAAGAAATCCATTGTTGTATGTTACTACGATTTAATATTTAAAAATCCACTAAAATTTTCAATTAAATCGTTATGTTATAAAAATGTTTCTACAACGACTTTCTGAAAATTCAATTTTGACATAACTCGAAATCTGCAATATGAAATCTTGTTTTTTCTCTTTCATTTGAAAACTATAATCTAATAGATCCAAAATATTCTTGTTTTAAAGAATTCTAACTTAAACTGAATCATGTACACTCAGTTGAAGTTTATATCGTAAAAATACGAACTACTATGATGTTGCGAGCTCGTTTTTAATTCATTTATATTAATAGGAACAAACTTTGATTAATTAATAAATTCCTTTAATAGTGAGTTAATCAATCGGGTCGTCTTATGTTGTTATCGATATATATGGAGTTAAACGATCGGGGCATCCTATTTTTAGTTAGAAAATTGGGATACAATGAGGCAAAGAAGAGAAAAGGCCTTTAGTTTTAATTGACTATGTAGCACGTCTGTATTGTTAAATTTCCAGTAAGTGCCTTTTATTATTAATGTTAGCACTTTGTATAGTTAGTGCTATCGTTGAGAAATCAGTTGTTGTATGTTAGTACGATTTAATAATTAAAAATTCATTAAGTTTATAAATTAAGTCATTATGGTTTAAAAAAGATTCTACATCGATTTTCTAAAAAATATATTTTGACGTAACTCGAAGTCTACAATTTCAAATCTTGATTTTTCTCTTTCATTTGTAGACTATAATCTAATAGATCCGAAAGATTCTTGTTCAAAGAATTCCGACCTAAATTTAATCATGTACACTCAATTGAAGTTCAAACCGTAAAACTATGAACTACCGAGATGTTGCATGCTCGTTTTTAATTCATTTATGTTAATACGAACTAACTTCGATTTATTAATTAATTCCTTTAATAATAAGTGAATCAATCGGGTTGTCCTATGTCGTTAACGATATGTATGAAGTTAAATGATCGGGTTATCCTCTGTTTAGTTAGAAATTTGGGATACAATTATAATGTAAATTGGAGTTATATGATTTAGGGCTTCCTCGGTTTTGTTAATCATTCACAGGCTTTGGAAATCGTAGCTCAAACAGAGCAACGTGGATACAACATAACGTTCGGCTTAATAGCGTCGGTTGGTACGTAAAGCAAAATGGCTACAGTATAACGTCTGGACTAATAGTGTAGGTCGGTACGTAAAGAAAGTAGCTATAGTATAACGTCATAGTAAATGTCAGTCAAAGTGGCTACAGTATAAAGTGGGAGCAGTGACCGTTATATCTATGTCAGAGCAACGTGGTTGTAGATGTAAATTATCTAAGGGTGTCGGCAACATCATAATTGGTTTTATTCACTCCATACAACGAGGGTAAATATATCTAATGGTTTTGCTCACAATTCTTCACCCAAACAAATTTTTTTGTTCTCCACAACTTAGCATACCAAAAGTTATTCCTTCATGGCCCACGTCTATGGATTCTTGCTGGTGGCCAGCTCAAACTCCGCCAGATAGTCCAAGGACTGATGGTGATTGGTTTATTGAATACCAAGAGCAGCAATATGAGGATGTGCATCGTGAGTACCCAAATCTAATCCAACTGAGGCTTTAGGATCCTGTTGAACCTCCTTTTGAATAAAAAGTTCATCCTGTTTTAGCTGCTCAACCTCCAACTGAAGAAGTGACAGAACAATTTTCAATTATTCAACCTGTATATGAATAAGAGGTACGATCAGTTTTAGTTACTTAACCTCCTTACAAGCAAGAGATTGACTCATATCTCGTTTGTTTCCACTATGTGTACGCGGTGGAGGTAGTGGTAAGGATGGATGGAGAAAACATTGGTCGTAGAATCCAGTTATGCTCATTATGGTCGAATGGTTGTAGTTACTCTGAATGGATTAATGACTGTTTATGTCTAAGGGGTATTTCTTACGCCAATGAGTTAGAACAAGAGATACGACATCTTAGAACTACTTTACAATCTTTTTAGGTTGAACGTAACATTTAGTGTGCTTGCTTAAGTATTTATCTGGTTAACATATATTGTATCCTAAGTTGTAGTACCTATTTCCTATGTATGCCTTAACAAAATGTAATTCGATATTAATAAATATCGACTTGAGAAGTTTAGTACGATGACATACATGACCAAGAACAGGAAAGAAGTGTAATTCAAAGTGACATATGGAAAAACATATGATCATTAACGAAAAAGGGTATAACCGTATTAATATTGACATATAGAACAACACATGACATAAACAATAATGACATACAGAACAACAAAGAAACAATACTAATATCACTACACATACCATAATATGCAATATACAACATGCCAAACATAACCAAAATATACAAAACATGATGTAGCATTTACAAAAGGACGTATAACATAAACATCAATCAATGTGAATAGAATCGCTACTAGATGCAGCAAAACTGTCATCATCGACGTCATTAGAATCGTCGAGTGGAGGTGAATCGGGGCCATGACCTTGTTGGATCTGGGCCTGTAACTCAGCTCTGCACCTCATAATGAGCCTGCTACTTGACCAAAGCTGTTTGAAAACTCTGGTACATCAGCTGCATGTAGTCAAGCGCCATATGCTCAAATGCAGGCAGCAACCGTCTATCGTGGTCCATATATAGAGAATACCGATATTTTGACAACAAGAATTATACGAAGGAAAATAATAGAAGAACAACTTATATAAATGAATTTTAAAAATCTTACATACCTGATATGGATGATACATACCGGCTGATGGTACATCGGGAAGGTGAACTGACAAATACTGTAATGGATACTCTACTACCTGACCTTGTATAGTATACGCCCTAAAAGTGTGAGGTAGGGGGTCCAACTCACCATACTGCGTGTACTGAGATGATATAGGCTCAAATGTGGTAAGAGGCATTGGAAATCTCCCGGAAACTATAGACGGGGAAATATTATCAGAGTTTAAACCCGGAATATAATCTGGTAAATAGTTAGCTTGTGGGGTTTCTCGAACCCAATAGGAATCGAAGTCTTCGGCAACTGTAAAGGGTTCACCGTCCACCCATCCTATGGCCCTCATACTCTGAATATATGTCGGTCCTACTCGTATATCACAAACGTATCATCTTATAGGAGCATATCAAAAGGAATACTAACAATACTGTATAACTGTATCCAACAACGCTCCCCCAAATACCATAAAAATTGGCAAGTAGGTACCTAAAAGCAAACCCTACGCCTCAAAATACTATAGTGAAAGGTGAGGGGATAACCCTGACCAGGCGCTGAAAACCCTATATACTGCTCCCATGGACGTACAATAATGCTACTCCACCGCCTTATATCTATTTGTTGCCACACCTCCGTAAGCTCGTTATGCACTCCCAATACAACACGAGGAACATGCATAACTGTACCCCCAATGACACAGTCTAGGAAAATATATATAAGGTGTGACGTTCGCCTCAGGGATAAGTATAGGGTGCATGTTAGCCGTGTACTCGTAACACCAAAAGGGAAGAATGTATCAGAAACCAAATTTGCTGTAACCCAATCATATATATGCAACTGCTCAATGTCTACCAGGCCAGCTAAAAAACCAAGTCTAACCATCCCTTTATCGTTGCTAAAAAAATGTGGATCCAAAAAGGTATAATAAAAAGGCTCGGATCACAGGGGTATGCATATCCTCAGTGGCCTGATGATCAACTATATCCTGCTATAGAGTAGGGAGAGTAACAGCACCTCCTCTAACCGAATCCGGGTCTTGACCCGGTGAATGAAGGAAAAACTCTCAACCTCCTCAAATGATGAATCAAAGGGAACAAGGACACGGTCAGGACGACCTGCCTCTGTGTCGGTGAGCATGTAAAAATCTTAAAGAGTCTCCCTAACTCAAAATCAAGAAAATGAAATGTAATGACCTGCCTTTTTGACTGGTTTTCGCTGGTAATTAAACCGACTCGAACTGTTCATAATGATGGATTGTTAGGGGTACTTACATATTTGTACAAAAGTAAAAGAACATTTCCATTTTCATTACAATAATATTACATCATAGTTACCAAAAATATCATAGTATAACAGTTACACAGCGGAAATATATATATATACACACACACACACACACACTCCCAGCGAAAGGAAAATAATCCAAAGTAAAGCTCTAGCTCCATGATATAAAATCTCTAGCTAAAACCCATAATCCTTCTTCAACTAACTCCAAGGCTGTATCTGTAAATAAACAACTAGCTGCACGTATGGAAAATTATGGGCACCTAAAGTTTAGGTGTGTGAATAATAAACTCTAGGATAGTCATGGGGATGGTGTGAGAACTCAAAAACACTTGTTTTTAGGGTTTATTTTAAAGTTAGGCAATTCATTGCACCATGTCGCTAAACACATAATGGGTTTAGTCCATATGAATACCAGTGCATAGAAATTCGTAATGACTTTGAAAAATGAAGCTACCAAAAACTCATCCCAAATCACACAATGTAAGCGCACACCAAATGAGCGAGTTTTGTCTTATGCTAACCAACAATATGGTTTGATTCGTGAAAATATTCTTTCATATTATTATTAGTGCATAGTGTGAAAAACCTTTCGAAAGTAAATATATTAATCTTAGCCAACATAATACCCCATCCTATTATCTTGACGTATAGTATACAGTAAAAACCGTACGGACTTATAGTGGAGAATTGGATGCCAACAATGACCAAGGCAAAGGATCTTTCTTACCGAACCATGGAAACGCCTCTGGAGGGACGTTCTCGGGAGAAACAACTGATCAATCTCCTGCTAATACAAGACCAGACCATCTCTATATACTGACTCCGCTAGATAAGCCCAAATATGACATTCATCAGTCGTTACTAACCTTTAAACTGGGATCCCGAAACCAACACAACCACAAAAGTAGTTTTCCACATAGGTTAATGCTGGGGCACGATACCATGGTACACCTTTTATCTAGAAGGGGATGACCATACCCTAATGGGTTCGACCAACTTAGCCTTGCTGCATTCATCCTATTTTAGGTCATAACCGGGGTGTGAGGTTTATCGAGGTCATGGTACACAAAGCTAGACTTAAAAATAAGACATGCTTTAATCATCACTAGCTAATCACTTAACTTAGTATGTTACATTGTCCATTCACCACATATCACTGATATCCATCAATATATAACAACTGAGCGTATACTTCTCAGAGAAGGGTGTTAAGCTAAGAGAATAAATTCTCTACCATCAGACAGATATATATTAATAAAGATAAGTGCTACCCAATCAATTACAATGTCAGATACACAATCCATACAAGTTCGTTCTGAGTCCAAACGAAACCACAATACAGAATTCCTTCAAATACATCCAGACTGCTTGGCCCTAAAATGATATAAAATCCATCTGCGAATGGGAGCCGGCCATTCGAGACATTCAACAAATTGCTTGTAACACCCCGCATTTTTAACTTAAGATAATAAAATGAGAATAACTTAATTATATATTCAGAATTAAGTAAAACAGACTGTGCCATTACGTCCGTCTCGAAATTTTGGGTAAAATAAACACCTGTTTTGAGTAAATCGGATACCGTATGAAGAAGTTATTGAGGTTTGAAATTTGTATAAGCGCAGGAAGGAGATATATATATATAAGGTTCAGAAATTCAAAAAATGGGTCTAGAAATTCGAAAATTGGTTCAAAATTTCAAAAGGCGGCAGATTTCCCGCCCAGATGGTTCGACCCCCTCAAAGGTGGGTCGACACCATGGTCGACCCCCTCAAGGGTGGGTCGACACCATGGTCGACCCCCTCAAGGGTGGGTCTACCCACCTGCAGTAGATTTTGGCAGATTAGGGTTTTCAGTTTCTGGACGATTCTGATAGCTTTCGGTCAAATCTAAGGGTCATGGTTGCTCCATACACCTATAAATAAGACCTTAGGCCTAACCCTAAACCCCATAATTTGGCGGCTACGCTGGAGCTCTGCCATTACTCTCTCTCTCCCCCTCAAATCTATTTTGAAAATTTAAAATATTAGCCTAGGAAAATTATGAATCCAGATCTGGAAGAGAGAATCAACATTAATAAAAAGATTACTGAATCATGAAAGCAAGGTAGACTTCTAGATCCAATCTATTCATATTCTTCCTATTTCTTTCCCTTCTCTTTTAATGAAAATAGTCAATCCATGGTTATTAGGTTTCAAATCAAATTAAAGGGAAAAGGAAAACCATGGATGATAGAACGGATCAGATCCAAAATATTGGAAAGGCATGAAAGGTGAGTGGGTTTAAGCTATAGGCTTTAGATAATATTATGATTATCGTTTAGCATTCCCCTTATTATAAATTGTGAAATTGCCAAGTTAGTTATAAATTATTGTTATAACAAGTTGAGATGTTAATATGGATAATTCATACGTTGAATCAGGTAAAGTATTGGGATGATTACATGTTCAATAAACTTGTTAGAATATGAGCAATGATTACTGTTATCATTATTATATGATTCACTTGGGGCATATTATTGGGTAAATGACATGTCCAACTTGTTGGATTTAAATAATTACCCAACTGAATGTTTACATGTCAAAATAGAATTAAACATATATTGAAAAAGGACATGCGACAAAATATAGGAAAAATTGGACGACATGTAAATTAGATTACTGTAAACTAGATTACAGTAAAAAGGATAATATGCCTAAAATTATCATGGAATGAGAATAATTATTAAAGAACGAACATGCCTAAATTCACAGTAATTTGACACTATAACGCTCTTAGACACGAGGTTAGATTGCACTTGTGATAGAAGTCTGCCTGGACCCGCCCGGCATATCTAACATTCATAAGTGGTAAATCTAATGTGAGAGGCCTAAGTGCATAATTAAAAATGGTGCTAAGACACGAGGTTAAGTCAACTTGTGGTAGAAATCTACCCGGACCCGCCGGGCAAATCCAGCATCCATAAGTGTAGGCTTAATGTGAGAGGTCTAGGCATATGTATGTATATATATATATATATATTATATAACAAGATATGAATAAATGGCAATGATGATAATTAAATATCTAACTCAGAAAATAAGGAAGGTAGGGATGTAGTGGACTGAGTTAGTGTGATGCGAAAGAAAAGTTATGTATTTCCCTAAATGATCTATTTCTGAGAACATTGTTGCAAGTAAGGCACAATAAATAAAGTAAGAAAAGTAAAAAAATTACTTGCTACCACAGATTTAGATGGGAATACGTTATGAAATACGTTATGAAAATAAATCACTGATTCCTTCTATCAAACTAATAAGGTGCATGAAGTATTTTCCTTAAATATAATAAGGAACATATATTACGATGAATGAAGAATACTGGAATACAACAGTAAAAGAAAATGGATTAAAAGGGGAATGATAATCACCTATTATAAATAAATAACATTAACGAAAATGTTGTATAATAGGTAGACTTGTCCTAGGAACAAGTGGGGATTATAACTTAGGTTATAATAAACTAATAAGTGAATTGGATAACTGGTGAATTGAGTTAAGGAACACTTAATTGTGAATTAAGTAATCAGTAAAGGGGAAAACCTGAAACCAATTAAGAAAAGGGGAAAAATATATTGTACTTAATTATAAATTAAGTAATCCGTAAACTTGGAGGTCTGAAACCCGCTGATAAGAATAACATGTTCAGACTTGTCCTAGGGACAAGGGGAAATTATAACATAGGTTATAATAAATGGGTAGAGAAACTTATTAATGGACCTTAGTTAATAGAACTAAGTTAATAAGTAAACAACAATAAGTTGTATTAACGATGTAGGGTGGAATTATGATTAAATGAGAAAAGATGAGGAAAACTTATGAAATGAAATAAGTTATTTTTAATCATAAATGGTAAGTGACATGTTAATTGGAAAACATGTGAATTGAGATATACTTAATTACATATTAAGTAAAACATGTTAGTGTAATGATGAAATCAAACAAGAATATAAAAAAGATTGTGGATTACAAACCTTGGGCCAAAATCTGGAGAATAACATGTTGTGGGCTTATTAATAAACTTAAATGGGTTAAGTTATAACTGAAATTAATAAGCAAGAGGAACTTGGTAACTGATGAAGAATTCAATGTGAATGGGAATAACCAAGTTAAAAGGAAACCTGGTAAGGAAAAGCAAGTGCGTAAAAGAATGTTTAGACATAGGGTCTAACAACATATTAAAGTAAGGTGCTTGGACCAATCCGTACATTTGAGGTGAATAACCCAACGGGGTAGATCATCGAGGTGTTATAAGGCACGAGTGGAGCGCACATTCATCTGATTGTTCTGACGGCTCCAAAGGACTGGACAGGGAAGCACGCGACTTCCTGAGGTAAGTAAGGTGCTCCTAGTAGTCCTTTGTGTGGTGACAGATGTCTTAGGCTGTGCTCACAGAGGTTGGGTCTGCGCATAACTACTAGGTGGGCGGGCCTTGACTGCAGAAGTAGCTATGCAGTCAGAATGCTGCGACATGGTGACACCACGGTGATTCGGCGGTTGCCTCAACGGGGAGGCGGAGGGTCACGACCAAGGATAGAAGATCGTCGGATACCCGTCATCGACAGCCAAAGGGATGCGGAAAGACTTGAGCTAAACCTAAGATACTATTTCACCCTTCACTATATGGGTAAGGGGTTGAGGGGAGACGCCGGATTGTGTGTTATTAAGGGCATGTCGCTTAGCTCTTGTAGTCTTTACTAGTTGAGAGAGGGGCCCAGGTGGGGCCATAGCCACTGTGAAACAGACCCTAGGAATATTTGTAGAGGCTCTTAAGATGGGCCTGTACAGGTATGGAAAAGCTCCCGAACGAGTTCCGTGTTTCTTGCATCCCCCTGCCATGGAACTCGGTGCACATTAGAGGACATGCGATTGAGGCATCGAGCTAATATTGAAGATATGTATGGTGGACAGTCTAGATACATGCATGTCGGCTCTAGGTGGTGTATCGTAGACTTAAGGGCATTACTCCTGTATGAATTCTGATTCGAACAAAGGTGGCAGTCCGTACGTTCACGTAGCATAGTAATGAGAGATATATGCGGAACGTAGTATTGTTACCCGTACGTTACTACGGCGTAGGATGAGGGATTGCGTATATTTCGATGGTGTTACGGTGGAGACTGTGTGAGTGGGGCACTGTGGGGTGTACCTCAATATTGGGGGTAGCTACATATATAATGTATTATGTTAATCCACTGGGAAGTAAATAGGTGCGACATGTGTGCAAGCCTTGAGTGCTGTTAACCCAAGTAACCTAATAAGAAAACATGATTGAATGATATATGTAGGATTATCCAAAGTGTATAGTTTAAATCCAGTCACCAGAACTTGTGTTCTGACCCCCTCCTCATAACATACTCACAGGTTAGATTTGTGGCAGAGACATGATAGCCTTGGATACAAGTTAGGCAGTACTATTAATACGGTAAGGCTATATTTTGACTACATTATATTTTATCCATTCCACTGTGAGATATTTTCTTAGCTCTGACATGTTTTATGTCTCTGTCTTTTCTGCAGGATACCAAAGCAACTCAACCCGAGTTTCGACAGATTGGAATTTTAAAAAAAAAAAATCGATCTGTTGAAATTCGGGTTGTCACATTGCTCTTACGATGTGAAGGGTTCTGATCTTTATTGTCGTCTCCAATGTCTTCAATTGCTCCATAACGTCGTATTATTATTTAGAATGATTTTCAGATATAAATGCGATGTTGGTTTTTCCAAATAATAAGCGCAATTTAAAAAAAAACACAATTATGGATCACCCAGGATTTTAACCAAATCTCCTACCATCATTGGTTAACAAAACCTTTAGAAATTTATTCTTAAGTTATTCTCATATCCTTTCGTTTGATAACTTTTATCCAAAACTCAGTTCTTTTGAAAATCCTTAACCAACATTTCAAAAACATTCCATCATAATTTCCATTTAAAAGATTACCCAATATTCTTCCCTTTAATCTTAACTAAAAGTTTATTATTCTTTCCGAAATCCTTACTTTTACTTCTCTCAAATCAAAGATTTGACTAAATCCCAACTATGATATTAATTTCCATAACTCAATCTCTTCGGATTTCAAGAATGATATTATTAAAGATACCATCCAAAACAAACCTAAATTAATCGATATTGAACATAAGTTACACAGAAATCGTATCTACTAATATTGATACCAATTCTCAGAATCAACGAATACTACAAGCGGAAAAACGATATAAATATCTTCCAAATTCCTCATATAGTATACGATTACACTACGAAATTTCATACTAAATATTCGAAGATTTTTTCTATCTAAGATACCTCAATTACATTTGGAAACCTTTATCTTAGTTTGAAAGATTTATCAAACCCCGTGATATTGGATCTGGATGGATATACCACAAACTTATCATCAATACTAGTCTCCTTATCCGACTCACACCATAAGTGGAATAACGGTTTCTACCTTCTAAATTTTTCAAATAGTTAGAGTTATCATCTACCAAATTAATATCAAGCATCCAAAGATTCATCTCCAACCACATCTAATTCATTTAAGATTGGAAAACCCTTTTAATATTGAATAAACCAATTTAAATTCAATATTAAATACGTTAATAATTCTAAACCTTGGAAAATATTTCATAAATCATTTATTACCAACAGTTTAGGAAACAGTTGTGGGTTAAAAACTTCAAAACCGAACATTTCAAAAGAAGCATTACAAAAAGCAATACGAAAACGTTACGAAACAGTTCATATTGGTTAATTTGATCAAAACCATCTTTATACTATCCATAACTAAAATTTTCCGAATTCAAAACACTTTTAAATAATTTATGATGATTTTACAAAAAAAATCATACATTTTTTAAAATATTAAAAATAGTTGTTTACAGTTACGGTTGACGAACTGCAATTACAACACTTTTTTCCAAAATTGTTTTAAATATAACTTGAAAACTATTCATCGAATTTGAAAACTTTTTTTTTCTTGGAAGCTAATAAAATGGGCCAAAAGTTTCCGGTTTTAGGAAAATCCAATTTAATTTGCTCAAGTTGTAGCCATTAAAATTTAGTAGTCAAAAACGCGAACTACCGCTGCGCAACACATCTATTTTGATCGTAATATAACTTAATATAAAAAAAATTCTGAAATAATTCAAAATACTTTAGAAAGCCATTACATACTTATATAAACCATTTTAAAACATTTTCTAGATAGAAAACCAAACTACAATCTTTCAAAATAAAAACCATTTTCATTGTTTTATAATATGTTGAAAACACGATTTCAGTGTTTTGATGACAACAATTATACGTTGTTTCAACTAATGTATTTGTTAAGTGATTTTAGGTATAATAGTTATACAATGGATATCGACGGATGGATAAAAGAAACAAAGCCGCAATTTTCATCACAGTCTACACTTGAACATTGGTTGCTTGAAAGCCAAATGTGCACTCCAACTATTTAACAACATAGGCATTCATTATGAATGATATTTTACATGAAAATTTCACATCATAAAAAGGAGTTTGCTGATGCATTTTTGTAAAAAGTTGGGCAACAATTCTTAGCAGTAAAAGAAGTGAAGTATAGAACAAAAAAAGAAACGCAACAATGGCAATGCTTGAGTCACTGACTCCTCAGTCATGAAGCATGCATACGTCCACCATTATGCTATGCGTATGTTCATTCAAAAGAAGGATCCACTCATGCAAACAAAATAACTGGGAAAAGGTGGAAGTGGCAAAACATCTCGACCCGGTCTCGAGCTCAGCACCTTGCGCATGACAATGGGATGCCTCAACCAACTACAATATAGTGACCATTGAATTCAAGCCTAACAGATACATAATTGAAGCGCTGAAAACTAAAGAACCAAAAGACATAAACATGTAGCTATTGGGATTCGAACCCTGAACCTCCTAATACACAGCGACATGTCATACCAACAGGCCAAAATGACCATTCATGTTGAATGGTAAATGGGTTTTGTAATGAACGCTGAAGATTGAATATCCAAGAGCCAACAAGAGCTTCTTTTTGAAGAGTTATATATTTCCAATGGATGCATCCTCTCAAAAGCGATTTTCCGAAGGATTGCAACTTTTCAACGGCATCTCATCGCTTTTATATAAGCCTTACATCACTCCACAAATATATACACAACTCTCCTCTTTAAATCATTTTCATATTGCTTCCAAACTCTCCAACTTCCATATTTATTTCAAGCAAATATTAGATCAGCGTTGATTCACTCGACAAAATATTCAAATTTGGTCCTATTCCACTTCCTAGCCTCTATGCACTTGATCTGCATTATTTTATTGAAGGCTACAAAAGTTGTACTACATTACGACTAGTTTGTGTATTGAAGACACAATATATAGTCAATCATCAACTACTTTGTATTGAAATTCCGGTAAGCCTGTAGCCGTTCAAATCAGGTGGGTAAGCTTGTGGCCTGTGAAATCAAGTGGGTAAGCTTGTGGCCCGTGAAATCAAGTGGGTAAGCTTGTAGCCCGTGAAATCAAGTGATGTTTTGTAAACCTGTTCCTCCGGGTGAAGTGAGGTGGTTGAGTAGTGAAAATCCAGAGAGAGGTCTGGGACTGGACGTAGGACGGTGCTCCGAACCAGTGTAAAAATCTCTGGTGTGATTTTTCCTTTTACTGCATTTACTTATCTATTATATTGTTCTGTGATTAGCTATTACTTTATACTTGAATATTGTTTGTTATATTATACGATCCTTTGAGTGTATTATACTTGGCACATACACGCACACATTTTCAATTGGTATCAGAGAAAGGGCTTCTATTGATCATCACAACATCGTAGAATAATAGCCAAAAAGTGATATAGTTGTAACGTTATATGTATTGAGTAATTTCTAAGTCATATATATCGTTAAAAAATCAGAAATTGAGCAAAAATCAGGAAAAATAGCACATAAGCCAACCAGTCGACCGGCTGGATTTCCACCAGTCGACCGTTTTAGTTTCTGACTAAAACCGGTTGACTGGTGAAAATAAGGCAGTCGACCGGTGCTTGTTTGTTCTATTTTTTAAAAACAGCTCCACGTCCATTTCTTTATATCACTTCTCCATATTTTTTTTCAACTGGTCCTTATTTCAAAAACTCCAAGAACCCTAGAATTCATTTTTTTCATCCAATAGATTGTCTTATTTATGTATCTTCACTTATTTATTTATTTCTTTTT
Organism: Allium sativum; assembly: GCA_030737875.1. Taxonomy (NCBI): domain Eukaryota; kingdom Viridiplantae; phylum Streptophyta; class Magnoliopsida; order Asparagales; family Amaryllidaceae; genus Allium; species Allium sativum. The sequence continues at coordinate 481,434,984 of CM060922.1, forward strand.
TTCATCCAATAGAATTCAAAAATCGCCTTTACAAATCTTGCGTCTTCAATCTCCAATCAGATCTCTTCCTCGCATGATGACAATCTCAGGAAAGACAAAGCTAATCTTCCCACATACAAGGATGTTTTGATGAGGCCACTTGTAAAGCGAAACAATTACTATAATAATTCCAAAAAACCTTTTTCCCAATCGACGTCTCGTTTCTCGAGCAAATATTCTGAAAAAATCAGAACAGTCAGATCCAAAAATGGTTGTTTCAGATGTGGGGCATCAGATCATTGGGCCAGAGAATGTAGAAACCCTATCATATGCTTCAATTGTAACAAAACCGGTCATAAAGGGTTTAACTGCATTTCTCTCACCAAAAACTCCTCTTCAAAAATGGCGAACGCAAATAAAAGTACACGAATTACACCGGATCTTTTCCCAAACGATTTTCTTTGGGCTCGATCTATGGTTGTCATCATGATCACACGAGGCGCTTTCTCAATCATGCAATTGGAAGAACTTCTCAGATCTCGATTTGCTAATCGAGTCCCTGGTTGGCAATGGACTGTAAGGAAGTGGGGAGACGAATTCGTGGTGAAATTTCCTCCATCGCTGTTGACTGAAAATTTTCTTTATACCACGGGCAATAGGAGAGGAGCAATCACTCTAAAACGCTGGAACTCAGAAATGAGATGCTGCCAAAAGAGGAAAGTGACATTTAAAATTGTGCTGAAGAACACGCCATTGGTTTGCCGTCGTATTGATGTGCTCAGGATGGCTTTTGCAGAAGTGGGCTATGTTAACAGGTTACACTATGGTGCTTTGCATGAGGCTGATTTTACTAATTTGAGAGCAGAGATCACTGTAGATGAAACTCTGGAGCTTCCTTCGTCTATAATGGTGCCAATTGAAAACTCTTACCATGAGGTCTTCTTCAAAAAATGTGATGATGACTCTTCAGGCAACTTTGATGTCAGAGAATTCAGGAGATGTGTATTTACCACTGGTGAAGATGGTAGATTGATGAGGCTTGGTTACAGGGAGGTGAGCGATGGCAATGGTGGAGACAATGCAGATATGCATGACGCTCATGATGATGTAGCTGTTGGAGTCGAAGATAATCCCATTATAGTCTCATCTGATGTGGTTGAAAACGAAAATGTGGGGACTGTTGTTGAAGGAAATGATGGCAATTTCTTTGTCAATTATGGTGGAGGGGTGCAGGTTGAAGTGCATGCAAGGGGAGACATAGTTGGAGTAGGCAATGTTAATGTTGATGGCATTGGCCTTGCTGATCTTAATGACCTTGGTGACAGTAACATGCATGCTACTGATGATGGAGGAAAGGCCAACGAAGATGATACTGCCTTGGCACAATCTGAATCTGGGGAATGTTCTACACTAGAAGCATTGGAATGGGCAAACGTGCACCTGAGAGCACTGGGGTTGTGATGCTCCGGCGAAGTGCCAGAGTTCTTCCTCATTCGCTTGAAGGTAGCATTTTTGTCCTAGCTTTACTTAATTCTTTATCTAGTGAACAAATGCATGCACTTGCCACTAGTTCTGGCTTTAAGTTAACTGATGATGACATAAGTGATTTTCAAAACAAAGAACTAGAGAGGGCTAATGTTTCCTTATGATTATTGTTTCTTGGAATGTTAGAGGCCTAGGCACATATGATAAATGCCTTAGGGTTAAGAATTACCTTAAATCTATTAGGCCGGATATTGTTTTGCTGCAAGAAACTAAACTTGAAAAACCAGAACCATATGTTTTTAGATGTCTAGGTTGGGGGGTCATCGACAATGGTGCTTCATTCCAGCCGTGGGGAGTGCTGGTGGTATTTTCACTGGTTGGAATGGTAACCTCTGGACCTTAAAACAAGAGATCATACACGGTTATTGTTTACATGTTGCCCTGGAATGTAGAAAAACAAAGACGCTATATTTTATATCAAATGTGTACGGACCCAACAACAGAAAAGATAGAATGACGCTATGGAATGAGGGGGTTGAGTTTCATACTTTGATGTATGGCCCTTGGGTTATTGGAAGAGATTTTAATGCCACTCGTTTTGATTTTGAAAGAAGTAACCGAAACACAAACCATGCTGGAGATATGGCTGATTTTAGCGATTTTGTGAGGGAATGTGACTTAATTGACCTTCCTCTTGTAAATAGACGATTCACATGGAGTGATGGTAGAACCCCCCCCCCCCCCCCGACTCTTGTTAAACTTGACCGTTTTTTTATAAATTCGGAGTTTGAAGATTTACACCCGCTCACTTTTCAAAAGGGTTTATCATCGATCATTTCTGATCATTGTCCTATTGTGCTGGACACGGGAGAGACAACACAAAAAAAAAACCTTTTTTTCGCTTTGAAAAGATGTGGTTTTTAGAGGATAACTTTGACGACATGATCACCAAAAAGTGGGAGGAGATCAGTGACAAAGGGGATGCTGCGAGAAATATTTGCAGAAAATTCAAACTGCTACGTAAGTATCTTATTAGGTGGAACAAAGAAGTGTTTGGAAACATTAGAATTAAAAAAGAAAAACTGGAGAAAGAAATCCTGGAACTCAATGTTTTGGAGGAGGAAAGAAGTCTTAATGAAGATGAAAGAGAGTTGTTGCGCAAAAAAGAAAAGGAACTGAATAATGTAATGGACCAGGAAGAAATCTTTTGGAGGCAAAGATCTAGATCTCAGTGGATCAAAGAAGGAGATAAAAACACTAGTTACTTTCATAAAATGGCCAATGGAAGGAGAAGAACTAACATGATCAGTAGCATTTGGAGTGACGAGATTGAGATATGTGATCAGCAACAACTTAGTGATGCATTTACGGATTTTTATAGAGGCATTTTTGGTGACCGTATGTAAACTCGCATTGGTATTGATTGGAAGAAACTCTACCCCACAAGATCGGATCTGACAAAAATTGATGAAGCTTTTTCTGAAAAGGAAATTTTGGCTGCTTTAAATGAAATGCCCAATGATAAGGCACCAGGTCCAGATGGATTCCCGAATTTCTTCATTAAAAAATACTGGAATTTGTTAAGGAAGGATGTGCTGCGAATTTTCGATGAGTTCTATAATGGCTCTTTGAGGTTGGATAATCTCAGTTATGCCAATGTGGTCTTGATTCCGAAGGAAGGCAACGTTTCAGCGGCAGATTTTCGACCCATCAGCCTGTTGAATAGTAGCTTCAAGCTTATTACAAAAGTGCTAGCTAACAGGATGAAAGAAAAGATGGAGGATTTAATTGACAAATCACAATCAGCGTTCATTAAAGGCAGATTCATTCTAGATGGAGTTGTGATGGTTGGAGAGGTTATATCTCACTGTGATCGTTTTGATGTGCCGTGTGCAATTCTTAAATTAGATTTTGCTAAAGCTTTTGACACCGTTGACTGGAGATTCATGATTGACATCTTGAATGCAAGAGGGTTTCCTAGTCGATGGGTGCAATGGATCTCAATGATTCTAACGTCGAGCAGGTCAAACATCTGTGTTAATGGAGTTGCAGGTTCTACCATTATATCCAAACGGGGGTTGCGACAAGGAGATCCACTATCTCCACTTCTCTTTGATCTTGCGGCATATGTGTTTTCACAAATTCTAAAAGTCAGCAGTGCAAATGGCATTACCAGAAGCTTTGGAGCTGAACATGTCGTGGGGGGTATTAATTCTTTACACTATGCTGATGACACTATCATTTTTAGTAGTCCTGAATGCAAATACATAGCTGCACTTAAGTTTATTTTGTACGCCTTTGAAAGTTTGTTGGGTTTAAAAATTAACTTTCACAAAAGCAGTGTTTACACTTTAGGGTGTAGTGCAGATCTGAACAGGAAATGTGCGGAGCTGCTCAATTGCAAAGCAGACAACTTTCCTTTAAACTATTTGGGGATGTGCATTCGGCCAAAGAAGCTCATGAAGCAGGATTGGCAACACTTGATTGAAAAAGTGGACGTGAGATTAGCAATATGGAAAGGAAACTCCCTTTTAAGACCAGGAAGACTAGTGTTGGTCAACTCAGTGCTTTCCTCTACTCCACTGTATTGGATGTCTTATTATAAATATCCCGGTTGGGTGATTGACAAAATTGATACGATACGAAGGAATTTCTTCTGGACTGGAGACAAGGAAACAAAGAAGTTGAGCTGCTTGATATCTTGGGAACAGGTATGCAAGTCTACTGATCAAGGAGGCCTTGGTGTGATCAATTTAAGACATATGAACACCTCCCTCTTAAGCAGATGGCTCTGGGCGATGATGAGTGATAAACAAATATTTTAGAAAGAGTGGATCATTAATACTTGTTACAACGGAAGATTTGATTGGAACGCTGATTTTACGCACTGATCTGCCTTCTGGAAAGGAGTCATGAGTAACTCCCAATGGATAAAGCTCGGTACCAAGATTGTAGTAAAAACGGTTATGATATCTCGTTTTGGCGGGAATGCTGGTTAACCCCAATCCCACTTTGCATAGAGTTTGCGGACATTTATGGGATAGCTTATAACAAGCATCATACAGTTCTGGAGATGTATGATGAGGGTGCGGCGAACTTCAAATGGAAATTATCCTTCTGTAGAATTGTGGATGACAACGCTTTTTTGCAATTACGCCGTCTGTTTAGTCTGCTTGAGCAAGTTACTCTAAACAATGAAAAAGATGAATTCATTTGGATGATGAACAGCGAGAAAAAGAGTTTCAACGTAAAAAGTTTGTACAATTTACTGAATTTCTCCAGAAGAAGGTGGTTGGGATTCGAGTATATGTGGAAGTTTAAGGTTCCTCCCAAGATCAAGATGCATATGTGGTTAGTCATTCATGGTAGACTGAATACCTCAAGTAAACTTCGAAGTAAGGGGGTGAATGTAGAGGGAGGTTGCGCTTTCTGCGATGAAGTAAATGAAGACTACCAGCACCTTTTCTGCAATTGTGACTATGCTTTCTACGTTTGGACTAAATGCATTGTTTTTCTTGACATTGACTTAAACTGGCGTGAATATATCAGTGATCAATTCAGCTTCTGGCATTACACATTCTCATGTTAGAAGACCACCCTAAACGCAATTTATTTGTTATACTCAACTTTGCTTATATGTGGATGATGTGGCAAGAAAGAAATTACAGAAAATTTAAGCTCAAGTCTAGAAGTCCTAACAAAGTTATTCACTCCATTCTTCGTTTTGTTTTCGAATGGACAGGAACTAGCACCAGCTGGAAGTTTGTCGACACAATAGCAGCAAGGGTTCATGACAGAGCTCGCGGTAGCAGAGTTCCACCTGCTTGATGCGTTGAAGCTTATGGTCACGGCTGTTCTATCATTTTGGGGGACTAATATGTATCAGCTGTTCTTGTAGCTATGTTATGTTTATTTTGGCAGGCTATGTATGTTATTTAATGCCTGCGGTATCTTATGTTGTATATATTTGCTGCTATGTTCTGATATGCTGCTATGTACTGATATGTATTATGTCTGGTTCCACGTTTGGTTCCACGTTTGTTAATATATGAAGGCGTGAATCAACATGATTCACCTCCTTTTGCTTTTCAAAAAAAAAAATGACAAAAGGGGAGAAAATTAAGCACATTGACATGGTGAGTATATAAATTTAGACGAAACAAATATTGAGGGGGAGCAATATAATATTATTTTATTTATATAATCGTATAGTTGTCATCATCAAAAAGGGGAAGAATGTTGAAATCACGATTTCAGTGTTTTGATGACAACAATTATACGTTGTTTCAACTAATGTATTTGTTAAGTGATTTCAGGTATAATAGTTATACAATGGATATCGACGGATGGATAAAAGAAACAAAGCCTCAACTATCATCATAATCGACACTTGAACATTGGTTGCTTGAAAGCCAAATGTGCACTCCAACTATTTAACAATATAGGCATTCATTATGAATGATATTTTACATGAAAATTTCACATCATAAAAAGGAGTTTGCTGATGCATTTTTGTCAAAAGTTGGGCAACAATTCTTAGCAGTAAAAGAAGTGAAGTATGGAACAAAAAAAAGAAACGTAACAATGGCAAGGCTTGAACCACTGATTTCTTAGTCATGAAGCATTTATATGAACACCATTATGCTATGCGTATGTTCATTCAGAAGAAGGATCCACTCATGCAAACAAAATAAATGGGAAAAGGCGGAAGTGGCAAAACATCCCGACCCGAACTCAGCACCTTGCGCATGACAATGGGATGCCTCAACCTACTACACTATAGTGACCATTGAATTCAAGCCTAACGGATACTTAATTGAAGCACTGAAAACTAAAGAACCAAAAGACATAATAAACATGTAGCCGTTCAGATTTGAACCCTAAACCTCTTGATACACAGCCATATATCATACCAACCGGCCAAAGTGACCATTCATGTTGAATGGTAAACGGGTTTTGTAATGAACGCTGAAGATTGAATATCCAAGAGCCAACAAGAGCTTCTTTTTGAAGAGTTATACATTTCCAATGGATGCATCCTTTCAAAAGGGATTTTCCGAAGGATTGCAACTTTTCAGCGGCATCTCATCGCTCTTATATAAGCCTCACATCACTCCACAAATATATACACAACTCTCCTCTTTAAATCATTTTCATATTGCTTCCAAACTCTCCAACTTCCATATTTATTTCAAGAAAATATTAGACCAGCGTTGATTCAGTCTACAAAATATTCAAATCTGGTCCAATTCCACTTCCTAGCCTCTACGCACTTGATCTGCATTATTTTATTGAAGGCTATAAAAGTTGTACTACATTACGACTAGTCCGTGTATTGAAGACACAATATATAGTCAATCATCAACTACTTTGTATTGAAATTCCAGTAAGCCTGTAGCCGTTCAAATCAGGTGGGTAAGCTTGTGGCCCGTGAAATCAAGTGGGTAAGCTTGTGGCCCGTGAAATCAAGTGGGTAAGCTTGTAGCCCGTGAAATCAAGTGGTGTTTTGTAAACCTGTTCCTCCGGGTGAAGTGAGGTGGTTGATTAGTGAAAATCCAGAGAGAGGTCTGGGACTGGACGTAGGATGGTGCTCCGAACCAATATAAAAATCTCTGGTGTGATTTTTCCTTTTACTGCATTTACTTATCTATTATATTGTTCTGTGATTAGCTATTACTTTATACATGAATATTGTTTGTCATATTACATGATCCTTGTGATTGTATTATACTTGGCACATACACACACACATTTTCATAATAAAACGTCAAAAACTCGTTTAACAAAATGCTCCCTTTTTACGAAAGTTGTTCATATATATATATATATATATATATATATATATATATATATATCCAAATAATTTGAAATATATTTCCAAACCCATTCTCAATATCAAAGTAACACAATATTATATATGTTTTCGACTATGGAGAAGATTTAATCTATAACTGATGTAGTACCATAATTGTATTGTCATAGCGTGTGTAAAACAACATCAAAAACCATTATAAACCTCCATAGCAACCATCATCAACATTAATAAATAAATAATAATTGTGCACAAACGTTATAACACTAATGTTTAAAAAGTGTGTGTGTTTTAATCTACGCAACCATCATCTGTCTCAAACAAACAACAACCATTAAACATCCATATCCAGTTAACGACACTAGTTAATTATCCAAATTTATCTTCTCTAATTAGTGCGCATTAAACTAGTGTATAAATTTAAAAGAGTTCTCACCAATATTGCTTTTCAATTCTTCACGGAAGACGAGCCTAGGTGACCGTGAATGAAACGTCAGATAGTACTTTGACGCACCATCTTCTTCGACTTAATGTATATAAAATATAATATTCTAATATTTTCTTCTCTTTTTTTTATAATAGGAAGTAGGAGGAGGCCCGAGGCTTAGGTTGTGGAGGAGGGGAAAATGGTGGAAAAAAGGAAGAATTATGCTATGAAAACCATGGCTTAAGAGCTTAAGGAGAAGAAGGGAGGTAGGAAAATGGAAGTGAATGGTTAGAAATGAGGTAAAGGACTCTTTATATAGAAAATGAAAGGGAAGGAGAGTGTGCCACCTAGATGGACAAGTGGTAAGCATGAATGAAAGGAGGCATGCATAAGGACATGTGTCTCCACATTTGCCAGCTTAAGGAGAAAGGTGTTTAAGGTAGCATTTCCTATGAAATGCTACGGAAAGTTATGCGTAACATTTGACAAATGCTACAATACTTCAACTTCTGGTTATAATTCGACAAGACCAATTACTATTATTATTATTTAAATTATATTTATATTAAACCAAATTCACATTTATTTTTGACAAAAGATTATGTTTTATCAAATACATATTTGACAAATTTATTATAACAAACTAAAAAGTTTGTTGTAACAAAAGCTTAACAAATTCATATTAAAATTATACGGTTATAGTTTAACAAAACTAAATATTTATTGTTATAGCTTAATTATATATTTTTATATCAAATTCATATTTAAATTGAATTAAATTCATTTTATATCTAGAACTTTTCAAATTATATATCCAAAAATTTAGTTTCAAATTGGTAAAAAAAAATATGTATTGTCAAATTCACCCCTTAAAACTTTTCATCCCCGAAAAGGAAACGCGGTTAGATAAAATTCTCTTTCCTTTATGAACTTATGAAGTTTCAAACTCAAGGTTTAAAGTTCTTTATACCAAAATTTCATCCTTGAAAATGGAAATGCTGGATAGAATACTTAGGTCCGGACAACCATATCTATATTGTTCTCCAATTATCCGTTATATCCTACTTATTATTTACAGGGCCAAATGCTTAACACTCAATGATTTACCTCCCTTTTGATAAACAAGAAAATACATAGCTATAAGTCAATTTTTTTAGGTCTTATCTTGTTAATCATTCTGAATACAAAGGTTATGAAACTTATTCCTTTTCAGTTTTCAGAATTACTAGTAATCTTTATACGAAAAATCTGAATATCTCATATTAGGGCAAGAATTTAATTATATTTTAAACCAAGTTTGTCTCTTTGCATGAATGCAATTATATTTCAAAATGTATTAGTTCCAAAACTTAATTTATTTTACGTGAAAAGGCGCTCTCTCAATCATAGTTCTCCAAAAACTCATTTTAGAGCATTACTAACTCTATCTCTAATGATTTTATCATTATGGGATATTACTAAGTGAAAATTAGGCTCACATCCCTGAAACATTTCAAAATATAGCGCATGTCCCCCCCCAAACTTTAAATGCAAATCCGGTCCCTGTTTTGATTTGTCGCTCTAATTTTTGGCTCACTTCCGCCTTCTTGTCCTACCATTTCCGCCTTTTACGTGTTTTGATATAAAAAAATGCACCACTCACTAAAAGAAAAAAATTCAAGAAATAGGAAATATTCCTAGGAGTCCATGGAAAAAAAACAAAAAAACGTTGCATACATCTGTGCAACTATTACCAATAGTAGCATACATGCATGCATATATTATTTCAGCGTTCTCTATTGAAAATCTGTATGAATATACACATACTTGCATGCAACTATTACCAAATAACTGCATACATTTATGCATACAAAGTTGAACTGAGATTCATGTGTTACGAAAAGTTGCATACATGAATGCAACTATTCTGTATATATGCATGCATGTGTGCAACAAATTCAAAAAGGGATGATGACTTCTGAATATGCGCATGAATGCATGCATGTATTCTGTACAAGAGCATAAATGTGTGCAACGATGTTTGAAAACCGCGAATGCTTGAAAAAAAAGGTCAAATTTGAAAATATGCATAAAAGGATGCGTATAATGTTGTTTAGCTGCATACATGTATGCATTTATACTGCAATTTGGCGCAAAACTGAAATATAAGCATGATTGTATGCAACTATTTACAAATAGGTGCATCTTTTGATGCAAAAACCTGCTGTTTCGCTGTTTTTATGTTATTTTGGGTTTTGACGTGGTTTTTGATCGTTTTAACGCATGAATTTTTGGGCGTATATGTGTTTTATTAATAATGAATTTTCGTGATTTATATATATTTTTTTATTTTTTTAATGAATTTTCAAAAAATAGGGACCTAATTTACAATAATTTTTGGACCAGACTTGAGCCTAATTTAAAATCTTAACAGGGACCTGTGCCAAACAGACCCTATTACTAATCCCAACTTTGAAGAGTCCTTTCTCTTTTGTTCAAATGAGTCATACCCCAAAGCTTTGTGTAACGACCTGAGTTTTCAGATCGGGAAAAAAAAATTATTTAACGATAAATTCCGAGAAATAAACAAGAAAATAGATTAAAACTATAAAATTTTAGTTATTAAAATGAATGCATTCAAAGTTTATTGAATTTATAAATAAAAATAAATATTTGTATACAAAGAATTTGAAGACAAAATTTGTAATCGAAACGTTATAAGTTTGTTCCGTTAAATTCTGATAATTTAAACTGAATAAATTTAAATGACCGTTCATTAAATACAGTGAAATTAAAAATAAAAATAGACCTTTTATAAAATGTTCAAAGCACTGATAACTGTGTGCCATTGTGTTTATCTCGACGTCCTGATTCCAATAATATATTTATACTGATATTTTGGTGTCCATAAAGACAAATGGGTAGACAGTTATTTCCATATAGGTGACCGTATAAAGGAGTGCAACGTAAATAATTGGACTGAAATAAACCTACGGAGGCTTACAGACAAACCAAAAGAAAAGGAAAATATCTCCACATTTTTCCTTCATTGCATTTAATGAGGTGTGATGGAGTACATCATTTGCACGCCACATTTTTTTTCTTCCTTGCATTAAATGAGACATGATGCAAGGCATCACTTCTTCTGTGCCAATGTAAACCAAAATAACTCACCTACCACCGTAATATATTAAGCTCCCAATCTCCGTCTACTTTCTCTCCATTTTCCAATCTCTTCTCAATTCATAACTTTTTGCTTCAGCAAAATTTTCTTTCAAAAGAAAAAAAAATACAACAGAGAAAAAAAAAAAAAAAGATGCCAAACGCATGCATGAAGTGAAGCAGCATCCATTCTCTTGTTAGCTCCCTCTCATTTTCCTCTCTCAGCCCACACTTTATCCTCCGCCTATCTCCGACAGCCCGCATCGAGCTCCGACATCAACCGCGACAGCAACTCAAGCTCCGCTAAATTTCCATAGTCGTTCGTTCTTTCGTCGTGTCCATCTCGTCATCGTCGTTTAGCTTTCAAAACCCGAATGTGAGTTGTTACTCACGCCTAAACTTCTTTAATGTGTTCACTATATATTTATAACGTTACTGTGTGTATGCGGCTTGTATCGTGTATGTGCACGCATGAAAACAAAGGGGATCATTTTTTGTCGGAACAAAACAACACAAGAGAAGGATCTCTCTTACTGACTCTCTTACTGAAAAAATGGAGACACACACAAAAGCATATTTTACATTTCTTTCCATTTCCGGTTAGAAGAATTCATTCACTTTCCTTTCTCTGGACACTAAATAAACATCTTCTACATAACTGTGAATGAGAATATGTCCATATTCTTTTTCCTTTCATTGTTTTAAAGCTACAGCAAAGGCAAGCACATGTCTTCTTGCATTACTACTTTCCTGGCAAACATTTTTGCCACTTCCTCCTAATGGACAATACACGCATGCATGCCTATGTATAAAAAAAAAAAAAAGGAAGAAAAACGCATGAACATGGTCAAGAGCAGTGAGATAGTTGCATGAGCGAGTATATATATATTTTCATGAAGTAAGTGTGTTGTACGTGCTGCATGTGTTTCATGTATTGAGTGTGTGTGTGTGTGTGAATGTATTATATATATACATACATGTGTTTGTGTTGATTGTATGTGCATGACCGAGAGGTTGGTTTTCTACTTTGCGGTAGTCTTTGGTTTGAAAAAAATGCAAACATTAGATTTGGTTTGCTGTGTGATTACTGAAAAGAAAAATATGTGCAATATGCATGTAGTGCATGTGTGAGTGTATACATATATACACGTGTGTGCCAGTGTTGTGTGTGCATGCGTGTGTTTAAACATGCAGTGTGTGTGTATACATTGATGTGGTGTATGCGAGCCATGCATATGTTCATATGTTGTGCATGAGTATGTAAATATATAAATATGTACATGTTGTGCATACATGCTTTCATCCCTTTTTTTTTCTTCTTTTTTTAATATTTAAAAAAAAAGGGTAACGCATGGTTCAGTAAAATGATGCATGGCCTTTAAACTAACGCATACTTTAAATATGTCACATTCACCAAATAAAAAAAAAATTAATTAGGTAGTTTAATAAAATAAAAAGACATATTTTGGCCCAAAATATTTAGAAAGATATGTAAGATCGTAAAAAGGACACATCGAACTTAGATGGCACTGTTTCAAAAATGACTGTGCAAGCTTTTTTACAGTTTCAACGCAAACAGAACACCGAAACTGACAAATGAATATATTTCGGTAATCAGCGCGACGAGACGGACACAACGGTATATAATTTGCAGTGTCTGCATGCTCCGTTCAAAAACGCGTTACGGACCCCTTTGGCGTAAAAATGCGGACATGAAACGGAGGTCAAAACATCCGATTTTCGCGAAACGAATTCCACCGTTGGATTACTGTCAACGAATAGAATATTTTTCATGTTTATCTGAACTTATTTTGAAGAGATTTTAAAATCACTAAAAAAATTGAACTGTTATGCGCAGCTTTGCACTGAAAATTGCACAACCGACGACATTCAAATTTTCCGACGAAATTTTCCCAACTGCTACATTTCACTATACGTATTTCAAATATCAAATTCCCATTTGAAAAAAAAAATAGAATTGTTTCAAATTTCGAAGATTAAACTTTGGTTTAAATTATATACATGAAAATTTGATTTAAATTGATAAATGAAATATTAAGTGATTTAAAATTTTATTTGAACTTATTGAAATAACCATTGTTGAACCTCTTATTGGAAAAAATACGTAAGCCTAAATATTTAAGGAAATAAATCTCAAAATTGTAAATTTTGGATACAAATTTAGTTGAGTAAAAACAATTTAGTTGAATGAAGTAAAATTGTGAAATTTGAAAGTGAACTTATGTGAAATATTCAGTATTTGAAAATTGTAAATTTTATAAAAGAAAATTACAACTTTAGTTTATCGATTTTGAACCTTGGAATTAAACACAAAGTTAAGTGTATAATTGCAAACGATAAAAATGTTGTTAATATTTCAAATTGAAATATTTGATAGTTCAAGTTTAAATAAGAAGTTGAAATACAAATTTTGTTTTGATCTATTCGAAATTAATCAATGAAAAACAAAATGAATGACGTTAGTTGTCAAAGAGACCGGAGCCAGTTATGGACACATTCTCTATCGATACTGGAACCACTTTGATAACTATGTTCGTGAAGTGATGATCCAAAATGAAGTGGTTGTTTTTGGTGTACGTTTGCTGGATTGAAGAAAGTGAACGATAATGGATGACCGACACTTGTGTCAAATTTGAAATGACTAAAACAGGAGCCGTGCCGGGCCATTGAGGCTAGCTACCTCTAGCAGACACACTTCTTCGTGTATTCTATTTTTTTGTTATTTGGTGATCACCCTTGATTTTAGAAGTGTTATGTTGCGGTGGGCCGTTAGGGGTTACCACCAGTCCGGATCAGGTAAACTGGTAGTATCCTACCTTAGGCATTGCCCCACGTGCCTTGTCATACGTTTTATCCTTATGCGCGACCACTACGAGTTTCTATTTAACATGTGCCTATAGGGGACTCACTGGCTACCGACGTTCTACTGGTTGTGTTACAGGACCTGTATAGACCACATTGTTTAAAAATGTGTTAAGGGGGATCAATGTAAAGCCTTAACGCTATTTTAATATTTTATATTACTGATAGACATTACATATAATAGCGTATCATACTATATATAGATATTTTAACGGATCCTTAAGAGATGGAAAATACCGTAACATCTCTTGAGTTATTTGCATTTGAGTTTAGATCTAATCACATTAGAATGTTTAGACCTGACTCGAGTGTTTTGTGTTTTTCTCATTTCGCTCGGGTCAGACTGAGTATTGCAGTGTTCTCGAGGAGCACTTTATCTGGAGCCGAAGACCTAGTCGAAGACTCCATCCTATCCAGTATTAGTTCCTATTTCCGTTTGGCTTGTATTTGCGAACTTTATGAGTCGCTATATTGTATAATTAAATTGTAACTGTTTAAGTAGCTTCATGAACTGCTTATGTATATTATTACATTTCCGTTGCGAGATTCTGTGTTATTCTGTATATGTGATTCTATGATCTGATTCTATTATACACCCTAAATTGATTATCTGTCAGTTTTGAATCGTTCGAGTTGGACATGTGTGGTTATATTGTCAACTTGGATTATTCAGAAAAGGCGGGTTGTCACACTTTGTATATACCAAAGCTCAGATAACGACTGTAACGACCCACTTTTTACCCGGTTTTCGCCGGTAGTTAAACCGACTCGAACCATTCATAAAGATGGATTATTAGGGGTACTTACACATTTGTACAAAAGTAAAAGCACATTTCTATTTTCATTACAATAATATTACATCAGATTTACCAAAAATATCGGACTACAACGGTTAATGGCAGAAAGTAATACAAATATACTCTCAGCAGAAGGAAAATGATCCAAAGTAAAGCTCTAGCTCCATGATATAAATGCTCCAGTAAAACCCAAAACCCTACTCCAAGTAACTCCAAGGCTATATCTGCAAATCAAACTACGAGCTGCCTGTGTGGAAAATTACGGGCACCTGATTTTAGTTATGGGAACAATAAACTCCAATCAGTCATAGGACTGGTGTGAGAACGAAAAAACAGTTGTTTTTGGTTTATTTTAAAGTTAGGTAATTCACCGGGCTACGCCGCTAAACGCAGAATGGGATTACTCCATGTGAATATCAGTGCACAGAAATTCGTAATGACTTTTTGAAAAATGAAGCTATCATAAGCTCGTCCTACATCACACAATGCAAGCGCACACCAAACAGGCGAGTTTGGTCTTATGATAACCAAAAATGCTTTGATACGTGAAAATCCTCTTTCATATTATTATCAGTGTATACTATGAAAACCTTTCGAAAATAAATATACTAATCGTTGCCAACATAATACCCCATCCTATTATCTTGAAGTATAGGTATATAATCAAAACCATACGGACTTGTAGTGGAGAATTGGATGCCAACAATGACCAAGGCAAAGGATCTTCCTTACCGAACCGTGGAAACGCCTCTAGAGGGACGTTCTCGGGAGAAACAACTAATGAATATCCTGATAAAACAAGATCGGGCCATCTCTACATACCAACTCTGCTAGATGGACCTAAATATGACATTCCCCGGTTGTTACCAATCTTTAAACCGGGATCCCGAACCAACACAACCACAAAAGTAGTTTTCCACATAGGTTAATACCTGGGCTCTATACCATGATACACCTTTTATTTAGAAGGGAATGACCATACCCTAATGGGTGTGACTGACTTAGCCTTGCTGCATTCATCCTGATTTAGGTCATTACCCTAGGGTGTGAGGTTTGTCAAGGTCACGTTACACAAAGCTACGCTTAAAAATAAGCCATGCTTTGATCATTACTAGCTCATCACTTAACTTAAGTATGCCACATTATTGATTCACCACATATCACTGATATTTACCAATATATATACTCTGATATCATACGTCTCAAAGAATGGTGTTAAGCTAAGAGAATAAATTCTCCGCCACTAAATAAATATATATTAATAAAGATCAGTGCTACGTAGTCAATTCCAATGTCAGGCACACAATCCGTACAAGTTGGTTTTGGGTCTGAATGAAACCACAATCCAGAATTCCTTCAAATATGTCTGGAATACTTGCCACTTTACTGAAATAAAATCCATATGCGAATGATAGTCAGCTATTCGAGACATTTAGCAAGTCGCTCTTACGATGTGAAGGGCTCCGGTCTTCAATGTCATCTCCAATGTCATCAATTGCTCCATAACGTCATATTATTATTTGGAATGGTTTTCGGATATAAATATGATCCCGGTCTTTCCAAATAGTAAGCGCAATTCTAGAAAAACACAATTATGGATCACATAGGATTTTAACCAAGTCTCCTCTCATAATCAGTCAATAAAACCTTTATAAATTTATACTTATGTTATTCTCAAACCTTTTCGTTTGATAACTTTTTATCCAAAACTCGGTTCTTTGAAAAATCCTTAACCAATATTTCGAAAACATTTCATCATAATTCCCATTTAAAAAGATTACCCAATATTCAACTCTTTAATCTTAACTAAAAGATTATCGTTCTTTTCAAAATCCTTACTTTTACTTCTCTCAAATCAAAGATTTGACTGAATCCCCAACTATGATATTAATTTCCACAACTCAATCTCTTCGGGTTTCAAGAATGATATTATTGAAGATAACATCCACAACAAAACCTAAATCAATCGATATCGAACATAAGTTGCACAGAAATCGTATCCACTAATATTCATACCAACTCTTAGAATCAACGAATACTATAAGCGGAAAAACGATATAAATATCTTCCAAATTCCTCAAATAGCAAACGCTTACACTACGAAATTTCACACCAAATATTCGAAGATTATTTCTATCCAAGTTACCTCAGTTAAATTGGGAAATCTTTATCTTAGTTTAAAAGATTTATCAAACCCCTTGATATTGGATCTGGATGGATATACCATAAACTTATCGTCAATACTAATCTCCGTATCCAACTCACATCATAAGTGGAATAACAGTTTCTACCTTCCAAATTTTTTGAATAGTTAGACTTATCATCTACCAAATTAATATCAAGCATCCGAAGATTCATCTCCAACCACATCTAACTCATTTAAGATTGGAAAACCCTTTTAATATTGAATAAACCAATTTAAATTCAATATTAAATATTTTAATAATTCTAAACCGTGGAAAATATTTCATAAATTATTTAAAAATGATTAGTTATAGTTTGGAAAACAGTTGCAGGTTAAAAACTGATCATTTCAAAAGAAGCGTTATAAAAACGTTACATGACAGTTCATATTGGTTAATTTGATCAAAACCGCCTTTATATTATCCAAAACTAAAATTTTCCAAATACACTTTCAAATAATTTATAATGATTTTACAAAAAAAATCAAATATTTTTAAAACATTAAAAATATCTATTTACAGCTATGATCAACGAGCTACATTTACAGCGATTTTTTCCTAAACTGTTTTAACATAATTTGAAAACTATTCATCAAAATTTGAAAATCTTTTTTTCTTGAAAGCTAATAAATTTTGGGACCAAACATTTCACGATTTAGGAAAATCCAATTTAATTTGCCCAAGTTATAGCCATTTAAACTTAGTCGTCAAAAATGCGAACTGTTGCGTGACACGTTATATTTTGACCATAATATAACTTAATATAAAAATTATTCCAAAATAATTCAGAATACTTTAGAAAACCGTTATATACTTATATAAACCATTCTAAAACATTTTCTAGATAGAAAAACCAAACTTCAATCTTTCACAATAGTACCCGTTTTCATCGTTTCATAATAAAACATCAAAAAAACATTTAACAATGTTCCCCTTTTACAAAGGTTGTTCATATATATTTCCAAACCATTTAAAATTTGAAATTTAAAATATATTTCCAAACCTATTCTCAATATTAAAGTAATATAACATTATTTACGTTTTCGACTATAGAGGAGATATCGAACACCGATGCAATACCATAATTGCATTGTCATAGTGTGTGAAACAACATCAACAACCATTATAAACATCCATAGTAACCATCATCAACATTATTAAATAAATAATAGCTATGCACAAGCGTTATAACACTAACACTTACATAGTGTGTGAGTGTTTTAATCTACGCAACCATCATCCGGCACAGACAAACAACAACCATTAAACATTCATAGCCAATTAACGACAATAGTTAATTACCTAAATTTATCTTTGTTAATTAGTGCACATTAAACTAGTTTATACATTTAAAGAGTTTTCACCTATATAGCTTTCTAGTTCTTCATGGTAGGCGAGCCTAACTGACTACGAACAAACTGTTGGACACTATTTTGGCGCACCTTCTTCTTCGATAAAACATACATAAAATATAATATATCAATATATTCTTATCTCTTTTTTTATAAGAGAAGGGAGGAGGAGGCCCGAGGCTTAGGTGGTGGAGAGGAAAACATGGTACAAAAGAGGAAGATTTATGTCATGGAAACCATGGCTTAAGAGCTTAAGGAGAAGAAGGGAGGTAGGAAAATGGAAGTGAATGATTAAAAATTAGGTAAATGGTCGTTATATAGAACAAGAGAGGGAAGGAGAGTGTGCCACCTAGAAGGACAAGTGGTAAGCATGAATGAAAGGAGACATGCATATGGACATGTATCTCCACACTTGTCATCTTAAGGAGAAAAGTGTTCGAGGTAGCATTTCCTATGAAATGCTATGGAAAGTTATGTGTAACGTTTGAACAATGCTACAATATTTCAACTTCTGGTTGTAGTTCGACAAGACCAATTACTATTTTTATTATTTAAATTGTATTTATATTAAATCAAATTCACATTTATTTCTGGCAAAAGATTATGTTACCAAAATAGTTTATCCAATACATATTTTACAAATTTATTATAACAAACTGACAAATTTGTTGTAAAAAAAGCTTGATAAATTTTTATTAAAATTATACGATTATATTTTGACAAAATTAAATATTTATTATAATTGCTAAATTATGTATATTTATATTAAATTCATATTTAATTCGAATAAAATTCATTTTGTATCTCGAAAATTCAAATTATATACATCCAAAAGTTTAGTTTTAAATTGGTAAAAAAATTTGGATTGTCATATGGGGGTGTATGTACTAGGCCACCATCGCTCACTAAGAGCCTCTAATAGGCATCGGCCTACATGCACAAACCTAGGTAAATATAGGAAGTCTCCGAATGGGTCGCACGAAATCTAACCAAAATCAGCTCTGGTAAATTATCATAATACTATGTCATACAAAGTAACCAACAACCTCGCATGGTAATGTGTCGAAACTATACATATGATTATTTTTTGTAAACATAAAGTAACAATTAACATTCATATACAGTAAAACGGTTGTCTATCTACGAAATTATAAATAAAACATATACTTAAGACATCGCAATAGCCATAGTCATTGGATGTGAAATAGTCGGAGGCAAGTCGTGCAATATCCGAAGGCTATCTGCAGTAACGGTAGCGTCAAACGCGACTTGAGCTAGTCCGATATTGACGTCTGTCGAATATCGGACGATGTGTCTACCTGTTTTCACCGGACGTGGCGGTATATCGACGTAATAGTTAATAAAAAAATTAAAATGCAAAGTTTTTATGGTATAAAATAGAATGAATGGCTGGAAGCGCCTTATATAGACGTAAAACTCAGGCGTTTGATCAACAAACGTCTGGGCTTCAGGCATTTGTTGATCAAAGTTCGCTCTTTTATAGATGCGGGTACTTGTTGAACAAACGCCTGATGTTTTTAAATATTTGGGGCTTTTGTTTGAAAAACGCTTGATTCTCAAGCGTTTGTTGAACAAACGTTTGTTCTTAAAATAGTTGGGAAATCCCTGATTCTAACAATTCAGAGTGCGGAAAATCTAAAATCTGCACTCCAGACTTTTGGAGTTGCTCTTATTGATATGTAAAAAAAATGATTGGCTCTATGGATTTGATAAATTTAGCGGTTAGCTGCAGTTTTTTGGGTTATGGGCTTTAACCAGCAAATTTCAATATGCAAATTGCATAAAGAAATCTAACTTAGAATATCCATAGGTTTCCCTTATCGATTAACTAAGATGAAGATTTGTTAGTTTTTGTAATTACAAGTTAATCCATTCGTGTTGTAAACAATTAATTTGATCTTTTCAGGTGTTACGTATTCATAATATTCTCTTACTTGTGTGCTGGCTATTGTAAAACCGATACATTTTTCTGCAAAAAGATATATCTGATTTACAAGAAGCATCAACTCAATCTAGTAAACTACCATATTATCTAAGTAGAAGTATTTTAAATAAGGTTAATATGATCAAGTCTCCGTTCAACTTTTTAAAATAGCTAAATGTTAATGATCATACTGCACACCAAGTATTTTTCTTCAATTCGCATGTAGCACCCAGTACCGATGTTATACACACTAGGATTATAAGAAATTATCTTCTTTTATTACATGGTTTTGGTTGATTATTTAAAAGGTGCATTCCTGTACTGATAATTGTTCTTCCTTTTCCCCTTCTTTCTATGTATGTATAAGTGCTTGTTTGAGGTCACTTTGTAGAATATTGAAGAAGAGAGATTGACAAAGTTTAGGGGAAGAGAATTTTATAGCTTGATTGCTTGCTTGATTGATTGATTACATTGCAAATCTGTAGCTCCATTTATACATGTTTCATCCTTATCCAAAAGAGCATTCTAGATAAGAGTATTCTAGAATATATTTGGATTTATCACAATAAATAATTCAATACAAAATATAAACAAAATACCCAAATCAAGGCAATATATATTGCAATTAATAAAGGCAATATATATATTGACATTTATTGCAATTTAGTTTATTGCCAACAATGCTTCCCCTAAATTAAACTTGCATCTTATTCCCAAATTTTCTTCACTTCTCTTGAAGATTTTTCCGCTAAGTGCGTTTGTTAAAAACATTAGCCATCTGATCACTTATTTCGAGAATATCTTGGTTTTTATTCCTTTATGTCTCACGTGCTTTGGTAGGAACAAAGTAATCATGCAAGCTTTCTTTTTTCTTTTCTGGTTCTTTGTCATTGTCACGGTCTTCAACGCGATTACCCAAATCTTTTTGAACTCCTTTCATTTTGTCTTTCTTTACTGCCGTAAAATACTCCAAAAAGTATATGATTTATCTTCCATCTTGTTTCCATGCAATGAATTTTGAATGAGTCAGATATGATATCTTTTAATTCTTTTAAGAATTCTCTTTTGCAAACTTTAACTCATTCAATTTTTTTATTTGTTTTCCAAATTTCCTCCCAAATATGCTTATGCTTCAAATCTCCACCAAGCTCTTCAATTTCTCCTTGTTTCATATGTTCTTCATTTTCGTCACCTTTCCATTCACACTTTTCATCATTGTCATCATCTTCATTTACTTAATTTTCTTCATTCACAGTATCGTCCTCTTTCTCCTTAATTATGTCACATTGTTCTTCTTTGATTACCAATTTTTTCATTTCTTCGATCTCTGTAAGATCTTCCTTCAAATCATCGAATTCGTCATCATTCGTTTCATCAAGTTTAACTAGCTTTATCTCTTTATTTTTTTATTGATTCTTCTACAACCATTTCTTCTTTCTTGGTTATCTTTTTTTCCTCTTTTCCTTCTGGTGACATCTTAACATCCTCGATGCTTCTACTAGTGTTCTCACCTTGGATTGCCTCAGTCGTCATTTCTATATTTATGATCTTTTCTCTGTCTCTTTGTCTTCATCTTCAGTCTTAACTTCTTCCTTATGTTCTGACACCACTAAAACAAAAGGCTCCACTTGTTTTGTTGCCTTCCCTGATTGTTTCTACAACATCTTTGTTCTCATATTCAAATGTCACATTGTCCTTCACCGAATCATCAAGCTCTACGAATGGTTTGTTCTTCCATCGATATGGTTGCTTGCACCACTATCTAGGTACCATTGATTATCCTTCCCTTTTTCATCTTTTTCTATCATCTCATTTCACTTCACTTTAAAAATTTCTTCCTTTTCTTCCATTTTTTTTTATTTCTTTCTCCTATGAATGAGCTTTGCAAAATCTCCCAAGCTTGCTTTGCAGAAGTGGCACCTTGTATTTTATCAAAAGCGGCATCATATGTTTCTATTCCCTGGTAGATATAAAACAAAGCTTGCTTGTCTTTTTTTGTCAATCTTCTTAAATTCTTCTTTTGAGATTGTGCTCATTCTCCCTTATCTTCAACTTCAGTATACCCACTTTGTAACACCCCGTAATTTTAACAATACTAAAAGATGATAAATTAAAGAATAATTAATTTAATATTCAGAACTAAGTGAAATGCACTATGCCATTGCGTTTGTGTCAAAATTATGATCAAAATAAACACCTGGTTTGCGTAAAACGGACACCGTGTGAAGAAGTTATTAAGTTTTGAAGTTTGTATACGCATAAGAAGAATATATATGAATAAAATGTATGCAGAATATTCAAAACAGTTCGAAATCCAGAAAAGTAGGGGAGCGGGAAAATTTCCGCCCAGAGGTGTCGACCCTATCAAGGGGGTGTCGACCCCTGGATCGACCCCATAACGGCGGTGTCGGCCCATGGGTTGACCCCCCTACGACAGATTTAGGCAGATTAGGGTTTCTCCTGATGGCTATATATATGGCCCCATTTCTCTTGTTTCTCCACACCGAAAATAATGGAGAACTAGACGTTGTCTCTGCCCAGATTAAATCAATTCTTTTCTTCTTCAACAATCAACTAGAGTTTTTCAAGTTTAGAGATCTGTGATTCAACATTAGCAATTCTTTCTTCTATTTTTCTAGATCCAATCACTGTGAGTCTATGTTAATTTTAGATCTAAATATTTAAAAAGTAAATCTTGACATAACTATAACTTGGATATTTTCCTGTGACTATTTGAATCATATCAGATCTGATATAACCTGTTTATCTTCTGACATGACTATAACTAGATCAGAACCTATACCTATTTATCATGTCAGGTCTGCCATTGTTTGTTGATCTAATTCATAGTTTAGAACACCTCATGTTTGTTCCTATTATGTTTGTGGCTAAACCAGATCTATTATTAGTTGGATACCTAATTCATTGTTTAGATCTCATCATGCCTATTTATGATGTCCCTATTATGTTAGAATCAGTTTTATTGTCACATGTTCATCAGATATGTTCCTATTTTCCTATCTTGTCATTATGCCACTATTATTTATGCCTATTTCTGCTATTATATGTCGATCTTGTTAGTATGATCATTTCTGTCCTCTTCCCTTCATTTTTTCCCTTTTATTTTTATAGCCAGGTTACCTTCGAGCCTAGGCATGCCGCTGAAATATGCGAGCGCGTTAAATTGGGAACGAGGGGAAAACGGTAAAATTTGGGGCATAACTTGTAATTGGAAATTTGGGGGTAACTTGAATAAAATAAATGAACATGAATTTGGGAAATAAATCAACTTGTGATTAAAGACCTTAATTTGGGTATATGATTCATTATGAACATAACTTGGGAAAGGGGAATGAAAACATATAATGACATAGGAATAATTGGTTAATAATGGAAATTCCTGGAATTACAGTAATTAGAAACTGTAACCGCGCTTAGACACGAGGTTAGATTACACTTGTGGTGGAAATATGCCCGGAACCGACCGACATATCCAATGACCACAAGTGGTGAACCTAATGTGAGGAGTCTATGTTCATAAACACGAGACGTGCTAAGACACGTGGTTAAGTCCGACTTGTGGGAGAAGTCTACCCGTAACTGACCGGCATATCCAGCATCCACAAGTGGCAGGTTTAATGTGGGTGGTCTAGTACGTTATAACCATAAATAAATATGATAATAAAGTTGAATACTTAACCTGGTTGAATCCATAGGGATTGTATGAACATGTTAATTTGAGTAAAGGTTAAGTAAACTTATTTAAAACAGTGGTTGGGTTAAATAAATCATGGGTTGATGGGTAAGTTTGCATAACCCCACAAAATTAACCTGTGGGGTTATGCAATCTTTTACTCTGGTATGGCATAACCTGTGGAAAACCTAGTGGGGATGCAAGCATAGGGGAAAGCTTGTATCATCTTCTGTGTGGGACCCGTTTCAGTTAGTAACCCAGATATAGGTATCAAATGAGTACTCCGAACTAGGTTGGAGTCGGTGCACGATTACTGGGCTGATTGTAAGAGATCCAAACGTGGGGGACGGTGTGGGCGACATATTCCGACGGGGTCATGTGCATGCATGGGTCCGACAGAGGAGGTTTAGACGCCGTGACACCTGTAGATATGGTTGTGCACATCTTGAAAACGAAGGGTTTCCACTTTAGGGAGTGATACATCCTACTGTGGGGCCAACATAGGGTATATATGGAGTAGGGCGCCGATCGATTGGGGTAGTAATTAGGGTACATCTAGACTCTGGTATGTTTAGGAGCCCATTATTATCCTTAGGGGTAACTCTGGTATGTTGAGTTTCCTGTTGATTGTATGGGGTGAAAACCTCACACTAGAAGTACACCTAAGTCTACCAACTTATACTTGTTGGGGATCATCTTGTTAATAAGACACTAGTATTGGTGTAGAGATATAGAGAGAGAAATCATTAGAGAAGCGTAATATACTCTATCATGTTTATCCTATTTACCTTGTCATACCTGCCTTTTATGATGTTATCTCTCTTATCCACTTTATATTCCTATCATGATACTTTTACTTATCTATATGCTAAAAGTAACTGGACTTCCAGACTTTATGTCTGACCCATTTTGTTTCCTCTTCTTTCTCTTCCGTTCCCCTCCCAGGTTCTCAAGGTGGGAATACTCAAGCTTGATCAGGATTTTTCTTTCATCTTGCTTGAAGATGCATAGATGTACTACTCGATTTCATGTTTCTCTACTATGGCTATGTTTTGGGGATTATGCTTCTTTTATTATTGTACTCTGATATTTTAAGTACAAGACAGAAATTTCAATGATGTACTGGGTTTTATGCATTTCAGACATATAATGTAACCATGTTTTGAACTATGATGTTTTCTGCTTAATAAAATTTTAAATTCTGCTGCTATTTTATATGTCTTGTAATGTTTCTATTTTTGTTTACCTATAACGCTTCACGAAACTTAATGCATTCTCTTAATGAGTGACATTAATGGACGTGGTGTTTTACACACTTTCAACAATCTCCCATGCTTCTTGTGACCCAAGAAGAACTTTCATTTGAATACTCCATATAACTTAATTTCCTTTGGTTAATTGAGGAACAAAAGGAATGAATAAAGAGTTGTTCAATTTAATTGAACAAGGCTCTGATACCAATTTGTAGAATACTGGTGAAGAGAAATGGAGAAAGCTTAGGGGAATATAATTTTATTGCTAGATTGATTGATTACATTCCAAATCTTTAGCTCCATTTATACATGCTTCATCCTTATCCAATAGAGCATTCTAGATAAGAGTATTCTAGAATATATTTGGATTTATCACAATAAATAATTCAATATAAAATATAAACAAAATATCCAAATCAAGGAAATATATATTGCAATTAATAAAGGTAATATATATTGATATTTATTGCAATTTAATTTATTGTCAACACACTTTTCATATTTGGAAACATGTACTATAGCTACTAGTGTGAACCTGTGCTACGCACACGGGTTATAGCTATATGCTATTTTTTTCAACTGTCAGTGAATCTTCATCTTTTTTTTCTTGTAATTGTATTGTTTAACTCAAACAAACATTTTATTTTCAAAGAAGGACCATATGAACGCTAACTTCTATTGACGCATTCTATTATGCATCTTGCCATGCTAACTAATGTTTAAGTCTTTAACAGTAATAAAAAATGAATGCAAATATGTGACTGACTAATAAAAAATGAATGCAATTATGTGACTACAGCGTAATACCCATGGGTCAACGTCTATTTATATAAGAAACTACTCACAGACCATTTGCATCTTGATTTGTGTATGTATTCGGCAGGGTGCCCCACTTTAGAAGATGAAAGTTAAAAAATGGTATAAAAAATGTGCATGGAGGCAAGCAAGGAAAATCAGTGAGATTTGTCAATTGAAATGGAGTATAAGATTTGTCATAATTATTGCGTATGGCTTCAGTTGAGGCAATACAACTATGGTTAAATCCATGCATATCTGGGAAATCAGTAAGTTTCCATATATATGATATCGATTATGATTATAATACCTAGAAAAACATATTATTTTTATCACACATCATCCTTTCTAAATACGCGAAGTCAAATACTATAGAGGGAAGTTGAGTGTCTTGAGACATATAGCCAAAATATTGCGTGCGCATATTTGTGACATCACCACATAATATACAGTTAATTTTAAATTCAGATAGCATTGAAAAAAATGGCCTTGATATGAAATGAATTACAACTCAAAGACATAGAGACTTAAACACAATAAAAGGCTCACCGAAATATCGCCAGTTGAGACACGTAACGTAATACAATCAACGCTAACGCACTTCTGAAAGGTTTCTGGTTGAAGACACCCTCAGTACAGTAATAGGTGGAAGCTTTGATTAGTAAAGAACATCCTAATGAAAAAGGGAAAAAAGTGGCAAGCCCAAGAAATGTGCAGACTTGCCAATTATTATTGAAAACTGCAGCTTAATATGATGCAAGTGTTCAACTGAAATTGTAAAGCAAGGTCTTATAAAAAAGCAAACTTGTAATGTTCATATGGTGATAGTTATGAAGCAAATCAGAAATATTTTTTATGAAAAATAGTCATTTAACACAATACTTTTTTATGGTGTTAAAATAGTGTGTTTGCTTCTATAATATATATTCAATCACGTTCAATTCAGCTCAACACAATACCTTTTTTTGATTGCTCATTTAAGGAATATGCAACAGTTAAAAAAACATAAGACTGGTGTTTAATGAACATATAATTCTCTAAGAGAAAATCAGAAAACTACGGTTGTTTCTAGGAAAGGCAGCAGATCAACAAAATTAAACAAAGAGTAAATTACAATTGATCTTTTGTTTCTTTTTCTTACCAACATTTCGTGGCAGAAAGTTGTTTTTTTTTTTATTTTTTTTTTGATTGCCAGGATTCCTCCAACAACACACATAATTTAAGATACACATTACAAATTTCCAACACGCTTAAACCGATTTGAGTAAGTTGAACATAGCTTTTCTGCATAGCAGGATAATGGCTAATTTCAGAATATATTCAGATCGTGAACTGCATAGGTCATGAAGCACATGCGAAATCTGAAAATGGGAGGGAATAAATTTAACTACAAATCGGGCATTTAAACATCAAAAGTTTGTTTAGATGATGGTAGTGTTGTACGAATACAATATGAATAAGTAAAGTATCTGTAGTTATACAATTAGATAGAAAAACAATAATAGGTTGGTAGAGTCATTAAATTGCCTTCAGGTAGGATATAGCATGAAGTCGATCAGTTCATGAACAATAGTTTTGAAGAAACAATAGCAACGAAATTTGTTGCTATGCGAATAGTTGTTTATGTAGACATGAATACTCAAGAATTTTAGCAACAATATTTGATACAAAACATGGCCAGCCAAGCCTATTTCTAATAAGAAATGGGTATGTTATAAATTACAGGTTAAGTTCTATTTTACAGCATAAATGCAAGAAGCAGAATGAAAAAAATGAAAATTAAATCACATTTATTTTTATACCAGTAGGAAAAGTAGAACATCTAGTGCACAGTGCAGTGCGTACAATAAGAGACTAATTGAAGGCAAAATATACATTCATATTCATACATGTTAAATAAGACTGATGCAGGAAGTCCATTTTCCTAGGCTTAGCGTTTTCCTTTTTCCTCAAATGTTGGATACAACTGAGGCTTGGTTAAGCTGATATTCTTTAACGTCCGAGAAGCACTGAACATAATCAAAATATTGGTTAACTTTTCCTTAAGACGGCAATTTTCTGATTTGTAAAACTTAATATATACATACTATAGAATTATGTTTCTAAACAAATCAAGTTTCTAATCATGAACACAACAACTCTCAAAAAACAAATTCAAATGAAATGAGAATGCCATTTAAATAAATTGAGAATGCCAGTATCATCTAAAGAAAAATAAGTATGAAATATACTAAAATAGTCATTTAACACAGTTTTGCTTAAAAAAAGACACCATGCACTGGTATACAACTGTATCTTGATTTACCAAATGTCGCATTGTGCATCAGCTTGACATTTTAGTATTTTCACATTTGTTGAGGTCTAAGAAGTATATATGTTTGTTACTTGGTTGGTTCAAAAGATGAATATATGGTATGTATATAAAATAGTACCTTTTTATCCAGTTGTCTACCAAAATACATTAATGAATAGGCATAATTAAGTGGTTTAGTAATTGTTTGCAAGGTTTAAAATCACACCTTTATTAAAACTGGTAATTACTGTGTATATTTCATTGCTAATACAAACTTGTCAAATGAAAGGAGGATATTTTGAAGCGAGCTCAAAGTATGAAACGCCTCCCATATCCATGTTACTTTAAAACGTACTACTCAAAATCTACTTTGCTACTACTGCATGCTCACAGTATACCGAATCTGTAGTCAGTAAGAGTATAAAGCTTTAGAAAAACAACCCGAACTTCATAAAATTACAGCCAAAAAACTATAGCATGTGCGCATTGAATGTGTGTGTATATATATATATATACATACATATAAGTGTGTGTGTTTTATATGGACATACAGTAAATTTTATTAATTATTGGCTATTGTATACATAGAATCATAATGCTATTTGCCTAAATACTATGTATGAACCGGTGCTACGTGTACGCACTGACACTACAAGAAAAATACTCTATTGCAACTAGCTATTTGCAACAGGAGAGAAATGACAGTTGCAGTAAATGATATTTAGCAACAGACCTATTATAGCAGTTGCAACAGATGAGAATTAGCAACAGGTCTTTTCTTTCTGTTGCTAATAGCATATTTTTAGTAACTACTCTTCCCTTCCTGTTGCAAAAACATACTTTTAGCAACTATGCTTTCATAACAGTTGCAACAAACATATTATTTGCAACTGTGCTTCCAATCCAGTTGCGAATAAATATCTTTAGCAACTGTTTTCGCCACTTGCAATAACTATATTTTTTTACAACTGGTAAAGCCAGTTGCGAAAAACATACTAAAAATAAGTATCAGCTTTTAATGGTTAACTTTTAATAATTAATTTTAAATAGTTACTATTAAATGATTAACTACTTGTAATTATATAATAATTAGGATTAATATTTAATAATTATTTATTAATAATAAATGTTAAGTATTATAAAGTGATATTTATAATTGATAATTATAATTAAATAATAATAATAAGTAACAAATAATAATGATTAACATTTAAAAAATAAATAAATAAATAAATAATTATTAAATAATAATAAATTAATAATAAAAAACTAGTGGATAATAATTAACAATTAATTTGAAATATGAATATGTTTAAATATTAAATAATTCATAAATCCATAATAATGATTTCTTGTATGAATTAATTTATTATTTGTGTTTGATAGAGGTATTTTTATGAATTAATTAATAGTTTTTGGTTATCAATAATAATTATTTTTATATTTCTAATATTATATTTAATTATTAATGATTAATAAATTGTGTTTTTTTACAACTGGCAGCCAGTTGCGAAAAATAGAGCTTTAATTTTTTTTCCCCCAACCTTTGGTAAGCGTAATTATTATTAAATACAAAAGTATGAAGTATTAGCTAATATTTAGTTGTAATTTGATAAGTATTAAGTCATAATTAATTGAAATGGATTAATAATAATTAATTTGTGTGTACTTATCAGTTGCAAAAAAGTATCTTTATTATAATTTATAATATTATATATTATCAATAATTAATATTTTTCTGTGTTTAATAATTTATTATAATTAATTATTAATAATCAATAAATCAATACTATTGTTCAATAATCAACATCTAACATTTGATATTTAACTAATAAGTAAAATTTAATAACTAAAAGTCATTAACTGTAGAAAACTATAAATACGTAAATTTAATTAGTTTTAATATGATTAAATTATTTATAAAGCGACGCCAGGCTTCAGCCATGATGCCAACGACTAATTTTCTCTCATTCAAACGTAAGTAACACGTTGATGTGTTAAATCTAGATGCAACGTCAACATTATCGTTTAATGGAAAAGAAACGCATGGTTATAAGTTAGCTAACGCGTCCAACCTGCTTTTCTAAACACGCAAAAAACAGACGGTAAAAATTTTGATACCCGCCCAAATTTTCATTCGCCGCCACCAGTTTCTTTTTCGTAGAACCCTAAATCCCATATCGATCCCCTAACTAATTTCATTAACCAGCGATATGCTTCCCCGAACGATCGGAGATGTCAATACCTAAGAAGCCTTAGCGGATTTCTGCTCAACTTGGACCAAAAACGAAATCTTATCCCCTTAAAATGTCCACAGCAATGTCCCTCTTCCTCTCTCTTCCGGTACCAACTTTAGCCCCAATTCACAGAAGACCCTCCTCCTCTACCCCAAAATCGCCGCCTTCAAAGTCGCAATCGAGCGCTCGGGTATCAGATCGCTGGGGCAACAAATTTTAGCACGATGCTAAAGATTGAAATCAAATTGCTTGCCTCATGCTGAAATCGTCATCAACGCCACGCCACCATCGGCCATCTCCACGCGACCGCGCACCGACGTCACGTCCCGACCATCTCCATCTCTCGCGATCCACTCTGCATTTTGCCTCTGCCGCAAAGACCCATGTCGTTGACTGCTCATCAACTTCGTATTCTAAGATTATTTATTAATCTATAATTTAACAGTTTCTTCAGAGACATTTGTAACAATTTATCCATTAGCTTGTAATCACCATTCACTGCCGTAAGTTGCCCCAATTTTTTTAACCAATTGCTTGATTTCTTTTCAGTTGCCCTAAATCTAAGCTAATTTCAGTTTTAATTTGGAGCAGTTACTGTTTCTGTAGTTTTACAGGTGCTACTTGACTCTCTGAGTGCAAAAATGTGGACAGAAGCGTGCTACTGTCACACAATAAAAATGTGAGTGGTTCCATTCGGTTGATATTGGTTTTATATTATTTAGCTTGTTGAATGAACAATGAATCGAATACTTGGTATTGCTTTCATCATCACTGGTTTGATATTGGTTAGTTTAATTTATGTTATATTAAACTAGTACATGGAGGGATGACGCTTGCGTATGAGGCTGTTCATGACTTTCTTTTCTCTAACCGGTTGCTGCATACAAATACATGATTATATTGAATTTTTGTCATTAATATTTGCTAATTTCACTGCTTAAATGGTATAACATGTGTGAAGCTTATCATTTGCATGATGATTTCTTTAATTGATAATGATCAGACATAGTATTCAAAGTCTGTATTGTTAATTGAAAGAGGGTTCAAATTGATTATGGAATCATCCCTTTGGCAGATCACATTGCGAAGAATATCGAGGAATATATCCCTGTGGCACTCGATGAAATATGCATATCACATATTCTTTCAATCAGATTACAAGCCAGACTCAAAAGATGTGGAAAAAAAGGTCAGTTCTTTTGTCCTTGTTAGTTTATTTGGTTTTGTCTATTCTGCTAAGGTGATCTTGATGAGCAGTTAAGTTTGCATATTTATTCTGGCCTACTCATGTATCTTTAATGCAAAAATTGGTTTGCATATTCAGTTATAACTTGATACATAGTAATGGTCTTTAAGAAACTTCTTAGGGCATTATTATTAAAAATCACGAGGAATGGCATTATGCAGTCTCTAGCAATTCTTTGATGTTGTGTCATTCTTCCTTTGATTTTTTTTTCTTTCATTTTTACACTTACCGGCTCATGTGGATAAAATTGGCTATGCCTACCATTTTTAACCAATTTTAGATGGAAGTGTTGAATAATGCTGAATCATTAAGGAAAATGGTGGAAGAAATGAATGATCCTGACATGGTAAAATTCATGTTGCAAGAGCTGAGCAATAAGCTTCCTGCTCTAGCAGAGATGCTCATTAATGAAAGAGATATGTCAGTTACTTTTATCCCTGTAATTTCTTCATTAGAAATGAAAGATCCTGACATTCACCATGTTCATTATGGTACATAATCTGTTTGTGATCAATATGAAATCAATCATCGCTGTCTGTTTATTTCTTCTAAAATAATAAGTCGATACTCTTGATAGTTTTGACCACCTGTTTTTCAAAAGTAGGTCGGGCTCTAGCATATGTATAACATAATTGTACACACCCGCCTACAAGAGATGTAAGAAATATAGTTTGCTTATTAATTAGGGAGTAATAATATTTCGATTATCGGTACGAAAAGCTAATTATGGTATTATATGGTTGATGGACGTTTCCTCCATGTTGAACTGTAGTTCATAGCTCCACATTTGTTTAATGTTTTGCCTTTTGCCTTTGCAGGTTATGATATTCATATGTGATTATGTATTGCTAACATAGGGTGGTACATGTTTATGATTGAGAACAAACATGGAGCATGAACTGCAGATTTGTTCTGGAGAACCGATGATATTTATTTTCTTGTTATAGTATATGTATGATAGAGTAGAAATATGATTAGAAAATACTCTATTCGAAAGAAATGTATTATGTGGGAGAAGAAATTGTTATACATGAATGGTGTATGAAAATTATAGAAATTTTTGTTGTAATTGTTTGTAATATTAAAATATTGTTAAAATAAAAAATTTATTTGTTTATTTCATTTTGTGATATACACTAATACTAAAACGAACACATTTAATATGTAGTATCTATAAGCTGTAATTTTTTTTTAATATAGATTTATAAATCTATTGCAACGGGCATTTACTGTTGCAAAAGGATCTGTTGCAACAGCAAAAGCCTGTTGCAAAAAAGTATACCGCAACATCTTATTGCAACGGGCAAAAACTGTTGCAGACCTTTGGCAACTTCGGCTATACCAACAGGCACTGGCCTGTTGCAATATGCCTACTGCAACAGATTTTGCCTGTTGCGATAGTGTATTTTTCTTGTAGTGCGAAACATAATGTTAGAGAGATACGATATGACGCTTTTATACTATATATTCAATGTAATGTAATGCAAATGAGTACATGATAGATATAAGATAAATCAATGCACAGAAGCTATCACCATTAAAGCAGCAGTCATTATTTGGTAACAAAGTATAAAAAATGCAAATGTTCATTGTATAAGCAAATGAGTCAATATTTAAGAATATTTGGTAATTAATGATGATTAATGTAAACATTTTCAAATCGTTCAAAGCAATTTAACTTAGAAAAGCGTACAATGTATAGTTTAAAGTCTACACATGCAGTTTTGTTATGTATTGAAACAACAAAAAAGAAATTCATGTAAGTAAACATATGCCTTATTGTTTGTAGTATATGTGCTTGGAAGTTGGCAATCAAGGCAAATAAGAGTCTACTACATATTTGTTTATAAACCCAGATAGTTGAAAATAACATTATTGTTTGTGGACAAATCAATGACAACAGTTATTTTCGTTTGTAAATATTCTTTATAGTACATAAGAAATTGAACTTCAAATGTGCATAAAAATCCATTGTGCTTGAACACCATTCAATATATGGACGTGTTGAGTTCTAAACACAATTAACTGAAGACTGCCAGAAAACCACTATAAACAAGCACATGTGGTTGTCTTCGGTAATGCAACAGCTGTAAGGAACATAGGCTGGGTGGGCACAATTTGGTTGCACATGCAGACGAAGTGGGACCTTGTTTTAAAACAAATATATGATCCTATAAAACAAATATATAACATATTAAAAAGCATATACAAACAATTATAAAGGCAAAAAATAATCATGGGCTTACCTCAATTCATGACTTGTATAATCCCATTATTCATGGTGCCTCTTGCATGACCATGTCTCCACAAATGAGACAATTACTCCACTTCCATTAGGCATTATAAAACGTGCTTCCACCTTCTTTTATAATCTAACGTTCTTCATTGTGAATGCAAACCTTTGATGTTCCTTTATAATCTAACGTTCTTTTATAACCTAACATTAGATTATAAAAGAAAGTGTTGTTCTCAAAGGCATTATAAAAGAAAATCAAGCATATAAGAAATTGCATCAAGTATTAAGTCATTACGTTAATAGATCAAATGCACATAACTTTATATTCTAAGAAAAAGGTAATATAGTTTGAAGCAGAAATGATCTACATGCAGGATGGTTTAACCATGTTAGTATATGCTCATCCACAATCCCAAAAAGAGCACGAATTTAACAAATGAAGTACTATTAATTAATTTTATCAATGGAAAATTGCTGTGCATTGAAGTTTCAATGCAAATTGTACCACTGAATGTTGTACACTCATCCTAACTCCATAATCCTAAAGGCACTATATTTGTCCACAACCATATATCCCAAAGGCGGGCATCTCTCAAGTGTGAACTGTGAAGTATTGTCCTTCAACACTTACTTTTTTAATGGACAATCGTACTTCATTTGAAGTCTTAATATAAATTATGCCTTTGAATGGTTTCCAATTTGATAATCATATAGAAACAACAATTTTCCCATAGCTTCATAATCGAAAAAAGAGAGAAACTCCAAAATTCTAAGAAGATGAAAACTCCGGAATTACCAAAAAATGAGTCATAACACTTCAAAGGTGCTACACATGAACACATAACCATTATTTGTTGTATAAACATACATGCAAAGCATAAATAATTGCATAATTCAAAATTCACATGCTTTAAGATCAAAATATCTACTTGCTAAAAATTCGATTGAGTAAAAGCGTCTCTTAGATGAAGAGAATAAAAACAGAACTTTAATGAAGAAACTCATGTTTAATGTAGTTATTTTGACAGAGCTGCTTAATGTATGTTATCATAATTTTTATGAGATTTTTTCCTTGTTGCATATTTTTAAACAATTTTTCCTCATCTTCATACTATAAAAAGATATTATATACTTTTATATATAATATGGAATACGAACCAAATTATTGGAGTAAACTATAATTAGCTATAGAGAAATTTAGAAAAATAATATGTAAGCGCAACCTTAAGAGAGGTATGTGCAAGAAAGATGAAAGAGGTTGTTCTATAAAATATTAGAGGGGAAGAAGCATGGGGAACATAAAAATAAAATAAAGAAAAATAAAACATAATAGGAAGCGCGCACACATACTGCAGAAAAGAACTAACATGGAAGAATTAAGGAGAGATCAGAAATTTACATGGAACTTTAAAGGTAATGGTAGAAGCAATCAAAGCAAGTCCTACAAATCTTTTAAAATTGAATATGCGACATCTCTAAAATTATTGATCTCAAAAGTTTGAACATGAAGCTTGACTTCGGTCATAGTCAATCTCACTAACTTCTGAAAGAACAATCCTCTCGATGCCCAATCAAAATTATTGAATATAAAATTCCTCCCATGTTTGATAAGTACTACCTTAAAAGAGTTTATATCAGTCGACAAATAAGGGCTAAAAGAACATGATAAAATGATATAACATTAATCATTTTGCTTACCCTAGGGTTCAATGGTGATGTCATGAAAATTTTAGTCTTAGATATTAGACAAAACTCTAACTGGTAGAAGTATTAATTGTGGTTTACACTTCATTTGAAAATTCTCTGAACAATATATGTATTTGATTTAAAATAGGAGTAATAAATGAATATTACACGTACATACCAGAAATTTTCTT
This sequence comes from Allium sativum, assembly GCA_030737875.1. NCBI lineage: Eukaryota > Viridiplantae > Streptophyta > Magnoliopsida > Asparagales > Amaryllidaceae > Allium > Allium sativum. Next base: position 481,470,619 of record CM060922.1, read on the forward strand.
AGAAGCATTCTACCAAGTGATGCCATTAAGAAAATCATCTTTGTTTTTGCAAGATAAACCAAGGACAATGTATATGTATTTTTATCTCTGCAAGAAACCAAAATTTCTTAGTAAATTGATATATTTGTAACTGCTTATCTGATATACGTGCAAAAGTTGTAAAGCGTTAATTATTTAGAAAACAAATCTAAATCAATCTAGTATATTGAATATTTATAAAATATGTTAATCATTATAGACGTAGTGCTATGAAATAATTTTGGGACACTGATCAATTAACGACACTGAAAGAAATACAGTTTAGAGATGAGAACCAATAAAAAAAATCACCTGAATAAGAGGAACCATTAAGGTAAATTATAGTTCTATAAACAAAATAATGCATTCAGATGTTATACATGATTTGAAATCCAACAAAATACTTTGAGGAACTTATGATTGTACCAAAATATAAATAATTGCAACAAAGTTCAACATAGCAATTTTTGAACTCTGTCTAAAAAAAGTAAAAGCATTCATAAATTTTACAATAGCAGCAGTTGTGGGATTGTTTTTTCAAATGTGGTTTGAAGCCTAGTTTTAAAAAATGAAATGAAGTTGTTGAAATTTTCTAAAAAAGAAGAAATTCTGGTCGTACATCAAATATATAGGCTTCGTTATTGAATTACATTTGAGAGATCATATAACAAAATCCTAATTAAAAATTTGCACAGGGCATAAGAGCGAAGTTGAAGGAAAACACAAATACAACTTCATTAATAGGTGATACCTAACATTTACAGTTTGTCCAATTTGTTTTCATGGTATTTTGACAATTCATTATGCATGGATTCTTGTTGAATTATCAGTATAATAGTGCCCACCATGATAATGCATTATATTGTTATTTTTTTGTCATTTACAGTGAATTGTTGTGTTATTATTATCAGTGTATAATCAATAACGTTCCAATTAGCATACATTTCTGAAACCATAAAGAAACTTACAGTTTTATGTAGTTAAACTTGTGAATAAAAATAAATGAAGTGAGCATAAAAGGACAATGACTTGAAAACTAATTAGTTGTTTGAGAAAATTAAATTAATGACAGTAATGAAGTTAGTGTTTCATGTTTCTTAGGTATTGCTGTAAACTAATTAGGCGTCCTGGTTTTTATGAAAATTATTAAGGACGGTGCCAGCGTTCACCATCTTAACAGACAGCCTTTCACCTTCAGTCTCATTTCTGACTATATAGTACTCTTTCAATAAAACAGGTTGACTTTTCTCCGATATCCAAGGTAATATTTGCCTAGTCTTAAACTGATATGTTTGCACTTTGCATGTTGTCAAACTCATTTCGAGTACCCTATCAACTTCATAATACCGGAAGTTAAGATAATCATGTAATCCAACAATCATTGTCAATGCCCCGAGTTTCATATAATTAAGATCACTTTTAGTCTGTTATACTTATCTAAATTAACTAAACCTCGAATCGCATGGGAAATTCCATCTGTGGGATCAGTTTTCACTTTTGTTCAAATTCACACAACATGAATAATTTTCATCTATCGTAGCCAAGTAAATGTTCGAATGAAACTTAGGTTCCCAAAGTGCAAATGAAGTATGATGCAATATTATCTATAAAAAAAGGGGAAAATTATCAACATAAAAAAAAATAAAGCAACATATTTAAATGAGATCGAATATCATATGGTGAACCAAAAACAAATTATATGGTTGGAGTACATTTTTGTCAACAATCTAACCTAAAGTGAGGTTTCTTTTTATGGATGGACGTTGAAGGTACACGGTATGATTTCTCATGATTGCAAGCATGTGTACTGAAAAGAGATGAGCCCATAATTTATTATCTCTTTCACAATCATTCCTTTAATTTTAAAATAAAGGTGAATCTGCAGTGAGAACAACAAAGCCAATTCAAGGGGAAAGTCATCGAAAGTGCAATAGCTAGCAAATACGTGTGGTCGGAATTACAGAAGAGGGTGTGTAAGTGTGTGAAAATATTGGTTAAATCATGTATAAACAGAAATAATGTACAATGGACTCTACTGCTATCAACAATTTTGATACCAATTACACAATATATTGCGCAATGAGCATCCAACAAAATAACTCTAAAAATTATTCATATTATATAAATATAAGGCAACATGAACCAAATTTGTGGTTAATATGATGGATTGCAAACGAAAAATATATACTTTATGATCACAATATAACTGCTATGTATGTATAAATCATACAGGAAAATAAGAATAAGTAATATTTGATTTCAAGGCCATAATAGAAAAGTCCCCGGAAAAAATTATGCATCAAAGAACTCTCCTAGGTTTATGGGTTACTTTAATTTTATCTGCAATAATATCCAACAATGGTTAAAACTCATTTGCACAAAAATTAGAAAAAAAGCACCATTCAAACCCCATATATGTTTTCACACCTATCCGTTCTTTGCATATAATGAGTTCTTTTTATACTGACAAAGATAATTTTCAAAAGCAGGGACGATTTTGTAGTAATCTGACAACCATTTCCACAATTTTAGTAAACTATTTGAAACAGAAGTTGCATCTCTTATGCAAGGCTGTTTATGTTGTGTATACATATCTTCCATTAATATAAATTTTTTAATCGGCATCTAAGTGTAAGAAACTATGCTGCTGAATTTTGATAATTGCAAACTTAATCCCAAAAAAAAGCCAAAACACAAACTCATAAATTTGAAATCAAAATCCTAGTAATCAACAGAACATGAAGTGCATGACTAAACCAAAACATAGAGAGTATTTATTACCTAATTTGGGGGAGGTTGAATCAAAACAAAGCCTCGTAGGAAAGTTTGAATCCATAGTAGAAATAGCAGAAACCTAAATTTTTGGATGTAGAACATGAAGATCGCCGAAATTACTAACCCATTATACGATTTGAGTTGAAATCGAACAACAACATCACAATCGCATATCGCTGTGGATCGACCTGTCAGCTATGTGTTGTATAAGGATATTTCACCGTAGGGCAGAGTGATGGATGTTCAAAGATTGTAAAATTAGAAGTTGGTGGAAACTGATTTAGGGGTATTTTCCAGGGATCGGGAATGAAGACAAATTGGGGCATAACGTTTGAGGTGGAAAGGCTCTTGGGATGGAAATTGGAGACTCTTCAGCTGCAGGATACACGTGTCAGCGCCAGAGCCATTTTCAATAGGAGGCTGAGGATGCCTGTGAGCTGCAGAAACCAGACTCCGCTTTGATTATATAGTATAGATTTTGAAGTAAGCGGTGTATAGATTACTACTATTCTCCAAGTTTATAGAAACAATGATCGCTAAATGAGACATATGATTGTTGAATATGCTTTTCCTTGTGCCTTAAAGATGTATAATATTAGAAGACAACATAAATATCACACCTTTCTAATGCTGCAGCTATTTTCCCATTTGCAAAAGGCTTAGGTAGCGTTTGGTTTAGATTTTTCAATTTTGAGTTTTCACACATACAAAAATACCGATAATGCACATATATCATGAAAAATGACCGTTTTACAAAACGGAGTTAACACACAAAACCGAAAACAACTTTTTATTATTTTTCATATTTTAAGAAACAAGGAAATGACAACAATAAATCCGTCTATCCACCATTCCCGCGGTCCCCTCCGTCACTCCCTTTTCCTTTGATCCATCACCACCGCTATACTTCAAATCTTCACAACATTCATAATTAACGCCGAAAACTAAAAATGCAAAACACAAAATAAACCAAACGCTACCTCTTATTGCGAGATGATATCATAAAAATTAGCAATAATCCATTAAATACTCAACTCCTTATGATTTTTAGGTCGGTTTTTAAGGATGTAGTCTGGAGCCCGTATTACGTAACCTCTGAAGTTTGGATCAAAAGCTGATGTCTGGAAAGCTGAGGTCATACTCTACATTCTACAAGTGGTGTACCACCGTTTTGGGCAGGTTTGATTATGTTAGTTGATTACTCAGATGAACACTGAAAGTAAAGTTTATCTAATACAATCAGGCAAAATTTGAAACTTGCTTTATTTTTATAATTGGCAAAAACACTAGGAATGTTTGATGTGGTTTTAAAAGGAGTCATTGACTTTAATTCCGATCCATGGCTCTAACACCTGATAGCGCAAAAGATGTCATCAAGAAAATGCAGTAATCTCTTACATCAAGCAGTTCTCTACAATGAACAAGTTGAAGAATATGACTTTGAGAGTAAGTACATTGCTTCTCTTTTAAGTTACAGCCGATCTTATGGCAAACAACTGATTCATAAAACTTGCATAACCTACCCCAAATATTTTTGACAGAAGCATGGTGTAAATTCCTCTTTTTTCCAGTTTCATAATGATTTTGTATACTTTATTTAGAATAACATTATCTATATGGCATGGATGCATACAATACAAGAAAATGTACGCACCTATGAGAAAATGAGAAAAGATATAACATACACATACCCGAGGGAAATGATAAATAGACAGAAAACAACAAAAGAAAATCCCAAAATTAACATGAAAAAAGTATTAAAACTTCGCTTGAATAATGATTTGATTTTAAGATAGAAATTTGTTGAAATAGAAAATGCATGAGTCCTAACTCTAATGATTTGTGATTAAGATAGGGATGATAAATTTTATATTGTTGTATTTTCATGTAATAGCAGAAAGCTTCTCAGAGGAGAAGACATTACCTATGAAGAGCTCAAAGAAGGTCTTAAAACTATGTTTCTACATTGAAAGACACCGAAATACATGATCTCATGGCAGCAATAAGTTTTCGTTTGCCCAGCTTGATACAGATAAAAAATATTACACATACACAAGTATATAACTATATATATGCATATGTATATATATGTACATGTGTGCATGTATATATAAAATAACTTTTTGCAGCTATAATTTGTCAACTATGAAAATCATCCACACACACACAAAAATTGATCATTTTGATAATTTAATGCATTTAAAATGGCAATTTCAATATCAGTTATGAAACATATGTATTAATCCTTGATTTAAAACATAATTTTGACGGTGTGGGAAGTATTTGAGTTGATGATCTTAATAGCATATAGATCATATCTACAATGTTTCGTTTCAAATTGGAAAAAATGACATTAGAAGATGGAAGTAGGCTACAGACACTCTCTTGTATGTATGTTTAAGTACGTACATGCATACGTATACAAACCATGCTGATGAACTGAAACTTGAATTAGGCTGCTGTGAACAACTACATTACTATCGACTACGGAGAATTCATTACAACCATCTCAATTAATTGGATCAAGAGGAGCATTTAGCACCAACGTTAGCGTATTTTGACGAGTTGTAGCAATCTTGTAAAAAGCACAAGTTAAAGAGAATACCGGTTCAGCACATTGTAATATAACGTTACATTATTTCTTTTGCTTATTGGGCCTGCAGCCCATTTCATCACTCCTGCTGAGTTATATATATATATATATATATATATATATATATATATATATATATATATATATATATATATATATATATATATATATATATATGCACCTAGTAGTGTTCACTTGACTGTAACAATTTCTATTATCTTTTGTACATTCATTCAATCAATACAAGTCATTAGTATCTTCTCTTCTACTTCTGTGTTACATTCTTTTCTGAAAATCAAACTTGGTATCAGAGCATCTGCATGTTAACAGCATCATTTGAAGACTAATAAACTGCAATTGATCAAAAAAAATTGTCCATCAGAGAGAGTTCATCATTTGAACCCTCTCATCAAGGATTTTGCATCCTATCACCTGAGAGTTATTGCTCAATAGGGGAAACAGTGCCTCGCCACAAACTCTGGGTGCAACCGTATCTCCCAATCAAGCCTGGTGCTTTATCGTTCTGAAATGCAAAGAAACTAATCAATAAATAATCAAGAAATCACCATAGTTGATAAAAGTGCCTTCTAGTGATTACTCATTAGCCAGATTGATTCCTTCTAATCAAAAAATTCTATAGAAGAGTCATCACACAAGCAATAAAGATTGCAGCAAGTATCAACTACAAGATTCTTGAAAATAATCTCAATTCAAAGTTCCTTCGTTTAGTTTTTCATACCTTTTCATTGATGAAGATTTATCACAATGATAATCAGCATGACTAACCAAAGAGATCTATCAATCCCTCACGTTTCCAACATCACAGCATCTCAAAATCAACCTCAAAGGTAATCTGACCCAATTCTTGATTTAATGAAGGCTACATAAAGCCACAAAGTCAGGTAATATCGGTGCAACTTGACGAATCCAATTATCTACTATGGAAATTACAAATAGAGACAACAGTTAGAGAATATGGTTTAGAAAATTATATCCATAGAACAAAAACGTTCCCCCAAATTCATCAGGGACAATGAGGACAAGGTAGTGCAAAATCCAGAGTTTATGGCATATCAAAGACAAGATAGTTTTGTATGATCTTGGATGATGTCATTTATTGGTGCAACAATCTTGCCATAACTTATTAGTGTTGTAACTGCCCAAGAAGTATGGTCTACAATTGAAAAAACCTTTCAGCTCAATCATCTGCCATAATTATGTGCTATAGAAGACAATTACATAGCATAACGAAAGGTGATTCAATAGTGAATGAGTATTTGCTCAAAGTAAAGAACAAATGTGATCAAAATTGTACCGGGTAGAAAATACTTGAATCAGAACAGGCTTTATCGATTGTCAGTGGCTTAGACGATCATTATGAGGCGGTTAAAGTTATCATCATGTCCGTGGACCCTACATCAACATTACATTATGTCTACTCTACTCTCTTGGCACATGAAGGCAGAATTAACGACAAAAGTGTCAATTCCGACCTATCTATCAATTTCACCACCTGTGGCAAAGGCAAGAACCAAGAAAAGGGGAAAGGGTCAAGAAGTTAACCCAAAAGCCAAAGGGATGGTCAATCTAACAGAGGAAGGGGAAGAGGAAGAAACAATAACAATAAAGTCAGATGTCAAATCTGGGAAAAACCTGGTCACACTACCAACAAATGCTACTTCAGATTCAATGCTAACTACAGCACCAATCAGAACATCAGCAACGCTAACCTGAACAACATTAGTATCCAGAAAGACTATAAAGAATTTATGAATACTAACATTGCAAAGGCAAAAGAAATAGAAGATGAAGGCTGATATCCTGATTCAGGTGCAACAAATTATGTGACAAACTACTTGAGCAATTTAAATCCTGACAACAAAGAATGTAAAGGTGCACAAAACTTACTTGTTGGAAATGGCACAAATGTTCACATCACTCACACTGGAAATGCAAGGATTAATGGACTAAAACAACTATATCTAAAAAAATCTACTAACGGTTCCATCAATCAAAAGAAACCTAATGAGTGTTTCCCAGTTTGCCAAAGATAACAGTGTCTTTTTGAATTTTTCCCTAATGTATGTATAGTCAAAGACATTTTAACACAAGAAATTATCTTGCAGAGTGAAGAAAGTAATGGCCTATAAAATTTTGGCATTGCAAGTTCAAAACAATCTGGTTTTAGATAAAGTTTCAATCTGATTATGATCGAATATTATGGCAGAAGCACTGTTTCAAATCTCGCAAATATCGCCTGAGATCTCCTCCGAGATCTCGTTTTGGGCTCCTTCCGAAACGAAACAGCAAATATCACTCTAAATCTCTTTTCGAATATATCGCCCGAGATATTGCAATATCGAACGATATATCGACCGAGGCGAAATACTGGAATATCCTCCGAGATCTTAGTTTTTTTGGTTAAAATTTAAATTTGTGCCTGAACTAGAACTATAATTAAAAAGCTCAAATCTAGCCATATCAATCTTTTGTTATTTTACATTTTGCATGTTAAATGACTATATTGCATGTTCGTATAAGTTTTACAATGCTTACGATTTTCATATTCGTCTTTTTACATACATGTTACTTATTAAATTATGTATTTTGTGGTCTATTTATGCTGAATTTTTTAATGTTTTGGATCCTTTTAATGTTTCATGTCTAACAATATTCCTGTTTAAGCATATTATGATTTAGAGTATGAATTAAATTTCGCAAAATAAAGAATAATAAAGTTATTTTGCATTTTAAGTTTAAGTTACTATGTTTTTGATAGCATTCACAAAAATCATTTTGTTAAAATATCATTTTTAACATATCATGTACCCCGATATTGTTTCGATATGAACTTTAAGACCCGAGACGAAAATCCGAGACGAACTCCCAAGTTAGACTCATATCGCCCCAAATCTCCTCCGATATGAGACCGAGTCAATAAAATCCCCGAGACGAAACGCGACCGATATCCGAGATTTAAAACCTTGGGCAGAAGTTTGAATGATTTATCGTAGAGAAAGAATTGCAAAGACAATATTGAAATGTATTACTGTAAGAATTAATTGATACAGAATAACATTTGAGTAGCCCCTTATTTATATATACATATTGGGTTGTCTATGGGAAAGCCCAGATATTACACTATTTTATAAAATGAAATGAGATAAACAGCAGCCGTATTCTCTATCAGTTTATCGATGCTTTTTTGGCTTCCTCAATTTATGTTTAGAGTTTCCAAACATAAATCCTAAATTACTCGAAACGATAGAAATTGCCTCGATAATCAAGTAAATCTAAGAGATCCATGGTATAGAAAGATGAAAGCTATAAACTTGATGTTGGATCTTCATCCTGCTGTGCTATTTATCATGGAGCTTAACTCGGGTCGTATCAATCTTTTACTTTTAGTTCCCCTCTGTGTCTCGTAAAGTTTTTTACTGATATTGACTTTGTGAATATATCTGCTCTTTGGTAGTATGAGAGTACATGACTAACTTGTAGATTCCCTTTCTGAACTTGTTCTCGTACAAAATAGATATCAATTTCTATATGCTTTGTCATTGCATGCTGTACTGGATTTGTTGTCGTATAAATTGTACTCTGATTATCACACAAAATTGGTGGTTTTGTGTTGATAGTTAACTTCAACTCCCTTAAAATAGATTGAAGCCATAGAATCTCTGATGTTGCTGCAGCCACACTTATGTATTCTGCTTCGGCACTTGACTATGAAATTGTATATTGTTTCTTTACACAAGGAAATTAAGTTTTCTCCTATGTATATGCAGTAGCCTGTAACTGATTTTCTTTCATCAACATTTGAAACCCAATCTAATCTGTGTATGTCGTTATATTTAGTTGTTTGCTCGCTTTCAGTATTAGTCAATAGAGGATAGTACCCTTTAAGTATCTCAGAATCCTCTTCACAGCTATCCAATGTTCATCAAGGGGATCCTGCATAAATTGGGATACCTTGTTAACAATGAATGTTATATCTGGTCGTGTTATAGTAGCATACCGCAATGCACCTATAACACTTCTATATTATTTAATATTATTTATGGCTTCTCCACTGTTTTTAGGAAGATGTTGATTTGATGTCATAGGTGTAGGTTGAGCCTTAGCTTCATGCATTTTTGTTTTAAACAGCGGCTCTATAATATATTTTATTTGAGAGAGATGTATTTCTGAGTCTGATATTCTCTTGACTACTGTTCCAAGGAAGTATGAAATGTCTCCTAGATCTTTGGTTGAAAACTTCTTATCCAGGTTTTTAGTCACCTGTCAGATTTCCTCTTCATTATTGTCTGCAATAATGAGATCACCAACATATATTAGTACATATATTGTTGATGTTTCATTAATTTTAATAAATAATGATGAGTTGGATTTAGTTGAATTGAGGCCCATTGTTGATAAAGAAACTTTCAATCTTTCAAACCACACACGAGGAGCTTTCTTTAGACCATAAATTGCTTTCTTTAATTTGCATACATAATTTGGATTTTGTATAAATCCTGGTGGTTGTTGCATATTAATTTTTTCCTCCAGTATGCCATTGAGGAATGCATTATTGACATCTAAACATCTAATCTTCCACCTGTTGCTTAAATAAATAGTAAATATAAGTCTGATAGTAGATGGTTAAACAACATGAAAAAATGTTTCATTAAAATCAAAGCCATATTCTTGTGTAAAACCCTTTGCAACTAATCTAGATTTGTATCTATTGATTGAACCATTTGGGTTCTTCTTTAACCTGTATATCCACCTGCATCATTTTTGTTGATTGGAGGAGGATGTGTCAATTCCCAAGTGTTACTCTTTATGAGTGCCTTATATTCATCAGTCATTGCATTAACCCAGTGTTGGTCTTTTGCAGCTTCATTATAGCTCTCTGGTTCATCTATGTTTGCAGTAGCAAGTAGGTTTTTGGCTTAAAAATTCCTTTTTTGCTTCTGGTAATCATATGGTGACCAGTTTGATTGTGTGGTGGGTTTGATGGTAACTCTTCTTGATTTGGTTGTGTGATATTGTTATCTGATGATGTCTCTTATCTAGTTTTACTTGAGTTGTTGCTTTCTTTCTGATATTCTTTTACTATTGTCACTGGTTTCAGGTTGATGTTGAGCATGACTGAGCACTTCACAGTGGTCATAATGTAGTTAATCAACTGCATTCTGATCATTGAGTTGATAATCAGCAGCTTCGGCGTTATCATCTTACCATACATCAGCTACAGTTGATAGCTCAGGTAAACTTATCTTTTGATTATATACTCTGTTTGACGTTTTCTATATTTCTATCTTTATATGAAAAGATATTTTCATCAAAAAATACATGTCTACTTATGAAAATTCTGCCATTGGTGCCAATGCATTTATACGCTTTTTGATTGCTACAATAACCTATGAATGTACATGGTCTAGACCTATAATCCAATTTATTTGTGTTATATAGTCTTAAATGAGAGAAACATAGACATCCAAATGTTTTTAGATCACTATAGTTTGGCTTAACATTATACAGCTTTTCTAATGGGCTGATGTCATTTAATATTTTGGTTTGCATCCCGTTTATTAAATAAACAGCATAATTAAATGATTCTGACCAAAAATTTAATGGCAATGAAGCATGCGCCAGTAATGTTAAGCCGGACTCTATTATATGTCTATGTTTTCTCTCAACTAAACCATTTTGCTCATAGGTATAAGGACATGTAATTCTATGAAATATTCCCTTAGCTTTAAAGAAATTATTCAGTGGTTTTAATTCGAAACCACCAGCAGTTTGAAAAGTTTTAATAGTGCAATCTAACTGATTCTCAATCATCTTAACAAAGTTAACAATGACATTATTAGTTTCAAATTTGGATTTTAAGAAATAAATCCATGTATATCTAGTGCAAGCATCAACTAAAGATAAAAAGTATTTGCATCCAAAATTAGTACTTATTGGTGTTGGACCCAACAGGTTAGCAGTATTAAGATCAAATGATTTAGTATATACAGTATCAGAATTAGCAAATAGTAATTTGTGACTTTTTTCCATTTGACAATAAGCACAAACATATGTAAAATTCACATCAGTAAAGGGTATCTTATTATCAAGAAGATTTTTTTTTTACTATTCTAACACAGGGGTATCCCAGTTTATTATGCCAAATATCAAATACTGATTTTCTGCCACTTCTACTGTTTGATTCCATTACATGACTAGTGTTTATATTGTAACAGTTCATACTGACATCAAATGAATTGCAATGTGAAAGAACTTTAACATAATTATTTCAACTATCAAGGTTAAATCTATATAACCCCTTCACTACATCACCCTGCAAAAGTGTTTCTTTAGTCCGTATGTCTCTTACCAAACCAAATTTAGGACAAATTCGAAATAAACATTGTTATCACAGGCAAACTGTGATATGCTGATCAAATTCTTCTTGATTTTGGGTATTGTTAATAAGTTATGCAAGTATAATTGCCTTTTACCTTTAATATTGCCATTGCCAATATGAGAAATATTAATGCACTTACCATTTCCCATGCAAATGTTTTCTTAGCTTTGTTGTAATAACCCGGAAATGCGAGCCAGTTTAAAAAATTTTATTTTGGCAATTTTAATGAATTTAGAAGATTTAAAATGAATTATTTTAAATATTATCGACAAGAAATTTATTTTGAATATAATTCGAACGTATATATTATACGCGTCGTCGTTAGAATATAAATAATTATATATAATTATAAAAGGAATTGAAAATGGCACGGTAGTTCGATAATTCGATTTCAAACTTCAATTGAATGTACCGGGTGCAAATCAATCCGGATTTTAGTGAAACCAAAAACATTAGGATCTAATTGATAATATCTTTCCAACGAATCCGAAAAATTGAGATTTCATAGCGGGAATCAAAAGATATGTCCAGTTGAAAATTCTGAATAGTCGCTATGGAATTCAGGCCCTTAAAAATGGGAATTTTGCAAACGATCTCGGATTTCGACGAAACCACTTTTGTTGGATCCGTGATGTCAAGTTATTGCTAGATTCTAAATTTCATAATTTTTCGATTCAATATGTGAGTGTGGCAAAGGAAAACGCGTTTGACCAGTTTCAGTTGATTTTAATCGACTGGAAAATGGCCATTTTTCCAACGGTCTCGGAATTCGACGAAACTAGTTTTGTTAGGACCGTATTGTCGATACGAAGTTAGAAATAATTTTTCTGGAATTTTTAGAGTCCATGTGTGACCCCGACAAATTGAAATGTGCGTTTAAATTGAATATATAAAGAATTATGCTTTAAATTCAACGGAAACTGATTCAAACAGTCGAATTGGCCTACGATACATATTCCATTGTGTTCAGAATGGGGGTAATTAGCTAGAGGCGACAGTCGTTTGGTATGAATCGGAGTTCGAATAGAAAGGTCAATATTTTTGGAAAAGTAAAATAAAATATATATTATATAATATAACCCCTTCTTTATTATCTCAGCCCCGTGTAATTTCTAAACCTAAATTGAAAATTCCCAAAAACCCGCCGACCTCGTCCAGCTACCATCGCCACTGCCTACGGCCTGCGCCCCATGCCAGTCTCACTCCGGCCATCCTCCTCGTCGAAGGAGCCTCCCCCTTCCCTTCCCATTTGAATCGCGAGCCCCCCTTTTTCCTGAAGCCGTCGCGAACCCCTCCACGGCGCCGCTGGCCAGACCACCGCCTCCCCACTAGACCGCGCCACCTCCAGACCCCCCGCACCTCTTCCCCCTTCTTCCCCGACCTCCCTCTCCTCTTCCTCCTTCAAATAAGAACCCGTACAACCCTAGGACGCCGGAACAGCCATCACCATCACCTCTGAAGGCTGGCAACGCGCCTGAGCCGCCTTCCCCGGCTTCAACCAAACCCTCCTTCGCCCGTCCATACACCGGTGAGTGTTTATCTTCATTTTTACTTATTTGTGTATTTAAAAATATGATTTTTATGTGAAATAAAGGAGCGATTTTTATATGTGATGCATTGAAATAAAGGAGTGACTTTTATATATATGAATGAAGTATAAAAATCCGATTTTTAAAGTGATAAAGGTTTGATTTTTGAAAGTGATAAAGACTAGATTTTTTATATGCCAAAAGGATATGATTTTTAAAAAGGAAGGTTAGATTTTTAATCGAGGAAAGATAAGATTTTTATATTTACAAGTAGCCAAGAAGAAAAAAAATAGAATTTTTACTATGAAGATAACGATGTAAAAATAGAATTTTTATCTATATAACATCGTTGTAAAAATAGAATTTTTATCTATATAACATCGTTGTAAAAATAGAATTTTTATCCATATAGCGAGATAGTAAAAAATTCAATTTTTATATATGTAGTGGCTACGGGCAACGAAAGTGATAAGAGACGAGAACAGTGAAGATTTCCTATAAATGAAGTGTCGTGGAATCGGGATAGCTATCTGTGTGAACTTCTCACTCTTCAATTTCTTTTTCTAGTTATATATATATATACTAGGATGCAGACGGTGTTTAGTAGCACCAGACACCCGTCATCCACAGACCATAGATGGTTTGTTTGTTAAATTGTTTGGTTGTGTAGTTGGTTAGTTTATTTGGTTCGAATTGAATTGTTTGGTGAAATGAATAGATTTGATTGATGTGTGAATGGCGTGGGCCTTCACTAGACCGGGGATAAGGCTAGGCCTTGTCCCGTTTCTAGTATCGTGCCGTTATGCCGCCGAAATTTTCTAAAATAAGTAAGAAAAATAAATATATCATTTTTATTTTGTAAATGAACTGAATAAAAATTCATGTGTTAAAATAAAATATTTTATCGTTAAAAATATAATTTTTAACGTGAATGTGAATAAATAAATATTCATTTACAAACCGGACGGTTTGTTTATGCACACATATTTGAAGGACATTGATTGGGACGATAAATTTTACACATCGCCCAACTGCACAAATAAAAATTTGTGTTTGTTGATTTGAAACCCCACACGGGTATTGGGATAATATATGACATACACCAATCCCAATAATTAGTTGTATGTCGATCGATGGATTGACAGGCTGTTATAAGCGTTAGATATCTATATTTGATGCTTATACAGTGTAGTGCACTTTGGATGATGGTTGATTATTTATCGTTGCTATTATATACATGTGTTGTATGGAATCCATATAATTAATTTTATATGGTAATTGATTGGGCCTCATTCCAATTTAGAAGATAAAGAATATTATAAAATAAAGGTTCATGTGTTGACTGTACTCATCCGTTGAGATTAGTCATGTGTTGAACGAAATATTTTAACAATAAAATTTATATCTTTATCACTATAAAATAAAGGTTCATGTGTTGACTGTACTCATCCGTTGAGATTTGTCATGTGTTGAACGAAAGATTTTAACAATAAAATTTACATCTTTATCATATATAAGATTAGAAACTAATTGGAAAATAAATAAGATGAGTGGTCTCCTGGATATTGATCTGATGTTGGTTTCGGCCTTCGGGGTTAATATTCAGGGAATCGTTCTCTTACTAATTTACGGTTGGAGTCTGATTTAATATCGAACGATAGATACCTTAATTTTCATAAAATATATTAAATAACAAAAATAGTCACACGTGGACAGTACTCATTCATTGAGATTAGTCCTGTGTTGACAAGAATAAATATTCATTTGTTGAATAGAATAACGGAATTTTTGAAATATATAAAGCCGTGTTGATTAGAGACGCGCTATTTTGACGCGAACGATATTTATATCGATTATATTCGTTTTCAAATTTGAATTGAATCGAATAGAAAACCAATTTGAATTGAATCGAATAGAAAGCGAATTTGAATTGAATCGAATAGAAAGCGAATTTGAATTGAATCGAATAGAAAGCGAATTTGAATTGAATCGAATAGAAAGCGAATTTGAATCGAATCGAATCGAATAGAAAGCGAATTTGAATCGAATCGAATAGAAAGCGAATTTGAATTGAATCGAATAGAAAACCAATTTGAATCGAATCGAATAGAAAGTGAATTTGAATTGAATCGAATAGAAAACCAATTTGAATTGAATCGAATAGAAAACCAATTTGAATTGAATCGAATAGAAAACCAATTTGAATTGAATCGAATAGAAAACCAATTTGAAATGAATTGAATTGAAAACGAAAACGAATTCGAATTGAATTGAAAACGAATTGAAATGAATTCAAATTGAATTGAAATTTGAATTGAATTGAAATGAATTTTAAAACGAATTTATAAGGAAAAATTCAATTTTGATTTGAATTGGAAATGGAGGTTGAAATTGTTTTTGAAACGAATTCAAAACTATTTATAAAATTCGTTTTAAATAGAAATCGACGAAATATATATATTATATATATAATATAATGGCCTGAATAGAACGAGCCGCGCCGCGGCAGTTCGTGAATTTCGACCATTGATTTCGAACGGACATTACAGGAGATCCGACCGTCGGATCCTCCTAAAACCGGAATCGTTGGGTTCATATCGAAAAGAGCTTTCTAACGAATATTGAAAATTTGAAATCTAACGGTTGGATTTGAAGATACGTCCAAATCAAATTTGGAAAAGGTCGTTGTAAGTGCAGTTCGATGGCCGTTGATGGAAATCGACTGTACGGGCCTTGATAAAATTATTAAAAATAGTAATAATTTGTGTAAAATCATAAGAAATGATTTGGGAAAAATTGGGATGAAAAACTCCATATTTGAAAAGATAAAAATAGATTTTTATCGAAATGAACTTGTTTGAACTAACATTAAAACCCAACTATTTTTAAATAAATAAATTGGATTTGAAATGGGTTTTAAATAGAACTGATTTGTGGGTTTATCGTGAAGGGTGTTTTAAATAACACTTGTTCTTTAATCCGATACTAAATAGAATGTGATTTGGGTTTATCGTGAACTGTGTTTAAAATGACAATAGTTCTTTAACCCAGTAAAAGGAGTTTTAATGAATCTGCAATTAGATTGAAATGTGAATTGATAATCTAAATTATCAAATTTGGAAAATGAGCGAGAATGGAGTGTCACCAGTTTTGCTCCAAAGCGATAGTTAAATCTTTAATTAGATTTGAACGTGTAATGGTAATTAATTTTACCAATAACACCGTGGTGTTAGATATGGAGTATTACCAGTTTTGCTTCATGGGATGAATAGGTTGGGATTGGGAAATAAAATAAATAATTACTTCGGTGTGGTTCGCTAATCTCGACTAGTTTGGAAAACCATAATTTGGTTTGAAATGACATCCAAAGGAAGATTAAAGGATAAATTTTAAAGAATTTATATTGGATAAAATTAATGGGAACCTTTCCCTAAGAATATGAAATTTTCGGTTAGTGGCTGCTGAATTGGAATGAGGCGTATGTTGTGTTTGTGTAACATTTGTTTTTAATATACGCGGGTTGTTCGAAAAGTCTGGATTTATACCCATTCTGAATAACCGATTCGACGATATGTCGAAGATGAAGACGGTGGTTGAAGACCGGAAGTCTTCACATCGTTTGGGTGATTACTGATGATCTTGATTGGGCTGTACACCCAAGATGAGGGAATCAGTTGGTTATCGTCCAGACATACTTGGAGATGGATGGATATGCGAGGAAAGTGCCTCCGGTTTCGTTCAGACCCAGAACGAACTTGTAAATGGATTGTGTGTCTGACATTGGATTTTATTCTGTGTTGATTGATTTCTGTTAAATATATATCTGTTTGGCGGCGGAGAATTTATTCTCTTGCTTAACGCCCTTCTCTGAGACGTACGAGCTTAGAGGTTATATATTGATAGATATCAATCGCATGGCATGAACTGCCTGTGTGGCACGCTGAGTTGCATAGATCAAGGCTTCTATTGAAAAGCAAAGTCTTGTGGTTGATGATCAAAGCACGGCCTACGTGGCAGCTTTGTGTATAACGTGAATTCGCGAGCCTTACACCTCGGTATGAGTTAAAAACGGGATACGTACCGCTGGGAGAGCACGACGTTTCTTTCTAGCTTTGGTGGTGTCAGTGACTTACCAGCCCTGACATTTATATACTTTTTACCTTTGTGGTTGTTGGAATGAGGCGCCTCGATTATAGGTCTGTAAGGGCCGGGAAACGTGTGTTCAGGCATAACCAATCCTCTAACGTAAGTGAGGACCGGCCCAGCCGATTCCTGGATTGCCCAGAGTGTGTAGTCCTGAGACATTTGCTAGAGTGTCTCGAACGCGGAGAGGAGCATGCCCCTTGCCTCGACTCATGACGGAATCCAATTTCCAATACGTGATATTGCGGTTTTAATTGTAGAACTAGTATGGCGACATAGTAGATGGTAGCTATGCCGCCTATGATTGATATTTATGATTGAGATTGTTTTGACACTATACACTTATTATAGTATCAAATGATTTGTTTTAAACGTACCAAGCATGTTTGGCTATTATAAGGGAAAACCCTATCCTCCGGCTTGCGTTGCATTGTGTGATGGGACCTGGGTCTTATAATAGCTTCATTTTTCGAAAAAGCATTGCGTTGTTTATTCTATGCACTGGTATTCTTGGGAGGAAACCCGTTCCGTGTTATACGGCGTGGTCCCTTGAATTACTTTCATTTAAAGTAAAGTTTTAAATAACTGTTTTAGTTCTCACACCAGTCACATGACTGACCTGCAGTTTATTGTTTTAACCTAAACTCTGGGTGCCTCTATTTTCCACACGGGCAGCTAGTAGTTTTGGTTTTGCAGATTTATATTCACAGGATCCTGGTTTACAGCTGGAATGATATCCGGAAAGCTCTGTATCCGTATATCACCTTCAGTTGTGCTTTGTATTATTTTCCGCTGCTATGTAATTTATTGTAATCTCTGATATTTATCGAATATAATTTATTCATACTCTGTATATTCTTGTATCTGATGCATTGTTGTAATATACAATGAAATGTTCTTCCGTCTGCATTCTGTTTTGTCCTGTTCTCAAACGATCAGGGGTTTCGAACGGTCTAGATCGGTTTAACGACTGATTAGGATCGAGCGAAATTCCAGGTCGTCACATTTGTACTCTTTATTTCCAAGATTAAGAGTCTCAAGATTGTTGGTAATGTGGTTGGTTTCTCCTGAATCAGGGTACCAATTTTCATCTTAAATATGTTCAATTCTTGCTGATTCATTCTGATTTCTTGTATTAACAGATTAAGTACTAACATTAGTTTGAGCTTGTGCTATATTAGCACTTGGATTTTTCCCTCTTTGACCGGTATTGTTCGGGTTGTTGGCATAATTTGGGTTATACCTAAAGTAGCACTTTGTTGCAGTATGTCCAATTCTTTCACATATCTGACACTTTGGTCTGCTGTTGTTGTTCCATCTTCCTCTTCCTCGGCCATGAGTTGAAGGGACCACCTCTGTTAAAGGTCTGATTTGATTTATTACCATAGTTCTAATTTTTATTCTTGTTTGCTACATAGTTTACACTATACTCAGTTTCTTGGGCTTTTTTACTATCAATTCTTGCTTCGTGAGATAATAGAATTGAATGAATATTGTCAATGGATGTAAATACTTTTTGAGATGCTATTATAACTTCAACAGCTTCATATTCTTCACTTAATCCATTAAGTATAATCAGAATTTGTTCAGAATCTGAGACTTTATGACCAGCAGCCTCTAACATATCACATAGTGACTTTATCTTACTCAGATATTCTCTCACGGTGATGTTTTCTTTTCTTATTTGCTGCAATTGTCTCTTATAATGCATAACTTTGGCATATGATTGGTTGTTAAACCCCTTTTCAATAGTTTGCCAAATATCATTGGAAGATTTACAACCTATTACTTGAGGTAGAATGCTCTGGCATATAGATGATAACAACCACTGATAAGTTTATCTTGTCTATGAAAATTAATATATTCCTCATTACTGATTACTCTATTATTTTGATCTGTTATAAACTTGGATGGAACATCAGCAGTATCTAGAATTAATATATCATTCTATACCATAACCTTGAACAACAGTTTCAATTTGTAGTTTCCCTAACAAATAGTTATTCTCATCTAATTGTATAGTAATAAGTTGTGATTGTGAACTTACAAATGTTTTAATCATTTTATCTACGGTAGTACCAGCTTGAGGGGTAGCAACACTTGCTGATGCTGATCACGTGCTATCGTCAACTATGAGTGATAAAGGTGAACAATAGAATCAGGAGTATTGACCAGGTAATCGAAATTAACTTCAAGAATTGCCTTATGCAACCAGGTAACCAATGTGATGATAATTTCTTTTCTGATTGAGTTTCTGGACGACACAGTGTATTTTCTTGGTTATTAATTTTTGATTTCTTGGATGATTTCTTGATTAAAACATAAGACATGCACTTAGTATTGATTGATGCAGTCTCCTTTTTATCCATGGCCGGGCAAGTAAACTTTGCAGCCGTGTTTAAGATGGATGGCGAGGCACAGATTTGATCGGTGAATTTCTTCTCCTTCACCAATGATGATATTACTCTGAGGTGAAGGAAATATCTCGACACAAATGAATAGAAAAAATTTGCTGAATCAGAAATGCGCAGGATCTTCATGTTGTTAAGCTGATATGCGGAGCTCTGATACCAATATAAAGTTTAGATCTGATTATGATTGAATATTGTGGCAGAAGTCTGAATGATTTATTATAAAGAAAGAATTGCAAAGACAGTATTGAAATGTATTATTGTAAAAATGAATTGATAAAAAATAACATTTGAGTAGCCCCCTATTTATATATACATATTGGGTTGTTTATGGGCCTAGCCCAGACATTACATTATTATATAAAATGAAACGAGATAAATGGCAGCCGCATTCTCTATCATTTTATCGTTGCTTTATTTGTTTTAGTGAGAAAAATTATGCCATGAATGTAGAAAATGTTTCTGACGGTTGTAAAACTTTTAATATGTGGTATAATAGACTAGGACACCCCAGCACTAAAATTGTTAAGACTGTGTGTGATGAACAGAGTATTCATATTGCTAGAATTGGTCATAGAGACACATTCAGATCGTATTTTCAAGATTACTGTCTTATACTAAATTCTTTTACTACCTTTCAAATATTTCATTTATTAACTATCACCGACTTCCCTTGTATGAGAGCAGTCCCACCGGTGTGAGGAGGAGTGGAAATGGGAAGGAAAACCGGATTCACGCTGTCCAGCAGTTGTGCGAGGGGTGTGAGGAGTGAATTGAAATGGCAACGTTTGCCATTTCCAATTTGGAGCGACGACAGATAAACGGTTTTATGAAAACCGTATATAGGTTAAACGTTTGCTTCAGGGGCTGTCCTCCATGTTACACCTCTTGCGATCTCATGAAGTCTAATCCTTTATTTATTTATGTGTCTTATGTTATGCTTTGTTAGTTAGTAATATATCTTACAAAAGCAGCTATTATTATTTTCATTAAGTTAGTTTAATTCAGTGTCAATATTTTCTAACTCAAAATATTAAAGTAGTCTATTCATATCAGTTTCGAAACACTATTTCACACTTAACATGATTTCCGTATTTCATATGCGAGAAACTGTTATCACATTGAATATCACATAATTCATACTTTGTTCAAGATGAAACTATATATATATATATATATATATATATATATATATATATATATATATATATATATATATATATATATATATATATCATAGGCATGCTTAGTGCGATTGATGTTAATGCTTTTTGTACATATCTATTTTTAACTATGAAAATTGGAAAACACGCTAGAACCTGAAAGGTGTGGTTTTAATCTCAGCTGCAACAGTTACTTCCTCTTCTGAATTCCACCCATTCGTTCTTAATTCGCACAGTTCTGCATTTTTTCTTAGGTCTCCGAGATGCGTCCATAAAAATTTGCGTTATGTGTCGTTTGAAATTAGCTTTGTAGATCTATTGATGAATGTTTGTCATCGTGCATTAAGGAAAATTAACTAATAAAAATAAATTCAATTCACAAAAATACATTTACATACTCCTATAGATAAAAATATGAAAATTTAACATTAAGCTAAATGTTCTGCTTTCAGTGTACTGCTTATGTAAACGTCCAGCTTCTGGTCTTCTGTTTCATGCATTTGTGCATCAAAATATGATTTAATGTTCAATATTTTAACACGCTTATCTCTTACAGTAAATAGGCTCTATTGGCCATGTTTTGTATCATATACTGCTGTTAAAAACCTTAGGTAAATTATTAAATTCTTCCAATACATACTCTTTATGTCCATGTTCATGCATACGGCATGCATATTAAATGTATATTTTGGTGGATTAACTTATTAAAAATGTGTATTAGAATAAAAATTAACAAAAAGTAATAAATGCGGATTAACCAATTAGTAATTAAATATTAAACTCATATTAAATATATATTTTGGTGGATGAAAGAATAATCATGTGGATCAGAATAAAGTTTAATTTACCTGAATATTTCTATATATGGTGGACGCTTGCTCTGATCTTGCATGCCACGACGAATTGAAGGAGGGATCGAACTCGTCAAGGAAACACCACACAAATTCAAACCCCACTATGTTCAACGAAGGCGACTACACACAGCAGTTTACATTTCTTTATATGTTTAGAAACTTGGAAATATGGGAAAAAAGCTTGATCATACCATGTGAAGGAACGACGTAGCTTGACTTCTCTTTCAGTTGCCTATAAATTGGCCCATATATTCCTAACATTATCCATTAGCTCACTTATCTTCACTCTATCATTTACCAAACCCATTTCTTGCTGTATAACTTCTTCTTTCAGTTGAACCCATAAAAATGGAAAACATCAAGTGCTTTTCCTTCTTGCTTGCACTGGTAATCGCTTTGCTTCTTGTTACATCTGCCACTGTGGAATCTGCTTCGGTTCGCACTACTTTCTCAACCATACCGGCCTACACTGCTTCAGGTATATATATACATGATTTTCTAGTAGCTTTTAAGTAGCTGGTTACTTGGAATATATTTTTCATGAAATGAAACAGCAATTCATTCACAGTGTATTTGGAGGACAGGTTTAAGTTAACACAGTATTTGTACATCGATCAGTTGAAGTATTATTATACATGTTTCTGATCAATAACTGTTTCTATTTTTTGGAATAATAAAAAACAGCAAAAACGAGCAAGAATGGGCCGAGGTTTATAAAGTGCAAGAAAGGACAAGAGTGCTGCGTTTTTATGAGCAGTACCAAAATACTCAATGCATTTTGTGCAGCAAGATCGGGACGTGTCTTTAATTGGCCTGACTGATTATGAAGCCAAAGTGATAATTAATTAAGCTTGCTTTTTAGCAGAAAATAAATGGAATAAGAGTGTGATCAATGAATGTAGTTTCAAATTATCTTTTAATCTTGTGATGTTTTGATTTAAATTCAGCTTCATCTTATTATGTTTGGTGTTCATGTACAGATATTATGTTTGACCTGTTTTATTGTTTTTGTTGGCTCTTTATGGTTTTATCTTTCGCAATGAATTACGATGTTACTTGTTGATGGCATAACCAAACAAGTGGACAAGTAGTGAGGAAGAAGGAACAAACGCGGGAGGGGGAAGGGGAGGGGGGGGGGGGGTCATCTGTTGGAAAAATGTTATTTTTAAAAGTGAAATATTAAAAAATGTTGAAATAAGTGTATAAATGGTCTTTACGGGTGAATAGTCTCCACATCATGTGATTACATGTAAGAGGCAAGTATTTATACTTGTTTCTAAGAAATCATGTTCAGGCCTTGAGCTTCTAATACATGCTTTGTTGTGAGGAGGGAGACCATGCATCATGACCACCACACACGCGCGCGACTGACCGACTCGACCCGGCTCGGTTGGGGCTTGGGCCTTGGCTTTGTGGTGTAGACACTTATATTTTTTGGATCAGAAAATATTGCTTTTTCGAACCATTTTTAAAATACGGAAAATATTTCTAAACCGACTTTTGATCCGGTATTTCAGCAGATCCGATTTTCCTCAACTATCCAGTATTTTTGTTCAGCCCTAATCCCCGTCTATATATTATCTTCAGTTGTAGATGAAATTATCTAACTGAACAACATTTATCTTTCCTCCGCCATTAAAAAAAAGCAATTTTTTTATTTGAAAGCGCAAATCTGCACTGATTTGTTGTGCAAGCAAATCAGTTATTGTAGATCGAGACTGTTTTATCCCAGAGGCAGCGGCAAAAGTACGAACTGGTTTGCACCACTGACCAGATCGCCGAATCGTCTTCAAGAAAGCGACCAAGTACGTGACTTCGTCATTGTTTCCCAACAATTTGAAGATGATCTGAAACAATGGCTTCGACATCAACCCTAGACGATGTTGCTCCTCCCTCTGCCTTCCAGATCTCATTGGTGACTGCTGCCCCATTCCGTTTCGAAGGTCTACACTTCAAACGATGGCGTCAGAAGATGGAGTTCTACTTGACGATGAGCAAGGTGGCTGCTGCCTTGACCACTGACAAACCGCAGTTGCCAGACAAACGTGACGGAACTGATGAAGCGCAGATGGCTTCCTGGACCGAACAATAAAAACAGCAACAGAACTGAATTGAGCAGGACTATCTGTGCAGAAATTTCGTTCTCAATGGCCTCAGCGATGATCGGTATGATTACTACAACTCGGACGACAAGACAACGAAGGAGATCTGGGAAGCGCGGAAGAAGAAATACGATACAGAGGATGCAGGAGCAAAGAAGTATGCTGTGAGCCGTTATCTCAAGTATCAGATGACAGACAACAGGTCAGTAGAGATGCAGTCTCATAAGCTTCAGAAAATAGCCCATGAGATCATCTCCGAAGGTATGGTTTTGGACGAACAGTTTCAAGTTACTATTATTATCGATAAATTACCCCCAGGTTGGAAAGATTTTAAGAATGTCTTGCGACATAAGACTAAGGAATTTTACTTAGAAAGCTTAATCACTCGCCTCCGTGTTGAGGAGAAGGCACGCAAACAGGACCAGAAAGAGGAAGTGTTGATTGTTTCAAACAACAACACTAAAAAGATCAAACCCGCAGTTCTGAAACCAAACCAGAAGTCTTTTAAGAATCAGAACAGGCGCAACAAACAGAATGGGAATCCACAAGGAAACCCAAAAGGACAGCAAAAACCAACCCAAAAGAATGATTCTGGACAGCTGTTTCTATGTTACAACTGTGGAAAACCAGGTCATATGGCACGAAAGTATCGGAACAGGCCTAGTTATGCACCACAGGCTAACCTGACTGACGAGGAGCCTCTTATGGCTATGATTACTGAGATTCACCTTGTTGGTGGATCAGATGGTTGGTGGATAGACACTGATGCTTCTCGCCATGTTTGCTATGATCACCACATACACGGCTGCTGATCAAAAAGTGTTGTTGGGAGATTCTCATACCACTAAAGTTGCAGGGGTTGGGAATGCGGAGATCAAGTTTACCTCTGGAAAAACTGTGATTCTTAAAGATGTTTTACATACTCCAGAGATGAGGAAGAATCTGGTTTCTGGCTTTCTCCTTAATAAGGCAGGCTTTACTCAATTTATTGGGGCTGATTTGTATACCATAGTGTATAAGGGAACTTTTGCAGGAAAGGGTTATGCTTGTGAGGGAATGTTTAAATTGAATGTTGGATCTAATAAAGTGAATAATTCTGCTTATATGTTGTGTGATTTTAATATTTGGCACTTTAGATTATGTCATGTTAATAAACGAATAATTCATAACATGATCACCCTAGATATGATTCCTGAGATGTCAGAATCTGAACATGATAAATGTGAATTCTGTACACAAGCTAAAATCACAAAGAAACCTCATAAATCTGTTGATAGAGTTTCTGAACCCTTAGACTTGATTCATTCTGATATATGTGAGCATGATGGCACTTTGACTAGACATGGACATCGTTATTTCATCACTTTTATTGATGACTGTTCTGGTTTCACCTATGTATATCTTATGAAAAATAAAAATGATGCATTTGACATATTTAAAACATTCAAAACTGAAATTGAAAATCAAGCAAATAGGAAAATTAAGAGACTTTGTAGTGATAGAGGAACTGAATATGAATCTACTTCAATTCTAGACTTCTATAAACTACACGATATAGTACATGAGAGAACTGCACCCTATTCACCTAAAATGAACGGTAAAACTGAAAGAAAAAATAGGACCTTTACCGAATTAGTAGTTGCCATCCTATTAAATTCTGGTGCAGCAAAACATTGGTGGGGGATATTTTATTGACTGTATGTTATGTTCTGAATAGAATCCCCAAATCTAAGAATAAAATTTCTTCTTATGAAATTTTAAAGAATTATAAACCCAATGTCTCATATTTTAGAACTTGGGGTTGTTTAGCATATGTTCGCATTCCAGACCCTAAGAGAATAAAATTGGCAAGTAGAGCATATGAGTGTGTATTTATAGGCTATGCTACTAATAGCAAAGCATACAGATTTTATGACCTAAATACACATAATATAATTGAATCAAATGGTGCCGATTTTTATGAAACAAAATTTCCTTTTAAATTAAGGAATAGTGGAGGCACATCAAGTACGCCTATTAGAACAGAACTTAATATAAGTTCCGAAGTTGAACCTGGAAGAAGTAAAAGTGCAAGAACCGTAAAAGATTTTGGTTTGGATTTTTGTACTTTTACTCTAGAGGAGGATCCCTTAAACCTCCAAGAGGCCTTATCTTCTTTAGATGCTGATTTTTGGCGAGAGGCTATAAATGATGAGATGGATTCTCTGGAATCAAATAAGACTCGGCATTTGGAAGATTTACCCCCTGGTTGTAAATCTATAGGCTATAAATGGGTGCTTAAAAAGAAATTAAAACCTGATGGTACTATTGATAAATACAAAGCACGACTAGCAGCTAAAGGTCTTAGACAAAAAGAAAATATAGATTTCTTCGACACTTTTTCACCTGTAACTAGAATAACATCCATTTGGGTATTAATCTCACTTGCTTCCATTCATAATTTACTAATACACCAAATGGGTGTTAAAACCGCCTTTTTAAACGGTGAATTAGATGAAGAAATTTATATGGACCAGCCTGAAGGATTTGTAGTACATGGTCAAGAACATAGAGTATGCAAATTAGATAAATCATTATATGGTTTAAAACAAGTACCTAAACAATGGCATGAATAATTTGATAACTTAATCATTTCACATGGTTTTAAAGTTAATGAAAGTGACAAATGCATTTATTACAAATCTGAGAATGAAATTTTCACTATTATACGCCTTTATGTAGATGACCTACTCATCTTTGGGTCAGACATTCATGCCATAAATTCAGTCAAATCCTTATTAAGTGCCAATTTTGATATGAAAGATCTAGGTCAGGCGAGTGTAATCCTTGATATTAAAATTACTAGGTCAGAAAAGGGAATTTCTTTGAATCAATCTCATTACATTGAGAAGATACTGAGGAAATACGATTACTTTGACTGTAAACCTGCGGGTACACCATATGAGTCACGTGTAACGTTATTTAAGAACACTGGTGAAGGTGTAAGACAATCTGATTATGCGAGCATCATTGGCAGCCTTCGGTATGCCACTGATTGTACTAGACCCGACATTGCCTATGTCATGGGATTATTGTGCAGGTTTACCAGTAGACCTAGTATAAAGCATTGGCATGCTATTTAAAGGGTCATGAGATACCTTAAACGAACTATGAACCTTGGATTACATTATGAAAAGTTTTCAGTTGTACTTGAAGGATACTTAGATGCAGACTGGAATACTTTATCTGATGATTCTAAAGCAACCAGTGGCTATATATTTAGCATTGCTAGAGGTGTTGTTTCTTGGAAATCCAAGAAACAAACTATTTTGGCTCAGTCCACTATGGAGTCTGAGATGATAGCACTAACCACAACTAGTGAAGAAGCAGAGTATTTGACAAATCTACTAGCTGAGATTCCTTTATGGGAAAAACCGATACCAGCTGTGCTGATACATTGTGATAGTATCGCGGCTATTGCAAAAGTTCAGAACCGTTATTATAACGGTAAGAGACGACAAATACATCGTAAGCACAACACGGTCAGGTACCGTTAGAGTAGATTACGTATGTAGTGATGAAAATTTGGCAGATCCTTTGACAAAAGGACTGTCCAGAGAGAAAGTCCTTAATTCTTCTAAAAGAATGGGACTATTGCCCTTAGATTGTTGAGTCACGCACAATGGTAACCCGACCCAATGACTGGATATCACAAGAACTAGGTTCAATGGGTAAAAACAAGTTGTGTAGTGATATGAGTTGAATATGCTATTTAACATACCAAGAAGCATGTATTCCTTAAGTGATTAGAGGATGAGTTGATAGAAACTCTTAATGAGATCTATGCTCTATTTGGAGTGGAGTACCTACCTTCAGAAGTACTCTTGATAGACTTACCTATGTGAATGTGGAAATGTGGCCGTTTCCTGTGGAGTTTTGGGAAAAACTTCAAGAACGTTCACTAAACTGGGATAGACATGCATGACCATAAATGCATGGGCTTATTTGATTGCACTATAGAAAAGGTTGTGTGTGGTTTGATGTCAGGAATAGAGTTCAAGACTACATGTCACTCTAGTTAAAACTGAATCTTATTCACTATGCAAAGGTTCAAGTCGGATGACACCTTTATTTATGAACAATCTTATGTTTTTTAGAAACTGCTCGAAGATATTTATAAAAATTCAAGTGGGGGATTGTTGGAAAAATGTTATTTTTAAAAGTGAATTATTAAAAAATGTTGAAATAAGTGTATGAATGGCTCTTATGGGTGAATAGTACCACATCATGGGATTATATGGAAGAGGCAAGTATTTATACTTGTTTCTAAGAAATCATGTTGGGGCCTTGGGCTCCCAATACATGCTTTGTTGTGAGGAGGGAGGTTATGCATCATGATCACCACACACGCACGTGACCGACCGACTCGACTCGACCCGACCCGCCTCGGTTCGGTTCGGTTCGGGCTTGGGTCTTGGCTTTGTGGTGTAGACACTTATATTTTTTGGACCAGAAAATATTGTTTTTTTAGACCATTTTTAAAATACGGAAAATATTTCTGAACCGACTTTTGATCCGGTATTTCAGCAGACCCGATTTTACTCCACTGCCCGGTATTTTCGTTCAGCCCTAATCCCTGTCTATATATTATCTTCAGTTGTAGACGAAATTATCTAACTGAACGACATTTATCTTTCCTCCGCCATTAAAAAAAAGAGCAGTTTTTTTATTCGGAAGTGCAAATCTGCACTGATTTGTTGTGCAAGCAAATCAGTTATTGTAGATCGAGGCTGTTTTATCCTAGAGGCAGCGGCGAAAGTACGAACTGGTTTGCACTACCGACCAGATCACCGAATCGTCTTCAAGAAAGCAACCAAGTACGTGACTCAGTCATTGTTTCCCAACAGCATCCAACAATGGCAATGTATTATTAGATATGTGGCTATCAATGTTGGGCTATAGAACCATGGAGTATGAAACATACGTGCACAGATCCATTTTTTCATCAAAGTAGTTTGGACTTTGCTGCTTTTTCCATTTGCATGTAAAGTTTAGGTAAGAAATCGCCAGTTGACAGAACAAAAGCATAAGTACTGTATTTCAATGTGGAATGTTTCGAAAACTAGCAGAACAATCAAAATTGTAACACCGCTTCAAGATAAAAAACCATATAATATCAACAATTTCTTGTTGTTGATTCAATAGCACCAAAAAATTGAATTGTATTTAACGAAATAATAAAGATGCTGCCATCATTCATCATAACCGTTCATTTTGAATAAAGTCTCATGTACATCGTATTGAGCTCATTTGCAGGTTGGGGCTTGACTATTGTTATAATCAACAAGTATCAACCGTTACAATGTTATATACGGCAAGTATTATACTAGCCATTACAATGTTATAATCAGCAAGTATCACTACAAGAACATATAGCTATTCCAACGGCTATTCGCCGTTGGTAGCCATTGGAATAGAGTTCACGACTTCCAACGGCTTCCAACGGAGGCAACGGAAAGATTCCAACTGTTGTTCCAACGGATTTCAACAGAATAAACCGTTGGAAGCCCTTGGAAAACAATGTCCATATTGCCGTTGGAATCCGATGATAGCCGTTGGAAATCCTGGGTATTTTTTTATATAATAGCAACCAAGCCAGCTTCCAACCTCCCCGACTCATTTCATTTCTCATCCATTTCCAACAAATTCCACATATATTCGACACATATATACCACAAACAACCAAAATAAACCCCATAAACATCAATATATACAACAAAAACTATCTACACATCCGGGGCTGGCCTAAAACATTAAAAATTATCAAAGGGCCTAGCCAAATCAAGATATCAGAGGCCCTAAGCTATTAGAACATGTCCAAGTATACATAGTATGCGATCAGAGGCCCTAGGCGGCCGCCTTGGTGGCCTTACCCAAGGGCCACCCCTGTACACATCTAAAATACCATCCAAGCATGTCTACAAAGAGTACCAATATACACAAACATTGAAAAAACCCTCCAAACCAATATACACAAACCATCGAAACACAACCAAACTTGTCTCGTCATACATCAAAACAAAACACAACCCCCAACCGAGCATCAAAACACATACCTCAAGCTGCATCGTCGTTATGATCTCCAGAAGAAGACGATGAAGGAAACTCACCATGATTATGCACGTACTCTGCAACCTTTTGATTTAGCTGCTCAATCTGCATACCCTGCACACGATTCTGGTCCTGCAGATGCTCAATCAACTCTCGCAACTCCTTAATTTCTTCCTTGTATTGTGCCTTCTTCTCTTGTCGAACCTACAAATACAAGTATAAAAGAAAACGATCAAAAGATACTCTTAGACAGAAATGAATTGAAATCATAACAAATACAAGTATTATTTACAAAGGGTGGATAAGGTCATTTTTTATAACATGCAATTTTTATACAAGTAATTGTTATAACATGCAATTTCATAGTCATTTTAACAATGCTAATTAAAATACAATTTTTATAACATACAAAATGAATTCATAACAAAATCATATTATTGAACATACGATTTCATAGTCATTTTAACAATGCTAATTAACATACAATTTTTATAACATACAAAATGAATTCATAACAAAATCATATTATTGAACATACAATTTTTATAACATACAAAATGAATTCGTAACAAAATCATATTATTGAGCATACAATTTCATAGTCATTTTAACAATGCTAATTAACATACAATTTTTATACAAGTAATTTGTTATACATACATCATTATTAGTGAACGAAGGCATTTCTAGTAGAAGTAAGTCTTAACAGAGACAATTGTAGATGTAAATAATTTAAAATACGACGATTAAGGTTTTTAAGTAGAAATAAGTCTTAACAAAGAAGAAAACACTTAATAATGTAGATGTAAATAATTTATGCTATTTGAATATATTATCGTCAGGTTACCGAATCCGTATCGCCTACTCCACTGTGTTTTTTCCATAACAGCGTCAAAAAGATTGTCTTCCTCCTCCTACGTCAACTCATCACGGCCCGACTCCTCAAGTGCACGAGCTCGTGCCTCCTGGAACTTTGCCTATAATGCAAAAAACAATTTCATTGTGAAAAATCAATAAAACGATGATTTTATTTTACATTAACTAATCATTAATAAACTAATTGATTCATGCTTGTAATATTTAAAATACACTTACATATGCCTTTGTCGCCTTGTCATGATCATCCCACTGGTACGTGATGTTGCCGACCTTGTCTACCTGCCTCGATGCATGGCGGTGAGTAAAGACATCCATGTATGGCATGGAATGTCCATAAATCGTTCCTGCAGTTGGTAATTTGAATAATTCAATTCCACGTAGTCAATCACTGAACTAATCAATATACATGTAATAATTAGCAAATTTACCAAGTCCTCGCGGTGATGCTGGAAAGACTTGGATCCTCCGCGATGAGTTACTGGATTCTTGTTCCTGTTGGCGGTGTTCCTTTCTGACTCAGCCTAGAAATGTACATTGACAAATTATTTAAATTCGGTAAAATAAATAAATTATACTCATTATAAATTTACCTTGAACTCATGTGTGTCCCACCACACAACCATCTTCTCAAAAACTTCATCTCCCATCCACTTTGGTTGCTTTCCCCTTTTCTTAAGCTCATTCATCTTCTCTCTATAATTCTTGGCGACCTTCGAGTTCTAGTATCGCTGAACTAGCTTCGTGTCATCCTCCTGCACATCTACTGCTCCCTTTATAATAAGAAACTCTTACTAATTTCATTTATTTGTGTTTAATTTATTAGTCTATTTGAGGTACCAAGTGGTATAAACATACCAGAAAATCTTGCTATATAGTTTTTTTGGCGTCTGCTGGGACTCTGCTCCACTTAGGCCAGAAATCGCTCATTCTGACCATATACGCTTCCTTAAAGGTATCTAACACAGTCTGAGATAGCTCCAACTCAAATCCCCAACATTAAATATAAATTAGAACTTTATAAAATATAGTTATAGTATGTAAAAAAAACATTAAATTATTATTCTGCTAATTTTTATACTTACGCCCTATCAGCCTTAAGCTTCAAATAAACAACCGGACGAGCTCGTTGTCCGCCACTACCCTCAGCATGAGGGGTAATGCTACGTCGTCTAGATCCAGATCTCGAGCCAGAGCCCGAAGTAGGGTCAGACATACTATATCAAAACTTCTAAGTTATTTATAAAATAATATGTAATTAAAATGCGCAAATAATATGGATATGAATATGAGCAACACAACATGAATGCAGAGAGATGCATTTTGAGATTATTTAAGTAAAATATACATTTCTTGTTTTTACATACAAGACATACTATATCAAAACTTCAAAGTTATTTAAAAAATAATTTTCATGACATATTTGACTTGGTATAGTTTTCATGACATACTATATCAAAACTTCAAATTTATTTAAAAAAAAAAATTCATACAAACATACTATATCAAAACATCAAAGTTATTTAACTTCAAAGTTTTTAAAAAAATAAATTTGTATACAAACATAACTATATCAAAACTTCAAAGTTATTTAAAAATTAATTTTAATGACATATTTGACTTGATATAGTTTTCATGACATACTATATCAAAACTTCAAAGTTATTTAAAAAAAAATCGTACAAACATACTATATCAAAACTTCAAAGTTATTTAAAAAATAAATTTGTATAAAAACATACTATATCAAAACTTCAAAGTTATTTAAAAATTAATTTTAATGACATATTTGACTTGGTATAATTTTCATGACATACTATATCAAAACTTTAAAGTTATTTAAAAAATAAATTCGTATAAACATACTATATCAAAACTTCAAAGTTATTTGACTTCAAAGTTATTTAACAAATAAATTTGTACAAAAACATACTATATCAAAACTTCAAAGTTATTTGACTTGGTACAAAAATACTATACAAGCTCGTTCATAAATTTCATGACATATTTGACTAAAGTAAATTTTTTTTGTTTTAAAATAACTACGTATGCATAAATCATTGTTCACCATTCAATCAGAAACTTCAATATTTTTATATATTATACACATATGACATAGGTTTTCACTAGTATATGACATATGACATATATTTGTACCATTCAATCCAACAAATTTGACAATTAGGGTGATAACAATAGCAATTCGAGAATAATATGATACAATATACGTATGCAAACAACTAGGAATCAAATCAAACACATACTAAACACAAATTTGTGGTAAACCTAAAAATCAAGTTTAGGAATTTCAGCTAAATTCAAGAGCACCAACTGAGGAGGAGGGCTAGAGGAGCTCGAGGTTGACGTTGGAGGCGATGGCGGTGGTTGTCTGGGTGGAAGAACTGAAATTGGACGAGATGAAGTGGTGGGAAGGGGTGAAAAATCGGATTTGGGGATGGGGAGGAAAGAAATGAAGAAGCAGGCCGGGGTCTCTGTAACATATGCAGGAAACTTTCGAACGGTTTCCAACGACCACCAACGGTCTTTATTTCATCGGTTTCCAACGGCTACCACGGATTCTAATTTGCCATCGGCGGCCGTTGGAAACACGACGTTGGAATACACTGTTTCGCTAGTAGTATATTGGTCGTTACAATGTTATATACGACAAGTATTATTCTAGCCATTACATCTTTATGTATAAATACATGGTCTTTGTATCAATCTTATCAATCAATAAAAATTCAAATGAAATTCTCACTTATTCTCAATATGGTATCAGAACACTGAATTGCCAAAAGGCATTATACATCCTATGCCAACTTGTTTCACCATCGAGAAGAGGGGATCTTTCTTTTTACTCCTCAGTTTTTTTTCTCTCTTTGCTTTTCCCCTTTTTAAGGCTGCAGTTTGATACTGCCACACCGTGGCCAACGACAATGAAGCTACTTCCGCTCTGTTTGGCAGCAATGCCAATGGCTCATCTCCAAACCTCATGAACCTAATTAAGCCCAAAAGTCAAGTTATTATAACTTTTTTGGATGAAGATAATTATATACTATGGAAATATCAAGTAGAGATTGCTCTCAAAGGTTATGGACTAAAAGATTACATAAAAGAAATATTGATTACTCCATCAATAATGGTTACTGATGAAGAGGGAAAAGCATTATCAAACCCTGAATATGTCAAATTCCAGAAGCAGGACAACTTACTATCATCATGGCTTTTATTTTCTATCAATTCTAATTTATTATCACAAATTGTTGGATGCAACTCATCATACGAAATATGGACTACTATAGAGCAAAATTTCAACTCCCAATCTACAATAAGGATCATGTAATACAGAAGGGAACTTCAAAATTGTAGAAAAGAAGATACAAGCATGAAAGATTACTTGGGCAAAATTAAAAACATATAGGATAAATTAAATGCTATTGGACATAAAATCAGTGATAATGAGCAAATACTTTTTATTACCAGAGGGCTAGACGAAGAATATGAGTCATTAGTAACTGTTCTTGCTGCACAACAGACGTTACCTGATCTACGGTTCGTATGATCTGCTCTCCTCGCTCATGAAGGCATGATTGATCAAAGGAAAACAACATAGGGTGAGTTTTCTGCTAATTACGCTGTAACTAAAAACAGGCAAACACAGGCAAGCAACAATAATATCAATGCAAACAGATAAGATAATCAGTATTCAAGGGGATTCCAGCCACAAACGTGAGGTTTTTAGCCACAAAGAGGTCGAGGACATGGCAAATGGAACAATAACAACCGGGTAAAATCTCAAATATGTCAAAAGTTTGATCACATGGCGAACAAATGCTATTTCACGTATAATACTAACAATGGGCAGTAGTATAATCAAAACAATTCAACTCAGAAGGCACCCCAAGCCAACATGGCTATGATGAACTCAAATAAGAGCGGTAATAATGCAAATAATAGTCAGAATACAAGTAATGATGATGCAGATAAAAATGAAGATAGCAGTTTGAAGAATGGTACCCAGATTCTGGTGCCACTCATCACATAATAAGCAATCTCCAAAATCTTAACATTGGGAGCTGAAACCACTCAGGTATGAAAAGTTTACATATGGGGGATGGTAAAACTGCATGTAAAACACACATTGGCAAGGGTTCTATCCTAGGAAAAAGGCAATTTAATTTAAACACAATGCTTAGAGTACCTTCTATTAATAAAAATTTGTTAAGTGTATCAAAATTTGCTAATGAAAATCACGTATTTTTTGAATTTCACCCAAATTTTGTGTTGTTAAGGATTTACTAAGTCACGAAATATTACTACAGAGTAATCTACATGATGGGCTTTAAAAGTTTGACACCTTGAAGACCGGAAATTCTAGTGGCAAAATCTGGTGTAATAATGTTGAAACTAGTAATAATAATTGTAATAGGGGTACTAATGCTTGCAGTAACAATGTAACGACCAGGGTTTTCGCGGCCTTGATTATCGACATAAACTCAATGTTGACTATCCAAGCATTGGAAATACCGGATAGTAAATAGAAAGAAGTTAGAGGGTGAGAATAGATAACATAGAAAATTAGAATAGAAGAAGAAGAAGATCACAACAGCAGAATCAGAGTAACACGAATCTTACAGCGGAATGAATAAAATATAACATAACTTTGAAATAAAACCTGTATATGTTTACAATAACATTTATCAGAGTACAACACTTACAACACAGCGGAAATAAACAATTGCTATAAAATCCTGAAGCCTCCTGCTGTAACAACCCGGAAAATCTGGGCCAGTTTAAAATTTTTATTTTGGCAATTTTGGCGAATTTCGATTATTTAAAATGAATTATTTTAAATAATATCGACGAGAAATTTATTTTGAATATAATTCGACGTATATATTATACGCGTCGTCGTTATAATATAAATATTTATATATAATTATAAATAGAATTGAAAATGGCGCGGTAGTTCAATAATTCGATTTCAAACTTCAATTGAATGTACCGGGTGCAAAATAATCCGGATTTTAGTGAAACCAAAAATAATGGGATCTAATTGTGAATATCTTTCCAACGAATCCGAAAAATCAAGATTTCATATCGGGAATCAAAAGATATGTCCAGTTGAAAATTCTGAATAGTCGCTATGGAATTCAGGCCCTTAAAAATGGACATTTTGCAAATGACCTCGGATTTCGACGAAACCACTTTTGTTGGGTCCGTGATGTCAAGTTATTGCTAGATTCCAAATTTCATAATTTTTCGAATCAATATGTGAGCGTGGCAAAGGAAAACGCGTTTGACCAGTTTCAGTTGATTTTAATCGACTGGAAATTGGCCATTTTTCAAACGGTCTCAGAATTCGACGAAACTAGTTTTGTTAGGACCGTATTGTCAATAGGAAGCTAGAAAATATTTTTCTGGAATTTTTCTAGTTAGTATGTGACCCCGGTAATTTGAAATGTACGTTTAAAATTTCAATATAGTGATTTAAATGCAAGTTCAAAGGAAACGGATTGTAACGATCGAATCAGCTTGCGATACATATCCCATTGTGTTCGGAATGGGGGTAAAACGCTATGGGCGACAGGCGGTGGGCCTCGTTACGAGGTCGTATGTAAAAGTCAACTATTAGCAAAATAAAATAATTAAAAATAAATAAAATAAAATAAAATAAAAACAACACTTTCCCCCTTTTATCTTCTGCCCCCCCCCCCTATTTCTTAAATCGCTCAGACGAAAAGAAAAAAAAAAAAAACAAAATCGAATCGAAATCGCCCCCCCTCAGCGCGAAGACCGCCGCCGCCTCCTCCGTGCTAGCCGCGCCGCCCAAGGCGCCGCGCATCTCCCCCCCCCCCCTCTCCACCGACGCAACCAAACCCCCTCCCCCCACCCCCCCGTCAATCGAAGTGCGATGCGAAGGAACCCCCCCCCCCCCCCCTGCTGCTGTTCGGCGACGAAGGACCCCCCCTCCTCCTGTAAGTTTTTCTTATTTGTCTAAATTATTTTTATGTTAGTAGAAACTGTTTTTTTTAGTTAGGTTAAAACAGAATTTTAGTTAGGTTAAAACAGAATTTTAGTTAGGTTAAAACTGTATTTTTAGTAGTTTAAAAACTGTATTTTTAGAAGTTTAAAAACTGTATTTTTAGAAGTTTAAAAACTGAATTTTTAGAGATTAAAAACTGATTTTTGAAAAGTTTGAAAGACTGATTTTATTTTAAGATTTAAATTTATAGGTGAAATCTTTAAATTTAAAAAGGTGAAATCTTTAAACTTTAGAAAACGAAGATAGGATTTTTATTTGGTAAAAGGTATGATTTTTATATTTTTAAAGTGATAAAAATATGATTTTTATATTTTTAAAGTATTAAAAATATAATCTTTACTATATAGAAATATGATTTTTATATTTTTAAAGTATTAAAAATATAATCTTTATAGGATAGAGAATATAAAAATATCATCTTTGTATATGTAGCAAAATAAAAATCTGATTTTTATTTTATATACGTTGAAATCAAGTGATGTTTTTAAATTTAAAAAGGTGAAATCTTTAAATTCAAAAAGGTGAAATCTTTAAATTCAAAAAGGCGAAATCTTTATATGGAAAATAGCGGGATAAAATATAATTTTTATCTATATGGCATCGAAATAAAAATTCGATTTTTATATATTGAACTTTGAAATAAAAATTCGATTTTTATATATTGAACTTTGAAATAAAAATTCGATTTTTATATATTGAACTTTGAAATAAAAATTCGATTTTTATATATTGAACTTTGAAATAAAAATTCGATTTTTATATATTGAACTTTGAAATAAAAATTCGATTTTTATATATTGAACTTTGAAATAAAAATTCGATTTTTATATATTGAACTTTGAAATAAAAATTCGATTTTTATATATTGAATAGCGAACTAAAAATTCGATTTTTATAAATTGAATAACGAAGTAAAAATTCGATTTTTACATATGTAGTGGCTATGGGCAACGAAGACGACGAAGATGCGATAGCAATGAAGATTCCTACCAAAGAAGTGCCGTGGAGCTAGGATAGCTATAAGTGAGAATTTCTCACCTTTCAATTTCTTTCTAGTTTTATATATATACTAGGATGCAGACGGTGCTTAGTAGCACCCGACACAATCGTCCATAGACCATGGACTTGTTTGTTTGGTTGCACAGATTAGTTGGATTATTTGTTGAAATTGAATTGTTTGGTGAGATGAAATTGATATGATTGATGTGTGAATGGCGTGTGCCTTCACTAGACCGGGGATAAGGCTAGGCCTTGTCCCGTTTCTAGTATCGTGTCGTTATGCCGCCGAAATTTTCTAAAATAAGTTAGAAAAATAAAGATATCATTTTATTGAATAAATGAATTGAATAGAAATTCATAAGTTGAAATAAAATGTTTTATCGTTAAAAATATAATTTTTAACGTGAATATGAATAAATGAATAGTTATAAACAAATCGCCCGATTTGTTTGTATATACACTGATTTGACTGATATTGATTGGGTCGATAGATTTCACACATCGCCCAACTGCACAAATAAAATATGTGGTTGATTGTTTGAAACCCCATACGGGTGTTGGGATGAAATTTGAAGTTCACTCATCCTGATTGATTAAATATGTCGATCGATTGATTGACAGGCTGTTATAAGCGTTGAATATCTATATTTGATGCTTATACAGTGTAGTGCACTTTGGTTGATGGTTGATTATTTTCGATGTCATTATATACATGTGTTGTATGAAAATCCATATAATTAACTTTATCTGGTAATTGATTGGGCCTCATTCCAATTTGAAAAATAAAGAATATTATAAAATAAAAGTTCATGTGTTGACAGTACTCATCCACTGAGATTGGTCATGTGTTGAACGAAATATTTTGATAATAACAACTATTTTGAAAAAGAAATATTTGAAATAGAATATTTGAAAATAAAGGAATATATGAAGCCGTGTTGATTAGATTGACGCCATTTCGACGTGAACGATATTTATATCGATTTTATTCGATTTCGAAATGAATTGAATTGAAAACGATTTCGAAATGAATTGAATTGAAAACGATTTCGAAATGAATTGAATTGAAAACGATTTCGAAATGAATTGAATTGAAAACGATTTCGAAATGAATTGAATTGAAAACGATTTCGAAATGAATTGAATTGAAAACGATTTCGAAATGAATTGAATTGAAAACGATTTCGAAATGAATTGAATTGAAAACGATTTCGAAATGAATTGAATTGAAAACGATTTCGAAATGAATTGAATTGAAAACGATTTCGAAATGAATTGAATTGAAAACGATTTCGAAATGAATTGAATTGAAAACGATTTCGAGATGAATTGAATTGAAAACGATTTCAAATTGAATTGAAAGTGAATTGAAATGAATTCAAATTGAATTGAAATTTGAATTGAATGGAAATGGATTTTAAAACGAATTTATAGAGAAGAATTCAATTTTGATTTGAATTGAAATGGAAGTTGAAAATGTTTTTGAAACGAATTCAAAACTATTTATATAATTCGTTTTAAATAGAAATCGACGAAATATATATTATATATATAATATAATGGCCTGAATAGAACGCGCCGCGCCGCGGCAGTTCATGAATTTCGACC
The DNA here is from genome assembly GCA_030737875.1 of Allium sativum. Classification (NCBI taxonomy): domain Eukaryota; kingdom Viridiplantae; phylum Streptophyta; class Magnoliopsida; order Asparagales; family Amaryllidaceae; genus Allium; species Allium sativum. The sequence goes on from CM060922.1 coordinate 481,510,229, forward strand.
ATTTATTTCAAACGGACATTGCGGGAGATCCGACCGTCGAATTCTCCTAAAACCGGAACCGTTGGGTTCGTATCGAAAAGAGCTTTCTAATGAATGTTAGAAATTTGAAATCTAACGGTTGGATTTGGAGTTACGTCCAAATCAAATTCGAAAAAGGTCGCTGTAAGTGCAGTTCGATGGCCATTGTTGGAAATCGACTGTACGGGCCTTGATAAAATTATTAAAAATAGTAATAACTTGTGTAAAATCATAAGAAATGATTTGTGAAAGTCTGGGATGAAAAACTCCATATTTGAAAAGATAAAAATAGATTTTTATCGAAATGAACTAGTTTTGAACTAGAATTATAATTCTATTTATTTTTAAAATAAATAAATTGAATTCGAAAAGGGTTTTAAAAGTAACCAAAATTCCAATGATTGCATTGGAGTGGATTTGAATCGAAATTGTCTTCAGAACATTTCGATGTTGGAATTCGTGATTATACAGGTGTTGTTATGGAAATTTGAAAGATATATATTTATATCGTTATTTCCAATACGACATTTGTTAATCGTAGAATTTGGTATTGAATATAAGCCGATATATTTTCTATTCAGAGCCTTGTATTGAATATCGAATGTGATTTGGGTTTGTCGTAAATGGTGTCTTCACTAACACTGTTCTTGAACCCAGTTGAGAAAAGATTAAATCTTTTACTTAGATTTAATGAAGTGTACCAATTAAATGATATTTAATTGGAATTGAATTGATATTTATTTTTGGGTTTATCGTGAACAGTGTTTTTAAATAACACTCGTTCTTTAACCCGATAATTAATGAATGAGATTTTGGGTTTATCGTGAACCGTGTTTTAAATGACACTGATTCTTTAACCCAGTCGAAGATTAAAACTAAGTGGAGTTTTAATGAATCTTTAATTAGATTGAAATGATCGAAAATGGAGTATCACCAGTTTTGCTCCAGACGATAGTTAAATCTTTAATTAGATTTGAACGTGAAATGGTAATTGAATTTACCGATAACACTGTGGTGTTAGATATGAAGTATTCACAGTTTTACTTCATGGGATGAATAGGTTGGGATTGGGAAATTATAACAAATGATTACTTCGGTAAGGTTCGCTAATCCCGACTAGTTTGAATTGATATTCAAAAGTTGATTAAAGAATAAATTCAAGAATTTATCTTTGATAAAATTTATGGGAACCTTTCCCTATGAATGTGAAATTAGAAACTAACTGTCGGTTAGCTAAGTAGAATGGTTTTCTGGATATTGATCTGATGTTGGTTTCGGCCTTCGGGGTTAATATTTGGGGAATTATTCTCTTGATTAATTTACGGTTAGTGACTGATGGATTGGAATGAGGCGTATGTTGTGTTTGTGTAACACTTATTTAAAAATATACGCGAGTTATTCGGAAAGGCCGGGTTTATCCCATTCTGAATAACTGATGCGACGATAAGTTGAAGATGAAGACGATGGTCGAAGACCGGAGGTCTTCACGTCGTTTGGGTGATAACTGATGATCTTGATTGGGTTGTACACCCAAGAAGATGGAAACAGTTAGTGATCGTCCAGACGTACTTGGAGATCGATGGATATGCGGGGTACTAGGTGCCTCCGGTTTCGTTCAGCCCCAGAACGGACTTGTAAATGGACTGTGTGTCTGACATCGGATTTCATTCTGTGTGACTGATATCGGTTGCATAGGATGGTTTGCCTGTGTGGCATGCTAAGATGCAAATGATCAAGGCTTCTGTTGAAAAGCAAAGTCTTGTGGTGATGATCAAAGCACGGCCTTTGTGGCGTAGCTTTGTGTAACGTTTACCTCGCGTGTTTCACACCAGGTATGAACTAAAAACGGGAGACGGACCTCAGGGAGGACTTGCGTTTCTTTCTAGCTAGAAGTGGCGTCAGTGGTTTTACACGCCCTGACGAGTTTGACTTATGTGGTTGTTGCTGTTGCGAGGCGCCTCGGTTATATCGGTTTCGGCCGAATGCATTCTGGTCGGCTGACAGACCAGACTTACACCCCATAGGGTGGGGAAACGTAGTGTTCAGGCATTTTAATCCACATCGGTGGACCGGCCCTGTCGCTCCAAGGGTCGATGCGCTCTGACCCTGTGGCTCGGGCTAGAGAGTCACGAATCGGTTGGGGACTATCTTTTGCCTCGGTTCATAGACGGAAATCCAATTTCCAAATACGTGACTTTGCAGTTTTATTTGTAAACCTATATATGGCTACATAGTGGCATGGGACGCTCATGTCGCCTATGATTGATACTTATGATTTGAAGTTGTTTTATACACTATGCACTTATAATAGTATCAAATGATTTGTTTTAAACGTATCAAGCATTCTTTGGCTGTTATAAGGGAAAACCCTATCCCCCGGCTTGCGTTGCATTGTGTGATAGGACCTGGGTCTTATAACAGCTTCATTTTTCTTTATTTAGCATTGCGCTGTTTGTTTTATGCACTGGTATTCTTGGGAGGAAACCCGTTCCGTGTTATACGGCGTGGTCCCTTGATTTACCTAATGATTTAAAATAAAGATTAATAACTGTTTTAGTTCTCACACCAGTCACATGACTGACCTGGAGTTTATTGTTTTAACCTAAACTCTGGGTGCCCTTATTTTGACACGGGCAGCTAGTAGTTTTGGTTTTGCAGATTTATATTCACAGGAACCTGGTTTACAGCTGGAACGATATCCGAAAAGCTTTGTATCCGTATATCTCTTCTAGTTGTGTATTGTATTATTTTCCGCTGCTATGTATTTAAATGTAATTTAAATCTCTGATATTTCTGTGTAATATTCTTTTATACTCTGCATATTCTTGTAATCTGATGCATTGTTGTAATATACAATGAAACGTTCTTCTGTATGCGTTCTGCTGTGGTTTGTTCTCGAACTATCCGACGCTTTCCTTTACGGGGAAGTTGCGGGTCTTTACACGTGGTATCAGAGCTTTGGTTTACAAAGCTAGAGAACAAGACACATTAGAACCTTACGAAAGAATTCATCAGATATTGGATTAGTAATATCCAATTAGAATGACTCGTTAGAGATAGGATCAGTAGTATCCTAGAACGGGTGTGAAGAGTATATTTTTCAAATGAAAACATTTTTGTTTTGAAGATTTAAATCAACTATTCGTATATGATTATTTGTTTATATTGATTTTGGACAATTCAGTATATAAAGAATTTGCATATACGCCTTGCAAACGTATATTCAAAGTTTTAATATACTGGATAGATATGGAATCACATTCTAGTCGCCCGGAGATGGTACTGATGATTGTCATGACATCATCAATATTTATGTTCGTGTTTCGAAGGTGTGATTTTCTATATATTTCCATTAGGCTGGTGTGAGAACCAAAACTTATTTATAGCTAGAATACATTGTTGTGAATTGGCATCAAAAACACGATTTTTGTATATGTATTAAAATTATGAATTTGAAACTCTAATTCACTAATTGATTGATGTTTGTGTTGTTTGTTTGCTAATTTTTAGCCATTTAGCCTAATAGCATCAAATATTGAATTATATCGAAAATTAGTTGCGTTTGCTTGCATATACATATATATCATTGAACAGGTCATAGCAAGGAGGCTAGAGCCAGAGAATAAAATTTGTTTGCCCGACAAATAGGTACATGTTTACTACATAATTTCCTGTTTTGTTTGGGTGATGATGATTTTGTGAGCCTATTGGCTAGCCGCTTGGCTTTTTCTTTTTCTTTTTGAGATCTGAAGGACCGGGGAAGCTATTTGAAATTCCCCGATGCTCCCGGTGCAGGGGAGGTTATGGCGAAATTTTTCAAAAATTTAGGGTGTTAGCCAAATTTTTGAAATTTTGAAAATTCTCAGAAATTGAAAAGTTGGAGAATGGAAGCCAGATCGAACGTAGAGCTGAATAATCAAACCACTTTCGACTTTGTTCCTTTTCGGGGACGAAAAGTTTTAAGTGGGGAGATTGTAACAACCCGGAAAATCTGGGCCAGTTTAAAATTTTTATTTTGGCAATTTTGGCGAATTTCGATTATTTAAAATGAATTATTTTAAATAATATCGACGAGAAATTTATTTTGAATATAATTCGACGTATATATTATACGCGTCGTCGTTATAATATAAATATTTATATATAATTATAAATAGAATTGAAAATGGCGCGGTAGTTCAATAATTCGATTTCAAACTTCAATTGAATGTACCGGGTGCAAAATAATCCGGATTTTAGTGAAACCAAAAATAATGGGATCTAATTGTGAATATCTTTCCAACGAATCCGAAAAATCAAGATTTCATATTGGGAATCAAAAGATATGTCCAGTTGAAAATTCTGAATAGTCGCTATGGAATTCAGGCCCTTAAAAATGGACATTTTGCAAATGACCTCGGATTTCGACGAAACCACTTTTGTTGGGTCCGTGATGTCAAGTTATTGCTAGATTCCAAATTTCATAATTTTTTGAATCAATATGTGAGCGTGGCAAAGGAAAACGTGTTTGACCAGTTTCAGTTGATTTTAATCGACTGGAAATTGGCCATTTTTCAAACGGTCTCAGAATTCGACGAAACTAGTTTTGTTAGGACCGTATTGTCAATAGGAAGCTAGAAAATATTTTTCTGGAATTTTTCTAGTTAGTATGTGACCCCGGTAATTTGAAATGTACGTTTAAAATTTCAATATAGTGATTTAAATGCAAGTTCAAAGGAAACGGATTGTAACGATCGAATCAGCTTGCGATACATATCCCATTGTGTTCGGAATGGGGGTAAAACGCTATGGGCGACAGGCGGTGGGCCTCGTTACGAGGTCGTATGTAAAAGTCAACTATTAGCAAAATAAAATAATTAAAAATAAATAAAATAAAATAAAATAAAAACAACACTTTCCCCCTTTTATCTTCTGGCCCCCCCTATTTCTTAAATCGCTCAGACGAAAAGAGAAAAAAAAAAAAACAAAATCGAATCGAAATCGCCCCCCCCCCTCAGCGCGAAGACCGCCGCCGCCTCCTCCGTGCTAGCCGCGCCGCCCAAGGCGCCGCGCATCTTCCCCCCCTCTCCACCGACGCAACCAAACCCCCTTCCCTCCCCCGTCAATCGAAGTGCGATGCGAAGGAACCCCCCCCCCCCCTGCTGCTGTTCGGCGACGAAGGACCCCCCCCTCCTCCTGTAAGTTTTTCTTATTTGTCTAAATTATTTTTATGTTAGTAGAAACTGTTTTTTTTAGTTAGGTTAAAACAGAATTTTAGTTAGGTTAAAACAGAATTTTAGTTAGGTTAAAACTGTATTTTTAGTAGTTTAAAAACTGTATTTTTAGAAGTTTAAAAACTGTATTTTTAGAAGTTTAAAAACTGAATTTTTAGAGATTAAAAACTGATTTTTGAAAAGTTTGAAAGACTGATTTTATTTTAAGATTTAAATTTATAGGTGAAATCTTTAAATTTAAAAAGGTGAAATCTTTAAACTTTAGAAAACGAAGATAGGATTTTTATTTGGTAAAAGGTATGATTTTTATATTTTTAAAGTGATAAAAATATGATTTTTATATTTTTAAAGTATTAAAAATATAATCTTTACTATATAGAAATATGATTTTTTATATTTTTAAAGTATTAAAAATATAATCTTTATAGGATAGAGAATATAAAAATATCATCTTTGTATATGTAGCAAAATAAAAATCTGATTTTTATTTTATATACGTTGAAATCAAGTGATGTTTTTAAATTTAAAAAGGTGAAATCTTTAAATTCAAAAAGGTGAAATCTTTAAATTCAAAAAGGCGAAATCTTTATATGGAAAATAGCGGGATAAAATATAATTTTTATCTATATGGCATCGAAATAAAAATTCGATTTTTATATATTGAACTTTGAAATAAAAATTCGATTTTTATATATTGAACTTTGAAATAAAAATTCGATTTTTATATATTGAACTTTGAAATAAAAATTCGATTTTTATATATTGAACTTTGAAATAAAAATTCGATTTTTATATATTGAACTTTGAAATAAAAATTCGATTTTTATATATTGAACTTTGAAATAAAAATTCGATTTTTATATATTGAACTTTGAAATAAAAATTCGATTTTTATATATTGAATAGCGAACTAAAAATTCGATTTTTATAAATTGAATAACGAAGTAAAAATTCGATTTTTACATATGTAGTGGCTATGGGCAACGAAGACGACGAAGATGCGATAGCAATGAAGATTTCTACCAAAGAAGTGCCGTGGAGCTAGGATAGCTATAAGTGAGAATTTCTCACCTTTCAATTTCTTTCTAGTTTTATATATATACTAGGATGCAGACGGTGCTTAGTAGCACCCGACACAATCGTCCACAGACCATGGACTTGTTTGTTTGGTTACACAGATTAGTTGGATTATTTGTTGAAATTGAATTGTTTGGTGAGATGAAATTTATATGATTGATGTGTGAATGGCGTGGGCCTTCACTAGACCGGGGATAAGGCTAGGCCTTGTCCCGTTTCTAGTATCGTGTCGTTATGCCGCCGAAATTTTCTAAAATAAGTTAGAAAAATAAAGATATCATTTTATTGAATAAATGAATTGAATAGAAATTCATAAGTTGAAATAAAATGTTTTATCGTTAAAAATATAATTTTTAACGTGAATATGAATAAATGAATAGTTATAAACAAATCGGCCGATTTGTTTGTATATACACTGATTTGACTGATATTGATTGGGTCGATAGATTTCACACATCGCCCAACTGCACAAATAAAATATGCGGTTGATTGTTTGAAACCCCATACGGGTGTTGGGATGAAATTTGAAGTTCACTCATCCTGATTGATTAAATATGTCGATCGATTGATTGACAGGCTGTTATAAGCGTTGAATATCTATATTTGATGCTTATACAGTGTAGTGCACTTTGGTTGATGGTTGATTATTTTCAATGTCATTATATACATGTGTTGTATGAAAATCCATATAATTAACTTTATCTGGTAATTGATTGGGCCTCATTCCAATTTGAAAAATAAAGAATATTATAAAATAAAAGTTCATGTGTTGACAGTACTCATCCACTGAGATTGGTCATGTGTTGAACGAAATATTTTGATAATAACAACTATTTTGAAAAAGAAATATTTGAAATAGAATATTTGAAAATAAAGGAATATATGAAGCCGTGTTGATTAGATTGACGCCATTTCGACGTGAACGATATTTATATCGATTTTATTCGATTTCGAAATGAATTGAATTGAAAACGATTTCGAAATGAATTGAATTGAAAACGATTTCGAAATGAATTGAATTGAAAACGATTTCGAAATGAATTGAATTGAAAACGATTTCGAAATGAATTGAATTGAAAACGATTTCGAAATGAATTGAATTGAAAACGATTTCGAAATGAATTGAATTGAAAACGATTTCGAAATGAATTGAATTGAAAACGATTTCGAAATGAATTGAATTGAAAACGATTTCGAAATGAATTGAATTGAAAACGATTTCGAAATGAATTGAATTGAAAACGATTTCGAGATGAATTGAATTGAAAACGATTTCAAATTGAATTGAAAGTGAATTGAAATGAATTCAAATTGAATTGAAATTTGAATTGAATGGAAATGGATTTTAAAACGAATTTATAGAGAAGAATTCAATTTTGATTTGAATTGAAATGGAAGTTGAAAATGTTTTTGAAACGAATTCAAAACTATTTATATAATTCGTTTTAAATAGAAATCGACGAAATATATATTATATATATTATATATATAATATAATGGCCTGAATAGAACGCGCCGCGCCGCGGCAGTTCGTGAATTTCGACCATTTATTTCAAACGGACATTGCGGGAGATCCGACCGTCGAATTCTCCTAAAACCGGAACCGTTGGGTTCGTATCGAAAAGATCTTTCTAATGAATGTTAGAAATTTGAAATCTAACGGTTGGATTTGGAGTTACGTCCAAATCAAATTCGAAAAAGGTCGCTGTAAGTGCAGTTCGATGGCCATTGTTGGAAATCGACTGTACGGGCCTTGATAAAATTATTAAAAATAGTAATAACTTGTGTAAAATCATAAGAAATGATTTGTGAAAGTCTGGGATGAAAAACTCCATATTTGAAAAGATAAAAATAGATTTTTATCGAAATGAACTAGTTTTGAACTAGAATTATAATTCTATTTATTTTTAAAATAAATAAATTGAATTCGAAAAGGGTTTTAAAAGTAACCAAAATTCCAATGATTGCATTGGAGTGGATTTGAATCGAAATTGTCTTCAGAACATTTCGATGTTGGAATTCGTGATTATACAGGTGTTGTTATGGAAATTTGAAAGATATATATTTATATCGTTATTTCCAATACGACATTTGTTAATCGTAGAATTTGGTATTGAATATAAGCCGATATATTTTCTATTCAGAGCCTTGTATTGAATATCGAATGTGATTTGGGTTTGTCGTGAATGGTGTCTTCACTAACACTGTTCTTGAACCCAGTTGAGAAAAGATTAAATCTTTTACTTAGATTTAATGAAGTGTGCCAATTAAATGATATTTAATTGGAATTGAATTGATATTGATTTTTGGGTTTATCGTGAACAGTGTTTTTAAATAACACTCGTTCTTTAACCCGATAATTAATGAATGAGATTTTGGGTTTATCGTGAACCGTGTTTTAAATGACACTGATTCTTTAACCCAGTCGAAGATTAAAACTAAGTGGAGTTTTAATGAATCTTTAATTAGATTGAAATGATCGAAAATGGAGTATCACCAGTTTTGCTCCAGACGATAGTTAAATCTTTAATTAGATTTGAACGTGAAATGGTAATTGAATTTACCGATAACACTGTGGTGTTAGATATGAAGTATTCACAGTTTTACTTCATGGGATGAATAGGTTGGGATTGGGAAATTATAACAAATGATTACTTCGGTAAGGTTCGCTAATCCCGACTAGTTTGAATTGATATTCAAAAGTTGATTAAAGAATAAATTCAAGAATTTATCTTTGATAAAATTTATGGGAACCTTTCCCTATGAATGTGAAATTAGAAACTAACTGTCGGTTAGCTAAGTAGAATGGTTTTCTGGATATTGATCTGATGTTGGTTTCGGCCTTCGGGGTTAATATTTGGGGAATTATTCTCTTGATTAATTTACGGTTAGTGACTGATGGATTGGAATGAGGCGTATGTTGTGTTTGTGTAACACTTATTTAAAAATATACGCGAGTTATTCGGAAAGGCCGGGTTTATCCCATTCTGAATAACTGATGCGACGATAAGTCGAAGATGAAGACGATGGTCGAAGACCGGAGGTCTTCACGTCGTTTGGGTGATAACTGATGATCTTGATTGGGCTGTACACCCAAGAAGATGGAAACAGTTAGTGATCGTCCAGACGTACTTGGAGATCGATGGATATGCGGGGTACTAGGTGCCTCCGGTTTCGTTCAGCCCCAGAACGGACTTGTAAATGGACTGTGTGTCTGACATCGGATTTCATTCTGTGTGACTGATATCGGTTGCATAGGATGTTTTGCCTGTGTGGCATGCTAAGATGCAAATGATCAAGGCTTCTGTTGAAAAGCAAAGTCTTGTGGTGATGATCAAAGCACGGCCTTTGTGGCGTAGCTTTGTGTAACGTTTACCTCGCGTGTTTCACACCAGGTATGAACCAAAAACGGGAGACGGACCTCAGGGAGGACTTGCGTTTCTTTCTAGCTAGAAGTGGCGTCAGTGGTTTTACACGCCCTGACGAGTTTGACTTATGTGGTTGTTGCTGTTGCGAGGCGCCTCGGTTATATCGGTTTCGGCCGAATGCATTCTGGTCGGCTGACAGACCAGACTTACACCCCATAGGGTGGGGAAACGTAGTGTTCAGGCATTTTAATCCACATCGGTGGACCGGCCCTGTCGCTCCAAGGGTCGATGCGCTCTGACCCTGTGGCTCGGGCTAGAGAGTCACGAATCGGTTGGGGACTATCTTTTGCCTCGGTTCATAGACGGAAATCCAATTTCCAAATACGTGACTTTGCGGTTTTATTTGTAAACCTATATATGGCTACATAGTGGCATGGGACGCTCATGTCGCCTATGATTGATACTTATGATTTGAAGTTGTTTTATACACTATGCACTTATAATAGTATCAAATGATTTGTTTTAAACGTATCAAGCATTCTTTGGCTGTTATAAGGGAAAACCCTATCCCCCGGCTTGCGTTGCATTGTGTGATAGGACCTGGGTCTTATAACAGCTTCATTTTTCTTTATTTAGCATTGCGCTGTTTGTTTTATGCACTGGTATTCTTGGGAGGAAACCCGTTCCGTGTTATACGGCGTGGTCCCTTGATTTACCTAATGATTTAAAATAAAGATTAATAACTGTTTTAGTTCTCACACCAGTCACATGACTGACCTGGAGTTTATTGTTTTAACCTAAACTCTGGGTGCCCTTATTTTGACACGGGCAGCTAGTAGTTTTGGTTTTGCAGATTTATATTCACAGGAACCTGGTTTACAGCTGGAACGATATCCGGAAAGCTTTGTATCCGTATATCTCTTCTAGTTGTGTATTGTATTATTTTCCGCTGCTATGTATTTAAATGTAATTTAAATCTCTGATATTTCTGTGTAATATTCTTTTATACTCTGCATATTCTTGTAATCTGATGCATTGTTGTAATATACAATGAAACGTTCTTCTGTATGCGTTCTGTTGTGGTTTGTTCTCGAACTATCCGACGCTTTCCTTTACGGGGAAGTTGCGGGTCTTTACACCTGCTCCAAGCTCTCAGTATATCTGTAAAATCCTGACTACTTGACTGCCCGTACAAATTTGGGCATCCGAGAGTTTAGGGAAAACAAAACAAAATAAACTTTGGGTCAGTCATGGGACTGGTGTGAGTAAACAATTTCAGAAAATACACGATATCTCATAAGACCACGCCGTATAACACGGAACGGGTTTTTCCCTTATGAGAATCCAAAACACTTGATTCAACATTCAAAAATCCTTTTGAAAGAAACGATAATCTTTATATCAAAATCCTTTTGATATTATAATACTGTCCATCAATTACAATAAAATAATCATCTAGCAGAACGCTTTCATCTCACGTTCCACATACATAATATATAATCAAAAATTGCGGGAGCTTATTGGTTAAAGAATTCCAACTGTCAAGGTATGGGACGACCTTCTGACAGTGTATCTCTAGAGAGGAATACACCGGGTTCAACAAGAACATCTTGTAACTCAGGCTAAACATGACCGATCACTCATTTCGCCTGAGTGTACCGAATGTATTATCACTAACTGTTGGGACCATCAATCGTTTCCCGAAAGGGACAACATTGAAATAGATTATAGAAGTAAATGGAATTTCTCTAGATCAGGTGACAATACACCCTAATTGGCAGCTAACCATTTAGCCATGCGACCTACCCGATTTTATACCATTTCTTGGTTGTGAGGATAGAGGCCATAACATATAGATCACATCTTTATTTACTTTGAATGTCACATCGTCATACCCGCCAAATCACAAATTGATTTCCCCAAAAATGCCATGGGTATACAGCTAAGAGAAACAAATTCCTCCGCCACCAAACGTAAATACGTTTAAAGAGATCAACTTATGTGATCTATTAAATATACTTTGTCAGACATTCTTCCATACAGGTCGCTCTGGGACTGGACAGACCGAAGGTACTATTCTGTAAATCCATCTTAGGCAATTTCTATCTAGGATTTACTGAACAGCCCATGCATAACTTCATCTTCAATTATTTTCATCGTACTTGATTCGCAACGTTAATGCCATACGGAGTGGTTTTCAGATAATATATCTGATCCCGGTCTCTCCGTATTGACAACGGAAATGGTCAAAATCTTTCCGTTGTCAATATGCTCCACTTGCTCCAGACATTGCTGATCCTTCCTCTGTAAATAACCAGGCGTTGTTCCTTTCCCTCACACTCGAAAACTGACGTTACTCCCAAACTAGAAGCCATCTCACCTTCTCTACTACACATCCATGAAGTCATCCCGTGCCATTTCATCCTTCCCGCCCTCACAAACATCACCATGCACCCACATTGGAAATCATGTTGTCGGCCTACCTTCCACTATAACATTCTACCCAAACTCGTACCCCTCCCACTTCAGACTCTCACATTTTTTTTCCAGTCCCTTGCTGTATAACACAACACGAGCCTCTCCTCCCACTCGTGTTTGATTCTCCAGCTCCAGAATTTCTTTGCACCATAGCCGCGAGTTGGATCCTCCCATTGCTGAATTTTGGTGCCCGTATTCTGCTTCCTCGAGCCCATTCTATCCCACTCCATATGCACCTACCCCTTCATGCGAGCAAACTCAAATGTAATACGTGATGGAAATACTTAATGGCAAGTAAAAGGTACATAAAGCTTTTTAATCTAAGAAAGGACATGAGTAGGCTTGTAGTGTTTCTCTTCCTTCGCTATATGAAGTTACAGGATTTTTGCTTGGGGTATAGCTTTTCTAGTGTCTGCATTCCTATTTTAGTAACCTACGTGGTATATAACATCCTTAGCTGTTAAGGCATGTGTTTATTTTGTAAATATTTTATGGCAATCCATCAAGGTGCAGTGTTATGTTTGCCATCAAATTGCAGTGTTTGGTATGGTCATACATGTGTTGACTTTGGTGGTAAAAGAATTTGTAAAAACAAATAATAATAGTGTACAAGTGTCTGTTGTGGTTTGTTGTTTTTATGCCATAGTTATCAAATCTCATCCACATATGAACTACTAACGACACAAATAAAAATATTATTGAGTCGAGCAATGTATCACGGTAACGAAAATATAATAAAATAGACAAGTTAGTTTACTCTATGAGACCCCAAAATGCTGATATAGGGTGTAAAATACTTCACAATAAAAAAAGGCTTATTTTTCAAAATAAAAATTACAGTAAAATTCTAAAAATTAAATTATAACTACGTTAAAAGGATGTGTCCAAATTCAAAGCCAATATTTAATTATAATTAAATATATCGTTATGGCTTATAAACGTTCCATAGTGATTATTTTAAAATTTGATTTGGTCACAAATCAAAATCTACCCGACGAAATTCCAATTTTTCTCTTCCATTAGAAAATTATACTTCACCAGCTCCGAACGTTTCTTATTTCACAGAAATCCGACTTAAAACGGATTCTGTATATTCGTTTAAATCGCCAAATTACAAACTGCCTTGCCATTTCGAGCTTGATTATAATTATAACATAAATTATACGTTCCACTGACATTTATAAATAAATTCGTTAATATAATTCAATTCTAAACTGAATTATATATTTTAAATTGTCCAATTCACACAATATTGTGAATTTTGTTATTTCCGATTATTTCAAAAATAAATATATTATTCTATTATTTATATTAATTAAATATTCAATATTATTTAATTCTGGTCATTTTAAAATACCAAACCATTATTTAAATGATTAAATAAATTATTTATTATCCGTTAAAATACGAGTCGTTACAAACAATGGATGTAATGGAGATGTAAGGCAATGTAGTGTTGAATCATGGCATATAGACTAGGGCATCCTAGCATTGAAACTGTCAAAACCTTTTTAAGAAATAATAATTTTTCTTTTTATAAAAATTTACATGTTGAGCACACATGTACACACTGCCAACTTGCAAAAGTCATAAGCTTCCTTACAGAAATTCTGAAACAAAGTATAATAAACCTTTCGAGTTGATAGCTGCTGATTTGTGGGGACCAGCACCACTAAACTCATATCAAGGACGCAGGTACTATATTTCCTTTGTGGATGCCCATTCGAGATATACTTGGATATATATAATAAAGAATAAGTCAGAAACATGTAATACTGTGATACAATTCATGACTCATAAGGAAAAAAACTAATTGTAATGTCAAAACTATCCAAGTAGATGGCGGGGGAGAGTTTAAGTCACTAACTAATTATTTTATTAAAAGAGGAATCAAACATAGACTGACTTGTCTTTACACATCTGAACAAAATGGTTTGGTTGAAAGAAAACACAGGCACATTGTAAAGACTGGTCTAATACTAATGTCTCAAGGCTCAGTACCAATGAAATATTGGAATAAAGCTTTCTACACTTCAGTTTTTTTATCAACAAATTACCAACTAAAGTTTTATATAACAAAACTCCAATGATATATAATGTTAGATCAAATTACAGTTTTTAAAAATTTATGGTTGTCTGTGTTTTCCAAGCTTAAGAGAATACAATATGCACAAACTAAGCATGAGACCAAGCCCACGCACTTTCATTGGGTATACTCGGAATAAAAAAAGATATAAATGCTTAGACAAAAATGGAAGAATTTATATTTCTAGACATGTAGTTTTTGATGAAAACACTTTTCCACTTTCACGAAAACAAGAAACAAAAGGTAATGAAAAACATTCTGTCAAGGGGGATCAATTCAAACAGTTACTTATTGAACCACCTATTGATGGCATTAGGGAAGATTAGCCAGACATCAACATGCAGAATGATTCCACGGAAGTAACAGATGCAAATACAAATGAATCTCAGAATAGTTTAGAAAGTATGCACACACATCAAACCAACCAAGATATACAAAGCAGTGATGATACAATAACAATCAGTAATACAACAACAGGGACAAGCAGCAATACTAACAAGCACCAATAAACACAGCAAGGATATCATATGATAACAAGGTCAAAGAGTGGCATATACAAACCTAAAGTGTATAATATCTAAGTTATTGAAGTTGAACCAATCAACTTCGAGCAAGTAATAAAATCAGAAAAGTGGAAAGAGGCTATGGATGTTGAATATCATGCTCTCATGAAAAATAATACATGGAGTTTGGTGACACCACCTAAACATAGTAACATCACTGGATGTAGATGGGTATTCAAATTAAAGAGGAAGGAGGATGGAATTATTGATAAGTACAAAGCTTGATTGGTCGCTAAGGGTTATGCACAACAATAGGGATTTAATTTCAATGAGACTTTTCTCCAGTCATAAAACCCACAACAATTAGAATCATATTAATCATTGCTATGAGCAAATGATGTAACATAAGGCAATTGGATGTCAGCAACGCTTTCTTAAATGGGAAGTTGACTGAAGAAGTTTATATGCATCAACCCGAAGGTTACAATGATGGCAACAAAGTATGCAAGTTACATAAGGCTATGTATGGTTTAAAACAAGCTTCGAGGGCTTGGTATGAAAAACTCAAGTTAACCTTATCCAACATGAATTTCTTACAAGCTAAATCAGATAACTCGTTATACATGAAGAGAAACATACATGAAACTATCTATATTTTGGTATACGTAGATGATATGTTAATAATAGGAGATAATTGCCATGAAGTAAACAACATCATACGAAGACTGGATCAAAATTTTTCTATAAAAGACATGGCCGAACTAAAAAAAATATCTTCGAATACAATTTATCAAGAGAACAGAGAATTATTCTTATCTCAACAAAATTACATTTCAAAATATTGCAAAGAGCTAAAATGCATCAAGCAAATTCATTACCAATGCCAGTGTCAAGCTACCTACAACTTTCTAAATACAAAGGAAAAGCCATTAACATCATCAAGGAATATAGAAGCTTAATAGGAGCTCTTCAATATGCAACTGTTACTCGTCCAGATATATGTTATAGTGTTAATAAATTAAGTCAATAAATGCAGAATCCTCTATCAAAACATTGGATAGCACTTAGAAGAATACTACAATACTTGCAAGAAACGAAATACCATGGTATAATAATAAAATCTAAGAAAGAACTTAGCTTACAGTGTTTTAGTGATGCAGATTGGGAAAACGATAGTGATGACCGAAAATCAGTCTCAGGATACTGTGTTTATGTTGGCTCTAACATAGTATCTTGGTGTACCAAAAAGCAGCAAACAACTTCCAGGTCCAGTACGGAGGCGGAGTAACGAGCCTTGGCATGCGCAACGGCGGAAGTTACTTGGATACAGTCACTATTGGAGGAGCTAGGGTTTACTGTAAACTGAAAGCCTGTTATTTGGTGTGACAACAAGAATACGGTGTCTCTATCACTTAATCCGGTTCAACATTCGAGGACGAAGCATCTTGAAATTGATCTTCATTTCGTTAGAGACAAAACTCAGACAGGAAAACTGGCGGTTTGTCATGTCCCCGCGTATATCAGCGAACTGATGTGCTTACAAAAGCTTTGTCAACCAAGAATTTTATGAGATTGAGGGAGGATCTAAAAGTCGTTGATGGAGACAGAGATAGAAATGGGAAAATAGTTGATGGAGGCGGAGATAGAAATGGGAACCCTAGTTTAGTTTGAGAGAAAGTAACGAAATAACATAGATGTTGTCATCATTCATCACAGCCGTTCATTTTGAATAAGGTCTCATATACATCATATTGGGCTCATTTACAGGCTGGGGCTTGACTATTGTTATAATCAGCAAGTATTAGCCGTTACAATGTTATATACGACAAGTATTATACTAGTTGTTACAATGTTATAATCAGCGACTATTAGCCGTTACAATGTTTTATACGGCGAGTATTATATTATCCGTTACAATGTTATAATTAGCAAGTATTAGCCATTACAATGTTATATGCGGCAAGTATTATACTAGAAGTTACATCTTTATGTGTAAATACATGGTCTTTATATCAATCTTATCAATCAATAAAAATTCAAATCAAATTCTCACTAGTATTTCTCGGATGCCAAGAAAACAATGCTAAAAGAAGAAGAGAATTCAATTATAAAATTTGTGTATGTTCCACGGAAAAAAAATTAATTTATACAAAGATGAATTTGAATCATAAGAAAATGTATGATTTAGAATAGCTCAGTGCAGTGTTATTAATGACGCACAACGCAAAATAGTGAAAAACCTCTTTGGAGCCTTGTCGCATGTCGCAGCACATTGAACGCGTCTTTCTAATTTACTGTGCATGTTTAGTTTTTTTTTAATAAATTTAAGATTTAACAAAAAAACTAAAAAAAACCAAGATGTTTTGTTAAAACATATGCAACAAAGATTTTTATGTATTTTACAAAAAAAGCATAATCAAATGTAATATCATAAGCAAAGAATTTCAAACACAATAATTTTTAAATCCAAAATAACGATACATATTACTGATAAACCAACATTCTGATTCAGAAATTATATTTTTCAAATCAATATCTATATCATCAGACTCATAAGATTTAGCATCTTCCGCATCTGCATCATTTAGACTTATTTCTTCTTTGTGAACATGTAAAGGAGCTGAAGTATGTACTGAGAAACCCCTCGATGTGGATGTTCTTCTACATGGATATCTAGCTTCCTCCACTCTTGTTGATCGAGCATCAACACCCAAAGTCAAGTCATCTTCATCATCAAATACAAACTCATCTTCAACATCGGATACATCATCTATATTTCTCGTAAATCATTCACTACAATTATCAATATCGTTCAAAGATATTTGGTCCATGATGCCACACATGTTATATCTTCTTTATAATGCCCAGTTGTATTTAACCAATATCAATCATTTAGTTTAGCTTGAGCTAACATGCTTCTCATTTTGTTATAAAGCTAGAAAAAAGAACTAGTAAGTGATAGAAACTGCACGTCATTTTGTGTTGTGCGTCATTTTTGCGCCGCGCGTCATTTGAGTGCATTTTCATATGCATCGAGCCACCAGAAAAAATGGCAGAAACGTCGTGCCACACCATACACGTAGCTCATGGCTGGGTCAAAACCAATTTAAAATAAACAACCAAAAAAATATATGGGTCGTACACTGCACTAGCCTAGCTCGATTCAGGTCAAGTCAGTCGATCGACATATATTCAAGTGTGGAGGTCAGCATTCTCCACACAATAAGAGAAATTAAAGCATTGGATGTCCGAAGGGATTATTTGTCTCTTGTGATCCTATGTTTAAAAAAGAATTTTTTATATTCCCTACAACGTGGGGTTCTTCACTAAGACAGTACTCCTATTGTCATTATTTTTAATAATTCATGTTTAAACTAAATTTTTCAACAATCCCCTATTTGAGTTTCTTAAAAATATTTTCCTCGAGCAATTTATGATTTCATATAATTGTGTATAAACTAATGTACCATTCAATTTAAATATTTGCGTAGTAAGTAAGATCTATGTTGTACTAGAGAGACTAGCGATGAAATGACCCACCTATTTCTCTGAACTCGTGGCACAAGACAAACAAGGAAAAAACAGGGAGAAGCCTGGAAGATAGACGATAAAGGATGAGAAGAAAAGGATTAGTTTAGAATATAAGAAGAAGACAACCACGAAAAATCAGCGGAAGTCGGAATCCCACATCGTAAAAAATAAAATATAATAAACTAAAACTCTTTACATAAAAGGGAAAACTATATATATAGTGAATAAACAATCAAAGTATAACAAAATTGATCAACCTGGACCATTATAATAATTTGTCCTCTCTAATGCTGATACACACACTACAAGAAAAACCGAGATTAGCGACAGATTTTTAGCAACGGAAAATTTCGTCGCTAATTAGCAGCGGATTTTCGAGGAATCTATAATGGATATTATTTAAGAATTTTATTTCAACTTATTTTAAAATATTACCGCCGATTTCTTTTTTTCTATCGCTAAACCATAGCAAATTGCAACGGTTTAGCGTCGTCATATTTTCGCCGCAGAATTCCGTCGCAATTTGTGACAGTTTACCGTCATGTATTTTTTGACGCTATTTTGCAGCAGGTTTTCAAGGGATTTGCAAGGGATTGAAATGCTTATTCTTTATAAAATGTTTTACTTTTATGTCTTTACTAAGTAATTGATAAGTAAAAATAAATTTTAAATAATTAATGTTAATAATTACTAAATAATTAAGAAGTAATAATAATTAATAATATAGAGTAATAAATAATTTCTAATAATCAATGATTAATAAGTTTTAATAATTAACAAGTAAAATTTATTATCAAGTGTCTAAAATTCAATAATTATAATTGATAATTATGTTTAACCGTATTAATTCAAAAGTCAAAACTTCCATTTTTTCTAAAATAAATATAAAGTTTAAATATAAACTTTTGAAGTTTTCATAATTTTGAAATAAATATAAAGTTGTAACAAACACATTTTTAAGAACAATGAGTTTCCTCTAGTTGCAATAAACAAACTTTTAACAGACTTCATTTTTTTTTTCCGGTTGGAATAAAAATATTTTTTACAAATGATTATTAATATCAAAATCAAAATCTAATTTAATACTGAAAAAAATCATAGTTTTAGATAATTTTAAATTACATGTAATATTCAAATTTGTGTAGAACTCAAAAATGTTAGGAAAAAATGGAAATATAAGTTTTGTAACTATATATTTTAGTATTTGTTAAAAAACACCACCTATTGCTAATCATAAATTCCTAAAACTTAATAAACACAGATCTACGTAAAAAGTATGAAAACCTGCCTTTTTAGTATTTTCTTTCTTTGTGTGCATTTATGACCAGTTTTAATTAGTGTGTAATTACAATTGTCTTTTTTGGCATTTTACGAATTCTTTTCCACAAATTTATCATTTGTCCCCCATTTGTAATTGCTTTAAATTAACTTATTAATTCTAGCGTCTGATTATTTTATATGACTATGAATTTAGTTTTAGTAAGTCATCGATTGTAAAATTATTTTGATTTAGTTTATATTTGTAGAATAAGGAAAAATATAAGAATATTTTGTAAATGCTATTAAACGCAATATTATTGATCCAACATTAGATATTCCAATTTATTGTGAGTTATATTTTCTATTTTTAACGTTTTTCTCTTTGAACCGCTATAGTAATAGTATGAATAAATTACTATTATTGTATAAATGTATTATAAAAACTTTCCAAACTCAAATATTGATCATATAAGTTAACTATAGGAATTGTGCAAATGCTTGATTATTATCATATGTTTTAAGATTCATGAATGGTTGTCTTAGGAAACAGAAACCTCAAAATGGAAATAGAAAATGCTTTAATTTGGCATGGCAGCCGAAACAAAAAAAGAAGGTTAAATACTCTACTAAATTTATTAGTACATAAATTTGGCATTTATTTTAATAGCAAATGTGATACTTTATAGAAGCTGAGCATTCAATTGAAGCCTTAATAGTTCAAACTCATAATCTGTAGAAGTCGGTTTTCCTACCGTTATGTGGTTATACTAGTAAATACTTATTGTTAAAAGTAAATAATATTAAATAGTTAGTATTGATTATTTATTAATTACTATAAAATATAAATAAAAGGTAATAATTAATAAATAGATTAATATTCACTGTTTAATTGAATTTATTTTGATAATCAATGACTTTCTGCTTATTCATGATAACAAACTTTTTCATATAACAAACTAAAGCAGCAAGTTTTGACAACATTTATTCCTAATAATTAACTACTAACCTTGTAATCGCTATTCAAAAGGTTATAAAAAACATTGGTTCCAATTAAATAATAAGTTACCATGAATTTTTTAGAAGTAATTTTACATTTTACATACGTTTGTGGTGAATATTGCAAGTGAACCAATTCAGAAGCAGCTTGTTCGTGGTAAACATTGGTTCCAATTAAATATTTTTAAATTCATAAATGATACTAAACAATAATTTACATTTTCCAACTAACAAAATACCAAGTTATTATTGCCAAAACCTTTACGTAAGAACTAAAAACATATAGTAGAAAATATTGCAAGTGAACCAGCCGTTACCCAAATGAACCCGACCCGAATTAGTGAAGAGTATCTGCGAAGTTGCAACCACATCCACTTTCATAACCCTAACCTTCTCAGCAAGTAATGGCGGCGGCTATTTCCTGTCTTACTACGAATTCTCGTTTCCACGGTAAAGTCCGTAATAAGGAAAAAAAATCCCCATTTTCATCGCTTGCCGAGGCCCTAACACGTTCAAACCATCTTCCTCTATTATCGCATTTCTAGAATCCTACACTCCAGACCGTCTCTCTGTACCATTTACAGGTTTGCAAATTCTTCGGGGTACAATAGAGTTGTTTATTTAATTTCAGTCAATGTTCATTTTATGTTAAAATCTGCATTCTTAAATCAATCGATTTTATTATTTCGAATTTGATTAAAAACCCGTGTTTGTTTGTTGGATAATCTGCATTAGATCTTTGTATAATTTGCCTTTAATCCCAGGTGTAATCTCCATCCTTGATTCCAAAGTAAACTTGAAATTGTAATTTACCACTTTTATTGTGGGATATTTTGTTTGGATCTAAGGAAATTACTTTTCCATTCAATTTATTCTCCCCCTTTAAAAGATCTGCCTCATACATATTAAGAAGCTAATAATTTAGAATGGCATCGTGAACTGGTGTACATGTAGCTGCACTAACATTGAACCAGGATCAATCGGAGTAAGGTATAAGTGCTTCTTCAATTAATTTGGCAACGGATCTCTTAGTACCAAATAAAAAAAAGATTTATCAAGTTTCTAGTTATTTCTTTATAAATTAATCATTTTATAGTTTGTAAGGAAGTTTTTGTAGAAAGACTTCATGGTCTGTACGTCATCTTTGCAGGGAACTTTATCAGTCAATATAGTTTTGCACCTTCCAACTTCATCTTTGTACACCTATTGTCGCATCATTTCAGCATGTTAGCCAAATCTGTTGTATCATATTTTTAAATCTGTTTCTACTTTTATTTCAGTATCTTTGCTGGGAACTGAAAATGTAAACCAGCGGCGCCATCGCAGTGAACCACCACGACGAATCCAAAAGAACGGCTGCCCTAACAAGGTTACAAAATGATTCTTTTTCTACTTTTATTTCTTCAGTTCTGCTATTTGTTACTTAACATCGATTGTTTTATACATGTGAATCATTTTCTGTTTTCGTGCAAATAAGCAAAAAACTTAAATTATTAAATTGTTCTCACATGTAGTTTCTTTGTGATTGCAGTTGATACATTCTAAATCTTGCTACTTTACTTCAAGAAGAATTGGATCAAGGTGGATAGATAATTTTAATATGGCCTTTGGTCCTGCATGTTTGAGTTTTTTCACATGCGTGAAGTATTTTGTTTGACATGGGCTGTGTAAATGGGATAGCAGAAGTGGAATTTTGGTATGATAGGGGTGTGTGGGTCATGGAAGATGTATATGTTAAGGTATGGCATTCAGTATTTTAATTTGTTTTTGATTTTTAATGAAGTATGGTCTGAAGTTATATTTTTGTTTCTTTGGGACCGTATAGCTTATGTTGAACTTTTTTAATTAATTTTGTGTACTCTTCTTGTAGCGTAAACAGATTCGGTTCGGTTGAATTCGATTTGATTTGGTTTCGAGTGTGCTTGGATATAATATGGTGCAGCAACACCACTCTGCGGTACATCTGCACTGCATACTATGATTGCACCACATAGAAAATTAAGGTACCTGTTTTTAAACTTAACTCTATATATTAGACTAATTAATTTTTGTTTTACAGTGGTTAATTTGGTTGCTATTTGCTTTGTGTTTGAGTTGTTTGCTCGAATTTATTGAAGTATGATTGCAAGGCTGGAATCGAAGTGTTTGGCAAGTTGAATCGGTGAATAAGGTGAGTTAACCTCCCTATTCTCTCTATTTTGATTGCATGTTTGTGTAGTGGATCAAGTTTCTGGTTTGAATAGAATATTGACTGAATTGTTATATAGAGTAGATTAGTATGCTGAAACCTTATTCAAGTAGAATCCAAAACATATCATGATGATTTTGATGTTGTGGTGCGTAATTGAGTTGTTATGGGGATTGCATGCATGTTTACTACTCGTTTTACTCACCCAAATGAACTACCACTGACCTGATCGTCAAAGTGTCAACTTAGGTGTGACGGCCTGGAATTTCGCTCGGTCCGAATCAGTCGTTAAACCGATCTAGACCGTTCGAAACCCCTGAACGTTGAGAACAGGACAAAACAGAACGCAGACGGAAGAACATTTCACTTGTCATTATTACAACAATGCATCAGATTACAAGAATATACAGAGTATAAAAGAATATTACACAGAAATATCAGAGATTTAAATTACATTTAAATACATAGCAGCGGAAAATATTACAATACACAACTAGAAAGAGATATACGGATACAAAGCTTTCCGGATATCGTTCCAGCTGTAAACCAGGATCCTGTGAATATGAATCTGCAAAACCAAAACTACTAGCTGCTCGTGCGGAAAATAGGGGCACCCAGAGTTTAGGTTAAAACAATAAACTCCAGGTCAGTCATGTGACTGGTGTGAGAACTAAAACAGTTATTAAAACTTTATTTTAAAAGAGAGTAATTCAAGGGACCACGCCGTATAACACGAAACGGGTTTCCTCCCAAGAATACCAGTGCATAGAATAAAACAACGCAATGCTTTTTCGAAAAATGAAGCTATTATAAGACCCAGGTCCCATCACACAATGCAACGCAAGCCGGAGGATAGGGTTTTCACTTATAATAGCCAAACATGCTTGGTACGTTTAAAACAAATCATTTGATACTATAATAAGTGTATAGTGTCAAAACAATTTCAATCATAAATATAAATCATAGACGGCATAGTATCCCATGCTACTATGTCGCCATACTAGGCTCTACAAATAAAGCCGAAATACACGTATTGGAAATTGGATTTCCGTCATGAGTCGAGGCAAGGGGCAAGCTCCTCTCCGCGTTCGAGACACTCTAGCAAATGTCTCAGGACTACACACTCTGGGCAATCCTGGGATCCTCCAAGGCCGGTCCTCACTTACGTTAGAGGATTAATTATGCCTGAACACACGTTTCCCGGTCCTTACAGACCTATAATCGAGGCGCCTCGCATCCAAACCACAAAGGTGAAAAGTATATAAATGTCAGGGCTGGTAAGTCACTGACACCACCATAGCTAGAAGGAAACGTCATGCACTCCTTGGGTCCTTATCCCGTTTTTGACTCATACCGAGGTGTGAGGCTCGCGAATCCACGCTATACACAAAGCTACGCCACAAAGGCCGTACTTTGATCATCAACTACAAGACTTTGCTTTTCAACAGAAGCCCTGATCATTGCAACTCAGTATGCCACACAGGCAATTCATGCTATGCGATTGATATCTATCGATATATAACCTCTAAGCTCGTACGTCTCAGAGAAGGGCGTTAAGCAAGAGAATAAATTCTCCGCCGCCAAACAGATATATATTTAACAGAAATCAATCAACACAGAATAAAATCCAATGTCAGACACACAATCCATTTACAAGTCCGTTCTGGGTCTGAACGAAACCGGAGGCACTTTCCTCGCATATCCATCCATCTCCAGGTACGTCTGGACGACCACCAACTATTTCCATCCTCTTGGGTGTACTGCCCAATCAGGATCGTCAGTAATTATCCAAACGATGTGAAAACTTCTGGTCTTTGACCACCGTCTTCATCTTCAACTTATCATCGAATCGGTTATTCAGAATGGGTATAAACCCGGACTTTTTGAACAACCCGCGTATATTAAAACAAATGTTACACAAACACAATGTATGCCTCATTCCAATTCATTAGTCACTAACCGCAAATTAGCAAGAGAACAATTTCCCAAATATTAACCCCGAAGGCCGAAACCGACATCAGATCAATACCCAGGAAACCATTCTTCTTAGCCAACCTACAGCTAGTTTCTAAATTCCACATTCTTAGGGAAAGGTTCCCATTAATTTTATCCAAGATAAATTCTTTAAAATTTATCCTGTAGTCTTCCTTTGGATGTCATTTAAAACCAAATTATGGTTTTTCCAACTAGTCGAGATTAGCGAACCGTAACGAAGCAATTATTTATTTTATTTCCCAATCCCAACCTATTCATCCCATGAAGCAAAACTGGTAATACTCCATATCTAACACCGTGGCGTTATCGGTAAAATTAATTACCATTTCACGTTCAAATCTAATTAAAGATTTAACTATCGCTTTGGAGCAAAACTGGTAATACTCCATTCTCGCTCATTTCTAAATTTGATGATTTAGATTATAGATTCACATTTCAACCTAATTGCAGATTCGTTAGAACTCCTTTTACTGGGTTAAAGAACTAGGTGTTATTTAAAACACAGTTCACGACAAACCCAAATCACATTCTAATTGTTATCGGGTTAAAGAACTAGTGTTATTTAAAACACCGTTCACGATAAACCCATTTTATATCCAATCAAATATATATTAGAAATTCTGATTATTTAAAACCCTTTTTAAATCTAATTAATTTATTTAAAAATAATTGGTTTTTAAATTTAGTTCAACACTAGTTCATTTCGATAAAAATCTATTTTTATCTTTTCAAATATGGAGTTTTTCATCCCAAATTTTCCCAA
The DNA here is from genome assembly GCA_030737875.1 of Allium sativum. Classification (NCBI taxonomy): domain Eukaryota; kingdom Viridiplantae; phylum Streptophyta; class Magnoliopsida; order Asparagales; family Amaryllidaceae; genus Allium; species Allium sativum. Next base: position 481,535,705 of record CM060922.1, read on the forward strand.
ATCATTCCTCATGATTTTACACAAATTATTACTATTTTTAATAATTTTATCAAGGCCCGTACAGTCGATTTCCAACAATGGCCATCGAACTGCACTTACAGCGACCTCTTTCAAATTTGATTTGGACGTAACTCCAAATCCAACCGTTAGATTTCAAATTTCCAATATTCGTTAGAAAGCTCTTTTCGATATGAACCCAACGGTTTCGGCTTTAGGAGAATCCGACGGTCGGATCTCCCGTAATGTCCGTTTAAAATAAATGGTCGAAATTCACGAACTGCCGCGGCGCGGCGCGTTCTATTCAGGCCATTATATTATATATATATATATAATATATTTCGTCAATTTCTATTTAAAACGAATTATATAAATAGTTTTAAATTCGTTTCAAAAGCAAATTCAACTTCCCTTTCAATTCAAGTCAAAATTGAATTCTTCTTTATAAATTCGTTTTAAAATTCGTTTCTATTCAATTCAAATTTCAATTCATTTCAATTCGCTTTCAATTCAATTTGAATTCGTTATATATTCAATTCATTTCGAAATCGTTATATATTCAATTCATTTCGAAATCGTTATATATTCAATTCATTTCGAAATCGTTATATATTCAATTCATTTCGAAATCGTTATATATTCAATTCATTTCGAAATCGTTATATATTCAATTCATTTCGAAATCGTTATATATTCAACTCATTTCGAAATCGTTATATATTCAATTCATTTCGAAATCGTTATATATTCAATTCATTTCGAAATCGTTATATATTCAATTCATTTCGAAATCGTTATATATTCAATTCATTTCGAAATCGTTATATATTCAATTCATTTCAAAATGAATAAAATCGATATAAATATCGTTCACGTCAAAATGGCGTCAATCTAATCAACACGGCTTCATAAATTTCTATTTTCAAATATTCTATTTCAAATATTTCTTTTTGTCAACACACGACTAATCTCAACGAATGAGTACCGTCCACGTGTGACTATTTTTGTTATTTAATATATTTTATAAAAATTAAGGTATATATCGTTTGATATTGAATCAGACTCCAACCGTAATTTAGTGAGAGAACGATTTCCTGAATATTAACCCCGAAGGCCGAAACCAACATCAGATTAATATCCAGGGGACCACTCATCTCATCTATTTTCCAGCCGATTTCTAATTCTATATATGGTAAAGATGTAAATTTTATTATTAAAATATTCCGTTCAACACATGACTAATCTCAACGAATGAGTACAGTCAACACATGAACCTTTATTTTATATTGATAAAGATATAAATTTTATTATAAAAATATTTCGTTCAACACATGACTAATCTCAACGAATGAGTGTAGTCAACACATGAACCTTTATTTTATAATATTCTTTATTTTGTAAATTGGAATGAGGCCCAATCAATCACCATATAATGTTAATTATATGGATTTCCATACATCACATGTATATAATAGCATTGAAAAATAATCAACCATCAACCAAAGTGCACTACACTGTATAAGCATCAAATATAAATATCTAACGCTTATAACAGCCTATCAATCAATCGATCGACATGTTTAATCAATCAGGATGAGTGAACTTCAAATTTCATCCCAACACCCGTGTGGGGTTTCAAACAATCAAACACAGATTTTATTTGTGCAGTTGGGTGATGTGTAAAATTTATCGTCCCAATCAATGTCAGTCAAATCAGTGTACATAAACAAACCGTCCGGTTTGTAAATGAATATTTTATTTATTCACACTCACTATATTCATCTTCACGTAAAAAAAATTATATTTTTAACGACAAAACATTTTATTTTAACTTATGAATTTCTATTCAGTTCATTCTTTAAATAAAATGATATTTTCATTTTTCTAACATATTTTAGAAAATTTCGGCGGCATAACGGCACGATACTAGAAACGGGACAAGGCCTAGCCTTATCCCCGGTCTAGTGAAGGCCCACGCCATTCACACATCAATCAAATCAATTTCATTTCACCAAACAATTCAATTTCAAATCAAATCATCTAACTAATCTATGCAACCAAACAAACAAGTCCATGGTTTGTGGACGATTGTGTCGGGTGCTACTAAGCACCGTCTGCATCCTAATATATATATATATATATATAATTAGAAAAAGAAATTGAAAGGTGAGAAATTCTCACAAATAGCTATCCTAGCATCTTGACTCTTCTTTGACAGAAATCTTCGCCAATCTCGCCTTTTGTCGCTTTCGTTGCCCGTATTCACTACATATGTAAAAATCGAATTTTTTACTTCGTTATTCAATATATAAAAATCAAATTTTTACTTCGCTATTCAATATATAAAAATCAAATTTTTACTTCGTTATTCAACATATAAAAATCAAATTTTTACTTCGTTATTCAATATATAAAAATCAAATTTTTACTTCGTTATTCAATATATAAAAATCAAATTTTTACTTCATTATTCAATATATAAAAATCAAATTTTTACTTCGTTATTCAATATAGAAAAATCGAATTTCTACTCTTCCTCTCCTATAAAAATTATATTTTTATTCTTTCTATTAATTAAAAGAAATCTCGTCTTTTAACATTATAAAAATTCTATCTTTTATCTATTAAAAATCTAAACTTTTATCATTTCTAAAAATCAAAACTTTTATCATTTCTAAAAATCAAAACTTTTATCATTTATAAAAATCAAAACTTTTATCATTTCTAAAAATCAAAACTTTTATCATTTCTAAAAATCAAAACTTTTATCATTTCTAAAAATCAAAACTTTTATCATTTATAAAAATCCGATTTTTCTTCTATATAAAAATGCGGTCTTTCTTCGCTATATTTAAAAACTGATTAAAAAAAAACATGTACATAATAAAAACTGCTGTAAAAACATATTATAAACTGATTTTTTTCACTAACTAACCACTTTAATAAACCGAAATAAATAAATCAGTATAAATAATAAATAATATGCTTACATTCGGAGTTTTAGGGGTGGTGGAGTTTCCAAATCACGCAGGAGGAGGCGCCGGAGTTCTAGAGGGGCGGATTGGGGGTTCGGTAGCCTGGGATCTCGATATCGCCTAGGGTTCGGAATCTGGGGGGGGGGGTTTCAGAGGAGCAAACGGGGAGGGGTGCTGCTGCCTTCGGTCGAACGGTGGTGGGTGGCTCGTCGCGGCTAGGTTTGGACGGAGGTGACTGCGGTGGTCAAGGGGGCGGTTGCGCACATCTGGGGTTCGAACGGAGGACTTGCGCGAGCTGAGGGTGGAGGGGATGGACGGAAACGAGGATGGGAGGAGGCGCGACGTCGGTGGTCACCTGAGGGGAAGCGGCGGCGAGCTTGGGTGAGGAGGCGACGAGAATCGACTTTGAAGAAAAGAGGGCTGATCGTTTTTAATTTTGACCAGAGGGGGGATTATAAGAGAAATAGAAGGAATATTATATATATTATTTTATTCTTTAATTTATTCTAAGTGTTGACTTTTCGTTCGAACTCTGAATCACACCCAACGACTGTCGTCCCTAGCGTAATAACCCCATTCCGAACACAATGAGATATGTATCGCAAGCTGATTTGATCGTTACAATCAGTTTCCGTTGAATTTACATTTAAATCACTATATTGAATTTTAAACGTACATTTCAAATTACCGGGGTCACATACTAACTAGAAAAATTCCAGAAAAATATTTTCTAGCTTCGTATTGACGATACGATCCTAACAAAACTAGTTTCGTTGAATTCTGAGACCGTTGGAAAAATGGCCATTTTCCAGTCGATTAAAATCAACTGAAACTGGTCAACCGCGTTTTCCTTTGCCACGCTCACATATTGATTCGAAAAATTATGAAATTTGGAATCTAGCAATAACTTGATACCACGGATCTAACAAAAGTGGTTTCATCGAAATCCGAGGTCGTTTGCAAAATGTCCATTTTTAAGGGCCTGAATTCCATAGCGACTATCCAGAATTTTCAACTGGACATATCTTTTGATTCCCGCTATGAAATTTTGATTTTTCTGATTCGTTGGAAAGATATCATCAATTAGATCCTAATGTTTTTGGTTTCACTAAAATCCGGATTGTTTTGCACCCGGTACATTCAATTGAAGTTTGAAATCGAATTATCGAACTACCGCGCCATTTTCAATTCTATTTATAATTATATATAAATATTTATATTCTAACGACGACGTGTATAATATATACGTTCTATTTATATTCAAAACAAATTTCTCGTCGATATTATTTAAAATAATCCATTTTAAATATTCAAAATTCGCTAAAATTGCCAAAATAAAAATTTTAAACTGGCCCAGATTTTCCGGGTTATTACAATCTCCCCCACTTAAAACTTTTCGTCCCCGAAAAGGAACAAAGTCGAAAGTGGTTTGATTATTTAACTCTACGTTCGATCTGGCTTCCATTCTCCAACTTTTCAGTTTCTGAGAATTTTCAAATTTTCAAAAATTTGGCTAACACCTTAAATTTTCGAAAAATTTCGCCATAACCTCCCCTGCACCGGGAGCATCGGGGAATTTCAAATATCTTCCCCGGTCCTTTAGATCTCAAAAAGAAAAAGAAAAAACCAAGCGGCTAGCCAATAGGCTCATAAAATCATCATCACCCAAACAAAACAGTAAATTATGTAGTAAACATGTACCTATTTGTCGGGCAAACAAATTTTATTCTCTGCTCTAGCCTCCTTGCTATGACCTGTTCAATGTAAGTATTGTATATGCAAGCAAATGCGACTAATTTTCAATATAATTCAATATTTGGTTCAATTAGGCTAAATGGTTCAAAATTATCAAACAAATAAACAAACAACACAAACATCAATCAATTAGTGGATTAGAGTTTCAAATTCATAAATTTGATATATATACAGAAAATCATGTTTTTGATGCCAATTCACAACAATGTGTTCTAACTATATAAGTTTTGGTTCTCACACCAGTCTAATGGAAATATATAGAAAATCACACCTTCGTCACTCGAAAATAAATGCTGGTGATGGTATACTTCATCATCAGGACCATGTTCGGACGACTAGAGTGCGACTCTATATCTATCTAATATATTAAAATTCTGAATATACGTTCATGACGCGTATATGCAAAACCTTTATATACTAGATTGTCCAAATTCAAAATAAATAAATAATCAAATACGTTTTTTTTAAATGGTTTAAATTTCAAAACAAAATTGTTTTCATTTGAAAAATATACTCTTCACACTCGTTCTAGGATACTACTGATCCTATCTCTAACGAGTCATTCTAATTGGAGATTACTAATCCAATATCTGATGAATTCTTTCGTATGGTTCTAATGTGCCTTGTTCTCGAGCTCTGTAAACCCAAGCTCTGATACCAAGTGTGACGGCCTGGAATTTCGCTCGGTCTGAATCAGTCGTTAAACCGATCTAGACCGTTCGAAACCCCTGAACGTTGAGAACAGGACAAAACAGAACGCAGACGGAAGAACATTTCACTTGTCATTATTACAACAATGCATCAGATTACAAGAATATACAGAGTATAAAAGAATATTACACAGAAATATCAGAGATTTAAATTACATTTAAATACATAGCAGCGGAAAATATTACAATACACAACTAGAAAGAGATATATGGATACAAAGCTTTCCGGATATCGTTCCAGCTGTAAACCAGGATCCTGTGAATATGAATCTGCAAAACCAAAACTACTAGCTGCCCATGCGGAAAATAGGGGCACCCAGAGTTTAGGTTAAAACAATAAACTCCAGGTCAGTCATGTGACTGGTGTGAGAACTAAAACAGTTATTAAAACTTTATTTTAAAAGAGAGTAATTTAAGGGACCACGCCGTATAACACGGAACGGGTTTCCTCCCAAGAATACCAGTGCATAGAATAAAACAACGCAATGCTTTTTCGAAAAATGAAGCTATTATAAGACCCAGGTCCCATCACACAATGCAACGCAAGCCGGAGGATAGGGTTTTCCCTTATAATAGCCAAACATGCTTGGTACGTTTAAAACAAATCATTTGATACTATAATAAGTGTATAGTGTCAAAACAATTTCAATCATAAATATAAATCATAGACGGCATAGTATCCCATGCTACTATGTCGCCATACTAGGCTCTACAAATAAAGCCGAAATACACGTATTGGAAATTGGATTTCCGTCATGAGTCGAGGCAAGGGGCAAGCTCCTCTCCGCGTTCGAGACACTCTAGCAAATGTCTCAGGACTACACACTCTGGGCAATCCTGGGATCCTCCAAGGCCGGTCCTCACTTACGTTAGAGGATTAATTATGCCTGAACACACGTTTCCCGGTCCTTACAGACCTATAATCAAGGCGCCTCGCATCCAAACCACAAAGGTGAAAAGTATATAAATGTCAGGGCTGGTAAGTCACTGACACCACCATAGCTAGAAGGAAACGTCATGCACTCATTGGGTCCTTATCCCGTTTTTGACTCATACCGAGGTGTGAGGCTCGCGAATCCATGCTATACACAAAGCTACGCCACAAAGGCCGTGCTTTGATCATCAACTACAAGACTTTGCTTTTCAACAGAAGCCCTGATCATTGCAACTCAGTATGCAACACAGGCAATTCATGCTATGCGATTGATATCTATCGATATATAACCTCTAAGCTCGTACGTCTCAGAGAAGGGCGTTAAGCAAGAGAATAAATTCTCCGCCGCCAAACGGATATATATTTAACAGAAATCAATCAACACAGAATAAAATCCAATGTCAGACACACAATCCATTTACAAGTCCGTTCTGGGTCTGAACGAAACCGGAGGCACTTTCCTCGCATATCCATCCATCTCCAGGTACGTCTGGACGACCACCAACTATTTCCATCCTCTTGGGTGTACTGCCCAATCAGGATCGTCAGTAATTATCCAAACGATGTGAAAACTTCTGGTCTTTGACCACCGTCTTCATCTTCGACTTATCGTCGAATCGGTTATTCAGAATGGGTATAAACCCGGACTTTCCGAACAACCCGCGTATATTAAAACAAATGTTACACAAACACAACGTATGCCTCATTCCAATTCATTAGTCACTAACCGCAAATTAGCAAGAGAACAATTTCCCAAATATTAACCCCGAAGGCCGAAACCAACATCAGATCAATACCCAGGAAACCATTCTTCTTAGCCAACCTACAGCTAGTTTCTAAATTCCACATTCTTAGGGAAAGGTTCCCATTAATTTTATCCAAGATAAATTCTTTAAAATTTATCCTGTAGTCTTCCTTTGGATGTCATTTAAAACCAAATTATGGTTTTTCCAACTAGTCGAGATTAGCGAACCGTAACGAAGCAATTATTTATTTTTTTTCCCAATCCCAACCTATTCATCCCATGAAGCAAAACTGGTAATACTCCATATCTAACACCGTGGCGTTATCGGTAAAATTAATTACCATTTCACGTTCAAATCTAATTAAAGATTTAACTATCGCTTTGGAGCAAAACTGGCAATACTCCATTCTCGCTCATTTCAAAATTTGATGATTTAGATTATAGATTCACATTTCAATCTAATTGCAGATTCGTTAGAACTCCTTTTACTGGGTTAAAGAACTAGGTGTTATTTAAAACACAGTTCACGACAAACCCAAATCACATTCTAATTGTTATCGGGTTAAAGAACTAGTGTTATTTAAAACACCGTTCACGATAAACCCATTTTATATCCAATCAAATATATTAGAAATTCCGATTATTTAAAACCCTTTTTAAATCTAATTAATTTATTTAAAAATAATTGGTTTTTAAATTTAGTTCAACACTAGTTCATTTCGATAAAAATCTATTTTTATCTTTTCAAATATGGAGTTTTTCATCCCAAATTTTCCCAAATCATTCCTCATGATTTTACACAAATTATTACTATTTTTAATAATTTTATCAAGGCCCGTACAGTCGATTTCCAACAATGGCCATCGAACTGCACTTACAGCGACCTCTTTCAAATTTGATTTGGACGTAACTCCAAATCCAACCGTTAGATTTCAAATTTCCAATATTCGTTAGAAAGCTCTTTTCGATACGAACCCAACGGTTCTGGTTTTAGGAGAATCCGACGGTCGGATCTCCCGTAATGTCCGTTTGAAATAAATGGTCGAAATTCACGAACTGCCGCAGCGCGGCGCGTTCTATTCAGGCCATTATATTATATATATAATATATATTTCATCAATTTCTATTTAAAATGAATTATATAAATAGTTTTAAATTCGTTTCAAAAGCAAATTCAACTTCCCTTTCAACTCAAGTCAAAATTGAATTCTTCTTTATAAATTCGTTTTAAAATTCGTTTCTATTCAATTCAAATTTCAATTCATTTCAATTCGCTTTCAATTCAATTTGAATTCGTTATATATTCAATTCATTTCGAAATCGTTATATATTCAATTCATTTCGAAATCGTTATATATTCAATTCATTTCGAAATCGTTATATATTCAATTCATTTCGAAATCGTTATATATTCAATTCATTTCGAAATCGTTATATATTCAATTCATTTCGAAATCGTTATATATTCAATTCATTTCGAAATCGTTATATATTCAATTCATTTCGAAATCGTTATATATTCAATTCATTTCGAAATCATTATATATTCAATTCATTTCGAAATCGTTATATATTCAATTCATTTCAAAATGAATAAAATCGATATAAATATCGTTCACGTCAAAATGGCGTCAATCTAATCAACACGGCTTCATAAATTTCTATTTTCAAATATTCTATTTCAAATATTTCTTTTTGTCAACACACGACTAATCTCAACGAATGAGTACCGTCCACGTGTGACTATTTTTGTTATTTAATATATTTTATAAAAATTAAGGTATCTATCGTTTGATATTGAATCAGACTCCAACCGTAATTTAGTGAGAGAACGATTTCCTGAATATTAACCCCGAAGGCCGAAACCAACATCAGATTAATATCCAGGGGACCACTCATCTCATCTATTTTCCAGCCGATTTCTAATTCTATATATGATAAAGATGTAAATTTTATTATTAAAATATTCCGTTCAACACATGACTAATCTCAACGAATGAGTACAGTCAACACATGAACCTTTATTTTATATTGATAAAGATATAAATTTTATTATAAAAATATTTCGTTCAACACATGACTAATCTCAACGAATGAGTATAGTCAACACATGAACCTTTATTTTATAATATTCTTTATTTTGTAAATTGGAATGAGGCCCAATCAATCACCATATAATGTTAATTATATGGATTTCCATACATCACATGTATATAATAGCATTGAAAAATAATCAACCATCAACCAAAGTGCACTACACTGTATAAGCATCAAATATAAATATCTAACGCTTATAACAGCCTGTCAATCAATCGATCGACATGTTTAATCAATCAGGATGAGTGAACTTCAAATTTCATCCCAACACCCGTGTGGGGTTTCAAACAATCAAACACAGATTTTATTTGTGCAGTTGGGTGATGTGTAAAATTTATCGTCCCAATCAATGTCAGTCAAATCAGTGTACATAAACAAACCGTCCGGTTTGTAAATGAATATTTTATTTATTCACACTCACTATATTCATTTTCACGTAAAAAAATTATATTTTTAACGACAAAACATTTTATTTTAACTTATGAATTTCTATTCAGTTCATTCTTTAAATAAAATGATATTTTCATTTTTCTAACATATTTTAGAAAATTTCGGCGGCATAACGGCACGATACTAGAAAAGGGACAAGGCCTAGCCTTATCCCCGGTCTAGTGAAGGCCCACGCCATTCACACATCAATCAAATCAATTTCATTTCACCAAACAATTCAATTTCAAATCAAATCATCTAACTAATCTATGCAACCAAACAAACAAGTCCATGGTTTGTGGACGATTGTGTCGGGTGCTACTAAGCACCATCTGCATCCTAATATATATATATATATATATATATATATAATTAGAAAAAGAAATTGAAAGGTGAGAAATTCTCACAAATAGCTATCCTAGCATCTTGACTCTTCTTTGACAGAAATCTTCGCCAATCTCGCCTTTTGTCGCTTTCGTTGCCCGTATTCACTACATATGTAAAAATCGAATTTTTTACTTCGTTATTCAATATATAAAAATCAAATTTTTACTTCGCTATTCAATATATAAAAATCAAATTTTTACTTCGTTATTCAATATATAAAAATCAAATTTTTACTTCGTTATTCAATATATAAAAATCAAATTTTTACTTCGTTATTCAATATATAAAAATCAAATTTTTACTTCGTTATTCAATATATAAAAATCAAATTTTTACTTCGTTATTCAATATAGAAAAATCGAATTTCTACTCTTCCTCTCCTATAAAAATTATATTTTTATTCTTTCTATTAATTAAAAGAAATCTCGTCTTTTAACATTATAAAAATTCTATCTTTTATCTATTAAAAATCTAAACTTTTATCATTTCTAAAAATCAAAATTTTTATCATTTCTAAAAATCAAAACTTTTATCATTTATAAAAATCAAAACTTTTATCATTTATAAAAATCAAAACTTTTATCATTTCTAAAAATCAAAACTTTTATCATTTCTAAAAATCAAAACTTTTATCATTTATAAAAATCCGATTTTTCTTCTATATAAAAATGCGGTCTTTCTTCGCTATATTTAAAAACTGATTAAAAAAAACATGTACATAATAAAAACTGCTGTAAAAACATATTATAAACTGATTTTTTTCACTAACTAACCACTTTAATAAACCGAAATAAATAAATCAGTATAAATAATAAATAATATGCTTACATTCGGAGTTTTAGGGGTGGTGGAGTTTCCAAATCACGCAGGAGGAGGCGCCGAAGTTCTAGAGGGGCGGATTGGGGGTTCGGTAGCCTGGGATCTCGATATCACCTAGGGTTCGGAATCTAGGGGGGGTTTCAGAGGAGCAAACGGGGAGGGGTGCTGCTGCCTTCGGTCGAACGGTGGTGGGTGGCTCGTCGCGGCTAGGTTTGGACGGAGGTGACTGCGGTGGTCAAGGGGGCGGTTGCGCACATCTGGGGTTCGAACGGAGGACTTGCGCGAGCTGAGGGTGGAGGGGATGGACGGAAACGAGGATGGGAGGAGGCGCGGCGTCGGTGGTCACCTGAGGGGAAGCGGCGGCGAGCTTGGGTGAGGAGGTGACGAGAATCGACTTTGAAGAAAAGAGGGCTGATCGTTTTTAATTTTGACCAGAGGGGGGATTATAAGAGAAATAGAAGGAATATTATATATATTATTTTATTCTTTAATTCATTCTAAGTGTTGATTTTTCGTTCGAACTCTAAATCACACCCAACGACTGTCGTCCCTAGCGTAATACCCCCATTCCGAACACAATGGGATATGTATCGCAAGCTGATTTGATCGTTACAATCAGTTTCCGTTGAATTTACATTTAAATCACTATATTGAATTTTAAACGTACATTTCAAATTACCGGGGTCACATACTAACTAGAAAAATTCCAGAAAAATATTTTCTAGCTTCGTATTGACGATACGATCCTAACAAAACTAGTTTCGTTGAATTCTGAGACTGTTGGAAAAATGGCCATTTTCCAGTCGATTAAAATCAACTGAAACTGGTCAACCGCGTTTTCCTTTGCCACGCTCACATATTGATTCGAAAAATTATGAAATTTGGAATCTAGCAATAACTTGATACCACGGATCTAACAAAAGTGGTTTCATCGAAATTCGAGGTCGTTTGCAAAATGTCCATTTTTAAGGGCCTGAATTCCATAGCGACTATCCAAAATTTTCAACTGGACATATCTTTTGATTCCCGCTATGAAATTTTGATTTTTCTGATTCGTTGGAAAGATATCATCAATTAGATCCTAATGTTTTTGGTTTCACTAAAATCCAGATTGTTTTGCACCCGGTACATTCAATTGAAGTTTGAAATCGAATTATCGAACTACCGCGCCATTTTCAATTCTATTTATAATTATATATAAATATTTATATTCTAACGACGACGCGTATAATATATACGTTCTATTTATATTCAAAACAAATTTCTCGTCGATATTATTTAAAATAATCCATTTTAAATATTCAAAATTCGCTAAAATTGCCAAAATAAAAATTTTAAACTGGCCCAGATTTTCCGGGTTATTACATTAGGAATTTCCTGGAGTTGAGTTAGCTCTAGGCAGCGTCATCGTTGATGGACTAGTGGCTGAAAATAACGGAGCTGATTCAGCCCCAGGAAATACCTCAACTCATATATTCTTTGCTTTGCCTTATCAGTGATGGTTTCTGGATGTTATATTTTCACAAGGCCTTTAAATATCCCCTTCTCAAGTAGCTCATATTTTTCACAGGTTAACCGTTGCTTGGCCACTCAAATATAAATATGGATGCTTTTTTGGTGGACTATGACAAGATCTTATGAATCAGTTTTGTATATGTAGAAACTGATTATGTGAACACTTAAAAATGGATTTATCGTGAAATTAAAATGAAACTGGAAACTCAATATTTGGATTTGCATAAACTGATTATGTTCCAAGCACTCTTATACTACCATGGCTCATTTTACCTCAATCACCAATAAAATCCATGCCAAGAAATTACAGTAAAAAGACCGGATTTCTTATTGACTCGTGCTTCTGTGATGGATAGGAAGTTATCTCAATGGAGTGGCATATGACAATCCTAGTGCATGGGCATATTATCTAAAGTACATTACAAAACTTATATCTTTATCTTCTAGATTTGTATTCATTTATATTATCTTTACCTTTAAGCTTTGTATTCACTTATACTGCTTATACAAACCTGGTTACATTCCAAAAATGATTGGCACTATGCATCGACAATGCTGAGTGCATTCTATCCATTTTTTTGTTAAAATGTTTGTACAAGTTGACTTTTGACGAAAGTTCTAGCTTGATATTCCTATTTAAACTTACGCCATCATAGATATGATTTTTATTTTTTATTTTTTCCCTATATTTACATGCTAAATGGATAGAATTGTTTCCAACAATTATTTCCAAGGCATCAACAGTAAATGTAATTGCAAGTGGAACCAATAGTAATTTTTCCCTATACTCAAGGTAATTCCTTGCCACTAAATTCATGAATAAAGCAGTTTAAATTTATGGTATAAAATGTATGCATGTATTATAAAAATCTTAGGTAACATGGGTTGAGCGTATGAAGGTAGATGCATATATTCAAACTAACCAACTATTTAGTGATTTAGTAGATAGTGGAGTTGCTTTTGGAGCCCAAGGATGATTAGTAACACTGCAAAGAGCATGTCAGAGGTTTCAGTGTTTCATGACAGAAGAACCAAATAGTAGAGATATTGGAGGAGGAGGTATTATTTTAACGAAAAGAAAATTTGTTCAGTGTTTATGAAATATTATGGATGTATTATGTATTTTTGATGTAATAATGTTTAGTATGTCTATTATGTAATGTTGAATGTTGATTATGAGAAGAGTGATTAATATAATAAATTGATTATGATTATGAGACGTGTGCATAGATATTAATTGTGTTGTATTTAAATTAGGATTGTGTATTGAATGGAACGCAAGTTATGTATGTGGGGGGTGTGTGTGTCTATACATATATATATATATATATATATATATATATATATATATAGGTAGATCATAAGGGGAATAGCAGCGGATTACCAACAAAAAAGGAGGTTAAGTTTATCCCAATTTAATTTTCATCGCTAATCCCTTGGTAATTAGTAAGGATTTACCAATGCCTTTTATAAAAAATATTTCATTATTAAATAATTATCTGTCGGTAAATAGTCCGTATATAAATTAAAATTAAATTAATAAATATAATTTTATTTTTATTATAAAATTAGTAAAATGATGGAAAAATGTCGGTAAACTCTTGTAAAATTCCATCGCAAAATCTGACACTGATACCGTCATGGTTTTTACCGACAATACCATTATGTAGGAAATCCGTCGCTAAGACCTTTTTAGCGACGGATTAGAAGCGGATTCTGCCGCTGCTATTTGCTGTTTTTCTTGTTGTGACACAACATATAGCACGGTGGGAATACAACAAAAACACCGTAGTACAACAGAATACATAAACAACATATGGCATGACACAATGGAAGGTAGATCGTAATCAAAAATAAGAGACTACATCTAGACTCGAGTTCCTCTCCTAAAGATCAAAACCAATCCAAAGTTAATGTAGAAAATATTCTTGGTCTAACTTAGGCAATAAGCAAAACAATGTCCAGATTAGTTTGAAATATCAAATTAAGAACATTCACATTGCAAACAACTTGCTTAATTTTAGAAAATCTTTTTTAAAAAAATCTCTCATAAGACACTACCATACAGAAACGTGGCTCATGTTTTCCCCTTATGATGAGCAAATTTTTTTATGAAATCAAGTGATATTAATTTTTAATGTCTATATGGGATAAAACTAATAAAATAAATCAAACCAAATCGTGAACTGTTATCTTTACTAAATTTCGCGTATGTTAGACAATAACAACATATTAGTCGGTTCATAGTGAGAAATGGATTTCGTACAAATGATTGGTAAAGAATAATCTTTTCATATAGTATATGTAGAGAGATGTATCGAGGACCAAATGCCCTTCGTTTCGAGGTAAACACTGGTCTGCTACACAGATCCGAAGATGTTACACCGACAGAATATGCTACTTCTATGTTGTTCCCATTATATTGAGCATGCATCATATCATCTACTCGATATATAAAGAGTATCGTTTCAAGAAGAACGATGAACACATCTGTAATGGCGCGTTTTGTTAGCTGTCGAATAATTAATTTATTTAATGATTTATATATCAATTTGGCGATATCGATAACTTAAAGTACAACGTTCGAACTTATAATTTATAATTATATTTATAAACGAGCTCGAAATGGCGCGGCAGTTCGCTATTTGGTGATTTGAACTTCAACTGAATGTACAGGATTCGTTTTAAACCGGATTTCTGTGAAATAAGAAACGTGTGGAGCTGGTGAAGTATATCTTTCTAGTGGAAGAGAAAAATCGGGATTTCATCGGATAGATTTTGAGATATGTCCAAATCAAATTTTAAAATAGTCGCTATAAAATCGTTTATCGACCGTAATGGTTTATTCATTATAACTAGACACAGGGTTTGAATTTAAACAAGGTTATTTAGGGACATAACAATAATTTAATTTTTAGAATTTTACTGTAATTTTTAATTAATTTAATAAGCAACTTTTTATTTGGAGTATTTCGCACCCTAAAATCAACATTTTGAAGTTTCAAAATATGAGTCCACCTACCGGTATTATTACATTTTTGGGATCGTGACACCGAGATGATCACAACGGTATGGTCATTTCTGTCTATAGCAGTCGTAAACAAACGAAATTTCACGAAATGAGGTATCCCTAAATAAATAAGCATATTCCTTGATACTTAACTGTCCACATTTCATCCTTCTTAAAAACCACTCGTTTTCTTTGGTCCCAAAAGCAACAGACGTGGCCCTTCCTTCACAAAGCAAATTAACTACCTATAAATAACACTCTTAAGACCTAACTCATTCCTGCCCTCTCATATAAATCACAGTAGCCGCCTCCAACAGATCAAACGAACAAACAACGATATCTCCTCAACAAAACTTCAGATCTCCACCATCTCAATGTTTTCCGACCTGACCTCTGAAGGGAAAAGATTGGCCTAAGTGACCTCTAGGCTCGGCCGAAGTCATGGGTGGTCCGATGACCATAGTTGGCAGCGACGGCTTCATGAAGTGAGCGCAGGTCTCGTTGTTTTGTGAGAGTAGGAGTTATCAATTTAAGTGCGGACCTAGGGGAAATCAACGATGATGGAAGGGCGCAAGTTCTGGTAGCCGACGACGGGGTTCCAGCACTGTACATCGATGGTGACGGTGGTAAAATAAGCGAGCAAGGGCTTCGGATTCAAGCATATTTTTTTGGAGTTCTGGAATGGGTGCGAACTGAAATATGTGGTGAGGAGGTGTTGTACGGTAGCGCTGAGGAAAGTCTGAAGACAGGTGAAAATCATGCGGCATGGAGGAGATGTATTGGGCCATAGGGAAACTGATGCGTGAATGACTTTGATGGGGAGCAAATACATTACAGTATTCGGTGGAAGAAGGGTTAGTTATTACGGCTAATCCTGGGTTAAGGCTAAGGGGATTAGTGGGGTAATTAAGGGAGACGTTGGTTTGTTTTACTGGTATGAAAGAGGACATGAGGTATAAGTATGTGGCATTGGCTATTGTATTGTTCCAGGAATTCGTTGTCCTTTAGAAAAAGAAGAGGAAGGCTTAGTCTTTTAAAAACATGATTAGAGAAGTTAGTAAGGTGTTGATTTACAATTAATTCAAAAAGGGGGATGAGTTCGGATGAGGTAATGTTTGGAAGTGTTTTTAGATTTAACGGTGGGGTATGGAGGAGGAAGATGGTGTCTGAAGTTCGGTCATGGCGGTTGATTACTAGTAAGAGCATCCGTTTTTGGAGAGGAAGGGGAGGACTTCGGGTATGAGAGTGTTGGGCCGTCAAAGTGAAGTTAAGCCCAAATTTTAAATAAGTAAATTTTAAATTAATTATATAAATGTATATTAACTTAGAATTTTCATATCTCGATCATATGATATCAGAATTGAGTGAAACAAGATCCGATGGAATCGTAGGGACTGACACTACAACATGGAGCTGACTAGGAGTGAATCCGAGCACGTTACAATTTATGGCGAAATAAATTATCCGACTGAATCAAATAACGCAAACCGTTATTTAACGATTAACGCGAAATGTGAGTAAAACTCACTAACTCTGAACAGTTTATAATTTCATGTTGTATTGTTAGAACTATTAAAATTGTCTGCTTGACTGTGTGTTGACTGTTTGATTGAACTGCTAGTCAGTTAGTAGAGATTATATATATATATATATATATATATAAACCGTCAAATAGTTATATGTTGATTCTGTTTATCAGAATATTATACTGTTGTTGTCTAACATCTGTGGTGCAGGGAAACAGGTTGGAGGAATCCAACTGGATTCCTCAACAGTTATTTTTACTGTAATTTATGTATTGTGATATATAAATGCGATATATATAATCTATTGTGATTATGTGTGGTTGGACGATATTCATCGTTGTTAGATGATGTGTTAAAAACCATAAGAAATACCAGGATATAGAAAGAGATTTTCAAACTATAATTTGAAAATAATTTATTTATATAAAATCGATGGATTTTATATTATAAAGAAAAGGGGATTTTGAGTATAAAGGAGAAATATTTGTTAATCGAGTATAAAGGATTAAACAAAGTAATTGGTTAGGTTGACCAAAGCAAGTTAGTCGAGTTAAACAAAGTAATTGGTTAGGTTAACCAAAGCGAGTTAGTCGAGTTAATCAAAGTAATTGGTTAAGTTAACTAAAGTAAATTAGTTAAGTTAAACTAAGCGGTGAATCAAAGTGAATTTGTTAAGTTAAACTAAATGATTAATCGATGTGAATTAGTTAAGTTAAACTAAAGGATTAATCGATGTGAATTAGTTAAGTTAAACTAAAGGATTAATCGATGTGAATTAGTTAAGTTAACTAAGGGGTTAATCGAAGTAAATTAGTTGAGTTAAACTAAGTGAACCGGCTAGAGTTAATCAACGTGAATTAACTAAGTTAAACTAAGTGGATTAGTTCAGTTAATCGAGACAAGTAAATCAAGTTAGGTTAAACCATTTGAGTTAACCAGTTAGGTTAAACCATTTGAGTTAACCAGTAAAGTTGAACAGTTAGAGTTGACCAGTTAAAGTTGACCAGTTAAAGTTGGCCAGGTAGAGTTGACCAGTTAGAGTTATCCAAGTGGAGTTAATCGAGTAGAGTTGCCGAATATCACTTATTCGAAGTAGAGTTATCGAATATAGTATATTCGAGGGAAGAGTAATCGAATATAGTTTATTCGAGTGGAGAAATCAAATGTTATTCATTTGAGAAGAGTTACCGAATATCATTTATTCGAAGAGTAGTTATCGAATATTTGTTATTCGAAGGAGTTATTCGAAGTTAGTTAATCCAAAGGAGTTAGTCAAAGGAGTTATTCGAAGTTAGTTAATCCAAAGGAGTTATTCGAAGTTAGTTAATCCAAAGGAGTTAGTCGAAGAGTTAATCGAATATAGTTATTCGAAAGAAGGTGTTAATCGAATATAGTTATTCAAGTAAAGTTAAAAGAGTTAATCGAATTTAGTTATTCGAAATGAGTTATTCGAATTAGATATTTGAATAGAGTTAAACACATTAGAGTGATTCGAATTACTTATTCAAATAGAGTTAAACACGTAAGAGTTAATTGAATATTAGTTATTCAATTAGAGTTAAATCGAATTTAGTTATTCGAAAGGAGTTAATCAATTTGAGTTAAGTTAATCGATTTGAATTAAGTTGAATCGAAATGGAGTAAATCGATTAGAATTAAATTAATCGAGTTAGAGTAAATCGAATATTGGTTATTCGAAGGTAAGTTATTCGAATTAGTTATTCGAAGGAGTTAATCAAATGAGTTGATCCAAAGGAGTTAGTCGAATATTAGTTATTCGAATAGAGTTAAAGGAGTTATCGATTTTATTTTGATCGAAAGGAGTTATCGATTAGTAAATCGAAAGGAGATTTTCGAATATAGCATATTCGAAAGAAAGAGATCGAATATTGTTTATTCGAAAGAGAGAGATTTCGAATATGAGTTATTCGAAGAAGAGTTAATCAAATAGAGATTACTCGAAAGAGAGTTATACGTCGAATTCGATTATAGCGAATTCGGGAAAGTACTATTTACTTTCCAGGGTTTAAATCAAGATTTAGTTATTGATTTAGAAATTTGGTGTCTGTTAAATTTGGTATTCATTCATTGTAGTATTCTGGTTTCTCAGGTTTCCCGGCTATCGTTTATTTTGGTTTCTAGTTCTCAGACCCCTGCGGTCCATCGATTATTGGCTACTTCGATTATTCTGGTTATCCGGTTATTTTGGTTATCTCTCAAGAAACGATGCACAACAATCGTTGGTTTTCATCGAATTTCAGGCTTTGGGCTCTTGGCTAATACAATCCAGTGCGATCGTGGTTTTTTGGTTGGTACGATCATGCGAGATCACGACTTATGGTCTTTTGGTTCTTTGGTTAAATACGATCTAGTGCGATCGTGGTTCTTTGGATCGGAATTCTCTTTGGACTTCTCCCAACTTCCGATTTGCGGATTCTTGGATTTCTGGATTTCTCGCAAAACATGTCTCCCTTTTTTAAGGAAGACATGTTTTGGAGGGCAAAGTGTTGACTCTCTTTTTGGCAAAGCAGTCACACATCAAGTTTATAGTTATTAAAGCACTCGACGGTCGAGTATGACTTCGGTAACACAAAGCGATTTGGTCGAAGTGGCGAAGTTTTCGGAAAAAGCTTGAAAATATAGTTAATTCTTAGATTGGCATTCTCAGATTGGCATAGTCATTCAAGACTTCGAGTATGAAATCATATTTTTTACTTAGCAAAATCTCGGAATCTGGCATGGAAAAAATATGTGATCAACTTGGCTGGATCGGCTCAAAACCTTGAGCGCATCAAGTATATCACCTCTAAAAACTTGGATCGAAACGCTTGCCATGGCAAGCACTCCTCTCATGCCGATCACATCAAATCAGGTGATCACTCCATGTGGATCATAACAAAAATCTCGGCCCAGGTAAATTCGTATCCTCTAGATCGACATTTACTTCGGATACGAATTCACACCAAATAATGCTAAGGTGATCACTGAAAAAAGCGGCGACGCATCTTGGTTTTGGAATCAACTATCCTGGGATTGGCCAAGTGGGATGCGTAGTCTTGGCAACTTGAAATACTGGGATCGACATGAACTGCAGATATGTAATGTTAGGATCGGCGCTTTGGGATACAAAGTGGGTGGTTAGACCTAGCAAGCTCATGCACGAGCGGATCTTTGGTTTTAGAGGATCGACTAAAGATGATAATTATTTTCTTGATATGAAAACTTCGCACTTCGGGGATACAAAGTATTCATATGGAATTTGGCGAATGACCTAGAAGTGTGCTAGGGCGGGGTGATTAGCATTTTTCATGTGATCACACCGAGTGATCACTTGTTTTTGGAGTACAAACTGAAATCTGGAAATGTAGAATTTTTGGCTAAGTCCCGGGAGTTATACCAATCTCGAAGAGCTATACAATTCTTGGGATACGAATTTTGGGCATTGACTTATATTTTCTACCTATAAATACCCATGGTACGTGGCTGTTTGGGGGGGGGGGGGTCTTTTTCTGCTTATTTCCAGCACGCGAGGTCTCTATTCTTGAAGCTTTTAATGGATTTCTTCATCGTTTTCATGGCTTTGGAAGGCATTTTGGAACTATAAATTTCACATAGAAGTTTTGCTTCAACTCTTGGGCATTTGGATTGACGCTTGGCTTGCTTTTGGACATATTTGGACTTAGAGGCATATTTCACACATTTTGGCTCGAGAAAGATGGTTATAACATAATCAGGGATTAATAAGGACTTTGTTATTCTCAAATACAACTTTGTAAATTCAAAGTGTTGAAACTTGGATAACTCTTGTAATTGTAACAGTGATAATGAATGATTACTATGAAGTGGACGTCGACGTTAGTGCCGAACCACTATAAAAAATTGTATGTCCATTTACATTTTTGCATTTGGTTATTTGAATTAAACTCAACCCTCTCTTGGGTGTAGGCATGTGCGAGAGACCAACTCCCCGTGTCCATGGATTAAGTCATTTCTACACTCAAGACCCTTGGTTTTGTTTGGTCATATTATATTCGTAGTGCTTTTTTCAATTAGTGTTTTTTTGGGTACAGTACTTGCTGTATCCTATAATGGACTGATGGCCACATGGATGTTGAACATACTGCGAATGATGAGTAATGCCCATCAACAATACTCTGAAATTACCTTGGTTATATATTTTCTCCCTTGAATCTTCAATTCTTGTTGAATATGTTAGAATATTTGATATTTGTTATTTATGTCAATATATATATATACATACACGCACACACTACATATGGTATGTATATTATTTATGTTATTGTTTATTTGATTAAAATAATTCCTGTAAACATTTGTAGCCCCAAACTCCTATATAAAAGGGCTAAGAATAATGAAATGCTCTACAAATTGAATTCTGTTATGGTATCAGAGCAGGTTTCGAGTATCTAAACCTATGCTTCCATCTTCCTCTCTCTTTTCTTCTTCTTCAACCATCTCTTTTCGTGTTAAATCACCACCAATGGCTGATTCCTCCAAATACCACCATGCTCTAACCATTACCAATGTCAAATCCCTCTTATCGATTACATTAGACAATGAACATGGCATGTATCATTCTTGGGCAGCATTTTTTAATGTTCTTGTTCGAGTTCCCGGCCTCTCCCATCACATTGTACCACTAACCGAAGAGAACGCCCAGGTTGCCTACGAGGCTATCAAATCTGCTGATCCAACCCTGCGGAAACAACTTGATGTGGTTTTCCTCCAATGGATATACAAAACCATCTTCTAAGATCTGAAAGCCATGTTTCAAGGGCAACAAATCTTCAAGGGCAACTCATCTTGAAGAAGAAATTGCAACAATTGATTTTGAACAAGTTAATTCAATTGATGAATTTTGCACCCACCTTAAATCATTCGCGAATATATTGGCAGATGTTGGTGCTCCGGTGACAAATAGCAGGCTAATATTGCATCTCACAGGAGCCATGCATGAAGCATATGTCGGCACCGTGGATTATGTTCAAAACCAAGATCTCTTACCCCCTTTGAGAGCTGTCGAACCCCCTCCAGCTAGCCGAACGAACAATTAAAAGTCGCTTGCCAAAAGAGAATGGTGGGACCACCAGTTGTGGTGTTGCGCTGCTGGATGGAACCCCTACAAACCCAGAGAATTCAAACACCAACCCCACCCAAAGTTCCCGTAATAACAAAAGAAGAAATAACAATAATGCCTATATAAATGGGAGGGGAAGGGAAAACAAACTGGTGCATTCAGCCACATGCCAGGTCGGCAACACAGTCATCATCAATGGCCCCACGCCGTCCACCAAGTTGGTAGCAATGGAAAAATCCATTTTGACCTTGGAACTCTTGGTGCACTAGTCCACCTCCTATCCCGTATCCTTCATAACCATGCAACCGAGGAAAGTAAATCAAGCCTAATATGTTACTAGTCAAGGAGTTCTTGGATCTCATCCACATGCGTACAACACTACGGCTCCACCCATTGGCTACACGCCAACCGATATTGAAGCTGCAATGCAAGCCCTATCATTCGCGAAACCTGATGGAAGTTTTACATGGATACCAGTGCCATATCTCATATGATGGCGGATTAAGGTATACTTTCTTCTTATTTCAAGTCTAGCAATAATTATCATAACGTTGTTGTTGGTAATGGTCATCCAATCCCAATTGTTGGTCACGGTAGCACTAATTTACCCCTACCATACCCTCAATTTACCCTAAACAATGTTTTACATGCTCCTAAACTTATTTAAAACCTGATATTTGTTTGTAAGTTCACCACTGATAATATGGTTTATGTTGAATTTGATCCGTTCGGATTTTCTATTAAAGATTATAGACAGGGACCAAACTATTGAGATGTGATAGCACTGTGGATATTTATCCTCTCTTCTCCAATAACCAATCCACTCCCTTTATCAATCAGTCTTTACTACTCTCTCTCTCTCCAGATCTTTGGCATAACCGCTTAGGACATCCTGGCGCTGTTGTGCTTAGATCATTAAATCATAAATACTTCATTAATTGTAATAAGGCATGTAAAACTTATTGTTCTTCTTGTCCTTTTGGCAAACATTCTAATTACCGTTTTATGGTTCTATGTCATGCACTTTACTACTTTTTGATATTATTCACAACGATCTTTGGACATCGCCTGTTGTTAGTTCTTGTGGCCACTGTTATTATGTTATTTTTCTGGATGATTGTAGCAAATTTTTGTGGACTTCCTGATTGCCAAAAACTCACAAGTACAACACTTATTCAAATCTTTTCATGCTCTAATCAGAACTCAATTTGAACATAATGTTAAAACATTCCAATGTGACAATGGTATAAAATACATCAATGACACCTTTAAACAATTCTTTGATCATAATGGGATATTATTCTGCCTTTTTTGTCCTTACACCTCTCCTTAAAATAGCAAAGAAGAACGACACATTAAATCAATAAACAACATCATTCGTATCTCGCTTGCTAATGCCTCTATGCCACCTTCTTTTTGGCACCGTGCTTTTGAAATGTCCGCATATCTTGTTAACATACTTCCACCAAAGTCTTAGGATTTCAGTCCCCTACCCAAATTTTAAACCAATGCGGTCCCAAGTATTTGGAATTGCGTGTATTTGGCTGTCTATGTTTTCCTTTATTTCCGATAACTTCTATCCACAAATTGCAAGCTCGATCCACTCTATGTGCTTATCTTGGTCCCGCTTCCAACCATAGAGGCTCAAAGTGTTATAATATGGCAAGCAGAAAAACCATTATTTGTCGTCAGGTGAAATTCATTGAGACTGGATCCCCATTCGCACAAATTCAGAAAACCACAAATACAATGTATGATTTTTTAACTGCCAATTGTTCTAATTCTTTATTGAATTATTTGCATTCCACTTTAAAGCCTCCAAACATCACTGAGTCCATGCCTCAATCTAGCCCACTAAATTAGCCTCCTCTTATTGTGTTACGACCTCAAAAAAACCTAGTTGCATCCTCTTATATTGCGCCACTACCTCCACGAGCTCAGTTCACCCATAATTCTCTCCACGTGCTGTCAACACTTAGGTTGGTCGACAAACTCAGCTAAGCCCACAACCCACTACACTTATTTTCAGTTCACAAACACGACCTACTCACCTTGCTCAATCCGCTGCCCATTCTCAAAACTCTAGGTCCGTAGCATCTCTTTCCCCTAAACACCTCCATTACGACTGCTTAAATGAACCAAACCCGAAGCCCACAAAGTTCTCATCTGTCTAACAACCTCATATTGCATCGTATGACAACCCGAGCAATGGATGGCATTTTTAAACCAAGTCCTAAACACACTACCAGTCACAAACGTATCTCCCATACCTAAGGACCTTGTTAGTGCTTTTCATGACCAAAACTGGAATAGTGTAATGTTGGATGAATTTAATGCTTTAATTGATAATAAGACATGAGAGTTAGTGCAAAGGCCACCTAATGTGAATGTAATTCGGTCAATGTGGATTTTTCGTCACAAGTACAACTCTGATGGTCCTTCTGAGTGGAATAACGCCCATCTTGTAGGTGATGGTAAAATTCAGCAGCAGGGTATTGATTGTGAAGAAACGTTTAGCCTAGTGGTTAAACCAGCAACCATACGAGCAGATCTTAGTATCGCTCTTTCAAAATCTTAACCCATTTGTTAACACCAAAATTTTCACCAGCCAAATATAAAGAAGAAGGAGATCCGAAGCAATAAGAGCAAAGGGTTTCGAGCAGCGAAACCTGAACCATGGAGAAAAGGACCTTGAAGGAGGCTAAGGCGCTAAAAGGTGCAAAGTCAAAGTCGAAAACAAAAAGGGTCAAGTTGTGGTCAAGCATCAACATCGAGTATTTGTGGAAAAGAGATGTCAGACTCATATCCGCATCATAGAGAATGACTGAAAGTCCCTAATCCGGTACCCGAGCACAAGGGTGTCGGTCCTACACAGACAACAGAAGAATAGAGGAAGAAACAATAATAAGTCAAAGCAAAGGGTTGGTGTCGATGCGGAAGGAAAATACCGACAGTGCAGTACCGCTACCGAAGGAAATTAGTAAAGGCACATCTCTGAAAGCATACCACATAAAACCATTAGCAAACAGAAGGCTATCGGCACTACTTAATTCAACACCGACACTAACATTAGAAGAAAGTTTATAAGTCACTTGAAATGGGTCACAGATGAAGCTATTGTGTGATCAAGGCTGAAACCATGGGTTGTCGGAAGAAGAAAGGAGGTATTCATTCTAACGTGCTTAGTTCCGATAGCTATACCGACAAGCAAAGGCTACATAGCCAAAATACAAGCTAAGAGGAAGAAAAGGGCAACTGAAACCGTCACCGGGGAACAACTTCAAAATCACTGAGAAATATACCAAAGGAAAACTGTCACAAAGTCAAGCTCTCATATTTCAAGACCAAGCTACCGAGAGGCACATCAGCGAAACCACCCCCGAAAGCCCGAGACTGATATTAGGAAGGCAAGAAGGAATAATTAAGATACTCGATAAGAAGAAAAGCAACCGAAACCATTCTGGTGGAACCGAAAGTCACAAAAGCAGCTGAAACCTTGCTAATGCATTCGAAAGTGGCTTCTGCTAAGTTAATAGCAAAACAGGGCCCAATTTTCCTATAAATAAGACCCTAGGGGTCTCATTTTGGGGGACTTTTCCTCATTCCACAATCTCTCTCATTTCTAAGAGAGATAACCAGAATTTGTAAATCAATTTGAGGATTTCTATGTATCCTCCTCTATGAATAAAATCATCATATCCTTTAAAGTGGACATAGGTTCAATCCAAAATGAACCATTATAAATTGTCGTGTTCTTTACTATTTCGCATATTATATGATGTATTGTTGTTCTATGTTGTTTAGTGCTTCTCAACCCAACCCTTTCAATGAATGTCTGGCTACCTTATGCTTCCTACACAGCAAAAACCTTCTACACAAGCCTTACCGTTAATCTTAAATCCTTAAGATATCCTTCTAAAAGCTGTTTGGCCTCTTCACTTGTGTTGCGCTTAGGGAACCCGTATACCATGGTAACTATTGGTTGTTAAGTCTTGCAAGTGTGATACTCACCCCTTGAGGAAAGAGTAACTAATCTTTGAGCTTAAGGCCTTGATATCTAGGAAATGGCGATCTAACTCAAGCTAATGGGAACTAAATATCCCATTTCTCTCTTAGGTCATTTTCTTAGACATATCTCTAGTATTGACGAAAAGTATCATTAACATTTTGGCGCTAGAAGAAGGGCCTGAACCTCCGTCCTCATTCCCACCTTTAACCTTTACGATAACTAACCATATTTCTATCTGTGATGTTCTGTCCCGAGTTAGACTAAGCATTGAAGAAGCAAGATTATAGATAAAGTCTCGATAAGGAGCTTCTGAATACAGAGTTACTACTTCAAACATCATTGACCTAAGCTATTTGAGGGATAGCTTAACCTTCATCTTTCGACCTTATTTCTTATACTTCCACCCTTGTGGTTAACCCTTTTTCTCGTACTCCTGTCCTTATCTTAAACTTGTCAAACTTATTTCTCATTCCATCATAACAAGATACTCTAAAAATCAATTAAAGGATGATTCAGTTAGAAAAGAGTGGTAAAAAAGGATCCAATACATCATCCATTGCAGAAAGCAACATGAAAATAGCCTAACTAGAAATTGGAGAACCTTCAACCTCAACGAAAAGAGAAAGTAATGAATTGGAAATACTACACTTGGCTATGTAGGTTGATGAAACTAGAGAATTCATTGAAGAAGACTTGGCCCGAAGGCCCTCTGAAGCAGAATCAAGAATAATAGCACCTCAACAACTTTATAACAAAACTGAATCTTCATCAAATCTACAGAGCGGTCCAGTATTGTGGAGAAACAACCATGCATCAAAAGAGGTGGTCATCTCAGAAGAGAATGAATGCCTAACATGGATAGAAGACAAGAAGTTGCAGGGAATCCCCTTCTCCAGAGAGGTAATGATGGTGAAGGTTCCGTCTGAAATAAAAAGATAATAAATTCGCATATGATAGGACTACAGACCCTATAGAATACCTTGCCATTTTTGAGAATTACATGCATATGTATAACGCTTATGAAGCCCTTCAATGTAAGGTCTTTGTAACAACTCTTCATGGAAGAGCTCTTAAATGGCGCAAGCATTATTATGGCCCTTTCATTACAACTTGGAAGCAATTGTCCACCACATTTAGCATACAATTCCATATGCAAAAGGACTCGGAAAATAACATTTATAATTTAGCTAAAATCAAACAAAGACCAGAGGATTCGCTTAACTACTATCTAAAGAGGTTTCACAGTAAATCGCTCAAAGTGAAAGAGGCAACGGATAAAGAGAAGCTAAGAGCTATATGACCAGGGTTTCTTGTACCATTCCCCTTTTGGAAGGAGCTTATCTTAAATGAATGTGAAAGCTTGCATGATTTACATTCTAGAGCCGATAAATTCATTCTTATAGAAGAAATACTTGACGCAAGGAAAAGCTTGAAGCAAGAACAAAAGGAAGAAGATCTTTGTTCCAATCCCCTTACAGAAAGTTCTACAAAATTGAACAAAAAATAAAGATTATTGCTCTTATCACAAGACAGAAGGACACAAAACTAGACATTGTTCGAGTTTGATAAAAAGAAATCAAGCCAAAAAGAAAAGAAAGCTCATTTGAGAAATTCGAAGTAAGACCAGTGGGAAAATTAGATAGAGGCAACATAACATGGGAATGAGAACTTAACAATCAGTCTTCCATCTCAAATATTTACTTTATATCTTGCTTGTAATCAAACAAATATTAATAAAAATTCAAGTGCCTTTACAGGTAAAAAAACAATACTTGTTGAAGCTTTTGCATACAACAAGAGCTCAGGGGAAGCACCTAAAGCGCGCCCAACCAACCACTGCCTATGACTCGTCCCGCAGAAGGGAACGAAAGCTCAAAAGGAAGCACTTAAGGAACACAATGCATGAATAAATGCCCGAAAAAGTTATCAATCAATGTCAAGCTTCGATGGAAGCTGTCCAAATAAGTATGCAGCAAAGGAATAATTAAACACCCATCATAGCTCGGCTTAAATAAGATTCTTCTAAATTTTATCTCCACTATTTCAGAATTTCATGAACTTTGTCAAAAATGATATATTGACATACTTAAATGCTTCTATGAAAGGTGTGGAACCTACCCTTAATAAATGGTATCAATAAAGCCTTTAGAAGGAAGGGCAAACCAATAGAGCCTTTAGAAGAAATAGCACAAGAAACAAAGCTTTCGGAGGGAGAAGCTACATCAATAAGGCTTCCAGGAGAAGTATCCACACAAACAAAGCTTCTGGGGGAGAAACTACACAAACATAACCTCCTAGAAGAGGAGCGTCAAACAAAACCTCCCGGAAGAGGAGTGACAAACAATGTTTCCAGGGGAGAAGATACATAAACGCAACCTCCCAGAAGAGGAGCGTCAAACAGAACCTCCCAGAAGAGGAGCGACAAACAATGCTTCCAAAGAGAGAACTGTTAGCCTACTTTGTGAACTAGGCAACACAAAGTCGAGGAACCAAACATTGAATGATATTTTTAATTACAAGACCTCAGTTCGGATTGGAGGAAAACACTACAATTCAGGTTGATAGTAGCAGTTGTTCGGATCGGATAGGGTCCTCTGTTCGGATCGGGTTAGAGCAGCATATTGGTTCGGATCGGATAGAATTCCCTGATCGGATCGGTGATCTCTTACTGGATAGATTGGTGAAGCATATCCAATCGGATCGGAAGGCAACTAAATCTCGAACGGATCGGAAGGCCATCTGCTTGCCACAACACTGGAGCGGAGCGGAATAGGTTAGAGGAGAAGCGCCCAAACCAATCCGGTTCGGATCGGGTATCCCGATCCGAACCCCTTACCTGCATATCTCCGACCCGCACCCAGGATCCATGTTAATCTCCTGTAAAATCGCCTGGAGAACCGGACCGGCTATGACTAATTCTTACCCCTAACGTCCTTCCCTTTGATGCGTTGTCAACCTGATAGCTCATCCGAACCCGAAGAGAGTGCGATGGATGACACGTGGCCCGACCCGGATCAAGTCTCAAGCAAATTCACACCTATAAATACCCCATCTGGAGACAAAGAGAAGGATCTTTCTTCAGCATTTAGAGAATTCAAACACCTCCAGCATCCGAACTCCATTACTCTCGGAAAATCCAAATCATCTTTTATTTCTTGTTTTAGTCATTTGAGTGAACAAAAGTGAGTTGTGAGCGAATCTTTCATTGTACTTGCAACTGAATTATTGAATATAGTAAAGAATAAGTGGACGTAGGCATTTGTTCGCCGAACCACTATAAATCTTGTGTGTTCATTTTTATTTTTATTTTTGTTTTATCTTGTTTCAAATCAATTTGGGTGTTAGAACCACTTTTGGGTCTAACATTTTGGTGCTTTCACTGAGAACCCTCATCTAAATTCTTTATTTTCCGGGATCTCTTTCTACTTTTTGGACCATTGAGTTCAAAGAAGTGAATCCTTAAGTTTCTCCGCTTTCTTACATTCGTTGAAGTAATTGTCAAAGACTCATGGCCAAAGGAAAAGGCAAGGAAGTTCAGTATGTTCAAGGAAATGGAGCTGGCAAAGATCAGCAACATGCTGTTGTAACAAGGTCTCGGGGGCAGAGTTCAGCAGCAGGAAGAGTCAATGCAGGAAATCCGAGCCGACAGCAAGGGGAAAGCTCCGATCCGATCCGGGTAGGAGACTCTGAAGCTGTGCATTCCCCCAATCTTAACCGACCTGAGCTGCTCGCTGCATACCGATCCGACCAGGCACCCTAGCTCCGATCCGATCCGACCTCCTACCTCCGACCCGACCCGATGCAGGGTGAAGCTGGAACCTCTACTCGAGTCCCTACAAATGCTCCAATTCCAGCTACCAGGGTTGGTGATCAGGTCAATCCATCTGCGCCCATCACCCAAGGAGATTTCTCGCGTTTGCTTGATATGCTTGAGAGCACGAGGGAAGCCATGAAGGTTCACGAACGCACTAATCTCATGATGCAGGAAAATATGAGGCTCATGAGTCGGGAGATCAGTGAGCTCCGTCGACAAAGAACTCCATCGCCGGTTCGTCACACACCCGTAGATCAATCTTCATCTTCCGAGGAAGAGAGGCCCCGTGAACGGAGGCCACTCGAACGACCTCAGAATGTGGAGCAGCTGACATTTGGATCTTTGGGATCTCGCGAGGATATCGCACGAGCATTAGGAAACGATAACCCCACTCGGGGGCAAAGACTCCAGTCCCCTCTTCCCGAGATCGACCGGGAACGCAGGGAACGGAATCGAGCAGAAGCAGCTCGGAGAAGAAGGGCGTCTCCTGAGCAAGAGCCCAGAAGGAACTCGGATACTAGGGCCAGGGAACCTGAGCAGCCCCTAACTAGTGCTGATGTACAGGCAATGGTTCGCCAAATTATGTCCGAGAGCCGGAATTACACAAATGAAGACTATGGCATTGAGCGAAGCCATACTCCGTTCACTGACGATATCCTCGACTTCCAGTTTCCCCGACGCTTTAACTTGCCACAGATGGACAAATATAACGGAAGGACTGATCCAGGACAGCATTTGATGCGGTATTCGTGGCTCATGAATGCCGCTGCTGCCCCTGATGAAGTAAAGTGCAAAGCGTTCCCAATCTACCTAGAAGATGTGGCATTATTCTGGTTTACCCGACTTCCTGCTCGTTCAATTTCTAATTACAAAGAACTAAGCGAGCGTTTCATGAACCAGTTCCGACTACATGCCCGAAAGTCCAAGAGTGTTATTGAATTGTCAAGAATCAAACAGGCACCAGGAGAATCTTTAAGGGCATATCTTGATCGTTTTAACCAAGCCGTAACTGAGGTCAGTGACCCGCACGAACCCACTATTCTGATGGCATTGAAGGAAGGAGTCGATCCTGAATCCGAGTTTGGAGACTACCTTTCTGGGAAGACACCCCCCACAAGGGCGATATTCTACGAAAAAGCCGATATTTATCTAAGACGAGAGGAAGCCAGGGCAAACCGAAAGAGAAAGTCTGAGACAGCTTCAAAGGAGAATGTGCAGAGTAATATTGCCGTGAAGCAGTCTGGGGAAAGTTCTGGCAAGGTTGAAGTAAATGTAGGAAACAAGGGTGGAAACAGCAATACTGGAAATGGGGGAAACAACAATAACCGTAATTCGATCGGTAACAGGAGAAACAGAAATAGGGGAAGCGACCCTAACAAAAGGCCCCGATTCCAGAACTACGAGAACTATACGCCATTGAATGACACCCTGGAAAATATTTACCTGGATACGTACAATGTGTTGCAGTACAAAAGACCGCCACCTCGTGATTCGACCGAGAAAGAAATGGCGACTGGGAAATTTTGCTTGTTTCACGGAACACATGGACATTCGACCAATGAATGTCGGCATTTGAGGGATGTAATTGAAAAGCTGCTGCGTGAAGGAAAGTTGGATGAGTACAAGGTTGCCCCGAGTGACAGGGGGCAAGGGGAGCAGGCTCCAAAACAGATCCTACCTGCTCCTAAGCCTACCGCGCAGCAGAAAGGTAAAGGGATTGTCATCAACTCCATAGTAGGCGGACCTCACCCGGCAATCCGAAGTTTTAGGTCAATGGACCAATATGTGAATGCTGCCAAGCATCTAGATGTGAATGAAGGTGATGATTTGGAAGATGTCACCCCCATAAAACAACAAAAAACCATGTTCGACGACGTGGTATTTCGCAGCCGAGACAACACGGGGATACAATCTCCCACCAATGATCCGTTGGTTATTACTACCACCATTGGGCCGGCCTTGGTCCATAAGGTATTAGTAGACAACGGAAGTTCCGTTAATATTTTGTTCAAGAAGTCATTTGACCAGATGAAGCTTGAGCCCGAAGATCTGAAACCTTGTGAAGGATGGATTAGAGGCTTCAACGGAGCGACGACAACCCCCATGGGATATATAGAGTTGCCCGTGACCCTAGGGCAAGGAGAACGTAGAAGAGTGCGAATGCTTCAGTTCGTAGTATTGGACGTAGATTCGCCATATAACGCGTTTTTAGGGAGACCTGCCCTTGCTGAATTTAGAGTTTGTATCGCCCCTTGGTGCTTGTTACTAAAGTTCCCAACCGAAGCCGGGACTGGAGTAATAAGAGGGGATCAGGTTTCTGGACGGGCCTGCTATGTGGCCGAACTGAAGATGTTGATGAAAGGAGTTAACGCTGAGAGTAAGGATGCCTCGTCTCCCTCAAAGGGAGACTCGGCATAGCAATTAGAGAAATTGACCCCAAAGGAGTTGCCCAAAGGAACACCTGAAGACCTGGATCCTAGAAAAGACGAGGAACCAGAGGCTAGGAATGCAACTCCTAACGAAGCGACAGTGGAAATTCCCATTGATAAAGCTGATCCAGCGAAAGTTTTGAAGATTGGTTCTCAATTAGATCCACGTCGTGCTGAAGAACTGACGGACTTCTTAAAGGCGAACCTAGATGTATTCGCCTGGACCCATGCTGACATGTGTGGGATATCACCTTCTATTATAAGTCACAAATTGAATGTAAATCCGAGGCATCCACCTGTGAAGCAAAAGAGACGCACGCTAGGCCCAGAGAGGTCGGCTGCTCTCAAAGAGGAAGTAGAGAAATTGAAGCGAAACGGATTTATTCGAGATTCGACTTATCCCGATTGGATATCGAATCCCGTCTTGGTAAAGAAGTCAAACGGAAAGTGGCGAACTTGTATTGACTTTTCAGATTTAAATAAAGCTTGCCCGAAAGATAGTTTCCCACTTCCCAGGATTGACCAGCTTGTAGACTCGACAGCAGGTCATGAACTTCTCTCTTTCATGGATGCATACTCTGGATACAACCAAATTCCTATGCATGTACCAGACCAAGAGCATACGAGTTTCATTACGAATTTGGGGCTATATTGTTATGTTGTAATGCCATTCGGATTAAAAAACGCTGGAGCTACTTATCAGCAGTTGGTAAATAGAATGTTTTATGATCAAATAGGAAAAACTATGGAAGTTTTTGTGGATGATATGCTTGTTAAATCAAAGCAGTCTTCCAGTCATACGCAAGACTTGGCGGAAATGTTTGGTATCTTGCGAAAATACCGTATGAAATTGAATCCTTTAAAATGTTCATTTGGAGTGGCGTCGGGAAAGTTTCTTGGCTTCATTGTGAGTTCCCGAGGAATTGAAATCAACACTAGCCAGATAGCAGCGATTAGAAACATCGAAGAACCGAGGAGAATTAAAGACGTCCAAAGTCTGGCAGGGAAGGTAGCGGCGTTGAGTAGATTCATCTCCAAAGCCACAGATAAGTGTGTTCCGTTTTTTGATTTAATAAAAAGGGGAAAGAAGAACTTCCAGTGGACTCCCGATTGTGTTGAGGCCTTTCAAAATCTGTTAGAGCTGTTAGAGAAACCGCCAATTTTATCAAAGCCCGTAGATCACGAAGAATTATTTGTTTATCTAGCAGTCTCGGCTCACGCTGTCAGCACAGCCCTGGTTCGAGAAGAAGACAAAGTACAAAGGCCAGTGTACTATGTGAGCAAGAAATTAGCAGCGGCAGAGCGCAACTATCCAAAAATTGAGAAGCTCGCTTACTGCCTCCTGATTGCATCCCGAAAACTTCGTCACTACTTCCAAGCCCATCCAATAACCATATACACCGATCAGCCGTTAAGACAGGTGTTGCAGAGACCCGAAACATCGGGAAGGTTGATTAAATGGAACATAGAACTAAGCCAGTTTGATTTGAATTTTCAACCACGAAAGTCAATCAGGGGGCAAGCTCTAGCAGACTTTATTGCGGAGTTCACCATTCCAGAGGAAGAAATAATCAATGACCGAGTGGTCAAATCCGAGGATAAGCTAGAGATGAGTCCGTGGAAATTATATACAGATGGAGCTAAAAATGACCGAAGGTCCGGAGCTGGAATTGTCTTAGTCACTCCCGAAGGACGGTCGTTATATTATGCCCTGCGATTAGAATTTTCGGCAACTAACAATGACTCTGAGTATGAAGCCCTGATTGCCGGGCTGAAACTTGCTGAAGACCTCGGAGTAAGAATGATGGACATATTTTGTGACTCTAAGATTGTTGTTTGTCAAGTGCGAGAGGAATTCGCGGCTCGAGGACCTCGACTTATCGCCTACCTCAAGAAAGTGAAAGAGCTAATGAATGGCTTAGAGCGGTACAACATAACGCATATTCCCAGAGTTGAAAACCAGAAAGCGGATAGACTGGCAAAACTGGCTAGTTCTGACAATCCAGAAAGGGCTGAGGTAATTCCAATTGAAACGTTGGAGTCACCAAGCTTTGAGTCAATGGAAATTGAATTCGCTCTTGAAGCGGAACCAGAGAAGGAGTCATGGATGACCCCAATTAAGAATTTCCTTAAGAATGGGACACTCCCATCGAAGAAGAGTGAGAAAAGAGCTGTAGTTCGCAAAGCTACCAGATATGTTATGCAAGACGATACTCTCTATAGACAAGGATTTTCTATGCCCCTGTTACGATGCATCGCACACGACGACATCAAGCGTGTACTAAGAGAAGTGCACGAAGGTGAGTGTGGAGATCATACAGGAGGTCAAACTTTAGCAAAGAAAATATTGCGGTATGGATACTTCTGGCCTACGATCAACAAAGATGCAGCCGATTATTCACGACGCTGCGATAAGTGCCAGAGATTCGCCAAAATCCCCAGGGCACCGTCAACCCAGCTTAAATCGATGGTGAGTCCTTGGCCATTTGCCACATGGGGAATTGATATCATTGGAGTTTTACCGATTGCTAAAGGAGGAGCTAAGTATGCAATAGTAGCCGTGGATTATTTCACAAAGTGGGTGGAAGCTGAGCCCTTGACTAAGATCACCACAAGAAAGGTGATAAGTTTTGTGGTCAGAAATATTATATGCCGATTCGGGATCCCAAGAACGATTGTTACTGACAACGGGACCCAATTTGATAGCTCTGAATTCAGAAATTTTTGCCAGAAATATAAGATAGACAAACGATATACTGCGGTTGCCTATCCACAATCGAATGGGCAAGTAGAGGCAATAAACAAGGTAATAAAATCCATCCTCAAGAAGCGATTAGAGCGTGCAAAAGCAAAATGGGTTGATGAATTGCCCCTAGCTTTGTGGGCATATCGAACAACGTTTAAAACGGCTACCGGTCATACCCCTTTCTCTCTCTCCTTTGGCTCAGAAGCAGTAATTCCAGTTGAACTGGAAGTTCCTTCCCACAGGGTGACGTATTATGACCCGATGACGAATCGGGCACTTTTACTTGAGTCTCTTGATGAAATCGAAGAGAAAAGGGACGAAGCAGACTTGCGTGCAGCAAGACATCGGCGTCAGATGGCACGCTATTATGACAAAAAAGTTCGTCTCAGAACTTTTGAATTAGGAGATTTGGTGCTAAAGAGAGTTTTTCCATCCCTTCCTCACCTCGGCCCAAAATGGGAAGGACCCTTTGTCATCCAACGGAAACTTGAAAAAGGAACCTTCAAGTTAACGACCGTAGATGGCGAAGAAGTTCCTCGAGCATGGAATGCCCAACACTTAATGCGATATTTGGATTAAAAATGCTATATTTTTTGTTATTTTTACTGTGAATTCTGTAACAAGGCATGCCTTGCCTTGGGAAAATCTGATGATATGAATAAAGGACTATAAAGTGGACGTAGGCTACGACTTAGCTGAACCACTATAAAAATATTGGGTGTTAGTTACTTTTATGCATTTACATTCATTAGTTGTTCTGTTGTGATTATAAAATACAGGATAACTCAGAGCCTAAAAAAGGTTGAAAACAGTCTGGACATAAAAAGAAGCACAATGATTATTTGTGCAATAAGACGTAAAAGAATGAGAAAACGACATTCTAACTCTAACTCTCCAGAGAAAGAGAGAGAGTATAAAAGCGTATCAGACTGAGCGCTGAAAAAGAAATTCTATTCTTAACTCTAACTCTCCAGAGAAAGAGAGAGAGTATAAAAGCGTCTCCGACTGAGCGCTGAGAAAGAAATTCAACTTCGAACTCTAACTTTCCAGAGAGAAAGAGAGTATAAAGGCGTCTCCAACTGAGCGCCGAGAAAGAAATCTTTTCCCGTTGAGAGACCGGGGAATGAATAGATGACTAAGCTCGAACTCTAACTCTCAAGAGAATGAGAGAGAGTATAAAAAATGCCAGGAAAAACAACAGGTGTTGACGACACAGGAAATGCCATCCCGTTAGAGAATTGGGAGCATTCAGATTGCATGGTTAAGCATTGAATGACTTATGGAAATTGACTGGGGACACATATATATACACATATTTCCCCCCTCCACAACTTTGTTTCATAACTATAGACATGCATTTTTACATAAGTGCAGAACTGCTAACAAATAAACATTGCAAAAAGTGAATTATTTTTATTTACAAATGAATGAATTTGTACAGGGAAATAACTAAAGAGGAAAGTGCAGGAGCTGCTTTTGTAGCAGCACTTATTGGTTTACAAAGATGCTAAAAAGACACAGGGGAACCCACTATTTGGGTTTGGGATGAGCCTTCGATTTCTTGGCAGCTTTTTCCGCATCCTTTGCTTCCTTCTCGGCTTCAGTCAAGATTCGTTTTGATTTCTTTTTCCCTGAAGATGTAGTACTGGAGCCAGCAGACTTCTTCCCGGAGGGCGGGGCACTGGAATCAAGAGAAGATTTTTTAGCAAGTTCTTCGGTAATAGATCTAGTTGAGAGCTTAACAACTAACCTTAAACCTGCATCCACAACTGCGAGGGGCTTGAGGACCTCGGGGTCTAGTTCTTCGGCCTTTAATTGCAAGCGCTTGTCTTGATCAGCCTTCATGGAAGCTAAGGTAACGTCATCAGCGCTTTTCGATTCCCCAATTATTGCAACCTCCGGTTCCTCATCATGCCCCTCGTCTCCTCCGTCGTCTTTTAAAGCTGCAATCATTTCTTCATCATGGGGAGTAGTGACCTTAGTTGGCTCACTTCTTTCCCCCAGGTCTGTGGAAGCAGCCTTGTCTTCCCCTTCTTTGGCCCTATCAGCGGGCTTCGTCCTAGCAACGGCTCCTTGAGCTACATCTGTCTTTGCGGATGATTCAACGCCTACAGAATGAGAAACATCGGTTATCAACTCAGGCGAAAGCAAAGGATTTCTCATCGAACGTTCAATCATGTAGCCAAAGGTAGTAGTAGCCTTGGTAAATTGAGGAGAAAAGATAGGGATACCTTCTGAAGACTTTTCAGCGGGGGTGACTACTACCTCTGGAGTTATTTCAGGAATGGGAGATAGCAAAGTTGTTCGGGGAATTCCCGGGTTTTCGGGATCATACCCTTCTACTTCGGGAGTTACAGGAGCAGAAGAAGAGGAGCCAGCTTCAGGAATGGTTTTCTGTTTAGACTTCCGCCTCTCTTCTTCCATGGCCTCAGCAATTAGACGGCGCCCTTCAGCTAGGCGCTCCGGTTCGTCGTCTCTCAAGTATTTCTCCATCAGCTTATCTTCATCGAGGGAATCGACCTTAAGTTCTTCTTTTTCCCACTCAACGATTTGATTCCACACTTGAACCAGAGTGGATGGATAGTCCTCGATCCAGGAAATGTTTCGACGACGAATAATGTGCGCGAAGAATTCAATCATTAGCTCGCCGAAGCCTTGAATATCAGCCTCCGCCTCTGATAGTTGTTTGCGGGTTTCCTCCGCAGATTTAATAGCGCACTCCACATTGCCCTCAGCCAGAGCAGCCCTGTTCTCTACCTCCAATAATTTTGAAGCCAAGTCAGCGTTCTTCTTTTCTAATTCAGCATTCCTTTTTGCTAACTCGGCGTTTTTCTGCTCAAGCTCAGCATAAGCAAGACGTGTCTTAGCAGTCTCTGATTTGGCCTCGTCAGCTTGCTTCTTCAACTCAGAACGCTCCTGAGTGTGGGATTCAAGCAGGTCATGATAGCGCTTTTGCATGTCCTCAAATTGTTGTTTGAAGTTAGAAGCGTTCTTTTGAGCGACAGCTAGTTGAGCTTGAGTGTCTTCTAAGTTTTTTCCTAAGGTTTTTAAGGCCTTAGCATCCTCCTCTGCGGTCTTTTGCATTGAGTTAGCATTTGTCATTAGAGTGCGGATGATTCTAGAGAGAGTGCGGGAATACTTGAACATCTCGGTATATTGTTTTTCCACCAAATCAATCTTTGCTTTGGCCTCATCTGCCCAATTGGACGAAATAGGTTCAAGGGTAGGTAGAAAGGTCAGAGTCTCAAAGTAGTGCTCGGGAAATTGCTCCTTTAAATATGCCAGCCTTACTGCGGTTCCCGCATCTGGTGGAGGAGGAGCGAGGATTGTTAATTCGGTGTCCCTTCCTGAAGAAGATTCTGTAGAACCCTTGTCTGTCCTAGGTCGTTTAGTAGCAGGGACTTTTTGCTTACTTCGAGACCCGGTTTCCTTTGGAGGAGTTTTCTCTCTACTCCGCTTTTCATGGGAGGAAGTGGAATCTTTAGATGGTGGTCTATCCTCCTCCCTACGACCTTGATAGCTCTTGTATTTCTCTTGTTCCGGTCGAACTGGTGAGCGGGAGCGTGAGGACCGGGATCGATAGGGATCATAAGGTCTTCTCTCCTCCCTACCACGGTCATCCCGGCGATCATACTCGGCATCCTGAGGAGGATTGGACATGCTGCGACGAAGCTTTCGTATATCATAATAGGATCGAGAAATTGTACCTGCACAATAAATTAAACGAAGTTTAGAATCAATGGATCCATGGAGAAAGAAGTGTAATGAATGCTAATGCTGCGGTGTAAAGTGCATCCTAAGTGGTGTGTGTGTCCCCCCAACCAACCCGAGTCTGAAGCTAGACTGGTGCGGGCAGGCTCTTTGGCCTTGGCAGGAGTAGTTTCTTCAGAAGAGGTGAAGACTAAAGGGTCCTTCCTGAAATCCTCTGAAGTATATATAGTCTCAGGTAAGGGGAGATCCCCCAAACCCTGAAATATGTGTTCGTCAGTACTAGGAACATCCCCTTCGGAAGCGCGAAGTGGCGACTCTTGGGAAGACTTTGACTTGTCTGGAGAAGTAGTTTCCTCGGGGGCAATGTACCCTTCACGATGTTTTTCGGCCAGATTGGCCAGTTCGTCATCTTGTGTGGAAGAGGGAGGAGGTGAAGTTTGAAGAGGAGCTGCAGGAATTCCCGAGCCTTCTCCTATCTCTGGAACCGTTTCCACTGGAGGAATGTATGCATAAGGGACCGTCCCATGACCGATGCTACGGAAAACAGATAGCAGCCCGTGAAAATGAAGGTATTCATCTTTGAGGACCTCGTCGATAGTCAGGAATTTTTGATCGCCATTAAGAAGACGGTGCATCCGATCAAAGAACACCTGGTCTGATATCTGTTTGGGATTATCGACTGCAAACAAAAAAGGAAAACAGGTCAGAGTGATGATTCAAGTGTATAGAGTCCGGGTTCAGAAAATCAATGCTTTACTTGATTTTGTCCATCTCCTGGCGCATCCAGATTGTTGCTTTATATAGAACCACTCTAGTCTGGAATCTCCAGCTTTACTGCTAAACGGCGTAGAGATTATCTTCCTTTTTGGGACTGATTCAAAGTAACAGAAAGATGGAGTTTCTCTAGTCCGATGTTTGAAATTATAGAAGAAATGAACATCATCGAACGTGAGCTCTACGCCTAGAATTTCACGATATGCTATGAATAAGGTATGCAGATAGGCATATGAATTGGGATGCAACTGCATGGGGGCAATCCGCATTTGTCTTAAGAAATCAACGATGAAAGGCGAGAATGGAGGAATGGCGCCGACCATGCACATCAGTCGAGTGACCGTCATATATCCTTCCGGAGGGTTGTGGGGACGGTCAGAGCGTGAGGGCACTAGAGTGTCCCTTTTCATTATTCCATACTTCAAGCAAATTCGAACAAGTCGGTCGTTGTCGATTGTCGATTCTACAGAATCTGGAGGTGACTCCAATATAATGGCTGAGTCAAATTCATCGGGTGCTCGATTGTCACCAATCCCTCCTTCCTCCTCAAAGCCTAGGGAAACTTCGTTTTCTGAAGACATTTCGTCGCTTTCCCGATGACCAATTCCGTAATCCGGACCCTCACTGTCCCATTCCGGATCGGACGAAGAAGATATATCCTCAAGAGTGGTTTTGTTGGAAGTTTCCGGAGCTTCTTTCCTCTTAGCTAGACGAGAAGAGCGTCTGGGCCTCATTGTCATGGAACTATTGAAGAAGCAATAGCACGGATTAGAGTAAATTATCCCGTGTCCCCCTTTTTGTGTATATGTGTGAACTAAAGTGTGTGCAGCAAATGTGGGAAATGCAAAATAAAAGTACAGCAATGTAAGACAAAGCTTTAAAGAGAAAGTGATAGTCAGAGTTGTTCTTGATTCTCGTTTATGTTCACAAGGCACTATCCTAACTGTCCGCGAAGCATATTCGTCTAGAGTAAGTGTTAGTTGAATTAGTTGGGTAGTCTTTATGTGCCAAGTTTGATACGTTCGGTTCGGTTCGGATATGCATGTGATGACTGGCTCAATACAAATACAGATAACGGTCGGTTCGGGTGCTTCATTAAAGCAGGGTCAGTTCAAGACAAGGGAAACAATGGGTTCGGAAGCAGGACTGATCTTATCGGATCGGGTGACCTGATCCGAACCGAACCAGCACCACTCAACCGATCCATTTATTTCAACCTCTTATCCCATTCACTTCTCCGACCCGAACCGACATGTTCTTTCCTTCCCGTCTTTCTAAAGTATGAAACCCGAACCGATCCCCTTTCCTTCTCCTTCCTTTTTGCTCCTTCGTCTTCTACCCGAACCAGCTCCAATTTGTCATCACGCTCCTCATCTTCTTCCTCTTTCCCCTCTGCTCGCAAACAAATTTGTTCCATCGCCAAAGCTACCGTTGAGGACAAATATTTGCCCTCTCCAGCCTCGCAATGCCTCGAAGTGATGGCGGATCCACCAGTGACGACGTGGAGCTCGGGCAAAGCTCCGTGGCTAAACCATCCCAATCGACCGCAAATTGAAATCAAGTACGTTTACTACGAAGTTATTCGAGATTAAAAAGCTACCTATGTGCTTGATTTGAGAAATCTACAAGGAATGATTTCGGAATATTGGAGTTTTTAAAGTTTTCAATGCTAGGTTTGGAAGCGGCGGTGGAAAAGAAGAAGAAAAGAAAGAAGACGGTGGTGAGTTTATATAAGGGGTAATGTTGACTCCTCGTATTCCTATTCTTTCTCACCCGCTCGGACCGGAGTGAAGGCCCAGAAGCACAATTCTCCCTGAAGGCCCAATGTCAAAGAGCCAAACCCACGAAAGCGCTTCGGATCGGAATCCGAACCGAGCAAATTTCGCACGTTATTTTATCATCCGACTCGAATTGAAGAGAAGAAGGATAAAGGAAGAGCATACCCGAGAGAAGCACCGTGTGTCGAGAAAAAATTCCCAAACATGTTCAGAAATGAAGAAAATGTGCTCGAGGCAGACACCGAACCGAATAGAAATCTGTGTAGTCCTCCTGACCGTGCCGACTCAAGGATTAGCATTTCGAACGACATCAAAGCACGCTTCGTATGCAACAGAAGCATCCTTTGAGGGGGCAAAATGTTAGCCTACTTTGTGAACTAGGCAACACAAAGTCGAGGAACCAAACATTGAATGATATTTTTAATTACAAGACCTCGGTTCGGATTGGAGGAAAACACTACAATTCAGGTTGATAGTAGCAGTTGTTCGGATCGGATAGGGTCCTCTGTTCGGATCGGGTTAGAGCAGCATATTGGTTCGGATCGGATAGAATTCCCTGATCGGATCGGTGATCTCTTACTGGATAGATTGGTGAAGCATATCCAATCGGATCGGAAGGCAACTAAATCTCGAACGGATCGGAAGGCCATCTGCTTGCCACAACACTGGAGCGGAGCGGAATAGGTTAGAGGAGAAGCGCCCAAACCAATCCGGTTCGGATCGGGTATCCCAATCCGAACCCCTTACCTGCATATCTCCGACCCGCACCCA
Organism: Allium sativum; assembly: GCA_030737875.1. Classification (NCBI taxonomy): domain Eukaryota; kingdom Viridiplantae; phylum Streptophyta; class Magnoliopsida; order Asparagales; family Amaryllidaceae; genus Allium; species Allium sativum. Next base: position 481,577,734 of record CM060922.1, read on the forward strand.
GGATCCATGTTAATCTCCTGTAAAATCGCCTGGAGAACCGGACCGGCTATGACTAATTCTTACCCCTAACGTCCTTCCCTTTGATGCGTTGTCAACCTGATAGCTCATCCGAACCCGAAGAGAGTGCGATGGATGACACGTGGCCCGACCCGGATCAAGTCTCATGCAAATTCACACCTATAAATACCCCATCTGGAGACAAAGAGAAGGATCTTTCTTCAGCATTTAGAGAATTCAAACACCTCCAGCATCCGAACTCCATTACTCCCGGAAAATCCAAATCATCTTTTATTTCTTGTTTTAGTCATTTGAGTGAACAAAAGTGAGTTGTGAGCGAATCTTTCATTGTACTTGCAACTGAATTATTGAATATAGTAAAGAATAAGTGGACGTAGGCATTTGTTCGCCGAACCACTATAAATCTTGTGTGTTCATTTTTATTTTTATTTTTGTTTTATCTTGTTTCAAATCAATTTGGGTGTTAGAACCACTTTTGGGTCTAACAAGAACCAACAACAAACACATCCTCCCAGAAGAGAAGCATCAACAAATCCTCCAGGAGAGGAGCGACAAATATAGCTTCTAAGAATAGAAGCCACAAAGTTACATCTCTACCTAGTGAAGCTGCCTCGTAAGTGAGGCTAACAAACAAAGTTACATCTCCACCTTGTGGAGTTGCATCCTTAGTGGGGCTAACAAACAAATTTACATCTCCACCTTGTGGAGTTTCCTCCTAAGTGAGGCTAACACCCCATACAAACTATAGTACCCGTAAGTGGGGCTAGTAATGCCTACATCTTCCCATATAAAGGGACCAGTGTCACTCTTTTAGAGAGCATTCATTCATCTGCATATCCTAAGGGTTAGGAATAAGAGTAGACGTTAGATACCCAATGGTTAGAAAGTTGAGAGGAACATCCGCCGAACAACTAACCAACTCAGGACAAGATTGATTAATTTTGAAAGAAGTCCTCTATATATGCATCTGAGAAGTTATCCCTTGGTATATTTTCGACCCTTTCACTCGTGTGGTTCCTCTGAGTAAACTTCCGAAGAACCCAAGATAACCTATGGCTTCTTGATCACTTTCAATAATGTTTGGATAGGTTGACGCTATGCACATATGTAATCTTTGGATGATTTATGATGCTTTCATTAGATGGCTTTTGATTAAACTTTAGATGCTTGCTTTATACTCTTATTAAGACATTCCACTTACGGCATTTTCCAGTGATTACCAATTGGTGCATGGTTTCTACATGATTTTTGATTTATACTTACCCAAGTGCGGTCTCGGAATTTTTATGAGATATCTGAATTTCTAGTTTACCCAAGTATGAGTCTTGGGATTTCTATTATTTTCAAATATGATGTCTAACTTTCTATTTACCTAAGTGTGAGTCTCGGGATTTCTATATGATTTCTAGCTCCTACTTACTTGAGTGTGAGTCTCGGGGTTTCCATATGATTTCTAATTTCTATTTACATGAGTGTGAGTCTCGGGGTTTCCATGTGATTTTTGATTTCTATTTACCCAAGCGTGAGTCTCGCGGTCTCCATATGATTTCTGGTTTTTATTTACCTGAGTGTGAGCCATAGGGTTTCCATATGATTTCCGATTTCTATTTACCTGAGTGTGAGTCTCGGGATTTCCATGTGATTTCTGATTTCTATTTACTCGAGTGTGAGTCTTGGGGTTTCTATATGATTTCTATTTTCAATTTTACCCAAGTGTGAGTCTCGGGGCTGCTGTATGAATATCTAATTTACCCGAGTGTGAGTCTCGGGTTTCTATTATCTTTCAGATATGACTTCTGACTTTCTATTTACCCGAGTGTGAGTCTCGGGGTTTATTTGAGATTTCTGATTTCTATTTTACCGGAGTGTGATTCTCGGGGTTTCTATGATATTTCTGATTTCAATTTTACCCTAGTGTGAGTCTCGAGGTTGTTATATGAATTTCTAATTTACCGGAGTGTGAGTCTCGGGGTTTTTATTATTTTTTTAGATATGATATCTGACTTTCTATTTACCCGAGTTGAGTCTGAAGGTTTCTATGAGATTTCTTATTTCTATTTTACTTGAGTGTGAGTCTCATTTCTAATTAACTCGAATGTGTGTCTCTGAGTTTCTATTATTTTTCTTATGTTATATATGACTTTCTGCTTTACCTGAGCGTGAATCTCAGGATTTCTATAAGATTTCGGATTTTCCATTTAACCCAGTGTAAATCTTGGGATTCCTATTAGGGCTTTCAATTTTTTTTTGCATAAGTTCAAGTCTTAATCCTGAAGCCATTTCCTTGATTTTTCTAATAAGTATTCTAATCTCATCAAACTTTCAAAAAATAAACCTTTAGATTTACTTGTTTTAACAACCAAGTTTAGTTGAGAATTGCCTATTTCTATTTCCAAAAAGAATATTCAAATCTCTTTTGTCATATTCACATATGGAAGTTTGGATATACCACTACTGTTCCAAGGTAAAGTGTTTTAGCTGGTACTTAGGTTGGAATTTTGGGCCTCCCATCTGAAGCCTCCCAATAAGGGTAATGATCTCGCAACACCTCATACAAGGAAGTTTTCTAAACTCATGACATATTTTCCCTTGGTATTTAATGTAGTGAGTTTTGGTTAGGATAATGTTTCATACATTATAAGTATAATACCTGTAACAACCCGAAATTTTGGAACCAATTTAAATTTTTTATTTTAGGAATTTTAATGGATGTTGAATATTTAAAATAATTTATTTTAAATAATAACAACTAAAAATTTATTTAAACGAAGTTAGAACGAATATATTTATTTTAATTATAAACCGTGCCTAAAATGGCGCGATAGTTTGAAAATTGGAATTTGAACTTTGACTGAATGTACAGGATTCAAAATAAATCGGATTTTAGTAAAACCAAAACTATTTAAATCTGTTTAAAAATATCTTTCTAATGGATGTGAAAAAATGAAATTTCATAGTGGAAATAAAAAGTTATGGCTACTTAAATATTTAGAATAGTCACAATGGAGTTTATATATATTTATTAATATTATAAATAGTCATTTTACAAACGACCTCTGTTTTTGACGAAACCACTTTGATTGGATCCGGAATATCAAATTATTGCAAGATTCCAATTTTCATAATTTTTGGAATTAATATGTAAGCGTGGTAAATCAAAACGTGTTTTGTTAATTTCAATCAATTTGGATCGAACAGAAAATAGCCATTTTTCAAACGATCTCCAAATTTGACGAAATAAATTTTGTTAGGACCGTATCATCAAAACATGGCTAGATTTATTTTTCGCGAATTTTTGGAGTTAGTATGTGGCCCTGGTAAATTAAAATGTACGATCAAATTTAATATTAAAATGTTTTATATTTTAATTTAAAGAAAAATGGGCTGAAACGATCGAATGGGCTGATGAGACTTAGCCTATTGTGTCCGGAACGGGGGTATTTGGCTAGGGGCAACATTAGTTGGGATGAATTTAGAGCTATTAGAAATTAATGTGTTTTTTTACGAACTAGAAAATTAATAATATTTTATTATAAATATACACTAATCAAACCCCAAAATCCTAATTTCATTTTAACCTAGCCGCCGCTAGATCCTTTTATACGGCCGATATTTTCCCAAAATGAATCCTAGAATTCTCTCGATCCAACGCAAATTAAAACCTAGTTTCAATACATAAATTAGAGAGCTTCTGCAGCTCTTCTATATGGTAGGGTGATGATGGGATTTCGTGTGGTGTTTGGTCTGAATTTCTCGCTCAAAGTATGTGCGTTCGAACCAGTTTTGAAGATCATTTGGGGATTTGAGTTTACTAAGGAGGCTGGTGATAGGAGAGGGTGGTCGGCTCATCGACGGTGAAAGGCCGGATTGAACTCCGGTGGCACTATTCTCGGCGCGTCGATGGGTTTGTAAGTGGAGCGATGGGTTTGAGCAAACAGAAATGCATGGGGAGGAAAGATAATTAGGTGGTGATTAATTAATTTATTAAGTCATTAAGGAATTAATAGTTTATTTAAATTACACAAACTTTAAAAATTAATATCTTTTTATCTGGTGATCAGAATCGAACGAAACAAATTGCGTTGGAATCACAACGACGATATCTACAACATGGAACAAACTGGGACTGAAACAGAGGCCGTATGAATTTTTGATAAAATTGAACATATGTTTGATTTTATTAAAAATAATCATTTTATCGAATTCTGAAACCGATCAAGGTGAGATTTCTTTTTAAATAATTAAAAATTAATTATTATCATGTTTAGAAATTTCTGCAAATACGTTGTTCAATTCAGTTTGTTGTTATATGTGATTGGATTTGGGTTGATTGATGTTGTTATGATGATCTGTTGATTTGATGGAATATTTTGTTGAATTAGATTATTGTCAAAACAAAATATCATTTTTGTTGAAATTAGAATTGACAAAATAAAATTGTCATTTTTGTTGAAATTAGAATTGACAAAATAAAATTGTCATTTTTGTTGAAATTAGAATTTACAAAATGAAATTGTCATTTTTGTTGAATTAGAATTATCAAAAATAAAATTCTCATTTTTGTTGAATTAGAATTATCAAAAATAAAATTATCATTTCTGTAGAATTAGAATTGTCAAAAATAAAATTGTCATTTTTGTTGAATTGGAATTGTCAAAAATAAAATTGTCGTTTTTTTTTGAATTGGAATTGTCAAAAATAAAATTGTCATTTTTGTTGAATTGGAATTGACAAAATAAAATTGTCATTTTTGTTGAATTAGAATTGTCAAAAATAAAATTGTCATTTTTGTTGAATTAGAATTAACAAAATAAAATTGTCATCTTTGTTGAAATTAGAAATGACAAAATAAAATTGTTATTTTTGTTGAAATTAGAATTGTCAAAAGTAAAATTGTCATTTTTATTGAAATTAGAATTGACAATATAAAATATCATTTTTTATTGAAATAGAATTGTGAAAACAAAGTTATCATTTTTATTCATTTTGTTAAAATAGAATTGTTAACAAAATGAAGTTATCATTTTTTTTTTCATTTTGGTGAAATGGAATTATTAACAAAATGAAGTTATCATTTTTATTCATTTTGTTGAAATGGAATTGTTAACAAAATGAAGTTATCATTTTTATTCATTTTATTGAAATAGAATTGTAAATAAAATGAAGTTATCATATTTATTCATTTTGTTAAAATAGAATTGCTAACAAAATGAGGTTACATTTTTATTTATATTTTTAAAATAGAATTGTTAACAAAATGAGTTACCATTTTTTTAATCATTTTGTTGAAATAGAATTGTCAACAAAATAAAAGAATCATTTTTAATTGTTTTTTTGTAATAGAATTGTCAACAAAGTACAAGAATTATTTTTAATCATTTTGTTGAAATAGAATTGTCAACAAAATAAGTTATCATTTTTGACCGTTTTGTTGAAATAGAATTGTCAACAAAATACAAGAACCATTTTAATCATTTTGTTGAAATAGAATTGTCAACAAAATAAGCTATCATTTTTATTTGTTTTTGTTGAAATGGAATTGTCAACAAAATAAGTTATCATTTTTAATTGTTTTGGTTGAAATGGAATTGTCAACAAAATAAAGGAATCATTTTTTATCATTTTGTTGAAATAGAATTGTCAACAAAATAAAAGAATCATTTTTAATGGTTTTTTTGAAATAGAATTACCAACAAAATAAAGTATCATTTTTATTCATTTTGGGTTGAAGTAGAACGGTCAAAAAAATAAAAATATCATTTATTGTTATACATTAGATTTGTATACAAATTAAAGAGGCATTTTTATTGTCAAATTATACATTAGAATTTGTATACAAATTAAAGAGACATTTTTATTGTCAAATTATACATTAGAATTTGTATACAAATTAAAGAGACATTTTTATTGTCAAATTATACATTAGAATATGTATACAAATTAAAGAAACATTTTTATTGTCAATATACATTAGAATTTGTACACAAATTAAAGAGACATTTTTATTGTCAAGTTATACATTAGAATTGTATACAATTTAAAAGAGACATTTTTATTTGTCAAATTGTACATTAGAATTTGTACACAAATAAAAGAGACATTTTTATTGTCAAGTTGTACATCAGAATTGTATACAATTTAAAAGAGACATTTTTATTGTCAAATTATACATTAGAATTTGTATACAAATTAAAGAGATATTTTTATGGTCAAATTATACATTAGAATTGTATATAATTTAAAAGAGACATTTTTATTGTAAAGTTATACATAAGAATTGTATACAAATTTAAAAGAGTCATTTTTATCGTCATGTTATACATTGAAATTATATACAAATAAAAAACATTTCTTTTTATTTGTTAAAGTTACAAATAGAAATTGCATACAAATAAAAATAATAAAAGCTATCTTTTTATTTATCATTAGCGACATTGTCATGTAAATAAATTACATTTTATTTGACATTAGAAATGTAGAAAATATCATGTAAATAAATTACATTTTGTTTGACATTAGAAACATGTAGTGAATTAATGTAAATAAATTACATTTTATTTGACATTAGAATTGTAGAAATTGTCATGTAAATAAATTACATTTTGTTTGACATTAGAAACATGTAGTGAATTAATGTAAATAAATTACATTTTATTTGACATTAGAAATGTAGAAAATGTCATGTAAATAAATTACATTTTGTTTGACATTAGAAACATGTAGCGAATCATTGTAAATAAAATACATATTTATTTGACATTAGAAACATGTTGTGAATTAATGTAAATAAAATATATATTTAGCATTAGAAACATGTAGAAACAAATAAAATACATTTTTATTTGATATTATAAACATGTAGAAATGTATGTAAATAAAATATATTTTTATTTGATATTATAAATATGTAGAAATGTTATGCAAATAAAACATTCTTTTATTTGGCATGTTATATGCGTTAGTGGAATCATCAAATGATTTATATTTATATATAATTATATACATATAAATTAAATTAAAACTAAACGAATCATGCACGGTAGTTTGCGTTTCGGAATCGTTATTTAAACGATTATACCAAAAGATCCAACCGTCGGATTTTCCTAAAACTGGAACCATTAGGTTCACTTTGGGAAGATCTTTCCAACGATATAAAGTTCATTAAAATCCAACGGTTAGATTTTGAGGAATATGTAAATCAAATTTGGGTAAAAACTACGCCAGGGAGGCCTATTGACCCGAAGCGTCGTTAAATTAAATTGGACTATTTTTATATAAATAAAAATAGCGATAAATCATTATAAAATAATATTAACGATATGAAATAGTTTAAATTATATATATTCGAGAATTATTTGAAAAGACCGAGTTCAATCTCATTTCAAATAATTATACGACGATTTAAATCGAAGATATTGAAGACGGTGTTTGAAGACTGGCGATCTTCACATCAAATGGACAACTACTGATGCCTTTTATTGGAGTTGCTACCTTGAAAGGGTTACAATGGTAGTTGTCTGGAAGTACTTGTTGATTGTCTGGATAAGCGAGCACCTCTCTTCTATATTGGACATACGGGACGAGGAATAAGGCGTCTCCGGTTTCGTTCAGACCCAGAACGGACTTGTAAATAGATGTGTGTCTGACATTGGATTTCATTCTACGTGAACTGATTTCTATTTAATATATATCTGTTTAGTGGCGGAGAATTTATTCTCTTGCTTAACACCCTTCTTCGAGACGCACGAACTCAGAGGTTATATATTGATAGTTATCGGTCGCATGGTGTGGATTGTCAATGTGGCATGCCAAGATGCAAATGATCAAGGCTTTTGTTGAAAAGCAGAGTCTTGTGGTTGATGATCAAAGCACATCTTATTTAGGCATAGCTTTGTGTATAAGCGTTACTTCGCGAGCCTCACACCCCGGTATAAGTCAAAAACGGGATAAGGACTGTAGGGAGTGCATGCGTTTCTTTCTAGCTAGAAGTGATGTCATGGTATGGAGCCCAGACATTTTTACTTATGTGTATGATAGATTTTATGAGGCTCCTCAGATATATTGATTGATAGTGGCCAATTGATAGGTCCAATAGGACCGGAAAACATATTGTTCACGGATAATTAATCCACTAAAGTATTTGTGGACCGGCCCTATCGCATCCAAGGGTTCGCCAACATCTGAATCTTGAGGCATTTGCTAGAGTGCCTCGAATCTGTGAGGAGCCATCCCTAGCCTCGACTCATGATTGAAAACCAATCTCCAATACGACATTACAGTTTTGACTATAAATCTATATATGGTGACATAGTAGGATAGGGTGCTATATCGTCTAGGATTGCTACTTTTAATTTTAAAGTATTTTAAAACTGATTAGACACTAATAATAATATTAAATATTATTTTATACGTATCAAGCATGTTTGATCATTATAAGGTAAAACTCTATCCTCCGATTTGTGTTGCATTGTGTGATGGGACTTGATTCTTATAATGATTTCATTTTCTAAAAAACATTGCGTTGTTTTTAAAAAGATTTATTTAATTTATGCACTGGCAATCCAATGGAGTAAACTCGTTCTGCGTTAGCGGCGTGGTCCTGTGATTAGCCTTATTGTTAGATAAGTTAAGAAAGATTTCTCATATTAGTTCCATGACTGACACGTAGTCTGTTCCACTTGCAAACTCGGGTGCCCATATTTTCCACATGGGCAGTCGAGTAGCTTATTTTGCAGATATATTGAGCAGGAATCAGGATCGAAGCTTAAAGCCATGTCCAGAGCATTGATAGTCTTCCGCTGTGTTGGTTAATTTGTCCCGTTGCATTGTACTAAAATTATTGTAAATTATCTTCCGCTGTATTTTATTCGATGTACTCTGACATTCTGCACTCTGATGTAACATTATTATAATGTTTATAAAAGTCTTCTGTTATTTTTTCTGATGTGTTGTATGCCCAAAGTTAGCGTATGCGGGTTTCGAACGGTCTTGGTCGGTTTAGCGATCGATTAGGTCTGGGCAAAATCCGTGTCGTTACAGTTGGTATTAGAGCTTTGGTTTACTCAAATCTTTGGGGGTACAACTCGTTAGAACTGAACAAATGACTCATCAGAGGTATGATTAGAAATATCCTATAAAAGAATACTCATTAGAGAATGGATCAGCAGTATCCTAGAATGAGAAAACTCGTTAAAGATGGGGTTAGAAATGCCCTAGAATGAGTTGAGAGTGACAAATTTATAATTAACGTATTTGTGATTATATATATATATATAATCCGATCTTAGAAAATATGATTTTTGAATATATAAAACGTATATATAATTGAAAAGTTAATCAATTAATAAAGTTATTGAAACCAATATAAAAAAATGAAAGTTGAGTCGGTTAATTAAACAACTTTCAACTTTGTTCCTTTTCGAGGACGAAAAGATTTTAAATGGGGGCGATTGTAACAACCTGGAATTTTGGAACCAATTTAAAAATTTAATTTTAGAAATTTCAATGGTTTTGAATATTTAAAATAATTTATTTTAAATAATAACGACTAAAAATTTATTTTAGTCGAAGTTAGAATGAATATATTTATTTCAATTATAAAACGAGCCTAAAATGGCGCGGTAGTTTGAAAATTTGAATTTGAACTTTGACTGAATGTACAGGATTCAAAATAAATCAGATTTTAGTAAAACCAATAATATTTAAATCTTTTTAAAAATATCATTCTAACGGATGTGAAAAATTGAAATTTCATAGCGGAAATAAAAAGTTATGGCCAGTTAAATATTCAGAATAGTCGCTATGGAATTTATATATATATATATATATATATATTTTAATATAACAAATATTCATTTTATAAATGACCTCCGTTTTCGATGAAACCACTTTGGTTAGATCCAGAATATCAAATTATTGCAAGATTCCAATTTTCATAATTTTTGGAATTAATATGTGAGCGTGGTAAATCAAAACGTGTTTTGTCAATTTTAGTCAATTTGGATCGACCAGAAAATAGCCATTTTTCAAATGATCTCCAAATTCGACGAAATTAATTTTGTTAGGACCATATCATCAAGACATGGCTATATTTATTTTTCGGGAATTTTTGGAGTCAGTATGTGGCCCTGGTAAATTAAAATGTACGATCAAATTTAATATTAAAATGTTTTATATTTTAATTTAAAGAAAAATGTGCTGAAACGATCGAATGGGCTGATGAGACCTAGCCCACTGTGTCCGAAATGGGGGTATTTGGCTAGTGGCAACATTAGTTGGGCTGAATTTGGAGCTATTAGAAATTAATGGGTTTTTTGTGAACTAGAAAATTAATAATATTTTATTATAAATATACACTAATCAAAACCCCAAAACCCTAATTTCATTTTAACCTAGCCTCCAGGTCCTTTTAGATGGCCGATATTTTACCAAAATGAACCCCAAAATTCTCTCGATCCAACACAAATTAAAATCTAGTTTCAATACATAAATTAGAGAGCTTCTGCAGCTCTTCTATATGGTAGGGTGATGATGGGATTTCGTGTGGTGTTTGGTCTGAATTTCTCGCTCAAAGTGTGTGCGTTCGAGCTAGTTTTGAAGATCATTTGGGGATTTGAGTTTACTGAGGAGGCTGGTGATAGGAGAGGGTGGTCGGCTCATCGACGGTGAAGGGCCGGATTGAACTCCGGTGGCACGATTCTCGGCGCGTCGATGGGTTTGTAAGTGGAGCGATGGGTTTGAGCAAACAGAAAGGCATGGGGAGGAAGATAATTAGGTGGTGATTAATTAATTTATTAATTCATTAAGGAATTAATAGTTTATTTAAATTACACAAACTTTAAAAATTAATATCTTTTTATCTGGTGATCAGAATCGAACGAAACAAATTGCTTGGAATCACAATGGCGATATCTACAACATGGAACAAACCGGGACTGAAACAAAGGCCGTATGGATTTTGATAAAATTGAACATATGTTTGATTTTATTAAAAAAAACCATTTTATCGAATTCTGAAACCGATTAAGGTGAGATTTCTTTTTGAATAATTAAAAATTAATTATTATCGTGTTTAGAAATTTCTTCAAATACGCTGTTCAATTCAGTTTGTTGTTAAACGTGATTTGATTTGGGTTGATTGATGCTGTTATGATGATCTGTTGATTTGATGGAATATTTTGTTGAATTAGATTATTGTCAAAATAAAATTGACAAAATAAAATTGTCATTTTTGTTGAAATTAGAATTGAAAAAATAAAATTGTCATTTTTGCTGAAATTAGAATTGACAAAATAAAATTGTCATTTTTGTTGAATTGGAATTGTCAAAAATAAAACTGTCATTTTCGTTGAATTAGAATTGTCAAAAATAAAATTGTCATTTTTGTTGAATTAGAATTGTCAAAAATAAAATTGTCATCTTTGTTGAATTAGAATTGTCAAAAATAAAATTGTCATTTTTGTTGAATTAGAATTGACAAAATAAAATTGTCATTTTTGTAGAATTAGAATTATCAAAAATAAAATTGTTTTTGTTGAAATTAGAATTGACAAAATAAAATTGTCGTCTTTGTTGAAGTTAGAAATGACAAAATAAAATTGCCATTTTTGTTTAAATTAGAATTGTCATTTTTGTTGAAATTAGAATTGACAATTTAAAATATTATTTTTTATTGAAATAGAATTGTGAAAACAAAAGTTATAATTTTTATTCATTTTGTTAAAATGGAATTGTTAACAAATTGAAGTTATCATTTTTATTCATTTTGTTGAAATGGAATTGTTAACAAAATGAAGTTATCATTTTTATTCATTTTGTTGAAATATAATTGTAAATAAAATGAAGTTATCATATTTATTCATTTTGTTAAAATAGAATTGTTGACAAAATGAGGTTATCATTTTTATTCATTTTGTTAAAAATGAACTGTTAACAAAATGAGTTACCGTTTTTTTAATCATTTTGTTGAAATAGAATTGTCAACAAAATAAAAGAATCATTTTTAATTGTTTTGTTGAAATAGAATTGTCAACAAAATACAAGAATCATTTTTAATCATTTTGTTGAAATAGAATTGTCAACAAAATAAGTTATCATTTTTAATTGTTTTGTTGAAATAGAATTGTCAACAAAATACAAGAATCATTTTTAATCATTTAGTTGAAATAGAACTGTCAACAAATAAGTTAACATTTTTAATTGTTTTGGATGAAATGGAATTGTCAACAAAATAAGTTATCATTTTTAATTGTTTTGGTTGAAATGGAATTGTCAACAAAATAAAGGAATCATTTTTTATCATTTTGTTGAAATAGAATAGTCAACAAAATAAAAGAATCATTTTTAATGGTTTTGTTGAAATAGAATTGTCAACAAAATAAAGTATCATTTTTTTTCATTTTGGGTTGAAATAGAATGGTCAACAAAATAAAAATACCATTTATTGTTATACATTAGAATTTGTATACAAATTAAAGAGAAATTTTTATTGTTAAATTATACATTAGAATTTGTATGCAAATTAAAGAGACATTTTTATTGTCATGTTATACATTAGAATTGTATACAATTTAAAAGAGACATTTTTATTTGTTGATTATACATTAGAATTTGTATACAAATTAATGAGACATTTTTATTATCAAGTTATACATTAGAATTGTTTACAATTTAAAAGAGTCATTTTTATTGTCAAATTATACATCAGAATTTATATAAAAAATTAAAGAGACATTTTTATTTTCAAGTTATACATTAGAATTGTATACAATTTAAAAGAGACATTTTTATTGTCAAGTTATACATTAGAATTATATACAAATTTAAAAGAGACATTTTTATCGTCATGTTATACATTGAAATTATATACAAATAAAAAACATTTCTTTTTTATTGTTAAAGTTGCAAATATAAGTTGCATACAAATAATAATAATAAAAGTTGTCTTTTTATTTATCATTAGCGACATTTTCATGTAAATAAATTACATTTTATTTGACATTAGAAATGTAGAAAATGTCCTGTAAATAAATTATATTTTGTTTGACATTAGAAACATGTAGTTAATTAATGTAAATAAATTACATTTTATTTGACATTAGAAATGTAGAAAATGTCATGTAAATAAATTACATTTTGTTTGACATTAGAAACATGTAGTGAATTAATGTAAATAAATTACATTTTATTTGATATTAGAATTGTAGAAAATATCATGTAAATAAATTACATTTTGTTTGACATTAGAAACATGTAGTGAATTAATGTAAATAAATTACATTTTATTTGACATTAGAAATATAGAAAATGTCATGTAAATAAATTACATTTTGTTTGACATTAGAAACATGTAGTGAATTAATGTAAATAAAATACATATTTATTTGACATTAGTAACATGTAGCGAATTAATTGTAAGTAAAATATATATTTATTTGGCATTATAAACATGTAGAAATGTATTCAAATAAAATATATTTTTATTTGATATTATAAAAATGTAGAAATGTATGCAAATAAAATACATTTTTATTTGATATTAAAAATATGCAGATATGTTATGCAAATAAAACATTCTTTTATTTGGCGTGTTAAACGCGTTTGTGGAATCATCGAATGATTTATATTTATATATAATTTTATATACATAATTATAAATTAAAATTAAAGAATCGCGCGCGGTAGTTCGCGTTTCAGAATCGTAACTTTAAACGGTTATACCAAAAGATCTGACCGTCGGATTTTCCAAAAACTGGAACCGTTAGGTCTGCTTTGGGAAGATCTACGATATAAAGTTCGTTAAAATCCAACGGTTAGATTTTGAGGAATATGTAAATCAAATTTGGGTAAAATTAGCACTAGGGCCGCCTATTGACGCGAAGCGTCGCTAAATTAAATTAGACTATTTTTATATGAATAAAAATAGCGATAAATCATTATAAAATAATATTAACGATATGAAATGATTTAAATTATATGTATTCGAGAAATATTTGAAAAGACCGAGTTCAATCTCATTTCAAATAATTATACGATGATTTAAATCGAAGATATTGAAGACGGTGTTTGCAGACCGGCGATATTAACATCGAATGGACAACTACTGATGCCTTTGATTGGAGTTGCTGCCTTGAAAAGGTTACAGTGGTAGTTGTTTGGACGTACTTTGTTGATTGTCCGGATAAGCGAGCACCTCTCTTCCGTATTGGACATACAGGACGAGGAATAAGGTGTCTCCGGTTTAGTTCAGAACCAGAATGGACTTGTAAATGTATATATGTCTGACATTGAATTTCATTCTATGTGAACTGATTTCTATTTAATATATATCTGTTTGGTGGAGGAGAATTTATTCTCTTGCTTAACACCCTTCTCTGAGACGCACGAGCTCAAAGGTTATATATTGATAGTTATCGGCCGCATGGCATGGATTGTCAATGTGGCATGCCTTGATGCAAATGATCAAGGCTTTTGTTGAAGAGCAGAGCCTTGTGGTTGATGATCAAAGCACAACTTATTTAGGCATAGCTTTGTGTATAAACGTTACTTCGCGATCCTCATACCCCGGTATGAGTAAAAAACGGGATAAGGACCGTAGGGAGTGCATGCGTTTCTTTCTAACTAGAAGTGGTGTCATGGTATGGAGCCCGGACATTTTTACTTATGTGGATGATGGATTTTATGAGGCGCCTCGGATATATTGGTAGATAGTGGCCAATTGATAGGTCCAATAGGACCGAGAAATGTATTGTTCAGGAATAATTAATCCACTAAAGTATTTGTGGATCGACCCTACCGCATCCAAGGGTTCGCTAGCGTCCAAATCCTGAGGCATTTGCTAGAGTGTCTCGAATCGGCGAGGATTCATCCCTAGCCTCGACTCATGATGGAAACCCAATCTCCAATACGACATTACGGTTTTGATTGTAAATCTATATATGGAGACATAGTAGGATGGGGTACTATGCCATCTAGGATTGATACATTTACTTTGAAAGTATTTTAAAACTGATTAGGCACTAATAATAATATTAAATATTATTTTATACGTATCAAGCATGTTTGATCATTATAAGGCAAAACTCTATCCTCCGGTTTGCGTTGCATTGTGTGATGGGACTTGAGTCTTATAATGATTTAATTTTCTAAAAAGCATTGCCTTGTTTTTAAAAAGATTTATTTAATTTATGCACTGGCAATCCAATGGAGTAAACCCATTCTGCGTTAGCGGCGTGGTCCTGTGATTAGCCTTATTGTTAGATAAGTTAAGAAAGATTTCTCATACCAGTCCCATGACTGACTCGTAGTTTGTTTCACTTGCAAACTCGAGTGCCCATATTTTCCATACGGGCAGTCGAGTATCTTATTTTGCAAATATATTGAGCATGATTCTGGATTGAAGCTTAAAGCTGTGTCCGGAGCATTGATAGTCTTCCGCTGTGTTGGTTTATTTGTTCCGCTGCATTGTATTAAAATTATTGTAAATTATCTTTTGCTGTATTTTATTCGATGTACTCTAATATTTCGTACTCTGATGTAACATTATTATAATGTTTATAAAAGTCTTCTGTTATTTGTTCTGATGTGTTGTACGCTTAAAGTTAGCGTATGCGGGTTTCGAATGGTCTTACTCAGTTTAACGATCGATTAGGTCTGGGTAAAATCCGTGTCGTTACAATACCATACACTATGCAAGTCATATTACTTTTATCAGCCCGTTATATTTTCCAATAGTAAACTTCTGATTGCAAACATCCAAATGTAAATTTTGGGTTTGTTATCTCACATTTCCAAGAATAAATTCTTGATAACAGAATGGGTAAATAAGAATACTGGACATCCCATTCAATGTTGGTAGGAGTATATTAAGCTTTAAAACCATATAATTCCACACGGATACATATTTGAGTTTGCACATTAAGCATAATTAGGTGTATAAAAGTTCATAATTTGGAATTTGTACCCAAGCTCTATTCATTAAGAAAGTTTATGCTTCCTCTTGCATCACTATTTTGGGTTATACGAAACTAATGTTGAAACCTTCCTAATGATTCTTGAGTTGCAGATAAGCTATGCAGGAACTATAGGATTTGTCCTAAAGAGCAAAAGCTTTTTTATACTAGGAGGGCCAAATGTTAACACCAAAATTTTCACCGACAAAATATAAAGAAGCAGGAGATCCAAAGCAATAAGAGCAAAGGGTTTCGAGCAGCGAAACCTGAACCATGAAGAAAAGGACCTTGAATGAGGCTAAGGTGCTAGAAGGGTCCAAAATTCAAAACCGACCGCAAGAAGGGTCAAGTTGTGGTCAAGCATCAACGTCAAGTATTGGTGGAAAAGAGATGTTAGGCTCATGTCTGCATCATAGAGAAGGACCGAAAGTCCCTAATCCGGTACCAGAACAAAAGGGTGTCGGTCCTACATAGACAACAGAAGAATAGAGGAAGAAATAACAATAAGTCAAAGCAATGAGTTGGTGTCGATACGAAAGGAAAATACCGGCAGTACAGTACCGTTACCGAAGGAAATTAGTAAAGGCACATCTCTTAAAGCATACCACATAAAACCATTAACGAATAGAAAGCTGTCGGCACTACTTAGTTCAACACAAACACTAACATTTGAAGAAAGTTTATAAGTCATCCGAAAGGGGTTATAGATGAAGCTATTGTGAGATCAAGACCAAAACCATGGGTTATCGGAAGAAGAAGGGAGGTATTCACTCTAACATGCTTAGTTCTGATACCCATACCAACAAGCGAAGGCTATAGACTCGAAATCCAAGCTAGGAGGAAGCAAAGGGATACCAAAACCATCACCAGGAAACAACTTCAAAGTCGCCGAGAGATATGCCAGAGGTGTGTTGTCACAATGTCAAGCTCTCTAATTCCAAGACCAAGCTACCGAGAGGAATCCAGCGGAACCACCCCAGAAAGCCTGAGATTGATATTTCGAAGGCAAGAAGGCATCGATGAAGATACTCGATAAGATGAAAGGTGGCCGCAACCATTCTACCGGAACCGGAAGTCACAAGAGCGTCCGAAAATTTGTTAAAGCATCCAAAAGTGGCTTTTGCTGAGTTGATAGCAAAAGGAGGCCCAATTTGCCTATAAATAAGACACCAGGGGTCTCATTTTGGGGGACTTTTCCTCATTCCACAATTTCTCTCTCTCTCTCTCTCTCTCTCTCTCTCTCTCGTTTCTACGAGAGCTAACCCTAATTTATAAATCAATTGAGATATTTCTTATGTAACCTCCTCTATGAATAAAATCATCGAAGCCCTTAAAGTGGACGTAGGTTCAATCCGAAGAGAACCACTATAAATTTTCGTGTTCTTTACTATTTCGCATATTATATGATGTACTGTTGTGCTATGCTGTTAGTGCTTCTAAACCCAACCCTTTCAATGAATGCCTGACTACCTTGTGCTTCCTACACAGCAAAAGCCTTCTACACAAGCCTTACCCTTAATCTTAAATCCTTAAGATGTCCTTTCGCAATCCGTTTAGCCTCTTCACTTGTGTTGTGCTTAGGGAACCCTTATCCTAAGGTAATTGTTGTTTGTTAAGTCTCGCAAATGTGATACTCACCCCTTAAGGGAAGAGTAACTAATCTTTGTGCTTAAGACCTTGATATCTAGGAAATGGTGAATTAACTCAAGCTGGTGGGAACTAAATATCCCATTTCTCTTTTAGTTCCATCTCCTTAGGCCTATCTCCAGTGTTGAAGAAAAATATCGTTAACACCATTCATCAACTAGATGTCAAGAATGCCTTTTTAAATGGTCATCTTAATGAGACAGTCAATATACATTAGCCCATGGGGTTTCGAGACATCCATATCATGTTTGTTTGCTAGAAAATTCTCTATATGGTTTAAAACATTCTCCTTGGTATTGGTATCAGTGATTTGCAGACTTCATTGCATCCATTGGATTTACTCACAGTAAATCTGATCACTCTTCATTCATTTATAGATAAGGTTCGGATATGGCATATATATTGTTGTATGTTGATGACATAATTCTTACTGCTTCTTCAAATTGTTTGCGTAATTCTTTCATTGCTATTTTGAGTTTAGAATTTGCAATGAAGGATCTTGGTCAGTTAATGTTTTTTTGGGTATTGCTATTACTCGTCTTGCAAATGGCCTATTTCTATCTCAGAAAAAGTATGCTACGGATATCATTGACAGAGATGAAATGTCTAATTGTAGTCCTTGACCTACTCATATTGACACTAAATCTAAACTTAGTGCTACAAAAGATGCCCCCGCATGAGGATCCTACTAAGTATCATCGCCTTGCTGGTGCTCTTCAGTATCTCACCTTCACAAGGCCTGATATTTCATATGTAGTACAACAAGTGTGCTTTCATATGCATGATCCAAAAGTTGAGCACATGACTGCTCTCAAGTGCATCTTGCGCTATATTCAGGGTACATTATCTTATGGTTTGCATCTGTATAAGTCTTCTTTTGACAAACTCGTCACCTATACCAATGCTGATTGGGGTGGATGCCTGGATACTGGACGCTCCACCTCAGGTTATTGTGTATTTCTTAGAGATATTCTTATTTTTTTGGTCCTCTAAATGTGAAACGACCCGAACTTCCCCGGTGAGGAAAGCCTGGATTGAGTCCATAAAGTTCAATTTTCGTTCGAACCCCAAATTGGGCCCAACGATTGTCGCCCCTAGCTAATTACTCTCATTCCAAACACAATGGGATATGTTTCGCAAGCCAATTCGATCGTTACGATCTGTTTTTCGTTAAAATCAACGTATAACTCTATATATTAATTTTGAACGCACATTTCAATTTACTGGGGCCACATACTAGCCAGAAAAATTCCAAAAAAATATTTTCTAGCTTTGTATTAACGATACGGTCCTAACAAAACTAGTTTCGTCGAATTCTGAGACCGTTTGAAAAATGGCCATTTTCCAGTCGATTAAAATCAACTAAAACTGGTCAAACGCCTTTTCCTTTGCCACGCCCACATATTGATTCGAAAAATTACGAAAATTGGAATCTAGCAATAACTTGACATCCCGGATCCAACAAAAGTGGTTTCATCGAAATCCGAGGTCGTTTGCAAAATGTCTATTTTTAAGGGCCAGAATTCCATAGCGACTATTATGAATTTTCATTTGGACATAACTTTTGATTCCCGCTATGAAATTTCAATTTTTCGGATTCGTTGGAAAGATATTCTCAATTAGATTCTAATATTTTTGGTTTCGCTAAATTCCAGTTTATTTTGAATCCTGTACATTCATTTGAAGTTTGAAATCCAATTTTCAAACTACTGCGCCATTTTCAATTCCTTTTATAATTAAAATAAATATTTATATTCTAACGACGATCTATATAATATATACGTTCGAATTCTATTCAAAATAAATTTCTCGTTGATATTATTTAAAATAACTCATTTTAAATAATCAAAATTCGTTAAAATTTCCAAAATAAAAATTTTAAATTGGCTCGGATTTCCGGGTTGTTACAATCTCCCCCACTTAAAAATTTTCGTCCCCGAAAAGGAACGAAGCTGAAAGTTGTTTAACAAATCAAATCAACTTTCATTATTTTCACTACGGCTTAAGTTCTCCAACTTTTCAGTTTCTAAGAACTTTTCAAGTTTTTCAAAAATTTGGCTAACACCCTAAATTTTCGAAAAATTTCGCCATAACCTCCCCTGCACCGGGAGCACCGGGAAAATCCTGAAATTACCATACAGGCCCTCTGATCTCAAAAAGAAAAAGAAAAAGCCAATCGGCTCATAAAATCATCATCACCCAAACAAAACAGCAAATTATGGTAAACATGTACCTATTTGTCGGGCAAACAATTTTATTCTTCTGCTCTAGCCTCCTTGCTATGATCTGTTCAATGTAAGTACATGTACATGCATGCAAATGCGACTAATTTTCATTACAATTCACTATTTGGTTCAATTGGCTATATGGCTCAAATTTTAATTAATCAACCAATAATCACACAACACAACCATCAATCAATAAGTTGATTAGCTTTTCAAATTCATAACTTTGATACATAGTCAAAAAATCAGATTTTTGATGTCAAATCACAACAACAGGCCCTATCTAGTTTCAGTTCTCACACCGGTCAATTGGAAATATATAGAAATTTCACTTTCGAAACTCGAAAATAAATACTGGCGATGGTGCCCCGTCACCAGAATTATCCCCGGGCACTAGAGTGTGATTCTATAACCATCCAATACATTAAAACTTTGAATACACGTTTGCAAGACATATATGCAAAATCTTTATATATTGGATTATCCAAATCAATTTAAAATAAATAATCAAATACGAATAATTGATTTAAATTTTCAAAATAAAAATTATTTTCATTTTAAAAATATACCCTTCACACTCGTTCTGGGATACTACTGATCCTATCTCTAACGAGTCATCCCCATTGGATATTACTAATCCAATTTTTGATGAATTCTTTCGTATGGTTATACTGTGTCTTGTTCTCTGAGCTTGTAAACTAAAGCTCTGATACCACGCTAAAACGACCCGAACTTCCCCGGTGAGGAAAGCCTGGATTGAGTCCATAAAGTTCAATTTTCGTTCGAACCCCAATTTGGGCCCAACGACTGTCGCCCCCAGCTAATTACCCCCATTCCGAACACAATGGGATATGTTTCGCAAGCCAATTCGATCATTACGATCTGTTTTCGTTAAAATCAACATATAACTCTATATATTGATTTTGAACGCACATTTCAATTTACGGGGGCCACATACTAGCTAGAAAAATTCCAGAAAAATATTTTATAGCTTTGTATTGACGATACGGTCCTAACAAAACTAGTTTCGTCGAATTCTGAGACCGTTTGAAAAATGGTCATTTTCCAGTCGATTAAAATCAACTAAAACTGGTCAAACGCGTTTTCCTTTGCCACGCCCACATATTAAATCAAAAAATTATGAAAATTGGAATCTAGCAATAAGTTGACATCCCGGATCCAACAAAAGTGGTTTCGTCGAAATCCGAGGTCGTTTGCAAAATGTCTATTTTTAAGGGCCAGAATTCCATAGCGACTATTCTGAATTTTCATTTGGACATAACTTTTGATTCCCGCTATGAAATTTCAATTTTTCGGATTCGTTAGAAAGATATTCTCAATTAGATTCTAATATTTTTGGTTTTGCTAAATTCCAGTTTATTTTGAATCCTGTACATTCATTTGAAGTTTGAAATCGAATTTTCAAACTACCGCGCCATTTTCAATTCCTTTTATAATTAAAATAAATATTTATATTCTAACGACGATCTATATAATATATACGTTCGAATTCTATTCAAATTAAATTTCTCGTCAATATTATTTAAAATAACTCATTTTAAATAATCAAAATTCGTTAAAATTGCCAAAATAAAAATTTTAAATTGGCTCGGATTTCCGGGTTGTTACAAAATGTCAGTCTACATTATCTCGTTCTAGTGCAGAAGTTGAGTATAGAGGAGTTAATGTTGTCTCTGACTCCCGTTGGATCAGAAATTTGTTATTAGAGTTGCATGTTCCCATTCAGAAAGTCACCCTGGTTTATTGTGACAATGCAAATGCGATCTACTTATCTGGTAATCCAGTTCAGCGTCAACGCACTAAACACATTGAGATGGACATTCATTTTGTCCGTGAAAAGGTAGCTAACGGCAAAGTTTGAGTCGTTCATGTCTCATCCCATTATTAGATTGATGATATTTTACAAAAGGCCTTCCACGTGTACTATTTGATGAATTTTGGGGCAACCTCAACTTCCGACAACGTCCTACTTCGACCGTGGGGGAGTGCTAGAATATTTGATATATGTCATTTTTGTTAATATATACGAGTGTATACGCATGTCCAGGTGGACCTGCATTTGATTGTTGAGTCATATTTTATAGCATAGCTATTTAAAAATATGAAAATAAAATTGGTGAAATGATTACTACCATATCAACACATTCAGATATAGCCAACGCATTTGAATTGCCTCATGAATTTGTTCAACGTACAGGGATAGTCAAATCCAACTTATAACAAACAATAATATTTTATGTACCAACTTAAGTTTAAACCGATTATTTTGTCAACTACTTTGTTCATGAGCGTATGTCAAGTAAATTTATCGATGCTTTCTCTACGTATTTCGACATTATATTGATACTCAGTGTATATACATTTATCATGTACATTTAAATAAATGATAATCATGTGAAGGTAATAATGTTTCTTTTTCTATCTTATTAGGTTTTATACATATTATCCCTGCTATGATCAACGCTTTAAATTTCAGAGCTTTCACCTAATGGCATAATCTACATTGATTATGCTATTTGCATATATGGAGAATATTTATAACTTTTTTTCGCATATATCATTCCACTCTAAAACTTCATTGCACATCTTCTTTTTTACACACATTTTAATTTTCCATAAACGGAAATACTACAATGTATTTTGGCTTTCTGTTTAGTTAGCAAGTATAAGCATATGGCATTGATAAAGCATATTTACGTAATGAGACGTGATCCAATGCAAGGTTTTTGAGCTACGTCGCTTTTAGGAATTAGTTTTTTTTTAATTAAATTATATGTTAAGAGGTTGTGGAACTGGAACACTTCAAAATGATAACAATTTCATTTGGTCTCAAGTTAAGTGTAGATAATATATGTATCAACTTGTTGTAAACATCATTTGATAGATTATATCTGATCTTTCATCTTTAAAAAGCCTACAATTATGATTCAGAAATGATAAAGTTCAATATAGTTTTCATATATCATAGCCAATTTTGTAGTAAATTATGACTGTACTCTCCCTTGCATAAATAAGCATTAATTTCTGCATTTCTATTACATTTTTGCTTGAATTTGTGCTTTGTACACCCTGTAAAGCTAATATTCTCGGACATTTTGTCCAGTGTTGCAGGAAACTTGCCTCTCTTTAATTCTATTTTGCATGGTCTTGCAGAAATTTCTTTTTGTTCGAAAGGTAAATTATCAACTAGTCGTACCACTGAGTTTCAAATTTTGCTCGTTATTCATCTTTAGAGAAGGCAGTTGAAAATATAATAATGGCCAAATGAAATAGAAATATGGTAAGAACATACTGAATATAGGATATATACGGAAGCAACTTCTCATTTTATTTATGGCTTATAGCTGATCCTCTGTACCCGACATTGTTTGTTCCCATGAACCCAACCAATCAAAATCCCTAATTTTCACTTTTTTACAATTAAATCAAATGAAAAAAGAGGATTTAATTGTAAAAAGGTGGAATTCAGGGGATGCTAATAGGTTGGATATAGAGGGACAGACTATTTTGGGTACAGGTGATTTTATTTGAAATATACATGGCTCAGCATTCATCCTATTAGCAAACAGACTACAACCACAAATATATCATAAAAATTCTCTTTCTTGTTGCTAGTCCTAACACTTTGGCCAGCGGTTGGAGCTCTTTACACCAACTTCAAAAAATTACCTTTTCCATTGAGAATAGTCACATGCATGAGTCATATTCATCAGAAATTGGGCACCTTTCGGCTTACCTAAGGCCAATGATTGCAATATCAAAATTACACGATGAAGAGATAGTTTAAACCCAAAGTGCATACAGTTTTCAGTTTGACTATTCAAACACAAATCATGAATCAAACTATCAAAACCAATGAACTAGAGAAGCATATAGAAAAAAAATACCTATGTGCATGTTATCACTCTTTATATTAGATCAACTGACTGTAATATAGCTAATTCTCAATCAATTGATATCACAAACATAAGCAAAGCATTTTCCTACCTTTTCTTATTCTGACACTTCCAGGTTGATAGAAATAATTAAACATAAATTTTCCAATTTAGTGATCTTATTTTAACATGTAACTAAATTTATATCTGATGTTAAATTTAAGATATAGCCTAAACACAGAAAACCTACCTAAGTATGTACTTCTCTATAGCTATTGTTAGATACTTCCATTTAAAGAATTTCTAAACGCTATTTCAGAAAATCGTCTTTGTGCATATTATCACCCAGTTGAGCTTGATATAGACAACTCTTAGTAGGGATGTAAACGGATACTTTCGGATGCGGATAGTGCCATATCTACATCCGCATTCGCATCCAAAACCATTTTCGGATATCGGATATCCGCATCCGCGGATACGGACGAATATTGGATAATTATCCGCTCTGCCAATGGCCGATAAATCAATAAAAATAAATGTTTTTTTTTAGCTTACTATTAAGATTTTTCAACCTAACTAATTTCTAAAATGCCAAAAATAAATAAATATGATGATAATAAATGATTTTGAGCAATCAACATGCATTTAGTACACTTTCAAATTTACAAAACAATAAATTACTATATTTAATTATGTTAAAATACACATAATTTAGGCTATAATCATAAAAATAAGCGGATGGATAATTTTCGGATGCGGATATGGCTATTTCCATATCTGCATTCGCTTTTCCGGATATCAGATATTTATCCACCTTTCGGATATGAATGCAGACGGATTTCAGATTTTTCGGGTATTCATTGACACCCCTAACTCTCAGTTAATATATATATATATATATATATATATATATATATATCAACACGATTTTCTATCTTTCCATATTTTAGCATTCCCAGGTACGCTCAGTCCAAAGTAGAAAGTGTTGATCAAATTGTAACTTCAAATGCAGTTCAAACAAAAGAAAATGCCGCCGTGTTTGGGAAACCGTTGTGTACATAATATGGGTTATGAACTATAATCTACCTAAGTATCTTTAACAACAATTTTTGCAATAGTTTTGAGATTCCTTCCTCAGGGATACTTAATTCTTGACCCTAATTGATGATATATTATTTATTACATCGTATTCTAAGATAATCATCAAATATGTTTCCTTTTATTTATGAGTTATATTAGGATTGTATTATTTATGAGCTATATTAGGATTGCATTGATTATGAGTTATATTAGGATTGTATTAATTTGGTATAGATTCAAATATGCTCTAGAATATTCTATTCTAGAATGCTCTCTCCTATCTATGAATATGTAATTATGTAATTATGTAATAAAGAAATACAATTCTATTTTCTGTTTTCACGTGTTATCAGAGCACCATTAAATAAAATTACACTCCGGTCTTTCTCAATCTCTTATCATGGCTAATGATAACAATCCTCCTACTGTTTCTATCAGAGCTGATCCTTATGCTATCCATCACTCTGATAGTCCCTCTACTGTTCTTGTCACACCTCTCTTAACTGGTGATAATTATGTCTCTTGGAGTCGTGCCATTACAATGGCGTTACGAGCCAAGAGCAAATTTGGTTTCGTCGACGGTTCCATACCGATCCTAACGGTGGAAACCGACATTGTCAATTGGTGTCGTTGCAACGATCTTGTTGGCAGCTGGATACTCAATTCTGTATCTCCGGAAATCAGGCCAAGTATTCTCTATGCCGACAGCGCCGCCCAGAAATGGATGGATCTCAAAGAGCGCTTTTCTCAGTCTAATGCGCCAAAGATATATTAGTTAAAACTCTCTATCTCCTCACTCAAACAAGAAGGTATGAGTGTTTCATTGTACTTCACCCAACTTAAATCTTTGTGGGATGAGTTGAGTAGCATTATTTCAATTGGTCCGTGTACTTGCGGAAATGGAAAGTGTATTATTGAACAGCAAAATCAGGATCGAGCCATGGAGTTTCTTCAAGGACTGCATGATAGTTTCTCTGCTGTGTGTAGTCAGATTCTCCCTATGGAGCCATTTCCGTCCATTCAGCGGATTTACAATCTTGTCCGTCAAGAAGAGAAGCAACTAGAGTTGAATATTCAATCAACCCCAGCTGTTGAGTCTGATGCCTTCCAAGCTTCAAAGCCACCATATTGTGGGCTGCCAAAGAGGCAACGTCCATTCTACGATCACTGCAACCGATATGGACATAATCGAGATAAATGCTATCAACGGCATGGCTTCCCAAGCAAGCAAGAAAAGCGCACAGCTGAACATGGATCAACCTCTCATGCCGTGCCAAATAATCATCTGACAACTCAACAGTACAACAAGTTGCTTGCTCTCTTATCCAAAGTCGAAGTTGGTGAACTCTCGGCTAACTTAGCAGGTACAATTCTGTCTTGTATGTCTTCTTGTTGGATTATAGATTCAGGTGCATCAAATCATATATGCACATCACTTTCATTTTTTTTTTTGCATATGTTCCATTGCAAAAACATAAGTCTGTTCAATTACCTGATGGCACTTTTCCATCAGTGACTCACATTGGGATTGTTAAACATTCAAAATCCCTTATTCTCAAAGATGTATTTTTTATCCCATCATTCAAATTTAATTTATTATCTGTCTCACAATTAGCAAAACAACTTAATTGTGAAGTAATTTTTTCTAAATTTCAATGTCATTTTCAGGACCTGTTGACGAACAGGATGATTGGTCGGGGTAGAGTTCATTGTGGCCTTTACTACTTGGAGGATGTTTCCCATTTGAATTCATTTTTTTCATTTCAGCATTCAAATAATTTTGATCCTTGGTACTCTCGCCTTGGTCATCCTAGTAGTTCTCATTTTAAATTTCTTGTTAATAATTTTTCAGATATATCCGCGAATAATAAATTTATTTATGATGTTTGCCCACAAGCTAAGCAATGTCGTGGTTCATTTCCGCAAAGTGTATCTTGTTCTTCTGTATGTTTTGAATTATTACATGTTGATGTTTGGGGACCATTTAATGTTCCGTCTAAAAATGGTTCATGTTTTTTTCTTACCATTGCTGATGATTATTCAAGATGCAGTTGGGTCTATTTAATGAAATTCAAGTCTCAAACTTTTTATATGATAAAACATTTTTTTAATCAAGTTAATAGACAATTTGGACTGTCAATCTCCACTATACAATCTGGAGATGGTTTATTTTTATTCCACAACTTCAAGCTCTTCGATCTGACAATGGAACTGATTTTCTTTCAATAGGGTTTCCGAATTGGTTTTATTCTTATGGTATAATCTATCAACGAAGTTGCGTAGCCACTCCTCAACAAAACGAGATTGTGGAACGTAAACATCGACACTTGCTTGATGTTGCTCGTTCACTACGATTTCAAGCTAATCTTCCCCTCTCATTTTGGGGCGAATGTGTTCTCACCGTTGCATTTCTCATAAATAAATTACCCACACGTACTCTTAATTTCAAATCTCCTCATGAAGTTTTATTTGGAAATGTTCCGTCTTGTTCATCTTTATGTGTGTTTGGCAGTCTATTTTTTGCGAAAAATATGCATATTAAAAATAAATTTGATGCACAATGTAAGCCAAACATTTTTGTTGGTTACCCTTATGGTCAAAAAGGATATCGACTTTATGATCCTTATTCTCATCGCATAATATTCTCGCGTGATGTTATTTTTCATGAATCAGTTCTTCCGTATAAAAACATTTCAGATCATAGATCTAACGAAATTTCCATCACTCCACTAGATGATGATTTACCTACAAATTTTGCACCATTTCAAAATGTTTCATCAGTACCAACTAATATTTCTTCATCTAATACAACTGAAAATGGTGAAAATTCACTTCAAAATCATTCTCCAAATCTGATTCCAACAGAAATCGCTGATTCAAATCAGTCTCAGCAAACTAATAATAATTCTTCAATTATAATTCCCACGAATACTGCTGATTTAAATCGTCCTCAGGGAATTCGACGAAGGTCATTACATCTCAATGATTATGCCTGCAACGTCTCTCCTTCATCTACTTCTTTTCCTTTATCCAAGTATTTCTCTTTGGAAAAGTTTAGTCATTCTCATCATGTTTTTTATCCAAAATTATTAATCATGATGAACCTCAAACTTATTCTCAAGCAGTTCAATCTTTTGCTTGGCGTGATGCAATGTCTGTTGAAATTCGTGCTCTTGATGCAAACAAAACATGGTCTGTTTGCTCATTACCACCAAATAAAACACCAATTGGTTG
The DNA here is from genome assembly GCA_030737875.1 of Allium sativum. Taxonomy (NCBI): domain Eukaryota; kingdom Viridiplantae; phylum Streptophyta; class Magnoliopsida; order Asparagales; family Amaryllidaceae; genus Allium; species Allium sativum. Next base: position 481,605,784 of record CM060922.1, read on the forward strand.
CAAATGGGTATATAAAATTAAATATTGCTCTGATGGTTCTATTGAACGATATAAAGCACGTTTAGTAGCCATAGGTTACACCCATGTTGAAGGAATTGATTACCATGATACTTTTGCTCCGGTAGTAAAATTGGTCACCGTTCGTCTACTTCTTTCTATCGCTACAATTTAAAATTGGTCTCTTCATCAGTTAGACGTAAATAATGCTTTCCTCCAAGGTGATCTAAATGAGGAAGTTTATATGAAACTTCCTCCTGGTTTTCCTCATCATGGTAACAATCAAGTTTGTAAGCTCCATAAATCTATTTATGGACTTAAACAAGCTTCGCATCAATGGTTCCCTAAGTTTTCTTCTACTTTAATTCAACGTGGTTTTCGTCAATCTAATTCCAATTACAGTCTCTTTACATATATCCGTGATCATATTTCAGTATTTGTTCTTGTTTACGTAGATGATATTATCATTACAAGAAACAATGAATCTTTTATTTTCATGACAAAACAATTTCTCGCCAAATCTTTCTCCATTAAAGATCTTGGGCGTCTAAGTTATTTTCTTGGTATTGAAGTTTCTCGTTCCAAAAAGGGATTATTTTTATGTCAACGTAAGTACACACTTGACATATTAAAGGATTCAGGTATGCTTTGTTCTCGTACAACTCCAATTCCAATGGAACAACATTGTCGACTTCTTCCAGATGATGGCAATCCCTTGCTGATCCTTCTCTTTATCGACGACTCATCGGTCGTCTCTTATATCTTACAGTTACTCGTCCTGACATTCAATATGCTGTCAACAAACTTAGCCAATTTATGCAAAGCCCTCGCTACACATATCTTGATGCTGCAAATAAATTCCTTCGATATCTCAAAGGTTCTATTGGTAAAGGTTTAATCCTATCGGCAACGAGCTCTTTTTCTATGGTCGATTTTGCTGATTCTGACTGGGCAGGTTGCCCCGTCACTCGCCGTTCTACTACTGGTTATTTTACAATGCTTGGTTCTAGTCCCATCTCTTGGAAATCAAAGAAACAACCGACTGTTTCTCGATCATCTTCTGAAGCTGAGTATCGGTCTCTTGCTGCTATTACCGCTGAAGTCCAATGATTACATTCAATCTTATCCGAACTTCGTTTTCCACCATCTGTTCCTATATTAATACATTGCGATAGCCAAGCTGCAATTCATATTGCATCAAATCCCGTCTTCCATGAACGAACTAAGCACAGCGAAATAGATTGTCATTTCGTTCGTGAAAAGATTCTTTCCGGTATTATCACTCCTTCCTATATTCATTCTTACGACCAACTAGCGGATATTTTCACAAAACCACTATGTACTGATAATTTCAAACGATTGCTTAGCAAGTTGGGCGTGCTCGACATTTCTCTCCTGGCTCCAACTTGACGGGGCATGTTAAACAACGTGAGCTATGTTAGATATAATCATCAAATATGTTTCCTTTTATTTATGAGTTATATTAGGATTGTATTATTTATGAGTTATATTAGGATTGCATTAATTATGAGTTATATTAGGATTGTATTAATTTGGTCTATATTTGGTATAGATTCAAATATGCTCTAGAATATTCTATTCTAGAATGCTCTCTCCCATCTATAAATATGTAATTATGTAATCAGGAAATACAATTCTATTTTCTATTTTCACATCCTTCCTCAGCGATACTTAATTCTTGATCCTAATTGATGATATATTATTTCTTACATCGTATTCTAGGATGAAAAAGGCAAGGGAGGTTAAAAATTATTTGAGATATTACATTTAAAGTGAAGTCATTAAGCACCATGTGAAATTGTCTCTTATGAATAAGATTTTTCACCCTCAATTCCAAATTTTCATTTTCATTGAAAGTGTGATGTGCATTATCTACAAACTAATGTAAGTAATGCATGTAGTTACATAAGGAAGAACATATTGACATGCTTAATTTTATTTTCATAGTAAAAAACGACATTTATTGCTAAACCAGATGTATATGCAACTCTAAGTTGTTCAGATAGTGATTTCATGAAGGGATGCATCACATGACATTGGCTTCCATTGTTTAGCCATGACTATTCTTTTATGTTGTAATATCGACTTGAAAAAGGTTAAGGTCCTATGGGGGGATACATGAACATAGTAAAAAACTAATCACTAGCATTTTCTACACTTTCAATGAATTATTTTTTATTACCATCCATGGATCGTTATGTGTTTAAAACACACACAGAAGTACATTAAATACATTACAATCACAAAACCCTATGTAACGTATATAGCCTAGCGATATGTTCTGGAAACTTCAAATTTTGAGATTGAAATGTTGACTTTCAAGCTTATATGTTAACCAAATTAAATGGTATATATAATAGGTATCGTGTCTCGATGGTTAGGCAACTACATATAATTGTTACAATGAAATATCTGAATTAGAGTACCGTAGGAAATAAGCGATAGTGAAAAAGACCACAAAATGAAAACACATTCTTTCAAGTTGAAACTTTGTTTGCCTATGGATAATCTATGGCACTTTACAGTAATATGTAGGTATGTATGATGTTATAATAAATATATAAGGCAGAACATGTTGACATGCCTAATAATTTGTGTACAACTTAAAATGCAATTGAGGCTTATACAAACACATTTTACTCCAACAGTTCAAAGGTTCAAATCATCTTCCAGGAAACACAAACTGTTGTCTTCGTTATCACAACGGAATGACGATTTGAAGTTTGGAATTTGATATAAACTAATTAATAAATAGTAACCAACTGAGGGAAACACACCATTGGGTTTAAAACTGTTTATACTACCCTTTGGGTGAATCGAAGATGAATTCTAAAGAGAATCATTAAAACATGAGTTATATGTTGTAGCTAAAGTTAAACTTACATAGGTACATGTATATTGGTTGATCTACTATGAATCAGAATGATCTTGCATATGTCTTTATAGTTATGTAGGGTAGCAACTTGTCGAGAAACTTAATTTAAGATCTAGTTGAGGTGCAACAAGGAGCCAAAGTGTAATAATTACCACGTAACAGAATCTGCAAAAATCAGTAAAACACAACGATCATTACTTTATTCAATCCAATAATGTGAAATGCATAAAATGCCCTACAACATGATTTTTTTTAATACTTGTGCACAACAAAAATAGCGACACGACATCAAAACATAACATATAGGTTAATATATTTAGCCATCATGTAATATATTGCACCATTTGGATTTCACTGAAACAAACATTTTCACTTACCTTCATAAGCTTTGACGGTCATATAAATGGTTCAAAAAAGTTTAACAAACCTTGATAGATATAATTTCTCATCATAATACCTATTGAAATCCTTAAAATAACTCTTTTCCCATACCCTTTCTTGATAGAAAACACCCCCTTACCCCTCAATAAAAATTTGAAGAACAGATATTCTGGCGTTTGACAGGCCAGAAAAATATTATACTTGTATACTGAATAAAGTTTGTATGTTACCTCAGTGGTCATCTTAATTGATGTATGATACGGTTGGTTATTATGGAAAAAATAAAAGAGAACATAGTCAAATAGACTGATCAACAATAGTTTTTGTCCTAGAATTGGTATAGGTGTATTGTTGTGGCAAGCTGATCTTTGCAGTCTTCTAGTTCATAGCTAATAAATTTATGGCATTTAATGCCAGTCTTCATTACAAATTAGGTACTTAATAACAGTATAATAAAATATTAACCAAATTAACAACTAATACACACACACACACTTAGAATCTTAAATATAAATAAGAACGTGAATGCATCAGAATAATAGTTTCAGCTGCACTGAATTAGCATCCGGTCTCTTACAAAATTGATCTCCATTCTTACCTATTTCCACAATACAATGTAGTTCACTTTTAAAAATGAAAATGAAGTAGATCAAACTCATAATTCAGAAATAGTCATATAGTAATACTGTTAATTTGTGATCCGAAATTCTCATTAGAATTGGAACAGCTGATGTCACCTAAAGGATCTCATCTAGATCCCTAATTTACTCTCATGATTGAGATATTTTCAGCAACCTCATTTAAAGGATAAAGGAGATCTTTAATTTACTCTCATGATTGAGATATTTTCAGCAACCTCATTTAAAGGATAAAGGAGATCCTTAATTTACTCTCATGATTGAGATATTTTCAGCAACCTCATTTAAAGGATAAAGGAGATCCTTAATTTACTCTTTCTCTCCTTATTTGGCTGCATGAAAGTATAATATAAATTTTGATTGCTATGGTTTGTATGTAAGCAGCTTGTAAAAATTCCATCAACTAATTAATAAAGTTTGCCTTTCTCCCTTGGTTTTTTTTCCCGAAAAGGGTTTTTCCATGTTAAATCTTGTGTGTGATTCTATTTTTGCTTGCTTCATTGATCATTTATTTATTAACAAGTGGTATCAGAGCGCTGGTTCGTTCAGCATGATGTCATTAAAGTATGATCTTCCGCTATTGAACCGGAACACTCGATTCTCATTGTGGCAAGTGAAGATGTGGGCGTTGCTCGCACAAGCTGATTATGATGATGCATTGGATGGATTCGGGAACAAAAGATTTGAACTATGGACCGATGATGAGAAGAGAAAGGATCGGAAGGCTTTGTCTCAAATTCAGCTCCATCAACACAATAATATTTTGCAAGAAGTTTTGAACGAGAAGATAACTGCTTCTGTTTGGCTAAAACTGGAGTCAATTTGCATGACCAAGGATCTGACAAGTAGATGCATCTCAAACAAAAGCTGTTTCTGCACAAATTGCAAGAGGGAGGTAATTTGCTCGACCATATTTCTGATTTTAAAGAGATTGTCTCTGACTTGGCTGCAATGGAAGTCAAATATGATGATGAAGATCTGGGTTTAATCCTGTTATGTTCTCTGCCCGGTTCTTACTCAAATTTCAGAGATACCATATTATATAGTCATTATACTCTCACTCTAAATGACGTTTATGAAGCCTTGCACGCCAAGGAGAAAATGAAACAACTGGTGTCTTCAAATGGATCAAGCTCTCAAGCCGAAAGCTTGCCCGTTCGTGGCAGGACAAAGGAGAAAAATTCAAATAATGGATCTCGAGGTAAAAGTTCCAATGCCTATAAAGGTCGTTCTAAATCTAAAGGCAAATACAAGTCTTGCAAATATTGTAAGAGGGATGGACATGAAATATCCGAATGTTATAAGCTATAGAACAAGGAAAAGAGAAATGGAACATACAAACCAAAGGATAACAAAGAAGATGAAGTTAATGCCAATTGTGCTCGTAATGATAGTTCTGACAATGAGATGCTTGTTGTTACTGTGTTTGCTGGATGTGCTGAGATTAAGGATGAATGGATACTTGACACTCCTTGCACTTTCCATATGTGTCCTAATAGAGATTGGTTTACAACCTTAGAACCCACAAATGATGCTGGCTCAGTTTTGATGGGTGATGATTCGGCAAGTAAAGTAGCAGGAATTGGTTCTATTCAGATCAAGATGTTTGATGGCGCAATCAGAACTTTAACAGATGTTCGGTTCATTCCCAGCATGAAGAGAAATTTGATTTCTTTAAGTGCTCTTGATGACAAAGGGTACAAATATTCAGGTGGAGGTGGTATCCTGAAAGTCACAAATGGTTCTCTTATTGTAATGAAGGGAAATCTTAGGCAAACAAATGGCCTTTATTATCTTCAAGGCACTACTGTTTCAGGTAATGCTGCCTCTGTTATCTCAAATAACATTTCTGATTGTGATACTGCTAATCTTTGGCATATGCGTCTTGGACATATGAGTGAATTAGGTCTGTTAGAGTTGAACAAGAGAGGACTTCTTGATGGGTACAACGCAGGCAAGCTGAAGTTCTGTGAGCATTACATTTTTGGCAAGCATAAGAGAGTGAAGTTCAACACTTCAGTTCATAAAACAGAAAGCGTTCTAGTTTATGTGCATTCAGATTTATGGGGACCATCTAGGAAAGCATCCATGGGCGGTGCTTGTTACATGATGTCAATTATTGATGATTATTCCAAAAGAGTTTGGCCTTATTTTTTGAAACATAAATCTGAAGCTTTTTCAGCTTTCAAAGAGTGGAAGACTATGGTTGAAAGACAAACTAAAAGGAAGGTAAAGAAGCTTCAGACTGATAATGGGATGGAGTTTTGTTCATATGAATTTAATTCATTTTGCAAGGCTGAAGGCATTGTTAGGCACTACAACATACCTCACACTCCTCAGCAAAACGGGGTTGCTGAGCGTATGAACAGGACTATCATTTCTAAGGCTCGCTGCATGTTGTCAAACGCAGGACTGGATAGGCGTTTTTGGGCTGAAGCTGCTTCCACAGCCTGTTATCTCATCAACCGCTCTCCCTCTATTGCTATTGGTAAGAAAACTCCGATTGAGGTATGGTCTGGTTCTCCAGCAAATTATTCTGAATTGAAAGTTTTTGGATGCATTGCATATGCTCATGTTGATAATGGAAAGCTAGAGCCAAGAGCTGTTAAATGCATTTTTCTTGGTTATAAGTCTGGTGTTAAAGGCTATAAATTATGGAATCTTGAAACAAGCAAGGTTGTAATTAGAAGAAATGTTGTGTTTAATGAATCTGCTATGTTACATGATATTCCATCTACTAACAATCTTGTTGAGAGTAAGAAAAAATCAAATGTCCAGGTAGAGCATATTATTGATTCAGATGCTACATCAAACGCAGAAATCGAGAGACGGGATGAAGCACCCATTATTGAGGATCCTCCAGCAGTTATGCAACCACCGCAGCAATCTATCGCAACAAGTAGACCTAGAAGGAATCCAAAACTAGTAAGAAGGTTTATTGAGGAAGCAAATGTTGTTGCTTATGCGTGTGCTGTAGCAGAAGAAATAGAAGGTATTGTTGAGCCTTCTTCATACTCTGAGGTTGTTATCTCTAGTGATTCTGATAAGTGGATGGCTTCTATGCATGATGAGATGAAGTCACTTGAAAGAAATGACATGTGGGACTTAATCAAGTTGCCTAAAGAGAAGAAACCTATTCATTGCGAATGGGTTTTCAAGAGAAAAGAAGGTGTTTCTCCAAACGATGAGAAAAGATACAAAGCAAGATTAGTTGCAAAAGGTTACAGTCAGATTCCAGGTATTGACTATAACGAAGTTTTTTCCCCTGTTGTGAAACATAGCTCAATTCGCATTTCACTCAGTATTGTTGTTATGCATGATTATGAGCTTCAACAGTTAGATGTAAAAACTGTATTTTTACATGGAGAATTAGAAGAGGATATTTATATGCATCAACCTGAGGGTTTTATCATGCCTGGAAAAGAAAATCTTGTCTGTAAATTAAAGAAATTTCTTTATGGATCGAAATAGTCACATAGGCAGTGGTATAAAAGATTTGACACTTTTTTGCTATCTCAAGGTTTTAAAAGGTCCAATTATGATAGTTGTGTCTATTTGAAAATTACTACACATTTAGCCATTTATTTGCTACTTTATTTCGATGATATGTTGATTGCTTCAAAAGACAAGGTAGAAATTGAAATTTTGAAAAGGCAGTTGAGTAGAGAGTTTGAAATGAAAGATTCAGGGGATGCTAAGAAGATTCTTGGCATGGAGATAAAAAGAGATAGAACTTCTGGAAAATTATACCTAAGTCAAAGTGGGTATGTTAGAAAAGTGCTTCTCCGTTTCAATATGCTTGATGTCAAGCCTGTAAGTACTCCTCTTGCTGCACATTTCAAATTGTCATCAGTCATGTGTCCACAATCAGATGAGGATATTGAGTACATGTCTAGAGTTCCCTATTCTAGTGCAGTTGGTTCACTTATGTATGTCATGGTTTGTTCGCATCCTAATTTATCACATGCTTTGAGTGTTGTCAGTAGATTCATGACCAATCCTAGAAGAGAGCATTGGAAAGCAGTTCAATGGATTTTCAGATATCTTTATGGCACTGCAAATGCTTGTTTGCAGTTTGGTAAATCTAAAGATGAACTTGTTGGTTATGTGGATTCTGACTTTGCTGGTGATTTGGATAAAAGGAGATTATTAACAGGTTATGTTTTCACCATTGGTGGTTGTGCTGTGAGTTGGAAAGCAACCTTGCAAACTACCGTAGCATTATCTACTACTGAGGCCGAGTATATGGCTATTTCTGAAGCATGTAAAGAAGCTACTTGGCTAAAAGGTTTATATTTTGAACTTTGTGGAGATACATCTTGCATTAATATATTTTCTGATAGCCAGAGTGCTATATGCCTTACAAAGGATCAAATGTTTCATGAGAGAACTAAACAAATAAATGTTAGGTATCACTACATTCGAGATGTTATTGTTAAAGGTGGTGTTAAAGTTTGCAAGATAAGTACTCATGACAATCCCACTGACATGATGATAAAGCCAGTTCCAATTACTAAGTTTGAGCTTTGCTCAAGCTTGGTTGGTGTTACAGTATAGTCTTTAGGGACTATTGGAGTAAGGTAGATATTTATTTGTTAAAGGAGTTCATTTTTTGTAGTTCATTTTTTTCTACTTCAAGATGAGAATTCGTCTCAAGGTTGAGATTGTTAATTTATGATCCGAAATTCTCATTAGAATTGGTCCAGATGATGTCACCTAAAGGATCTTATCTAGATCCTTAATTTACTCTCATGATTGAGATATTTTCAGCAACCTCATTTAAAGGATAAAGGAGATCCTTAATTTACTCTCATGATTGAGATATTTTCAGCAAACTCATTTAAAGGATAAACGAGATCCTTAATTTACTCTCATGATTGAGATATTTTTAGCAACCTCATTTAAAGGATAAAGGAGATCCTTAATTTACTCCTTCTCTCCTTATTTGGCTGCATGAAAGTAGAATATAAATTTTGATTGCTATGGTTAAGCATCTTGTACAAACTCCATCAATTAATTAATAAAGTTTGCCTTTCTCCTGTGGTTTTTTCCCGAAAAGGGTTTTTCCACGTTAAATCTTGTGTGTGATTCTATTTTTGCTTGCTTCATTGATCATTTATTTATTAACAAATACTAATAAAACATCATGCTAACAGAAGTAAAGGTTTTCTGTAACATAGTAGATCCAATTGTAAAACTATTTATGTAAGTGATTAATTGACAATAAAACATCTGTAATTAATCCTTAAGTACCTATACTTCTATCCTCGATCTCATCATTTTGGTGAATCCTGGATCCATAAAGCAACCAAATGGAACAATTTTAAACTTAAAATTTCAAACCATACTACCTATTATAAAACCGATATATACAGGCAGCAAACAGTAAAAAATACAGTGAAAGCATAGAGTAGTATTATGAATAGATAGTAAGATACCTTTAAACATCATCTGATGGGATTGTGTTGGCTTAACCATGATATTGCAAGCGATGAGAGCTTCAAAAACAAAAACGCCTTCAAAGCACATCTAAGATTCAAATATTGATGAAACTATAATTATATATTTAATGGAAATTTACCTTCAAGATTAAATTGATTGATGAATAACGACCAAAGTAAATACAAAATCTTGTAACTTGGATCTCCTATTAAAATCGAATGGGAATTGAATCAAAATCAGTTCAAAAATTAGCGAAACGTAGAAATTGATCAAAACAATACAAAATTTTGTAAGTTGAATCTCCTGTAAAAATCGAATGGGAATCGAATCAAAATCGGTTCAGAAATTTGGGAAACACAGAAGTCGATCAATACAATTGAAGAGAGTAAAGTTGCTAGGAAAAAAAGAGAGGAGAAATGATTACCAAAAGGTTAGGGTTTCAGATCTGATTACCAACGTTGAGGAGTGTTAGGCAATGAAAACTATGCTTTACTATCTGGAACTAGTATGCATTGGCACCAGTATACATTGGCCATGAATATGAAGCAAAATGTAGTAGAAAGGTGCAGGAAAGAAAGTGTTTGTGAAAAGATAAGGCAACAGGGCATTTCATCGAACACTTCTACTAGTAATTGCAAATATAGAACAACCACATCATTAGAGATGTAGAGGACAACTAGTAGCATGGTAGTGACGTGGAAGGTTCCTTGATCTCCTCCATGAACAAAGTCACTGGAATCTGAAGGCAGTTTGGGGTGTGCACGTGCACGTGTGTATAAGTGTGCAAATTACCATTAGTAAGTGTCTTTAATTACTGAGTTGGCTTGTATTATGGGTCCAATTATGTTATCTGTATAAATATGGGTGATGCACCCTCATTTGGTGCGTGTTGAATTTGTATGGGAACCGCTCTCATAAACTTTCAATTCTTATCAGTTACCGTTTGTTGAAATATCAATAAATTCTCTTTTCTTGCTCGTTGTTTCTTTCTAATAATTGTTCTGTTCTTCACTTCCTTGTCTTCTCCAATATTGTTCTCAATCCAAGTTGATGTATTTCACATTAATGGCATCAATGACCACTAGAAGCAAGACATACAAACCTGGGCATAACACATTGGTATCAGAGCCTGAGGCATTGGAACTAAATGATCAGTCATAGGAAGAAAAGGAAGAGGAATACACCATGGAAGGATCCGGACAAGATCGAATTAACACCCAAACCGTAGTACTTATTAGGGAGTTGCAAGAATCTCATGAAGATCTTAACGTAAAGGTGGATCAAATGCAAGAGACGTTGAACTCAAATGCTAAAGAATTTAAAGAAATGAGGCTTCAACAGGCAAACCTAAGAATCCCCTATGTTCCTCCTGCTCAAAGGAATGCTGTAAGATCATCTAAAGAAACTTCCACATCAGCTTCACCAGTACAATTGCAACATGATAATAACCATGCAAACCATTCCAGAAACCATCCCAGACAGGTAAATGAATCTAACTTTCTTTAACATGAAGTCACTCCAGCAAATTCAAATAGGCAAGCAACAACTATAGCCGTTAATTCGTAGAACCCACCAAAACTGCTTCAAAAAATGGTGATTGAATTGAATTTCTCCACATATAATAGAGATAATGAATTAGTAGAATGGCTTAACCAGGTTGAGCACTTGTTCCAATATCACCATACGCCAGAATGTGAATGGGTACCAACATGTTCTTTCCACCTAAGAGATGATGCACGCAAATGGTACAACTGGCTAACAAAGGAGGTGAAGGATTACGAACAAGGGGGGTCTTCAAAGATGAATTATTAGTTAGATTTTCTCCGGAAGAATTCTTGAATCCACACAGTGCTATTTCCAACCTCAAACAAATGACGATAGTTGTGGCTTATTTGTCCCAATATGAACATTTGCAGAGTATGTGTGATGCTTTACTTGATCCATTCTTATTGAGAAAATTTGTAGATGGACTTAAGGACGATATAAAGTTTGATGTCCTTGCATTACACAGTGTTGATTTCAAGCACGTTGTGAGTTTGGCTAAAGTTTTTGAGTGAAAAAGGTTGAGTAAAAGGAAAGAAAAAATAGGAAAATCTCTCAAGAACACTTCTGTATCCAAGGCAGTTCAGGAAGAAGCGCCTAATACAGATACAAACTCGAAAAAGAATACTGACACCTCAAGAAATAATTGAGAGAAGAAGAAAAAATTTGTGATTTGGTTGTGATGAGAAGTGGCATCCAGGTCATGAATGCAAAACAAAACATGTATATGTTATAGAAGGGGTTATGTCAATGCCAAACAAAGAAGAAATTAAGAATGAAACTCAGGTTAGAGAAAATCAAGAATTGCAAGAAGTAGAAAATCTGCACTCTAATAAAGAAGAAGAGGAGCAACCATATGCAATAACCTTGAAAGCAATGTGCAGTATTCCAACATTATCCACCATCAGGGATATGTGGTTACATCAGCAAGCAACTAGTAGAGGTACTTACTGATTCAGGATTCACTCACAGTTTTGTCAACTCAAAATTATCCAAGAAAATTAACTTAAGGGTGCAAGACACATCTGAATACACGGTGAAAGTTGCTAATAGTGAAAAGATATATGGCAAGGGCATGTGTAAGGGAGTTTTGTTCAAGTATCAGGGCTGTTAAATACCCATTGATTTGTTGATAGTACCTCTAGAAGGTTGTCAAATAGTATTGGGTGCACAATGGATGAGTGAATCGGGTGACATATCTTTTAACTTCTCAAAAAGAAAAATTAAATTACAATGGAAGGGAGTAGATTATTTATGGTGTGGCCTCAAGAATGATAACAAGAGTGTTGATAGCAAAAGTATATTAAGGTCTATTAGCATTCAGAAATATCGAAAGATGGATATGAGTAGCCAGAAAAAGAAGATTAGTTGGCATCGAAGATCGAGAAGGCTTACGTGCATGCATCAGACGAAAATAGTTCATCATGAGAACACTATATATTATGAAGAATGGAACATAGAAAGCTTGGTTGTGGCTATGGAAACTAATGAAAAGAAGATACTGGTATATGATCCTGGCGGTAGCTCATTATTGTCATAAAGAAGCTGAAGTTGCCGGAGTCACTTAGAATCAACCTTGAGGACAAGGTAGTTTTGAAGGGGAGGGGAGTGTTAGGCAATGAAAATCATGCTTTACTATCTGGAACTAGTATGCATTGGCACCAGTATGCATTGTCCATGAATATGAAGAAAAATGTAATAGAAAGGTGCAGGAAAGAAAGTGTTTGTGAAAAGATAAGGCAGCAGGGCATTTCATTGAACACTTCTACCAGTAATGGCAAAGATAAAACAACCATGTCATCAGATGATGCAGAGAACAACTGGTAGCATGGTAGTGATGTGGAAGGTTCCTTGATCTCCTCCATGAACAAAGGCACTGGAATCTGAAGACAGTTTAGGGTGTGCACGTGCACATGTGTATAAGTGTGCACATTACCATTAGTAAGTTTCTTTTATTTCTAAGTGGGCTTGTATTATAGGTCCAGTTATGTTGGAGTCCGTATAAATACGGGTGATGCACCCTCATTTGTTGTGTGTTGAATTTGTATGGGAACCTCTCTCATAAACTTTTAATTCTTGCCAGTAACCGTTTGTTGAAATATCAATAAGAAGTTTTCTTAATCTTTCTCATTGTTTCTTTCTAATAATTATTTTGTTCTTCACTTCCTTGTCTTCTCCAATATTGTTCTCAATCCAAGCTGCTGTATTTCACATTAATGGAATCAATGACCACTAGAAACAAGACAAACAAACCTGAGCATAACAAGGTAGGCCTTTGTTTCTCTTTTCCAACCTAATATACAACTCGCAATTTGTTCGTCTATTAATTTTTTGTTGTTTTATTTGAATCGGCTCGAGATGGAGGCGGAAAGGGATGGTTATTGAGACAAAGACATGGATCTGAGATTGCATAGTTTGAAGAAGGTGATAGTTCGAAATTTTTGGCCATTGGCGAATAACGTGAATGGCTAAGGATTAAGGGCATTTCTAGTTAATCAATGGAAAGAATTTTCATTATTAGCAGTAGAAGTAGATATATATATATATATATATATATATATATTACATATGGTAATATATACATATGGTGTATATATATATATATATTAATGATAGAATATTTGATATTTATGTTAATATATATTTACATATAGTAATATCTATATTAATAATAGAATATTTTATATTTGTTAATTTTGTTAATATATATATATATTACATATGGTAATATATATATATATATATATTATTTATGTCATTATTCATTTGTTTGCAATAATTTCTGTATGCATTTGCAGTCCTAAAATCCTATATAAAGGTGATGAGAATAATGAAATGCTCAGCAAATTGAATTCCTTTATAATTGTTTAACATATCTATATTTTTTTTACAAATAATAATTTACTGCAAATATTTGCTCAATCGTCTCTCCCTCTCTGAACTTCAATGTTTCACTGTCTCTTTTCTATAGTACATGAATCCTATATTTAAGCTATATGTGTTTATTTCACTCGAACCTCTTCTTATTCAGCAGATGAACATCTCTCATATTCCTATGGATCCATACCTCATAGTTTCTATTTAAATCCTGGGTTTTTCCGAACTTAGTTATGCAAATGACGAACTATAACATTCTTCCACTTGCTTTCCTTCACAATAGATAAAGGCTAATAAACCATATATAAGAACCTTAGAACTGAGTTTCAAGTATGCACGGTATCTTATTTGGTCATAGTTAAGATATTCAATGAGATGTAAAGGAAGAACAAATGTATTTTGCAAAGCTATTCGAGTTAGTAGTATACTGCAATGCACTGAAGTGTACAGAAAAATAAAAACTTTGTTAATTTAAAAAAATGGTACATATCACCATATTAACATTATCTTAAACCTATCTTCATTGTATTTGAGAATTCCTTCTATATATACGTGTGTTTATAATGAAAGAAATCTCTATTTAGGTAGAATTGTACTTGAAGTTTATTAGAAACTTGTCAATCAACTATCATATTTGACAATGCATTTGGATAATCAAGATATACTTTATCTTATTATGTATTTATTATGTATTAATTTAGTTTGATATAATTCTGTTTTTTATATAGTTAAGTCAAGCCTCCAAATTAAACTTCTTTATATGATTTATTGTCATCAAAATTCATTTATTACTTTATGGCTTTTCGCACTTGATAATGCATAAGTTATGAAGCCCTGTTTCCTCATTTACGATACCCTTAGGATTTACTCAAACTTTTATTCTATGTAAAACCAAGATAATAGTAGCTGGAGATGTTATTGCCATCTTAAATTTTGGGTCTATCAAATTAATTTTAACATGCATTATAAGATACACTAATATTTTTTTTTTTTGCATTTAATTAACCATGAAAGTAACATATTAACATGATGTTGCCATACTCTAATGTGTAATTGGCTAGGCCAACTTCTTCAATTTCAATTCTATTGCCCTTCTCATCGAAGGATAATCGTGTCTAAAAGCACTGGCGTAAATCTAAAAGAGTGTTTTTATATCTGAGATCATAGGAATTATACGTAAGTGCCGTGCGCATGAAAATAGACAATCCATAACCATTTATATCGAGAAAATGAAAATAGAGCATTCCCAGCAGTGGGAATACTCAAAAAATTAGGGGCAATCTCCACTTGATTTGCACTCCTCACACTGCAGCAATGTTGATAGCAGCATGAGGAGTGAGTTCAAGTGGGGGTTGTCCCCACTTTATTTAAAGGGTCAATTTCTAAATGGCAGTATGATTGTCGTTTAAGTGTTAAACGACAATTTGATTGTTGTTTAATGCAACAAAATCCTGTTTATATAAAAAAAGGCATTAAATGACAAACCATTTAAGGACTAAACATTTTTCTGTTTGTCGTATAGCCCATTTGTTTTAAGTAAAAAAACCATGGCAAAGCTCCACTCGTTGTTGGAAGAGGGGGTTTTTCCACGTTTTTTTTTCTTTCTCACTCACAAAAATAAACACTCTGTTGAGTATGTTTTTAGAATAATTGTCTTGTCGTCCAAAAGCGGTTAGCATACAGTTTCCATACAGAATTTCTTAATTGAAATTCAGTTTATTGTGATTTGTGATATTCAATCACATGTTCATTGAAGTCAGATGTATGTATTAGTTTTAGGAAGTGACTTCATGATGGAGGAAATGATTTGCAATTTGAAGCACGGAGGAGGAAGAAGTCATAAGCCTGAGTTACTTCAGCTCAAACATCTGGGTATATGGACTAGACATCCAAGCAATGCTTCTGAAAATTCCACAGACCATTACAAGAATTTTGTGATTTTCCTATGCCTATTTGGCGTACGAAAAACGTAATAAACTGTATTTTCCTACGTCTTTACTATGCCAAACATTATGTCAAAAATTCAAGCATGACAAAAATATTTCCTATGCCTTTTCTACTTCATGCGTAGTACAGTTTACTACGTCTTTCCTACGCCAGATATTTCCTAGACCATTCCTATGCCACATAATTCCTATGTCATTCCGACACCAGATATTCCATACGCGATTCTGGCATGCCGGTTTTTTTCTATGCCATTCCTACGCTGGATATTTCTTACATCATTTCTATGTTCAGTTTTCCTCCTATGTCATTCCTACACTAGATATTTTCTACGTCATTCCTACGTCAAATATTTCCAACGTTCAAAATAATTCCTACGCCCTATCATTTCTTATGTCATCCCTATGTTCGAAAAGTTTCATAATTCGTTGCTAAGGTAAAAACTTCCTACTCATTAGTTACACTATGCATACGCAATTTCAATAGATACAATTTCAAATTTTCCACGCATAGAAAATAGAACCACCTACAAGAGAAAGTTAGTTGGATATGAGCTTAAGCCGATATATCTAATAAGTTTTGAGGTGGATAATACAATAATATAATTTAGTAAAATTTCATTAACTCCGCCAATTCTAATGAAGCATATTTGGCTATTGTCGTATAGGCATAGGTAGTGCAAGTCTATTATATTCCATTTTCACCATTTAAATGGTAGATCACTATTGTTTGTGGCTATAGACGGTCAAGTAACTACGTATCGAAAATTTATTATTTAGAACAATAAAATGTCCAACCTTATTTTATAATTACCTTTACTGTCTTCGCAACACGGTAATTATTGAGTTATTTACGCCAAATAACATATATTGGTCTTCTCAATTCTCATGTTGGTATTAGTAGCTCGATAGAACATTTTATAGTATAAGATAAAATAATGACTTTGTATGCACGTTTAGAAAATAAAAAGTAAATCCGTTCAACATTCCTTCTCCGTGGTCCACCTAATGCCATCATAATGTGGGCATGAAAAGATTACAATAGTATGGTACAAATAGTAATAGAATTGTAATATAAATATTACTAATATATATATATATATATTTCCACCATCAATAATATTTACGATAACTAATATGACATACAAAATAGCATAAGCTCTATTTAATACACATTCAACTATTATATCACCTTAGCATAGCAACATGTAACAAATCAGCAAGAAAAAAAAATCCATATTCGTGACAACAAAATAGAATGAACTAACAAAAAAATTCATACATAAAAATGTCAAATTCAATACATATGCAAATTATAATCAAATAAACATCAAGAAACAATATACAGTTCTGTAGTAAAAGCAATATGAACTTAACAAAATGCAAGACGTGTTTCATATTTAAAGTCTACAAACACCAAATACGTAACTTCACCCATATTGCGGACCTTACATCCAAAAATTTGCATAGCTTGTACCACCAAATTTTCTCTTTTTCTCCACTTCTTCTACTACTTCCTGCATGCATTTAATTAAATAACATCAATTAGGTTTCAAATAGTCCTAATATAGCGTGCACTTCTAATCAACGTTGCACCAATAAGAAAAAGTCGTTGCTACACCTAAAAAATATATCATGCGTTTTGTAGTTGAGCTACAACACAGTTCCGAAACTGAGCTAACGCTCAATTTTAGAACTGAGCCACACTCAGTTACAAATTGAGCTAAAAACTGAGCTTAGCTTAGTTCGGTAACTACTTGTAACAACCCAGATTTTTCGATAATTTAAATTTGAATATTTAAATCTATTTTAAATATTATATTTGGAATATTATTGGATTTTAATATTGAATTCATTATTTAAAATGAAGTTTAAACGTTAAATTTATATTTAATTATAAACGAGCTCGTAATGGCGCGGTAGTTCGTAATATTGAGTTTTGAACTTCAATTGAATATACATGATCTGATATAAGTTAGATTTCCGTGAAACAAGAAACGTTTGAATCTTGTTGATTATAATTTTCTAATAAAAGAGAAAAATCGAGATTTCATGTTATAGATTGTTAGTTATGTCCAATTTAAAATTTAAAATAGTAAATCGTTATAAACGATAACATTTATTTAATAAATTTAATAGGGTTTTCTATATAATTTGGATACCATTTAGCTCAAAATTGATAATGTTGAGTTATAATCCATACTATTAATATGTGCAGCTATATGACAATTTTAATTGGATATATATGATAATAATAATTTATTTTTATTTAATTTAATTGTTTTGGTATTTATATTATATTTATTCGATATATTATTAGCCTTGAATATGACCATTGTGCAAATGGCCTTGGTTTTCGATGAAATTAGTTTCATTGAAACCGTAATGTTAAATTATTGTATGGAACCAAATTTCGTGGCAAACCGATGTCGTATGTGACTTCGATAGCCGAAAACGCTAAGGTTTTTATTTAGGGTCCATTTGGCACATGTCCCTATTAAGTTTTAAAACTAGTCTCACATTCGGTCACAAACTTACAGTAAATTCAGTCCCTATTTTTCGAAAATTCACTAAAACAATAAAAAAATACGTAAATTCATATTTAAACATGCACTCGACGAAAAATTCAGATCAAAAAACCATTAAACAAGGCATCAAAAACAGGAAAAAAACGAAAATGCAGTTAAATGCATAACACTATGCACATATTTGTGTTTTTCTGCATACATCCGTGCATGTTTTTCATGTCATGCATCTGTGTTGATTTACTTACATACATCTGTGCAAGTATTTCACAA
Organism: Allium sativum; assembly: GCA_030737875.1. Taxonomy (NCBI): domain Eukaryota; kingdom Viridiplantae; phylum Streptophyta; class Magnoliopsida; order Asparagales; family Amaryllidaceae; genus Allium; species Allium sativum. The sequence goes on from CM060922.1 coordinate 481,624,298, forward strand.
TTCTTACAGACATCCATTAAGGTCACTCACAAAGGGAATGCCTTAACTTCGGTGGAGGTTTATAAGTAAAAGTCACATATAAAACACAAGACAGAAATAAACACACACACACATACACACACACACACACACACACACACACACACACACATATATATATATATATATAAGCAGCGGAAAACAAACAGACTTTCATTTCATAAATACGTGTTCATACAAAACATTTCCATAATTGTCTCACAATAACTTCCAAAACATTACATCATTATTTCTATCTTGATTATTAAATAAAGAAGCATAAAACATAATTAAAGCTGCACAAATCCCCATAGAACGTGTCCAAAAGTCATAGCCAAGGAAAGAGAGTCCAAACCATACATCTACTATCTTGAAGCTTGCAAAGAGTCTGACTAAGCTGGGTTGTTTCCTCCCTGTGGACCTGGGGGGAGGGGACGGAAGAAAAGAAGACGAAAGAAAAATAGAGTCAGACATAAAGCCTGGTAAGTCTAGTGACTCTTCAGTATGAGAATAAGAAAAGGGCATGATAGGTATAAACTGGAAACAGGAAAGTATCATAAACTAAGATAAAGCAGTTTGAACCGAATATACTATCGCACCCCATACTATATCTCTGCACCTACTTTATTTGTTCCTATTTGCGCCCCATGATCGGGGTGAAGTGATCCCCTTTCTAAAGATCGGCTCCTACTCGCAAAATCATGTGTCATACGACCCCCAATGATTGTAGATACCTATGCTGGTCCCACCATGGGGTGTATCAAGTCCCATGGTGGTGGCCCGACACAATTCTAGAATGCATAGTGTATACTAATGGTGCCCAGTGCCCTATTTGTCTGCTCTGAAGTGTGTGCACGCCCGCACTCCATTAGAGCCAACACTGCTGCACCACTCGCCGTCGCTTTTGACCGCTTACAATCAGCCCAGTAATCGTGCCCTACCTTGCCTAGTTTCAGGGTACCATGATACCTAATTGGGTTACTGCTGAAATGGGTCTCCGTTACTAGGGTTTTCTAGTCAAACATGTTAAGTGGTTAAGTGTCTGTATTAACCTAACCCCACCCATCAGTTTAGTTAACATGTTGAATTGGTTAAGTATTTTAGTTAACTTAACCCTACCATCCTTATTCTAGCTTTAATTTATTCATTAAAGTACTGACCACTCACATTAGACATGTATTGTTGCAGTTACTGGACAGCCGGTCGGTTCCGGGCAGGTTTACACCGCAACTCAGTCCAACCTCGGGTCCTTATTGGGCTTAATGCCTTAACATCCCACATTGGATAGGTATTGTTGTGATTACTGTACAACCGGGCGGGTCATGACAGGTTTACATCACAACTCAATCCATCCTCGGGTTAAGCATATTCGTGTTTTCTAAATTTACATATTTGTCTCTTTTACTTGTTATATGTAAATGTTATGGCCCATTTTCCAAGTTCGTTATTTTTTTAGGCATGGAAATTCATACCATTTAAATGTTACCAATTATTGGCATGTGCCAAACATGCCAACACATATAATTTTCATCTTTAATCCCAACGATATTCCCCCGTTTGTACGTTCGCAAGATTATAATGAATGTTGGGCTAGATATTTCAGCCCAACTTATAAACATAGAAGGGAAAGCCAAGAACAAGAAATATTCTAAATATCATAAAGGGTGTGTGACATATGAACTTGCAACTTTGCGATCTAATTAGCATAAATCATGGGTTTCGACTTGTCATGTGAACTTGCATTCAAATAAGAATCTAATTAAATAGGGATCACATGAAATGGCATAATTTAGACTTGCATAAAACATAAGCCTAAACATATTTTTATCCAGGCGTAACTTCAAACACAAACTAGCATGTGACAAAGTTATTACATGTCCATAAAAATGTCTATTTTTGACATTAACCCAAAAGCGTGAACTAGATCAAATCATGTATCTATTATAACATGAAACTTGTAATAATCGTGTGAAACTAAATGGTACTTGGCATGGACCCAATTACAAACTTGCAAAGAACATAAGAACATATACATGGGATTTAATCGTGTAGGCATAATGGTCTTAACATAGAACATGTGTATATAAGTCTTAACTTGGACTTAGAAAAATGTATACAACCTATGTTAAACATATAAACATATAGGTGTAAATTCTAACATTAACCATATACTTGTATGTGATGTTGCTTTCATTCTAAATGTACAATAGAACCAACATCAAGTCAATTATACCACAAACGTCCCAATACAATTCACAATACAATCTTGCAATACACAGATATGAATTAGCATCATCGTTATACAATAGTAAAATTCCATTTCCATTTTACATCGAATCAAGTCTTAATTTTATTCTCATCGGAAAAATCACTATACTTACAACAAACGACGATCTTGATTTTCTAGTTTCTGAGTTTTTAATTTGCAATGCTTTCCTTTAGGTAGATAAATGTTGTTTGAATCTTGTTTTTACTTTAGTTTTGCTCATCTCTAAGCTTTCTCCAATTGATGGCTACTCTTAGTTTCCTCCCGGCAGCATGACGGCTCTAGCTCTATTTTATTTGTGTGAATTTAGATTGAGTGTTGAGTTGTATTTATATAATTTCAGATTGATTTGAGCCGTCAGATGATCATAGAGTGAATCCAGACCATACACACCAAGAGGAGCCAATCAGAAAGTGACAAATCAGCCCTAGTGACACACCAGAACTCAGAAAATCGCTCAGAACCCGACCAGTCCAGCCAAGACCTGACCAGGTCGACTGGGTAGGTCGACCCCCAGGTCGACCTGGGTACCCAGGTCAACCCCCTGTTCGACCTGGGTCCTGGGCGGGAATTTTTCCCGCCTAGCCCAATTTGGGCGCTTTTTCGAATTTTGAACTGAATTTTGAACTGTCTGAATTTTAAATTGAATTCTGAAACTTCGGAAGGTCATAACTCCTTCATACGGAGTCCGATTTACGCAAACTCGGACTCTATCTCAAGAAGAATTCCGAGACTAACGCAATGGCGTAACCCGTTTCCCTTAATTCTTTTATTTTGAATTAAGTATACTTTAATTTGTTAATTTAATGTTAACCGAAAATTCGGGGTGTTACATTCTCCCTTCCTTAAAGGATTTCATTCCCGAAATCTTTAAGTCTAGAAGAACGTATATCCTACCATTCAATCGTCCATCTACTCAACCATCAAACACAGGCATCCATTGTCCTTAAAAGACTTCCAATGCTTCATAATCATGGAGATAAACTAAGCTTTCTACAAAAATATTTCTACCTCGTTCCTGCGGAGGTGCTGCCAGCGCGTGAACCTGTCCCCCTGAAGTGGATCCAGTCCTATGTCCCCGCCCACGCTTCTTCGGGAAGTCCTTAGCCATGTGTCCAGTCTCGCTACAATGGAAACAACCACCATTCATCTTCGCCTTCTTATTTTTGCAGTCTTTCACTATATGTCCAACAATGCCATAGAAATTACACTTTCTCTTTTCACTTGATTTGTTGTTCTTCCCGCCCTTCTTGAAGTCTGTTTTCTTAGCCTGTAAACCCTCTTTCTTTTCTTGAGGCACTTCCACCTTTGCCTCTTTCTTGCCTTTATCTTCCTCGTGTAGCAGCGCCATGTCGACCAAGCTTTCATAAGTCGCTCCCATGGGTATATGGGTCATAGCAAGGCTGTGTAGAGGCTCATTTAGACCTTTGACAAAGCATTGAGCCTTCTTGTCTTGGGTGTTTACTAAATCCAACCCAAATCTGGCCAGCTGATTAAACTGATTGACGTACTCCTTGATCGTCATACTTCCTTGTTTAAGATTTAGGAACTTCTCCATCTGCAGGCTTCTTTCAGCTTGGGAGAGGAATTTCATCTCAAACCTCATCCTGAAATCTTCCCAAGTTTCCACTAGCCTCTCAGCATAGGTAACTTCCCACCAATAAGAAGCTTCGTATTTAAGCCACACTGCTAGCTGTATCTTTTGCCTGTCGTCAACTTCGAAGATGACGAACAAATCTTCGGTCTCCTTCAGCCAGTTCCTTGCTACCACAAAGGATTCAGTTCCATAAAAGTCCTTTCCACCCATAGCCTTGAAGTCTCTACACGTCTTAGAGAAAGCATTTCCATGAGGAGGAGGAGGAACCGCTGCCACTGTGGGAGGAGGAATGTCTGCTGGGCCCGCATCATTGGCCCTAGCCTCTAGGTACTTTCGAAACCAGCCAAGTATCGGTACTCCTTCTAGAAGGTTAAGATCTCCCGATATGCTGAAACAAAAAGGAAAGATTCAAGACAAAAGGATAGAGAGATAGTGCATATGGCTTTGGGGAATTATGCCTTTTAAAAACAACGCTTTTTCTTGAAAAAAAAAATGCTTCTTTAAACTTCTTTTGGAAGATAGTTTCAAAAACCTTTATCTAATCTGGTAAACCTATGCTCTGATACCAAGTGAAACACCCCACCTCCATTAAGGTCACTCACAAAGGGAATGCCTTAACTTCGGTGGAGGTTTATAAGTAAAAGTCACAGATAAAACACAAGACAGATATAAACATAAATATATAAGCAGCGGAAAACAAACAGACTTTCATTTCATAAATACGTGTTCATACAAAACATTTCCATAATTGTCTCACAATAACTTCCAAAACATTACATCATCATTTCTGTCTTGATTATTAAATAAAGAAGCATAAAACATAATTAAAGCTGCATAAATCCCCATAGAACGTGTCCAAAAGCCATAGCCAAGGAAAGAGAGTCCAAACCATACATCAACTATCTTGAAGCTTGCAAAGAGTCTGACTAAGCTGGGTTGTTTCCTCCCTGTAGACCTGGGGGGGGGGGAGGGAACGGAAGAAAAGAAGACGAAAGAAAAATAGAGTCAGACATAAAGCCTGGTAAGTCTAGTGACTTTTTAGTATGAGAATAAGAAAAAGGGCATGATATGTATAAACTGGAAATAGGAAAGTATCATAAACTAAGATAAAGCAGTTTGAACCGAATATACTATCGCACCCCACACTATATCTCTGCACCTACTTGTATTTGTTCCGATTGGCGCCCCATGATCGGGGTGAAGTGATTCCCTTTCTAAAGATCGGCTCCTACTCGCAAAACCAATGTGTCATACGACCTCCAATGATTGTAGATACCTATGATGGTCCCACCATGGGATGTATCAAGTTCCATGGTGGTGGCCTGACACAATTCTAGAATGCATAGTGTATACTACTAGTGCCTAGTGCCCTATTTGTCTGCTCCGAAGTGTGTGCACGCCCGCACTCCGTTAGAACCTACACTGCTGCACCACTCGCCATTGCTTTTGACCGCTTACAATCAGCCCAGTAATCGTGCCCCACCCTGCCTAGTTTCAGGGTACCATGATACCTAATTGGGTTATTGCTGAAATGGGTCCCCGTTATTAGGGTTTTCTACTCAAACATGTTAAGTGGTTAAGTGTCTGTATTAACCTAACCCCACCCATCAGTTTAGTTAACATATTGAATTGGTTAAGTGTTTTAGTTAACTTAACCCTACCATCCTTATTCTAGCTTTAATTTATTCATTAAAGTACCGACCACTCGCATTAGACATGTACCGTTGCGGTTACTGGACATCCGGTCGGTTCCGGGTAGGTTTACACCGCAACTTAGTCTAACCTCGGGTCCTTATTGGGCTTAATGCCTTAACCTCCCACATTGAATAGGTATTGTTGTGATTACTGGACAGCCGGGCGGGTCCGGGCAAGTTTACATCACAACTCAACCCAACCTCGGGTTAAGCATATTCGTATTTTCTAAATTTACATATTTGTCTCTTTTACTTGTTATATGTAAATGTTATGTCCCATTTTCCAAGTTCGTTATTTTTTTTAGGCATGGCAATTCATACCATTTAAATGTCACCAATTATTGGCATGTGCCAAACATGCCAACACATATATTTTTCATGTTTAATCCCAACGATATTCCCCCGTTTGTACGTTCGCAAGATTATAATGAATGTTGGGCTAGATATTTCAGCCCAACTTATAAACATAGAAGGGAAAGCCAACAACATGAAATATTCTAAATAACATAAAGGGCGTTTGACATATGAACTTGCAACTTTGCGATCTAATTAACATAAATCATGGGTTTCGACTTGTCATGTGAACTTGCATTCAAATAAGAATCTAATTAAATAGGGGTCACATGAAATGGCATAATTTAGACTTGCATAAAACATAAGCCTAAACATATTTTTATCCAGGCATGACTTCAAACACAAACTAGCATGTGATAAAGTTATTACATGTCCATAAAAATGTCTATTTTTGACATTAACCCAAAAGTGTGAACTAGATCAAATCATGTATCCTATAACATGAAACTTGTAATAATAGTGTGAAACTAAATGGTACTTGGCATGGACCTAATTACAAACTTGCAAAGAACATAAGAACATATACATGGATTTAATCATGTAGGCATAATGGTCTTAACATAGAACATGTGTATATAAGTCTTAACTTGGACTTAGAAAAATGTATACAACCTATGTTAAACATATAAACATATAGGTGTAAATTCTAACATTAACCATATACTTGTATGTGATGTTGCTTTCATTCTAAATGTACAATAGGACCAACATCAAGTCAATTATACCACAAACATCCCAATACCATTCACAATACAATCATTGCAATACACATATATGAATTAGCATTGTCGTTATACAATAGTAAAATTCCATTTCCATTTTACATCGAATCAAGTCTTAATTTTATTCTCATCGAAAAAATCACTACACTTACAACAAATAACGATCTTGATTTTCTAGTTTCTGAGTTCTAAATTTGCAATGCTTTCCTTTGCGTAGATAAACGTTGTTTGAATCTTGTTTTTACTTTAGTTTTGCTTGTCTCTAAGCTTTCTCCAACTGACGGCTACTCTTAGTTTCCTCCCGGCAGCATGATGGCTCTAGCTCTATTTTATTTGTGTGAATTTAGGTTGAGTGTTGGGCTGTATTTATAGAATTTCAGATTGATTTGAGCCATTAGATGATCATAGAGTGAATCCAGACCATACACACCAAGAGGAGCCAATCAAAAAGTGGCAAATCAGCCCTAGTGACACACCAGAACTCAGAAAATCGCTCATAACCCGACCAGGCTAGTCAAGACCTGACCAGGTCGACTGGGTAGGTCGCCTCCTAGGTCGACCCCCAGGTCGACCCTTAGGTCGACTTGGGTCCTAGGCGGGAATTTTTCCCGCCCAGCCCGATTTGGGTCTGTTTTCGAATTTTGAACTGTTTGAATTTTAAATTGAATTCTGAAACTTCGAAAGGTCATAACTCCTTCATACGAAGTCCGATTTACGCAAACTCGGACTCTATATCAAGCAGAATTCCGAGACGAGTGCAATGGCGTAACCCGTTTCCCTTAATTCTTTCATTTTGAACTATATATACTTTAATTTGTTAATTTAATGTTAACCGAAAATTCGGGGTGTTACAATTTATTTTTGTAATGTTTCAAATTTCAAGTTGTTTGGATTTAATTTGTGATCCTTTGCAATTTAAATGCATGTCGGTTCACATATATGTGTTATAAAGGAATTTTCACAGACGATCTCAGAATTTGACGAAACCTTCTCCATCGTGTCCATAATATTTTTTTATGCTAGGATTTTGATTTTCATCCCGATCGGAAGTTGTTTGTAGCTATTTTTGCATGATACTTCACGACGAAGTTTCTAAAATAATATTATAATAAATTCATGGTCTATATAAACACATACATAGTCAAAACCCTTCCCCTAGTCAACTCTTCTTACAGCCGCCAACCTAAATCGTTAATGGCCAAAACTACACCGTGATTTTTCCATCCAATCTCGCAATCTACGCACCTATACGAGAGATCATCAACTAGAGAAACATAGAGGGCTTCGAGATGGGTATAATCAATGGTAATGATCTTCTCTGGCAAAGCACGGTGACCGGATTTAAGCCTAGAAGGCACGATGTTCGGGGCAAAGTTGGGGGAGCAGGGAACATTTGAGCTGGGCGAACTTGCAGGTGACGGTCGAGGCCATTGAGGCGCTTCTTGAGCATAGTCCGATCGAGGTTAGATGACCTGAGCTTGGCACAGTGATGTCGATGTTCAAGCATATGTGGGTAATGTCGTGAAAATAAGACAGTAGGCAGGGAGAAGGAACGATAGGAAATAGTTGACCTTTAGTTTATTAACGTAATTAAGTTTATTAAGAAATAATCAAATGTTGATTAAATTATAATTATATCGTTAACTTAAATAGCTTATAGCTCTCATATATATGATCATAATTGGATGATTCAAGAGACCTTGGACTCGTCTCAACGAGCACTACATCATGGAATAGATCTGGACGTGACTGAAATGAACTGGAATTTTCAATTAAATTAAATGCTTATTTAATTTAACTGAAACGAACCATTTCAGACAATGAATCAACTCAAGGTGAGTTAAATTCACTCGGTTCTTCCCACTTATATTTATATAAGTCGGGTTTTATAATTGTGTGCTACGCTTGCTAATGATTGGCTGTTTATTAAATATATATATATATATATATATATATATATTGATTGAACCGATGAAATTAAGCGTTGTTTAATTTCAGTGAAACACCAAATCATTATTCTAACGATTGGAACCAGTTGAGGTACCTTACATTATTGGTTACACTTATAATAATATAAACATGTTTAATTTAATTGTTTGAATTGTTTGTTAATATGAATTGGTTGATGTTAAATAGTCGTTATTTACCATTATAGAAATTATTAGTTTAAAATTTGATAATTCTTATAAAATGATTTTATTTGAGTGAATGTATTTGGATGTTGGGAATAACATGTTGGAGGGATCCAAATGGATTCCTTATAGTAGTTGTTACATTTTTTTATATTATAATATATGTTGAATAATATGAAATTGTGATGCAGGACCGACTGATTGGAGGAATCCAACAAGATTCCTCATTGATATTGATAATATATATCAATATGATTTGTTGTTTTCATTTGGATGTGAAATTAAGTAATATTTCACGGTTGGGTACTTAAGTAGACATTGCCTCTTTAAGTACCATCGACGTAAAATAAAAGATTAATGGAATCAATTTTAAGTCGATTCCTAAATATACTCTTAAAACTATATCAAAATATGACATGTCGCTTTGCCAAAAAAAATACGCCTTATGTTTTAAAATAAACAAATATTTATTTAATTTTATAAATAATTGTGGAATGATTTTATAAAGCTAATTCTGATGTTTTATAAGAAAGTGGACAAGAATTAACCCAATGATTAATAACTGAGATTAATTGTTGTTAAAGAAACATTTAAATGGAATTTGTTAAATTAATTATTCTTATTAATTAATTTAAAGAAAGGACTAATTAAAGTGATTATTATTTATTTAACAATAATCAAAGTAACTGAGATTATTTAAATTAATTATTTTAATAATTTATTTAAAAGAAAGACTGATTGGAATTTAAGTAACGAGTTAACCATGTTGAATTGACTAAGTCAATTGGCTAAATGGGAATCACTTTGTTAAATTAATTTGTTATAATTTAATTTAATTTAATGGAAATGGTTAATAAGGAAGTAACCGTTGTTTTTAAAAGTTTTAATTGATTATTATTTATCAATAATCAAAGTGGTGAAAAGGCAATAATGGAGATTTATGAAACTATAAGGCCTGTTATAGTCAAATGATATTTCCAAACGAATTTGTGTTAATAGTATTATTATAAGTTAAGTTTAATTTGAATTCCTATTGGATTCTGTTTATTTGAATCCAAGTTTGTCGAAGTAATAAAGAAATCACCTTATTTGAAAAAGTTACAATTGATTTCAACTATGAGACAAGCTATTAAAGTTATAAACTTCAATTTTGTTTATGAATGGAATGGAAGCTTAGAAGTGTGAAAATATGAAATGGAAATCCAAATGGAAATAAAATGGTTAAACAATATAAATTAAATGGAAAGGTTAAAATTGTTTTGAAGAAGGGCTTGAAGATGTAAATGGAATTTTAAAAGATTTTAAAATGTTGAAAAGGATTGATGGGGTAGGAAATGTATAAGAATTTATTTACAAAAATTTTAAAATGTTTTTTGGCAAACAAATGACCGTTTCTGAAAACGTTTATTATAAATATATGAAATGTGATAAATGGGTTCATCATGAATGAGATTAGCAAAATAATGAAATTGAAAATAAAATATTCAATATTTGGAATTCAGGTAATTGTCTAATAAATGGGATTTCAAGGCAAGATTTGTCGAAAGGGAGTTATAAATGGAAGTACGTATAAACTGAGTTATATGGGGAATGTTGTGAAAAGGATTTATATAATATACGAAGGAATTTCCCAAATTTGAATTTAATATTGACAAATTATTTAATTGTGAAGTAAATAAGTTATTTGATAAATATTTGCAAGTAGAAAGGATATTATAAATAAATGGATAAGGAATTTATAAACAAAAGATTAATGGTTTTAATAAATAAAAGGTGATAAGGTTTTGAAAGGGAATATGTGATACTTATTTATAAATGTTAAATTGAATTATTTTAGTTGATTTTATGAAATGGGATCTAAAATAATATTTGAAATGATTTGTGAGATTATAAAGCAGTATAATTGGTTTAATAATGTTAAAATGGAATATGATGTGGTTTTTAAAGTAATTGGAACTTGTACGTTGGTTGAGTTGAGTAATTTTCGAGGTGTCAATCTAATGTTGGTTTTGGCCTTCGGGGTTGATACTGAGAGATTTATTCACTTACCGATTTACAACAAGGAGACAATGAGTAGAAGTGAAATGATAATTGAATTTTCTTATATTTAATAAGAAAAGGAAATGGATTCCAGATTAGAAGTTTTAATATTTAATTAACGACTGGTTAAATAAAGAGGCTAAATGATGCTAGGTATTGAATCAGTGAATTCATTTTCTTTTTATGGATGAATGGTTGTTTATTTCATAGTTAGATAACCGACTATCAAATCATGCCTATACTTTTGTTGGTACGGAAAGACCGAATTTATATTCGAATACCATTTTGACCAGCAAATATGTGGAAAATGAAAGATGCAAATGAAGGTAGGGCAATTGAAGACCGTTGATCTTCATGAGCGGAAGAACTACTTGTTGAATTTCTTTGGTTAACTCGTGGGGATATTTCGGCAGTGATTCTGTCGTGATTGGAATCTGCGGATTGCAAGGACTACTCGCTACAGATCTATAGGGTGATACCTAGGATGTGGCAAGAGAGTGCCTTCGGTTCATCGGATTCCTGGATGACTTGCATGGATGGATGTATGACAGAGTATTTACAAAGGGATCCCGCACGTTGATTTCTTCAGTTGTACCATAGTTGGTGGTGGAGAAGGGTGCACTTCTCTTAGGTTAACTACTAGAATATTTTTGGGGATGTTAATTAGTGATTTTCTGGCAAATCTGACAATATGGCATTCAAATTGAATGGTGGCCAAATGGTCTTAAAAGAAGATTTAAACCTCAAGCCTCATCAGTCGGGAAATGATATAAAATCGGTCAGATCGCATGGCTATGTGGGTCGCTCCCGTTAGGGTGTATTGTCACCATCTAGAGAATATTCATATTTGTTCTTCTTTTCACTTATGTATCTCCCGGAAACGGCTATGTTGGTACCAACCGTAGGTGACAATATATTCGAAACATTCAAGCGGAGTGAATGGCCGGCCATGTTTAGCCTAGGTTGCATGAAGTTCTTGTTGAACCTGGTGTATTCGTCTCTAGAGATACACTGTCGGAAGATGGTCCTATACCTTTCTAGTTGGAAATTCATTCTCCAATAAGAGCCCATGGTTTTGATTGTATACTATATATGTAGAGCGTGAGATGCAAGCGTTCTACTAGATGGTTATTTATTAGTATTTAGACATTATTATAATATCGGAGAAGATATGATTTCCAAATGTTTTGGGTTATCGTAAGGTAAAAACCATCCGTATTTATGTGTGGATTTGTAACAACCCGTATTTTCAATAACCTGTAATAACATAAATCGAGGCAGAATTTAATTCTAAAATGGGAATCAAGGGAAACGGGCTATGCCATTGTGTTCGTCTCGGAAAAATACGCGAAATAGAGTCCGAGTTTTCGAAAATCGGAGTCCGTATGACCAAGATATGGCCTCGCGAAGTTTCACGAAAATTCCCAAATTAAAGTATACTTAATTAAGTGAAATGGGTTGTGTAGATATATATATATATATATATATTGATATATATATATATATATATATAATTGAAAATTTAATAAATAAATATGCAAAAATGCTCAAAACAGCGAATTGGGAGAGGGGAATAACCGAACCGGCCGATTTTTGAAGTCGACCCGAGCCCGCTGGGTCGACTAGGGGTTAATCCAGGGTGTTTGGCTGTCAACCCGTGGGCCGATTCGCTCAAGTGCAGATTTTGCATTTGAATGGTTCTCATGGTCCATCTTTAATCTAAAGGCCCTAGATGGTTCCTACACTTGACTTCTTCCCCAAGACATGCTTTGATGGCTTGGATTGAATCTAGGGTTAATCCTATGGCCTAAAACACTTGCCTAATCTATAAATAAGACCCTAACCTACCCTAATTCATTCATAATTAAACCTAGTGACTAAACTATGGCAAAATGCTAGCTCTCATGGCCTCCACTAATTTTATGAAGAGGGTTGCATACTAATCACTCTCTAATCAACTTCTAATCCCTTCTTAGCATCTTAATCTTCTTCATTTGGTGTTCAAAGTTGCTAGTTGTGAGTTTCTATCACTTTGATGATCTTTTGGTAAACTAATTAGATGAGATGTGATGAGATTTATGGTTTTGTATGTGGGTTAATGAGCTTTGAATCATATGATATGATGTTAGCATTAATCTTATGTTTATGCATGTTGAGTATGTAAGCTTATGCAAGTTTAATATGATGTATGTTATGTTTGCATGATGCTAAATATGCAAGTTGTGGGCTATGTAATCATATGCATGTTATGCAAGTTCATGGTAATATGCTATGCAAGTTACATGTTTGTTAATATGCAAGTTACATGTTTGTTAATATGCAAGTTACATGTATGTAAATATGCAAGTTACATGTTTGTTAATATGCAAGTTACATGTTTGTTAATATGCAAGTTACATGTATGTAAATATGCAAGTTACATGTTTCTTTATATGCAAGTTACATGTTTGTTAATATGCGAGTTACATGTATGTAAATATGCAAGTTACATGTTTATTAATATGCAAGTTCATGATGACACATTATGCAAGTCTATAAGCTAATATGCAAGTTTGTTATGCAAAATGAATATGTAAGTTATGTGACATATTATATGCAAGTTATGTGACATGTTATGCAAGTTCATATGCAAGTTATGTGTTTGTTAATATGCAAGATGGCACCTTTGAAACATGTTCATTCATATGCAAGTTGACACCTTTTATATGTGTTATATCATGAACGAAATTACGTGGGAACGATGGGGTAATTAAATGCATAAGTTAATAAGATTGTGTGAAATTAATATAATTATGCATAACACAAAATAAATAAACATAGTATGGGAATTTGCCTATTTGGTTAGGTGTACCCATACTATGTGTTGGGAATTTACCTATTGAGTTAGGTCTACCCCATGGGAATTTACCTATTAAGTTAGGTCTACCCATGTTAAGAAAACTTGATTAATTAGGGATAATTAATATAAAATTATGAGGGTGATTAATTAGGTGTAATTAATTGACTAAGACACGAGGTTGGACTCAGTTGTAGCGTAAAACTGCCCGGACCCAACCGGCTTAACCAGTTGCTACAAATGTTAGCCCAATGTGAGAGGTCTTAGGCACAAACTAAATACGTAATTAATGTAAAGACACGAGGTTAGACTCTGTTATGACATAAGGCTGCCCGGACCCAACCGGCTTAACCAGCGGTCATAAAAGACAGTCTAATGTGAGAGGTCTTTACAAAGGTTACGTTCTTAATTAATTAATTAAGAAACACTTAACCACATTAGCATGTAGAGGGACATGAGGGGTTAAGTGGGTGCCTCGGGTGGCATGAGAAAATCTAGTGGTTGCCTTGGGTGGCAATAGAAAATACGATTAGAATACTTAACCAAAATAGAACATGTAATTAAAACATGATTAAAGGGTTAAGTGGGATATACTAGAAAAAGGGACAAGCTTAGGTGGGTAGCTTGTGGAGGCCCATTTCAACCAGTAACCCATACGTATCTTTGTGGGCTCGACCCATGTCGAGGACGGGACACGCATACTGGGCTTGACTGTAAGAGGCAAACGGGTTAGCGGTGGCAACGCAAGTCCAACGGGCTTCATATGCGTGAGTGGGCCCGGGCTGGTAGGTAAGCCGTTGTTGCATCGTGTAGATATAAGCCGTGCACTGTTAGTTTTATCAGGTTGCCACGTTGGGGAATGGTACACCCCACGGTGGGGCCAGCACGGGTATCTACGTTAGGGAGCCGATCGAATGGGGAGTAGTGTGTACATCTGGTGGATTGTAGGGCCCCGTGGCGCCTACTTGGTCACCTAGGGGTACGCAAGTACTATTAGGTTAATTTTAAAAGTCCTTGGGTGGGATCAACCTTTAAGTTAGGAACGACTGGTGTGGTGCAGTTTAGTAATTTACCTTAGGAAGGGTAGATGCGTCTTTATCTTTTATCTTGGTTTAGTTAACTGCTTAGTATAGCCGTTCATCCCTATATGTTACCGTATATCAAGTTATGTCTTCTCTGGTTACTTTAACGATTGTATTGTTAAAGTTATAGGACTCACTCAGACTTATGTCTGACCCCGTTGTTTTTACCTTTTTCCCAACCCTCAGGTCCTACGGTGGATCCTAGCAGTAGTGGAGCTTGATCGGATTGCTGTCCCAGTCTTTAGGAGCTTGGATAGATGTAAAGCTCCAGTTATCCAGTTATCTTTTCTTTTGTTTTGGCTATTGTGTGAGAGTGGGATTATGTACTTCTTTATTTTGATGGATATTGTACTTGACTTTTATTTTGGTTTTATGATGTAACCAGACATGTTTTACTTCCGCTGTTATGAGAAGATGTTTTAAAATTTCAAGTACTGTTTATATCTGTCTTGTTGTAATTTTTCTGTTCTATATTCACTAAAATACTCCACCGATGCTATGGCATTCCCTTAGTGAGTGACCCTAGCGGGAGTGGGGTGTTACACGTGGTATCAGAGCTTAAGGTTACCAGAACAGATAATTTTTTTTTTAGAAAAACTATTTTCTAAGAGTATTTTCGAAGAAAGTATTTTCAAAAGCATGTCTTTTAAAAGAAAAAGTTTTTGAAAAAAGAAAAGCATAATCCCCAATAGCCATATCCTTATCTTTCGGAATCTCCTTTTTGAATCTTTCCTCTTTCGTTTCAGCATGGCTGAAGATCTTAACATCCCGGAGGGTTTAGTTATACCACTATGGTATAGGAGGTTGCAAGAGGCTAGGGCCGCGGCTGCGGGTCCGGCCAATGCTACTACACCAGAGACAACCGCTCCTCCTCCTCAGCCTAGAGTGGATAATTTTGCTAAGGTTTGCAAGGAGTTCAAGGCTATAGGAGGAAAACCTTTTCTTGGTTCAGAGACTTTCGTAGAGGCTAGAGATTGGCTTAAGGAAGTGGAAGAGTTGCTAGATATCTTTGAAGTGGAAGAGGGAAAGAAAGTCAAGTTGGCGGCTTGGTTAATGAAGGGAGAGGCCTCATTCTGGTGGGAGGTCACTAATGGAGAACGCCCTGTTGACTCTTGGGCAGATTTTAAGCAAAGGTTTGGGGCTAAGTTTCTCTCAAGGGCGGAAGAGAATCTGTTTATGGAGAAGTTCTTGAATTTGAAGCAAGGGAATCTCACGGTGAAAGAATATGTCAACAAATTCAATCAATTAGCGAGGTTTGGCATAGAGTTGGTGAATACACCGGAGAAGAAGGCTTTGAGGTTCGTTAGAGGCTTGAACGAACCATTGCAAGGAATAGCTATGACTCACATTCCTATGGGGGCCACCTTTGAGAAGCTTGTCTACATGGCACTTATGCATGAGGATGATAAGAACTCTAAGGCACCAGAGAAAAAGGGGGATCGGAAGAAACCGCAACAGCAACAACAAGGCAAGGGCGGAAAAGGCAATGGTGACAAAAAGAAGACGAAGAAGAAGTGCTTCAATTGTGGAACACCAGGACACCTCAGTAAGGATTGTCGCAAAAAGAAGAAGACCGGTTGCTTTCATTGTGGTGAAGCAGGGCATCTTGTGAAAAACTGCCCAAAGAAGGGGCAGAAGACGGGGTCTACCTCAGGAGGCCAGGTGCAAGCTCTTATAGCACCACCTCAGTCAGGGGGGCAAGTTCAGGTTCTCTCAGTTCCACCGATTCAGCAGAGAGGTAGAACTATTTCCGTTGAAAGTCTGGTTTTTCTGTTTGATCATCCAGTTCGTACTTTGTTTGACTCTGGCGCATCGCATTCTTTTATCTCATCATCGTTAGTTGAGTCACTGCACTTAGACACCAGTCTAGTTGATGATCCCTTGGTTGTCTCAAACCCAATTGGGGGCTCCATATATCTGTCTATGATATGTTTGGGTTTGAAGATTTCTATACTTAGCGTTGAGTTTAGATGTGATGCTTTTGTATTGGGCTTCACGGGCTATGGGTTGATCTTGGGCATGGACTGGTTATCCAGTAATGGTGCCGTTCTTGATTGCGAAAGGAGAGTTGTCAGGCTCATGACCCGCTTGGGTAACACTCTCGAGATCTCTTGCAATCCCATGGAATCTGTTTTGCTAAGTTATCTTGAATCGCTCGATGCTTCGGTCGAAAGTTTGTGTTCTGTCAGAGTAGTCCGGGAATATCCGGATGTGTTTGAAGAAGTAAAGGGTTTGCCTCCGAAGCGGGAGATAGATTTCCGAATTTATTTGGTGGATAATGCCAAACCAGTGACTTTGCCAGTACGCCACATGGCTCCTCGTGAGAGAAGAGAACTTCATAAGCAAGTAGGGGAGTTGCTTGAGAAGGGGTTCATAAGGCGAAGTATATCGGAGTGGGGAGCTCCAGTAGTGTTTGCCACGAAGGCGGATGGGTCCCTCAGACTTTGTGTGGATTATAGGGAACTTAATAAGCTCACGAAGAAGAATAGACACCCATTACCGAGGATAGATGATCTCTTTGATCAGTTGGTTGGCGCGTCAGTATTTTCGCAGATGGACTTAGCTACAGGGTTTCATCAGTTAAGAGTGGCGGAGGACAGTATAGAGAAGACTGCTTTCCGGACTCCGGATGGTTTTTATGAGTGGCTAGTGATGCCATTTGGGTTGACAAACGCCCCCGCATACTTTGTTGATCTCATGAGTAGAGTGTTCAGAGAGTATCTGAATAAGTTTGTAGTAGTTTTTGTGGATGACATCTTGGTCTTTTCCAAGAATGAAGAAGAGCATGCCTTACATCTCAAGGAAGTGTTGGAGACTCTTCGAGCGCATAGTCTTAAAGCTAAATTCTCTAAATGCCATTTTTGGAGAAGAGAAGTGCGATTCTTAGGGCATGTGGTCTCTAAGGAAGGGATAGCTGTGGATCCCGCAAAGATAGTATCTATCCAGGATTGGAAAGTTCCTAGAAATGCTACCGAGGTAAGAAGTTTCTTGGGGTTGGCAGGATATTATAGGAAGTTCATCAAAGACTTCGCGAAGATATCAGCCCCATTAACCCGCTTGACGAAGAAGAATCTGGTTTTCTCATGGGATGTAGATTGTGATGATGCTTTCCGACGGTTAAAGAGAGCTTTGACCACCGCTCCAGTTTTAGTGCTTCCAGATGGGAGTAAGCCGTTTGTTGTTTATACCGATGCTTGTGGAACAGGATTAGGCGCAGTCTTGATGCAGGAGGGAAGGGTAATAGCCTATGGAGGGAGACAATTGAGAGTGCATGAGAAGAATTACCCTACCCATGATCTAGAGTTGGCCGCGATTGTTTTCGCACTTAAGTCTTGGCGCCATTATCTTCTTGGTGAGAGATTCGAGTTGTTCACCGACCATAAATCATTGAAGTACTTATTCTCTCAGAAGGATTTAAACTTAAGACAGCAAAGGTGGATGGAGTTCTTAGCATCCTATGATTTCGAGATAGCGTATACCCCTGGTAAGGGTAACGTGGTGGCAGACGCCTTAAGTAGAAAAAGGCTATCTTTGAGTCCATTGTTCGTGGAACGACGAAGCTTGGAGTTTCTTTCTTTGTTTGACTTCAGACCTTCTGTTGATTTTGTACCTGGTTTGTTGGCATCCTTGGAGGTTAGACCTACTCTTTTGAGACGGATTGGCGAGGCTCAGCGAAACGACCCACAGTTGGTTGTGTTGGTAGAGAAGCTTATAAGAGGGGAGTCGTCCAGCCATTTGGGTAGATACACCATAGATGATAAGGGATGGTTGCATAGAGACGGTAGACTTTGTGTACCGCAAGATGAGGGTTTGAAGAAGGCTATTTTGGATGATGCACATCGTTCAAGAATGACTATTCATCCCGGTGGAGACAAAATGTACCAAGACATGAAGAGAGTTTTCTTTTGGGCCGGTATGAAGAAAGATGTGGCCGAGTATGTGGCTAGATGCTTAGTGTGCCAACAAGTTAAAGTGGAGCAAAGGAAACCCGGTGGGTTGCTACACCCATTGGAAGTTCCACAGTGGAAGTGGGATAGTGTCTCGATGGATTTCATCGACGGGTTACCGAGATCGAGGAAGGGCAATACGGGAATTTGGGTTGTGGTAGACAGACTTACAAAGAGTGCCCATTTTATACCCGTAAAGAGTAAGAGGACCGCTCCATGGCTTGCTTCAGTCTATGTTAGAGAGATTGTTAGATTGCATGGCGTACCATCCAGCATTGTGAGTGATCGAGATCCTATTTTCACTAGTGAGTTTTGGAGAAGTTTGCAAGAGGCGGTAGGGACTCAGTTGTGTTTGAGCACCGCATATCATCCTCAGACGGACGGTCAGACCGAGAGGGTGAACCGTATCTTAGAAGATCTTTTGAGGCTTTGTATCTTGGATTTTGGAGGTACATGGGAAGAACATCTTCCTTTGGTGGAGTTCGCATATAATAACAGCTTTCAGTCCAGTATTGGTATGGCTCCTTTCGAAGCTCTTTATGGAAGGCCTTGTCGATCTCCTACATGTTGGTGGGAATCTACGGATAAGATCTTGCTTGGGCCGGATATGGTTAGAGAGACTTCAGAGAAGATTGATTTAATTCGAAAAAGGATGAAAGCAGCGCAAGATAGACAGAAATCTTATGCGGATCGGAGAAGGACGGATCTTGAGTTTGAGGTTGGGGACATGGTTTTTGTCAAAGTATCTCCATTGAGAAATGTTGTTCGCTTTGGGTCCGTAGGGAAGTTAGCACCGAGATTTGTTGGGCCGTTTCCTATTAAGGAAAGGATTGGACGGATGGCATATAGGGTGGAGTTGCCCGACAGACTTAGTGGTGTTCATGATGTATTCCATGTATCACATTTGAGGAAGTGCTTACATGAGACCGCGGAGGTGGTAGAGCCGAGCTTGCTTAGAGATGTAGAGGTAGAGCGTGATGCGACGATTCGACGAGCTCCTACTCGCATCCTTGGGTCAGAAACTAGGAAGTTGAGGAACAGAGAAGTTCAGCTAGTTAAAGTGCAATGGGGAGATGACGAAAGCAATGCTACTTGGGAGACGGAAGCAAAGATGCGTTCTTTGTATCCATTTCTTTTTGAGAGTATGTCTTTTAACTTCTCCTTTATTGCTTGTCTAGTACTTATCTTATCTTTAGTATATCCTCTCGCTAATACCTATGACCTTTAGATAGGGTAAAACCTATGGTTGAGACATGTGTTTGAAACATGTTATGGTTGATGGATGCATATGGATGCAATTGTTTGCTAGTGGTTGCTCGTGGATGCATATACACACACATTAGGCACTAGATCGGCTCAGTCACTTCATGTTGCATATTGCATAAATGGATGTGGTAGTTAGATTGATGGATGTATCATGGCTGTGTTATCATATGGATGATGCATTTTTGTGTATGGTTGTGCACGCATGTAGAAATTTGTATGTGTCAATAGGGTTTCGCATACATATTGGATGCATGGCACTATCATGGTTTGCATTAAGGAGGTTTACTGTATCAGTAACCGCCTGATTTTCGCATTAGGTAAGTACATATACACACACTTTTGCATATATCCATCCAGCATTTAGAATCTTGTAAGGACAATGATTGCTCGTGGATGATGCTTTGAGTAGATGGATGATTGGATGGTAGGATACGTTCTTCCTAACTTGAAGATTTCGGGGACGAAATCCTTTAAGGAGGGGAGAATGTAACAACCCGTATTTTCAATAACCTGTAATAACATAAATCGAGGCAGAATTTAATTCTAAAATGGGAATCAAGGGAAACGGGCTATGCCATTGTGTTCGTCTCGGAAAAATACGCGAAATAGAGTCCGAGTTTTCGAAAATCGGAGTCCGTATGACCAAGATATGGCCTCGCGAAGTTTCACGAAAATTCCCAAATTAAAGTATACTTAATTAAGTGAAATGGGTTGTGTAGATATATATATATATATATATATTGATATATATATATATATATATATTGATATATATATATATATATATATATATATATATAATTGAAAATTTAATAAATAAATATGCAAAAATGCTCAAAACAGCGAATTGGGAGAGGGGAATAACCGAACCGGCCGATTTTTGAAGTCGACCCGAGCCCGCTGGGTCGACTAGGGGTTAATCCAGGGTGTTTGGCTGTCAACCCGTGGGCCGATTCGCTCAAGTGCAGATTTTGCATTTGAATGGTTCTCATGGTCCATCTTTAATCTAAAGGCCCTAGATGGTTCCTACACTTGACTTCTTCCCCAAGACATGCTTTGATGGCTTGGATTGAATCTAGGGTTAATCCTATGGCCTAAAACACTTGCCTAATCTATAAATAAGACCCTAACCTACCCTAATTCATTCATAATTAAACCTAGTGACTAAACTATGGCAAAATGCTAGCTCTCATGGCCTCCACTAATTTTATGAAGAGGGTTGCATACTAATCACTCTCTAATCAACTTCTAATCCCTTCTTAGCATCTTAATCTTCTTCATTTGGTGTTCAAAGTTGCTAGTTGTGAGTTTCTATCACTTTGATGATCTTTTGGTAAACTAATTAGATGAGATGTGATGAGATTTATGGTTTTGTATGTGGGTTAATGAGCTTTGAATCATATGATATGATGTTAGCATTAATCTTATGTTTATGCATGTTGAGTATGTAAGCTTATGCAAGTTTAATATGATGTATGTTATGTTTGCATGATGCTAAATATGCAAGTTGTGGGCTATGTAATCATATGCATGTTATGCAAGTTCATGGTAATATGCTATGCAAGTTACATGTTTGTTAATATGCAAGTTACATGTTTGTTAATATGCAAGTTACATGTATGTAAATATGCAAGTTACATGTTTGTTAATATGCAAGTTACATGTTTGTTAATATGCAAGTTACATGTATGTAAATATGCAAGTTACATGTTTCTTTATATGCAAGTTACATGTTTGTTAATATGCGAGTTACATGTATGTAAATATGCAAGTTACATGTTTATTAATATGCAAGTTCATGATGACACATTATGCAAGTCTATAAGCTAATATGCAAGTTTGTTATGCAAAATGAATATGTAAGTTATGTGACATATTATATGCAAGTTATGTGACATGTTATGCAAGTTCATATGCAAGTTATGTGTTTGTTAATATGCAAGATGGCACCTTTGAAACATGTTCATTCATATGCAAGTTGACACCTTTTATATGTGTTATATCATGAACGAAATTACGTGGGAACGATGGGGTAATTAAATGCATAAGTTAATAAGATTGTGTGAAATTAATATAATTATGCATAACACAAAATAAATAAACATAGTATGGGAATTTGCCTATTTGGTTAGGTGTACCCATACTATGTGTTGGGAATTTACCTATTGAGTTAGGTCTACCCCATGGGAATTTACCTATTAAGTTAGGTCTACCCATGTTAAGAAAACTTGATTAATTAGGGATAATTAATATAAAATTATGAGGGTGATTAATTAGGTGTAATTAATTGACTAAGACACGAGGTTGGACTCAGTTGTAGCGTAAAACTGCCCGGACCCAACCGGCTTAACCAGTTGCTACAAATGTTAGCCCAATGTGAGAGGTCTTAGGCACAAACTAAATACGTAATTAATGTAAAGACACGAGGTTAGACTCTGTTATGACATAAGGCTGCCCGGACCCAACCGGCTTAACCAGCGGTCATAAAAGACAGTCTAATGTGAGAGGTCTTTACAAAGGTTACGTTCTTAATTAATTAATTAAGAAACACTTAACCACATTAGCATGTAGAGGGACATGAGGGGTTAAGTGGGTGCCTCGGGTGGCATGAGAAAATCTAGTGGTTGCCTTGGGTGGCAATAGAAAATACGATTAGAATACTTAACCAAAATAGAACATGTAATTAAAACATGATTAAAGGGTTAAGTGGGATATACTAGAAAAAGGGACAAGCTTAGGTGGGTAGCTTGTGGAGGCCCATTTCAACCAGTAACCCATACGTATCTTTGTGGGCTCGACCCATGTCGAGGACGGGACACGCATACTGGGCTTGACTGTAAGAGGCAAACGGGTTAGCGGTGGCAACGCAAGTCCAACGGGCTTCATATGCGTGAGTGGGCCCGGGCTGGTAGGTAAGCCGTTGTTGCATCGTGTAGATATAAGCCGTGCACTGTTAGTTTTATCAGGTTGCCACGTTGGGGAATGGTACACCCCACGGTGGGGCCAGCACGGGTATCTACGTTAGGGAGCCGATCGAATGGGGAGTAGTGTGTACATCTGGTGGATTGTAGGGCCCCGTGGCGCCTACTTGGTCACCTAGGGGTACGCAAGTACTATTAGGTTAATTTTAAAAGTCCTTGGGTGGGATCAACCTTTAAGTTAGGAACGACTGGTGTGGTGCAGTTTAGTAATTTACCTTAGGAAGGGTAGATGCGTCTTTATCTTTTATCTTGGTTTAGTTAACTGCTTAGTATAGCCGTTCATCCCTATATGTTACCGTATATCAAGTTATGTCTTCTCTGGTTACTTTAACGATTGTATTGTTAAAGTTATAGGACTCACTCAGACTTATGTCTGACCCCGTTGTTTTTACCTTTTTCCCAACCCTCAGGTCCTACGGTGGATCCTAGCAGTAGTGGAGCTTGATCGGATTGCTGTCCCAGTCTTTAGGAGCTTGGATAGATGTAAAGCTCCAGTTATCCAGTTATCTTTTCTTTTGTTTTGGCTATTGTGTGAGAGTGGGATTATGTACTTCTTTATTTTGATGGATATTGTACTTGACTTTTATTTTGGTTTTATGATGTAACCAGACATGTTTTACTTCCGCTGTTATGAGAAGATGTTTTAAAATTTCAAGTACTGTTTATATCTGTCTTGTTGTAATTTTTCTGTTCTATATTCACTAAAATACTCCACCGATGCTATGGCATTCCCTTAGTGAGTGACCCTAGCGGGAGTGGGGTGTTACAGGATTGATCTTACAATTATTTTTTTCTTTTGAGAATATTTTGACTTAAAAATAAAGTTGGATGTTGCTTGTAAACTTAGTGGGTTTCTCACTCTCGTTCACCAGACTGATCCGACATTTGTAATGTTCGGGACCGAGTTTTACAAGTTCAGGTTATCGGATGCTATGAAGAGACGAGCTAGAAGAGTTCAGACGTATGATATTATATAATTATTATTCCACTGTGTGTTGTATACGAGGACAGATTGTTATAACTGTCCAGATGTGTTAGATATACTTTGATGATTGTAAGTATTTTCATGCTCTCAATAAAGATTTATTTCTACATTATATTTTATTCCACTGCGATGTGAGACTCTGTGTTGTATTGATTCTTCTTCTTCTTCTATTCTATTATTTCTTTCTTATCTCACCCTCTAATATTTTTCTCCTAACTATCTGCTTTTCTGTGCAATTTGAGTTGACATGGATTGTTAGATGTTGGCTTAAACTGTACGGAAAAAGTGGGTCATTACACTATTTTCCTAGTTTTTGTTTATGAAATAAATCTTTGGTTAGATGTATTAAGCATAATAAATCTTCGTTAAAATTTTACGTTGTTTTTTGTTTATTTTTTGATGATTTCTAAAAAACAGGGACCTAACTTATAAAGTTTTCAAATAGGGAGTTTTCTGTATTTTGAAACTGAACAGGGACCTAAGCCAAACTGTCCCTTTTTTTGCATTAGTTTAAAAAACAATTAAGCATCAAAAAACGAACACATACACATACAAATATGTATTTTTGTGTGTGTATATATATTGAAAGATCCACCAGTAAAACTTTATGATAATGTATACTAGGTGTAATGCTTTCTTTAATTATATTTATTTGTAAAGCATGTGATAATAATATACGTGTAGTTCCATAATTCATAACAGTGTGGATAGAAATGATTGAAACATGGACAAAGACCCTCAATTCAATTAAAAATTAATCAGTATTGAATTTGTGAACGTTATATTCAAACTGGGTAATTAAAAGCTGGTAAGATGTGATTTTCTCCTATATAATTTTCAAATATGCCTATAACTTACTCCAAGAGATAAGATTTGCACTGTAATCCATATTATAAACAAAATTGCCTCATTTATCTAATGATAGTCACTTATACACTTAAGTAACTCAAAAAAACAAAACCAAACCTAGTGTCCATTATAAAAACATTGTTACAATCCATAAGCAGGAATTTTGTCTTTGAATTGAATATATCTTTTGAATTGAGTAGAAACAGAATTCGTCAGCAATTAAAAGCAATTGATTATAGGTGGTAGCTCATGTCAAGCAAAGAAAGAAAAACCAATCTACTATAAAATCGTCATTATGTAAGTTTTGTAAGATAAAGACTACAACAGTAGTATACTCTGAAAGGTGCACATAGAGAAGCAGAATCAATAGTATACCATTAAAGATGAGTTTAGTTTCAAGAGATTAGAAGCCTTCTCATATATCTCAAAGAAATTGTTCCCCGTACACATTAAACTAAAGTGCCACATCATTTACATCTAAATTAACTTGAAAAGTCAGAGCATTCACCTTCTTTCCATTAGTTCCTCCTTCCATTACATCCAATAGTCAAGTCCCAATAAATGGAAGAAGTGGACTTTCTCCGACCTGCGAGCCATGAAACGGAATCGATTGAATACATGGAGTTCAGAAGTGGAAATCAATTAGTGGCATGAGACGAAGTAGGGACGGAACTGAGGTAAGTCATTCAAATCCAGACGGAAGTGAACAGAATAATGGAACTAACTGTGAGCATCGCCAGTTCTTCAAATCCAGACTTCATCCAGTCTTCGAACAGTTTCGTCGTTGTACGAACATTTATCATGCAAATAAACATAAGAAAATGATGAGGTGGGCAAGTCCTAACGCAAAAAATTATAATGGAGAGAAAATAGATATGCTATGGAAAATTTATGAGCATGTTGATAAACTTAGTTACTAAGCAATAACTTTGTGGATCACTCACTTAATTCCTTTTGATCCGAGTGATATTAAAGAAGCGACAGTGAGACAACCAGTATAAAAAGTTCTAGTAATAGGCTAATTTCTTATTATCGAAAAAATGTATATAACAAAACTATAGGAAAGGAAAAAAATGATGATCTTATGATAGAGGAAGATAAATAGATAAATGAATTTCAAGAAACAAACATAACATTAAAAGCGGGTGATTTGATCCTAATAGCAGTATAAATTAAATAATGAACACATTAGTTATCTTAAGTTGGTGATTGATAAAATTACGTTCACTATGTAAATAGGGGCACAGTTTTTGTACATGAATATGTCCCAAAAAATTCACATGTAAATGTTAGTCAAAGGATATTCGTGTCAAAACGCTAAGCCAAAAAATTTCTAATAATGAAAATTCTTTCTTTCTATATATATATATACACACATATTTAAACAAAGACCATCCACTAAAGTACGAAAGTTATAAGTAGAAGTGGATGTGGTCAGTTAACTAATTCAATCTATTAATTTTTCCAATTACCCGCAAAATGGTAGCGATTCAGTTAATCAATATATAGTTAATTTTGGTTTTGGTTAACCGACCAAACCAATAAAACTAATTGAGGTTAACCGATTTGCATAACCAGTTAATCCCGATTAACCTTTATGTTAATCGACTTGCTGGCTAAAATTGACTTGTTAACCAATAAAAGTGCAACATATATACTAATATACGCAGTTAGAGACTTCATTAATTTAGTCATACATTAATAATACTTAATACTTATAATACTTTCTTTTTGAAATAGGTAAAAAGAACAAGGCCCAAAGCCCATGTGATCGAGTAAAGCAAACCCGAATACATCAAAGGGTATAACAAACCCGAATATAACAAAACAAGCCAGCAGGAAACCCTAGCTGACATATCTCTCTACTAACAAACCCTCTCTAAAACACTCAAAAATGGTGGACGAAGAGGGATTTCCACCAAATTCTTCCTCCAAGCATGACATATTAATGGTGGCTTCCAGACATAATCTTCGTTGTCTTTAAGCTTCCTCTTACGGGAGTTAGGGTTATCAACATCAAGGATAACCCTTTCTACAAATCTTCTAACAGTAACTTCGGATCTGCAATTCTTCTTGCTCAACGAGCTAGAATAATGATCTTTATGACTTTTGAAGCTCGAATCCACTTCTAGTTGCTTTCTACTACTGCTTTCTCCTTCTTCCCAGCAAGATAAGTGATATATTTGGTTATTTATCATGCTTTTATAGTGATTGTTGTCAACTTTTTGTAAAAAGCTTTTATCATTTCTTGTCTTCAGCATGTTGTTATCGTCTTCATGGAAAAAGTTGCAAGCTTTTCTTATCTCCAGGGTTTTATTGAACTCTAGATCACTTTTGAAGTGATTTCTTTCTGATTCAGGTACAATAAATAAATTATTATGATCTAATTTGTAAATAAAGTATGGATGACATGAATCGGTAATATGTTTACTTCCCTTACAGAACAAATTTCTGTAATCAGAATTAAAGCTCGCTTCAGTAAGGACGTCAGAGTTACCATTAAAACCCTGACTGCACTCTGGATCACTACTAGATGGAAGATTATCTCTATTCCCTGTAACAGGTGAGAAGCACACATTATTGTTCGTAAAATTAAATTATTTTTCCCATGTTTATTAATTTCTAACTGTCCAGTTCCTTTGCAGAATTGATGGCTATTATCAGGATTGAGATAACTTTCACTAGGCAGGAAGTCTGAGTAAATATGCTTGTCCTTGTTGCTAATATCACCCAGGTCTCTGGAACTTGGTACTGAAGTGTAGTTGTTAAGCTTGTAGAAGCTTTGCTTACTGTTTAGTAAGAAATCTTCTACTTTCTTATTATAATCATCATCCCTGCTAAATTAGCTTGATTAGTTGTGCTTTCAATCTTCTGTTTGTTAGCCTTTTTCATAATAATTTGACCATCAGACTGAATAACTCTCCATAGTTGATAACAATTTATGACTTTGTTATTGTGAAGCCTAAGATTTCTCTGTTTCCAAATGTAAAAGAGCACAGCAGTAAGAAGAACACAAGCCTTAATAAAAAAAATTGAATTGGGTTTGAATATTTTCAAAATATAACCAATATTGCTTCTTATGTCTAATGAAGGAATAAGGTGGTTGAATCCCAAAGTACGTTTGGCATTATACCAAATGTACTTGGACTATTCACAATCAAAAAATAAATGCTTGGAGCTTTTTATTTCTTTTTTCCATAACAAATAATTATTGTCCAGGTCCTTGTTCCATTTACAACATCTATCCCTTGCAGGTAATTTGTTTAAAAGAGCAAAAAAGGTACAATGAGCCATTTTTGGACAATTTGATTTGCACTATATAACTTTGTGTCGGTCAACCTCCACTTCATCCCTTTTAATATACTCCCACATCTTTTTGAAAGAAAATTTATTATCCTTTGAGCATAACTTCCACACCCATTCATCTTTGAATCTATTTTGATAAATATTTATACTACTAATTGCTTCTTTATATATAAGAGCAGCGGTACAATTATGAAAGCTCCAATTATTATTATCAATAATATTATGAACTTTATCATTAAACCTCCTAATAAATATAAATTATTCCACCCTAGCAGATTAATAAGGGATTTTCCATAAATCCATGGATCAAACCATAAACTGATTTGATTACCATCTTTTATTTTTCTATCAATAAAATTTCTACCCAAGTCACTACAATCAAGAATGTTTTTCCAGACATAAGAATGCTGATTATCTTTTCTACTAGTCCGGAAATTTTTATTTTAAAGATATTTGGCCTTCATCCACCTAACCCATAATGACTTACCATCCACAAATTTCCAAAATAATTTAAATTTACAAACCTTAGATATGTCCCTAATATTTCTAATTAAGCCCTAGGCCACCAATTTTTTTTGGCTTGCATACTTTATCCTAGGCTATTTTATGTTGCTTTCCCCTCCAATAAATTTGCATACATCTTCTCAGTTGTTTGAATGATACTTATGGGAATGTTATGTGCTTGAGTCCAATAGATGATAACTACTGTGATGACTATGTGTAGGTTCCATTCTGCCAGCCATGGGCAGTAATTTGCTAGACCAACCTTCTAGTTTACCTAGAATAATATCAAGTAATCTAGAGCAGTCCCTATCTTTTGTAACGACCCGCATTTTTCAGCGATATAATTACTTTATTTATTTATTCCAATAATGGTTTGGTTATTTAAAATGACCAGAATTAAATAATATTGGATATTTAATTAAAATAAATAATATAATAGAATAATATATTTAATTTCTGAAATAGTCAGAAATAATGGAATTCACAAAATGGTGTGAATTGGATCATCGGTGATATTTAATTCAGTTTAGAATTAAATTTGAATGACGAATATATTATATAAACGACAGTTGAACGTATAAATTATAATATAATTAAAATCGAGCTCGAAATGACGCAGCAGTTCCCTATTTGGCGATTTGAACTTCAACTGAATGTACAGGGTACGTTTTAAATCGGATTTCTGTAAAACAAGAAACGTTAGGAGCCGGTGAAGCATATTTTTCTAATGGAAGAGAAAAATCGAGATTTCGTCGTGAAGATTTTTAGTTATGTCCAAATCAAATTTTAGAAAGGTCGCTATGGAATTCCTTTATAATTTATATCAATTTATTTATATTTTAAAAGGTTTTTAATATAAATCGAATATCGATATAACTGGTAATTCTGAAATATCGAGTTATAAATCCCAGTGGAGCTGTATGGTATTCCACTGTGAATATATACAATAATATTTATTTTTTAATATTAAATTTAAATGTTTTCAAATATATTTATATATTTAAATGGTCTATTTTGAGCTTCAATAATAGCCAGTTTTGCAAACGACCTCAGAATTTGACGAAACTAATTTTGTTGGATCCGCAATATTAAATTATTGCTAGATTTCAATTTCCATGATTTTTGAAGTCACTGTGTGGCCGTACGGGATTTTAAAGTGAAAAACAGTCGGTATTTTGACGGTTAAAAATACGCTGAACGGAGTCGGAATTCGATGAAACCAGTTTCGTTGGGACCGTAATGTCGAACTGTAGCTGCATGCCAGTTTTCGTGATTTTTAGGTACCCTATGTGATCACAGGAATTTTAGAGGACAAATGTAAACAACGATAGCTTAAAATTAAATAAAATAATCGATTAAAAAAATATAAAACCTATCCTATATATTATCGTTACCTCACCAAACCCTTCTCACAATTTCTCTTCTGGTCAAAACTCACGCCGCCACCACAGAAAAAATAGAAAACGTGAAAATCCTCTTTTGGAAAATTCAATCAATTCATATAAAAATCCTTTAAACCCTAATACATGTATATTAGGAATCCTTGTAACTTGCTCTTCAATCCCATATGCGTTTTGCTGAGTTCGATGCTGATTTGTGTTCGCTGGAAATGATGAGCGCAGACAAGGGTTCGACTTCTGAGTTGTATTGTTTTGGATGCGAAATCAATGTTGTTTTTGAGTTCATCGGGAGGAGGAGCTTTGATTGTGATTTTTTGGGGTTTGTTGAAGATTAACACTCTCGCTATTGTATTGAGCTGTAGCGAGACCACCTGACGACGGAAATAAACAGGGAGGTGCGAGCTCTGAAAAATGATGTTGGCGAGAAGGAGACGAAGATGAGAAGAGTAGTGATAGTGTCGGTTTTTGAAATAGAGGGACGTGGAAGGAGTTTGAGGTGAAAGAAGGAATCAGCTATGGCATTTTGTACAAGAGGCATTAACGAGAGTGAGGAAGAAAAGGGAAAGGGGGTTTGGGCTGTATACAGGGTTGGATGGGCCTCATTTTGTAAAGTGAGCCCAATAAGGATTTAATTTAGTTTAAATTACTTATATAATGTGTAATATTGAAATCATTATATCTTGAGCATACCTTATCAGAATTGAGCGCCGTTGGATCCTTTGGGATCGTATGGATGGTGGCTACACCATGGAACTGACTGGGAGAGAATTCAAGCTCATTACAATTTATGGCAAAATAAATTGTCCGTCTGAATCAAGCGATGGTTATCGATATTAACGATGATCGTCCAAGGTGAGTAAAACTCACTAACTTTTCTCAGTTATATTTTTATAACGTATTTTCATAACTGATAAATGATGGTTGCTTGATATGTGTTGGCTGTTTGGTTGAACTACTAGTCAGTTGATTGAAATTATAGAAAATGATATAGATATAAATCGTTAATCAAATATTGATTCTGTTTAGCGGAATATTTCATAGTGAAATGAAATTGATGTTAATTTTATTGTTTAACATATGTGGATGCAGGGAAACAGGTTGGAGGGATCCAACTGGGTTCCTCAACATTTATTTTACTGTTTTTCATATATTGTGTTATATGATGTGATATGAAATCTGTTGTTGATTTTATATGTTGGAATGATACCGATCATTGTTATATGGTACGTTAAATACCATAAGGAATATTGGAATGTTAAAAAGGAAATTTTCAATGTTATATTGAAAAAGAAATATTTATAAAAATCAAAAGATTTTATAAAAAAGAAACTATTTATTTAGAAAATAAATAGATTAAAAAGGGATATTTATTTATTAATCAAATAGATAGAATTGAAAAAGAAATATTTGTAAACTATTTACAAATAGAACTAAAAAGGAATATTTATTTGAAAATAAATAGAATAGAAAGGGGAAATATGTGTAAAACAAATAGAAAGGGAATAGTTAGATTATAAAAGGAATTACTTATAAAATCAATAGATTTTATAAATAGAAAATATTTTGTAGAATAAATAGAATTATCAAAAAGGGGATTTATTTTGTAAATAAATAGATTTTAAAAAGGAAAGACCTGAAAAGTGGCTAGAATTGTATAAAAGGAGAATTTTACATTTGAAAAGTTCAGACCCGTGCTTCGCACATGGGTATAACATGCTATGGATTTAAAAAAAAGATTTTAAATAGAATCTATTCTGACCGATAAATTAAGAAGATAAATTTATAAATGATATTTTATAAATTAAATAAAATGTTTATCATTGGATAAATAGAATATATACAAGTCAGGACTTATATAGAGAAGTAAAAATCTATTTCAACATCGATATTTGAACTGAATAAACGTAGAGTTAATCAGTTAGAGTTAATCTATCAGAGAAAATTGATTAGAGTTAGAACTAATCGAATTGGAGTTAACTAAACATAGTTAATCGAATTAGAATTAATTGAATATTAGTTATTCAACTAGAGTTGATCGAATATAGTTATTTGAGATAGAGTTAGTCAAATATAGTTATTCAAGATGAGTTGCCATTTCGTACGGCTGCTAGCGTAATTCGCAGGGCTGCAGATAGCCTACGGCGGTCGAATGTTTCCTGAGGGAATCATGCGTAACCATTGTGATCGCTGCGATCTAGAGTCAGGCGAATGGAGTTAAATCAAATATTAGCCATTCGAAATAAAGTTAAAACAGACATAGTTATTCGAATATAAGTTAACCAAATATTAGTTATTTGATAGAAGTAAATAAGTTGAGTTAAATAAGTGCTAATAAGTTGAGTTAATAAATTGAGTTAATAAGTTGAGTTATATAAGTTGAGTAATCCAGTAAGTTAATCAAATGAGTTAATCAAATCGAGTTAATCCAAATGAGTTAAATCCAAAGGAGTTATTAGAAATAGTTTATTCGAATAGAATTAAAGGAGATTAATCGAATGTAAAACATTCGAAGAGAGTTAATCGAATGTAAATCATTCGAAGAGAGATTATCAAATATAGTTATTCGAAGAAGAGTTATCGAATATAATTTATTCGAAAAAGGGTTAATGAATAGAGATTATTCGAAAAAGAGAATTATACGTTGAATTCGATTATATCGAATTAGGAAAAGTACTATTTACTTTGCATCTTTAAATCAAGATGTATATTATTATTCAATTAGTTATTTGTTATTTATTCAAAATAAGGAATAAGAATTTTATTTAAGTTATTTTATTCCGAAAGCATGGGGTTATAACACCATCGTTATAATCAAATGATTTGATAAAATAAGTAGATTTATAAATAGAATCCGAGTTATGTAAGGAAGCGTTAAAGATTTAAAAGGTGAACTTTGTCTATTTCGAGGTTAGAAATGTTGTTCAGTTAAGGCCTGAGAGGTAATTATACCCCAACTTGATTGACTTCGTTTTTAATTAAGGGATGGGTAAGGTTCGATAGTGAAGATTGATTTAGTAAATCTAGTTAATGAGTGTAATGATTTAAATTGGCTTAGTGATGTTTTATTTAACATATATTTTAAATCAAATGAATACATTTTGGAAACATTTTTCAAATATAATCAGAGATATTTTCTAATCATAGAAAATGAAATGTTGATGTGAAAGAATACTGGAATGACAATGATACGTGAAACAGAGATGGAAATGTTTTCCAATGATTGATGATGTATATTTTCTAAATTTAGAAAATAAAAATTTACAAATAGATAGAAATGGGGAAATGGATA
This sequence comes from Allium sativum, assembly GCA_030737875.1. Classification (NCBI taxonomy): domain Eukaryota; kingdom Viridiplantae; phylum Streptophyta; class Magnoliopsida; order Asparagales; family Amaryllidaceae; genus Allium; species Allium sativum. The sequence continues at coordinate 481,657,566 of CM060922.1, forward strand.
ATTTAAAGATAATTTTATAGAAAGAGATAAAGGTGGATTGATGATTGATCAATAGAATTTCCATCTGGAAATAATATCGTTGGTTGCACACTTGTTTTTCTTTGATAGTTAAATCACTGACTATCGAAGTTTTGACCATTTTATCGTCGTCAATATGGAGAGACCGGGATCAGATGCATTATCTGAAAACCACTATGTATGGACGTTAGCGTTGCGATCAAATATAATGGAGATAATGAAGACGGAGTTATGCAAGGGCTATCCTATTTACAGAATAGTGCCTTCGGTTTGTCCAGTCCCAGGACAAACGTGAATGGACGAATGTCCGACATAGTATATCTAAAGGATCGCGTAAGTTGATCTCTTCAAACGTACTTACGTTTGGTGGCGGAGGAATTCGTTTCTCTTAGCCTTATACCCATGGTATTTTTTTAGGAAATCAATTTGTGATTTGACGGGTATGACGATGTGGCATTCTAAGTGAATGGTGGTCAAATGTTTCAAAAGATACGTAATGACCTCAAGCCTCATCAACCAGGAAATGACAGAAATCAGACAGGCAACATGGCTAAGTGGGTCGCTCCCATTAGGGTGTATATCATCTATCTAGAGAAAATCCATTTCATTTTTTTTATCTATTATCGATGCTGTCCTTTTTGGGAAGACGGTGGGTAGCTCCCAACTGTTGGTGGTATACATTCGATACACTCAAGAGAAATGAGTGGTCGGTCATGTATGGACCGGGTTGCAAGACGTTCTTGTTGAACCCAGTGTATTCGTCTCTAGAGATACACTATCGGCAGGTGGTCCCATACCTTGTCATAGTTGGAATCCAATCCCCAATAAGCGCCCGAGATTTTATTTGTATACTATATATGTGGAACGTGAGATGCAAGCGTTCTGCTAGATTAATAATTAATTGTGATTAGACATTATTATAATATCAAAGAAGTATTGATTTCCAAAATTGTTTTGGGTTATCGTAAGGTAAAAACCGTCCGTGTTTATGTGTGGATCGGTCTTACGATTATCCTTTCTTTTGAAAAGGATTTTGGAAAGTTAAACCAAATGATTTGAGTTTACTCACACCAGTCCCATGACTGACCCAGAGTTTATTTTGTTTTGTTTTTCCCTAAACTCTTGGGTGCCCAAATTTGTACGAGCAGTCAAGTAGTTCAGGTCTTTACAGATATACTTGGAGGAGCTTGAAGCAGGATGCTTCAGGACTATATAGTTATTGTATTTCCGATGTGTGTAAGTATTGTACTATGATAATGTTATTGTATACATATACTGTTTTATTTTCAAAGTTATGTTATAATATATTTTATTCGTTCCGCTGTGAGATTCGTGTTTACTCTGATTGTGTTCTTCTTCTTCTATTCTAATTTTCTATCTTATCTATTCTCACCCTCTAATTTCTTTCTATTAATGATCTGGAATGTTCGATACCTGAATAATTAACATGGGTTTTATGTTGATTTTCTGGGTCAAAAGTCCCAGTTCGTTACATCTTTAATCTGATTAATACTACGTGGTAGGCCAAGATACTTGACTGGTAACTTCCCCTCTTTGTATTTTAAAATATTCAAAATATCCTCTTTATGTAAAGCATCTTTACTGAAGTATATTTTGCTCTTATCAGGGTTAACAGTAAAGCCAGCAAATTTTTCCATGTTATCTAAAATTTTGCAAATCGTAAAAGCATTAATCCTATCCGCTTTCAGAAATAAAAGCATGTCATCTGCATATAATAATTGTGTAATATGTGGCCTATTTCTATTAATTGGCTTAATTTTCCCTTAGCCAATTCAATTTCCATTTGAATTGAAAAATGTTCCATGACAATAGAGAATAAGCAAGGTGACAAAGGGTCACCCTGTCTAATTCCTCTGTTGCTATGAATAAGCCTTTTGGGGAACCATTAATCATAATTGAATAAGCCACATTATTTATACATTCTTTAATTAAACCACAGAACTTATCATTAAAAACCATCCTTTGCATAATGAAAATGATAAAATTCCTATTAATCTTATCAAAAGCTTTGTGCAAGTCAATTTTAATATACATGGGATTTTTATTTTTCTTATTAAAATCTCTTATAAGCTCATGAGCTAATAAGGTATTTTCATAAATTAATCTCGCAGGAATAAATGCACTATGATTCTCAGAAATAATGAATTTAAGAAAATATTTTAGTCTATTACAAAGAATAGAAGAAATAATCTTATGAATGAAATTACAGCAGGCAATAGGCCCATAATCATCTAAGCCTATAGGGGTTTCCACTTTTGGGATCAAAGTTAAAAAAGTATGATTAGTGTTTTTTAACAACTTACCAGAATTAAAAAATTCTAATATGGAATCACACAATGGGGATTGAATTTCAGACCAATGAGTTTTGTAAAATTTTGCACCAAACCCATCTGGCCCAGGACTCTTATCATTATTAGCATTAAAAATGATGTTTTTAATCTCTCAGTTCTGATTGGAGCAATCAATATGTCAGCACAATTACTGTTGGCAGTATATTTGAATTCAATATTGGAAAAAGAATTGCAATAATTAATGAGCTAAAATAAATAATGGCCTCTTTCTCAATGAAAGAGGCTTCATTAATTATTTTGCCATTGTTATTAATAATTTTCCCATTATCATTTCTATTCCTCCTATTGGACATTCTAGTGTAAAATAATTTACTAGCCTCATCACCATGAGCTTACCGGTCAATCTTGGCCTTCTTCTTAAGATTAATAGAGTTAATATGTAAAGCATTAACTAGGTTGGCTTGAGCACTAGAAAAGGATTTAGTTATGACCTTGTCTGAGCAGTTATCATAAAATTTATTTTGGAGCTTAGCAAATTCATTCCTAATAGTAGTGATATCCCATTTGCTCTTATTGCAGTTCAAACTTTTAAGGTTATTTTTGACAATCTGCAAAGTTTTGTTAAATTTATACTGAGCAGTACCAAATAAACTGTTTGTCATACTCTTCTGAACAATCTCCTTATAATTTTTTTCATACACCGATCCATTTTTTAATCTAAAAGGAGTACTAGCAGCACCACTTTTATTTTCATTAAACGTAATCTGAATGGGGGTATGATCACTTGATTTTGGGGGAGTGTACTACAATTCACGTAGGAAAAAAGGTTAATGAACAACTGATTAAAACGAACCTATCTAATTTACATTGAATATTTCTATATCCACCTGCTTTCCATGTAAATTTATTACCATGGATGGGGGGTTCAATTAAACCAGATTTTAATATAAATTTGGAAACCACTTTCAATTTATTAAAGGGGACAGAATTGCCACCCCTTTTTTCAAATCTATGAAATATAGTGTTAAAAGCCCTAATTAAAATCCAGGGGTTGTTATTAGAGTAGCTGAATTGCTCAATACAATTCCATAACATTGTTCTGTCCTCCTCAAAATTAGAAGCATATATAAAAGTAATCTTTAATATAAGGTCACCCTTGTTTTAAATAAACCATGTATATATTGAAAATCAATAAAATAATTAGTAAGAGATTAAATAGTAGGGTTATGCATAACCATAATCCCCCCTTTGTCCCTCATTACATTATTATTGATGCAACTCCAATTAGGGAACCTTCTATTATGCAGTTCTACAATTTTTTTATCATTAAGCTTGTGCTCTAGCAAACCTATGATACTAGGTTTGTATTTTATTAAAAAATCAGAAAGGTCTAATTGCCTTTCAAGGGAGTTGAGACCCCTAACATTCCAAGCAATAATATCCATTTATATAATAAAATATAAGGATACAATCCAAGGATACTACTCAGTAGCTACGGTGGAGCACTGTGCCTGCTTTTATCCACCTTTACCCCTAGCTGTTTGCCACTTTTTTTGAAATATGTGTGGTCAATAGCTTTTAGCTATTTTCCCCAATTGGCGTTCTTACCAATAAATTTTTCCTTGAACTCATGATCTTTTGAGTCATCAGTATCTTTAATTGAAGAAATGTCTGATAGACTTTTTGTTCAAGTCTTCTTCTTTTTTATTGCTACTGCAGATTTGGAGGCAGCAACATGTTTTGAAGCAGAGAGTGTTTAATTAACAACCTTCTAAATATCAACGTCACAAATAGATGAAGCTCTCTTAGGAGCAAGCCCATCAGGGATGAGAGAGCTGTTTGTATAAATGGGGTCTGCTGAAAGGAGAGACGCACAATCTGCTAAATTTTCTTTTAAATTATTCAAATTTTCGTTAATTGTAATATTGCTTGGATCCTTCATGTGGGTAGAGGATTCAATGACCTATTCTAATGTTCCCACATTATTATCTTTACTGAAATTTGAATTTGGAATCTCTTTCATAACCGATGGTGTAGATGACCCGTCGGTTCTGGTTTGAGCCACTTTGGGCTGCATATTCTTGTAAAGACCAGCAATTTCAATTTTCTTAGTAGAGTAGTCCATTTCAGCATTACCCCTTCTGTTGCATTGATTTCTGGAATATCCAGATTTATTATATCTTCATTATTGCAATGAGGATTACATGCGTGATCGAGGGATTTTAATGGAATTGCCTCTGAATTGATCTCTGAAGCATTTAAATCACTATTAGAATCAAGATCTGCAACCTCTTTGAGATTTTAATTTCTTTCTTTATTGTGAACGCAATCATTAAAGGAGTGTCCAAAGCATTTGCAGATCTTGCAACAGTCCGGGATCAGTTCATAGGTGATTTGCTGAGAAATAATCTCTGCTAATATACGAGCATAGCTTAATCGCGTTTCATAGGTGCAACAGTCCCCATCATGCATGTATACTGAAGCTTCATTGGGGAGTTATGCAACTGCGCTAATCTCTACAAATATATGAGCGTTGCTTAATCGCGTTTCTTTAGCTATTTTCTCGTCCATCTTTATCGGAACCCCAACTAGATTCGCTATAGCACTAATAATTTCCTTATCCCATAATCTCATATTCAACTCAAGAAGTCTAATCCATATAGGCATGGTAATCGGTAGGTCTCTATCAAGAACTATTTTCTTGGTCCACTTCTTGAGTATTACCAATTTTCCATTGATGAAATATGGCCCGCCTTTAAGAAGCTTTTCACACGATATACTCTACAAATCCAATTCAGAAATTCTAGATCCGTTCTTCCTAAAATCTCTAAACCTAATGCTGTGAGTTTCTAGATTACTTTTAGGTTTAGATATATAAAAGTATGCTTTGATAGACTATGAATTGGATATGTTGTAAAGTATGATTCTGTGTTAACATAAAATTCTATCCTATGTCATGACAAGTCTAATTTCCTAGATCTAATATAATTGTGGTGATTCAATTATGACATAAAATTCTGTGTTTACATGAATCATGACTTGTAACCATGTTATGATGGAAGTACATCTATTAATTTGGACAATTGTGACATTACTTGGATCTAGACCTTTATGTTAATCACCTTTCACCAGTCATATTGTGGTACATTGATATATGTTGTAAGCTTCACATGTGAATCTACCTTTTGATCTAAACATGTTGTTATGTTACCCCAACTATGTTAGATCTAGGTAATTGGACACCTAATGAAAAATCAGATCTCATTATGCTTGCTTAAACATCATTGTGATTTCCACAAGTTACTAGTTTGATGTCCACTTTATTATGACGTTAATCACATGTCCATTTACTTTGTAATTATGCCGGTTTATGTTCATGTTTATGCCAAGACATGTTGAAACTATCACCCTTGTCATATTCCCTTTTATTATTATAGCTAGGCTACTTTATAGCCTAGATACCGTCAAAATACGTACGAATACGTTAGAGAGGAAACGGGGAAAAAGGGATTATAATTAGCATGAATTATGTAATGTTTAATAGGAAACGGGACATGTAATTCAAATGGGGAAAACATAGAAATAGTTATCTATAATGACATAGGTAGATTTGGATTAATTTGGAATGTTTAGTATTTTACAATTAGGAATTGTAAATTGTACTTATGACATGAGTTTAGGTTACATTAGTGGTGGAATTCTGTCCGAAACCGAGCGGCATATCCAGCAGCCACTAATGTTGAACCTAATGTGGGAGGTTTAAGTACGCAAATATGAATCGAGCTAAGACACGAGGTTAGGCCAAACTGTGGAATAAGACTGCCCAGACCCGACTGGCATATCCAACATCCACACGTTGTAGGCCTAATATGGGACGTCTAGCCCATTATAACCATAATTGGACATGGTAAAGAAATAGACTACTTAACCTAATTTAATATGACAATGTACTTAAGTTAGGGTTAAGTAAGATTGGATGGGTAGTTGTGAGTTAAGTAAATTAGAAGAGATGGGTAATATGTATATATAGGCCCATAAACTTAACCCAATAAGGTTATGTAATTAAAGACACCTAGTGGTATACATAACCAGTAGATAATGTAATATGGTTATGTAATTAAAGACACCTAGTTGTATACATAACTGATAGATAACGTATTGAAGTCATGTAATTAAAGATACCCTTTAGGGCAAGCATAACTAGTACAGGACTATGTAATTAAAGACACCTAATGGTATACATATTCAGTGGAAAACCTAGTGGGGGATACAAGACAAGGGGGAGAGCTTGTATCATATTGTGTGGGACCCATTTCAGTTAGTAACCCGGAGTTGGTATCAAGTAAGGACCTCTGTACTAGGTGGAGAAAGGGGCACACTTACTGCTTGATTGTAAGAGATCCAAACGAGGCAGATGGTGTGAGCGGCGCAAACCTACTGGGGACATGTGCGTGCATGGGCCGAGCAGAGGGGCTAAGACGATCGTGACACCAGTAGATATGGTTGTGCATACCATGGGTTGCCACTTTAGGAAGTGATACCTCCTACTATGGGGCCGGCACATGATATCTACAAGGTAGGGAGTCGATCGATTAGGGTAGTGGTTAGAGTATACTTGGACGTATGACCTAAGCCTACCAGCTTATAGTGGAAGGGATCATCTCATTTCAGTTATACTAGTAATAGTGCAGAGTAATCATTAGTGAGGCACATACACCTTAATTTGCTTACCTTGTCACACATGCCATTTATGTAGTGATCTCTCTCTTATCCACTTTATATGCCTATCATGTTGCTTTTAATTATCTACTGGATAAAAGTAAATAGACTCGCCAGACTTTATGTCTGACCCTGTTGTTTCTCCTTCTTTCTTCCTCCCCCCCCCCCCCCAAGGTTCTCAGGGAGGAAACACTCAGACTTAATCAGGAATCAAATATCTCTTGCTAGGAGCTACTTCTGAATTATGGCTCAAGTTCTAGTCTCTACTATGGCTTAACTCTTTTTATTGGGGGAATGAAGCTCTTTATTTACTAATGTACTCTGATGGTGCAAGACAGAAGTATTTTTATTGTAATGGTTTTCGTGACTTATGAAATTGTTGACCATGATATTATGACTTATGTTTGAAATAAAAGGTTAAATTTTCCACTGGTGCCTTATATCTGTCTTGTAATTATTCTGTGTCTGTTTACCTATAGCGCTTCACGAAACTTAATGCATTCCCTTAGTGAGTGACATTAACGGACGTGAGGTGTTTCACTTGGTATCAGAGCTGAAGGTTACCAGATTAGATAAGAGTTTTTGAAAATTATTTTCAAAAAAGGTTTTAAAAGGAAAGCATTTTCAAAAAAAAAAAGTCTATTTTGAAAAACATTCCCCGAAAAGCCATATGTAGTATCCTTCGATCCTTTATCTAAATTTCTTCCTTTTCCCTTTTTCATCATGTTTGAGGAACAAAAAATCCCTAACCTCCCAGAGGGCGTCACAATACCCGGATAGTTCCGGCGGTATTTGGAGTCCAGGACGCCTGCCGAAGGCCAAGAAAAAGTTCCTCCCCCAGCTGCACTAGTGCTTCCTCCTCTTCCCTGTAACACCCCACACCCGCTAAGGTCACTCACTAAGGGATTGCCTTAACTTCGGTGGAGTATTTTAAGTGAATATAGAACAGAACAATTACAACAAGACAGATATAAATAATACTTGAAAATCTAAAACATCATTTCATTGTAGCAGAAGATAAACATGTTTGGTTACAATACCAAAACCAACTAAAACAAGAGTCAAGTACTAAATATCCATCCTGATAAAAACATAAGTACATAATCCCACTACATAACTAATAGCCATAATAGAAAAGATAAGCTGAGCTTTACATCAACGGTCCAAGCTCCAAAAGATAGATAAAGCAATCTGATCAAAGCCCACTAGTGCTAGGCCCACTCTGAGAACCTGAGGGTTGGGAAAAAGATAAAAACAACGGGGTCAGACATAAGTCTGAGCGAGTCCTATAACTTTAAAAATACAATCATTAAAGTAATTAGGGTATGATATAAACTTGGTACGGTAATGACTGGGGATAAATGACTGCACTAAGCAGCCAACTAGACATAGGATGAACTAAGATATTGGTAAAGACGCATCTACCCACCCAAGGATAATTACTACACTGCACCACACCAGTCATTCCTAACTTAAAGGTTGATCCCACCCAAGGACTTAGAAAATTTAACTAGTAGTTTCATGTACCCCTAGCTGACCACATAGGTGCCGTCTGCGCCTATCTCCACTAGGTGTACTCACTACTCCCCAAGCGATCAGCTCCCTAACGTAGATATCTGTGCTGGTCCCACAGTGGGGTGTATCATTCCCCAAAGTGGCAACCCGATACCAACACTGATGCACGGCTTATACCTACATGATGCAACAACGTCTTACCTACCAGCCCGGGCCCACCCACGCATATGAAACCCTTTGGACTTGCGTTGCCACCGCTTACCCGTTTTGGCCTCTTATAGTCAAACCCAGTATGCGTGTCCCGTCCTCGACTTGGGTCGAGCCCACAAAGATACGTTTTGGGTTACTGGTTGAAATGGCCCCCCACAAGCTACCCACCTAAGCTTGTCCCTTTTCTAGTGCATCCCACTTAACCTTTTAATCATGTTTAATTACATGTTTCCACTTGGTTAAGTTATTCTAATCGTATTTTCTATTGCCACCCAAGGCAACCCACTAGATTTCCACATGCCACCCAAGGCACTTACTTGATTTCCACATGCCACCCAAGGCACCCACTTAACCCCTCATGCCCCACTACATGCTTATCTGGTTAAGTGTTTCTTAATTGATTAAGAACGTAACCTTTGTAAAGACCTCTCACATTAGACTGTCTTTTATGGCAGCTGGATTTGCCGGTCGGGTCCGGGCAGCCTTACGCCATAACAGAGTCTAACCTCGTGTCTTTACACTTGTCACGTATTTAGTTTATGCCTAAGACCTCTCACATTGGGACAAACATTTGTAGCCGCTGGATTTGCCGGTCGGGTCCGGGCAGTCTTATGCTACAAAAAGGGTCCAACTTCGTGTCTTAGTCGATTAATTACACCTAATTAATCACCCCCATATTTTGAATTAATTTTCCCTAATTAATTCCAATTTAATGATGTACATAATTGACTCAATTATGTCCATCCACTTATGGTATGCAACATCATACCAATTTCACCACAATTTTGTTAACATGAATATTAACCCCATCGTTCCCCACGTAATACGCTAACATGACATACTTAAAAGGGAAGATTCATCACAAATACAATGGGTTCAACTTAGCATAACATTAGCATCAACATGGGTTTTAAAGGTGTCAACTTGCATATATGACCATAGCATCAAACCCAACTAGCATAAATAATCAACCCAAACTTGCATGAATCACATATGTCATAAAGAGGGTAACTTGCATAGATGTTCATGTCATAGACCTATCAAAAAGGGATAAACTTGCATACATGTCATAGGTCTAAAAAGGGATGAACTTGCATATGTTACTCATATCATAAAAAGGGGTAAACATGCATATATATGCATGACATACAAAGGGGTAAACTTGCACATGTTACTTGCATATAATCAAACACCAAACTTGCATAACATGTCATATATGAACTTGCATATAATCAAACACCAAACTTGCATAACATATCATATATGAACTTGCATATAATCAAACACCAAACTTGCATAACATGTCATATATGAACTTGCATATAATCAAATACCAAACTTGCATAACATGTCATATATGAACTTGCATATAATCAAACACCAAACTTGCATAACATAGTGTCATAATGGATCAATGTTTATCATAGTGATTTGCATAACTAGCATCATGAACATATAGCATAAAACTTGCATAAATAGCATCATGGACATACAGCATAAAACTTGCATAACTAACGTCATGAGCACATAGCATATGATAACATAACTTGCATTGATCCACATTCATAACCATAACCTCATTACATCCTATCATAATTAGTTTAGCAATTGCTTGCTAAAGGCATAGAAACTCACTACTTGTTGATTAGCACTCCTATGAAGAAGATTTAGTTGCTAGAGTTGATTATAAGTTGATTTGAGAAGCTATCTTCCTCTCTAATTTGTGGAGGCTCCTTCCAAGTTGCATTTTGACGGCATGACGACATTGTATCTATTTTTAGTATGGATTAGGGTAGTCTTAGGGCGTATTTATAGATTTAGGATGTAGTTTAGGCCCTTAGATTAACCCTAATTTAGGTTAGAGCCGTCAAATTTCGTCACAAGCCCCAAAACACAGCCCAAACCCCAAAACGGTGCACCCAGGCCAATCCGCCTGGCCACCTGTGTCGACTCCAAAGTCGACTGGGCAGTCGACTTGGGTCCTGCTGTTTCGACTCCCAAGTCGACTCCCCAGTCGACTTGGGGTGGCTGGCGGGAATTTTCCCACCAAGCCCGCCTGGCCTGATTTTCGAATTTTTGAACCTGAAATTTAAATCTGTTTTGAACTTAGAATTTTTTGAAAACTTACATGGGCCATAACTGGGTCAGACGGACTCCGATTTACAAAAAATCAGACTCTATTTCGCGTATTTTTCCGAGATGAACGCAATGACATAGCCCGTTTCCCCTGATTCAGATCTTAAAATTTAATTCTGCCCTGATTTATATTATAACAAGTTATTCAACATACGGGGTGTTACATGCTCCCTTACTTAAAGGATTTCGCCCCCGAAATCTCTAAGTCAAGAAGAACGTATCCTACCAACCAAACAACCATCTACTAAACCATCAAACACTGGCATCCATTGTCCTTAAAATTTCTAATGACGTATGAACATATGCAAAAAGTGTGTGTATATGTTCCCTGCCTAATGCAAAATCAGGCGGTCTACTGATTTAGTTGACCTCCTTAATGCAAACCATGATAGTGCCATGCATCCAATATGTATGCGAAAGAACCCTATCGACACATACTATTTCTACATGTGTGCACAACCATACACCAAAATGCATCATCCATATGATAACACAACCATTATACATCCATCAACTAGCTACATACACACAATTTATATGCAATATGAAGTGACTGAGCCGATCTAGTGTCTAAAGTGTGTGTATATGCATCCACGAGCAACCACTAGCAAACACTTGCATCCACATGCATCCATCAATCATAACATGTCTCAAACACATGTTTCAACCATAGGTTTACCCTATCTAAAGGTCAAAGGTACTAACGAGAGGACATACTAAACATAAGATAAGTACTAGACAAACGATAAAGGAGAAGTTAAAAGACATACCCTCAAAAAGAAATGGGTACAATGAACGCATCTTCGCTTCTGTCTCCCAAGTAGCGTTGCCCTCATCATCTCCCCATTGCACTTTGACTAGTTGAACCTCTCTGTTTCTCAACTTCCTAGTCTCTGACCCAAGGATGCGAGTAGGAGCTCATCGAATCGTCGCATCACGCTCTACCTCCACTTCTCTAAGCAAGCTCGGCTCTACCACCTCTGCGGTCTCATGTAGGCACTTCCTCAAATGTGAAACATGGAATACGTCATGTACACCACTAAGTCTCTCGGGAAAATCCACTCTATATGCCATCTGTCCAATCCTTTCCTTAATAGGAAACGGTCCTACAAACCTTGGTGCTAACTTCCCAACGGACCCAAAGCGAACAACATTCCGTAATGGAGATACTTTGACAAAGACCATGTCCCCAACATCAAACTCAAGATCTGTCCTCCTCTTATCCGCGTAGGATTTCTATCTGTCTTGCGCCGCTTTCATCCTTCTTCGAATCAAATCAATCTTTTCCGAAGTCTCTCTAACCATATCAGGCCCAAGCAAGATCTTATCCGTAGATTCCCACCAACATGTAGGTGACCGACAAGGCCTTCCATAAAGAGCTTCAAATGGAGCCATACCAATACTAGACTGAAAGTTGTTATTATACGCGAACTCCACCAATGGAAGATGCTCTTCCCATGTACCTCCAAAATCTAAGATACATAGCCTCAAAAGGTCTTCTAGAATACGATTCACCCTCTCGGTCTGGCCGTCCGTCTGAGGATGATATGCGGTGCTCAAACACAACTGAGTCCCTACTGCCTCTTGCAAACTCTTCCAAAACTCGCTAGTGAAGATAGGATCTCGATCGCTCACTATGCTAGAAGGTACACCATGCAATCGAACTATCTCTCGAAGGTAAACTGAAGCTATCCATGGAGCAGTCCTCTTACTCTTCACGGGTATGAAATGGGCGCTCTTAGTAAGTCTGTCTACCACAACCCAAATTCCCGTATTACCCTTTCTCGATCTCGGTAATCCATCGATGAAATCCATCGAGACGCTATCCCACTTCCATTGCGGAACCTCCAACGGGTGAAGCAACCCACCGGGTTTCTTTTGCTCCGCTTTCACTTGTTGGCACACCAAACATCTAGCGACATACTCGGCCACATTTTTCTTCATACCGGCCCAATAGAAAACTCGCTTCATGTCTTGGTACATCTTGTCCCCACCGGGATGAATGGTCATCTTCGAACGATGTGCATCATCAAGTATAGCCTTCCTCAAACCCTCATCTTGCGGTACACAAAGTCTACCGTCTCTACGCAACCACCCCTTATCATCTAGGGTGTACCTACTCAAATGGCTGGACGACTCCCCCCTTATGAGCCTCTCTACCAACTCAACCAACTGTGGGTCGTCCCGCTGTGCCTCGCCAATCCGTCCCAAAAGAGGAGGTCTGACCTCTAAGGATGCTAGTAAACCGGGTACAAAGTCAACGGAAGGTCTGAAGTCAAACATCGAGATAAATTCCAAGCTTCGTCGTTCCACGAACAATGGACTCAAGGACAACCTTTTTCTGCTTAAGGCGTCCGCCACCACGTTACCCTTGCCAGGGGTATACGCTATCTCAAAATCATAGGATGCTAAGAACTCCATCCACCTTTGCTGTCTCTAGTTCAAATCCTTCTGAGAAAACAAGCACTTCAAAGATTTATGGTCGGTGAACAATTCGAACCTCTCGCCAAGAAGATAATGGCGTCAAGTCTTAAGCGCAAAAACAATAGCGGCCAACTCTAGATCATGTGTAGGGTAATTTTTCTCATGCGCTCTCAACTGCCTTCCCCCATAGGCTATTACCCTTCCCTCTTGCATAAAGACTGCGCCTAGTCCTGTCCCACAAGCATCGGTATAAACAACAAATGGCTTACTCCCATCCGGCAGCACTAAGACTGGAGCTGTGGTTAAAGCTCTCTTTAACCGTTGGAACGCATCATCACAATCTACGTCCCATGTGAAAACTAGATTCTTCTTCGTCAAGCGAGTTAATGGGGCTGATATCTTCGCGAAGTCCTTGATAAACTTCCTATAGTAGCCAGCCAACCCCAAGAAACTCCTCACCTCGGTAGCATTCTTCGGAACCTTCCAATCTTGGATGGACACTACCTTCGCGGGATCCACAGCTATCCCTTCCTTAGAGACCACGTGCCCTAAGAACCGCACTTCCTTCCTCCAAAAGTGACATTTAGAGAATTTAGCCTTAAGGCTATGCGCTCGAAGAGTCTCCAACACTTCCCTAAGATGTAGGGCATGCTCTTCTTCACTCTTAGAAAAGACTAAGATGTCATCCACAAAGACCACCACGAACTTATTAAGGTACTCCCTGAACACCCTACTCATCAGATCAACAAAGTATGCGGGGGCGTTCGTCAAACCAAAGGGCATCACCAGCCACTCATAGAAACCATCCGGAGACCTAAAGGCAGTCTTCTCTATACTATCCTCAGCCACTCTCAACTGATGAAATCCCGTGGCTAAGTCCAACTGCGAAAACACTGAGGCGCCAACCAACTGATCAAAGAGATCATCAATCCTCGGCAATGGGTGTCTATTCTTCTTTGTAAGCTTGTTGAGTTCTCTATAGTCTACACAAAGTCTGAGGGACCCATCTGCCTTCGTGGAAAAAACTACTAGAGCACCCCACTCCGATATACTTCGTCTTATGAACCCCTTCTCAAGCAACTCCCCTACTTGCTTATGGAGTTCCCTCCTCTCACGAGGAGCCATGTGGCGCACTGGCAAAGATACTGGTTTAGCATTGTCTACCAGATATATTCGGAAGTCTATCTCCCGCTTCGGAGGTAAGCCCTTCACCTCCTCAAACACATCCGAGTATTCCCAGACCACTCTAACAGATCGCAAACTCTCGACCGAAGCGTCAAGCGATTCAAGATAACTTAGCATAACATAATCCATGGGATTACAAGAGATCTCGAGAGTGTTACCCAAGCGGGTCATGAGCCTAACAACTCTCCTTTCGCAATCAAGAACGGCACCATTACTGGATATCCAGTACATGCCCAAAATTAACCCATAGCCCGTGAAGCCCAAAACAAAAGCATCACATCTAAACTCAATGCTAAGTATGGAAATCTTCAAACCCAAACATATCATGGACAAATAAGTGGAGCCCCCAATTGGGTTTGAAACAACCAAGGGATCATCTACTAGACTGGTGTCTAAGTGTAGTGACTCAACTAATGATGATGAGATAAACGAATGTGATGCGCCAGAGTCGAATAAAGTACAGACAGGATGATCAAACAGAAAAACCAGACTTTCAACGGAAATAATTCTACCTCTTTCCTGAATCGGTGGAATCGCGAGAGCCTGAACATGCCCCTTGCCTGACCTGGTGCCATAAGAGCCTGCACCTGTCCCCCTGAGGTAGATCCCGTCCTCTGCCCCTTCTTAGGGCAGTCCTTCACTAGATGTCCTGCTTCGCCACAGTGGAAGCAGCCAGTCTTCTTCTTCTTCCGACAATCTTTGCTTAGGTGGCATGGTGTCCCGCAATTGAAGCACTTCTTCTTTCCCTTGCCACCGTTGCCTTTCCCACCCTTGTTTTGCTGTTGCTGTTGAGGTCTCTTCTGATCTCCTTTCTTCTCGGGTGTCTTATTAGCATTGGGACCCTTCTCTTCCTCATGCATAAGTGCCATGTCTACTAGCTTCTCAAAGGTGGCCCCCATAGGGATGTGAGTCATAGCCAATCAATGCATCGGTTCATTCAAGCCTTTAACGAACCTCAAAGCCTTCTTCTACGGTGTATTCACCATGTCTATGCCAAATCTTGCTAGCTGATTAAACTTGTTGACATATTCCTTCACTGATAGGTTTCCTTGCTTTAGAGTCAAGAACCTTTCCATATACAGATTTTCTTCCGCACGTGAGAGAAACTACGCCTCAAACCTTTGCCTGAAATCCGCCCAAGAGTCAACTAGGCGTTCTCCATTAGTGACCTCCCACCAGAACGAGGCCTCTCCCTTCATTAACCAAGCAGCTAACTTGACTTTCTTTCCTTCTTCCATCTCAAAGATGTCTATCAACTCTTCCGTTTCCTTAAGCCAATCCCAAGCTTCCACAAAAGTTTCTGATCCTTGAAAAGGTTTCCCTCCCATAGCCTTAAATTCCTTGCAAGTCTTAGCAAAAGTATCCGCGCGAGGAGGAGAAGGGGGAGGAAGATCGGGTGCAACTGGTGGTGGAGGAACATTTGTTGGACCCGCAGCGGCGGCCCTAGCCTCCATCAATCTCCTATACCATACTGGTATCGCTACACCCTCCGGAAAGTTAAGATCTTCAGCCATGCTGAAACGAAAAAGGAAAGATTCAAAACGGAGAATTCGAACGATAAAGATATGGCTATTGGGGATTATGCTTTTCTTTCAAAAACTTTTCTCTTAAAAGACATGTTTTTGAAAATACTCCTTCGAAAATGTTTTTAGGAAAATAGTTTTTATAAAAGTTTTAACTGTTCTGGTAACCTTCAACTCTGATACCACGTGTAACACGCCACACCCGCTAAGGTCACTCACTAAGGGAATGCCGTAACTTCGGTGGAGTATTTTATGTGAATATAGAACAGAACAATTACAACAAGACAGATATAAATAATACTTGAAAATCTAAAACATCATTTCATTGCAGCAGAAGATAAACATGTTTGGTTACAATACCAAAACCAACTAAAACAAGAGTCAAGTACTAAATATCCATCCTGATAAAAACATAAGTACATAATCCCATTACATAACTAATAGCCATAATAGAAAAGATAAGATGAGCTTTACATCAACGGTCCAAGCTCCAAAAGATAGATAAAGCAATTTGATCAAAGCCCACTACTGCTAGGCCCACTCTGAGAACCTGAGGGTTGGGAAAAAGATAAAAACAACGGGGTCAGACATAAGTCTGAGCGAGTCCTATAACTTTAACAATACAATCATTAAAGTAATTAGGGTATGATATAAACTTGGTACGGTAATGACTGGGGATAAATGACTGCACTAAGCAGCCAACCAGACATAGGATGAACTAAGATATCGGTAAAGACGCATCTACCCACACAAGGATAATTACTACACTGCACCACACCAGTCATTCCTAACTTAAAGGTTGATCCCACCCAAGGACTTAGAAAATTTAACTAGTAGTTTCGTGTACCCCTAGCTGACTACATAGGTGCCGTCTGCGCCTATCTCCACTAGGTGTACCCACTACTCCCCAAACGATCGGCTCCCTAACGTAGATATCTGTGCTGGTCCCACAGTGGGGTGTATCATTCCCCAAAGTGGCATCCCGATACCAACACTGATGCACGGCTTATGTAACAACCCGTATTTTAATAACAAGATATAACACAAAACAAGGCAGAATTAAATAATAAAATCTGAATCAAGGGAAACGGGCTATGCCATTGCGTTCGTCTCGGAAAAATATGCGAAATATAGTCCGAGTTTTCGAAAATCGGAGTCCGTATGACCCGATTAAGGCCCAACAAAGTTTTCAGAAAATTTCTAAATAAAAACAGATTTTCAAATTCAAATCTAAGCTTGGAAATTGGGCCAGTTGGGCCAAGGCGGGAAAATTCCCGCCACAGTACCCAAGTCAACAGCCCTGTCGACTTGGGAGTCGACTGGGTCTGACCAGGTCGACAGCCCTGTCGACTTGGCTGTCGACTTGGCTCAGACGCCCAGTCCTGCCTGGTGCACCATCTTGAGAATGTGTTGAGCTAGAGGGCCAGATTCGATTTGGAGGGCAGAGATGAGAACTAGGGTTTAATCCTATGGTCTAAATCACTAGCCTAATCTATAAATAAGACCCTAACCTACCCTAAATCCTCATTATTCATTCCTACAACTAAACTATGCCAAAATTGTTCCTCTTATGGCCTCCACTCTCATGCTAAAATTTCTAAGTTAAATTATATGAGAGATTTTGAATGCATACAAGTATTTTCAAGCTTTTATGAATGTTCTTAGTTTGCATTCAAGTCAAGTGGCAACATTTCTATTTCAAAGCAAGGGTTTTTATTGATTTGGCTCAAGGGTTTTTCATTTGGAGCTTGCATATTTGGGTTTTTGGTGCTTGCATAAGGGCTTCGTCTCAATCTTTATAATAAATATTCATTTGTGTCTTCATAGCGTAGTAAGCCTTTTTCTACTTTCTTTTTGTTAACTCTAAAGTTAAATGAATGATGCAAGTTTGGGGTTGATCATTATGATATGCAAGTTTGGTTGATCATTATATGCAAGTTTGGTTGATCATTATATGCAAGTTTGGTTGATCATTATATGCAAGTTTGGATGATCATTATGCAAGTGGGTTTAATCATTATGTATGACACATGTTGCTATGTTATGCAAGTTTGGGTTGATCATGTTATCATGTTATGCAAGTTAAACTTGAAGTTGTGAGCTTAAAGCTTCAAGCTTTATGTTGAAGGTTGCATTTTGGCAACATGGAAGTTATCATATCCCTTATGATAACTTGCATATGAGGCTAAATGCGAACTTCTAGCAACTTCTACATGTCATTTATCACCATGTATCACTCATATGCTAAGTTTGGTTTTATGCATGCTTTTGAAGCCTAATAATGCAATATGCAAGTATATGAACATATGTACATTTCATATGCCACCATGATAAACTTGTGGCTTCAACACCTTTTTGTCATAATTACGCCAAGTTCCATATTTTATCCTTTATGCGTTGTTGTGACTATGTAAACGTTGGGATTACGTTGGGGTTGGGTAACATTATGACATAAACATGGTTTTTATAACATAACGTGATATGTTAACTTGTAATTATGTTTTGGAAACATAATAGACATGACACTTAGAAAATATGAGTGTGGCCAACTCGAGGTTGGGTTGAGTTTGTAGCATAAATCTACCCGGACCCGCCCGGCTTAACTAGTGGCTACAAACAATAGGACCCAATGTGAGAAGTTGGTCATGTTGTGCTCGAACCCGAGGTTAGACCTAGTTGTGGTGTAAAGCTACCCGGACCCGCCCGGCTTAACTAGTAACCACAACAAAGTCTAATGTGAGAGGTTAAAGCGCATTAAGTTAATTAATGCCTCCTGATTAGGGTTAAGTCATGGTCCACTTAATACTTAACCAATTTGGGCTTGATGGATTAATCGAGGTTAAGTCAGGAGCCTTGGGTACTCTTAACCGATTTAATCCACGTTTGGATCGGGTTAACCACATTTAACCCGTTAAGAAACCCTAGTTGCGTGGTCCTTTTCAGCAGTAACCTTCTAGGTAGTATCATATGACCCTAGGACTAGGCTAGGGTGGGGCACGATTACTGGGCTGATTGTAAGAGACCAAAAGAGACGGCTGAATGATGCCCCGGTTGTTCAGGCGGACCATAGTCGTGCACATCAAGTCCGGAGTTGAACACGGGCAACGGTAGGTTTGGACTATGCATCATGGTATGGTGTCAGAGGGTTACACCGTAGGGCCAGATACACCCTAGAGTGGACCCTGCACAGTCAACTACATTACATGATTAAGCCGCATGACACCGACACTTGACGAGTTAGGCTTATAGGGAGCCGATCGACTAGACTGTGTAGTTGGACCTTGATTTAGGTCACCTCATTATATTGGGCCAAGCTTGGGCCAAGGGATCAATTCTTGTTTTTACTTGACATGTTAGAATGCTAGTACACCCGTGGTGCAAAACTTAACCTTGATTATGCGATGACACCTTTATCTATCTTGTTAGTTAATCACCATGCCAGTATGTTGTTATCCTTATGTTCATCTCAGCTTCTCATGCCAGTTAACTTTACTAGTTCATAGACAGATAGTAGTAGGGCTTACCAGTCTTTTTGACTGACCCGTTTTCTTTCGCCTCTTTTCTTCCGTTTCCCCCCCCCTCGGGTTCTCAGGGTGGGAACATTGGAGCTTAGCTTGGATCTTTACGGCTTGCTTACTGGATTTTCTCATGTACGGTTTTGGACATGGAGCTAGCTATGGTTTATCACTTCATTTTGGGGATAGTACTTTATGTATTTCAGTTTTTCAGTTTATGCTTTAATCTAGACTTTGTTGTTGGAAAATAATGACCAAGTACTTTGTTGTAACATGACTATGGTTTTGAAATGCTAAGTTTTATCCGCTGCTTTACTACTCTGTTTTACTTATATGTTCTGTCTTGTGATATCTGCATGCATGTTTACCTTGTTTAACGCCCCTCCAAAGCTAATGTCCTTGCAAGAGTGGCACTGGCGGAGGTGGGGTGTTACATTTGGTATCAGAGCATAAGGTTTACAAGATTTGAGCAAAAGTGTTTTTGAAACTTACCTTTTGAAAAACTATTTTCAAAACCAATTAAATATTTTCCAAAGAAAAGTCTAGTATTTTAAAAGGCTATTCCCCAAAAGCCATAGCACTATCCTTCGTTTCTTCGTTCTGAATATATCTTTTTCTTCGTTTCAGTATGGCCGATCTTAACCTTCCCGAGGGAGTGACCATTCCCGGATGGTTCCGGATGTACTTGGAAGCTAGGGCCAACGATGCGGGCCCAGCGACTACCCCCACCGTAACTGAAGTTCCTCCGCCTCCTCCTCAGAATCCACAAGCGGATTTCGCAAAAGTTTGCAAGGACTTTAAGGCGATGGGTGGTAAGAACTTTATTGGAACGGAGACTTCCGTGGAGGCAAGGAACTGGTTAAAGGAAACTGAGGACCTCTTTGCTATCTTTGATGTGGAAGATCGTAGGAAAGTTCTGTTGGCGGTATGGCTATTAAAAGGGGAAGCTGCTTATTGGTGGGTAGTCACCACCACTACTAGACCAATTGAGACTTGGGATGACTTTAGGAGAAGGTTTGGACTAAAGTTCCTATCATCGACAGAAGAGAATCTTCAGATGGAGAAGTTCCTATCTCTAAAGCAATGGGACATGACCGTTAGAGAATACGTGGATAAGTTTAATCAACTTGCTCAGTTCGGTCTAGAATGGGTTAACACCGCTCAGAAGAAGGCCCTACGCTTTGCTCTAGGATTGAATGAGCCATTGCGCGGTTTGGCCATATCTCATATACCCCTGAGGGCGACCTTCGAGGGTTTGGTGAATATGGCCCTACTTCAAGAGGAAGATAAGAGTGGCAAGAAGGAGGTCAAGGCAAATGAGTCCCAAGGCAAGAAGGAAGATACCGAGAAAAGAGATAAGAACAACAACAAGGCAAGAAAGACAAGAAAGTGCAACTTCTGTAGGATCACTGGGCACATAGCCAAGGATTGCAGGAAGAAGAAGAGGAAGTTAGGCAAGTGTTTTCATTGCGGAGAATCTAGACATTTTAGCAAGGATTGTTCCAAGAAGCATGGACAAGGGCAAGGACAAACTCAGCAAGTAGGACCCTCTGGAGGGCAATTGCAGGCTCTCCTCGCTCTTCCAGCTTTTGATCGAGGTAGAGTTTTTATAGAAATTCATGTTTACATTTCTGATTTTCATGTTCGCACCTTATTTGATTCTGGCGCATCACATACCTTTATTTCCTCTGATGTTGTTGGAAGTTTGCACCTAAGTACTAGTCTTGTTGAGGATCCCGTTAGTGTTTCAAATCCGATTGGGGGTTCAGCCCATTTGTCTATGATCTGTATGGATTTGAGGATTTCTATCTTGACCGTAGAATTCTCGTGTGATGCTTATGTTCTCGGGTTCACGGGATACGGGTTGATATTGGGCATGGATTGGTTGTCCCGCTATGGAGCCATTCTCGATTGTGAGCATAGGGTGGTGAGACTCATGACTCGCCTTGGCAATACCCTAGAGATTTCTTGCAACCCGCTAGATCCTATCATGCTATGTTATCTTGAATCTCTTGACTCGTCTATCGATGATCTGCAATCTGTAAGGGTGGTTCGAGGATACCCTGATGTTTTTGAAGAAGTTAAGGGGTTACCCCCTAAGCGAGAGATAGATTTCCGCATTTATCTGGTTGATAATGCTAAGCCAGTCTCCTTACCAGTTAGGCACATGGCCCCGCGGGAAAGGAGAGAGCTCAGTAAGCAAATCAAGGAGCTTCTTGAGAAGAATTTTATTAGGCGAAGCATTTCCGAATGGGGTGCTCCTGTGGTGTTCGCTACTAAGGCGGACGACTCGCTTCGTCTATGTGTTGATTATCGAGAGCTGAACAAGCTGACCAAGAAGAATAGGCATCCATTACCGAGGATAGATGACCTCTTCGACCAGCTTGTTGGTGCTTCTATTTTCTCTCAGCTTGATTTAGCCACCGGATTTCATCAGCTTAGAGTGGCCGAAGACAGCATTGATAAGACTGCATTTAGGACTCCAGACGGATTCTTTGAATGGCTTGTCATGCCATTCGGCTTGACTAATGCACCCGCCTACTTCGTAGATTTGATGAGTAGGGTGTTTAGGGAGTTCCTTAACAAGTTTGTTGTTGTCTTCGTGGATGATATTCTGATCTTTTCAAAAGACGAGGAAGAACATGCTAGACACCTCAAGGAGGTGATGGATACGCTTAGAACCCATCAGTTGAAAGCCAAGTTCTCCAAATGCCACTTTTGGAGAAAAGAAGTCCGATTTCTTGGGCATATAGTTTCTAAGCAGGGTATAGCTGTGGATCCCGCGAAAGCGGTTGCAGTTCAAGACTGGAAGACTCCTAAGAATGCAACCGAAGTGCGAAGCTTTCTCGGTCTGGCAGGCTACTATAGGAAGTTCATTAGAGACTTCGCTAAGATTTCGGCCCCTCTCACTAGATTGACGAAGAAGAACTTAGTCTTTGCATGGGACTTAGAGTGTGAGCTTGCTTTTCAAAGGCTCAAGAGGGCCCTTACCACAGCTCCAGTTTTGGCATTACCCGATGGCGGTAAGATGTTTACCGTGTATACCGATGCATATGGCACAGGGTTAGGCGCTGTTCTAATGCAGGTAGGAAGGGTGATATGTTATGGGGGTAGGCAACCTAAAGTTCATGAGAAGAACTATCCCACTCATGACTTGGAGTTAGCGGCGATTGTCTTTGCACTCAAATCCTGGCGCCATTATCTTTTAGGCGAAAGGTTTGAGTTGTACACTAATCACAAATCATTCAAGTATCTCTTCTCGCAGAAAGATCTGAATCTTAAGCAGCAAAGGTGGATGGAATTCTTGGCATCTTATGACTTCGAGATAGCTTATACCCCTGGCAAGGGTAATGTTGTGGCTGATGCACTAAGCAGAAAAAGGTTGGCTTTGAGTCCCTTGTTTGTTGAGATGAAGAGCCTAGAGTTCCTGGCAACCTTTGATTTCACGACAGCAGTTGAGTCGATGACAGGATCGTTAGCATCTCTCGAGCTTAGATCCACACTTCTTGATCAAGTAGGGACTTCGCAGAAGGAAGACCCACAGATAGTGGAGATCATGGATAGGTTGATTCGTGGTGAGACGTCTAGTCACCTTGCTAGATATACTATTGATGACAAGGGTTGGCTAAGGCGTGATGGAAGACTCTGCGTGCCACAAGTGGGAGACTTGGTGCATAAAGTTCTCGAAGAAGCACATCACTCAAAGATGACTATACATCCTGGTGGAGATAAGATGTATAGGGATATGAAGCGCATTTTCTTTTGGCCTGGAATGAAGAAGGATGTGGCAGACTATGTTTCAAAGTGCATGGTGTGCCAACAAGTGAAAGCTGAGTCGAAGAAACCAGGTGGGCTATTACATCCATTGGAGGTCCCGCAATGGAAGTGGGAGAGCATCTCTATGGACTTTGTGGATGGATTGCCTAGATCAAGAAAACGGAATTCGAGCATATGGGTCATCGTTGATCGACTTACGAAGAGTGCTCACTTTATCCCAGTAAAGAGCAAAAGGACTGCATCATGGCTGGCATCTGTTTACCTTAGAGAAATAGTGAGATTGCATGGGGTTCCTTCTAGCATAGTCAGTGATCGTGACCCAATCTTCACTAGCCAATTCTGGAATAGTTTGCAGGAAGCAATGGGTACGCAATTGAATCTGAGTACAGCCTATCACCCCCAGACGGATGGCCAAACCGAAAGGGTGAATAGAGTGCTAGAAGACCTTCTGAGGCTTTGTGTTCTTGATTTTGGTGGTACTTGGGAAGACCACCTTCCTCTTGTGGAGTTTGCTTACAACAATAGCTATCAAGCTAGCATGGGGATGGCACCATTTGAAGCTTTATATGGGAGGCCGTGTAGGTCACCATCTTGTTGGTGGGAGACAACAGATAAGCTTGTACTTGGGCCCGATATGATACGAGACACATCTGAGAAAGTTGAATTGGTGAGAAGACGGATGAAAGCGGCCCAAGATAGACAGAAATCCTATGCTGATAAGCGAAGGACAGATTTGGAGTTCGAAGTTGGAGACATGGTTTTCGTGAAGGTTTCTCCTTTGCGTAATGTGGTTCGCTTCGGAGCAATTGGGAAGCTGGCACCCAGATTCGTAGGACCCTTCCCTATCATAGAGAGAATTGGGAAGATGGCTTATAAAGTGCAATTGCCCGAGAAGCTGTCCGGAGTGCATAATGTCTTTCATGTCTCGCATCTCCGAAAGTGCCTACATGAGTCCGCTGAGGTGGTTGAACCTAGCATTCTTGAAGATGTGGAAGTAGAAAAAGAGGCAACCTTGAGGAGAGCTCCGATTCGTATCTTGGGAACGGAGATCAGAAAGCTAAGGAATCGAGAGGTCAAATTGGTGAAAGTTCAGTGGAGTGAAGCCGAAGAGGATGCAACTTGGGAGACAGAGGAGAAGATGCTTGGGCTTTATCCATTCCTTTCTGAGGGTACATTCTCGATCTCTTTTCCTCTTTAGCATATCTTTCTTTTGCTATCCATGTTTATCCTGTTTATCTTGTAACTTCGTCATGAGAACCTTAGGTAGGAACCCCTTGGATGAAACATGTATTTGAAACATGTTATGCTTGATGGTTGCAAGTGGTTGCAAGTGGATACTCGTGGATGCATGATACACATTAGGCACTAAGATCGGCTCACACACCTTCATATTGCATATGCATGAGTGCTTATACTTATTCATGGCTGAAACTTGTTGCGCTATCTCATGGATGTTGCATATGGATGAATGTTATGTGCACTCATGTAGAAATTATAAAATTAGGCTAGGAATTTGCATACATATGGACGCATTTCACTAGCATACTTCGCATTAAGGAGGTGTACTGAATCAGTAACCGCCTGATTTTCGCATTAGATAAGTACATATACACACACCTTTGCATATGATCATACAACATTTAGAAATTGTTAAAGACAATGGTTACTCGTGGATGATGTGGTGAGTAGATGGATGATGGATGGTAGGACACGTTCTTCCTAACTTAGAGATTTCGGGGACGAAATCCTTTAAGGACGGGAGAATGTAACAACCCGTATTTTAATAACAAGATATAACACAAAACAAGGCAGAATTAAATAATAAAATCTGAATAAAGGGAAACGGGCTATGCCATTGCGTTCGTCTCGGAAAAATATGCGAAATAGAGTCCGAGTTTTCGAAAATCGGAGTCCGTATGACCCGATTAAGGCCCAACAAAGTTTTCAGAAAATTTCTAAATAAAAACAGATTTTCAAATTCAAATCTAAGCTTGGAAATTGGGCCAGTTGGGCCAAGGCGGGAAAATTCCCGCCACAGTACCCAAATCGACAGCCCTGTCGACTTAGGAGTCGACTGGGTCTGACCAGGTCGACAGCCCTGTCGACTTGGCTGTCGACTTGGCTCAGACGCCCAGTCCTGCCTGGTGCACCATCTTGAGAATGTGTTGAGCTAGAGGGCCAGATTCGATTTGGAGGGCAGAGATGAGAACTAGGGTTTAATCCTACGGTCTAAATCACTAGCCTAATCTATAAATAAGACCCTAACCTACCTTAAATCCTCATTATTCATTCCTACAACTAAACTATGCCAAAATTGTTCCTCTCATGGCCTCCACTCTCATGCTAAAATTTCTAAGTTAAATTATATGAGAGATTTTGAATGCATACAAGTATTTTCAAGCTTGTATGAATGTTCTTAGTTTGCATTCAAGTCAAGTGGCAACATTTCTATTTCAAAGCAAGGGTTTTTATTGATTTGGCTCAAGGGTTTTTCATGTGGAGCTTGCATATTTGGGTTTTTGGTTCTTGCATAAGGGCTTCGTCTCAATCTTTATAATAAATATTCATTTGTGTCTTCATAGCGTAGTAAGCCTCTTTCTACTTTCTTTTTATTAACTCTAAAGTTAAATGAATGATGCAAGTTTGGGGTTGATCATTATGATATGCAAGTTTGGTTGATCATTATATGCAAGTTTGGTTGATCATTATATGCAAGTTTGGATGATCATTATGCAAGTGGGTTTAATCATTATGTATGACACATGTTGCTATGTTATGCAAGTTTGGATGATCATTATGCAAGTGGGTTTAATCATTATGTATGACACATGTTGCTATGTTATGCAAGTTTGGGTTGATCATGTTATCATGTTATGCAAGTTAAACTTGAAGTTGTGAGCTTAAAGCTTCAAGCTTTATGTTGAAGGTTGCATTTTGGCAACATGGAAGTTATCATATCCCTTATGATAACTTGCATATGAGGCTAAATGCGAACTTCTAGCAACTTCTACATGTCATTTATCACCATGTACCACTCATATGCTAAGTTTGGTTTTATGCATGCTTTTGAAGCCTAATAATGCAATATGCAAGTATATGAACATATGTACATTTCATATGCCACCATGATAAACTTGTGGCTTCAACACCTTTTTGTCATAATTACGCCAAGTTCCATATTTTATCCTTTATGCGTTGTTGTGACTATGTAAACGATGGGATTACGTTGGGGTTGGGTAACATTATGACATAAACATGGTTTTTATAACATAACGTGATATGTTAACTTGTAATTATGTTTTGGAAACATAATAGACATGACACTTAGAAAATATGAGTGTGGCCAACTCGAGGTTGGGTTGAGTTTGTAGCATAAATCTACCCGGACCCGCCCGGCTTAACTAGTGGCTACAAACAATAGGACCCAATGTGAGAAGTTGGTCATGTTGTGCTTGAACCCGAGGTTAGACCTAGTTGTGGTGTAAAGCTACCCGGACCCGCCCGGCTTAACTAGTAACCACAACAAAGTCTAATGTGAGAGGTTAAAGCGCATTAAGTTAATTAATGACTCCTGATTAGGGTTAAGTCATGGTCCACTTAATACTTAACCAATTTGGGCTTGATGGATTAATCGAGGTTAAGTCAGGAGCCTTGGGTACTCTTAACCGATTTAATCCACGTTTGGATCGGGTTAACCACATTTAACCCGTTAAGAAACCCTAGTTGCGTGGTCCTTTTCAGCAGTAACCTTCTAGGTAGTATCATATGACCCTAGGACTAGGCTAGGGTGGGGCACGATTACTGGGCTGATTGTAAGAGACCAAAAGAGACGACTGAATGATGCCCCGGTTGTTCAGGCGGACCATGGTCGTGCACATCAAGTCCGGAGTTGAACACGGGCAACGGTAGGTTTGGACTGTGCATCATGGTATGGTGTCAGAGGGTTACACCGTAGGGCCAGATACACCCTAGGGTGGACCTTGCACAGTCAACTACATTACATGATTAAGCCGCATGACACCGACACTTAACGAGTTAGGCTTATAGGGAGCCGATCGACTAGACTGTGTAGTTGGACCTTGATTTAGGTCACCTCATTATATTGGGCCAAGCTTGGGCCAAGGGATCAATTCTTGTATTTACTTGACATGTTAGAATGCTAGTACACCCGTGGTGCAAAACTTAACCTTGATTATGCGATGACACCTTTATCTATCTTGTTAGTTAATCACCATGCCAATATGTTGTTATCCTTATGTTCATCTCAGCTTCTCATGCCAGTTAACTTTACTAGTTCATAGACAGATAGTAGTAGGGCTTACCAGTCTTTTTGACTGACCCGTTTTCTTTCGCCTCTTTTCTTCCGTTTCCCCCCCCCCCTCAGGTTCTCAGGGTGGGAACATTGGAGCTTAGCTTGGATCTTTACAGCTTGCTTACTGGATTTGCTCATGTATGGTTTTGGACATTGAGCTAGCTATGGTTTATCACTTCATTTTGGGGATAGTACTTTATGTATTTCAGTTTTTCAGTTTATGCTTTTATCTAGACTTTGTTGTTGGAAAATAATGACCAAGTACTTTGTTGTAACATGACTATGGTTTTGAAATGCTAAGTTTTATCCGCTGCTTTACTACTCTGTTTTACTTATATGTTCTGTCTTGTGATATCTGCATGCATGTTTACCTTGTTTAACGCCCCTCCAAAGCTAATGTCCTTGCAAGAGTGGCACTGGAGGAGGTGGGGTGTTACAGCTTATACCTACATGATGCAACAACGTCTTACCTACCAGCCCGGGCCTACACATGCATATGAAACCCGTTGGACTTGCGTTGCCACCGCTAACCCGTTTTGGCCTCTTATAGTCAAACCCAGTATGCGTGTCCCGTCCTCGACTTGGGTCGAGCCCACAAAGATACGTTTTGGGTTACTGGTTGAAATGGGCCCCCACAATCTACCTACCTAAGCTTGTCCCTTTTCTAGTGCATCCCACTTAACCCTTTAATCATGTTTAATTACATGTTTCCACTTGGTTAAGTATTCTAATCGTATTTTCTATTGCCACCCAAGGCAACCCACTAGATTTCCACATGCCACCCAAGGCACTTACTTGATTTCCACATGCCACCCAAGGCACCCACTTAACCCCTCATGCCCCACTACATGCTTATCTGGTTAAGTGTTTCTTAATTGATTAAGAACGTAACCTTTGTAAAGACCTCTCACATTAGACTGTCTTTTATGGCAGCTGGATTTGTCGGTCGGGTCCGGGCATCCTTACGCCATAACAGAGTCTAACCTCGTGTCTTTACACTTGTCACGTATTTAGTTTATGCCTAAGACCTCTCACATTGGGCCAATCATTTTTAGCCGTTGGATTTGCCGGTCGGGTCCGGGCAGTCTTATGCTACAAAAAGGGTCCACCCTCGTGTCTTAGTCGATTAATTACACATAATTAATCACCCCCATATTTTGAATTAATTTTCCCTAATTAATTCCAATTTAATGATGTACATAATTGACTCAATTATGTCCATCCACTTATGGTATGCAACATCATACCAATTTCACCACAATTTTGTTAACATGAATATTAACCCCATCGCTCCCCACGTAATACGCTAACATGACATACTTAAAAGGGAAGATTCATCACAAATACAATGGGTTCAACTTAGCATAACATTAGCATCAACATGGGTTTTAAAGGTGTCAACTTGCATATATGACCATAGCATCAAACCCAACTAGCATAAATAATCAACCCAAACTTGCATGAATCACATATGTCATAAAGAGGGTAACTTGCATAGATGTTCATGTCATAGACCTATCATAAAGGGATAAACTTGCATACATGTCATAGGTCTAAAAAGGGATGAACTTGCATATGTTACTCATATCATAAAAAGGGGTAAACATGCATATATATGCATGACATACAAAGGGGTAAACTTGCACATGTTACTTGCATATAATCAAACACCAAACTTGCATAACATGTCATATATGAACTTGCATATAATCAAACACCAAACTTGCATAACATATCATATATGAACTTGCATATAATCAAACACCAAACTTGCATAACATGTCATATATGAACTTGCATATAATCAAATACCAAACTTGCATAACATGTCATATATGAACTTGCATATAATCAAACACCAAACTTGCATAACATAGTGTCATAATGGATCAATGTTTATCATAGTGATTTGCATAACTAGCATCATGAACATATAGCATAAAACTTGCATAACTAGCATCATGGACATATAGCATAAAACTTGCATAACTAACGTCATGAGCACATAGCATATGATAACATAACTTGCATTGATCCACATTCATAACCATAACCTCATTACATCCTATCATAATTAGTTTAGCAATTTTTTGCTAAAGGCATAGAAACTCACTACTTGTTGATTAGCACTCCTATGAAGAAGATTTAGTTGCTAGAGTTGATTAGAAGTTGATTTGAGAAGCTATCTTCCTCTCTAATTTGTGGAGGCTCCTTCCAAGTTGCATTTTGACGGCATGACGACATTGTATCTATTTTTAGTATGGATTAGGGTAGTCTTAGGGTGTATTTATAGATTTAGGATGTAGTTTAGGCCCTTAGATTAACCCTAATTTAGGTTAGAGCCGTCAGATTTCGTCACAAGCCCCAAAACATAGCCCAAACCCCAAAACGGTGCACCCAAGCCAATCTGCCTGGCCACCTGTGTCGACTCCCAAGTCGACTGGGCAGTCGACTTGGGTCCTGCTGTGTCGACTCCCAAGTTGACTCCCCAGTCGACTTGGGGTGGCTGGCGGGAATTTTCCCGCCCAGCCCGCCTGGCCTGATTTTCGAATTTTTGAACCTGAAATTTAAATCTGTTTTGAACTTAGAATTTTCTGAAAACTTACATGGGCCATAACTGGTCATACGGACTGCGATTTACAAAAAATCAGACTTTATTTCGCGTATTTTTCCGAGACGAACGCAATGGCATAGCCCGTTCCCCCTGATTCAGATCTTAAAATTTAATTCTGCCCTGATTTATATTATAACAAGTTATTCAACATACGGGGTGTTACATTCCCCCCTCCAAAAGCTAATAACTTTGCCAAGGTCTGCAAATACTTCTGGGCTATGGGAGGAAGGCCATTCCATGGGTACTAGACATTCGTGGAAGCTTGGAATTGGCTTAAGGAGATCGAGGACTTATTCATAATCTTTGAAGTGGAGGACCAAAGGAAAATTCAATTAGCTGCTTGGCTGTTAAAGGACGAAGCCTCATTTTGGTGGGAAGTCCCAAGCTGAACATCCGGTAGAAACTTGGGAAGACATTAGATAGAGGTTCGAAGTGAAATTTCTTTCCCAAGCAAAGAGAAACATACAGATGGAGAGGTTATTAACACTCAAACAAGGAAATTTGATGGTGAAGGAGTATGTGAACTAGTTCAACCAACTGGCAAGGTTCGGGCTAGAGTTGGTAGACAAACCACACAAAAGGGCTTTACTGTTTGCTAAGGGGCTGAATGAGTCTCTGCATGGTTTAGCTATGTCCCATCTTCCAATGAGTGCCACCTTTGAAAAGCTTGTTCATATGGCCCTAATGCATGAGGAGGACAAGGGAGAAAAGAAGGAAACAAAAGCTGAGGGGACATCGTAAAATAAAATGGTATAGCCCAAGAAAGGGCAGTAACAGCAGGAGAAAGGGGGGAAAGATGATAAAGGCAAGGATAAGAGAAAATGTCACAATTGTGGAAAGGAGGGCCACCTGATCAAAAATTGTAAGAAAAGGAAGGTCATTTGCTTTAATTGCGGAGAGGTCGGACACTTCTCTAAAGAGTGCCCGAAGAAACAGTGATCGCAGGGACAAGGGCAAAGAACAAGGACTTCTGGAGGACAGGTGCATGCTCTCGCGACAAGTTCTCCTTAAAGAGGTAGAAAATTTTCCGTAGAAAGTTTAGTTTCTCTTTCAAACTATCTAGTTAGAACACTTTTTGATTCTGGTGCTTCACATTCGTTTATATCTAGTTCTGTGGTTGAATCTCTGCATTTAATTACAAGTATATAGTAGATCCCATAGTTGTTTCAAACACCATTGGTGGTTCGGCTCATTTATCGATGATTTGTCGGGGTTTGAAAATATATGTGTTAGGCATCGAGTTTGAATGCGACGCGTATGTAGTTGGGTTTATGGGCTATGGGTTGATTCTAGGAATGGATTGGCTTGCCATGTATGGGGCCATTCTAGATTGTGAGAGGAGGGTTGTTAGACTCCCGACTTGTCATGGGAAGACCCTCGAAGTTTCTTATGACCCCCAAAGGTCTATTATGCTTAGCTTCCTAGAGTCTCTAGATGCATCCATAGATGATTTGCAATCTATTCCAATGGGTTGAGATTTTGCAGATGTTTTTGATGAGGTACGGGGTTTACCTCCAAGGCGCGAAATTGACTTCCGCATATATCTGGTGGACAATGCAAAGCCAGTTGCACTACCAGTACGCCACATGGCTCCAAGAGAAAGGAGGGAGCTGAGTAAGCAAGTAAGGGAGCTACTAAAAAAAGGGTTTATCAAACGAAGCATATCTGAGTGGGGTGCTCCAGTAGTATTTGCAACTAAAGCGGATGGTTCGCTTCGTTTGTGTGTTGACTACAGAGAGTTAAATAAGCTCACCAAGAAGAATAGGCACCCGCTTCCGAGGATTGATGATTTACTTGATCAGCTTGTTGGTGCCTCGGTATTTTCTCAGTTGGTCTTGGCTACGGGGTTCCATCAGTTGATGGTGGCTGAGGACAGCATAGATAAGACTACTTTCAGAACTCTAGAGGTTTCTTTGAATGGCTAGTTATGCCTTTTGGGTTGACAAATGCACTCGCCTATTTTGTTGATTTGATGAGTAGGGTGTTTTGGGAGTTCCTAAACAAATTCGTCGTAGTCTCCGTTGTTGATATTTTGATCTTCTCCAAGAGTGAAGAGGAGCATGCCCAGCATTTGGGAGAAGTTTTGAAAACTCTCTGTGACCATCAGCTAAAAGCAAAGATCTCCAAATGCCCTTTCTGGAGAAAGGAAGTGAGATTTTTGGGGCATGTAATCTCCAAAGAAGGGATAGCTATAGATCCCGCTAAAGTGGTTGCAGTACAAGATTGGCAGATTCCTAAAAATGCAACCGAGGTGAGAAGCTTTCTTGGGTTAGCAGGTTATTATAGGAAGTTCATTAAGGACTTCGCAAAGATATCAGCCCTCTCACCAGGCTGACAAAGAAGAATTTGGCATTTTCATGGGACATAGACTGTGACGTTGCTTTCCAACGACTGAAGAGGGCTCTGACAACAACACCAGTCTTGACCATGCTTGATGGGAGCAAATGTTTACTGTTTACACTGACACGTGCGGTATATGGCTTGGTGCGGTTCTGATGCAAGAAGGAAAGGTAATATGTTATGGGGGTAGACAATTGAGAGTTCATGAGAAGAATTACCCCACCCATGATCTAGAGCTAGCTGCCATAGTATTCACGTTAAATACGTGGCGTCATTATTTACTTGGAGAAAAGTTTGAGTTATATACCGATCATAAATCTCTTAAGTATCTATTCTCACAAAAGGATCTAAACTTAAGATAACAACGGTGGATGAAGTTCTTAGCTTCATATGATTTTGAGATTTCTTATACCCCCGACAAGGGTAATGTGGTGGCAGATGCACTAAGTAGGCAGAGGGTGGCTCTGAGTTCTCTGTTTATGGAAAGAAAGAACTTGGAGTTCATATCAGCTTTTGATTTTAGACCCTCCATCGAGGTTTTGTCTTATTTGTTTACATCCTTGGGGATACGATCGACTATTGTGGATCAGATAGGAGCTTCGCAACAAGGTGAACCACAGATTCTGGACATCATGGATATGCTCAGAAGAGGGGAGACTTTTAGTCACCTCAGCAGATATGCAATAGATGAAAGGGGTGGTTGCGACGAGATGGAAGGCTTTGTGTTCCTCAAATTGGAAACTTGATAAAGGTAGTCCTAGAAGAAGCCCACCATTCTAAGATGACCATTCATCCAGGCGGTGATAAAATGTACAGAGACATGAAGAAGATTTTCTTTTGGTTTGGGATGAAGAAGGACGTGGCTGAATTTGTTTCTCAATGCTTAGTTTGCTAGCAGGTCAAAGCTGAGCAAAAGAAGCCTGGTGGATTACTTCATCCGTTGGAGGTTCCGTAGTGGAAATGGAAGAGCGTCTCTATGGATTTCATAGATGGTTTGCCTAGATCGGAGAAAGGTAATACCAGTATTTGGGTGATAGTGGACAGACTCACTAAGAGCGCTCACTTTATTCCAGTTAAAAGTAAAAGGATGGCACCATGGTTGGCAGCAAATTATGTTCGTGAGATAGTTTGTCTCCACGGAGTTCCTTCCAGCATCGTAAGCGATCGTGACCCCATCTTTACCGGTGAATTTTGGAGGAGCTTGCAAGAAGCATTAGGTAAACAGTTGTGTTTGAGCACCGCTTATCATCCTCAGACCGATGGGCAGA
The DNA here is from genome assembly GCA_030737875.1 of Allium sativum. Taxonomy (NCBI): domain Eukaryota; kingdom Viridiplantae; phylum Streptophyta; class Magnoliopsida; order Asparagales; family Amaryllidaceae; genus Allium; species Allium sativum. Next base: position 481,691,434 of record CM060922.1, read on the forward strand.
CGGAGAGGTGAACAGAATTCTAGAAGATCTTTTAAGGCTGTGTATCCTTGACTTCGGAGGGACTTGGGAAGAGCATCTTCCTTTAACATAGTTTTCCTATAATAACAGCTATCAGATTAGCATCGGTATAGCACCCTTCGAAGCATTGTACGGACGACCCTGTAGATCGCCAACTGTGGTTGTGGGAATCTATAGAAAGGTTATTACTTGGACCAGATATGGTTAGGGAAACGTCCGAAAAGATTGACCTTATTCGATGGCGGACGAAGACAGCTCAAGATAGGCAGAAGTCCTATGTAGTCAAGAGTAGAACTGACATCGAATTCGATGTGGGAAACTTAGTTTTTATCAAAGTATCACCTCTGAGGAATTTGGTTTGCTTCGGATTGGTAGGGAAGTTGGCACCTAGGTTTAAGGGACCATTTTACAAGACGAGAGGATTGGCCAAATGGCCTACAGAGTAAAGCTCCCAGAAAACTTATCCAGTGTTCATGATGTTTTCCATGTCTCTCATCTATGGAAGTGCCTGCATGAAACCGTGGAAGTTGTTGAGCCGAGCATGTTGGAAGAAATCGAAGTGGAACGGGAAGCGACAGTCCGACGAGTCCCCACCCATATTCTTGGGTCAGAGGTTAAGAAGCTGTGCAATAAAGAAATCAAGTTGCTAAAGGTTCAATAGGGAGATAACCCAGAAGATGCAACTTGGTAGACCGAAGACAAGATTCGTGTTTCGTACCCTTTTCTTTTCGAGGGTATGTTCTTAAACTCCTTTCCTAAGTTTTATCAGTACTTATTCCTGTCAATAGAATACATCTTATCCATCGTATTTTCAACATTTAGATAGGAATCCTATGGATGTAAACATGTGTTTGAAACATGTTATGTTTGATGGATGCAAGTGGATGCAAGTGTTTGCTAGTGGTTGCCTGTGGACGCATATACACACATTAGGCACTAAGATCAGCTCCATCACTTTCATATTGCATATGGATGTATGTGCATTTTCTTTTCTTTTATGAATGAAAATGGATGAACTGGCATATGGATGTCGCATTTGGACGAATGGGTGTGCACACATATAGAACTTATATGATATAATATGTTTATTTGCATACATATTGGACTCATGGCACTAACAGACATTGCATTAAGGAGGTCAACTGAATCAGTAGACCGCCCGATCTTCGCGTTAGTGTTGGGACACATACACACACCTTTGCATATATTCATATAAGCATTAGAAATCTTTAAGGACAATGGATGCCAGTGATTGGTGGATGAGTAAATGGATAATGGATAGTAGGATATGCACTCTTCTCAACTTAGAGATTTCGGGGACGAAATCCTCTGAGTAGGGGAAAATGTAACACCCCGAATTTTTAACGACATTAAAGAGAATAAATTAAATAATAATTAATTTAATGTTCAGAATTACAGGAAATGGACTGCACCATTGCGTCCGTCTCGAAATTCTGGTCAAGATAGACATTTGGTTTGCATAAAATGGACACCGTACGAAGTAGTTATGAGAGTTTTAAGTTTGTATACACACAGAAATACTTTATATATACGCATGAGTCAGAATCCTATCCAGAGGATTCAAATTCGAAAATTTCCTCTGAGTGGAAAAATGCCCGCTCTAGGGGGTCGACCCACCCACAGGGGTGTCGACACCCCTAGGGCTGAGATAGCACTCGGTTTTAGGGGGTCTGGAAGCTATATATATGTGATTGACATAGAAATGTGTTTATTTTATGCTCTTATATCTTATCTTTTGTATATAGATAAATATTACTTGGGTATTGTTTTGTTACTTTTACAGATATTCCAACCCAGCCCGCATGCAACCAGAAAAGTAGAGAAATGGAGATCAAATTGGTATATATTTACATTTTGAAGAATTGTAGATGAAGATCTCACATCTAGTTGTTGTTGGACAGGAAAATGATTGGTAGAAAGACCAAGAATTTCTCAAATCAAGGGAAGCTTGTCAAAGAACCAAGAGGAAAAGAAGAAAGGCCAAAAATTTAATAGATTTAACTAAGGCCCATTTGAAACTCTCATTGTAAACTCCTTTGTGAATTCCCTAAGGCCCATCTATCATTGTATTAGGGTTAGAGTTAGGGTTTGGCTATCTATCCTATAAATACCCTTGTAATGTCATTGTAGCCACCATCTCCATTATTCTATATTCTCTTCTCCATTAATAAAAATTCTTCTTCTTTTAACTATTTCTGCATTTTTCTTGGCAATCGGTGTTGTCTTCACAATTAGTTTTGGAAGAGCACCAATTGTATTTTACATTTTTTTTGTTAGTGATTAGTCGTTTGATTAGTTTCAACGACAATCCTAATTTACTTTTTGTTGTTCTTCTTTTCCTGCAATTTTACTTTCTGCATTTTATTTCTGTTTTGCATTTTAATTTCCAATTGATAGTTGTGATTTGATCGTCGGTTCAATTAGACTTGTTCTAAATCGGATCGCAGTTTCAATTTTTATTGTTTTCAAAAACCAACCTCGAAAATCGTCTAACTCACACAAGAGATTAAATAAATAATTTGATTTTAATTACACCTCCCTATGTTCGACCTGTATGCTACACACCTGTGCGCTTGCAGTATTTAATTTAAAATTCACGCTTTTCTAAATTATAGATTAGCGACGATCAAGTTTTTGGCGCCGTTGCCAGGGAGGTGACAATTAAATTTTATTATTTATTTAATTTTTGATTCGTGTTAGTTTTATTTTATTTCTTTTTTTTGTTTTCTTGTATGTATGGAAAATTTCTCAATTAGTTGATTTGGTATTGATGGTTGATACTCTAATCATCTAAACAAGAGAAGAAAAAAAAACTTCCAATATTTTTTATTTCTTTCCCGTTTTCAACTTCTTTCTCCTTTCTTTAATTCTTTCCCACCTCTTACTAATTCATTCCTTCTTTAAAAAAAGGATATCTTGCCATTTTTTTGCTGACTTCTTTCCATCTCACAAATTCCTTTCAATCAATCTATTTCTTTCTATTGGTCTTTCATTTTACAAGAATGAGAATAAACAAAAACAAAAAACAAACAAAAAAACTCGGTTTCCCTTCTTGCTTAAATTCCTTTCCTATTCCCTTTAACGCCACGTTCTTTCCATCACAAACTTTGAAAAACCATATCGGCTACATCACCCTCTTCAATGAAAATCAAACCACAATAGTTCCTCTTCATCACGCAAACATCAGTTCTAACCCAAACATCCACATCGGAGCGCAGCTTCCACGAGACTCATTTCAATTCAACCATAAAATCGCAACCACCTCCACAAATTTTGAATCGCAGCATACCCGAAACCAATATTCATTGATACCTGCTCTTCGGCCGAATAGATCCCGACTCCGAAACTAACCAGAACTCTTATCCCCAATCTCGAAAACCTGAAGCAGCTATTCAAAACCCTACAGAAGCAACTCCAAATCGATTTCGAGTAGAAGAACAAAAAAAAGGGGGGGCCAATTTCCTTCGCTTATTAACTGGTGTTTTGAGAAACTGAAAAAAATTACAAGGAACTTGCATTGGTTTTGGTTAAACAAAGGAGGCGTTTTGTTTTTTCAAAGAAAAGAAGGAAGGTGCGTTTATATTTAAGAAAAGAGAGGGGCGTGACTTTTAAGTATTTTGGGAACTTGAACATGGCTTGACCCTTCTATGTGTTTTGATTTGAGCGCACAGCTTATTTAATTTGTCTTTTGTTGAGCCTTAGACCCTTAGCTTCCTCTTTTTGTTGAACTCAGTTCTGTTTTTTTTCTTAAAACTTAGTTTTGGGTTTGGTTGAATTTGGTTCTTTTTAGTTTAGGTTTTTTTTTCCGACTCCTAGTCAGTTTTTTTTCTTTGGTTTTGTTTTACTTCTTCTCTTCATTCCCAAAAAAAAAAAAAAAAAAAAAAAAAAAGAAGAAGAAGAGAGAAAAAGGAATCAAATAAAGACCAAAGGGAAGAAAAGAATTCAAGAAACCAAACAAAGATTCAAAAGTCGAACGAAGTGCAAACAACGAGATTTCAATCATTGATGCTACTCAATTTTTCTGGATGGACTGCCATACCCCACAGTAATTTTTTTTGAACTCTACAGGTGCTCTGCTGCTTTGAAAATATAGAAATTGCTTGTAAAAATCTTCTGCAGGGGCAGCGGCTTGCTTGTACAATATTTTCTGTTCTGTGACTGTTCTTTTCTGTTATTATTCTGTGACTGTGCTGTGACTAATATTTCTGAATCTGTTGGTGAGAAACGAATTTCCATAACTAAAATCATCACTCTCGTCGTTTTTCAATTATAAAGCTTGATTTGATTTGTCAAATAATATAATTGAAAAGTGGTGTTCTGTGAAGTTGACTGTCTCGTATAATTGGATCGCGGATATATAGTAGTTCAATTTATTGAACTATTAGCAAAAGAGGTTGCATACTACCCGTAAAACATTGGTCGTATCCCTTAGTATTTATACTATACGTGAACGGCCATAAGACCCTCTTCCCCCTTCTAATTGAGTCAGTTAATTAAGATAGCACAACTCATTATTTTATATTATTTTGAATTGAGAATAATTTCTGTCTTGCCGTGATTTCATTTAAAATGTCTGATTCAAAAAAATCATTGAGAGATATGTGGGATAATAATCGGAGTAGACGTCCTCTTGAAGATTATGATTCTGAATTACAACTCATGAAGCAAGATTTTCCAAAATTTCGCGACCCAAATGGCAACAATTTTCAAAATTTTCAAAATGACCAACATTTTCAAAGTTATGATCGAAATGGCGACTTCAATTCAAATTTCGATTATGGGCCACATCCATATCAAAATAGCTCTGAATCTCAATATGGTTTTGACCCACATCAATGTGGGGTTGAAAACCAAAATTTTCAAAATTATAGCTCATATCAACATCTTGAAAATAACCAAAATTGCAATTTTCCCTCGAATTTCAACAGTTTTGGTTACGAACATAATTTCTATGATCAAAATGATTTCCAATATCATTTTTCTGAAATTTCAAATAACTATCACATTGGAAATAATTTTGACTGTGAAATTGATGTGGACTATAATTTTGAGAATCAAGAAACCCAAAATGAGAGCTCTGAAATCAACGATTCTGAAGGATATCATCTTAACGTTCTTAGAGAGAGGGTAGAAAAGCAAGATAGACAGCTTGATGAACTTCTTTGTTTAATGACATCTTTTAAAGAACAACTTGAACAACAAAATCAAATTCAAACATGCGATGATTCAGAAAATAATCCATTCTTTACTGATAGTGAAAATTTTCAAATAACAACTTTCAAAATTGAGAATAACGATCTAAATGAAGTTGTTCACAATTCAGTAAATGATTTGAACTTCAATTCTTTTCAGGAAAAAGATGTAAGCTTAGATTTTGATCTTCCTCTTCTGGGCTGCGAGGAACTTGAAATTTTTGAAACTGAACAGAATAGAAATGTTGAATTTTTTGAAAACTCAAAATTGGAAAAGGATTTTAACGAACATGAATTATTTGGATTGTATGAGGAAGAGTTTCCAAATGAGGAAGAAGTAGATTCACATCATGAGTTCGAAAATTTTAACTTTGAGAAAATTTCAAACGAATTTGAAATTGTCAATGTCGAAAATACATTGTCAGTTCATGATGAGAAATGTGATCACATAATCTTGAACAACACTCAGATTTCAAATTTCACTGAATTTATATACGATCACAAATTTTTGAACAATTACACTGATAAATTTGTTGAGCACATGAATTACTTTTGGAATGTTAGCTTTGTTGAAAAACTTCATGTGAGGACGACCCTGAACATTCATTTACGGGACTATAAATCGAGGTATAAAGATGAGATGGTTTTCAAAAACTCTTGCTTGTTAGAAAACATGCCTAGACATAGTAGGAATGGGACTCATAGGGCTAGAACCAAGTGTGGAGGAAAAAGATGGTGGTATTCTTTGCATCGCGTGCACCACAAACACATATATCATTGTACATATGATCCATTCTTGCATATAGTTAGATTGCATTTCATTCTACAAATAATTTTGCATCTCATTCACCTTTGGGTACGATCTTTCAAATTTAGGAAACGTTTACAGTGTGGACACTGTTTAGTTCTAGTGTGGGGGGAGTCTGCATTACATCCTTTTATTTTTCTTTAATTTTTTTTCATTCTTTTCATATAAGACCATCATGCATTTTAGATTGTAGTAACATGCCCTTTTTTTTGAAACATGACTCATTTTAGATTGATACAACAAAATAAGTTAAGGATTTTTAGTCAGTTAATAGTATTTTTTTTTCTCAACTAAGTTCGAATATGAAATATAATGAAAAGTTTAATTTTGAGGGATAATAGTGTAACCGGTACATAGGGAGATTCTTAGGTGATGGCCATGAAATCTATTCTATATTGTAGACTTTGTTTAAATAAGTGGAGGACTTAAAATACTTATATTGGCTCTTCGAATCTTTAAAACTAAGTTGTGTTAAGTTGAATTCGCGTAACTCTCTTTTGTGCTTATATTTTCAATAATAATAATAGTAATTCAAGGGTATCCAACATTGCTTGTATATCTAGCGTTGGTGTGCAAACCCGCCAAGCTCTATCCGACACGTTGTTGACAAAGTCAGCATTGGAATATCTTGGTCTCATTTTATGAGATTGGACACCTAAGGATTACCGACACGTTGTTGAAAAAATCAAAGTCGGCCTGCACAATCCGACAAGCTCTTTACCCACTCTCCGTTAGTCCGCAAGGCAGTGCATGGGTGGTAAACCTTGGTCTTCTGAGTTAGGTGTATGTACTTAATCATAAATTTTAAAATTTCATAGAATAAAGAATAAGCGATGATGCCCAAACACTTCTTGACCTTATTGAATTGACTAGCCATACATGAGAAAATTAGAATACCACTTTACAAACTGTGCCAAGAAAACTAAGAATTTATTTCATGGCTGCACTATGTTATCGACCGAACTAACTGGCCAAACTGGAATTTAACATTTGAAAACTTGTTTTATATTGAAATTTTGTGGCAAGTTGAGGTATTTAAAGTACAATCAACTGATCAGAAACTGTTGACTTAATTTGTTGTACCACTTCAGAAACAAGTCTTGTTTTCATGTTTGTTTTTATTTTGCATATGTCCATTGCACTCATGTAGTTTCATTAGAATTATAGCATACTCCATTTGGATTTTGTGGGTAGTATCCGCTGAAAACCCTCACGAGACACCACTCGTCCTACTGGGGACACCTAGAGGTTTAACGGCTTGTTGCATACGCTCAATGCAATCATGTTTCCTACGAAAGTGCGACCTATCTATTTAGTTTTTAATTTTTGTTTTACTCGAGGACGAGTAAAAGATAAGTGTGGGGGTATTTGATTGACATAGAAATGTGTTTATTTTATGCTCTTATATCTTATCTTTTGTATATAAATAAATATTACTTGGGTATTGTTTTGTTACTTTTACAGATATTCCAACCCAACCCGCATGCAACCAGAAAAGTAGAGAAATGGAGATCAAATTGGTATATATTTACATTTTGAAGAATTGTAGATGAAGATCTCACATCTAGTTGCTGTTGGACAAGAAAATGATTGGTAGAAAGACCAAGAATTTCTCAAATCAAGGGAAGCTTGTCAAAGAACCAAGAGGAAAAGAAGAAAGGCCAAAAATTTAATAGATTTAACTAAGGCCCATTTGAAACTCTCATTGTAAACTCCTTTGTGAATTCCCTAAGGCCCATCTATCATTGTATTAGGGTTAGGGTTAGGGTTTGGCTATCTATCCTATAAATACCCTTGTAATGTCATTGTAGTCACCATCTCCATTATTCTATATTCTCTTCTCCATTAATATAAATTCTTCTTCTTTTTACTATTTCTGCATTTTTCTTAGCAATCGGTGTTGTCTTCACAATTAGTTTTGGAAGAGCACCAATTGTATTTTACATTTTATTTTTGTTAGTGATTAGTCGTTTGATTAGTTTCAACGACAATCCTAATTTACTTTTTGTTGTTCTTCTTTTCCTGCAATTTTACTTTCTGCATTTTATTTCTGTTTTGCATTTTAATTTCCAATTGATAGTTGTGATTTGATCGTCGGTTCAATTAAACTTGTTCTGAATCGGATCGCAGTTTCAATTTTTATTGTTTTCAAAAACCAACCTCGAAAATCGTCTAACTCACCCAAGAGATTAAATAAATAATTTGATTTTAATTACACCTCCCTGTGTTCGACCTGTATGCTACACACCTGTGCACTTGCAGTATTTAATTTAAAATCCGCGCTTTTCTAATTTATAGATTAGAGACGATCAATATGTGTCAGATTTCTCATATTCTCTTCATTGGGAGCCATGGAGTCCATATGCTGCTGCAGTGCGAACTGAACCGTTTCTACAACGACATACTCTACAAATCCAATTCAGAAATTCTAGATCCGTTCTTCCTAAATTCTCTAAACCTAACACCGTGAGTTTCTAGATTACTTTTAGGTTTAGATAAATAAAAGTATGCTTTGATAGACAATGAATTGGATATGTTGTAAAGTATGATTCTGTGTTAACATAAAATTCTATCCTATGTCATGACAGATCTACTTTCCTAGATCTAATATAATTGTGGTGATTCGATTATGATGTTTACATGAATCTTGACTTGTAACAATGTTATGATGGAAGTACATCTATTAATTTGGGTAATTGTGACATTACTTGGATCTAGACCTTTATGTTAATCACCTTTCACCTGTCATATTGTGATACATTGATATATGTTGTAAACTTCACATGTGAATCTACTTTTTGATCTAAACATGTTGCTATGTTACCCCAACTATGCTAGATCTAGGTAATTGGACACCTAATGATAAATCTAGATCTCATTATGCTTGCTTAAACATCATAGTGATTTCCACAAGTTACTAGTTTGAAGTCCACTTTATTATGATGTTAATCACATGTCCATTTACTTTGTTATTATGCCAGTTTATGTTCATATTTATGCCAAGACATGTTGAAACTATCACCCTTGTCATATTCCCTTTTATTATTATTATAGCTAGGCTACTTTATAGCCTAGATACCGTCAAAATACATACGAATACGTTAAAGAGGAAATGGGGAAAAAGGGATTATAATTGGCATGAATTATGTAATGTTTAATAGGAAATAGGACAAGTAATTCAAATGGGGAAAACATAGAAATAATTACCTATAATGACATAGGTAGATTTGGATTAATTGGAATGTTTAGTAATTTACAATTAGGAATTGTAAATTGTACTTATGACACGAGGTTAGGTTCACTACAACAAAACAGTCCTTTTACAACGCGCAAAAACCGTTGTTATATGCTTTTTACAACGGGCAAAAGCCCGTCCTAATATGAACCGTCGTAATAGGTCCTTTCTAATTTACAACGGTCACTGAATGTTGTAAAAGACCGTTGTAATAGCGTGCCTCTATCACGTGCACGGGCTCTATGACAATGGCTATAAACCCGTTGTAATAGCTGATTAATTACAAGCGACTTCTGCCGGTTGTAATACAGTATATAACAACGGTTTTTGCCCGTTGCGAAATAAATGCAGATTTAAATATAATTACTGTGATATAAATCCATAATAATAATGAATATTTTAACATGCAATAAATACTGTAATGCAACAATCAAAATCACATAATAACACATACTAAAAGACGAAAGCAAGTCATATAATTCCAACACATTTCAAAGAATTCAATAAGTTTACACTCCAAAAGACTAGATAAGTTTACATTACAAAAGGTTAGATAAGTTACGTCGACATAGTTCTAACATAAATTACATAACTAGTTTCATAAGTACCTACACTAGACCAAGGAAACGTAATCTTTGTGCTACGTGACGGTAGATCCAACGGCATGTTTAATAATATTTATTACACTTTCAAACAGTACACATACTGTTTTCTCACTATTACACAATCAATTATACATACTTCCTCGCTACATTTCACTCGTATACATTGGCTACTTACTACATACTCATTCACTCATATACATGTACGCATCACTCCCACTCTCACTCTAGTTTTAATCATCAAATAAATAATTATACCGGAGAATACACATTGGGCATATCTTGAACAATGCACCCAGAAGTGAAAAACTTGCCTAACACCAATATAAGAGCCCAATCAACCACCATATGCAAATGGACTTGTCTATAGTCACTCAATTGACATCCATAATGCACAAATAGGAGATAAACATAGCAATATATAGAGAGGATATGGACTTGTCACAATAGTCTTTATGAGCCCCCCAATCTTTTTTTGCAATATAATAGGAAGCTCGTGACCAAAGTAGTGAAAACATAAAAAGAACAATCAATTTATTTAAGACAACCTAATCAGGCAAATTACACAAATACGGATTTTGAAAATACGGAACCAAATGAAGGAAGCCTAGGCAATCATAACAATCAGAGCATTAGTTCTAGAATTGCAAAGGAACTTAATGATAAAGGCGAGCAAGTTGTTGAAAGTAATTGTGTATGGCACTTCAGAACGTCAAAAAAGGAAAACAAAAAAGGAAACATAACATACCCTCTCAACATGCATGTAAACCCCTCAATATCACATAACTTCATACCATTTTGTCTCTAATAAGCCACAATCCTGAAAAGAAAATGATCGTGTACTGCATTTTTATCAACAAACACTTATTTTAAGAAGTGCAACCAATAAAAACCAATATAAAAACCAAAGATGCAAACTAAAAAAAGGCCTTCAAATTTATTGAAACTAAATTATGCACATACAATAAACTTCTGTTATACCAAAAAAACCTGTACACACAAATGAATGGTTACATTATATAAACATATAAAAGAAATACTTCACGATTTGCTCTAAATGCCTTAAGCAAAGCAAAAGAATCTAGCATATTTTAAGACATGCATATGGTAATGTTGTATTAATGAGTTTGTTGAAGGCGCTATTGTTGAAGATATGTGACAACTATGACTGCATACATGTTACCAGAATCCAAATTAAAACCCATCTTAACACATGCTGTCAAAAATGTTGTACGAATATTCTAGTCTGCAAAATTATGTATGTGTTCTATAATACAGAAAACTGAAAATTGAAAAGTGAATAACAACGTATGATTTTATTTTTTAATGAATGTCAAACAAAACACAAATGCCACAGATACAAGAATAACATTTTAATGTTTCTTTTTCATTGTTGGCAGTAAACAAAGAGCATCGTCAAGCCATAGAATAGAAAAATAGAAAATGTTTTTGTAGGTTTTAATAACATTGTTGATCATTCGATAGCATACATGAAAATATTTTTACTGATAAGAAATTTAAAGTGCTTACTGGTAAGAAATTGAAAGTGCTTTTGTCCTTAAATATACAGAAAAACAACAAAAGTGTGAATAATAATACTCAAGTTGATTCATGGCTGTTTCAACGAACATATTAGAATTAGTATTCCCTTACTACTTGAAGTTCACTTTTGGATCCGACAAGAATCAGTTTTGAAAATCCTGATGGAATTGGCTCCATATTTACTCTGGTTCTCTCTTAATTTTTATTATTTCATACTTTGTAACTCATCCAGGTCACTTAACAAACATTATAGCTGCTTATACCAGTGCTAAAATTCTTCATAAACACAGACTATTATGATCATTTGTACTGATGCTATAATATCCAGATATTAAAAGCGGTAGTCGCAACAAATATTAAATACGGCTTCCTTATCTTTGTGTAGAAAGTATAAATTTCTAGATATCATACCAAGCACGAAACATACCATTAGAACATAATCACAATCTAGATTTTTTTTCCTTTTTAAAAAAGCAGTAATAAGACTGTAAAAATAAAAACAGTGACGGGTCTGTTTACATCATACCTTCAACTTTTCGGTGAAGAAGACATGAGAAACCATTCAAGAAATTGCAGCATATGGTATAGTGTAAATGGAATAGATTAAAATTTTTGAAGTTTAACTTTGAAGGAAATAACAAATACAAACCTTGATTGATTAGAGCAGCCAGAAGGGTCATGTCGCATCATGTTTCTTGGAAGAGGAACCTCATGAGTAATACAAACCTTGCATGAGCTACAAAAAGGGAAAATCTTTTAGGAAACATGTCATGAAAAGAAGGCAGCGACTCCTCAAAAGAACATACATCAACAAGCTTTGCAACATCCGAATATAATGAAAGACGCTCCCCATCTTTCTTTTTTCCCCTTTTGTTGGATGCTTGGATGGTTGTATACAGTACCACAAGTCTTAGGTCATGACGATATATGTTTGAATTACGCTCCATAAGTTTCACGTGCCATATTGCATTAAAATCAAAGTTTCTAATGATTGATACATCAAAAATGTATACAACATATTAAAATGAGAAACAGGGAAAATGAATATAGCCCACAAACAAGTTGTTGTGTCCAAACATGTGGGCAATGAGGTCAGGCAATATGATGTGGGTTTGGAGCAATGGTTCTGTTGGATCACATGAGTTGAAGTCCTAATGTTATGTTATTTGATTGCCATTATTACTTGATGATGATGATGATTTTGGTAGCATGGATGTTAACAAATACCCTGTCCCCAATTTGCATTGTCCTATGGATCAAATAGATTTCCACCTTTTGTTTTTCAAATTTAATTTGTTTTTCAAATTTAATTTAATTTTGAAATTAAAAGAATAAAGATGAACGGGCGAATTTCAAATGATATATGAGGTCCATCAAAATTCGGATCAGGTGATCTTTTATCATGATCTTCACGCTTGCAGGATGTATGAGATAGCAAGTTGTGAGTGGTCAATGTTTCTAATGGGCAGTATAGTTAGCTGCTCATGTGTTATTATTCTGTTTTTGTTGAAAATTGGATTGTATTGATTAACTCATACAATTTGAGTAAAAAAGAACATATTTTCTAGCCTAACCATATTAATCTAATTAAGAGGCAATAACATCCAACAGTGGAGCAGATAAATTAAGCTAATGGATCAGGTTTTGTTTTCGTATACCAAATTAATTAGCATAATCATTTATTCTATTTAATGAAACCACCTAAAGAATGAAATCACATTTTTACCCTAATAATAAGATTGAATACATCCAACAATAACGTAACAATATCTACGGTCAAAAGATACAAGTAACTCCATTAACAATCAATGGACCTTTCCCCCTTTTTCCCCACGTTGTAGACTTGAAGGCATAGTGGTAAATATGTGATGCAAAACCCTAATAATAGCAAACGCATATCCGTCAAAGAAACAAAAGCACGATACATTACTGAAAGAAGCAGCCAGAAGGGTCTACCTAATATAAACTGTGTTGTGAAATATTCCGAGTATTTTGTCCACAAGTGCCTGAAAACTACTCGTGAATTGGCAAACCCCTCATGTTTCAATTTTTTTAATCTATTCAGCATCCAATAAAGGCAGAAGGTTTGTGTTACAACTTTGAAGGTTTGTATTCGAGAAAAATCATACCTTGATTAATTAAAGAGCTTCAACTTTGAAGTTCGACTCAGGCGAGATATCAAAGAAACGCAAGAGGTGGATTTGATGGAATTATGAGTGAGGGCGAGATCGAGAAACGCAGGAGGCGGTTTGAGAGATTTTGATGTCGCCATTTTGAAGAAACGATGTGGAATTTAGGGTTTTCGTGTTAGTGGGGTAGCAGGGTTGAATTCGGCGGCTAGCGGGTACTGAACGAATGTAACAAGCATATGAATCAGTCCAGCCTATCCCTTCTTTAAACGAGTTATAAATATTATAATATTATTAATAATTATTGGTAATTAGTATTATAATATTATAATTATTAATATAGTATTATAATTAGTAAGTAGGAACATATGATTAATATAGTGTTATTAAAAAATAATTATGAAATAATTAATAAATAATAAGTATTAGTTTTAAGAAATCACTGTAATTATCAATTATTCGTTGTCACCTATTACAACGGGCATCTTTAGCCCATTGTAAAATTAGAGCATATTACAATGGGCATTATGACGTGCATTTTGTGACCATTGTAAATTTGGCATCTATTACAACAGGCATTGTACGAACGTTGTAAATTTGGAATTTTTGCAACGGGCTTAGAAAGACCGTTGTAATAGAATTCTATTACAACGGGCTGCCATTGCCCCTTGTAAAAAGGGCGTTGTACATAGCATCTATTACAACAGTCCCGTAATGACCGTTGTAATACCCATTTATTACAACGGGCAGTTAATGCCCGTTGTAAAAATGACGTTGTAATAGGGTATTTTGTTGTAGTGGTTACATTAGTGGTGGATGTCTGCCCGGAACCGACCGGCATATCCAGCAGCCACTAATGGTGAACGTAATGTGAGAGGTCTATGTATGCAAATACGAATCGGACTAAGACACGAGGTTACGCCCAAGACAGCTCGGACCTTACCGGCATATCCAACATCCACACGTTGTAGGCCTAATGTGGGAGGTTTAGCCCATTATAACCATAATTGGACATGGTAAAGAAATAGACTACTTAACCTAATTTAATATGACTATGGACTTTGTTAGGGGTAAGTAAGATTGGATGGATAGTGGTGGGTTAAGTAAATTAGAGGGGGTGAGTAATATGTATATATATGCCCACGAACTTAACCCAATAAGGTTATGTAATTAAAGACACCTAGTGGTATGCATAACCAGTAGATAATGTAATAGGGTTATGTAATTAAAGACACCTAGTGGTATACATAAGCGATAGATAACGTAATGAAGTTATATAATCAAAGACACCCTTTAAGGTTAAGCATAACTAGTATATGAATATGTAATTAAAGACACCTAAGTGTATACTTAGTCAGTGGAAAACCTAGTGGGGGATACAAGACAAGGAGGAGAGCTTGTATCATATTGTGTGGGATCCATTTCAGTCAATAACTCGAAGTTGGTATCAAGTAAGGACCTCTGTACTAGGTGGAGAAAGGAGCACACTTACTAATTGATTGTAAGAGATCCAAATGAGGCGGATGGTGTGGGCGGTGCAATCCGACCGGGAACATGTGCATGCATGGGCCGGGCAGAGGGGGCTAAGACGACCGTGACACCAGTAGATATGGTTGTGCATACCATGGGTTGCCA
This sequence comes from Allium sativum, assembly GCA_030737875.1. NCBI lineage: Eukaryota > Viridiplantae > Streptophyta > Magnoliopsida > Asparagales > Amaryllidaceae > Allium > Allium sativum. The sequence goes on from CM060922.1 coordinate 481,706,616, forward strand.
CTTTAGGAAGTGATACCTCCTACCGTGGGGCCAGCACAAGATATCTACAAGGTAGGGAGCCGATCGATTAGGGTAGTGGTTAGGGTATAATTGGACGTATGACCTAAGCCTACCAGCTTATAGTGGAAGGGATCCTCCCATTTTAGTTATATTAGTAATAGTGCAGAGTAATCATTAGTGAGGCACACACACCTTAACTTGCTTACCTTGTCATACCTGCCATTTATGTAGTGATCTCTCTCTTATTCACTTTATATGCCTATCATGTTGCTTTTAATTATCTACTGGCTAGAAGTAACTAGACTCGCCAGACTTTATGTCTAACCCTGTTGTTTCTCCTTCTTTCTTCCGTCACCCCAGTTCTCAGGGAAGAAACACTCAGACTTAATCAGGAATCAGATATTATCTTGCTAGGAGCTACTTTTCAAGTACGACTCAAGTTCTTGTCTCTACTATGGCTTACCTCTTTTTATTAGGGGAATGATGCTTTTTATTTACTTATGTACTCTGATCGTGCAAGACAAAAGTATTTTTATTGTAATGGTTTTTGTGACTTATGAAATTGTGGACTACGGTATTATGACTTATGTTTGAAATAAAAGTTTAAATTTTCCGCTGCTAACTTATTTATATCTGTCTTGTAATTATTCTGTGTCTGTTTACCTATAGCGGTTCACGAAACTTAATGCATTCTCTTAGTGAGTGACATTAACAGACGTAGGGTGTTTCATTACGAATCTGATAAAATTGATTTCGTCGAATTCCCAGATAGTCTGAATAATATGCTCCTTTGTAAAGCTATCTAAATAGTGTCAAATCATCGAATTTTCAAAATTGGCTGTGAATTCTCATAAAATTAAATTAAAAATAATTTATAAATTGGTTTCAAAATTCTGGGTCTTTACAATAAGCGTAAAGTGGGTTGATTATTAATAAAGAAACCCATCTCTCTCTCTCTCTCTCTATATATATATATATATATATATATATATATATATATATATATATATATATATATATCTGTGTGTGTGTGTGTGTGTCTTTATTATTTGTTGGTTTAAAAGTGCAAATGTTCCACTCGACTGTGAAGTTTTGAAAATATCTCTAGATGTCTATATAAATATACCGGTTAACTATATGGTCCAAGAATTAAACATTTTTACAGTTTCAAACTACATCTCTACACATATCAACAAATTTTAATATCACTTAAAACTAAAATTTAACAAACAATCATTCTTTGTAATATTGCCTTTATTAATTAACATATATAAAAAATTAAAACTAATACAAACTTAGATATTTCAATTTGAAAATGAAAATTCAAACTAATTACACATAATCAATCTATTGAGAAATATGTTTTTTGTCTGCTGTTTTAACCTAACAATTAAGTGCTTTGCATTGTAGTTACAACGACGTGAGTTCGAAATCCAAAATGGCATGCTAAGTGCTTACCATGTACATACGCCAAGATCAATCACTTTTGTGATTCTTGCGGACAAAGCTAGGTGCACTAGGAAGGTTTTACGATTCTGGTCGGCTTCCCAATGAATAAATTCAAGAAGAAGTATAGTTTCTTCATAAGGATCAAAAGTAACAATTTAAGATTTAGATGCATATGTGTACACGATTTTTTTTTTTTTTTTTTTTTTTTTTTTTTTGGGTCTGTATGAACAAAGTTTATGAGAAGGAAGTTTGCATGTTTAGTTTTGTGTGTTTGACAAATTTTGGCAAAGTGTAAAATATGTTTAACATGTCTTACAATCAACATATTTTGTGAAGCTCATTGTTCATAACTTCATGATCAAGTTAGTTCTTCGGTTGCTTTATCCTATAGGGTTCTAATATGAAAATTATTGCATTTATTTATTTTATGAGCTAAATCTCTCAAACTACAGTGTCTTTAATATCGTATTTATTACTTTATAGTTTTATAGAGGATTTCCAGCTATGCACCTACAACACACAATGAGTTTTGTTGTTTCATTTCCCTCTTACTAGCATATTTGGTGGGGTAGTGAAGGGTTGGCAATGGGCCGTGTCGGGTCATGTTAACTTGGGTTCGTGTCAATTCTTAAACGGGTTGGGTCAACCCATTTATTAAATGAGTCATATTTTCTCAGCCCGAACCCAACCCGTTTATTTAAACGGGTCGGGTTGGATTGACCCATGAACTCATAAACCAGTTTACTTGACTGTATTCTTAAAACAAATCTGCATTTTAGAAATGCATTTAGCAAAATATAAACATAAGATACAATACATAATTCAACACATATTCAATGGAGAAATTAATCTACATAATTGCATGGAAACATATTCATTTAGTCATTTGTTTAGTAAACATAAATAAGGACATAAGCATTTTAACAAACGAATTGTTGTTGGTATACGCTCACTAAATAAATATTAAAGAGGAAATATAAGGTGAGATGCACAACCTCACATGAACTGGATAACCTCACATGAATGAAATGGATAAACTGCATGAAGTATTTTGTGGTAGTTGAGAACGAAAAAGAAAGAAAAGGAAAGCACAAGATCTGAAGTTTGAAGGTAGTGGCGGTTTGGTGTATAGTGTAAACTAAGGTAATCCGTAATTGTATTCGTACGCAGAATTCACAAAAATAGTAAATAAAAGTAACAACACTATGTCTAACAGGCTCAACCCAACCCGTATATGCATAATTGCGTATGTCACACGATGAATAAATATATATTTTATATTAAACGGGTCATAGCGGATCAAAAACGGGTTCACAGGTCAATCTGAAACCTGCCCGTTTATTAAACGGGTCGAAGCGGGTTGACCCAAAATTAACCCGTTTATAAATGGGTCAGATTGGATCGGATTGGGTATTTCCCGTGTGGGTTACGAATCGTGTTTCGGATCGTATTAGAAATTGAGAGTCCTAAGCAGTGGATATCATTTCAACAACATGATGGTGGCTATGAATTTTCACCTTGCATGCAAAGTAGGGTAACGAAAAATCAGTGATTTGTCGCATCTATTTGAAGGAAGTTACCGCATTGGACATTGAAAACGAATACACATTTCAAAAGGAAGAAGGGCTATAGAAGAGGAAGAAGAGCAAATCAATAAGCTCGACAACTTATGTTAATTGCGTACACGTTATTATTATTTCATGTAGCTTTGATAAATATTCTTTACTGTTTTAGTTTATCGAAATGTCTAAAGTAATTTATTACGTGATATTGTTGTGTAAGTTATTACTTTAAGTGTTGCAAGAATGTTTGAGATATGTGCGTAGGCATGTGTAAAAAATATTCAACTGTCCAATGCATGATAAACAGAAGCGCGTTGTTGGATTACACTGACTTGCTGTTTGATCTTTTTCAATTATATTTTTTTGCCACTTCCGCTCGTGCCTTGGCACCAATGTATTTATGCTTTTCTTCAGTACACATTCTGATTTAATAGAGATAACAAATTATATCATTGGTTTATCATATTATACTATCATTTTTCGGTTTTTTTTTTTTTTTTTTTTTTTTTTCAGTGGTTATTTATTGTATTTAAGAGTGAAACTTGTACCAAAACCTTAGTGAATTTTATCAATGTTTCTCCCTAAATCATTGTTGAAGTATCAATAACAATGTTTTAATTTAATACTAAATATAATATCTTAGATGGAACAGACAACGAATTTAAGAAGGAATCAAACTCGTCAAAGAAAGACCACAAATTCAAACTCCACCATGTTCAACGAAGGCGACTACACACAGCTGTCTCCATTTCTTTATATGTTGAAGAGCGTGGATCATACCATGTGAAGGATCAACGTAGTTTAATCGCATACGCCAACCCCAACCCTGCAACGATCAGTTGCCTATAAATTGGCACATATATTCCTAACACTATCCATTAGCTCACTTATCTTCATCCTCCATCATTTACCACACCCATTTCTTGCGGTATAACTTCTTCTTTCAGTTGAACCCATCAAAATGAAAAACATCAAGTCCTTTTCCTTCTTACTTGCTCTCGTAATCGCTTTGCTTTTTGTTACATCTGCCACTGTGGAATCTGCTTCAGTTCGCACTACTTTTTCAACCATACCGGCCTACACTGCTTCAGGTATATATATACATGATTTTCTAGTAGCTTTGAAGTAGCTGGTTACTTGAAATATATTTTAATGGATTTAAACAGCAATTCATTCACAGTATATTTTGAGGACAAGTTTAAGTTAACACAGTATTTGTACAGCAGTTGAAGTATTATATATGTTTCTTAATAATGTTTATTTATAACTATTCTTTTGGAATAAAAACAGCAAAAACGAGTAAGGATGGGCAGAGGTATATAAAGTGCAGGAAAGATCAGGAATGCTGCGTTTTTGTTAGCAATCCCAAAACTGAATGCACTCTCTGCAGCAAGATCGGAACGTGCCCTTAATTGGCCTGATTATATGAAGCCAAAGTGATAATTAAGCTTGCTTTACGTATTTGGCGCTTTTAGCAGATAATAAATGGAATAAGAGTGTGATCAATGAATGTAGTTTCAAATTATCCTATAATCTTGTGATGTTTTGATTTCAGTTCAGCTTCATCTTATTATGTTTGGTATTCATGTACAGATATTATGTTTGACCTGTTTTATTGTTGTGTTGGCTCTTTATGATTCTATATTTTGCAATGAATGAGATTATTTGTCGATGGCAATAACCAAACCAGTGGACAAGAGGGGGAGGGGGGACAACATCCAACAATGGCAGTACTATCATAATTATAACACCGTTTCAAGATAAAATAACCATATAATATCAATAATCTCTTGCTGCTGATCTAGTAGCACCTAAAATCTGAATTGTATTACTTGAATGTTAAGAAAACAATGCTAAAAAAAAAAAAAAAAGAGAACTCAACTATAAAATTTGCTTATGTTCAATGGCAAACAAATCAATTTATACAAAGATAAATTTGAGTCATAAGAAAACATCGGATTTAGAATAGTTGAGTGCAATTTTTTCATGGCGCACGGCGCAACAAATTGCACCTTTTTAATTTGATGCGCATGTTTAATTTTATTTTATTTTTAATAAATTTAAGATTTAACAAAAAAAATCAATATTTTTTGCTAAACATACACAACATAGATATTTATGCATTGTACAAAAAATTTAAAATAAAATAAAATACATAATCAATTGTAACACCATAAGCATTGGATTTCAAGCATAATAGATTTCGAATCTAAAATAAAAATACATATTACCGATAAACTAGAAATTTGAATCTGATTCTGCAATTATAATTTTAAAATCAATACCTGTATCATCAAAGCTTCAACATCTTCCGCATCTGTATCATTTAGATTAATTCTTTCGTCATGGGTATGTAAAGAAACTGAAATAGGTACTGAGAAACCTATCGATGTGAATGTTCTTCTACATGGATATCTAGCTTCCTCCATTTTTGTTGCTTGAGCAGCAACATCCAAAGTCATCCTCGTCATCTAATGTAAACTCATCTTCAGTATCGAATGCATCATCCATGTTTCTCCTTAATTATTCATTACAACTATCAATATCATTCAAAGATATCGGGTCAATGGTGTCACGGATGTTGTATATTCTTTATAACGCTCAATTGTATTTAACAAATACTAATCGTTTAATTTCTGTTTCTCATTTTGTTATGAAGCTAGAAAAAAAACTAGTAAGTGACAGAAAAGACACTCCATTTTGTGTCGTGCAACATTTTTGCGCTACACGCCATTTGACGTGTCTTTTCATATACATCAAGCCACTAGAAAAAATGGTAGAAACATCACGTTGTGCCTTACGCAATGGCATGTGTGTTTCACAGGGTCAAAACCAATTTTAAATAAACTGCCAAAAAATATAAGGGTCGTACACTGCACTAGTCTAGCTCAGTTCAGGTCAAGTCAGTCGATCAACGTATATGTGTGTGTGGAGGTCAGCATTCTCCACACCATAAGACAAATTAAAGCATTGGATCGGATGTCCGAAGGGATTATTTGTCTCTTGTGAATCCTATGTTTAAATAGGATTTTTTATATTCCCTACAACGTACGGTTCTTCACTAAGAAGGTAATCCTATTCTCATTATTTTTAATAATTCATGTTTAAACTAAATTTTCCAACAATCCCCCATTTGAGTGTCTAAAAATATTTTCCTCGAGCAATTTATGATTTCATATAATTGTGTATGGACAATGCACCTTTCAATTTGAATATTTGCGTAGTAAGTAAGATCTATATTATACTAGAGCGACTAGCGATGAAACTACCCACCTATTTCTCCAAGCTCGGCTCACAAGACAAACTGGGAGAAAACAGGGAGAAGCCTGGAAGAAAGATGATAAAGGATGAGAAGAAAAAAGAATAGTTTAGAATATAAGAAGAAGACAACCACGAAAAAATCAGCGGAAGTCTGAATCTCACATCGTAAAAAATAAAATATAATGAACAAATACTCTTTACATAAAAGAGAAAACCATATATATATAGTGAATAAACAATCAGAGTATAACAAAATTGACAAGTCTGGATAATTATGATAATTTGTTCTCTCTAATGCTGATACATACAACACATAGAACGGTGGGAATACAACAACAAACACCATAATACAACAGGATACATAAACAACATATGGCATGGCACAATAGAAAGGTAAAACATAATCGAATAAGAGACTACGTCTGGACCCGAGCACCCGTCCTAAAGCTCCAAAAAATCCAAATTTAATATAGACCATATTCTTGATTGGGTTAAAAACAACAAATTTGGATTTCGGAATTTGAAAATTTTAATAAGAGTTAAGAAATTGGAACCTAACTGGAGATTGGTTAGTTAAATGATTTTTTGAGTATTGACCTGATGTTAATTTTGGTCTTCGGGGTTGATACTTAGATGGTTATTTTCTTACCGATTTACGATTAGGAACTGATGAATGTTGAATAATAACAATTATTGAAAATATTTTCCAATTGCCAGTAACAGATATTTCTAGTTATGAGATGACCCCAAACCCCGTACTGACGGTGGCAAGGGTAATCCTTGGAACACAACACAGAAACAGATAATAGCAGACAAAAATAAATGAATACACAAGATAATGCACAATAGAATATACTGGATAAACATAATCATCAGAGTTACACAGTATACAGGATCATACTTAGTACAAATACAGTTCAACTATACGTATATGTCTACAGCGGAAAAACAAACATAATGTACAATAGGAGCTGAACAACATAAAAAAAGATAAACGATAGAATCCATCTTCAGCTCCAGCTATCCAGAAAAGCCTGCTAAACCTGAACACAAGGTTGCCCGTGTAGAAAAAGGGGCACCCGAGTTTGAAAGTGAAACAAACTACGAGTCAGTCATGGGGCTGGTATGAGAAATCTACTCAACACACTTAAAATATGGCTAATCACAGGACCACGCCACTTTCGTGGAACGGGTTTACTCCATTGGATTGCCAGTGCTTTAAAACAAATCATTTTTCTAAACATCGCAATGCTTTTTAAAAAAATGAAACCATTATAAGACTCAGTTCCCATCACACAATGCAACGCAAACCGAAGGATAGAGTTTTACCTTATAATAGCCAAAATATGCTTGATACAAATAAAACAAAAGCATTTGATATTATTACTAGTGTTTACATGTTTCAAAAACAATTTCGAATCATAACTATCAATCATAGACGGCATGGGTACCATATATCATGTCGCCATATATATATATACAATCAAAACCGCACGATGTCGTATTTGGAAATTGGATTTTCGTCATGAACCAAGGCAAAAGATAGCCCTTACCGACTTCGAGACGCTCTAGCCCGTGTCTCAGGCAAGTACTCAGTCAAGCCTTAGGATCGTCAGGGCCGGTCCACCGATGTGGATTAAAATTCCTGAACACTGCGTTTCCCCGCCCTATGGGGCGTCAATGAGCCAACGAATGACTCCATCGGTCCCGGATCGACCGATATAACCGAGGCGCCTCGCAATCCATCATCCACATAAGTAAAATGTTAGGTCGTGTAAAAACACTGACACTACTCCAAGCTAGAAGGAAACGCATGCCCTCCCTGAGGTCCTTTTTCCCGTTTCTGGTTCATACCGGGGTGTGAGGCTCGCGAATTCACGTTATACACAAAGCTACGCCACACAGGCGGTGCTTTGATCATCAATCACAAGACTTTGCTTTTCAACAGAAGCCCTGATCACTGCATCTTAGCATGCCACACCGGCAATTCACACCATGCAACTGATGGTTATCAATCGCACAGAATGAATTCCAATGTCAGACACACAGTCCATTTGCAAGTCCGTTCTGGGTCTGAACGAAACCGGAGGCACTAAATACCTCGCATATCCATCGATTCCCACGTACGTCTGGACGATCACCACTCATTATCCATATTTCGGGATGCCTCCCAATCAGGACCTCAGTGACCATCCAAACGAGGTGAAGATCGGTCTTCAACCTCCGTCTTCATCTTCGACTTCTTATCGTCGATTCAGTTATTCAGAATGGGATAAACCTGGTCTTTCTGAGCAACTCGCGTATATAATAAACAAGTGCGACACTAACATACATACGCATCATTTCAATTCATTAGTCACTATCCGTCAATCAGTAAGAGAACGATTTCCCAAATATTTACCCCGAAGGCCGAAACCAACATCAGATCAACATCCAAGAAACCATTCGACTTAGCCAACCTTCAGTTAGTTTCTATATTTCACATCCATATCATTTATAAAATTTTATAATGATTTATCGCTATTTTTATTTATTTTAAAAAAGCCAATTTATTCAAAACGACGCTTCGGGCCATAACGCGACCGTGGCGCTGTTTTTCTTCAGATTTGATTTACACATATCTGAAAATCTAACCGTTGGATCTTCGCAAAATTTACATCATTAGAAAGATCTTTTCAAAACGAATCCAACGGTTCCAGTTTTGGGAGAATCCGACGGTCGGATCTCCCGGTATAATCGTTTGAAGTTTCGATTTCAAAATACGAACTGCAGCGTCGTTATTCGATTAAATATAATTATATATATATATATATATATATATATAATCGATTCTGGCACTGTTTTTCTTCAGATTTGAATTAAACATTCCAGACAATCCAACCGTTGGATTTTTACAAAGTTGGTGCCGTTAGAAAGATATTTCCAAAGCGAACCCAACGGTTGCGATTTCAGCAAAATCCGATGGTTGGATCTCCCGTACTAATCGTTTGAAATCACGGTTTCAAAATACGAACTGCAGCGTCGTTATTCGATATATTTCAATTCTGTTTATATATATATATATATCGATTCTTCGATTTCAAACTATATGATTTTCATACTTTTGATAAAAATAATATTTTTATCAAACTGTCTTCTATTTCAACACTTCACTATTTTTAACAATTCATGTATATAATAAACATGTGATTTTTAATGTAAAACAATTTATTTCAAAACTCGACTATTTTATATAGTTAATATAGGTGATAAAAATAGGATTTTTATTATAAAACAATTTATTTCAAAACAAGATTATTTTATATAGTTCATATCGATAATAAAAATTGGATTTTTATCATAAAACAATTTCTTTCAAAATATGAATACCATTCAACACATGAATTTCAATTCAACGAATGAATTTCGATTCAACACATGAAGGTTTTCTATAGTTTATATATATCGATAAAAAGGTGATTTTTTTTATATATTTAAAACACGAATACCATTCAACACATGAATTTCTATCCAACGAATGAATATCGATTCAACACATGAAGGTTTTCTATAGTTTATATATATCGATAAAAAGGTGATTTTTTTTATATATTAAAAACACGAATACCATTCAACACATGAATTTCTATCCAACGAATGAATATCGATTCAACACATGAAGGTTTTCTATAGTTTATATATATAGATAAAAATGTGATTTTTATATTTAAAAACACAAATACTATTCAACACATGAATTTCTATCCAACGAATGAATATCGATTCAACACATGAAGGTTTTCTAGAGTTTATATATATAGATAAAAATGTGATTTTTATATTTAAAACACGAAGACCTTTCAACACATGAATTTCTATTCAACGAATGAGTTTCAATTCAACACATGAAGGTTTTCTATTCAATGAATAAATATAGTTTCAACCAATGAAAATAATTCTAACACATGAATATTATTCAAAATTTCGGCAGCATAATGGCAAGGTAGTTAAAACCGGGACCGTCCCTAGTACGGCTCCTCGCTCTACCTTAAAACCTCGCGGTTTTTGACAATGGGGATTCATGCATCTAGTTCGCACGCAGGCGGCATGTATATTTTTTTCATTTCCGCAAACTAATCCCAACCAAATATTTCTCAACCACAAACGGGTATTTTTCAACCACAATCAATCAATATCAACCACAAACAATTCCACTCAACCATTCGCTATCAATCAATTTTTCACACCAATCACAACCAATAAATATCGTCCATGGTTTGTGGACGAGGGGCGTATATATATATAGCATTTCACTTCTATTTCAACACATATATAATTTTTACAACGCATATACAACTTATATATCGAACGTACAACTTATACAATGCTTATACAAGAGGTGTACAACACTTATATAACTCATACATCGACTATATAATTTATACATCATCGTTTTCCATATCGTTTATAATTTAGAAATCTCACATTGGGTTCCACTCCACCAAAAATAGCTGAAGGCTCAGAAAAATATGCGGTCTCTTCTAAAATGTAGAAGACGTCCACACGAGTCAACTGTCTCTTGTTTCACTGGATTTCGATCACACATGAAAAAGATATGATTTTTACAATTTTGCAACGGTTTAAAAGTGTTAAAACTGATTTAAAATATACACAGCTGTATACCTTCGCAGTTTGTTCCCAACTAGGTTTGATCTTTTCACCAAAACGAAGATGGTGTAGCTCGATCCGACCCTGCCACGTGAAGCGCCTACGAGAGCCACTCCTCCTCCTTCGATCCTGGTGAACTCGACGCAGTGGTGGCGGAGCAATCGGGGTGCGAACGGCCGATCTTCGTGGAGGTGGATCTCTCGAATGACGTACGAGGAGGGGCAAGGCCTATACGGATTTGAAAAGGGGACTCGGATCTTCAAAAAGTTCCAAAGGAGGGGGTAGTTTCGTTGAGAGATGGAAGAGAAAAGGAGGAGGGAAGAATTCAGCTCCTATCGCCGTCGATTTTGAGAGCATCGGGGAAGAAGACAAATGATGGCCAATAGGAATTTTCTATTTTATTTTATAATTTTTAAATTCTCTAAAATACCCCTTGTCACTCACGAACACCAATCCAAACCCAACGACTGTCGTCCCTAGCGTTTTACCCCCATTCTGAACACAATGGGATATGTTTCAAAGGCCCATTCGAATGTTTCAGTCAGTTTTTCTTCAAATTAAAATATAAAACATTCAACATTAAATTTGAACGTACATTTCAATTTGTCAGGGCCACAAACTGATTCGAAAAATTCCAGAAAAATAAATCTAGCTATATTTTGACGATACGGTCCCAAAAAAACTAGTTTCGTCGAATTCTGAGACCGTTTGCAAAAAGGCCCATTTCTGGTCGATCCAATTTAACTGTAATTGACCAAAACACGTTTTCCTTTGCCACGCTCACATACTAGCTTCAAAAATTATGAAATTTGAAACCTAGCAATAACTTCACATCCCGGATCCAACTAAAGTGGTTTCGTCGAATTCCGAGGTCGTATGCAAAATGGCCATTTTCACGGGCTATATAAATTCCATAGCGACCTTTCTGAAAATTCATTTGGCCATAACTTTTGTTTTCCGCTATGAAACTTCGATTTTTCAGATTCGTTAGAAAGATATCCAATAACAGATTTAAATATTTTTGGTTTCACTCAAATCCGTTTTGTTTCGCACCTGGTACAGTCTGTTAAAGTTTGAATTCAAATTTTGAAACTGCCGCGCCATTTCAAGCCTTGTTTATAATTCAAAGTAATTATATTTATTTTCAAACGTCGATTCAAACTCACTTTTCATTGCTATTATTTAAAATATTTATTTTAAATATTTAAAATCCACTATTTTAGCCAATTTAAAATTTTTAATTTGGTTCAGATTTTCTGGGTCGTTACAAGTTATAGAAATGAATGTGATGGATAGCTAATGGCTGATATATTGGATGTTTTGATTGCTATGAAATATTTGGTAGGTAACCTGTTTATTTTGGATGCCCTGTTTGTTTTGGTTGTTAGAAGATGACCCATGTATGTGTTTTGTTTTAAAGTCTATGACTTTAAATAAAAGTGAAATTCTTGTTTCCTCTTCAATTTCGGGGAAGAATTTTTTTTAAGGGGGTAGATTGTAATGCCGTGGAATTTTAACTAATTTTGTCAAAGTCTAAATATAGATTATATCTGTAATTTAAGTCAATTAAATAATATTGGATTCAAATAATATAGAATTTTTAGATAATCATGGTTTGAAAATCCAATGTATATATTTAGCTTGTTATTTTATATATTAACTAGTGAATGATGTTTAAACATCTTTGTTGTAATAACCCGCAAATTCTGAACCAATTTAAAATTTTTATTTTAGAAAAATTTAATGAATTTTAAGAATATAAAATAATTTATTAAATAATAACGGTAAAATTTATTTTAACAGAAGTTAAAACGAATAAATTTAATTTAATTATAAAACGAGCCTGAAATGGCGCAGTAGTTTGAAAATTTAATTTTGAACTTTGACTGAATGTACAGGATTCAAAATAAATCAGAATTGAGTGAAACAAGAAATATTTAAATCTGTTTAATCATATCTTTCTAACGAATCTGAAAAATTGAAATTTAGTTTTAAAAACCAAAAGTTATGGCCAATTCAATTTTTAGAAGGGTCGCTGTAGAATTTAATTATATATAATATATATGGCCCAAAAGGCTACTTTTCACATACGAAGGAATCTGGACTCGAGACCACTTCCATTGAGTGTGTTTCTGCATTGAAAAAGTATAAACACTTATATATTTCGAGTTTCGAATATTATTTGTTTAAAAATGTATTTTTAATATTAAATATATAGCCCTTGAAAATAGTTATTTTTCAAATGACCTCCGTTTTCGATGAAACCACTTTTGTTGGATCCGGAATGTCAAAATATTGTTAAGTTTAATTTTTCATAATTTTTGGAATTATTTTGTGGCCGTGGCAAAAAGATTTTAGTTTTGTCAATTTCAGTAAAAATTAAACGACTTGAAAAAGGCCATTTTTCAAACAGTCTCAGAATTAAACGAAATTGGTCTCGTTAGAACCGTATCGTCATAAGAAAGCCAAAAATATTTTTTTTTAGAATTTTCGGAGTCCGTATGTGGCCCGGGCATATTTAAATGTACGGTAGAAATTAAATTATTTATTTAATATTGTATTTTTAAATTAAAAATGAAAAAAAAACGCTGTAGATTTCGGAATTGGAGCCCGGGACATAGCACACGCGTTCAGAAGGTGTCAAAACCTTAAGAACGACAGTAAGTAGGCCCAAATCGGAGTTCGGACCAAAACGGGCTTTAACGGGCTAATTAAATTAATAAATAATGATTAGGAAAACCTAATATAATATTATAAATTCCGAAAACACTGTTCATCCTTCCTCAACCCGTCGTTTGCTGAGCCGTATGAACCCATTACCATTCAAAATTTCATTCTTCAATTTCTCTTCCAATTCTCAACGAAATCCTTCATGTAAATGCACGTTTCGAAGAGAATTTCGAGCTCTTCAATCTACGACAAGAATCACCACCTCTCATCGATCGTAGCCACCGCACCACCTCCGCAAAGTTCGGCCGAACGCAGGCCCACCGCGCCACCCACAAGCCGCCGCACCTCCTCCAACTCCCGGTGAAGATAGCCCTCTCGTAGCTCTCCAATCTCCCGCAAACCGTTCGTAAAACCGTCGATCGTAGCTCGAGTTATCTCAATTCAAAGTTTTGAACTTTAGGTAATGTTTATTTCAGATTTTGTCACGCTTTGTAGCGTCGCTGTTTCAGTTGTTTAAGGCTGAATTTTGATTTTTCATACGAATTTGAATTTGAATCATTCCAAATTCGAAATCGCTTTGAATTCAAACACAAGACCTGATCAAAGTTGACAATTCATTTCAGATCCAGCCTAGGTGAGAATTTATTTTTAATTTAATTTAATTTATTTAATTATTAATTCTTGGTTATTAAAAATATTTATTGATAGATCTGTTATGTCGTGATATTTTAAATATGGATCTGAATCGTTCATACCGTAGGATGTTAGATCTGCAAATCTAAATAGTAGATCTGAATTTATTGTTTAATTAGAATAAATTATTTGTTAATTTTATTGAATCATGCCTTGTTGATTTGTCATATGCCAACATAAACAGCACCCTGTATATTACTATGATGTGATTTTTTTTATGTAATAAAATAGGAATTTGCGATGACATGAAATTTACATTTTATTATGTAAAATTAAAATAGGAATTTGCGATGACATGAAATTTACATTTTATTATGTAAAATTAAAATAGGAATTTGCGATGACATGAAATTTACATTTTATTATGTAAAATTAAAATAAGAATTTGCGATGACATGAAATTTACATTTTATTATGTAAATAAAGTATTTTCACCTCATGTATAAATTTACATTATTTTTAATGTAAATTAAATAGTAAATTTAACCGAAGGATTAGTTGACATTATTTTTAATATTAATATATATGAATTTCACCGTAGGAAGATTTACATTTTTTTTATGTAATAAAAAGAATGGACTTTACATTGTAATTAAAGAGTAAATTTTACATTGTAAAGAAAGAATGGATTTTATATTGAAATTTGGCGATGTAAATAAAAAGACAATCTTTTTATGTTCAAAATAAAAAGACAATATTTTATATTGAAAATCTGACGATGTAAATGAAAAGACGATCTTTTTGTATTGAAAATAGAAAAGATTACATTTTTACATTATAAAATAGAAAGGTTAATATTTTTACTTTGTAAAATAGAAAAGTTAATATTTTTACATCGTAAAATAGTAAAGTTGATATTTTTACATCGTAAAATAGTAAGGTTGATATTTTTACATTGTGAAATATAAAAACTGATATATTTACATTATAAATATAAAAAGATGATATTTTTACATTGTACATAAAAAGAAAATGTTTTTACATTGTATGAAATAAAACATATTTTATTATGGAATTTATGAATGAATTTTCATCGCATGAAATAAATAACATTTTTATACGTAATTTATGAATGATTTTCCATCGTATGAAATAAATAACATTTTTATATGTTAGTTATGAATGAATTTGCATCGCATGAATTAAGTAACATTTTTTTTATGTAATTTAAGAATGAATTTACACCGCATGAATGAAAATTACATTTTTATATGTAATTTATATATGAATTTGCACCGTATGACAAAAATTACATTTTTCTATGTAATTTAGATATGAATGATAATGGTAGAATGAAAATTACATTTTTACATGTAATTAAAATGTGAATTTACACTGTAGGATAAAAATTACATTTTAGATGTAATTTATGTCGCATGTTAGAAATTACATTTTTCTATGTAATTAAAATATGAATTTCCATCGCATGATAAAAATTACATTTTTCTATGTAATTTAAATCGATTTTGTGCCGCATGAGAAAAATTACATTTTTCTATGTAATTTAGATGTGAATTAGAACGGTAAAATAAAAATGACATTTTTCTATGTAATTTATATATGAGTTATAACGGTATGATAAAGATTACATTTTTCAATGAAATTAGAATATGAATTTGTATTGTATTATAACAATTACATTTCTTTATGTAATTGGGACTTGAATTTATAATGTAAGATAAAAATTACATTTTTATAATGTAATAAAGAGGTAAGATTCACATTAAAATTAAAAATTACATTTTTATATGTAATTAAGAATGAGATTTGCCTTGTAAATTAAAAATTACATTTTTATATGTAATTAAGAATGAGATTTGCCTTGTAAAAATAAAAATTACATTTTTATATGTAATTAAGAATGAGATTTGCCTTGTAAATTAAAAATTACATTTTTATATGTAATTAAGAATGAGATTTGCCTTGTAAATAAAAAATTACATTTTATATGTAATTAAGAATGAGATTTGCCTTGTAAATTAAAAATTACATTTTTATATGTAATTAAGAATGAGATTTGCATTGTAAATAAAAAAAAAACATTTTGTATGTAACTTAGGAATGAGATCTCCAATGTGAATTAAAATTACGTTTAATAATGTAATAAAGAAGTAGGATTCACAATCGAATAAAATTACATTATTTTATTATGTGATTTAAAGATAGATTTGTATAGAAATAAGAATTCATTCTTATTGACATTTTACATGCGATGAAAAAGAATAAGTGCACAAATAAATTTATTATTTGTTTGTTGGATGAAACCCCACACGGGTGTTGGGATGAAAATTAACATACACTAATCCCAATATTTAGTTGTATGTTGATCGTTAGATCGACAGGCTGCGATGAGCGTTATTATTTAATTTTAACGCTTACACAGTTGGAATTTACACTTTGGATGTAAATGGATGACTTGATGATTATGCTGTTATTGATATGTGTGCAATCCATATAATCCAAATTATTTGGTAAATAGTTGAGTCGCATTTCGATTCAGGTGTTCTTTTAAATAAGAATATTTTTACATTAGAAATTCTTTTATTTAAAAATATAGATATTTTAATTAAGTATATTTTTAAGATAAAGAGAATTTGTAAAAGATAAAAATCTTTTTTGTAAAGAATATTTTTAATGATTATTTCTAAAATATGTTTTCTTATAATAATGAATTAATATTTAAAGGGAAATCCTTTAATTAAGATTATTAGAATTTGCAATTATATTTCATGATATGAGATACATTGAGATGTGAAGTGGATTTATCGTGGACGGTGTTTTTAAATGACATTTGTCCTTTAATCCAATTTACATCGAAATTATTATTTGGAATTTATAAATCTATTTTATAGATTTAAAAAGGCATTTTCTAAAAATCTAGTTTTCCAATTTAATTAAATAAATTGGAATTAAGTGGAAATTCGATTGGTAATAATCGAGATGGGCTTCTGTAATAGAAGACCGATATTATATATGGAATTTAAGAGGCTTTGCCGTTATTCCATGTATATTGTTAGTCCGATACAGAAATTCACATCGATTATGTATTGATTGATTTCTTTGGAATTCCATATTTTGGAAATTGATTTGTGGATTTATCGTGAACTGTGTTTTAAATGACACTAGTTCTTTAACCCATTTAAAAGGAAGATTTATTCTTTAAAATAAATAATCCTGTGAAAATGATTTTTGATTTTAAATCAAATTTAGAATTTTTAATAAATCTTTTAAGGAAGATTTATGATTTAATTTATCTTTGATAGAATTTATGAAAATCTTTTAATATGAATATCTTATTAAAAGAATATTCGGAGTCGGAATGTGATATAATGTGTGATTTTCCAATATTTGATTTTTAATCAGAAAATATGCGAGTTATTCAGAAAGACCGGGTTTAACCCATTCTGAATAATCATGACGACGATCAAGAGTCGAAGATGAAGACGGTGGCTGAAGACCGAAGGTTTTCACATCGTTGGGATGATGATGACTGGTATCTTGAATTGGGATAATACATTCCAAGGCAAGGTATTTGGTAATGATCGTCCAAACGTATTTGGAGATCGACGGACACGTTGTTTCGCTCAGACCCAGAGCGGACTTGTAAATGGATTGTGTGTCTGACATTGTATTCTTTTCTACTGTATTTGTTGAACGCTACTGATTATATATTTCTGTTTGGTGGTGGAGAATTTATTCTTCACTTAACACCCTTCTCTAAGACGTATGAGCTTAGAGGTTATATATATATCGGTAGATGATCAATGATATGGTAGGGTCTGACAATGTGGCATGCTAAGATGCAATTGATCAAGGCTTTGTTGAAAAACAGGCCTTGTGGTTGATGATCAAAGCACAGTCTATTTAGGCATAGCTTTGTGTATATCGTGACTTCACGAGCCTCACAGCCCGGTAGAGTCTAAAACGGGAGAAGGGAATGCAAGGAGTGCACACGTTTCTTTCTAGCTAGAAGTGGTGTCATGGTATGGAGCCCAGACATTTACTTATGTGGTTGTTGGATTTTTAGAGGCCTCAGATTTATGCGGTCGCCCTCGGCCGTATTATAGGTTCAATAGGACCGGGGAGCGTGTGTTCAGGAATAACTAATCCACTAAAGCAGTTGTGGACCGGCCCTGCAGGATCCAAGGGTTCGCCAGCGTCCGAATCCTGGGACATTGCTATAGTGTCTCGAATCGGTATGGACTTCCTCCCTAGCCTTAACTCATGATGGAAACCAAATTTCCAATACGCCCCTTTACGGTTTTGATTGTATTACTAGTACGGCGACATAGTAGATGGTAGCTATGCCGTTTAGGATTGATATTATGATTGAAATGTTTTAATTAAAATATATACACACTAATAATAATATCGTATTTTGCGTATTTATCATTTCTTGACCATTATAAGGTAAAACCTTATCCTCTGGTGTGCGTTGCATTGTGTGATGGGACCTGGGTCTTATAATGGTTTCATTTTTCTAAAAAGCATTGCGTTATTTGACGATTTACTTTAGTTATGCATTGGCAATCCAATGGAGTAAACCCATTCCGCGTTAGCAGCATGGTCCTGGGATTAGCCTTCTATTTAGATAATTTAGGTTAAGAATTCTCACACCGGTCCCACGACTGACCTGTAGTTTGTTTCACTTTCCAAACTCGGGTGCCCTCTTTCCATACGAGCAGTCGAGTAGCTCATTTGGCAGATATATTAAGCAAAGATCCTGGATTGAAGACTGAAGCTGTGGCCAGAATGTTGATAGCCTTCCACTGAGACTAGATCCGCTGAAATGTACTAATTTTTGTAATTTATCTTCCACTGTAATATTATCCATTGTACTCTGATATATATTATGTACTCTGATGTAACATTTATTATGATGTTATAAAAGTCTTCTGTATTTGTTCTGATATGTTGTATGCCCAAAGTTGATGTATCCGCAGATTTCTATTCTTTGGTTCAGACCTGTGTGGTTTATGGTCGATCCAGAGGGTGGGAATTTCCGGGTTATCACATTTTTTATCTTGAAAGCTTGTTTTAAATTTCATTAACTATTATATACGTATATACAAGCAAATAAACGTCATTGTCACTTTGTCTTTTTGTTCTAAACTTGTTTTTATTTCATGTGAAAATATAATTTACTTAAGTAAAATTAAGATTTGAATATTTATGAGAATTTAAATAATCTTTTTCTAAAATCATAAGTAAGCATATATTTTTAGTGTTCTTTAGCTTATGTATATATATTATTGCATTACTTTGCAAATGCATATATATAAATGTACGTAAAACCTTTTATACAATGATTTGTATTGGTTTTGTGTCTTGTTTTAAAATTTGTTTCTAACTTATGAAAGAAATAAAGTAACTAAAAAGGAAATGCACATGGCTTGGTAAGGGTTGCAACAAAGACTAGCTACATACTAGCTTGGGAAGAAAAATATGTATGAAAGCCTTCAGAATTCAATTTCAATCAAAATCAATGATACAACTATACCTATCAAAAAGCTAGTGAAGCTTGGCAACAAAGTAAGCTTTAAAAACAAATTTGTACATATACACATGTATACTTCGGCTATTTACTGCCCATGCACTTCACAAAAAAAATCAAATGAAGACCCAAGCATCATCTCCTTTTCATTAAATGAGCATCCCTGTTTTGTCATTCAAAAGAATCAATAGTCGAATTACTTAGGAACAAAGTATTTTATATTTAAGCACATTTGCACATGGTTAGTACAACCATTTGTACACATGCATATACACAGCATAGCTGAAAGAAAAGAAAATGCAGATCACCAAGTTCAATCAATACAACAGTTTTAGACGACCTAAAGCCTATATATTAGCTAGCCTGTAGACACTACTCTGTTTAACCATATAAATACACACACATGCCAGTTGAAAAGCCACACCAATTCCTTCATGAAACCAGAAGCAAAACTGGATCAAAATGATGGCTACAAACCAGTGGGTAAATGGTAGACAACAGACCCAACAAATCAGTGATCCACCTTGCTAAACCTAGAAACATGGAGATGCATATAACTGGAGAAACAAATGATCAAAACTTTGATTACATGTGAGTAAAGCCCCATTAGTTATTAATTCTACATAATATGATATAGATATACATTGCCTGCATGCATGTTTGATGAGGGGTATTTTTGTCAAACCCAATAGTATTTAACATTTAAACAAAGGAACAAAACTCTGAACTTGGAAATAAACTTAGTGAGGAAATCCCTCTTTTGTTACTATTAATGCAAATTATATTATGTATATATATTTATATAGGCATATATGTGTTTGAATGTATTTAGCTAATTAAATTTTCTTGTAACCTTGAAACCCAAAAACTATGTATGTGAGTGAGTAAACTCCTTTCCCCCTGGTTTAATTAATTTGGCAAATACATATATGTGCATCCATGAATGGGATGATATGTTCAAAACTAAATTTAAAACTGGAATGGCATAGAGCTGTGAACACCATGTGAGTAGACTCCCTCCTATTTGCTGATAATATATATAATGGTACTCATGCTTGTGAATGGAAATATTTAGACTTCCTATCAAACTAGAAATAGCAAAAATAGAAAACAAACATTTGACACCTTAATATCAAAGCTTGGAATTAGAATAAAACAAAAAACTATGAAGTAAAATCCTCCTTTTGTTTACTGTTAAACACATACATATATGTATATGTTGGTTTTGGATCAAGAACTAAAACCTGGAGAGTATGGAAATATGAACCAATATAGGTGAGTGCACCCTCTTTTCCTTTTTAAGTCTATTACTAATATATATATATATATATATATATATATATATATATATATGCATATGTGTGTGTGTGTATTTGAATGCATTTGAATGTGTCATGCTAAAATTACTAACTCCATTTGATCTTCAATAAACTGGAATGAGTGCAACACTGGAATAGGAAAATTAAATGCCTAGAAACATATAGAAACAGGCTCTGTTTATTTTATTAACTATCTACTAACATCAAAATTTCATAACTTTAATTATAGTATGATTTAAGAATTTGATTTCAACACGAAACTGGTCAATTCGAGAGTAGGTTATTTTAAAAATAGGTTTGTCTCGAATAGTAATATATAATACATATACATATATATATATATGTAATATACAGAGGAAAGTTATAAAAAAAACTCAAAATTTAATCATCAAAAGATATAGAATCAGTTATATGGATGAAATTGTAATCGAATACCATGATTTTCAAAAGAAGAATAAAATTTTAAATAACGTATATCGTGAGTTTTTGTTTGCTTTGGTTTTAGGCAAAAGAAATTAAATTTACGGGTTTTAGTTGATGATATTGGAAACTGTTTTCATGGGAGGTGGTCGGGGGTTAGATGAGGGTATGGACGGAGTGAGGCGAGTTTAGGTGGTCGGGGTTGGTCGGCATAGTTGGTTTTAGGTTAACAATTGGGTATGGGTTTTTGGATGTTTTGTGCAAGGTCTTCAGGCAATCGAGTGAGCTGAAAATTGGCGTGGAGGTGCTTGGGATGCCGTTGAGTAGGTGGGTGATGGCGCAGGTAGTCAGAGTGGCCGGAGGCGAGAGAACGTAGTCGGTTTAGTGATCACCTGGAGTAATTGTTTTTTTTTTTTTTTTTTTGAGTTAAGGCATCGAAGGGTGAAATTGGGAAGGAAGGCTTTCGTGATTGGAACATTGGGTCGGTGGTGATCTGGAGCAGCAGCCAGACTTGTGGGTGGGGTTGCTGTGGACTCAAAGTAGCCGGGGTCGTGGTGCATATGCATGGTAGGAAGTCGTGTACATGGTAATGATCTGGAGTAGTATTATTTCTTTGGTTTGTTTTACTGAAGGTTATTGGAAGAGCAGAAGGATGGGCAAAGAAAATGGGTACGGGGCATTTGTTTTGGTTTATACGTGGAAATAGACATTGGGCTTGGATCATGTTTAAAGAAGAAAAAAGAATTTAATCTAAATTTAGTTTTTATATTATATGTATTAAGTATGGGCTAATTGTTGGGCTCGGCCCATTTCAAATAAATAAAAAGGAGAAGAAATGTTTTAAATCAAAAGTAAATGGAAGATGGATTTCATATTTAAAATATATATATGTGTGTGTGTGTGTACATATAAGTTTAGACCAATGTATTCGAATAGTTTTAGTTCGAGTAAATAGATGGTGTAAGTTAATAACTCGGTGGGTTTAATACCAAATATCATTTAAAATAAAAACGAATGTAAATCTAGTCTTGAACTAAATAAACGTATAAACTATAGATCAGTAATGATCTATAGTTCAATAAATTCTAAATTATTTATTCAATTAATTGATTAAATAATTCTGTTGTGTTTAGTTTTCTTTGATAGTAATTAGATATATATATATATATGTATGTATATGTATATGTATATGTATTGTATTGACACCTGTTAGTGAAAATAAACACTGTTCCACTATATATTTGATTGACTGAATTGTTTGAACGCCCTGTCAGCAGAAATAAACACCGTTCTACTATTTTATCAGTTTGACATATTTTATCAGTTAATATATGGTGTTGAGATATTATATTATCAGTTGATAATATTGAACGCAAATTGGGTTAACGATTTGAGTATCGTCTGTTTAAAGAAGTGTATATACCGTTGGAACTGCTAAGTTATATTTTCTATAAAATAACTCAGAAATAAACTTAGATTTTGATAATTGGATATAAATTTGTTTTTAATAAAACAATTAAATGGATTATTTTAAATTAATTATATTATTAATTAATTTAAAAAGGAAAGATTTATTGTAATCGGTTAATCAATTTGTTTGATGTAAATCAACTGTTTAAATGGGAAACTTATTATTAAATTAATTGGTTTCATTTAATTTAATAGAAGAAGTTTTAATAATCGTTTGTTTAAAGACTTGATAATATTTTTAACAGGTTGGATAGGATAATGGTGCAGTCAAATAGGGAAGTTAAAATTTAATAAGAGAATATTTTTAACTTAATTATTCTTTTAATTAAGTAAATATTAAGGATGATAAATTATCAAAGGATAAAGGAATTAAGTTGATTTATTAAATTCCTTGGTTTTTAATATTTAAGTTAACCAAGTTAACTTTTTGAATATTTTCAAAAACAACAACGTTGTGATGAAAATGGTTTAAGATTTGGAAATCAATTGGATTAACAAAATCTGGTTTGTTTGACATTTTGGATATCAAACTTCTACAAATCTTGACGATAAAAATGATTTCGAGTCAGGGTCTGAGAGGTAATTAAAATCAAGAAACTAATGACAATGACAATCGGCCTTAATAATTTATCCAGAAGGACACACGCTTAAAAATTTATCCAGAAGGACATAACCCTAAAAATTTCTGTCGCTCATTCCTCTCTTTCGATTTCGTACAACGAAATTAGCAAATCAAAATTAACGAAATCATCTCAACTTCAAATCGAATGAAAACAAATCCTTGGTGTCTCCTACAATCAAATGTCGAAAATCAATCGAAACAAAAAATCTTGGCATGAAATCGATCTCAAAAATCAACCTCGACTGGAAAAAAAATTGTTGCTATAATCATTATAATTTAATGCTCATTTCTGCCGATTAGGTTTTTTATTTATTTCACAAGGTGATTCATGGTTTTTTTTTGTTCTCCAATTTTAATGATCGGCTGCTCAGCAGTTGGGTATAGTTTTATATATTTTTTAGGTATCATTTTTGTTTATTTAACACTGTTTTATATTCATTTGTTGGGTTTTAATGTTGTATTTGTTTTGTAGTTGCATTGTTGCATTATCTATGTATTACAATAGAACTTATTTCATTATAATCAACCAAACTGTGATGTAATAATTTTTGCATTAGTTTTAGTTTTAAAATAGTGCAGCAGTTTTTAGTTATCAGTTTGCTATTTTTTTAGGTATCAGTTTTCTTGTATTAATAGTGTTATGCTGTTTTGTTTATAGTTTTGGTGCTATTTTAGTTTTTTTTTCTTGTACTGCTGCATCAGTTTTGCTACTCAAACGAATTTATTTCATTTTAAACAATCAAATTGTGATTCAAAAATTTTCTGTATTACTTTTGTCATTAAATATTATAGCAGTTTTTAGGTATCAGTTTTATATTTTTTTAGGTATCAGTTTTATGGTTTAGTGTATGAGAATTGTGGTAAGTAGGTTGATTTGTGTTGTTTGCTTTGGTAATTGACTTTTTTTGATACACAACGTTAATTCTAACTAATACTCACTGATTAAAAAAATACCCACCTACTCAATTCAAATCTCACAAAAATAATATTTATTCTCAATAATACCTATTGATTAAAAAAATATAGCATCAATTCAATTCAATTATCACAAAATGAGATTATTCTCAGCAATACACAATAATATCCACTTGTATCATATGATACCTACAATGATACATAACTAATTTAATAGGATACATTGTTTTCCTACACAATCTAAGTACATAGAACACTGTTCCCCATTCCAAGCATGCATTTACTTTTACTTGTACTCAATCCAGCCTTGAATTCAAGTAAATTCCAGCAGCATGCAGTATCTGCAAGTATTTCATACACAGTCAAAACTTATACTAACATAATACTGTAAATTCAACTAGAAAATATAAAACTGATACCTAAAAAAATATAGAACTGATACCTAAAAACTGTTATGATGTAAATTCAGCTAGAAAATATAAAATTGATACTTGAAAAAAAAAACTGATACCTAAAAACTGCTATGATGTAAATTCAACTAGAAAATATAAAACTGATACCTAAAAAATATAAAACTGATACCTAAAAACTGCTATGATTTAAATTCAACTAGAAAATATAAAACTGATGCTTAAAAACATATAGAACTGATACCTAAAAACTGCTTTGATATTTCAAAGGAAAACTAATACAAAAAATGTTTACATCCCACTTTGATTGATTAAAATGACATAATTTCGATTGTGTTGCAAATCTAATGCAACAGTACAAGTACAAAACTGATATAGTACCAAAATTATAAAGACAAAAGCATAACACTGTTAATTCAGGAAAACTGATAATTTAAAAAATAGTAAACCGATAACTAAAAACTGCTACTAAATTCACAATCACAAAAAGTATTTTCCGTCGCTCAACTCTGTCGTTCATCTCTCTCATTCGATTTTCTATGACGAATTCACGAAATCAAAAATCACGAAATCCTCTTTACTGCCTACCGAATCAAAATCCACGGCACCTTCATGAATCGACGAAGCCGATTGAAACGATTAAATTAGGCAAATCGAATAAATTGAGGAGCTCGAACGATTCTAAAGATGATCGAACGAGAGAGATGTTTGAAGATCAAATCATGGAGAAAAAAACCGCGTTGAAGAAAAATTGAACGAGAAAAAAATCACGCCAGATAGGACCAACAAAGAAGAAACAGGGCACTTGATTCAGGGAATTAAAATATAATTAGTGTATTGTCCTTTTGGTTAAATTTTTAATGGGTTGTCCTTATGAATAAAAAAGCCCTTAATTTTGTCCTTGTCATTAATTGTCCCAATTAAAATACCCCAACGTGAACGATTTCACTATTATCCGATAGATAGTATTGGCTTGTATTCAAAACAAGTGTTAGAAGTGAATATCGTCTTTAACGATGAACTGCTATTCAAGAGTAAGATTATCACATAAGATTGATAATAATAGTTTTTCGAAGTTTGAGAAATATTAATGTTTTCAATATATATATATATAAGTTAGTGTTTGAATGGTAATAATAAAGATTATTTAAATAAGGCTTAGCAGATTCCATGGAAATAAATCTGTTTAATTTATTTTATATTTGATAGTTAAATCACCGACTATCAAATCTAGACCTTTTCGTTGTCATTTTCGAAGAGGCCGAAATTTAATTTCCACTTCGATTCGACTTACATGGTAGAGTCAGAGATTATTGAAAACCGTTGAAGACGGAGTTTAAGCAAGGGATGTTTTGTCAATAATAGGTAGAAATTGCTTAAGATGGATTTCCAGAGCAGTGTCTTCGAATTGTCCAGTCCCAGGACAACTTGTATGGACGAATGTCTGACACAGTATGTCTAATAAATTGCGTAAGTTGATTTCTTCAAAGGTATTTACGTTTGGTGGCGGAGGAATTCATTTATTTTAGCTTTATAACCGTGGTATTTTTTGGGGAAATCAAATTTGTGATTTGACGGGTATGAGATGTGGCATTCAAAGTGAATGAAGCCATATTATATCTAAAAGTATGTTCAGCCTCAAGCCTCACAACCGGGAAATGACAAAAATCGGGAAGACAACATGGCTAAGTGGGTCGCTCCCATTAGGGTGTATTGTCGCCATCTAGAGAATATTTATTTTGCTTCTTCTTTTGCTTTTGTACCTCCCAGGAATGGTTATGTTTCTAGCAACTGTAAGGTGACAATATATTCGATACACTCAAGAGAAATGAGGGGTCGGTCATGTGTAGCCGGGTTGCAATATGTTCTTGTTGAACCCAGTGTATTCCTTTCTAGAATTACACTATCGTAAGGTGGTTCCATAACTTGTCATAGTTGGAAATCCATTACCCAATAAGCGCTCGCGGTTTTGATTGTATATTATGTATGTAGAGCGTGAGATGGAAGCGTTCTGCTAGATGATTATTTATTTGTGCTTGATAGACACTATTATATAATATCAGAAGAGTTTTGATATAAAGATGTTTTGGGTTATCATAAGATAAAAACCATCCATGTTCATGTATGGGTCGGTCTTACGATTAGCTGTTCTTTCAAAACGTTGTTGAAAAGTTAAGCCAATTGTTCTGGATTCTCATAAGGGAAAAACCAGTTGTGTTTTTCGGCGTTGTCTTATGAGATATCCTTTATTTTTTATGTTGTTTAAAAAATGTTTGCTCACACTAGTACCATGAAGGGCCTAGAGTTTATTTTTCTATGTTTTCCCTAAACTCTTGGGTTCCCAAATTTGTACGGCAGTCGAGTAGTTCGGGATTTTATAGATTTATTTGGAGGAGCTTGGAGCAGAATGCTTCAAAGTTAGATATTCAGAGTTTAATTCCGCTGTATTGTATATGTGATGTACTCTGATGCTGTATGTAAGTTCAAGTACAATTTGTATTTCAAAAGTGATTATTTATATATTACATTTTGTTCCGCTGCGATTGTGAGATTATGTGTTGTTGTTCAGTTCTATTTCCTGTCTATTTTCTACTATTATAATTTTCTTTCTTTCTATTTCTCATCCTCCAATTTCTTGCTATTAATGATTCGTATTTTCGTGCAATTTGGATTGGACGTGAATTGTATTCAGTCGATTCGAATGGTACGGATTCGCGGGTCGTTACACCTGGTATCAGAGCATAAGGTTGAGCAGTAACCTTGGCTCTGTGGCGTAACTCGATAGAGATGGGGTTAGTAATACCCTAGATTGAGTTTGAGAGTATATATATGAGCGCGAATTTGTTAATAGATTTAAAAACTATTTTATATTGTGGTGATTCGTTTGTTGAGCAGTTTATGAATTCTGGTCGATTCAGAGTGTACAACTGGATCGATAGGTGTTTCTAAACTCTCGAGCAGAACAATTCGGCACAGTATTGTTTTAAGAGGGTAAATGAAATAATTTGGCACAAAATTATATTTTTATATAAAAGGAATAATTTCTGAAATTATTATATATGGATGTGTTGATTGCTATTATCAAATAAGATTATAATGGTTATATATTAAACCAAATTGAATTTGTTGTAAAAGTAAAATATACAAATAAGACAAACCAGAAAAATTGGTTGGGTAAAACAGAATGTTTTGGGGAAATTCAAAGGTTTTGAATTTACTGTGAAATCAAGATATATGATTTCAGACAGGTTTGAGATAAAAACAATAAATTTGAATTTTGGAATTTGAAAATTTTAACTAGAGTAAAGAAATTGGAACCTAACTAGATATTGGTTAAGTTAAATAATTCTCTGAGTATTGATCTGCTGTTGATTTCGGTCTTCGGGCTTGATACTTATAGGATTATTTTCTTACCGACTTACGGTTAGGAACAGATGAATGTTGAAGAATAACAATTATTGAAAATGTTCTCCAATTTTCAGTAATAGATATTTCTAGTTATACAAATGAATGTGATGGACAGTTAATGGCTGATATACTAGATGTTTTGATTGCTATGAAATATTTGGTAGGTAACCTGTTTATTTCTGGTTTTAAGTCTATGACTTTAAATAAAACTGAAACTCCTGTTTCCTCTTCAATTTCGAGGGTGAAATTCTTTTAAGGGAGGTAGATTGTAATGTCCCAGATTTTTGACTGATTTTGTTAAACTATAAATATAGATTATATCTGTAATTTAAGTCGATTAAATAATATTGGATTCAAATAATATAGAATTTTTAGATAATCACGGTTTGAAAATCCTAGTATATATTTTAGCTTGTTATTTATATATTAACTAGTGAATGATGTTTAAACATCTTTGTTTATCTTGAAAGCTTGTTTTAAATTTCTTTAACTATTATATATGTATATACAAGCAAATAAATGTCATTGTCACTTTGTCTTTTTGTTCTAAACTTGTTTTTATTTCATGCGAAAATATAATTTACTTAAGTAAAATTAAGATTTGAATATTTGTAATAATTTAAATAATCTTTTTATAAAATCATAAGTAAGCGTATATTTTTAGTATTCTTTAGCTTATGTATATATATTATTGCATTCCTTTGCAAATGCATATACATATGGATGTATGTAAAACCTTTTATACAATGATTTCTATTGGTTTTGTAACTTGTTTTAAAAATATGCTTCTAACTTATGAAAGAAATAAAGTAACTAAAAAGAAAATGCACAAGGCTTGGTAATGGCTGCAACATAGACTAGCTACATACTAGCCTAGGAAGAAAAATAAGTATGAAAGCCTTCACAACTCA
Organism: Allium sativum; assembly: GCA_030737875.1. NCBI lineage: Eukaryota > Viridiplantae > Streptophyta > Magnoliopsida > Asparagales > Amaryllidaceae > Allium > Allium sativum. The sequence goes on from CM060922.1 coordinate 481,735,867, forward strand.
ATTTCAATCAAAATCAATGATACAACTATACCTATCAAAAATCTAGTGGATCTTGGCAACAAAGTAAGCTTTAAAAACAAATTTGTACGTATACACATGTGTACTTCATCAATTTACCGGTCGTGCACTTCACGAAAAAAAATCAAATGAAAACGCAAGCATCATCTCCTTTCAATCAAATGAACAACCCTATTTTGTCAATCAAAATAATTAATAGTCGAATTACTTAGGAACAAAGTATTTTATATTTAAGCACATTTGCACATGGCTAGTACAACCATCTGTACACATGCATATACACAGCATAGTTGTGCCTACTTATAGGTGAAAGAAAAGCAAATGCAGAGCACCAAGTTCAATCAATACAACAGTTTTAGACATCCTAAAGCCTATACATTAGCTAGCATGTAGGCACTACTCTGTTTAACCTTATAAATACACACACATGCCAATTGAAAACCCACACCAATTCCTTCATGAAACTAGAAGCAAAACTGGATCAAAACGATGGCTATAAACTAGTGGGAAATTGTAGACAGCAGACCCAACAAATCAATGGTCCACCTTGCTAAACCTAGAAACATGGAGATGCATAGAACTAGAACATGGAACTAGAAACAAATGATCAAAACTTTGATTACATGTGAGTAAACCCTCATTAGTTATTGATTCTACATAATATGATATAGATATACATTTCCTGTATGCATGTTCGATGAGGGTTATTATTTAATAACATATTTTTGTCAAACCTGGTAGTAGTTAACATTTAAACAGAGAAACAAAACTCTAAACCTAGAAATAAACTTGGTGAGGAAATCCCACTTTTGTTACTATTTATGCAAATTATATTATATATATATAGGCATATTGGCATATATGTGTTTGAATGTATTTAGCTAATTAAATTTTCATGTAACCTTGAAACCAAAAAACTGTGTATGTGAGTAAGTAAACTCCTTTCCCCCTGGTTTAATTGATTTGGCAAATACATATCTTAGCATCCATGAATGAGTTGATATGTTCAAAACTAAATTTAAAACTGGAATGGCATTGAACTGTGAACATCATGTGAGTAGACTCCCTCCTATATGCTGATAATGTATATAATGGTACTCATGCTTGTGAATGGAAGTATTTAGACTTCCTGTCAAACTAGAAATAGCAGAAATAGAAAACAAACATTTGATACCTTAATATCAAAGCCTAGAATTAGAGTAAAACCAAAAACTATGAAGTAAATTCCTCCTTTTGTTTACTGTTAAACACATACATACATGTATATGTTGGTTTTGGATTAAGAACTAAAACCTGGAAAGTATGGAAACATGAACCAATATAACTGAGTGCACCCTCTTTTCCTTTGTAAGTCTATTTCTAATATATATATATATATATATATATATATATGTGTGTGTGTGTGTGTGTGTGTGTGTGTGTGTGTGTGTGTGTTTGAATGCATATGAATGTGTCGTGCTAAAATTACTAACTCCATTCGATCTTCAATAAATTGGAATGAATGTAACACTGGAATTGAGAAAGTAGAAGCCTGGAAACATACCCTATTTATTTTATTAACTATCACCTAACATCAAAATTTCATAATTTTAATTCTAGTATGATTTAAGATTTGATTTCAATACGAAACTGGTGAATTCAAGAGCAGGTTATCTTAAAAATAGGTTTGTCTCAAATAGTAATATATATATATATAATATACAGAGGAAAGTTATAAAAAAACTCAAATTTAATCATCAAAAGATTTTGATTCAGTTATACGAATGGTATTGTAATCGAAAACCATGATTTTTAAAAGAAGAATTATAATTTTAAATAATGTTTATTGTGATTTTTTGTTTGTTTTGGTTTTAGGCAAAAAAAATAAATTCGCAGGTTTTAGTTGATGATATTAGAAAATGTTTTCGTGGGAGGTGCTCGGGGGTTAAATGAGGGTATGGACGGAGTGAGGCGAGTTCTGATGGTCGGGGTTAGTTGGGATAGTTGGTTTTTGGTTAACAGTTGGGTATGGGTTTTTGGATGTTTTGTGTGAAGTCCTCAGGCAATCGAGTGAGATGAAAATTGGCATGGAGGTGCTCGGGAGTGGTCAAAGTGGACGAAGGCGACAGAACATAGTCCGTTTAGTGATCACCTAGAGTAGTTGTTTTTTTCGACTTGAGGCTTTGAAGGGTGAAATTGGGAAGGAAGGCTTTCGTTAATGGAAAATTGGGTCGGTGGTATCTGGAGCAGTAGTCATACTTGTAGGGGGATTTGCGGTGGACTCAAGGTGGTCGGGGTCGTGGTGCTGATTGCTGGGCCAGGCCCATTTCAAATAAAGAAAAAAAAGAAGAAATTTTTTAAATCAAAAGTAAATGGAAGATAAATTTCATATTTAAAATACATATAAATGTGTATGTATAAGTTTGGACCAATGTATTCGAATTGTTTTAGTTCGAGTAAATAGATGGTGTAAGTTAATAACTCGACGTAAGTTATCGAGTTTAAACAATTTGATAAATTGGTTTATTAAGTAATTAAAAGTGGGTTTAATACCAAATTTCATTTAAAATAAAACGAATGTAAATTTATTCATGAACTAAATTAACGTATAAACTATAGATCAGTAACGATTTGTAATTCAGTAAATTTTGAAATTTTTGTTCAGTTAATTGATTTATTAATTTTGTCGTGTTTAGTTTCTTTGATCGTAATTATATATACTGTATTGACATCTGTTAGTGAAAATAAACATTGTTCCACTATATATTTGACTGACTGAATTGTTTGAACACCCTGTCGGCATAAATAAACACCATTCTGCTATTATATCAGTTTGACATATTTTATCAGTTAATATATGATATTGAGATGTTATACTATCAATTGATAATATTGAATTGTATTTATATGATTGTTTGTTCAAATTGGGTTAACGACTTGAATGTCGTCTGTTTAAAGAAGTGTGTATACCATTGGAACTGCTAAGTTATATGTTCTGTAAAGTAACTCAGAAATAAACTTAGGTTTTGATAATTGGATATAAATTTGTTTTTAATAAAACAATTAAATGGATTATTTTAAATTAATTACAATATTAATTAATTTAAAAAGGAAAGATTTATTGTAACCGGTTAATCAATTTATTTGATGTAAACCAACTGTTTAAATGGGAAATTGATTATTAAATTAATTGATTTCAATTAATTTAATAGAAGAATTTTTAATAAATGATTGTTTAAAGACTTGATAATGTTTTTAGTGGGTTGGATAGGATAATGGTGTAGTCAAATAGAGAAGTTAAAAGTGAATAAGATAATGTTTTAACATAATTATTCTTTTAATTAAGTAAATTTTAAAGATAATAAATTATCAAAGGATAAAGGAATTAAGTTGATTTATTAAATTCCTTGGTTTTTAATATTTAAGTTAACCAAGTTAACTTGTTGAATATTTTCAAAAACAACAACATTGTTATGAAAATGGTTTAAGATCTGGAAATCAACTGGATTTACAAAATCTGGTTTGTTCAACATTTTGGATATCAAACTTCTACAAATTTTGACGATAGAAATGATTTTGACTCAAGGTCTGAGAGGTAATTAAAATATCCTAACTTAAACGATTTCACTATTATTCAAGAGTAAGATTATCATATAAGATTGATAACAATAGTTTTTCCAAGTTTGAGAAATATTAATGGTTTCAATATATATATATATATATAAGTTAGTGTTTGAATGGTAATAATTAAGATTATTTAAATAAGGCTTAGCAGATTCCATGGAAATAATTTTGTTTAATTTATTTTATATTTGATAGTTAAATCACCGACTATCAAATCTGGACCTTCTCGTCGTCATTTTTGATGAAACCGGAATCTAAATTCAACTTCGATTCGATTCACACGCTACAAATCAGAGATTATTGAAGACCATTGAAGACGGAGTTCAAGTAAGGGTTGTTTTGTCAATCCTAGGTAGAAACTGCCAAAGATGGATTTACATAATAATGTCTTCGGTTTGTCCAGTCCCAGATCAACTTGTATGGACGAATGTCTAACAGAGTATGTCTAATAAATTGCGTAAGTTGATTTCTTCAAACGTATATACATTTGGTCGCGGAGGAATTTGTTTCTCTTAGCTTTATACCCGTTGTATTTTTGGGGAAATCAAATTTGTGGTTTGGCGGGTATGACGATGTGACATTCAAAGTGAATGAAGACGTGTTATATTTAAAGGTATGTTCAGCCTCAAGCCTCACAACCGGGAAATGAAAAAAATCGGGCAGGCAGCATGGCTAAGTGGGTCGCTCCCATTAGGGTGTATTGTCACCATCTAGAGAATATTCATTTTATTTCTTCTTTCGCTTTTGTATCTCCCGAGAATGGTTATGTTGCAAGCAACCATAAGGTGACAATATATTTGATACACTTAAGAGAAATCAATGGTCGGTCATGTGTGGTCGGATTGCAAGATGTTCTTGTTGAACCCAGTGTATTCCTGTCTAGAGATACACTATCGGAAGGTGGTTCCATATCTTGTCATGGTTGGAAATCCATTATCCAATAAGAGCTCACGATTTTGATTGTATACTATGTATGTAGAGCGTGGGATGCAAGCGTTCTGCTAGATGATTATTTATTTGTGCTTGATAGACACTATTATAATATCAGAAGAGTTTTGATATAAAGATGTTTAGTGTTATCATAAGATAAAAACCATCCATGTTTATGTATGGGTTGGTCTTACGATTATCTATTCTTTAAAAATGTTTTTGAAAAATTAAACCAATTGTTATGGATTCTCATAAGGGAAAACCCGTTCCATTTTAATGGCATGATCTTATGAGACATCTATTATTTTTTAAGCTGTTTAAAAACCGTTTACTCACACCAGTCTTATGTCTGACCTAAAGTTTATTTTTCTATGTTTTCCCTAAACTCTTTGGTGCCCAAATTTGTACAGCAGTCGAGCAGTTCAGGATTATATATATATATATATATATATATATATATATACTGGAGGAGCTTGGAACAGAAGGTTTCAACATTAGATATTCAGAGTTTAATTCTGACGTACTGTATATGTGATGTACTCTGATGATGTATGTAAGTTCAAATACAATTTGTATTTCAAAAGTGATTATTTATATATTAAATTTTATTTCGCTGCGATTGTGAGATTTTGTGTTGTTGTTCAGTTCTATCTCCTATCTATTTTCTTCTATTCTAATTTTCTTTCTTCCTATTTCTCATCCTCTAACTTCTTTCTATTTCTCATCATCTAACTTCTTTCTATTAATGATTCGTATTTTCGTGCAATTTGGGTTGGACGCGAATTGTATTCAATCAATTCAAATGGTACGGATTTGCGGATCGTCACACTTCCTTTATGTTTTTTTTGTACGCGCAATTGTGTACTATTCAGGAACAAAAGGGAAATGCTTCTGAATTTTATTGAATCATTTAAATTGAAAAGATTTACGTGATTTGATTACATTGTTTTATTTGTAATGGGAGGAAGAATGCCACATTAGTAAGTGTCAATGACAATTAATATAACATTAATCTATAAAATTATTTTAAAAGATAAACTGTCAATGCGATTTTAATTTATACCATACTTTTTAATTAGAACATAATGTAAATAGACAATTGTTTTACTGATAAGAACTGGATTATCAACAACTAAGGGAAATGGAAGTCTCAATAAATGAACATTTAATAAGGGTTTGCGAGTTTATTGATTTCTCTTTAAGTATTAATGGAAATAACAAAAAAATCTATTGTCCATGTAGAAGATGCAAATTGTTAAAGCATTTGACACCAGAATAGTTAGTGTTGATTCACACTAGTATGGTTTCATGTCGAACTATTCGGTTTGGGATCGTCACGGAGAACTATTAGCATCTAATTATGTACAAGCTGAGCAGGCAGTGAGTAATGAAATTGCTACGATGAATCTCAACATTCGATTGAAGATGTTGCACATTCAATGTTCCATACCGCCCAATATGTTGATGACAATGGTAATGCAGAAGAACTAAATATTTGAACAACAAAAAATATGATTTATTAGATGCTACGAAGAAACTTCTTTAGGAATGTCGTACAAGCAACACCCAATTATCAGTAACTGTTGAATACATTACGATGAAATCCAAATAAAACATCACAGAAAATGGATATGCAACTGTTGTACAAGCTGTAAAGCAGCATATGCCTCGCGATAATTTAATGTGTTAAAATCATTATAAAATGATAAAACTGATGTCGACTTTTAGTTTACCGTATCAAAAAATAGATACATGTCTAAACAGTTGCATGTTGTTTTGAAAAAAGTTATCAACCTTAGAAACTGTAAAATATGCAACCAGGAAAGGTACAAACTAAGAAAGAAGAAGGGAAATGAAGCCCCATATAAATGTATGCATATTAACCTATTACTCTAAGTTTATATGTATCTTCTCTAACTCCAAAGACTTCCCTTACCACACCATTATGTATAGGAAACCCGATAGATCCAACGCCACAAACTTGGGAGTTCTACTCTATTGGTCATCCTAATCATGTTGACATTCTTCTCATAATAGGAAAAACAACTTACGTCTCTACAAACGTGAAATTTGATTCCTGAATCCATCTTCCAAGACTTAGTTTCACTAAAGAGGACATCATAATAAGCATCACTATTTGTACTTTCAGCAAAACCTGTCACCATGCACATCCTTCTTCTTATCCCTTTGATAAGAATGTTACCTTTTGCGTATGTGATCTTTCTAACCAAAATGATGACAAGTGATAGCACCTTGATCACAATTTTCTTTCTTCTTCCATATTGTATCTTTCCTCGAGTCTCTCGCCATCACTTTGAACTATTTTCAAGTCTGACCCATTTCTGCTAAACTTCTCATTCAAAATGCTACTTCGTACAATTTCTAGAGAGAGATCCATTAGCATAGGAATGAAATAACCAAAGACTCCCAACTTTTTGAAAGTGAACTCACCAATAACAGAGCCTATAACTCATCATTAAAATTAACCTTCAAATTTGCCAATTGATTTATAACATATTGAAATTCATTCAAATGCTCTGCACCAGAGTTCTCTTCGTCCAATCTCATTTGCACCGACTTTTGAATGAGAAAAGCCTTGCTTGTAGCACTCCTCGACTCAGACAAAGATACCAATTTGTCCCATAAATTCTTCATGGATTCACAACTAGCGACATGGTGGAAAACCGAATCATCAAAGTATTGACGAATCAAAGAAATCGCCTTTTATCCATCTTCTTCTACTTTGCCTCTCCATATCAGAGGACTTCTTACCATCTCCATTAATAGGATCATGAAGATCAATGAGGTATAGAACATCCTTCATCTTAGTTTTCCAAATTCGTTAATTTCTTCCATCAAAATAGCCATCTTCGAAAATGAAATTATATCCGACATAAGAAAAAGTTTTTTCCAAACAAAAAATTACTCTAAGCTTTGCGATGATCTTACTCTGATATCAACTATTGCAGAAATATGCGACCTTTGAGGTAGCGTTTATGTCAGGAACTTATTCACCAAAATCACAAAGAGATAAGTTTGGTATAAAAACAAGACAAGTATGCAATCAAAACATAAACACAAGATATTCCACCCAATCACCCTCTTTATTAGTTCACTAAAAAAGATTTTTTTTACACTTATTGAAACGAGCCAAAAATAAACAAATTACAATTGAATCAATAGCCTAATTGAGAAAGGGAAAGAATATCCAGATGACAAATATTGTTTTAGAAGAAGAACCATGAAGAACGATGGCAAACCAAGGATTTAAGTCTCAGATATCGGTCAGGTTTCACCTCGGGGATTTTAGAGACTTGATCTCGTATCAGGGAAGATTTCTGTGACGGCAAGGAATTTCGCTCGGTCCGAACCAGTCGCTAAACCGACCCAGACCGTTAGAAACGCCCTATCGTTTGAGAACACGACAAAACAGAACGCATACTAAAGAACATTTCATTGTATATTACAACAATGCATCAGATTACAAGAATATACAGAGTAAAAATGAATATTACACAGAGATATCAGAGATTTAAATTACATTTAAATACAACGCAGCGGAAAATAATACAATACACAACTAGAAGAGATATACGGATACAAAGCTTTCCGGATATCGTTCCAGCTGTAAACCAGGATCCTGTGAATATAAATCTGCAAAACCAAAACTACTAGCTGCCCATGTCAAAATAGGGGCACCCAGAGTTTAGGTTAAAACAATAAACTCCTGGTCAGTCATGGGACTGGTGTGAGAACTAAAACAGTTAATCTTTATTTTTAAAGCTAGGTAAATCAAGGGACCACGCCGTATAACACGGAACGGGTTTCCTCCTAAGAATACCAGTGCATAAAACAACAGCGCAATGCTAAATAAAGAAAAATGAAGCTGTTATAAGACCCAGGTCCTATCACACAATGCAACGCAAGCCGGGGGATAGGGTTTTCCCTTATAACAGCCAAAGAATGCTTGATACGTTTAAAACAGATTATTTGGTACTATTATAAGTGCATAGTGTATAAAACAACTTCAAATCATAAGTATCAATCATAGGCGGCATGAGCGTCCCATGCCACTATGTCTCCATATATAGGTTTACAAATAAAACCGCAAAGTCACGTATTTGGAAATTGGATTTCCGTCTATGAACCGAGGCAAAAGATAGTCCTCAACCGATTCGAGACAATCTAGCCCATGTCTCAGGATCAGAACGCATCAACCCTTTAGATCGTCAGGGCCGGTCCACCGATGTGGATTATTATGCCTGAACAATACGTCTCTCCGCCCTATGGGGCGTAAACGAGCCAACAAATGACTCCATCGGTTCGAGAACGACCGATCAATCCGAGGCGCCTCGCAATAGCAACAACCACATAAGTCAAACTCGTCAGGGCATGTAAAACCACTGACGCCACTTCTAGCTAGAAAGAAACGCAAGTCCTCCCTGATGTCCTCTCCCGTTTTTGGTTCATACCGGGTGTGAAACACGCGAAGTAAACGTTACACAAAGCTACGCCACAAAGGCCTTGCTTTGATCATCACCACAAGACTTTGCTTTTCAACAGAAGCCTCGATCAATTGCCACTTAGGCATGCCACACAGGCAATTCACTCCATGCGTTTGATATCCATCAATATATAACCCCTGAGCTCGTACGTCTCAGAGAAGGGCGTTAAGCAAGAGAATAAATTCTCCGCCGCCAAACAGATGTATATTTAATAGAGATCAATCACACGGACTAAAATCCAATGTCAGACACACAGTCCATTTACAAGTCCGTTCTGGGTCTGAACGAAACCGGAGGCACCTAGTACCCCGCATATCCATCGATCTCCAAGTACGTCTGGACGATCACCAACTGTTTCCATCTTCTTGGGTGTACAGCCCAATCAAGATCATCAGTAATCACCCAAACGACGTGAAGACTTCCGGTCTTCGACCACCGTCTTCATCTTCGACTTATCGTCGTATCAGTTATTCAGAATGGGATAAACCCGGTCTTTCCGAATAACTCGCGTATATTTTAAATAAGTGTTACACAAACACAACATACGCCTCATTCCAATTCATCAGTCACTAACCGTAAATTAATCAAGAGAATAATTCCCCAAATATTAACCCCGAAGGCCGAAACCAACATCAGATCAATATCCAGAAAACCATTCTGCTCAGCTAACCGACAGTTAGTTTCTGATTTCACATTCATAGGGAAAGGTTCCCATTAATTTTATCCAAGATAAATGTCTTGAATTTATTCTTTATTCTATTTTGAATATCAATTCAAAACTAGTCGGGATTAGCGAACCTTACCGAAGTAATCATTTGTTTTAATTTCCCAATCCCAACCTATTCATCCCATGAAGTAAAACTGGTAGTACTTCATATCTAACACCACGGTGTTATCGGTAAATTCAATTACCATTTCACATTCAAATCTTATTAAAGATTTAACTATCGCCTGGAGCAAAACTGGTGATACTCCATTCTCGATCATTTCAATCTAATTAAAGATTCATTAAAACTCCACTTAGTTTTAATCGTTAACTGGGTTAAAGAATCAGTGTCGTTTAAAACACGGTTCACAATAAACCCAAAATCACATTCCATTAATTATCGGGTTAAAGAACGAGTGTTATTTAAAACACTGTCCACGATAAACCCAAAAATCAATATCAATTCAATTCCAATTAAATATCATTTAATTGGTACTTCATTAAATCTAAATAAAAAGATTTAATCTTTTCTCAACTGGGTTCAAGAACAGTGTTAGTGAAGACACCATTCACGACAAACCCCAAATCACATTTGATATTCAATACAAGGCTCTGAATAGAAAATATACCGGCTTATATTCAATATCAAATTCCACGACTAACAAATGTCGTATTGGAAATAACGATATAAATATATCTTTCAAATTTCCATAACAACACCTGTATAATCCCGAATTCCAACATCGAAATATTCCGAAGACAATTTCGATTCAAATCCACTCCAATGCAATCATTGGAAATTCTGGTTACTTTTAAAACCCTTTTCAAATTCAGTTTATTTATTTAAAAATAAATAGAATTATATTTCTAGTTCAAAACTAGTTCATTTCGATAAAAATCTATTTTTATCTTTTCAAATATGGAGTTTTTCATCCCAATTCTTTCTAAATCATTTCTTATGATTTTACACAAATTATTACCATTTTTAATAATTTTATCAAGGCCCGTACAGTCGATTTCCATCAATGGCCATCGAACTGCACTTATAGCGACATTTTTCAAATTTGATTTGGACATAATTCCAAATCCAACCGTTAGATTTCTAATTTCTAATATCCGTTAGAAAGCTCTTTTCGATACGAACCCAACGGTTCTGGTTTTAGGAGAATCCGACGGTCGGATCTCCCGTAATGCCCGTTTGAAATAAATGGTCGAAATTCGCGAACTGCCGCGGCGCGGCGCGTTCTATTCAGGCCATTATATTATATATATAATATATATATCGTCGATTTCTATTTAAAACGAATTATATAAATAGTTTTGAATTCGTTTCAAAAACAATTTCAACTTCCTTTTCAATTCAAATCAAAATTGAATTCTTCTTTATAAATTCGTTTTAAAATTCATTTCTATTCAATTCAAATTTCAATTCAATTTGAATTCATTTCAATTCACTTTCAATTCAATTCGAATTCGTTTTCAATTCAATTCATTTCAAAATCGTTTTCAATTCATTTCATTTCGAAATCGTTTTCAATTCATTTCATTTCGAAATCGTTTTCAATTCATTTCATTTCGAAATCGTTTTCAATTCATTTCATTTCGAAATCGTTTTCAATTCATTTCATTTCGAAATCGTTTTCAATTCATTTCATTTCGAAATCGTTTTCAATTCATTTCATTTCGAAATCGTTTTCAATTCATTTCATTTCTAAATCGTTTTCAATTCATTTCATTTCTAAATCGTTTTCAATTCATTTCATTTCGAAATCGTTTAAAATCGATATAAATATCGTTCACGTCAAAATGGCGTCAATCTAATCATCACGGCTTCATAAATTTCTATTTTCAAATATTCTATTTCAAATATTTCTTTTTCAAAATAGTTGTTATTATCAAAATATTTCGTTCAACACATGACCAATCTCAATGGATGAAACTGTCAACACATGAACCTTTATTTTATATCGATAAAGATGTAAATTTTATTACTAAAATATTTCGTTCAACACATGACCAATCTCAATGGATGAAACTGTCAACACATGAACCTTTATTTTATAATATTCTTTATTTTTCAAATTGGAATGAGGCCCAATCAATTACCATATAAAGTTAATTATATGGATTTTCATACAACACATGTATATAATAACATTGAAAATAATCAACCATCAACCAAAGTGCACTACACTGTAAAAGCATCAAATATAGATATTCAACGCTTATAACAGCCTGTCAATCAATCGATCGACATATTTAATCAATCAGGATGAGTGAACTTCAAATTTCATCCCAACACCCGTGTGGGGTTTCAAACGATCAAACACATATTTTATTTGTGCTGTTGGGCGATGTGTAAAATTTATCGTCCCAATCAATGTCATTCAAATAGGTGTACATAAACAAACCGTCTGGTTTGTAAATGAATATTCTATTTTATTCACTTCACGTTAAAAATTATATTTTTAACGATAAAACATTTTATTTCAACCTATGAATTTCTATTCAATTCATTCTTTAAATAAAATGATATTTTTATTTTTCTAACTTATTTTAGATAATTTCGGCGGCATAACGGCACGATACTAGAAACGGGACAAGGCCTAGCCTTATCCCCGGTCTAGTGAAGGCCCACGCCATTCACACATCAATCATATCAATTTCATTTCACCAAACAATTCAAATCAACTCAAACAATCTAACTAACAACACAGCCAAACAAACAAGTCCATGGTCTATGGACGATTGTGTCGGGTGCTACTAAGCACCGTCTGCATCCTAGTATATATATATATAACTAGAAAAATAAATTGAAAGGTGAGAAATTCTCACATATAGCTATCCAAACATCTTGACTCTTCTTGGACATAAATCTTCTTCTTCGCCTTTTGTCACTTTCGTTCCCGTAGCCACTACATATATAAGAATCGAATTTTTACTATGTTATTCAATATATAAAAATCACATTTTTATTTCGAAGTTCAATATATAAAAGTCCTATTTTTTTTCAGAATTAAAAATCAAATCTTTTCAGAATTAAAAATCAAATCTTTTCAGAATTAAAAATCAAATCTTTTCAGAATTAAAAATCAAATCTTTTTAGAATTAAAAATCATTTCTTTTTAGAATTAAAAATCATTTCTTTTTAGAATTAAAAATCATTTCTTTTTAGAATTAAAAATCAAATCTTTTCAGAATTAAAAATCAAATCTTTTCAGAATTAAAAATCAAATCTTTTCAGAATTAAAAATCAAATCTTTTCAGAATTAAAAATCAAATCTTTTTAGAATTAAAAATCATTACATGAAAAAAAACTCACTTCAAACAGTTGTCTAAGGATGCGGAAGCTGCTGGAACTCATCGAGCGAACCTGACAGACCTCGCTGGTTCACGGAGGAGAAAAATGGAGGCGTTCACGCCGGAGCTCACGGTGCTGGCCGAACTGGAGGCACGCGGTGGGAGGTGCTAAGTTAGACGGAGATGCGGACATCGTAGGGGAGGGGCGACTGGTGCGGTGGCGCTGGGTTTAAGTGACGATGGCAAGTTTGGGGTTCCGGAATTTTGGGAGTTCAAGGTCGATGGAGGAAGCAGATAAAGGTGGAGTAGGTGCGGAGGGATGGGGCGGTGCGCCTGCAGTGCGGCGCTCGCCACTGGCGAGGGGGCGCTGGGGCGACGCTCGATGGGGAGCGGCTGCGCCCTTTTTTTTTTATTCGATTAGGTTGGCTGAAGAATGAAGGGGAAGGGAGGGTGCTAAATGAAAATATATATATTATTTATTTTATTTTATTCTCCGAAAGGTTACTTTAAAAATTCGAACTCAAAATTGAGCCCTCCGACCGTCGTCCATAACGTATTACCCCCATTCCGAACCCAATGGGATATGTATCGCAGGTTGATTCGGCTGTTACAATCAATTTCCGTTAAATTTACATTTAAATCATTATATTGAATTTTAAACGTACATTTCGAATTACCGGGGTCACATACTAACCAGAAAAATTCCCGAAAAAATATTTTCTAGCTTCGTATTGACGATACGGTCCTAACAAAACTAGTTTCGTCGAATTCTGAGACCGTTGGAAAAATGGCCAATTTCCAGTCGATTAAATTCAACTGAAATGGGTCAAACGCGTTTTCCTTTGCCACGCTCACATATTGAATCGAAAAATTATGAAATTTGGAATCTAGCAATAATTTGACATCACGGACCCAACAAAACTGGTTTCGTCGAAATCCGAGGTCGTTTGCAAAATGTCCATTTTTAAGGGCCTGAATTCCATAGCGACTATTCAGAATTTTCAACTGGACATATCTTTTGATCCCCGCTATGAAAATTTGATTATTCGGATTCGTTGGAAAGATATCATCAATTAGATCCCATTATTTTTGGTTTCACTAAAATCCGGATTGTTTTGCACCCGGTACATTCAATTGAAGTTTGAAATCGAATTATCGAACTACCGCGCCATTTTCCATTCTATTTATAATTATATATAAATATTATATTCTAACGACGACGCGTATATTATATACGTTCGAATTATATTCAAAACAGATTTCTCGTCGATATTATTTAAAATAATCTATTTTAAATATTCAAAATTCGCTAAAATTGCCAAAATAAAAATTTTAAACTGGCCCAGATTTTCGGGTTGTTACAATCTCCCCCACTTAAAACTTTTCGTCCCCGAAAAGGAACAAAGTCGAAAGTGGTTTGATTAATCAACTCTACGCTCGATCTGGCTTCCATTCTCCAACTCTTTAGTTTCTGAGAATTTTCAAAATTTCAAAAATTTGGCTAACACCCTTAATTTTCGAAAAATTTCGCCATAACCTCCCCTGCACCGGGAGCATCGGGGAATTTCAAATAGCTTCCCCGGTCCTTCAGATCTCAAAAAGAAAAAGAAAAAGCCAAGCGGCTAGCCAATAGGCTCACAAAATCATCATCACCCAAACAAAACAGGAAATTATGTAGTAAACATGTACCTATTTGTCGGGCAAACAAATTTTATTCTCTGGCTCTAGCCTCCTTGCTATGACCTGTTCAATGATATATATGCATATGCTAAGAAATGCGACCAATTTTCAATACAATTCAATATTTGATTCAATTAGGCTAAATGGTTCAAAATTATCAAACAAATAAACAAACAACACAAACATCAATCAATTAGTGAATTAGAGTTTCAAATTCATAATTTTGATATATATACTGAAAATCTTGTTTTTGATGCCAATTCACAACAAAGTGTTCTAACTATATAAGTTTTGGTTCTCACACCAGCCTAATGGAAATATATAGAAAATCACACCTTCGAAACTCGAACATAAATGTTGATGATGCGATCGCTATCATCAATACCATCTCCGGGCGACTACAGTGTAATCCTATATCTATCCAGTATATTAAAACTTCGAATATACGTTCATGACGCGTATATACAAAACCTTTATATATTGGATTGTCCATATAAATATAAATAAATAATCAACTACGAATAATTGATTTAAATTTTCAAAACAAAATTTTGTTTTCAATTTAAAAATATACTCTTCACACTCGTTCTAGGATACTATTGATCCCATCTCTAACGAGTCATTCTAATTGGATATTACTAACCCAATATCTGATGAATTCTTTCGCATGTTTCTAATGTGTCTTGTTCTCTAGCTTTGTAAACCAAAGCTCTGATACCAACTGTGACGGCAAGGAATTTCGCTCGGTCCGAACCAGTCGCTAAACCGACCCAGACCGTTAGAAACGCCCTATCGTTTGAGAACACGACAAAACAGAACGCATACTAAAGAACATTTCATTGTATATTACAACAATGCATCAGATTACAAGAATATACAGAGTAAAAATGAATATTACACAGAGATATCAGAGATTTAAATTACATTTAAATACAACGCAGCGGAAAATAATACAATACACAACTAGAAGAGATATACGGATACAAAGCTTTCCGGATATCGTTCCAGCTGTAAACCAGGATCCTGTGAATATAAATCTGCAAAACCAAAACTACTAGCTGCCCGTGTCAAAATAGGGGCACCCAGAGTTTAGGTTAAAACAATAAACTCCAGGTCAGTCATGGGACTGGTGTGAGAACTAAAACAGTTAATCTTTATTTTTAAAGCTAGGTAAATCCAGGGACCACGCCGTATAACACGGAACGGGTTTCCTCCCAAGAATACCAGTGCATAAAACAACAGCGCAATGCTAAATAAAGAAAAATGAAGCTGTTATAAGACCCAGGTCCTATCATACAATGCAACGCAAGCCGGGGGATAGAGTTTTCCCTTATAACAGCCAAAGAATGCTTGATACGTTTAAAACAGATTATTTGGTACTATTATAAGTGCATAGTGTATAAAACAACTTCAAATCATAAGTATCAATCATAGGCGGCATGAGCGTCCCATGCCACTATGTCGCCATATATAGGTTTACAAATAAAACCGCAAAGTCACGTATTTGGAAATTGGATTTCCGTCTATGAACCGAGGCAAAAGATAGTCCTCAACCGATTCGAGACAATCTAGCCCATGTCTCAGGATCAGAACGCATCAACCCTTTAGATCGTCAGGGCCGGTCCACCGATGTGGATTATTATGCCTGAACAATACGTCTCTCCGCCCTATGGGGCGTAAACGAGCCAACAAATGACTCCATCGGTTCGAGAACGACCGATCAATCCGAGGCGCCTCGCAACAGCAACAACCACATAAGTCAAACTCGTCAGGGCGTGTAAAACCACTGACGCCACTTCTAGCTAGAAAGAAACGCAAGTCCTCCCTGATGTCCTCTCCCGTTTTTGGTTCATACCGGGTGTGAAACACGCGAAGTAAACGTTACACAAAGCTACGCCACAAAGGCCTTGCTTTGATCATCACCACAAGACTTTGCTTTTCAACAGAAGCCTCGATCAATTGCCACTTAGGCATGCCACACAGGCAATTCACTCCATGCGTTTGATATCCATCAATATATAACCCCTGAGCTCGTACGTCTCAGAGAAGGGCGTTAAGCAAGAGAATAAATTCTCCGCCGCCAAACAGATGTATATTTAATAGAGATCAATCACACGGACTAAAATCCAATGTCAGACACACAGTCCATTTACAAGTCCGTTCTGGGTCTGAACGAAACCGGAGGCACCTAGTACCCCGCATATCCATCGATCTCCAAGTACGTCTGGACGATCACCAACTGTTTCCATCTTCTTGGGTGTACAGCCCAATCAAGATCATCAGTAATCACCCAAACGACGTGAAGACTTCCGGTCTTCGACCACCGTCTTCATCTTCGACTTATCGTCGTATCAGTTATTCAGAATGGGATAAACCCGGTCTTTCCGAATAACTCGCGTATATTTTAAATAAGTGTTACACAAACACAACATACGCCTCATTCCAATTCATCAGTCACTAACCGTAAATTAATCAAGAGAATAATTCCCCAAATATTAACCCCGAAGGCCGAAACCAACATCAGATCAATATCCAGAAAACCATTCTGCACAGCTAACCGACAGTTAGTTTCTGATTTCACATTCATAGGGAAAGGTTCCCATTAATTTTATCCAAGATAAATGTCTTGAATTTATTCTTTATTCTATTTTGAATATCAATTCAAAACTAGTCGGGATTAGCGAACCTTACCGAAGTAATCATTTGTTTTAATTTCCCAATCCCAACCAATTCATCCCATGAAGTAAAACTGGTAGTACTTCATATCTAACACCACGGTGTTATCGGTAAATTCAATTACCATTTCACGTTCAAATCTAATTAAAGATTTAACTATCGCCTGGAGCAAAACTGGTGATACTCCATTCTCGATCATTTCAATCTAATTAAAGATTCATTAAAACTCCACTTAGTTTTAATCGTTAACTGGGTTAAAGAATCAGTGTCGTTTAAAACACGGTTCACAATAAACCCAAAATCACATTCCATTAATTATCGGGTTAAAGAACGAGTGTTATTTAAAACACTGTCCACGATAAACCCAAAAATCAATATCAATTCAATTCCAATTAAATATCATTTAATTGGTACTTCATTAAATCTAAATAAAAAGATTTAATCTTTTCTCAACTGGGTTCAAGAACAGTGTTAGTGAAGACACCATTCACGACAAACCCCAAATCACATTTGATATTCAATACAAGGCTCTGAATAGAAAATATACCGGCTTATATTCAATATCAAATTCCACGACTAACAAATGTCGTATTGGAAATAACGATATAAATATATCTTTCAAATTTCCATAACAACACCTGTATAATCCCGAATTCCAACATCGAAATATTCCGAAGACAATTTCGATTCAAATCCACTCCAATGCAATCATTGGAAATTCTGGTTACTTTTAAAACCCTTTTCAAATTCAGTTTATTTATTTAAAAATAAATAGAATTATATTTCTAGTTCAAAACTAGTTCATTTCGATAAAAATCTATTTTTATCTTTTCAAATATGGAGTTTTTCATCCCAATTCTTTCTAAATCATTTCTTATGATTTTACACAAATTATTACCATTTTTAATAATTTTATCAAGGCCCGTACAGTCGATTTCCATCAATGGCCATCGAACTGCAGTTATAGCGACCTTTTTCAAATTTGATTTGGACATAATTCCAAATCCAACCGTTAGATTTCTAATTTCTAATATCCGTTAGAAAGCTCTTTTCGATACGAACCCAACGGTTCCGGTTTTAGGAGAATCCGACGGTCGGATCTCCCGTAATGCCCGTTTGAAATAAATGGTCGAAATTCGCGAACTGCCGCGGCGCGGCGCGTTCTATTCAGGCCATTATATTATATATATAATATATATATCGTCGATTTCTATTTAAAACGAATTATATAAATAGTTTTGAATTCGTTTCAAAAACAATTTCAACTTCCTTTTCAATTCAAATCAAAATTGAATTCTTCTTTATAAATTCGTTTTAAAATTCATTTCTATTCAATTCAAATTTCAATTCAATTTGAATTCATTTCAATTCACTTTCAATTCAATTCGAATTCGTTTTCAATTCAATTCATTTCAAAATCGTTTTCAATTCATTTCATTTCGAAATCGTTTTCAATTCATTTCATTTCGAAATCGTTTTCAATTCATTTCGAAATCGTTTTCAATTCATTTCATTTCGAAATCGTTTTCAATTCATTTCATTTCGAAATCGTTTTCAATTCATTTCATTTCGAAATCGTTTTCAATTCATTTCATTTCGAAATCGTTTTCAATTCATTTCATTTCGAAATCGTTTTCAATTCATTTCATTTTGAAATCGTTTTCAATTCATTTCATTTCGAAATCGTTTTCAATTCATTTCATTTCGAAATCGTTTTCAATTCATTTCATTTCGAAATCGTTTAAAATCGATATAAATATCGTTCACGTCAAAATGGCGTCAATCTAATCATCACGGCTTCATAAATTTCTATTTTCAAATATTCTATTTCAAATATTTCTTTTTCAAAATAGTTGTTATTATCAAAATATTTCGTTCAACACATGACCAATCTCAATGGATGAAACTGTCAACACATGAACCTTTATTTTATATCGATAAAGATGTAATTTTATTACTAAAATATTTCGTTCAACACATGACCAATCTCAATGGATGAAACTGTCAACACATGAACCTTTATTTTATAATATTCTTTATTTTTCAAATTGGAATGAGGCCCAATCAATTACCATATAAAGTTAATTATATGGATTTTCATACAACACATGTATATAATAACATTGAAAATAATCAACCATCAACCAAAGTGCACTACACTGTAAAAGCATCAAATATAGATATTCAACGCTTATAACAGCCTGTCAATCAATCGATCGACATATTTAATCAATCAGGATGAGTGAACTTCAAATTTCATCCCAACACCCGTGTGGGGTTTCAAACGATCAAACACATATTTTATTTGTGCTGTTGGGCGATGTGTAAAATTTATCGTCCCAATCAATGTCATTCAAATAGGTGTACATAAACAAACCGTCTGGTTTGTAAATGAATATTCTATTTTATTCACTTCACGTTAAAAATTATATTTTTAACGATAAAACATTTTATTTCAACCTATGAATTTCTATTCTATTCATTCTTTAAATAAAATGATATTTTTATTTTTCTAACTTATTTTAGAAAATTTCGGCGGCATAACGGCACGATACTAGAAACGGGACAAGGCCTAGCCTTATCCCCGGTCTAGTGAAGGCCCACGCCATTCACACATCAATCATATCAATTTCATTTCACCAAACAATTCAAATCAACTCAAACAATCTAACTAACAACACAGCCAAACAAACAAGTCCATGGTCTGTGGACGATTGTGTCGGGTGCTACTAAGCACCGTCTGCATCCTAGTATATATATATATAACTAGAAAAATAAATTGAAAGGTGAGAAATTCTCACATATAGCTATCCAAACATCTTGACTCTTCTTGGACATAAATCTTCTTCTTCGCCTTTTGTCACTTTCGTTCCCGTAGCCACTACATATATAAGAATCGAATTTTTACTATGTTATTCAATATATAAAAATCACATTTTTATTTCGAAGTTCAATATATAAAAGTCCTATTTTTTTTCAGAATTAAAAATCAAATCTTTTCAGAATTAAAAATCAAATCTTTTCAGAATTAAAAATCAAATCTTTTCAGAATTAAAAATCAAATCTTTTCAGAATTAAAAATCAAATCTTTTCAGAATTAAAAATCAAATCTTTTTAGAATTAAAAATCAAATCTTTTTAGAATTAAAAATCATTTCTTTTTAGAATTAAAAATCATTTCTTTTTAGAATTAAAAATCAAATCTTTTCAGAATTAAAAATCAAATCTTTTCAGAATTAAAAATCAAATCTTTTCAGAATTAAAAATCAAATCTTTTCAGAATTAAAAATCAAATCTTTTTAGAATTAAAAATCATTACATGAAAAAAACTCACTTCAAACAGTTGTCTAAGGATGCGGAAGCTGCTGGAACTCATCGAGCGAACCTGACAGACCTCGCTGGTTCACGGAGGAGAAAAATGGAGGCGTTCACGCCGGAGCACACGGTGCTGGCCGAACTGGAGGCACGCGGTGGGAGGTGCTAGGTTAGACGGAGATGCGGACATCGTAGGGGAGGGGCGACTGGTGCGATGGCGCTGGGTTTAAGTGACGATGGCAAGTTTGGGGTTCGGGAATTTTGGGAGTTCAAGGTCGATGGAGGAAGCAGATAAAGGTGGAGTAGGTGCGGAGGGATGGGGCGGTGCGCCTGCAGTGCGGCGCTCGCCACTGGCGAGGGGGCGCTGGGGCGACGCTCGATGGGGAGCGGCTGCGCCCTTTTTTTTTTTATTCGATTAGGTTGGCTGAAGAATGAAGGGGAAGGGAGGGTGCTAAATGAAAATATATATATTATTTATTTTATTTTATTCTCCGAAAGGTTACTTTAAAAATTCGAACTCAAAATTGAGCCCTCCGACCGTCGTCCATAACGTATTACCCCCATTCCGAACCCAATGGGATATGTATCGCAGGTTGATTCGGCTGTTACAATCAATTTCCGTTAAATTTACATTTAAATCATTATATTGAATTTTAAACGTACATTTCGAATTACCGGGGTCACATACTAACCAGAAAAATTCCCGAAAAAATATTTTCTAGCTTCGTATTGACGATACGGTCCTAACAAAACTAGTTTCGTCGAATTCTGAGACCGTTGGAAAAATGGCCAATTTCCAGTCGATTAAATTCAACTGAAATGGGTCAAACGCGTTTTCCTTTGCCACGCTCACATATTGAATCGAAAAATTATGAAATTTGGAATCTAGCAATAATTTGACATCACGGACCCAACAAAACTGGTTTCGTCGAAATCCGAGGTCGTTTGCAAAATGTCCATTTTTAAGGGCCTGAATTCCATAGCGACTATTCAGAATTTTCAACTGGACATATCTTTTGATCCCCGCTATGAAAATTTGATTATTCGGATTCGTTGGAAAGATATCATCAATTAGATCCCATTATTTTTGGTTTCACTAAAATCCGGATTGTTTTGCACCCGGTACATTCAATTGAAGTTTGAAATCGAATTATCGAACTACCGCGCCATTTTCCATTCTATTTATAATTATATATAAATATTATATTCTAACGACGACGCGTATATTATATACGTTCGAATTATATTCAAAACAGATTTCTCGCGATATTATTTAAAATAATCTATTTTAAATATTCAAAATTCGCTAAAATTGCCAAAATAAAAATTTTAAACTGGCCCAGATTTTCGGGTTGTTACAATTTCAGATGAGACGAGTCTAACTTAGGGGGTTTGTCTCGGATTTCCAACTCGGCTCTAAAAGTTCATATCAGAAAAATCTCATGGTATATGATGTGTTAAAAAATGATATTCTTATACAATGATTTTTATGAATGCTATTATTATCATAGTAACTTAAACTTGAATTGTAAAATCACTTCATTATTCTTAATTTACGAAAGATACCTACCACTGTGGAATTTGCTTCAATTCGTACTACTTTTTCAACTATACCGTACAGTGCTTCATGTATATATGATTTTCTAATAGCTTTAAAGTAAGTGGTTACTTGAAATATATTTTAATGGAATTAAACAACAATTCATGGTTTATTTTGAGGTACAAGTTTGAGTTAACAGTATTTCTACATCAGTTGAAGTATTATGTTTCTGAATAACGCTTATATATATATTTATTTATTTTGGAATATAAAAAGCAAAAACGAGTAAGAATGAGCAGGGATTTGTAAAGTGCAAGAAAGGAGAAGACTGCTGCGTTTTTATTAGCAATCAGAAAAATAAATACACTTTATGCAGCAAGACCGGGGACGTGTCCTTAATTGGTCGATTATGAAGCCAAAGTGATAATTAAGCTTGCTTTAAGTATTTGGTGCTTTTAGTAGAAAATAAATGAAGTAAGATTGATCAATGATGAAATTATCTTTTATTCTTGTGATGTTTTGATTTAAATTCGACTTGATCTTATGTTGGCATGACCCTATTCCAATGAAATTTGAATGCAAGTTTTTGGTATTTATGTATAGGTATTATGTTAATTTGTTTTATTGTTGTATTAGGTCTTTATAGTTTTAGCTTTTGTAATGAATGATGTTATAGTTATTTCTCAATGGTAGTAACAAAAACAATGGACATGCAATGAATTTTTAAAAAAAAAAACACACACACACACCCAACAATGGCTATGTGAGAGATATTTGGATATCTATCATCATTGGGTTATAGAACCACGGAGTATGAAACATACGTGCACATATCCATTTTTTCGTCAAAACAACATGGGCTTTGCTATTTTTGGTATTTATCAAGTAAAGTTAAATCATTAGTAGACGGAATAAAAGCATAAGTATTCATTATTTGATTAACTCCTGTATTTAGCATATTCATTATTTGTTATAACAAAAAACGTTAAGAACTACTATAAAAAGCGGTCGGCTTTGCAAAAAAACATGAGTATTTTATTTCAATTTAAATATGAAGTTTTTTTTTGTAATTCAGTCATGGACTCTCTTTAGGACATTTCATCGTTATGTCAAAAACGTGCAAAACAGTCAGAAGTGCAATCATTGTTTTCAGTATAAAACAATCATATAATATCAATAATCTTTTACATAAAGAGTGATGGCTCAATAGTACCTAGAAAACTGAATTGTATTGCTCAGATCTTATTAATAAAATAGTGGTAAAAAGGAAAACTCAGTTATAAAGCTTGTGTATATTCTGTGGTAAACTACTCAATTTGTATAGAGATCAATTTGAAAGAATCACGGAGACTGGATCATAAAAAAATATCAGATCTAAGATTATTGTATTAAAACTAGTTTAAAATATACTAACAAAAAAATAGAAAATTCATACAGCGCATTAGCCAATCCCGATGAAGCCCAGTCCGGTCTAGGTTAAGTCAATTGGTAGGCATATGCGCTTTTGTGGTGGTTAATGTAGTCTCTTTCCTTAACATAAAAGTAAGTATTGGGTGTCTAACGGGTTCATTATTTTCCTTGTGAATTCCATGTTTCGGTGTTCCCCACAATGCGAGAATATTTACTAAGAGTAGTGCGCATTACTTTTCTCAATATTTATAATAATTTATATTTAAATTTTATTTTCCAATAACCCCCCTTGAATTTTTACAAATATTTTTTTCAAGCAATTTCTTATTTTATATAATTGTGCATAAATAAATGTATCTTTTGATTTGAACCTTTGTATAGTGAGCATGATATATATTATACCGGAGTGACTTGTAGCCTTGAAATCTATCTTTGGCATCTAGCCACATATAACCTTCTTAGGATGCAGCTTATAGTCCATTCTTTAAAGGTCATGCATGTCTATCCTAATTCGGTGAATGCTCAAGCAATTTTGTCCAAAATCACACAGGAAATAAACATATTTCCACATTCGCATATGTGAATCTATCAAGAGTACCCCTATAACTAAATACTACACTCCACATAGAGTATAATTTCATTAAAAGTTCAACTTATCGTCTTATTTCTTCAGGGCTACATTCTTCAATTAAACGAGAATTAGCATGTTCTATCAATATTACTTAATAATTTGTTATTTCCCGCCGAACCTAATTCTTCAGATATCCAATCATTAAGTTGGGATACTATTAACCCGCCTTTAGACAAGTCCATTTCGCTTTGAACTTAGACACTTGGATTGCTCAGAATCGAGAACGGATGATCGTATGAACCGAAAAATCAACAGAATCGTTGGAATATGGATTTGAAACAAACTTGATCAGAACCCAGAATTTGGCTAAGTGATGTATCGGTACGACTTCAATTCATAGGATCGGAATTCGAAATTTGGCTAAGTGAATTATCAGTATGACTCTAATTCATAGAATCGGAACTCGGAATTTGGTTAAGTAAGGATCAAGTACGACTCCGAATCACAAAATTTAGAGTTCGCCCAAAATATCATCAATAACTCAGATTCGAAGGCACAAATTAACAAACTGCTACTTGGAGCAAGTATAAGGACCCACTTTGGGGGTTGCACCATAACGATTCATATATTAGTGACCGGGTATTTAAATATTAATCGTTAATTGAGTGACAGTTCCAAATATGACTTTTCATATACGATCGAACCAGAACTCGAGGCCACTTTCATCGAGTTCGGATTATTCGTTACATGAATTCTAAAAATATGGATCGTTATATTTCGAGTTCGGACCATTTAGCGATCAAAATGATCTCAAGAAACATGTAAATTATCGTTTCGGTGTACAGTCTCGGATCGCAATGAAATTGAAACAATCAGAACCATATCGTTGAGGTGATATATGTTGTTAAGTTTGGTATCATCCGGATGTGTTGTTTAATCGCACAGAACGGAAGCGCGCTTGGTTTCAAGAAAAGAATTCAAAATTAAAGAATTAAATAATATTAAAATAAGCCAAAACCCTATCCTTCATTCTCTAAACCCGACCCATTCTTTTTAGTTGCTCCTTCCCCTTTTTCTTTTCACTATTTCATTGCAAAATATAATGGCCTCTCCTTTCCATTGTTCAAAAATTAATATCTCGAGTTCCAGAGCACCTAAAATCATGATTTTTGTTTCATTGAGTTTGTGTGCTTGAGATCTTCATGTGTAAACCCATTTTGTAATGTGCAATTATAATTTCCTGAGGTCCATGTTGTCTTGGACGAACTAGGGTTTATTGTTGTGAGAGGTATGAAGACCGATAGGTAAAACAGATCATGGCAATAGACTTGCCTTCGCGAGATGTACATCTCCATAAAATTTGGAGGTCCATGACACCCTGAGGCAAATCGTATCCTAGAGGAGGATGACCAAAACTTGGAGCTTCCATGTAGGTGTTGTGATCTCTTTTGGGCCACAAGGGACTTCGATTTTGATTCCATCGAGATGAACTTTGGAAAAGGAGATCGAGGGTGCAACAACATGTGACTTCGTGAACTTCAACACCGTATCACGATGGATTTGCACACGTGTTTGTGGATTTCATGTTTACACGGCTAAAGGGAGTTGGGGAAGAAGTATTAGTGAATAATTAGGTAATTAGTGAGTTGATTATTTAATTAAGTTATCATGTCATAATAAATAAATACGTAAACTTATAACATTTATATCTTATGCATATGCAATCTGATTTGGATGTCGCTTCTTCTATTGGACTCGTACTGGTGAGCTCTACGTTTGGAGTAAATTTGGACTGGTTTTCTTGAGGTAGTGATATTGTCTCTTACTAAACTATAGTTGTTTGTATAGTAAATAATTGATATTTTAAGGTGATTTATAATCTTAAAAATATATTTTCTAGAATAGTTAAACCTAGTAAATAATAAATAAAAATATTAAAAAGTGATTTAAGTATTTTAACCCTGATTACCATAATTTATCCATTTGCGCGCTATTACACATTATTTTGACCATATTTTTAGATTTAGGCTATTTTAACACTTATTACACTTTGATTACTATAGATAGGTTCTATTTAATTTATTGGCACGATTTTGGATGGTATGCCAGTTTAAGAATTTGTATGACTATTGGTTGCATGGTTGAATTGTTTGCTTATAATAGCTTAAAACACCTTTTGATGGCGATCTGATATTTGGAAAAATTCGTCCGTAAGAGTTTGGAGTTTATTGATCCAGCACACAATCTAATGCATATTGATTGAGCATATAAGGATGCAAAACTCGAATGAATGAGATAAATTTACAAAGGGGCATCAGAATGCATGGATGGATTCGACAATGAAGCAACATTGAATCTAAGCAAAAAAAATTGAAGCTGAAACGTCACTAAAGCTTGATGGTTGTTCTAAAGACGGAGGATGTACATGTCGACTAGAGGGATTTCAAGACGAATGCCGAATGCTTTCCCTAGATGTATATATAACAAATTTTGGTTATATACATGATCTAAGTAGTCTTTATTGGTTCCTACGAAATTGTCGATATCAACTGTTATTATTACTAGTCATTATGTCCAATTCAATCTTGATGACGATGTAGTTTCGAGGAGAAGGACATGGTGGTCCATTCGATAATGGTTTCAACATTGCAGCTCTTCGATTAGTGGTTTGTCATAAGGCATAGATATGGTGCTTCTAGACAATGATTCATCTTCAACGATGGTGATCTCATGATGGGAAGCAAGGCTACCACGGCGATTGGTTTTTCTCTAAGATTCAGAAAAGATGACATTACGTCGTATTGATTTGATTGTCGGAGGGGGGGGAACAGGCTTACAACATACGATAGCCGTCAGTGATAGTCCCCAAATTGTGATAACTTCAGATGAGAGTCATATGGATAACTTAGAGATGGATTTTAATACGAAGAACATGTGTACATGAGTTATTAGTATTTAGGACTTTGGTAGACCATTGAGCGAGTGACACAAGGATAGATCAGAGTCAATATTGTTATAGACCCGATCTTCCTAAACCCTGGAGCCTGTCGACATTCTGGGCTAGGTAGGGTTATCCACTATAATCCATCAATGTAGGATGTAGTGATAGTTTGGTAGATTTCCTCAATGTTGAACCTACCGGTGAGTCAATGGATTGGGCGGTCGAAGTAATAGGTTCCATATGCTTTACGCATTGAGTGAGTGAATGTGAGGATGAATATGCTTGTTTACTTTTTTATCATCATTTATTACTTAGACATCTATCACACCATTTCTATATGATGTTCAACATAGTGTAGGATATATTGATTGTTATGAGCAAAATTCGTGGATGTAGGGGAAAGACAGGCATGATTCTCAATAGCCTTAATGTCATACACTATTATGATTTTTACAGAACTTTGATATTTTTTAATCGCTACCATTGTATTATTGTTTGATCCAAGGTTTTATGTTATCTCTTTGTAGTGACTCGTATTTTAATGATTGGATATTTAAATATTGATCATTAATCATTCAATTGACGATTGTAGAATAAGATTTTCATAAACGATCAAATCAAGACTCAATGCCAGTTCCGGTGAGTCTAGATTGTTCGTTACATGAAAAATAAGTATACGAATCATTATATTTCTAGTTTAAACCAATTGGTGTTCAAAATGATCTTGGAATACTCATAAATTATCGTCGTAGGATCATAGTGTCAGATTACGATGAAACTTATATTTTTGGAATCATAGTAGTGAGTTGTTGCGCGCAGTCAAGTTTCATAGTGATGGATATATCATTTGGTCGTGCGTAAATAAATCTTGTGTCAATTTCTGTAAGAAACAAACATTTTATAATTCGAGTTTTAAAGGCTAACTTCTGTATATAATGGTCTCGAAACAATTTCTATTTTCATCAGAAGGGCTTTTTACATTGATGACGACAGACAACACAAATCGATTGGAGTTCAGAGGTTTTGGCCTCATTTGTGATTTAAGTGAATAAAATAATATTCAAAACCGATTAGAATGCTACAGTTATCAGGATTCGAGAGCTTTTTGGTGACTATCAATGGTTGTAGTTTTTTTTCGTTTCTTCTACAACTTTCTCTTCTACCTCTGTTCTTTGTTCAAAATTTCCTTCCTCTTTCTTCTGATCTTCTCGAATTTTTCCCTCTCCATGTCTGTTTTTGTCTGTGTGGTCAACTTCAAGTTCCTCATCACTTTTTACACATCGTTCTTACCCCTCATCTGTTTTCGGTTACAACCAGTGCGTGGTGACCCTCTTTGGAATTTCATGATTTTCTGTTGTGATTTTTTCTAATTGCTTATGGTTCACTCTTTGAACGATTGACTGTATTTTGCTACCTCATAACCTCGCGATTTTGTGCTTTTACATTGCTTTGTGTTTTAATGAACATGTAGTTTGAGTCTTGGGGTCGATTGAGGTGATTGTAGGGTACCAGTTTGAGTTGGTAGTGATTTTATCTGGTTTTCTTGTTTTGTGATTTTTGTCTTGCCTATTTCTATAGTTTTTTACGATCTAGTGTTGTTTTTCAGTGTGTGGTGGCCCTGTCTGGAGTTCTTAGTAATTCTGCTACAACTTTCTCAAGTTGATTATGGTCACCACAACGAACGATAACTGTAGTGTGCTACCTCTTTTCCTCGCGAGTTGGTTCTTTACATTGCTTGGTGTATAATGTTCACCTAGTTTGATTTTTTGGGTCGTTTGTGGTGTCTATTAGTTTGCCAGTTTGAGCTTTGTGGTATGATTTCTTGACTTCATGTCAGTTGGTTTCGATTTGCCTATTATATGGCATCAAAGAGCTAGATAGAATTTGTCTTGTGTTGGTGGGAGTGTTGCGTTGTCAGTGGTGTTTGGTTTGTCAATTTCTACGGTGCTAGGTAGTTTTGCTTGTTGATTGGTCTTGGCTCTTTGTTTATACCACCCATCCTCTGGTGCTAGGTGAAGCCTACGCTCGTAATTGTCGGAGTTGGTCTTCTTTGTTGAACTCAAGGCTGGCAAACATGCATCAATCAATGTCATCATATATGGTATGCTACTTGTAATGTCAAAGCTCATATGGTATCTCGGTGATGAACATACTAGGTTTTGTTCATCATAAGTCAGAATTGGTGGAAATT
Organism: Allium sativum; assembly: GCA_030737875.1. NCBI lineage: Eukaryota > Viridiplantae > Streptophyta > Magnoliopsida > Asparagales > Amaryllidaceae > Allium > Allium sativum. The sequence continues at coordinate 481,765,252 of CM060922.1, forward strand.
GGTTGCAATCTTTTCACTGTTATTCGGCTATGTTGCTGTGTAACATGATGCGTGCACCTTCCCATGTCAGATTTCCATGATATCTTGGGTACTTGTTGTGCCCTACCATGTCATAGCTGCTTACACTGTTTATCAAGCTTTTTAGTGCACTGTCATACCCTGTACTTTAGTTTGTCCCTTTTGTATATTTGTAAGCTATGTAATTTATTATGTAAGATAGTAGTCTAGCTTATATGCTAGCTCATGTGTTGTAGTCTGTATAAGAGTCTGTAGACGGAACACTACAAACTCTGTATGTGGTGGACGGTCCACCATAAAAACCGAATATAGCTAACTATCAACTAACAGTCACCTATACAATATTGTATTTTTATTATAAGATATAATAAAAAGGTGTTTGTAGTCACCTTAAAAACCGGTCGGCTATGCCAAAAAAAAAGAATGTTGTAGTTATTACTCGACCCACTATCCTCTTTCTCCTCATTTTCGTTTACTGTTATATTCATATCATGGCTTCCACTTTCTCGTTGATCTAAAAATCAAAACTCAACATCCAAGCCTCTATAAATCATGAAAACAATCTCATTGAATTCCTATCATTGATCTACATACATATGTACCATTTTCGAAGATCTCACATGCATGTTGCCGAGGTCGAGCATTTTCCATTGAACTAGAGTTCCGATATTCTTTTAATTTGAGTGGAGTTGGGCGATACTGATTTCGCCATTGCGTCTCTCTTTCGAAATAACATCTTCAGTAAGTGCAAGATCAAAGGAGGGGAGAAACTCCTCTAGCATTCATGGAGTGGAAACGTTTTTCCAAAGAAGGTTGGGGTTTAGGATTTTGGTACTAGCAGATCGATCGCGCGAAGAGAAGGCTAACAGTGAAGTCAGATTTCAATTCCGCTGAGTATTGCATTGTATCACTATTGATAGTGCATGACCAGTGATGGGCGGTATCAGTGTATTCCATTTTGGAAGAAAGGGCGAATTGGGTAATTATGAGAATAATTAGCTAGTGGATAATTTGGTTTTAGCTAATTAATTATTCAAAATAATCATGAATCTTATATCTTATGTTACCTTTGCGTATGGGGTCGAATTTGGACGTTGTTTTCTTCCTATGGACTCGTATTGACAAGCACTACATTTAGAGCTTGTTTGAACCGATTTGGCTAAGGTGGGTGATATTATCTCTTACTGAACCGTGTTTGTTTGTTTAGAACAATTCTTACGTTTTACATTGATTGCTAATTATAAGATGTCATATTTATGATAATTGAACTTAGTATATGATTAATAAAAAAGAATAAAAAGTGATCTACGTACTTTTAATCGTGATTATCACATTTTACCTATTAGCATGCTATTACGCGATGTTTACCTATTTACGCGCTATTACGTGTTATTTTGACCACATAGTTAGATCGAGGTTATTTAGACATTTCGCTTTGATTGTTATCGATAAGTTCAATTTAATTGCTATTATGCATGTTTATATGCTAATTTAGAAATTTGTATGATTATTGGTTGCATGGTTGAATTATTTGCTTAGTTTAGCTTAAAATGTCGTTCGTAGGCCATTTAGCACTAGGAAATATCGTTCGATAGAGTTTGGGGGTATTTATGGATCAAATGCACATGTCCTTGTATATTGATTGAACGCACAAGGATGATAGACTTGAATGGGGATAAATTCTCGAAGGAGCTTTAGGGCGCATGGTTGGATTCGACGATCGAGCAACATTGGAGCTTGGCAATGGATTTGAAGAGTGAGCGACACCGGAGCTTGGTGGTCGATGTGAAGATGAAGGTTGGACTTGGCAACGAGCTAGATTTCACGTAGAATTCCAGTCATCTTCCTTGAATGTTTATATAATTGATTTTGATTAAATACATGAGTTGCGTAGTCGCACTATGGAGTGGCTGATATCGACCATTATTATTATTGGCCACTTTAGCCGATTTGACTTGGACGACGGTGCAATTTCTAGGAGTAGAGCATGATGGTTTATTCGATAATGAATTTGATAAGATGACTCTTCGATTGGTGGCTTTGGCTTGAGATGATGATGTGGTGCTTCTATGCACTAATTAGTCATTCGACAATAGTGATTCCAAGATAGGAAGCATGGATGTTACGATGGATGGTTTTTTCCGAAATGTAGAAAATATGACATTAAGCCATATTCAGGTGACCGTCAGAGAAGGAGAGATGAAAGACACAGGATGATATCCTAAGACATGCAAGATCGTCGGGGATAGTTCCCACATTGAGACAACTTCAGATGGGAGTCTTATGGATAGTCTAAAGATGGATTCTGCTACGGAAAACCCTTGAAAAGGGGTTATGTATTCGTGACTTCGGTACAAATTTGAGAGAGTGGCACAAGGATGGATTAGATTTCGTCGACGTAGAACCTGATCAACCTGGACCCCAAATCCTAGTGATATTTTGGGCTGGGTAGGGTTATCTTCCATAGTCAGTCGATGTAGGACATAGTGATGGTCTGGTGGAGTTCCTCAATGCACAACCTGTAGGTGACTTTATGGATTGGGTGGTCTAAGAACTGAATATCATATACTTACGCGCTGAGTGAGTGAATGTGAGGATGGATAATGGAAGCTATGGTTGTCTTCCATTTAGTACTTAGACATTTATCACACCTTTTTTATCCGTTGTTTAGTATAGATTAGCATATATATGTTGTTACATCCTGACTTTGCGGATGTAGGTGCCGGGCAGGTATGATTCTCCATACCTACCATGCCATATATACTATTATGGTTTTTACAACACTTTGAGATTTGTTTATCACTCACACCAGACTATTTTCTGATCCAAGGTTTTGTTTTCCTCTTATTACCTTAAGTGCTCGTTGACGGTGCTGATAAGTAGACCAAGTGGCAGATATGGGCATTACACGGAGCTATATAGGTGAATTAGTAGGAGGCAACATTCTATATATTTATACATGTATCCTTATTGTTTATTTCACTGTATGACAATGTGGAGCCTTGACTATGTTATGCATCTTTTCTAGAGATAGTTTACCAGTTTGAGTTTATTTATCACTTGTATAAACTCTATTAATATTATTATTATATGTATATATAAGCCTATGCACTTTGATTATGTGGTTTATATAGTTAATACCATATCATCTGTTTTATTTATGAGGTTGTTATTATTATATGTTATCTTATGTGATATGAGATATACGACAGGTTTTGTGATCGTGCTTGTGTTCTCTTTGGTTTAAACATGTTCTCTTCTTTCTCTTCTGTTCTATTTTCTTCTTTTCATTTCCTTTTCTCTTCTTTTCAACTATTTCTTTCTCTTGATGACAGGTTTGCATCGATCAACTGCTTGTACGACTCATTATTGAGTTATATAAGCACCGATGGTGTATTGTAGGTCATCACATTTGGTATCAGATCTTAGGTTGTCTTGTTTAACTTAAGCAGTACTAAATTTGAGAGTTAATATATACACCAAAGTTTTTATTTATATATATTTTTGTTTTTAAATGTATATATTAGAAATATATATAGTATAGGTTTTTTTGCACACGAGTGCCATTGGAATAGTTTTCGCTATTAGCGATTGATCGTCTTAACCACTATCTGAGACGATCTAATCATACGAGAAATACAACTTATTACTCCGCCTCTGGAGTTAAGGATTGAGTAGAATCGATAATTACTAGCCTCGATTACATTTTATGTTTCCAATAATGGCACGAACCATTATCAGGGATACCCTAATATCTCTAATTAGTTATGGTGCTCAAGTGCAGCGAGTCAACTATGTCGCGCCGTATGGACACTTACGTGTCTATGTGGCAGGCCATTCTTTGTAAACAAAATTGACTATTGTGGTGCAAGGACTATTTGGGTTCTCGCAAGAGTACCCTCGATGACTTGGAGTGGTGCTGAAAAAACTAGGATTTTACTCCTAAGGAAGTCCAAGGTTGAGCCTGAATTGGTCGAAATTCTTATCATTTTTTATTTACTGAAATCAATTCACTCGAGACCATTTCACTTCGAAAAGGTTTGTATCGGCTTCTAAGAAGTTAGTAAGAAGTAAGCTGATTTTGGTGATATGTTTGTGTTGGAGTGTGTGACCGAATTCGAAGTGTTATTGAAGTACGTTTGTTCTCTCTTTTGTCACTCCGAAGCCTAGTGTTTGTGTCTGGGTTAAGCGATTGACTCGGGAGAGTGATTGATTTCATTTCGAGGGAATGATAATTTGGAGGAGCCGGTCGAGAAAGCTCGCAATGTTCGAGCTTGCGCCCAGTATAGAAGTCTACTTACTTTGTCTGGACCAATTGTGGAAATATATGTATAAACCGTCGTTTCTATTTTCTTTCTTAATTATGACTTAATATTTTGTGGGTTCGATTAGATTATACATGTTTGAAATATCCTATGTTTGCTTGCCGGAAATTAATACTATGGGTGACTACAGTATCCATTGTGATTAATTTCGGACCTTGAGGTAGGGGGTTTTATGGAATAGCTAGTCTATACTTGGAAGTATATATATTATTCATCAAAACTCAATTTTCATCAAGTCATAGTTGCTTGTTTGCTAAATTGTTTGCTTGTTGTTGATCATTGAGCATAACTAGACTTAATCTTTGAGTCCAGTAGTTCACTTACTAGAAGGATATCGGTGGTAGTTAGAGGTTTTTGGTGATGATAATGGACTCGTGAAATCTCTTCAGTAGTGAGTCATCTTCGATTTAACGATAGTGAGTTGAGACTTAGATCTTCAGTAGGCGAGTCACTTAGATTGAAAGATAGGAGGCTGATACGGTTGTCTAGTATCGAGCCATCGCCTGAGCATATAACTTGAGAATGTCTGGACACATCTGATGAGATGATCAAATTGCCACCATGTTTGAGTTGAGCTCCATATCAATTTGGTTATATATGTTCTTTGATTGGGAATCCTAAGGTTTTACCTATTGTATGAAGTTGCTTGGCGTGTGCCAATTATAACATCTCATACACTGCTTTGATTTTGGTTGACTGATTGTGCCATTCGGGCTAACCAATGAGTTGACCTATTTTGTTGATTTCTCGGATCGTGTTCTGAGATATCACTTGGAAGAGTTTCACTTGTGCTACGACACCCCACGTCCGTTAATGTCACTCTTTATCAGAATGCATTAAGTTCCGTGAAGCGTTATAGGGAAACAGAATCTCACAAGACAGAAATATAAGATAGCAGCGGAAATTAAAAACTTTATTTTCCAACAGAAAACATCATGGTCTCAAAATCCAGTTACAACATTAGACTAAAATACTAGAACAAAATACATCAAATAAAAGCATCTGTCTTACGCTAAAAACCACCAGAGTACACAAATGAAAAATCATAATCCCCATAAGTAGCCATAAACAAGTAGACAAGTAGTCAAAGTGATACATCAAAGCAGATCCAAATCCAAGCAGAAACAGAAGAGAGAATCCTAATCAAGCCTGAACGTTCCCACCCTGAGAACCCGGGGGAAAAGGAAGAGAGAGAAAAGGAAACAAAACGAGTCAAACATAAAGTCTGGCGAGTCCAATGACTTTTAGCATATAAAGAAATAAAAGTAGCAAGACAGTAAATAAACTGGATGAGAGATAACTGTAGTATATAACAAGAATAAACAGGATGGACAGGATTAACCCCAACAGATTATACAAGTTTACTTAACCCCAACGGATTAAAAAGTTTCATACAGTTTTATTAACACGTTCCACTTAATCTTTGAATTAATCCTACATATTTACATTTTCATACACCCTATATTTCAGTCATATTTCACAACATAAGGTATGCCCCAAATTTCCCTCTTTTATTTTCATTCCAAAAGTTCCCCAATTTTTCCCAATTTCGTTAATATGTATGTCTCTTACGAGATTAGCCTAGACTCGAAGGTAGCCTAGGCTTATAGAATAAAAGGGAATAAGAGAGGGGGAAGAAAAGAAATAGGCATACAAAAACAGAAATAGACACATAATAACAACTGACCAGTAGAAAAGGTGTATGGAAAATTACATATGATTATAACAGATCTGTTTAGATATATATCAGTTTCTTAACAGGCATAGGTTTGGATCTGGTTTATTAACATGTCAAGGTTACTGTTAAATTTTTATATCTAAAAGTAACATGAACTCACAGAGATTGGATCTAAAAACATAGAATAATATGCTGGTATTGCAGAAGAGATTCTTGTATAAGTATAGGTTGTTGTTGAAGAAGATAGTCTAATTCAATCCAAGCCGAGGCAACATCTCCTAGACTCCATTGTTTTAGGTGTAGAAAACAAAAGAAATGTTGGCTTTTATATAAACTTTTTCCAACGAATCTCGCAAAGAAACAAGTCCTGGTTCAGGAAATGAACCTAGCCAGATCTAGGGTGGTCGACCCAGGGGTCGACCCTAGGGTCGACACACCCTTGAGTGGGTCGACCCCCTAGGCTGTGGGTCGACCCCTAACGGGTCAAAATCCTGATTTGGTCTCCCGCCCTCGAATTCGAATTGTTTTGAAATTTCTGGTTTGATTTGTTTGTATATATTTCTCTTATATGTATACAAACTTCTAACCTTAATATCTTCTCCATACGATATTTGTTTTACGCAAATTCGGAGTCCATCTGAACCATAATTCCGAGACGAACGCAATGATACAGTCCAATTTACTTAATTCCCAATATTAAATTAAGTATTCTTTAGTTTATTAATGTTATTTAAAATTACGGGGTGTTACATTCTCCCTTACTCAAAGGATTTCGTCCCCGAAATCTGCAAGTTAAGAAGAATGTTATTATCCTATCAACCACAACCATCTACTCATCCATCATCCATAAGCATCCATTATCCTTAATATTTTCTAATGCTTGTATGAGTGTATGCAATAGTGTGTGTAAATGTCCTTACACTAATGCGAAAATCAGGCGGTCGACTGATTTAGTTGACCTCCTTAATGCAATTTATGTTTGTGCCATGTGACCAAAATGTATGCAAATAATCCTAGTATAACATGTAAGCTCTATATGTGTGCATAATCATTCATCCAAATGCAACATCCATATGATGATACATCGATATAAAATTGTAATGCACACATATCCATATGCAATATGTAAGTGATTGAGTCAATCTAGTGCCTAACGTGAGTGTATGCTTCCACGAGCAACCACTGGCAAACAATTGCATCCACTTGCATCCATCAAACATAAAATGTCTCAAACACATGTTTACACCCATTGGTTTTCTACAAGGTCGAAGATTCGATCGATAGGATGCACACGAATGATATAATAAAAGCTTGGAAAAAGAAGTTAAGAACATACCCTTGAAAAGAAAAGGGTACGTAGCGTGAATCTTGTCCTCAGTCTCCCAAGTTGCATCCTCGCTGTCTTCTCCCTATTGTACTTTCATCAACTTGACCTCTCTGTTACGTAGCTTCTTAAACTCTGATCCAAGTATACGGGTAGGGACTCGCCTTACCGTTGCCTCCATTTCTACCTCTACTTCCTCAAGCATTCTCGGCTCAACTAGCTCTGCCGTATCGTGCAGACATTTCCACAGATGGGAAACGTGTAAAACATCATAGACACCTGCTAGTCTCTCTGGTATTCTCACCCTATAGACCATCTTACCTATCCTCTTTACTACGGGAAATAGCCCTACAAACCTTGGCGCCAATTTCCATATGGATCTAAAATGAACTACATTCCTCAAAGGTGATACTCTGATGAAAAACATGTCTCCTACCTTAAACTCAATATCGGTCATTCTCTTATCGGCGTAGGACTTATGTCTGTCCTAGTTGTCTTCATGCGTCTGTGGATAAGATCAATCTTCTCTGAAGTCTCTCTAATCATCTCAGGTCCAAGTAAAAGCTTATCCGTAGACTCCCACCAACAAGTCGGTGATCTGCAAGGTCGTCCATATAGTGCCTCGAAGGGTGCCATGCAAATACTAGCCTGATAACTGTTGTCGTAGGCGAACTCCACCAATGGAAGGTGCTCCTCCTAAGTCCCTCCGAAGTCTAGGATACACAGCCTCAAAAGATCTTCAAGAACTCTATTCACCCTCTCAGTCTGTCCATTGGTCTGAGGGTGATATGCGGTGCTCAAACATAACTGTGTACCTAATGTCTTTTGCAGGCTATTCTAGAACTCAGTAGTGAAGATGGAATCACGATCACTCACTATGCTAGAAGGTACTCCATGTAGGCGGACTATCTCACGAAGATAAACTGATGCCAACCATGTTGCCGTTCTCTTGCTCTTAACAGGAATAAAATGAGCGCTTGTAGTAAGTATGTCTACTATAACCTAGATATTGGCATTTCCCTTCCTTGATCTAGTCAAACCATCGATGCAATCCATAGAGATGCTCTCCACTTCCACTGTGGAACCTCCAAAAAATGAAGCAACCCGCTTGGATTTTTCCGTTCAGCTTTAACTTGCTGGAATATTAAACATCAAGCTATGAATTCCACTGCATCTTTCTTCATCCCAGTCCAAAAGAAAACCCTCTTCATATCTCTATACATCTTATCGCCCCCGGATGAATAGTCATCCTAGAATGATGGGATTCCTTAAGGACTGTCTTCAACAGACCTCCAACTCAGGGAACACAAAGCCTTCCATCTCGTCGTAGCCACCCTTTATCATCCACGGAATATATACTAAGGTGACTAGAAGTCTCCCCTCTACCGAGCCTATCCAAGATGTCTGCTATTTGTGGGTCCCCTCGCTGCGAAGATCCTATCTGACCCATAAGAGTAGGTTGCACCTCTAGAGATGCCAACAAACTAGGTGTAAGATCCGTAGATGGCCTAAAATCGAAGGTCGATATATACTCCAAACTCCGCCTCTCTACGAATAGAGGACTCAATGTCATCCTCTGCCTACTCAATGCATCCGCCGCTACATTACCATTTCTAGGGGTATAAGCAATCTCAAAATCATAGGATGCTAGGAACTTCATCCATCTCTGCTGTCTCAAATTGAGATCCTTCAGCGAGAACAGATATTTGAGCGACTTATGGTCCGTGCATAACTCGAACCTTTCTCCCAAGAGATAACGCCGCCAAGTCTTAAGTGTGAACACTATAGTCGTCAACTCCAAATCATGGGTAGGGTAGTTCTTTTCAAGAACATTCAACTGTCTACTACCATAGCATACTACCCTCTCCTCCTGCATTAAGACGGCACCGAGCATTGTACCACATGCATCAGTATACACTGTGAATACCTTGCTCCCATCATGCAATGTCAAAACTGGGGCTGTTGTCAGAGCCCTCTTTAATTGCTGAAAAGAATCCTCACAATCAATACCCCAAGCAAAGATCATATTCTTCTTCATCAGTCTAGTGAGTGGGGCTGATATCCTTGCGAAGTCCTTAATAAACTTCCTGTAATAGCCCGCTAAACCAAGAAAAAATCTCACCTTCGTCGCATTCTTTGGAACATTCCAATCTTGAACTGCAACTACTTTCGCGGGATCCACCTCTATCCCATCCTTGGAGATCACATACCCTAGAAATCTCACCTCCCTTCTCCAAAAGTGACACTTGGAGAATTTCGCCTTAAGCTGGTGTGCTCTGAGAGTTCTCAAGAACTCCCCTAAATGTAGGGCATGCTCCTCTTCACTCTTTGAGAAAATCATAATGTCATCCACAAAGACCACCACGAATTTATTCAGAAACTCCCTGAACACCCTACTCATCAGATCCACAAAATATGCGGGTGCATTCGTCAGATCAAAAGGCATGACTAACCACTCATGCCATCTGGATTCTGAAAGCGGTCTAATCTATACTGTCCTTGCCCACCCTCAACTGATGAAATCCCATGGCCAAATCTAACTGCGAGAAAACGTATGCGACAATAAGCTGGTCAAACAGATCATCAATCCTCGAGAGTGGGTGTCTATTCTTCTTAGTGAGCTTATTCAACTCTTTGTAATCCACACATAGGCAAAGCGAGCCATCCGCCTTAGTTGCAAAGACGAATGGAGCACCCCATTCTGATACGCTTCTCCTAATAAACCCCTTCTCAAGTAGCTCCCTTACTTGCTTGCTAACCTCCCTCCTTTCCCTAGGATCTATGTGGCGCATAGGCAATGCGACCGGCTTTGCATTATCCACCAAACATATCCGGAAATCAATCTCACGCCTCGGAGGTAAGCCCATAACCTCATCAAAAACATCCTGATACTCATAGACTACAGGTACAGATCGAAAATCATTGATAGAAGCATCAAGTGGTTCTAGGAAACTAAGCATGACAGACCCCTTTGGTTTACAGGAAATCTCGAGAGTCCTCCCACGGCAAGTTAAAAGTCTAACGACTCTCCTCTCACAGTCTAGAATGGCACCATACATGGCTAGCCAATCCATCTTTAGAATCAAACCGTAGCCCATAAAGTCAAGAACATATGTGTCACACTTGAACTCGATGCCCAACACAAATATCCTCAAACCCCGATATATCATAGACAGATGAGTCGTGCCTCCAATGGGGTTTGAGACAATAATGGGATCGAAAACAATATTATTACTAAGGTGTAGAGACTCAACCACAGAATCAGATATAAAAGAATGAGAAGCACCATAATAAAAAAGAGTCTTAACTGGATGATCGGAAAGGGAGTACAAACCTTCAACAAAAACTTTCTTACCTCTGTCCAGTCCGCTAGCCTCGAGAGCATGTATTTGCCCTCTAGAAGGTCCTGTCCTTTTCCCATGTCCTTGCTTCTTGCGGCATTCCTTACTATAGTGTCCAGTTTCATTAAAGATGTAACAGGCATTCTTCCTTTTTTGGAATCCTTAACCACATGACCCAAGCCCCCACAACCATGACATTTCTTCTTATTCGGAGCTTTGCCGTTCTTTCCACCTTTCTTTCGTTGTTCTTTCTTGGGCCACACTTTCTTGTTTTGCATCTCATCAGCCTTTGCCTCCTTTTTCTCATCCTTACCATCTTCGCGCATCAGTGACATATCAACCAGTCTCTCAAAAATTGCTTCCATAGGTATGTGAGATAATGCCAGTGCTTGAAGAGGCTGATTCAATCCTCTTACAAACCTTAAATCTTTCTTGTGCAGGGTATTCACCAGCTCCAGCTCAAACCTTGCAAACTGATTGTACTTATTGACATATTCTTTAACAGACACACTTCCTTACTTAAGTGCCAGAAATCTCTCCATCTGCATACTCTCTTCTGCCTGAGAAAGAAACTTCGTCTTGAATCTCTATCGGAAATCATCCCAAGTATCAACTGGACGCCCTGCTTGCGTCACTTTCCACTAGATCGAAGCCTCGTCCTTAAGCTGCAGTGCAGCCAACTGTAACTTCCTGCGATCATCAACCTCAAAAAGTACAAACAAATTCTCTGTTTCTTTTAGCCAATTCCGTGCTTCCACAAAGCTTTCAGTTCCACGGAATGAATTTTCTCCCATAGAACAGAAGTCCTTGCATAACTTAGAGAAATTTTCCACTAGTGGAGGAGGAGGAACAGTGGCTGCAGGTGGGAGAAGGGAGTCTCCTTGGCCTCTGGCAGACATCGTAGCCTCAAGATACCTACAAAACCAAGTCGGTATCTGAATGCCCTCGAGAAGATTCGGTTCACCAGACATGCTGAAAAGATAAGGAAAAGGGGTACAAATAGAGAATCGAAAGATATTTTATATGGCTTTGGGGAATATGTTTTTCAAAAACAGACTTTTCTTAGAAAATGCTTTGCTTTTGAAAATAGTTTTCAAAACTTTTACCCGATCTTGTAACCTTCAGCTCTGATACCGAATGTGACACCCCACGTCTGTTAATGTCACTCTTTATCAAAATGCATTAAGTTCCGTGAAGCGTTATAGGTAAACATAAACAAAATCTCGCAAGATAGATATATAAAATAGCAGTAGAAATTTAAAACTTTATTTTCTAACAGAAAACATCGTGGTCTCGAAATCTAGTTACAACATCAGACTGAAATACTGGAACAAAATACATCAAATAAAAACATCTATCTTGTGCTAAAAACCATCAAAGTACAGAAATGAAAAATCATAATCCCATAACTAGCCATAAACAAGTAGACAAGTAGTCAAAGCGATACATCAAAGCAGATCCAAATCCAAGCAGAAACAAAAGAGAGAATCCTAATGAAGCCTAAGCATTCCCACCCTAAGAACCTGGGGGGAAGGAAGAGAGAGAAAAGAAAACAAATGGGTCAGACATAAGTCTGGCGAGTCCAGTGACCTTTAGAATATAAAGAAATAAAAGTATCAAGACAGTAAATAAACTGGATGAGAGATAACTGTAGTATATAACGGGTATAAACAAGATGGACAAGATAAATAGAATAAAAATGATTAACCATGCTTCTCGATTATTTTCTCTACACCAATACTAGTATACCAGATTAAGTGTTTTACAATTACTTAACAGAAACAGGATGATCCCAATAGAAACATAATGGTAGATTAAGGTGTACTTCTAGTAACGGGTTACCCCGAACAAAAATAACAGGTACCTAAACAGAAATAACGGGTGTTACCCCAAGCAGAAATAATAGGTACCTGAACAGGACTAGATGTACCCTAACTACTACTCCCAAGCTATCGGCTTCCTAACACATAAATACCCTGTGTCAGCCTCACAGTAGGGTGTATTACTTCCTAAAGTGGCAACCTACAGAAGGACCCATACCTATTTACAGGTGTTATGGTGGCTTATTTTTTCAGAAAAGCCGGACCCATGCACGCACATGAGCCGTTGGAATGCGCTATCAGAACACCCCATCCCATATAAACCTCTTACAATTAGCTTAGTAAGCATGCCCTGACCCCTACTTAGTGCGAGGTCCCCGTTTAATACTAGAATGGGTTACTGACTAATATGGGTCCTACACAACAGATGACACAAGTCAAACCCTTAACTTGTGTCCCCAATCAACAAGGATTTCCAGTGGTTAAGTCATACAGCCTAACCCCCCCACAAATTCAATAGGCTAAGTTTTCACGGGTTAACAGTGTCCATACAACCTCAACAAATTAGACAAGTTTACTTAACCCCAACAGATTAAATAGGTTTCATACAGTTTCGTTAACATGTTCCACTTAATCTTTGAATTAAGCCTACAGATTTACATGTTCATACACCCCATATTTTCGTCATATTTCACAACATAAGGTATGCCCTAAATTTTCCTCTTTTATTTTCATTCCAAATGTTCCCCAATTTTTCCCGATTTTGTTCATGCGTATGTCTTTTACGAGATTGGCCCAGACTCGAAGATAGCCTGGGCTTAAAAAATAAAAGGGAATAAGAGAGGTAGAAGAACAAAAATAGGCATATAAAAAGACAAATAGACACATAGTAACAATTGAACAACATAATACGTATATGGAAAATTACATGTGATTATAGCAGATCTGTTTAGATATAAATCAGTTTCTTAACAGGCATAGGTTCAGATCCGGTTTATTAACATGTCAAGGTTACTGTTAAATTATTATATCTAAAAGTAACATGAACTCACAGAGATTGGATCTAAAGAACAGAGAATAATATGCTGATATTGCAGAAGAGATTCTTGTATATGTATAGGCTGTTGTTGTAGAAGATAGTCTAATTCAATCCAAGTTGAGGCAGCATCTCCTTGTCTCCATTGTTTTAGGTGTAAAAACAATAGAAATGTTGGCCTTTATATAGACTTTTTCCAACAAATCTCCCAAAGAAACAAGTCCAGGTTCAGGAAATGAACCTGACCAGATCTAGGATGGGCTGACACACCCTTGAGTGGGTCGACCCCCTAGGGTGTGGGTCAAACCCCTACGGGTCAAAATCCCGTGTTGGTCTCCCTCCCTCAAATTCTAATTGTTTTGAAATTTCTAGTTTGATTTGTTTATATATATTTCTCTTATATATATATATACAAACTTCTAACCTTAATATCTTCTTCATACGATGTCCGTTTTACGCAAACTCGGAGTCTATCTGAACCAGAATTCCAAAATGAACGCAATGGTATAATCTGATTTACTTAATTCCCAATATTAAATTAAGTGTTATTTAAAATTATGAGGTGTTACACGTGCTGCCCGATTTTGTTTCTGTTTTCTATTGGCAGAAGAAAAGAACAAGTCAAGAGTCGATGGTGTTTTAGGTGTTGAGAAAATACCATCTATTGGAGTTCCACTTTTCGTTGAGAGAGCTAAAGTGCTTGGGCCACGCTATCTCAAGTGGGATGCTTATATAAGTCATGTGAGAGTTTTGATGGTTTGGAAGTTAGAGTTGATCCATGGATGTGTCGGCCTCTCAATTCAAGCAGGAATGAGAGGACAATAGTATACACTTGGTTATGTGGATAGTTTAAGTATGGTTTATTTACAAATGGAAGGCTATCGTATTTTAGTTGATAACAAAAACCGCACGAGGAGTATTCGACTCCTGATTCGGATTCGATGGCGATAAAGTTCTCTTTTGAGGATTGGAGGTGCTATTTATTAGCGAAGGATATAGAGATGTTTAGTGGTGTCGTATCACTAGAGTCTTCTCCATGAGAAATTTTGACCATTGTTAATAGTAACGGTAGGAATCTCTAGCCATCCACGACTTTGTGTTCCCATATGTACGTATGGGGTAAATGGTTGTTTGAGTCGAGTGGAGATGTACCAATTCAGAAGCAATATTCCTTTAGTGAAAGTCGGTTGATTTAATTACTGGTTACCACTCCATAGCTCGAGGCGAGACATAATGCACCCAATAGAGGTGGTTGGTTCCATATGGAAGAGGTGTTGTTCTTGACATCATTGGGAGATGTTAGTTGTGCATTTATTTCATGATGAATGTGATGTCAACTATTTATAGTTGAATGGGAAGAACCGAATAATTCTTCGTAACTATTCGTGATTCACAAATGGATGCAGAAAAATTATCGATGGTTTTCATCGATAGGTTGCTATAGAAATTAAGACTAATATGAAAGTGCTCGAGTCATACTCGATTCATTGATGAGAGATGCTAGATTAATATCATTTAGTTTTTGGAGTGGCAACGAAGATGTCAACTCATATACGAATTGAATTAAATATTTGATGTATCTTTTTAGCTAGACTAGTATCCTGCATGCTAGGACATGTATGAATGTTATTTTCTGTAATTGCTATTTTTTTTACTTATGCATGCTTGACTAACGATGTTTGCATGTCTATATATATGTATAGAATTGTTAGGCAAGCAGTATAATTGTATTGTTGTATCATTTATTTATACGAAATAAAATTCCATACATAACTTGATATGCTTTTATTAGATAACTTGTGTTTATTTAACATGTTCGTTTCACTTGTTGCTATTTCTATTGTTGTGTCTAATCCTCTTTGTTGAGTACATATCTGGATACGATGGAGCAAATTTGATTTGCTTGGATGCCAATTTGCTTTTGTTTGCATCTAAATAATAAATTGAGGTATGTAGTAGATGTAGAATTGTGGTTTTTCCATTTGGTACATTTTGGTGATTTTATGCCCCATGTATGGGTAGCCACTTTTGGGTTTTTGTTTTCTTTTGTTGGGATGGGCCTTATACGACGAGTTGTGCTTTTTATGAATTGATCCATATAAAGGAGGTGTTGTCGAAATTTCCCGTGAATTTTATTTAATTTGGAAAGAAATTCAATATGCATTATAAAATTGAATTTTCTTCCAATTAGTAAGTTGTCACTTTTGTTTTCAATCATATATTTGTGTTAAAAATAAGTGTATGACTTACATGTTTGGCTAAGCTATATCAATCCCGGATTTGATTGTGGTTGTACATAGGAATGGGAATATTAACACTATGTCGAATTTCGAGTCTATTTCCTTTGTTATGACCGCTTCATTAGTTGTTGTTGAGAGCGTTAAGTGATAGTTTATCCTGCGTCGTTACTTATTCGAGAGTGTTGAGTTGTGTTGCTTAGTTCTTGAGGATTTCACGGATGAAATCGTTTGGGGAGGAACGAATGTAATGACCCGATTTTAACAATTGGATATTTAAATATTGATTTTTGATCATTCATTTGATGGTTCCAAAATGGGATTTTTCAAAAACGATCGAATCAGGACTTAGAACTAATTTCTTTGAGTTCGAATTGTTTGTTATGTGAAAAATAAGAATATGGATCACTATATTTCGAGTTTGGACCAATTGGTGGTCAAAACGATCTTGAATAGACGTAAATTGTCGTTCTGGGAGCATAGTATCAGATTACGGTGAAACTTATATTTTTAGAATCATAGTAGTGAGTTGTTGTGCACCTTCAAATTTCGTAGAGATCGGATGTATAGTTTGGTCGTGCGTTAATAAAATAAAACATATGACAATATCTATAAGAAACCGACACTATATAATTCGAGTTTTAAAGGCTAAGTTATGTAATCGAATTTGGTCTCGAAACAAGTTCCATTGTCATCAGAAGGTCTCTTTACATAGATGACGACATGCGGCACATGTCGATTGGAGTTGGCAAGTTTTGGGCCTTATTTGTGAATTAAATGAATAAAATAAAATTCAAACCCAATCAGAATGCTACAATGATTGCCCAACCTACTATCCTCTCTCTCTTTATTTTCATTTACTATTACACTTATATCATGGCCGTTACTTACTCGCTAATCTAAAAACCAAAATATCAACATCCAAGCTTCTATAAATCATGAAACCATTCTCATTGAATTCTTATCATTGATCCCCATACTATGTTCCATTTTCGAAGAGCGCACATGCATTTTGCGAGGTCGAGCGTTTGCCGTTGAACTAGGGTTCCGGCATTCTTTTGATCTGAGTGGAGTTGCGCGATATGGATTTCACCACTTCATCTTCTTTTGGAAATAACATCTCCGACAAAAAAATCGGCAAGCTCGGTTTAGCACTGGAAAACGCGGTAATAAAGGGGGAGAGCAGCTCCTATAGCATCCATGGAGGGGACATGGTTTGCTAGAGAGGTTTAGGGTTTAAGAGTTTGGAACCAGCATATCGAGTGCGCGAAGAGACGGCCAACAACAAAGTCGGATTTCAACTCCGCTGAGTATTGCTCCGTATCACTACCACTAGTGCACGACCTATGATGGTTTAGGTATTTGAGTATTGTACTTAGGAAGAAAGGCCTAATTGGGTAATTACAAGAATAATTAATTAGTGGATAATTAGGTTTTAGCTAATTAATTATTAGAAATAACCATGAAACTTATACCTTATGTAGCTTTTGTGTATGAGGTCGGATTTGGATATCGTTTTTTTCAAATAGACTCGTATTGATGAGCTCTACACTTTAGTTCTTTTTTTGGGCCGATTTGGCTAAAGTGAGTTGTATTGTCTTTAACTAAACTGTGTTTGTTCATATAATATAGTTTTGATGTTTTAAATTGGTTTCTAATTATATATGTAATATTTAGGATAATTGGACCTAGTAAGTAATTAATAAAAAGAATAATAAGTGTTTTAAGTATTTTTACTCATGACTATGAATTTTACCTATTTGCGTGCTAATATGCGTTGCCTACTCATTTATGAGCTATTACGCGCTATTTTGACCACACAGTTAGATCTAGGTTATTCGGACACTTATTTTACTTTGATTGCTATAGAAAGGTTTTATCTGATTTATTGTTTTTATTATGGATGTTTGTATGCTATTTTAGGAATTTTTTTGACTATCGGTTGTATAGTTGAATTGTTTACTCAGTTTAGCTTAAAATGCCGTCCGTAGGCGATATAGTACCAGGAAATCTCGCTAGTTAGATTTTGGGGTGCTTATCGATCAGATGCACGTATTGGTATTTATCAATTGAATGCACAAGGATGATAAACTCAAACGGATGTGATAAATTCTCGTAGGATCTTTAGAGCGCATGGTCAGATTCGACGATGGAGTAACACTAGAGCTTGGTGACGGATTTGAAGATGGAGCAACACTCGAGCTTGTGGCTGAGATAAAGATGGAGGATGGATTTGGCGACGAGCTAGATTTCACAACGAATGTTGAATGTTTTCCTATGATGTGTATTTAGCCAATTTTGGTTAAATTCGTGATCCAGTTAGTTGCTATCTATTACTATGGTGTGGTCGATATCAGCTTCTATTTCTATTAGCTACTTTGGCCAATTTGACATAGGCGATGGTGCGATTTCGAGGAGCAGGGCATGATGGTTCATTTGATAGTGATTTCGAAAAGATGAATCTTTGATTGGTGGATTTGGCTTGAAAGGAGGATCTGGTGCTTCTATGCAATGACTCATCATTCGATGGCGGTGATTCCAAGATGGGAAGCAAGGCTGCTGTAATGGATATTTTTCTTTAAAATGCAAAAAAGATGATAAGTCGTATTGAGGTGACTGTTGAAGAAACAGAGATGGGAGACAGAGGATGGTATCCTACGACATACGATGACCATTGGGGATTGTTCCCACGTTGAGATGACTTCGGATGGGAGTCCTATGGACAGTCTGAAGATGGATTCTGCTACGGAGAACATGCGCAAATGGGTTATTGGTATTCGTGACTCCGGTACACTTTTGAGGGAGGGGTATAAGGATGGATTAGAGTTCGTCTAAAGCTTGTCGATTTTTTGGACTGAGTAGGGTTGTCTATTGTAGTCTGTCGATGTAGGATGTAGTGATAGTCTGGTGAAGTTCGTCGATGCAAAATCTATGGATGCTTATATGGATTGGGTGGTCGAAGTACTAAATATCATATACTTTACACATTGAGTGAGTGGATGTGAGGATGGGTGTTATGTTTGTTCACTTATTTATCACCATTTAGTACTTAGACATCTATCACACCCTCTTATATGTTGTTCATTATATAGTAACATATATCTGTTGTTATGTGCTAACTCTATATAAGCATCAGTGGTGTATAGCGGGTCATCACACTCTTATTACCCTGGGTGCTCATCATTGATGCCGATGTGTAGACCAGGTAATAGGTATGAGTATAATTTGAAGTTGCACCAGTGGACTAGCAGGAGATGACATCTTTCGTATTTATACTTGTATTATCTTTGTTTATTCTATTGTGTGACATCTTGGGGCATTGAAAGTGTTATTTAATATTTTTAGAGACATATCATCAGTTTGAGTTTATTTATCACTTGTATAAACTCGGTTAGTGTTCATTATAACTGTATAAGCTTATGTACTATTATTATGTAGTTTATATGGTTATAAATATCTCGTCTGTTTTATGTTTGTGATTGATACTATTATAAATTATCTGATGCGCTATGAGATTTATAACAGGTTCTATGTTTGTATTTTATATTTTCTTCCTTCTCTTCTCTTCTTATTCTCCTTTTTGTTCCCTTTTCTCTTCTTCTAGACTATCGATTGCTAATGACAGCCATTTTACATCGATCATGTGTTTGTACGGTGTGTTATTGGGTTTATATAAGCACCAGCAGTGTACGACGATCGTCACATTTGGTATTAGAGCCAAGTTGCATTGTTTATCTCAACCCATATCGAAATCGAGAGTCAATATATACAAGAGACGCTACACCAAAATTGCAAATTTGGCACATTAGGATGCGGAGAATTGATACGGGCTTCAGATTAATTTATTTAATACAGGTTTGAGCCGTATCAAAATGTCATCCTTTTTTCCCCCTATTTTTTCGTACTCAGTCTCACAGCCGAATTCTTTTTTATCAATAACCAATGTCGACCGAAATAAAACAATTGGGTTTTGCCCTTTTTATCAATACCCAAACCAGCGACGCTGATGAACTTCGCGATTTGGAGCCCGAATATCTCGATCGATAAAACACAGTAAGATATCTGATTTGTTTAAGTGTTTGAACTATTTTTCTTTGTATTGGGTTGATGTTGCTGATGAGGAATAGGGTGTATTTATAGGGTTTTCATGCCCTAAATTTCTGAATTCAAATTAAGACCTGCTCTGTTTGATTTTGTAAATTCGTGGAGACTTTTGAATTGATTTTTCTGGCCCTTGAAAAAGTATTGAGCATTTCAGGAAAAAAATTGAACGCGTATTGATTTGTTTCCAAAAAAAATTCCTTTGAAATTCTAGATAAGAACTTTTTCGAAACAAAAATGAATCTGATCGAGTTTTGTGTATCTCTGTGAACTTGTGAATTGATTCCCGAAACATAACTGACAGTAGATGCACATTGGTTGTTATTTTTCTATCAAATTGCCATGCACTGTCTTAAACTATAAATGATATGTTTAATGTTTTTATTAGTGCTCACCGCTTTCATTGAATAGTCCAGGAAAGGAACTGGCTAGACTACGTAAAGGTATCAATTTAAACGTTTTGATCTGTTTTCTGTTTTTACTTGCAATACAATTTTGATTGCACAAAGCCTCTCATGCTTACAATTAATTGCAGCAAACCCCCTTTAAGAATTTAGTACCATAGAAAAAGATCTTAAAACCATCTGATTTTGAATTTTTTGGTCAGACGTGCCAATTTTAATGCATGACAAAAAGCATAATCAAGGAATTTGGAATGCTTAGATAAGTTCAAATTACTACGTTTATTCCAATTCAATTTTGGTAAAGCCGATTCTCAATATCATATCATAGTAATTTTCCCCAAGTTAACCATATTATGATGCATTTGTGCTTGTGCACACAATTTGACATATCCCAGGTATACTAGGAGCGTAATTCAATAGGGAACAACAAATGCTTATCAAGTTATTGTTGATGTCCAACCTACCACGCGTTTTTCAGATTTGAGGCACTAAACAATGACCCAAACCATCTACTGCACGCTTCTTGTCTTTTTCTACTATTTTATTCATTTGATTACTTCCAAACTTGATCATATTGGATTCGGAATTGCTTAGCATTTAATTTTCATGTTATTTTACTTAGTATGACTTCATGAGGTCAGTCGGAAAATTTATAACAATACTTCTGCATAATTATGAAATTTCAATTATTCAATGACATAAATGAATATATTAGTGTTGTAGCAATAATGGATCTGTCTTATTCATAATGAATTTTTAACAGTGCATTATTATATTTGAATTTATCAAATAGCTTTTCAACATGTTTTCCTACGTATACAGCAATGAGTTTTTCTTTAAGCTTTTTCTATACACGTTCTGATTTTCAAACTTCTTACTGTTCATGTTTTGCGGTAATGATTTTAAATTAAATGCAGTATGGTGCATCAAATTTCTTTATGTAAGTTTTTGTTTTGCACATAAAGTAATTTTCATCACGTTATGGTATTAACTTATCATGTTAGTACCTGATTTTGTATTAATAGGATAATAGCATTCAAGATAGTTAATAATTGAAATAAACATTGATAAAGGTTTTCATCTTAATTATATTATTGTATTTCATTTTCTTACTAGAATATTTCTTAATACAAACAATGCATGTTTACTAATACTTATACCGATCAACCTGATTAGGTTGTGTTCTTTGTCCAGTGTGTTAGTATCAATATTACTATTTTACTTAATTTAGATATTATTTACTATGAAATCTAACTATCTGGAGGTGCGCATGCCTGCGACTTTAGTCAAGGTATATGTTCACTTATTAAGATATTCAATATGAAGGGAATAACAACAAGACATTTTTAGCAAGATATGCTAGCATGAAGGCATACCTTAGAATTAAATAAAGTAGAAGTGATGATCTTCAATCGTTTGAATTTGTTTAGAAGTACTTATTGAGGGAACCCTTTCCTTGTAAGGTCTACAAGCTTGAAACCAGGGGAGAGAATATGATAAATCATTGAAATAAAATTCTCGATGACTATTGAGGTGATTAGATTCGACGATCATAATTTGAAGCCTGTCATATACAATGACTGTAGTACTCATTAGGTGCTTTAATTTTCAGTCAATGTAGCGTGTTTATACCTCAGAGATTTCAACACACTTTCATTGTATTCGCGCATTACGATTTGATGGTAAGCCAGACTATGCTAATTATGAGAGCGTTTCCAGGATTTTTTTTATTCAGGGAGGTTGATGAAAAGTCTTATGCACTATATATTTCATTATGTTTGGAGATTTTCGTATCATGAACTTCGATATTATACTAACTATAGTATTAGTATATGATACATGCTCTCAAATACACTGACTATTTTATATTCAGTTTCAATATCTAATTTAATGGATGTACAGTTGCTTTGTATTCAAGGTAGGTGATCAAGGTAGGTGATCGCTACATTTATTTGGTCAAGTTAGGTGCTAGAATAATGGGAAATATGCGCCATAAATTTCACTCAAGACATATGAGGTACAATACTCTTCTTTCTGTTTCATATTACGCAAGTATTTATGTTGTTCAATGTTAACTATAGTTGCCCCATCTCACTCAGCTGTTGCAAATATTTTTGCTCTTACCATATAACTTATTAATCCATAATTTATTTTGTTGAATGTGTTGATGAGTTAAATGTTAATTTATACAATTATACTCAAATACTTATGCCTTTATTTATTGAGCTTGGTCGCAAAAAACTTACATTATTCCTTCACTAATCACTATTGCTGCAAAAGTAATATTAACACTTGGTTATTTATTTACAGTTTTAATATCAACCATTAGCCTTTTTCAATTATTGTGCAAATATTTATAGTTTACTACAGAAGGAAAATTTTGAATCCCCACAACGTTGTCCAATACATTTGTCTGGTGAAAACTTAAGTTGAGTTGTTATTACCAGGATGTTGACGAAGTCATAGCCAATTCAGTGATATCCATGATTAAAGTAATGACAAAAGCCGCACAGAAGTTTACTAAGTTTTCAGTGCAGTGGTCAAAATTCCCTACTTTACAACGTATAAATACCACGTTGATGTCCCCTCCTCCTTTCCAATTCATAATTCAGTGTTGTAGCCTCTTTTAGTTTGTATTAGACCAATAATGATGAAATATCACTACTTTTTTTTGTTTTCCTTCAATGCCACTGTTTTCCTTACACTCAGACATTAATCTCTGGTATAGCAGTGCAATTCATAAACTGTTCAAAAATTAAGTGTGCAGTAGTACTAATTATTACTGTTTCTATTTGATATGTTTTGCAATCCATTTTACTGATGCAAAAAAATTAATTTCAAGTTTCTTTTATTTCCAGTCTACTATCCAATATTTACACTTGGATTTGATGGATCAGTTTATCAGGAACCATTAAGAAGCTAATTATGGTAGCAACGCGAATCAAACACCACCACAGATGATTGACCGAGTTATACAGGGATAGTGTATAATTGCAATTCCTGTTAAATTGATGTATTGACTATTGAACCAAACTTTTCCACAATATGATTATGAGACACCATAATTAACCCAAGTGCAAATAAAAGATTGATAAAGCTAATGATGCACAATATGAGCAGTTATGTAGTTTATTACTTAACTCCTTCAAAAGAATATCCATATATTTGTTAAGATTAGTATTGTAACACTCTTCATACGACAAACAGTGATTTCCTCATAACCATTAGAAGCAACAAGAGGATGCGTACTCATGGTTGACGAACGGTGATTTCCTCATCTCTAATGTAATAAATTTTGTTTAGGTTTTTTGGTTGTACGTTTCATTAATTTATATCATTTAAATTGTAAATTGTATTATATATAAGCAAATTGTATTCTACATGAGCAAAACAATTAATATTGTATGAATTTGCAGTCTACCATACTTCCTTCTTTGCTGTAATGAATTTGTTGTAATGAAGCAGCTAATTGTATTTTTTATTTTTTATTTTAAATTTGATATGACCATTAGCCGTATCAAATTTAGAATTTGATACGGCTAATGGCCATATTTTAATTTAATTTTGATACGACCATTAGCCGTATCAAATTCTCAATATGATACGGCTAATGGTCATATCAAATTGACAAAGATGCCTTTTTGATACAGCCCAGAGCACTGCCAAATCGAATTAGATACGACGATGATCACTGCCTAATTGGCATTTCTGGTGTAGTGAGAATATGCATTTGTATATATTTTGGTTTTCAAATCTATATATTAGTAATATGTATAGTATAGGTTGTTGAGCACACGGGTACCATTATAATAGTTTTTCCTATTAGCGACTGATCGTCCTAACCACTTATCTGAGACAATCTAGCGAACAAGAAATACTAATAATTACTCTATCTCTAGAGTTGAGAAACGGAAAGAATCGAGGGCTACTATCCTAGTTTATGTTTCCAACAATGGTGCGCATAATTATTTGGGATGCTCTAATATCTCTTATTGGTTATGGCGCTCAAGTGCAGCGAGTTGACTATGCTACATTGTGTGGGCACTTACATGTCTATATGGAAAACCGTTCCTTGAAACAAAGTCGATTATTATTGTGCGAGTGTTGTTTGGGTTCTCGTAAGGATTTCTTTGATGGATTTGAGTTGGATGTTGAATAAAGTAGGATTTTAGTCCTAAGGGACTCCAGTGTTGATCCCGAAGAGGTAACGAGTCTTTATTGCTTTAGGTTAGTAAAATCAACTCGCTCAAGACCAGTTCATGGTCCATTTCATAGAAATTTGTATTGACTTCGTAGATGTTAGTGAAGGGTTCTCCACTTTAGGCGACATGTCGTGTTAGAGTGTGTAACCAAATTCTATGGGCTATCGAAGTACGGTTTATTTTCCTTGTTGTCACTCCATACAAGGATGCATGGAATTTGTGGCTGGTTTGAGCGATCAACTTGGAATGGTGTTTGATTCCATTCTGAGAGAATGGCGGTTTGGAGGAATTGATCAAGGAAGCTCACGATGTTCGAAATTGTACCCTAAGGACACATCCTGGAGACATATGTGTTGATCATCGTTCCCGTTTCGTCGAGTTCTCCCTCGATGAGAAAGAAGGGAAACGAAATCACCATCGATATGTGTTTTCCACCAGTGGAGCTTCTATACGTATTTTATTTTGACGTCGAGATTCCATCGTTTCATTTAATCTTGTGGTTTGATGGATGGAACAGGATTAAGACTCTTGATAATAGAAGTATCATTCTTAATTGTAACTTACCATGTTGAGGGTTTAGTTATATTAAATACATATGTAACATCCCGTGTTTGGTCCCTAGAGATTAATAACGTGGATGGCTGCAACTTTCATAATGCTTAACTTGATTGTCTATACTTTGCAGTATACAAGGTTCGTCGAAACTTAAATCTCTCGACGTATATGGTTGCTTGTTTGTTAATTTTTTTGCTTATTGATTGTTGATCTTAATTGGACTTAATATTTGAGTCTAGTATTTCACTTATTGGGAGGATACATAGTATCAATTATAGTGAGAGGCTAGTAATGACGATAGTGGGATAGGAATTTTTTCTCTTCAGTAATGACTAATGAGTCATCCTAAATTTAGCGATAGTGGGCTGGGACTTTGACCTTCAGTATCCAGGTCACTTATGATTGGACAAAAGCAGGATAAGACACTAAGTTCTCGAGTAGCGAGTCGTCACCTGACCTTGTAGCTTAATTTTATCTAGGCACATTCAATGAGATAACCAAGTTGATAGTTTTCTCTGATTAAATACTGCAATATATAGGTCGAAAAATTTCAGGTTAACAAAGAGTATCATGGCATTATATAGATGGTAAGAGATCACCAGATATTTCGAATAAAAAGGGAAATGATGTAGCCATAAAGTTTTAGGATAATGGTCTACCTTATGAACTTGTTCAGATGGCAGGGTTACACTGAACGTCTTTGAGCACTACAACAAAACAACCTTTTACAACGGGCAATGTCCATTGTAATATTGGTTTCGCAATGGGCATGCGCCTGTTGTATTAGGCCACATTGTAATAGGACCGCATTTTACAATGGGTGGCAAAACATTGTCAAATGCCACTGTATACACCTTTTTACAATGGTCATTAGCCATTTTAATATACTCTAACAATAATTAATGTCAGTTGTAAAACGTTGAAACTTGCAAGAGGTTCAGACCGTTACAATATAAAAGTATTTGCGAAAATAAAAATATTTAACTTAGAATTTCTAATTTTGAATAGATATTTTATTCAAACAAAAAATTTATTACATTTTTAAATAGTACACACTTCTGGTTCTCTTTGTTATACAATCACTACACAAAATACTCATTTGTACAAATATTACCTCACTACATACACTCAGTTACACTCACACTCAATGTCTTCATCTTCGGTTATTGATCCAAAATTTGTCTAGACATCCGTTATACCTAAAAGAATAGAATAATACAGTAAACTGAAAAAGAAACAATTTAATTTGCAAATGTAAAGTTAATTTAATTTTTTTATTTGTCTTAGTTATTTGGGTTGTTGTAACGACCAGGAATTTCGCTCGATCCGAATCGATCGCTAAACCGACCAAGACCGTTCGAAACCCCTGATTGTTTTGAGAACACGACAAATTGGAACGCAAACAGAAGAACATTTCATTGCTTATTACAACAATTCCATCAGAATACAAGAATATTACAGAGTATGAATAAATATTACACAGAAAATATCAGAGATTTAAATTACATTACATAGCAGCGGAAAATAATACAATACACAACTAGAAGTAATACACGGATACAGAGCTTTTCGAGTATCGTTCCAGCTGTAAATCAGGATCCTGTGAATATAAATCTGCAAAACCAAAACTACTAGCTGCCCGTGTCAAAATAAGGGCACCCAGAGTTTAGGTTAAAACAATAAACTCCAGGTCAGTCATGTGACTGGTGTGAGAACTAAAACAGTTATTTAAAGCTTTACTTTAAATCAGATATATCAAGGGACCACGCCGTATAACACGGAATGGGTTTCCTCCCAAGAATACCAGTGCATATAACAAAACAGTGCAATGCTTTTTGGAAAAATGAAGCTATTATAAGACCCAGGTGCCATCACACAATGCAACACAAGCCGGAGGATAGGGTTTTCCCTTATAATAGCCAAACATGCTTGGTACGTTAAAAATAAATCATTTGATACTATTATAAGTGTATAGTATCAAAACAATTTCAATCATAAATATCAATCATAGACGGCATGGGTACCATATATCATGTCGCCATACTAGGCTCTACAATCAAAACCGCAAATATCATGTATTGGAAGTTGGGTTTCCATCTGTGAACCGAGGCAAAGGATCATCCTCTACCGATTCGAGACTGTCTAGTCCGAGCCTCAGGACCCAGACAAAGGTGAGCCCTTGGATCGTCAGGGCCGGTCCACCGATGTGGATTAAAATGCCTGAACACTGCGTTTCCCGGCCCTTTGGGGCGTAAATGAGTCAAATGACTCCATCGGCTCCACACAGTCACTGATATATCCGAGGCGCCTCGCAACAGCAACAACTACACAGGTGAAAATAATATAAATGTCAGGGCTGGTAGGTCACTGACACCACCCTAGCTAGAAGAAAACGCATGTCCTCCCTGAGGTCCTCTCCCGTTTTTGGTTCACAACCGGGGTGTGAGGCTCGCGAATCAACGTTACACAAAGTTATGCCACACAGGCGGTGCTTTGATCATCAACCACAAGACTTTGCTTTTCAACAGAAGCCTTGATCAATTGCCACTTAGGCATGCCACACAGGCAATTCACTCCATGCGATTGATATCCATCAATATATAACCCCGACTCGTACGTCTCAGAGAAGGGCGTTAAGCAAGAGAATAAATTCTCTGCCACCAAACAGATATATATTTAATAGAGATCAATCACACAAAATAAAATCCAATGTCAGACACACGGTCCATTTACAAGTTCGCTCTGGGTCTGAACGAAACCGGAGGCACCTTGTACCTCGCATATCCATCGATCTCCAAGTACGTCTGGACGATCACCAACTGATTCCCTCCTCTTGGGTGTACAGCCCAATCAAGATCATCAGTAATCACCCAAACGATGTGAAGACCTCCGGTCTTCAACCACCGTCTTCATCCTCGACACCACGTCGAATCAGTTATTCAAAATGGGATAAACCGGTATTTCTGAATAACTCGCGTATATAATAATTAAGTGTTACACAAACACAACATACGCCTCATTCCAATTCAGAATATTCTTTTATTCCAATATTCTTATACTTTGGGAAAGATTCCCATTAATTTTATCAAAGATAAATTCTTTAAATTTATTCTTTAATCTCCTTTTGAATATCAATTCAAATTAGTCGGGATTAGCGAACCACACCGAAGTAATCATTTATTTTATTTCCCAATCCCAACCTATTCATCCCATGAAGTAAAACTGGTCATACTTCATATCTAACACCACGGTGTTATCGGTAAATTCAATTACCATTTCACGCTCAAATCTAGTTAAAGATTTAACTATCGCCTGGAGCAAAACTGGTGATACTCCATTCCCGATCATTTCAATCTAATTAAAGATTCATTAAAACTCCACTTAGTCTTAAACTTCCCAAAAATCAATATCCTGTCTTTAACTGGGTTAAAGGACCAATGTCATCTAAAACACGGTTCACGATAAACCCAAAATCACATTCCATTAATTATCGGGTTAAAGAACAAGTGTTATTTAAAACAACGTTCACGATAAACCCAAAAATCAATTCCAATTCAATTCCAATTAAATACCATTTAATTGGTACACTTCATTAAATCTAAATAAAAAGATTTAATCTTTTTCTCAACTGGGTTTAAGGACAGTGTTAATGAAGACACCATTCACGACAAACCCAAATCACATTTGATATTAAATACAAGGCTCTGAAGAGAAAATATATCGGCTTATATTCAATATCAAATTCTACGACCAACAAATATCGTATTAGAAATAACGATATAAATATATCTTTCAAATTCCCATAACAATATCTGTTTCATCATGAAATACAACATCGAAATATTCCAAAGACAATTCCGATTCAAATCCATTCCAATTCAATTATTGGAAATTCTGGTTACTTTTAAAACCATTTCAAATCCACTTTATTTATTTTAAAAATAAATAGAATTATAGTTCTAGTTCAAAACTAGTTCATTTCGATAAAAATCTATTCTTATCTTTTCAAATATGGAGTTTTTCATCCCAATTCTTCACAAATCATTTCTTATGATTTTACACAAATTATTACTATTTTTAATAATTTTATCAAGGCCCGTACAGTTGATTTCCATCAACGGCCATCAAACTGCACTTACAGCGACCTTTTCCAAATTTGATTTGGACATAATTCCAAATCCAACCGTTAGATTTCAAATTTCTAATATTCGTTAGAAAGCTCTTTTCGATACGAACCCAATGGTTCCGGTTTTAGGAGAATCCGACGGTCGGATCTCCCGCAATATCCATTCGAAGTCAATGGTCGAAATTCGCGAACTGCCGCGGCACGGCGCGTTCTATTCAGGCCATTATATTATATATATAATATATATTTCGTCGATTCCTTTTAAAACGTATTTTATAAATCGTTTTAAATTCGTTTTCAAAACGATTTCAACTTCATATTCAATTTCTAATCAAAATTGAATATTCCACATCATCGATATACAAATGATAATATTTTCAAAACGTTAAATTTTGAAATCACTTTCTTTTCTCTATTCATTATAAAAATGAATAAAATCGATATAAATATCATTCACGTCAAAATGGCGTCAATCTAATCAACACGGCTTTTATTCAACACATGAAATTATTTTATTTCAACACATGAAATTATTTTCTATTCAACACATGAATTTATGTTATTTCAACACATGAAATTATTTTCTATTCAACACATGAATTTATTTTCAATTCAACACATGAATTTATTTTCAATTCAACACATGAATTTATTTTCAATTCAACACATGAAATTATTTTCAATTCAACACATGAATTTATTTTCTAAATTGGAATGAGGCCCAATCAATTACCATATAATGTTAATTATATGGATTTTCTACAACATATGTATATAATAGCAACGGTAAATAATCAACCATCATCCAGAGTGCACCACACAACTGCACAAGCATTAAATATAAATAATTAACACTTACACAGTCTGTCAATCTATCGACTGACATACAACTAAACAATCGGGATTAGTGTACGTCAAATCTCATCCCAATACCCGTGTGGGGTTTCAAATCAACAAACACAGATTTTATTTGTGCAGTTGGGCGATATGTAAAATTTATCGTCCCAATCAATATCAGTCAAATCGGTGTACATAAACATATCGTTCGATTCGTAAATGAATATTTATTTTACTTCAACACATGTATATATATTTTACTTCAACACATGAATATATAATTTATTTCATATACACGTTAAAAAATCATATTTTTAACTATAAAATATTTTCCATGATAAAATATTTTATTTCATTCCACATCACACAATCAAATTTCACAACACAGCAATCAAACAAACAAGTCATCCATGGTCTGTGGACGACGAGTGTCGGGTGCTGCTAAGCACCGTCTGCATCCTAGTATATAATTCAAACTAGAAATAAATTAAAGGTGAGGAGTTCTCACCCTGGGGTTCCACTCCGTCATTCTCTATTTCTGAACGGTTTGGATTCGTATTCGTTCCTAGTCAGTTCCATCACAGTCTATTTCAAACGATTTTTATATTAAAAATCATATTTTTATTTCAACGCTACATATATAAAAATCGTATTTTACTATCTCTATAATATAAAAATCATATTTTTATTCTTTCTATAATATAAAAATCATATTTTTATTATTACTATAATATAAAAATCATATTTTTATACAATCAAAAATTGAATTTTTATTTAACTAAAGATCGTATCTTTATTCTTACCATCCACATATAAAAAATCAAATCTTGTTCCATTATAGAAATCAAATATTTGTTATAACCGAAAATCCTACCTTTTTGACTTTTTAAAAATAAAAAATATAATCTTTCACTAATTTGAAAAAAAAAATCCTATCTTTGTATTTTTAAAAACCATACCTTTTCCAAAATAGAAATCATATCTTTTCTAAAATAAAAATCATATCTTTATATCGCTTGTTCATATATAAAAACCTCACCTTTTCTTTTATAAAAATCTCACCTTTTCTTTTATAGAAGTCAAATTTTTACATTGTTTTTAAAACTGAAAATTTACTTAATTACTAATCAAAAATCACTTCTTTTTCCACAATGAAAAATCATGACTTTATTTATTCATAGAAATCCGATTTTTATTACATTTACACAAAGGGGAAAATCCAATTTTTATTACATTTACATAAAGGGAAAAATCCAATTTTTATTACATTAACATAAAGGGAAAAATCCAAGCTTTTCTATTATATTAATCAGATTTTAATATATAGATAAAAGAAAAAGAATAAAACAAATAAATGAATAAATAAAACTTACAGCGTTCGTTGGACTTGAGGGGGGGGGGGTCTGCGCGTCAGTCGGAGGTGGAGCATGGCGGCAGGGAGGCGCGGTGGTCTTCCAATCGGAGGAGGAGATAAAGGGGGGTCGCGGTCTCAGGGGTTATGGCATGATGGGTCTTCGGGGGGCTGCGTCGAGGCGCCTGCGTTGGGGGAGGGGGTCTGGTGGCCGGCGCCTGAGGCGCGACGGCGCGATGAGGTGGGGGGGGGGGGGCGACGGGTTGAGTAGCGCGGTTTCTTTTTCCCTTTTTTTTCATTTTCATATTCGATCTGTTATGAAGAAGGGGGCGTTGACTTGGAAGAAGTAAAATGAGAGGGGGGTTAAGGGAAAATTTATATATATATATATATTATATTAATTTATTTTTAAATTCAAAAAGCAACTTTTTATTTCAAACTCGAAATCGAACTCACCGACTGTCGTCCCAAGCTAATTACCCCTATTCTGAACACAATGGGATATGTTTCGTAAGCCAGTTCGATCGTAACGATCAGTTTCCGTTTAAATTAAAACATAAATCTATATATATTGAATTTGAACGCACATTTCAATTTACCGGGGCCACATATTAACTCTAAAAATTCCCAAAAAATTATTTCTAGCTTCGTATTGACGATACGGTCCTAACAAAACTAATTTCATCAAATTCTGAGACATTTTGAAAAATGACCATTTTCCAGTCGATTAAAATCAACTGAAACTGGTCAAGCGCGTTTTCCTTTGCCACGCTTACATATTGATTCAGAAAATTATGAATTTTGAAACCTAGCAATAACTTGACATCACGGATCCAACAAAAGTGGTTTCGTCGAAAACCGATGTCGTTTGCAAAATTCTCATTTTTAAGGGTCAGAATTCCATAGCGACTATTCTGAATTTTCAATTGGGCATAACTTTTGAGTCCCGTTATGAAATTTTGTTCGAATTCGTTGGAAAGATATTCTCTAATAGATTCTAATATTTTTGGTTTCGCTAAAATTCGGTTTATTTTGAATCCTGTACATTCATTTGAAATTCGAAATCGAATTATCGAACTACCGCGCCATTTTCAATTCCTTTTATAATTATAAATAAATATTTATATTCCAACGACGATTCAAATAAAAGTATACGTTCTAATTCTATTCAAAATAAATTTCTCGTCGTATTTATTTAAAATAAATCATTTTAAATATTCAAAATTTGCTAAAATTGCCAAAATAAATTTTTTTAATTGGCTCGGATTTCCGGGTTATTATAGTTGTTTCTCATCATTTTCTAGACAGGATCAGATCTTTGTATATACATACTCGAACAACATATAATATTTACAGTGATACATTATGAATATTATAGCATTCAACCATGAATTATTTTCCCACGAGCATTACATTTTAGGAGCAAAACTCATATTAAAGTTAAGCGTGTTAGAGTTAAAGCAGCTCATATTGAAAGATTTCATCTCCTGAACGGCTTTTGTGAATGCTCCTGGAAAGGGTATTAAGTAAAAATGAGAAATTTTTATTCCACAAAAAGATGGAACCAAGTTCAGTAGCTTGAAGTAGAATGACATTCAGTCATATAGGACAAAACTAACGGTCTAAATTTGGCATGGTAATTTTATTTTACTTATTGCCAAAACACCAGCTAAGGAAAAATAACCAACAATCAGAGTAAATCAAATAATTAACTATGTACATTGTGTTAGGCAAAGAATGAATCAGCTGAGCACTTATTTCTTCAATGTAAGTATGCAAATTACTTATGGACAAACATAAAAGCTAATTTAGGTGGCAAGATTCAAAAACATGTCTACGACTCTACAAGCAGGTAATAAGGTGCCATTATGTAACAATTTTTCTATTGGTCTTTATAAAAAATGTGTTCTGCAAAAGTTGCATATAGGAAAAAAAAAAAAAAAAAAAAAAAAAAAAAAAAAAAAAACAAGAATGACTTTTATATAAGACTGAATCCAGTTGTGTTCACACAATTATGAACATCTCGACAAGGGAGAAAAGATTTATATTCAGCATCAAATTCAAGTGGTTATCCAACAGTAAATGTAATGAATGGATTCTGTCCAAGAAGAAGAAAATGAGTTAACATTTCATGTCAAGGTGACGCAAAAGGCTTACCTATTGCCACGGTGACGCGAACTAAATTTGTTGGAGGAGACAACGAAACCAAATGCTTCTCCTTCGCTAGCGAGTCCAAAACGTATCTTTATTCTCATCCAAATCAAGAAAAATCAAGGGCTCACAACGTGAAACTCAACGTTTAATCCCAAACTCTAGCTTCTATTGATTACATATGCTGCACGACTCTCAAGGAGGCGATTTCGATCTTGAAATTGGAAATTTTTGTAGGGAATTGAAGGCCTTCAATATTTCTTCGGTTGTTGATGCGGTGCAGAATAATTCTTTTAGATTCTTTAGTGGTGCAGTAATGGAAAAAGGAATTGATGGAATTCTATTAGATTGAAATTACAGAGAAAGATGGAACCCTAATTTTTATTGCAGTGGGAAATTGAGAACATGCGTGGAATTTGGCACTAAGAGGCGGGCAATGAAAATGAAAGCGATAAAAGGAAATAAAGTTAGCGACAAATGAAAAATTGGAGGATCAAGGTGGAAAGTCAGCATACTATTCAAAATGGAAGCAATAATAAATGTATTGTAAACTTTTATATTTGAACTTCATGACCTTAACACAAAGCTCTACGTTCTACTTATAAATCGCAAATTGTAGTTCATATTTTAAGTACAAGCATTCTTAACTCTTACTCCGAGTTGCAAATAAATGCAGAAGATTATAAATATTTACAATATGTGTAGCAAATTAATATTTTACGAAATAGGACATCTCCAAACATTGGATATTTTGATTATTGCAGAAAACGATAATATTTCGGAAGTGATAGTTAAATTGAAGCTTACGGTTAAAAAATGGAATTGCTAAAATGCGCAAATATTTGATTTTGCATCCAAAATCTAAATCAAAATCTACCCTCCTGTATCAGTATTATACTATTATTACTTCTGAAAGTAAAACTAAGTCTATTAAAGTACCGATCAAACCTCTAATGACGTCTAGAACAATAAAAGATAATGGTAATCAGTTAAGAATTGTCAAAATTTGGTATTTATTACAACAGGTAAACTATAAATATCGTAAAATATAACTTCACAACTAGTAAAAAGAAGTTACAATAGTTGACATCTATTACAAGGAGCTGAAGAAAGTAGTTGCAATAAGCATCTAATACAATGGGCGGGTGGAAATGAAACTCGGTTTTGAGTGTCGCATATGAATTTTGTGTGGCGACATTTGTTGGCGTTTATGGGCTTTAACGTTATTCTTACCTCGTTTTTATTTGGATAAGATTAATATTAGACCTAATTAATTATTACTTATTAAGTATTGATTAATTAATACTAATGAAACTATTCATTAAAGAAAAATTTACGACTAATGAAATAATGGTGAAAATAAATTATTTAATCGTAATTATTAATTAGTAAAAATTAATTATTAAATGTTACTTTATATTTATTAATTATAATTTAAAGTTAATTATTAATTGTTGATAAATAATATGTATATATTATTAACTTTAAATTTTTTAATAGTAATATTATTAATAATAAATTATTAATATTTATTATTAGTTATAAACTATTATATATTTGATATTAATTACTCGATATTACTTATTAATAAGTGGAAAGTAAAACTGAGCCTGTTGGAATAATGAATAATTATAATAATCAGTAATTAGCGCTTATTTATTAATAATCATTAGTTATTATAAATTATAAATGATTAATATAGTATTATTAATGATTAATTATTAAATATTAATAAATACTATAATATTACTAATGATTAGTAATTAGTAATATAATATTATATAGTTTGTAGATACTGTTCGGATGACTTTTTATGGGTGATGAAGATAGACAATAACGCCTCTTATACAAGGAAAACTATTCTAAGACACAGACAGATGAGCCTCCAATGTATCAAAAGATGTATAGTTAATGGCCAAAACACTATGCTGTGGTTTGACCCTTGGTTGAACAATAATACAATGGTGAGTCTTCTTGGATGGGACAGTTTGACCCTTTTTGGAGGAGATAATCTCCATGTTAATAACATTATTCAGGACAGGGTTTTTAATCCTAATCTCTTACCAGCCACAAGACTGTTAATGAATCAAATTAAGAATATGAATATCCATACTAACATGAATGAAGATTACTGGAGTTGGAATGACTCTCCTAACGGCTTCACATTTCACTTGGCTTGGGACATCTCAAGAACTCACAAACCAGAAATGGACTGGTGCAAAGTTATTTGGAATAATATAAATTGTCCCAAAATGTTAGTATGTGCCTATAAAGCCTGTCTTAACCGTTTAAGCACCAAGGACAATATGATCAGTTGGGGTTATGAAATTAATCCTACATGTGCTCTATGCATTGAAGGCACTGAAAATAAAAATCATCTCTTTTTTCAGTGCATATATCCGGCTAACATATGGACCAAATGCAGAATCAAAATAAGCTTACCACCTTCCACGGACCAACCGTTGATTATTGAAGACGAAATAGCTGAACTGAAGAACCCGTTCTCTTCTCCAGATTTCAGACAAGAAGCCGCCATTTGTAGCCTGGTAGTTGCGATTTATCACATCTGGACTAAGAGGAACAATCGGATTCATAACAACTGATTTCTACACAAATTTTGAAGATGGGGTTTGGTAGAATTGGACATTAAATACTTGCTGAAAAATCCAAGAAGAAGAAGAGATCGATAGATGTGAATAGATGGGGAATCGATTGGTTAGATGAAGGCTAAATGTGGATTTCATTTTCGTTCTTTTTGGGAAAGTTGAGTTTCGGATCAACTGGTATTGAATTTGGCTGTTAGTCTTTTTGTTTGTAGCTGCTGAAGTGACACGTGGACTTTGTTTTGGGCCTTGAAATGTTTCAGCCGACATGATATTTATGGGCCTAGTTTCTTTTCGATTTCTTTATTAATGGGGTGAGGCAGCATGAATATGTAGTTGAATAGCTTGCCTTTTTATACATTTTCTTGTACATTTTATTGATGAATTGTGAATAAAGCACTGCACTCTTTTTTCCTGTCTAGACTTCACATTGTTGTCAGGCACAGGTTTTTAACGAGGCGGTTTACCCATTTTCAAAAAAAAAACTTATGATTAATATAATATTATCAATGATTAGATATTAAATAATAAAAAATAATCGATATTAATTTTAAGAAAGAATTGTAATTATTAATAATTAGTTATTGAAAATTGGTGATAGAAAATTATTATAATACGTATTTTATGATCATTTTAAAACTGGCATCGGTTAAAACGGACATTTATAACCATTGTAAAATTGGCACCTATTACAACAGGCATTACATGTTGTAAATCGACACCTCTTATAATAGGCATTTTGTTACCGTTAAAGGATAGACATCTATAGCAAAGGGCATTTTGTGGACGTTGTTAAATTAACATGTAATAGAATTCTATTACAACAGGTAGTCCTTGCCTGTTGTGAAAGGAGCATTGAACATGACATTTGTTACAACGATCCATAAATGACCGTTGTAATAACATTCTACTACAATGGGCAGCCAATACCCGTTGTAAAAATGACATTGTAATAGGTATTTTTGTTGTAGTAGAGATAAACAAAAACAACATGAATGCAAAGTTTCAGGTTTTTGTTCAAAAGTTTGAACTTTTACTGGCAACAAAGCTACACAATGTTCTTTTAATATACACGGCTAACTCATGTCGTAACGAGTACAAGATGTATTTCTGTAGTTTGAAGTTGCTAATATGGCTACAATCTATTCACATTTTTTCAATTAAACGGCGACCATAGTGTCGTAAAGTTTCCTATGAGTTGTACCAGACGACAAGGTGTTGCCGTCTTTATTGGAATAAAACGATACTAGTTTGCTGTAAAAACTAGAACTTGTTAACATAACTATCAAAACGATAACCTTGTACCTATTTTTTGATAAAAACATGTTTGATTTCATAATTTATAGAAGTTAGTAATGTGACACCCCACGCCCGTTAATGTCACTCATTAAGAGAATGCATTAAGTTTTGTGAAGCGTTATAGGTAAACAGAAACATACAAGACAGATATAAAATAGCAGCGGAATTAAAACTTTTATTAATCATAAAGCATCGTGGTTCAAAACATCATATGTATGAGTTACATAAAAACCAATACTTCATAAAAACTTCTGTCTTGTATAAAACATCATAGTACAAAAATAAAAGAACAATACTCCTCAAATAAAAGCATAACCATAGTAGCAAAGATAGGAGCTTGAGAAATACATCTAAGCAGCTCCAGCAAAATGATAGTAGAATCTTGATCAAGCTTGAGTATTCCCACCTTGAGAACCTGGGCGGAGGGGGGAGAGGAAGGAAGAAAGAAGAGGAAACAAAAAGGGTCAGACATAAATTCTGGCTAGTCTAGTCACTTTAGAAAATAAATAAGCAAAAGTATCATGACATGCATATAATGTAACGGCCCGCAAATCTATACTATCTGAGTCGACTAATAACACCACAAGTCCAACCCAAATTGCACAGAAATACGAATCATTATTAGAAAGAAGTTAGAGGATGAGAATTAGAAAGAAATAAATATTAGAATAAAAGAAAACAAAGAAGACAGATCTCACAGCGGAACGAATAAAATATATTATATAACATAACTTTACAATACAAATCAGTAACTTTATATACATACCATCATCAGAGCACAACAGTTATTACTGGAACAGTCATAAACACCTGTTTCCAGATACAAACATGTTCACAGCGGAATATATGATAGTCTATAGCTAACTGGTGAAGCCTCCTGCTTCCAGCTCTTCCAAGTGAATCTGAAAAATCCCGACTACTTGACTGCCCGTACAAATTTGGGCACCCAAGATTTTAGGGAAAACGAACAAAATAAACTCTGGGTCAGTCATGGGACTGGTGTAAGTAAACTCCAACCATTTGTTTAACTTTAAAAATCCTTTCGAAAGAAAGGATAATAGTATGACCAGCCCACACATAAACATGGACGGTTTTTACCTTACTATAACCCAAAGCACTTTGATACAAAATTCCAGCGATATTATAATAATGTCTATATCAAATAAATAACCAAATAGCAGAACGCTTGCATCTCACGCTCCACATACATAGTATAAAATCAAAAACCGCATGGTGCTTATTGGAGATTGGATTTCCAACATGACAAGGTATGGAACCACCTTCCGATAGTGTATCTCTAGAGAGGAATACACTGGGTTCAATAAGAACATCTTGCAACCCGGCCCACACATGACCGACCACTCATTTCGCTTGAGTGTATCGAATGTATATCACCAACGGTTGGGATCAACAACCGTTTCCCGAATGGGACAGCATCGAATAGAATAAGGAATTAAATGAATCTCTAGATAGGTGATAATACACCCTAATGGGTGCGACCCACATAGCCATGCTGCCTGCCCAATTTTTGTCATTTCCCGGTTGTTGAGGCTTGAGGCTACGATTACTTTCCATTCATTGATAGCACAATCACTTTGAATGCCACATTGTCAGATCCGTTAATCACTAATTGATTTGCACAAATATTCTGGATATTATGCTAAGGGAATAAATCCGTTGCCACCATGTATATTTGTACTGATCAACATATTCAATCATTGGAAATACTTTGTAAGACATTCGTCCATATTCGTTCGTTTTGGGACTGAACGAAACCGAAGGAACAATTTCTATTAATAGAAAAAGCCCTTGCACTTTACTCCGTCTTCGATTATCTTCATATAATCTGATTCGCAACGCTACTGCCAATACAGAATGGTTCACGGATAATAATCCAACCGGTCTCTCCATATTGACAACGATATTGGCAAATACTTCGATAGTCGGTTATTTAACTATCGAAGAAAAATAAACAAACATCCATTCAAAAACATCAAACAATCACTGGGCCTGTTAATTAATATTTCATTAATTAATTTACTTCTTCATTCCCCTATCAAATATTTGTTAACCAAATGTTTCAGTAATCTTATTGATCTCTTTCGCTGGTTGGAAAAACATTTCCTATATCACCTTCTTTTATTTTCTATACTTAGAAAATATATTCTATTTGCAATTGAAAACAATTTCAATCACTTATCTCTTTCCCGACTACCTTAATTAGACTCAGGAAATATTTACTTTTATATTTCCAAAATTCCATCACTTGGGTTAAAACGAATGTTGTATAAAACATCGTTATAACAACCCAAATTATTTTATTCAACTAACTCTTTTTCAAACATTTCTCTTCGAGATTGGATCCTGCTATTTATCAATTAAAAATAAAATCAATCAAGTTGGGGTAAAATTACCTCTCAGACCTTGACTGAAAACATCCTCAACTTCAAAACGGAAAAACCACTAACCTCGAATAAACACACTATAAAAACCAATTATTCATTTTTAAACGTATATATGTTTCTCTTACTATTACCAGCCTATCAATTTCCTTTTTGTTTATAATATTCTATTTTAAATTCGTTCCTTATCGATTTCAATATATATATTGATATATTGATTTCTAACTATCAAACTTTTTAAAAATATTCTAACTCCTTAAATTCCCGGAAAAATTCGCCATAACCTCCCTTGTACCGGGAGCATCGGGATACTTCAAATAGCCTCCCATGGCCCTCACCAATCCAAAAGAAAAAGAAAAAGCCAAGCGACTTGACGATACGGCGCATAAAACCTCATATTGGAATTTAAACATGTACCTTTTTGTCGGGCACATAAATTAAAATCTTCATATACTTCATCTCATACTTGTCTAATGCATGCTCACCTGTTTTCAATTCAATTCAACACTATCCAATCGTTTGAATTCAGTTTCGCTCATTTATTCTTTAATTAGCTATTTTTCCTATTTCACTTCTTTGTTTGAACATAACATGTTCAAACAAAATATTTAACTTTCTCATAACCAAATTGAATTTCAATTCTAGTTTCCTTTTCGATTTCGAATATAAATTTTCAAATCGAATTCACTTATTCAAAGCCCAATATCAATCCAAAATCTCATTAACTAATTACTATTCAAATTAGTTAATTCTATTCAATAATTAAAAATCTGATTTCTATTTCAAAAATCAATTCATTACTCCACCTGAGTTCACGTATAATCTACAACTCAAATCTGAAATTTTCTAAATAGAAATTCGGATTTTATTCGCTTAAAATACTTTTATAAAATCAAGTAAACCGTTATGGTTTTTAAATGGTTATGGCGTTGTTTTTCTGAAAATTTGATTTTGATATGACTCAAAATTTATTCGACGAAATCCATATTTTTCTCCTCCATTAGAAAACTGTTATCAAATCGGTCCTTACGTTTCTTGTTTCAAAGAATTCCGACTTCAATTGAGTTCTGTATACTCAATTGAAGTTCGAAACGCCAATTTACGAATTGCAGCGCTGCGGCAAGTTCGTTTTAATTATATTTATATATATATAAACGTTTGAACTTCGTTTATAATAAATTCAACTACATTCTAATATATTTTTAATATATATCAAATCAAAATTTTCACTTCCACATAATATTTCCGATCTTCTATATTCAAATTTCATTTCAATTCTATTTGAATTTCCTATATTTAAACTCCATTTGAATGCTATTTGAATCCCTATATTTAAACTCCATTTGAATTCTATTTTCAAATTCCATTGTTAAACTTCATTTGAATCCTATATTCAAATCTCTATTTGACTTTTCTTTATTCAAATCCATTTGGATTCCTTTGAATTCAAATTCTATTTCAATTTCTTATATTCAAATTCTATTTCAATTCCTTTATTCAATTTCTATATTTGAATTTCCTTTATATTTTCTATATTTAAACTCCATTTGAATTCCTATATTCAATTTCTATTTGAATTTTTATTTCCATTTTGAAGTTCTATTTCAATTCTTAAGATTCAAACTACATTTTTATTCTATTTGAAATTTCAAATATTCAAACTTCTTTTTAATTTTTATTTGGGATTTCAAACATTCAAACTTAATTTGAATTCTGCTTGAAATTCCTATTTTAACTCTATTTGAATTATATATTCAAAGTCTGTTTCAATTCTCTTATTCAAATTCTATTTGAATTCTCTTGTTCAAATTCTATTTGAATTCTCTTATTCAAATTCTATTTGAATTCCGTTTGAATTTTCAGCATTAAATTTATAAACAACATTTATAACTTCACTTAAAATCCCACATTATATATTTATAAACAACGTTTATAACTTCAATTCAAAATTTTAAATTTATAAACCAGGTTTATAAATTCAATTTTTGTTTTATATATATTCAAACAAGTTAATATTTTCTATAGTTCATAAAAATTCAAATTCTATTTATAAAAATATAAATCTCAAATACCCTTTTGATATTTTTAAAAATATATTCAAGCCCCAGGGATATTTTAAACAATCAAATCAACCAATTTCAATCGTTTGATTTTTTTAACACATCATATATGAATATACATATGAAACCAAACAAACATCCGCTAATGGTACCGCGGGCATCCGCTAATGATACTGCTGGAATCCAACCACCAAACCAATATATATATATATATATATATATATATATATATATATATATATATATATATATAATAGTCACCCTAAATAACTAATATATTTAAAACAACCAGAAAGCATTTAAACTAGCAACAACAATTATTTTTAACTAATAAAAATAATTCTAAAGAAAAAGGTGAGTGAGATTTACTCACCGGGGTTTTAGTTTCCACTTGCATCAATTTCAGTTTATATTCATCGATTTCCGAGTCTTCGAACTTCACACTAATGATTCCAATCGACTTACCCTTGCCTAAGAAAATTCGAATTCTATAAATAAGCTAATGAAATTTCTTGACAGTGTTTTATGTTAAAAATAAAATAGCATTAAATAGAATTCAAATAGAATTTCTTCCATTAAACGAAATAAGGCAGTGACTATCCCATCTTTTCCTCCTTACTACCATCGCCTCGTCACTTTATCTTGGCTACAGGGAAAAACCCACCAACCTCCTTCATTGATCGAACTTCCTATTGTCATCAAATCAGAACATCGAACCCCAATCCCGTTGAAACGCCTTTGAGTCCTTCGCTGTATTAGGAATTTCCATCTCGATGTTGAGCTCAGGCACTGTCGCAGTTTCAACTGCGAGTGAGTTTCGGGGAATTTCTCCATTATCACCACTACACTCATCGTTTTCCTTTCTACCTTGCCATCCCCTCCTTTCCTAACTCGCAGATCAACTTAATCGCGACTTGGAGTCCACACGAACTACTGTTGACAGGTGCGATAGCTAATTCACTAATAATCAACGCGAGTTCTTAGCTATCGCGACACTCTTCTGCTTCGATCCAGACTTCAGCAAATAATTTAACCTAAAACGCGTCCGTTGGCGATAAGGTTCGATCGAACCAAAACTTCTCCTTTTATGAAACCGTACATAGGGTCTGAAACCCTTTCTCTTACGATCAAAATGAATCCAAGATTTCGCATTTTCATTGAGAATTGAATGTGATTTTAGCATTTGAAGTTTTCACAGAAAGGGGCAAAAATTCGATTTTTGGCTTGGTTGAAATTTCGAGTAGAAGAAATGAAAAAGGAGAATGGGTAATGACTTCATTTCGATTTTGAATGAATTTCCTTCTCCGGTTTTCTTCTGAGTAATGCAGAATGGAAAGGGAAACAAACGGGAACTTAATCGCGTTTATATAGATGAAGATACTTCGGTGTTAAGGAATACTAGGTCTGTGTTAGGTACACGTATAGGTAGACTTTAAGTACAATGAATTTAATGCGACTAGATTTTGATTTAACTCGACTTGATTTACCATTAACACGATTTGATATATAGAGATTTCCACTTTATTTTAAACAGATTCTGATTTGATTTCAAGCTTATCCAAAAAATCAAATATTTCGGGGTTCGCAACTTGAGATCGTGAACCGCTATTTTAACGCACCAACTGACGTTTCAATATTATAGCGTTATACTGAACTCAGCAGAAGATAATTTGAAGTTAATTTAAACATATATATATATATATAATAATCAAAATAAATTAATATTATTATTCTCATTCAAACAGATTGATTATCTGAACTGTTTTCAATTCAGTTTTAACTCTGAATTCAGCTAAATTCATTTTCGTATTTTGATAATTATATATATATTCGAAATAAATCATATTTCGATTATTAAAGAGATAAATCAATATAAAAATTGATTTATATTATCAGCTCAATATTTAAAACCATATTAAAATTTTAAAATAAATTGACCAAAAATACGGGTCGTTACATATAAAGTGGATAAGAAAGGTAACATAATAAAAGGCAGGTATGACAAGGTAAACATGATAGCGTGTATATGCTTCTCTAAAGATTACTCTGCACCAAAACCAGTATAACCCGAATGAGATGATCCCAACAACTACCAGATGGTAGAGAGAGGTGCGAGATCCTAGAGCCAATAAAGAGCTTCAAAGTCTAAATGGGAAGATTGCTGGCAAAACAAAAAGAGTAGCGTAGCCAACCGATTTCCTCCCAAGGAAAATATCGAATTGGATCAAAAATTGATGGGTTAATGTGAGCTTATCCATGCGGTTATGCACTTTTCAAATAGGAATCCATTTTCTGAAAAATCCTGGCTTTCGTGTTTTGGTGGTCCGACGACTCAGCAGCAGTGCGAAATTGAGTTTTTCGTCCTCATGCATACGTCTAGATGTACCCTAATTACTACCATAATCGATCGGCTCCCTGCTCCATAGATACCCTGTGTTGGCCCCATAGTAGGAGGTATCACTTCCTAAAGTGGAAACCCTTCGTTGATGTGCATAACCATATCTACAGGTGTCATGGTCGCCTTATCCCCCTCTTTCCAGACTGCACGCACATGGCCCAGTCGGTTTGCGTCGCCCACACCATTCTTCACGTTTGGATCTCTTACAATCAGCCCAAAAAGTGTGTCCCAACTCCAACCTAGGGCGGAGTACTCGTTCGATACTGTTC
The DNA here is from genome assembly GCA_030737875.1 of Allium sativum. Taxonomy (NCBI): domain Eukaryota; kingdom Viridiplantae; phylum Streptophyta; class Magnoliopsida; order Asparagales; family Amaryllidaceae; genus Allium; species Allium sativum. The sequence continues at coordinate 481,809,789 of CM060922.1, forward strand.
TATGGGTTACTGACTGAAACGGGTCCCCCACACAAGATGATACAAGCTTTCCCCTTTGTCTTGTATCCCCACTAGGATTTCCATAGGTTATGCTTACCTAACAGTGTGTTTAATTACATAACCCCAATATTTCCACAGGTTATGCTTACCTAATGGTGTCTTTAATTACATAACCCTAATAGGTTAAGTTTGTGGGCCTATATATAAATATTACCAACCCAACCCAAATTTACTTAACCCACCCACTGTTTCAAACAAGTGTACTTCACCCCTAATTTGGTTCATGTTTATACAATCCCTATGGATTCAACTAGGTTAAGTATTCCAATTCGTTACCATGTCCATTTATGGTTATAATGTGCTAGACCCCTCACATTAAGCCTACCACTTGTGGATGCTGGATATACCAGTCGGTTCCGGGCAGACTTCTTCCACAAGTGAGGCTTAACCTCATGTCTTAGCACGTCTCGTATTTCTTCTCCTAGATCCCTCACATTAGATTCACCACTTGTGGTCACTGGATATGTCGGGCGGTTCCGGGCAGACTTCTATCACAAGTGTAATCTAACCTCGTGTCTAGGTGCAGTTATAATTTCTAATTACTGTAATCCTAGGAATTTCATTATTAGTCAATTTTACCTATGTCGTTATAGGTTTTCATGCCCCTTTCCCCAAGTTATGTTCATAATAAACTTTATGCCCAAATTCATATTCGTACATTTTATTCAGATTATGCCCCAAATTCCCAATTACAAATTATGCCCAATTTCAATGTTTTTTTCCTCGTTCCCCATTTAACGCGTTTGCGTATTTCAGCGGCAAGCCTAGGCTCGAAAGGAGATAAACTATATAAAATAAAAAGGGAAAGATGAAGGGAAGATGATAGAAATGATCATACTAACTAGATTGACATATAATGGCACAAACATATAGTGGCATAATGACAAGATAGGCACATAGGAACATATCTGATGAACATATGATAATAGCACTGATTCTAACATAATTGGGATGTCATAACAGGCATGATAAGATCTAAACAATGGTTTAGATATCCAACTAATAACATATCCAATTTACCCACAAACACGATAGGGACAGGTATAAGGTGATCTAAACAGTGAAACAAGGGCAGATCTAATATAATAAATAGGTGAAAGTTTATATCTAAGTCATAATCATGTCATAACATCATAGATACATAGGTTATAGCAAATTTGTTTTGATTCAAATGGTCATAGGCATAGATCCAAGTTAATGTCATATCAGTTTTACTTTTAATTATTTAGATCTAAAAGTAACTTAAACTCACAGTGTTTGGATCTAGAAAAATAGAAGGAGAATAGCAGTTGTTGAATCATAGATCTACATTTGAACAACTTTAAACTTCATTAGCTTGATTGCAGAAGAAGAAAAAGGTTTGATTCAATCCGGGCAGCGACAACATCTAGTCTCCCATTATTTTCTATTTGAAGAAACTAGAGAAATGAGGTCATATTTATAGCCGAAAAGACCCTGAAACCCTACTCTGTCAGTCTGTCGCAGGGGGTCGACACCCCCCTTGAGGAGTCAACCCAGGGGTACATACCCCCTTTAAGGGGTCAACACCCCTAGGGTGAGAATTATGCTGCCTACGAAATTCGATTTTTGAACTGGATTTTGATTTTCTGATTTAATTATATATATAATTCTCTTACGTGTATACAAACTTCAACCTTCATAACTTCTTCATACGGTGTCCGTTTTATGCAAACCAAATGTCTATCTTGACCAGAATTTCGAGATGGATGCAATGGCGTAGTATGTTTCCCTTAATTCTGAATATTAAACTAATTATTTTTTAATTTGTCCTCTTTCGTGTTGTTAAAATTATGGGGTGTTACATTCTCCCCTACTCAAAGGATTTCGTCCCCGAAATCTCCTAGTTAAGAAGAATGTACATCCTACCATCCATTACCCATCTACTCATCCACCAATAACAGGCATCCATTATCCTTAAAGACTTCTAATGCTTATATGAACCTATGCAAAGGTGTGTGTATATGTCCCAATACTAATGCGTAGATCAGGCGATCTACTGATTCAATCGACCTCCTTTATGCAATGTATGTTAGTGCTATAAATCTAACATGTGCGTAATAATCATATTATAACATGTAAGTTCTATATGGGTGCACAATCATTCATCTAAATGCAACATCCATATGATGATTCATCCATTTCCATCCATTAAAAGAAGAAAAATGCATGCACATCCATATGCAGTATGAGAGTGATTGAACCGATCTAGTGCCTAATGTGTGTGTATATGCATCCACGTGCAACCACTAGCAAACACTTGCATCCATCAGACATGACATGGTTCAAACACATGTTTACATCCATGGGATTCCTACCTAATGGTCGAAGATTCGATCGATAGGGCATACTTAAATGATAGAAACAAGCATAAACAAAAGCTTTGGAAATTAAAAGCATACCCTCGAAAAGAAAAGGGTACGAAGCACGAATCTTGTCTTCGGTCTCCCAAGTTGCATCTCTAGGTTATCTCCCCACTGAACTTTCACCAGCTTGACTTATCTATTTCGTAGTTTCTTAACTTCTGATCCAAGAATACGGGAAGGAACTCGTCTGAATGTCTCCTCCCATTCCATCTCTACTTCCTCCAATATACTTGGCTCGACTACTTCTACGGTATCATGCAAGCACTATCGCAAATGAGAAACGTGGAAAACATCATGAACGCTGGATAGTCTCTCTGCTAGCTTTACTCCATAGGCCATTTGGCTAATCCTTTTTGTTATGGGAAATGACCCTACAAATCTTGGTGCCAATTTCCCTACAGATCTGAAGCAAACCACATTCCTCAATGGTGACACCTTAATGAAAACCATATCTCCTACTTCAAATTCAGTGCCAGTCCTTCTCTTGTCTACGTAGGATTTATGGCTATCTTGAATGATCTTCATTCTTCGTCTAATAAGGTCAATCTTTTTGGACGTTTCTCTAACCATATCTGGTCCAAGTAATAGCCTTTCTGTAGAATCCCACCAACAAGTCGGTGATCTACAGGGTCATCCGTACAATGCTTAGAAGGGTGCCATGCCAATGCTAGCTTGATAACTATTGTTTTAGGCGAACTCTACTAAAGGAAGATGCTCTTCCCAAGTCCCTCCAAAGTCTAGGATACACAGCCTCAAAAGATCCTCAGGAATTCTGTTCACCCTTTTCGTCTATCCATCGATCTGTAGGTGATAAGCAGTGCTCAAATACAACTGTGTACCTAATGCTTCTTGCAAACTCCTTCAAAATTCACTGGTGAAAATGGGGTCACGATCACTTAGGATGCTGGAAGCTACTCCATGAAGACAGACTATCTCACGAACGTAAATTGCTGCTAACCAAGCTATCGTCCTCTTGCTCTTGACCAGAATGAAACGAGTGCTCTTAGTAAGTCTATCCACCACAACCCAAATACTGGTGTTGCCTTTCTTGATCTAGGCAAACAGTCTATGAAGTCCATAGAGACGCTCTCCCACTTCCACTGTGGACCTCCAAAGGATGAAGTTAACAACCAGGCTTCTTTTGCTCAACTTTGACTTACTGACAAACTAAACATTGAGAAGCAAACTCTGCCACATCTTTCTTCATCCCAGCCTAAAAGAAAACCCACTTCATATCTCTATACATCTTATCACTTCCTAGATTAATAGTCATCTTATAATGATGGGCTTCTTCTAGGACCGTCTTTAACAAACTTCCAGTTTGAGGAACACAAAGCCTTCCATCTCGTCGCAACCACCCTTTATCGTCTATGGAATATCTATTGAGGTGACTAGAAGTCTTGCCTTTTCTGAGCCTATCCAAGGTGTCTAAAATATGTGGATCATCTTGCTGCGAAGCTCCTGTCTAATCCATAAGAGTAGGTTGTATTTCTAGCGATGTAAAAAAATCAGGCAAAAATTCGGTGTAGGGTCTAAAATCGAAAGTCGATATGAACTCCAAGCTTTTCCTCTCCACAAACAGAGGACTTAAGGCTATCCTCTGCCTACTCAGTGCGTGTTCCACCACATTACCCTTGTCAGGGGTATATGTAATCTCAAAATCATAAGAAGCTGGGAACTCCATCCACCTTTGTTGCCTTAAATTAAGATCCTTCTGCGAGAACAAGTACTTGAGAGATTTTTGATCGGCGTACAACTCGAACTTCTCTCCAAGCAAATAGTGACGCCACATCTTCAGCGCGAGTACTATGGCAGCTAGCTCTAATTCGTGGGTAGGGTAGTTCTTCTCATGAACTCTTAGTTGTCTACCCTAATAACAAACAACCTTTTCCTCTTGCATTGGAACTGCACCAAGCCCTGTACCACATGCATCAGTGTATACTGTAAACACTTTATTCCCATCAGGAAAGGTCAAGACTGGGGCTGTTGTTAGAGCCCTCTTCAATCGTTGGAAAGCAACATAACAATCTATATTCCTTGAAAATGCCAAGTTCTTCTTCGTCGGCTTGGTGAGTGGGGCTGATATCTTTGCGAACCTTAATGAGTTTCCTATAATACCCTGCCAAACCAAGAAATCTTCTCACCTCCATTGCATTTTGGGAATTTTCCAATTTTTAACTGCAACTACCTTTGCGGGATCTACGGCTATCCCATATTTAGAAACCACATGCCCTAGGAATCTCACCTCTTTTCTCCAAAATTGGCATTTGGAGAACTTTTCCTTAAGTTGATGTGCACGGAGAGTTTTCAAAACTTCTCTCAAATGCTGGGCATGCTCTTCCTCGCTTTTTGAGAAGATCAATATATAATCAACAAAGACCACGACAAATTTATATGGAAACTCCTGAAACACCCTACTCATCAGATCGACAAAATAGGCGGGTGCATTCGTCAACCCAAAAGGCATAACGTGCCATTCAAAGAAACCATCTGGAGTCCTAAAAGCGGTCTTATCTATACCGTCCTTGGCCACCCTCAACTGATGAAACCCCATGGCAAAGTCTAACTGAGAAAATACTGAGGCACCAACAAGCTGGACAAACAAACCATCTATCCTCGGGAGTCGGTGCCTGTTCTTCTTAATGAGTTTATTTAACTCTCTATAGTCCACACATAAGCAAAGCGAACCATCTGCCTTAGTTGCGAATACTACTAGGGCACCCTATTCAGATATGCTTCACCTAATAAAACCTTTTTCAGGTAGCTCCCCTACTTGCTTGCTATGCTCCCTCCTTTCTCTTGGAGCCATATGACGCATAGGTAATGCAACTGGCTTTGCATTGTCCACCAAATATATACGAAAATTGATTTCATGCCTCGGAGGTAAGCCCCGTACCTCATCAAAAACATCAAGATAATCTCGAACTATTGGCACAGACCGTAAATCATTGATAGATGCATCTAGAGACTCAAGGAAACTAAGCATGACAGACCCTTGCGGGTCACAAGAAATCTCGAGGGTCCTCCCATGGAAAGTCAAAAGTCTAACGACCCTCTTCTCACAATCTAAAATGGCACCATACATGGTTAGCCAATCCATCCCTAGAATCAAACCATAGCCCATAAAACCAAGAAAATATATGTCGCACTCAAATTCGACTCCTAAGACAGATATTCTCAAACCCTGACAAATCATAGACAAATGAGCCGAACCACCAATGAGGTTTGAGATAACTGGAGGATCCACTACCATACTAGTATTTAGGTGCAGAGACTTAACCACACAACTAGATATAAATGAATGTGAAGCGCTAGAATCAATATAGGATGACTGAAAAGAGAAATCAAACCTTCCACGGAAATTTTCCTACCTCTATCTGGAGCACTGGTCGCGAGAGCATGCACATGCTCTCCAGAAACTCCTACCCTTTTGACCTTGTCCCTGTTTCTTCGGGCACTCCTTAACAAAGTGTATGACCTCTCCACAACTGAAGCAAGAATTCTTCGTTCTTTTGCAATCCTTCACCAAGTGACCCTCACGTCCACAACTATGACACATCCTCTTATCCTCAGCCTTGTCAATCTTTCCGCCCTTCTTCTTCTTCTTCTTCTTCTGTTGTTGTTGTTGTCCTTTCTTGGGCCATACTTTCTTGTTTTGCGTTGTTTCCTTAGCCTTAACTTCCTTCTTTTCTCCTTTGTCTCCTCATGCATCAAGGTCATATTAATAAGCCTTTCAAAAGTAGATCCTATTGGAATATGGGACATAGCCAACCCATGAAGGGGTTCATTCAGCCCTTTAGAAAACCGCAAAGCTTTCTTATGCGGAATATCTTTCAATTCCAATCAAAACCTAGCTAACTGGTTGAATTTGTTCACATATTCTTTAATAGTCATGTTTCTTTGTTTAAGCGCCAAGAACCGCTCCATTTGCATGCTTTTCTCAGCTTGAGAAAGAAACTTCATTTCAAACCTCTATCTAAAATCATCTCATGTCTCCACCGGACGCTCCGCTTGGGTTACTTCCCACCAGAACAAAGCTTCATCTTTCAGTAGCTAGGCGGCTACCTGAATTTTCCTACGATCATCCACATTGAAAATTCCAAGCAAGTCCTCTGTCTTTTTGAGCCAATTCCCTGCCTCTACGAATGTCTCGGTTCCATGGAATGCCTTTCCTCCCATAGCCCGGAAATCTTTGCAGATCTTATAGAAGTTGTCTACACGCGGAGGAGGAGGAGGACACTACATCATATCAGCGAATTTGGCACACAAGGATGCGGGTATATAATTCAGCTAATAGCCATATCAAACTTGATAATGCTCAGATCCGTATCATACAACAGTTTGTGATCAGCATCACCCCAACCACCCCAAATCTGACTGTCCATCGCGAATGCTCCCGATCAGTTAATTTGATATGGCTTAGGGCCAAATCTGACCAACCACCCATCGTTCAAAATCGTGCCTTTTTTGTGTAAAACTTTTGGTCGAAAAAGCACGCCCGTCCTTCCAAAATTTTAATCTTTCACGTTCTTTCCCTCCATTTTTTTATTTCCCCCGTCTAATATTGTATCCCGTGCCCATATTTCCATTTCTGAAAATTGCTCCCCAAAAATTATAGAAATCCGATAGTTGTCTGCTCAAATCTGCTTCTTTGTCATTGTCTGCAAATCGTGCATCTCTATTGCTAGTAAAATTTTGGTTTGATTCGGTTTCTATTAATCGATACTTTTTGCGCTATTGTTTCAATTCATGCTCAACATGTTGTAGGCTGGAGTGCTATTTATTGGTTTTTACCTAAGGGCGGTTACAAAGTAAGGTTGAACATTGAAGAAATTTAGGTTCTCGCAGTTGGTCATATTACACCATGGTTAGTACGTACAAGTTATTTGATCTATTTCCTTGTATTAGCTAGTTATACTGGATATGTAGAATATAAACCTTGAATTTTGTTTGTTAAACTGCCATACTCATTCCAGCAAATAAAACTAGTTTTAGGTTAACTAGCTAATTCATGTGCTGAACAATACACAAGAATTAGCTAGTTTTATTTACTTTTCATGCACCGTACTTAGATAAATGTACCGAAACTAACTTGCTAAGGCCTGAAAATGTACTGAACCTAGAAAAATGTAATGAACCTAGCTAGACAAACTAGGCTCGCTAAGGCCTGAAAATTCCTTTGATGTTTTAATGGAGAAAGATACGAGTAAGGGGGGTAGGCCCATTTGTGATCCAGTGATTGATGCAAACTTTAAGTTGTAACAATTTTTGAATTTATAGGCGAGCAACATGCCATTCAGTAGACAAAAAGAGGATTAGTGAATCTAATCAAAGATCTCCATACTATATTGATGGGGTGAACATGTTTATTTGTTTTGTTGAAGAAAACGGTTGTAAGAAAGGAGTGTATTTATGCTCTTGAAATCGGTGCCAAAATATAAAGACGTTCAAATTAGATGAAATTCATTTTCGTTTGCTTAGATGGGGCTTTATCCAATTATATAGCATGTGGTATTTGCATGGGGAAAAAGGGTGGAGATGGGAAAACATCAACCAATTAGTAATGCCACAAGTACTAACGAGGATGAACATATTGTGATGGAAGATCTAGTCAATGATGCAAATAGATTTCATGATTTTCAACCTAAAAATCCGTTGTTTGATCATGCTAATGTTGGAGAGCAGTGTACGGATGATGGAAATTGGCTGGCCAATGGAAGTAAGAAGTATACACCACTTTATGAAAGCACAAGAGAGCCACTGTATCCTTCATGTCCAAAAGGGATAACAAAGCTGTATGCCATTGTGAAACTGAATAGCTTGAAGACCCAATACAACTTCTCAGATAATGGTGTGAATGCACTACTTGAACTAATGATGGAGTTACTCCCCAAAGGTAACACGCTGCCGACAAAATACCACGACGCGAAGAAGTTCATTAAGCAAGTTGGAATGAATTACAAAACTTATGACGCATGCATCAATAATTGCATGTTGTACTGGAAAGATAATGCGAATAGAATTTCTTGTACAAATTGCAATGAACCAAGATATAGGACATCTTTTAACGATGAGAGAAAAATAACAAAGTAGCTCGAAAGACATTAAGACATTTTCCATTAATTTCTAGATTGAAGAGATTGTATACTGTACCATGGATAGCAGATGCAATGACCTGGCATGGTCACGCCAAGTCTGATCCAAATGTAATGTGTCATCCATGTAACACTTCTCAATGGAAAACCGTGGATTCTTTTGATAAAACATTCGCAGTCGAGCCACGAAATGTCACACTTGGAATAGCAACAGATGGTTTCTATCTAAATGTTTCTCTTACTAATCCTTATAGTTGTTGGCCGGTAATTGTAGTACCGTATAATCTTCCTCCGTCTATGTGCATGAAACAGGAGTTTTCAATGTTAACACTGTTGATTTCTGGGCCAAAACAACCGGGGAAGGATATTGATGTTTATTTAGAGTTGTTGGCAGACGAGTTAAAGCAGTTACGGGAATGAGTTATTACATATGATTCATTAAATAAATCTGAGTTTACAATGAGAGCTAAGGTGTTGTGGGCAATCCATGATCACCTTGCTCTTGGGACTTTATCGGGATGTACAATGCACGGTTAATTTGCATGTCCCGTTTGTGGGGAAAACACTTGTTCTTATCATCTTCCTAAAAGTAAGAATTTGTGTTTTATGGGACACCGAATGTATCTTCCTAACGGATACAGGTTTCGATACGGCAAGACAAATTTAAACAATGAATAAGAACTTAGTCGTCCTAAAAGGCCATTGAATGGTTTTGAAGTTGAAAAGAGAGTAGCGAATGTCAAAATGAAAATCGGTAAACACAAAGAAGAATTTGGTCGAAAAAGGAAAAGGTAAGCCATTGAAGAAGGTGAAAATGTTTCTGCTTGGTATAGAAGGTCTATCTTTTTTGATTTACCATATTGGAAAGCAAATATGATTCGACATAATATTGATGTTGTGCATACGGAGAAGAATGTCACAGAGCATCTCATCAGCACCATTATGGGCCATAAAGAGAAGTCAAAAGATGTCATCAATGCACGCATGTATATGAAAATCATGGCTATAAAACAAAAGTTATGGGTGAAGGTAGATCCTGAAACAAAAAAATAATCATACCAAAGTTAACTTTCACCTTGAGAAAAGAAGAAAAGATAAGATTTTGCAGTGTATTGAAAAAATTGAAAGTACCTAACAAATTCTCCTCTAACTTCCGCAACAACGTGAGAATCAATCCTTCCGAACTAAGAAATATGAAGTCACATGATTACCACATCATAATGCAACAGCTGCTTCCGGTATTACTTCAACATACTTATACACAACGTAAGGATCTACGAAATGCTATTCCACGTATTAGTCTATTCTTTAACATTTTATGCTCAAAGGTGATCAATAGGGAATACCTTATAAAAGAAAAGGCTATGTTGGTGGAAGCAATGTGTGTTTTTGAAAAACATTTTTCACCTGCATTTTTTGGTATCAATATCCATGTTATGGTTCGTTTAGCCGATCAAGCATTGGTTAGTGGCCCTGTCTGATATAAATGGGTGTATCCTTTTGAATGTTAAATAACTAATTTCAGTTATGTACATTATTATTCGGTATAAATGGATATAGTGTGCAATATATAATTGATTACAGTCATAGGTTGATGAAAACATATAAAGGGTATGTGCGCAACAAAAGATACATTGAAGGGTGTATTGCAAAAGGATATATCATACAGGAAGCTAGCCTTTATTGCATGGAATATACACTAAACGGAGGTTATGGAAACCATAAATATACCCGCGAATCATTTTTAGACAAGGATGATGAGTTTGCTAGTGAGATACCTTTGGATAATGGTAAAGATATAACGTTAACCCAAGTGCAATTCGAACAGGTGCGTAGATGGGCCCTAAATAAGTATGATGGATTGGATCCATGGAAGAAGTAAGTTCATGAAGTAGGTTTCGAATTTCCAATTTTTAATTCAATTTATATATTCATTTCGATATGTGTTTTCTACGTATAGAAGGTACAACTTCTATGTGAAAAGCACTAAATTTCAACCATGAGGCAGAGGTACAACTGTCAAAATCGTTAAACCTTTTACTATATGGTTACGTTATGAGGTATTACATCATCTAAAGTATTTCACGTGTTTATAAGTTTGCAATACACCTTCGTGAACATTCTTGATTTTCTTCTAGTGTTTTATGCAGTTGTTGAATCATAGCGATGTAGACCCAACTCTTTGGCAGCTAATACACGGGCCGAAGTACATGGCGCTTAGTTATACGAAGTACCAAGTGAATGGGGTTTTATTTTCCACGAAAATGTACGAAGAACATATGGTAACATAGGATAGCGCTGTATGCAGGAGAGCAATTACGAAATTTAGAGCGAGTGGTAAAGATAAAAATTATAAGGAAGCAGAAACAACGTATTATAGAGTCATTCAGTAGATACTTGAGTTGGATTAAACTGATTTCAAACAAATATTTTTTTATTGTGATTGCGTAAAAGTCGAGAATAAGATCAACGGTTGCAAAATAGATCCCGCTTCAAACCTGATCATGGTTATTTTAGGAAAATTAAAAAACAAAGACAACGTGAATGATGAGATATTTGTTCTTGCATCAGAAGCGAGTCAAGTGTTCTAATCAAAAGATATAAAAAATGATGGCTGGTCTATGGTTTTGCATACACTAAAACGGTTGACTACAAATGTGGATGCGTCTATCAATCAGCTTTTGAAGGCAATGAAAAACTAAAAGATCAAACCAAACTCATGTGTTAACCTATGAATTGTTGAATGCTTTTTTTACCAGGGAATCATATGTATTTGGAATGTCATGACTTACATTTTTTGATCGCAATCCATTCTGCTTTTATTATTTCTTTTAACTATTTCAAAGTGAGTAAGACTTATGAATTGTTGAGTGAAAATTGTAATAGAGAACACAATTAGTAACAAATGTGAATAATATTCTGATTCGTTGTGTTTGTCCTGATTATTAATGTTGCTTCTATTTCGCAGGAAAATACGTCGTAAGATCCCACATCATCACATGCATCATGTTCAAAAGAGCGACAAGTTGAACAAAGCCTACTTGGCAATCCAGTCTCGGAAAACACTCCAAAAATCGCTACTATGCTTGGTAAACTAGTACGATCTTATGTGCCGATCTCTTACACAGGTTGGGATAAAGTACCCAGAACATATAAGGACGATTTTGGAACTAGTTGGTGGTAAATTTGTGAAAAAAGCATATAAATGTTACAATTTATTTTTACAGTCTCTGACTCTTAATTTTTGCAGAAAATGTATACGCTTGAGCCACTTTCAAAGGAAATGTTTTCAAAAAGAATGGCCGAGGCTTTTAGGAGACACAAGAAAAACTTGAGAGCAAATTATTAAGACACTTTCGACAATGACGAAGAACGGATGATAAATTGTCCACCTACAATTGCTCAAGATGGTTGGAACTAGTTCATAAAGAATGAAGCAAGGCCTGAAGCGAGCGAAAGAAGGGAGGCAGGGGAAAAAATAGATCCAGTCTAAGTTATGCCCACCATGCAGGACATAAAAGTCACACTAGAGTAGAACACGAATTGGTAAATTATTTGATTATTTTCTTTCAACAGTAGTTAAAAAACAATTAAGGGAGAGAATATACATGAAATGGAATATATTGTAGATTGTTGCAAGTCCATCTGCAAATATCAACCGTCGTCAAGTATGGGAGAAGACACACAGGAAAAAAGATGGTAGCATATCAGATGCCACGTCTGGGTACTTCGTAAGTTTTTACTTGTATTATGGTTATTATGGTTAACATCGAGCAGTCAATTGTTGTGGGACTTTCATTTCCCAACAAAGAAGCTCCTTTCCTTTCAGGGTTTCCATAATTGCTATCAGTTTATCTTACATTTTCTTCATTATGTGTTTTTATTGTTATGGTGCTATTGTTTGGATTGAATTTATTCAATTAGGAGTAACATACTATAGTTACAAGTTGTTACAAGTAAATGTTGGTGTAAACGAATTTAACTTTTATCCCGGGATCAAATTACCAAACTGAAGGAAAAGATCACCGATAATGATGAAGAAAAATTGCCTGTGGATGAAAATATCTTATCACAAGTGATGAGTAAGGTACAAGGGGTAGGAGTCGCGCTGTTGGGAGCATCATACCAAAGATGCATGTTAAGGCTTGTGCCATTGCACAAAAACGATTCAAACATGTTCGTGAGGACAATGATGAGTTGAAACTGAGGGTGGGAAGCTTGGAGGGTATGATGACTGATATGAAGGGTACAGTGGGAAATTTGTCTGGAAAAATGGAGGTTCTGATCAACATGGTAGGAACTTTGACTGATCAAGGAAATCACACACCATTAACAACGTCGGTTGGAGGACGCAACAGTATACAAAACAGTGCATCAAAAGGTGTTGCTTCTCCGATCCAGGATATGACCAATGTGGTTAACAATCAACGACGTGAAATTCTCAACTCTGATCTAGACATAGTAGCAACATGTATTGATTAACAGTAAGAAATCAAACTTCCCTTCGAATTTCAATCTACTGCGTAATATATAGTTGGGAGACACAATTTTTACGGATGGATGTTGCAATGTCGGCTCTAGTTCATATATAAATTAAAAAGAGTTTGATTGCATTTGGTTGCATAGAACTTGTTTGCAAGACTTTTTTGGATATGCACGATGGGTTGGTTTCTTTTTCTTTGACCTTATTGCTAATAATTCTAAAGCGAGTGCTTAAAGTCTAATGGATATGTACTCCAGTCTTCCAGTTTTAATAAAATTAAGCATATTTTATTAATATGGTCCTTTGAAATTCTCGACTTTATTGCAATAAGTATTGTACGTCGAGATCCTACGTCATCCAGATGCCATGGGATTGCTGTACCACCTTCACATGAAAAAGTGGTTTTGGACAGTATACTACTACCAATGAGAAAACCTCCAAACTGAATCGTCAATTTTCAGAGACCTTTAATGAAATCGGAGTGGGTGGGTTTGTGTGTCATGTGAAGTCCTAGATTTGATATCTTTAGACGTTGGAGCAGGTATATATAATTTTACACTTGACTCTTGGTTTACTTATGAAATAAGAATTCCATTACACTTGTTTTTGCATTAGTTTCATGAACTCTCTTTGGTGGCATACACATGCATACGGGAGACACGATATGCACACACGAACACAAAGCCACGATACCGACCTGACCAGACATTAAATTTCATGACATAAGCAATAATACATCAGATTGTTCTCTCCGAGTATCATGGCTTTGTGTTTCATTTTGTTATTATGAAAATACTTTGAATATTATTTGTTAATGTTCTACAAATTGATTGATCCGCTGATAATTCATGTGTGTACATCTGTGGTTCATGAGGAGTTGTTTCGTATTGTTTGCCTTTATCATGTTGCCCTTGACTATTTGCCCATGTATTTGTTACAACACCAAACAAGCGACAACAAACTGTCCTTTGTTAGGCATATGGAAGGTCACAATAGCAAACAAGCGACAACACGAAACAATTCCATAGACAACAAATACGTGGGCAAATACATGTTGACCTATTTGCCCATGTATTTGTTGTCTATAATTTCGTGTTGTCGCTTGTTTGGTGTTGTGACCTTCCATATGCCTATTTCTACTTCGTAACTGACTTGTTGTGACCTTCCATGTTGTTGATCGAAAGTCGGTGGATACCCTGAAAGTAGCAATATATTTGTCAACTATAGTCTACGACTTGTCGATGAGTTGACTAATTCTGGTCCTCTGTCGACTCGATTACTGCCATAATGTTGCCCTTAAACTTGCACATGTATATGCCTATTTCCCTATGTATCTTTGTCGCCATTACTAACCTCTATGATGTAGCACCTAATTGCCCACATGCCATGTATTTGTTACACTTAAACTGTGCACATGATTCGTGCACACATCAACATTTAGTATCTAGCTTATGCTCATCAATGCATGCTTTGAAACATGTAGAATTTGTACATTCAAGATCAGCATCTGCTCACCACTGCTTTAATTTATAGCAATATACGTGGATTACACAGCATGATCAGCATGCTCAATCTTCCCAGTCTAATCCTGTAGTTTTATCACATATGTTTTTTCTTTAATTAAATTTGCTACTTTCAATAACCTGCTCAGTTTTATCAGACTTCGTAATTAGATAAAAAAATTGTGACAATTTCCGTTTAATAATTGTACGACACTTTATAAATTGTGATATGAAAATTCTTGTTATTCTTTGTGTATAATTTGTGTTATGCTTAGTATAAATTGTGATATGGTTTGTGTAACACCCCGTATTTTCTGTGAACGTCAAAGTAACAAATTAAAGTATACTTAATTTTTAAGAGAAGAATTAAGGGAAACGGGTTATGCCATTGCGTTCGTCTCGGAATTCTGCTTGAGGTAGAGTCCGAGTTTGCGTAAATCGGACTCTATATGAAGAACTTATGACCTTCAGAAGTTTCAGAGATTTAAAATAAAAACCAGCCCGAAATCAAAATTTAAAGTTTCAAAATTCAAATCACACACCCGAGCTGGGTCACACAGGTCGACCAGGGGGTCGGCCTCCCCCTTATATCCAGATCCGAGGACAGATTCATTTTTCTGTATTTGGACGCCCGTTCTGACCAGATTTGTTGATTCCTGTGCTATATAAACACCCTAAGGCTACAGTTTTCTCTACACAACTTCATTACGCCTATACTCTACCCTAATTCATATCAAAATAAATCAAAGGAGGGTTTATGCTGCTCAAGCTCTACTTAGAAATCAAGTTTAGAATTCAAGTAGAGATTCAAAGGCTAATTCAACAACTATTTTCTAAGAATCAAATCAAATATAAATTAGAAGAACAGATAGTCTACTTTAAGAGAGAGCTATTCAGTTTCAGAATACAGATCCCAGAATTTACTGTAATTTGTAAGTTCACGTTACTTTCAGAATTAAAAATTAATTGTGATTCTGACATTGTAATAAATTTGAATCTGAGATTATGCCTATTTCTATAACCATTGGATCTATCTCGTTGATAATATTATATCCATTCTTTGTCTCTTCTTTCCTTCTTCCCTTTTTGTTTTATAGCTAGGCTACTGCGAGCCTGAGCCAGATCTCATAAGAGATGAACGTACGTTGGAAATAAAATTGGGCATAAATTATAATTTAGACATGACCAGCGCTAAAGTTTGGGAAAAGTATTAAATTGTGTATAATTAGGCATAATTGAGTTGTAGCTGATTTGAGTACATAACACATGTTGTATTCAAAACATAAAGTATTGAACATATGACATGAGATTTGAGGTATAAAGTATTGGACATATGACTTGAGATTTGAGGCATACAGTATTGGACATATGACTTGAGATTTGTGGCATAAAGTATTGGATATATGACTTGAGGTTTGAGGCATAAAATATATTGGACATATAACTTGGGATTTGGGCAGTAAAATTGAACTGAAACATGTAAGTTCAAGTTATTTTCAGATTTAAACACCTAATAGTGATTTTGGCGTATAATGAAATGGATCTAAGTCCATACTTGATGATAAGACAAATCTTTTAGATTAATTCCTATCTTTCTATTGAATCAATGATTTACATGTCTAGGAAGTTATTATTCAATCATGCATGTCTTTGTTGGACATCTGATATATAATCCTTTTAGGTTCATGATGTTATTTATATCAGATCTATATGTCTATGAGGTTATTTCTGTTAGTTTGTTTCAGATCTATCTTTGTTATACCCCAACTCTAACAGATCTGTAATCCTATTAGGTTGAAAATATTTGATAGATCTACCATTTTAATGCCTGTTTTATGCCTACTCTCATTTATGTTCCTCTTTCGTCCCCTTTATTTTATGAATCTAGATTAACCTCGAATCTAGACTGAAACTTATTATGCGTGCGACTGGAATGCGGGGGTAATCGGGGATAGTCTATTTAGTAATGGTGGAACATAATTTTGTAACTTATGATTTGGGGCTTAATTTGTCTTTGTTGCGAACTTGGGGTAAATTGAAATATTAAATCTAGATTTGGCGCAAATTGTAAATTGGAATGTTAATCTGGATTAGGAGTAACCATTGGTTAAGACGCGAAGCATAATGTATATTGTTATATTAGGGCATGACTATTATTGCAAACTTGGGTAGATTAGGCATAGCCTATTTTGATTAATAACTCAAAATTGAACTTGGGGGCTATAACTTGCAATTAATTTTGTTGGGCATAGCTTGAGAAATATGTCTGGTTGGGATAATTAGCATATAAATCTAGACTTGGACATTTACGGAAAAGTGGTATAATCTGAAATTGACAACAATTGTGAATAATTTACATATAATCTCTAAATATGTAAATGAGTGAAAAGACGAATGTGCCAAACCAGAGGTTAGATTGAGTTGTGGTGTAAAACTGCCTGGAACCGCTCGGCACGTCCAGTAACCACAACAGCACCTATCTAATGTGAGAGTTTAGTGCAGCATACCCAAGAAAAATCCGATGTTAGATTGAGTTGTGGTGTAAAACTGCCTGGAACCGACGGACATATCCAGTAACCGCAACAACACATATCTAATGTGAGAGGTTGATGCATTAATAAATCAATTATTGCTAATGAACAAGACATGCTAAGAAATGATTAGGGTTATGTTAATAGGAAACACTTAACCAATATAGCATGATGAATGGTAGGGATAAGTAATAAGAAACACTTAACATAACTTGATTTGTGGTAAGGTTAAGTTAAAACAAGAGGGTAACACTTAACCAATATAACTTGATTTGTGGTAAGGTTATGTTAAAACAAGAGGGAAACACTTAACCAATATAACTTGATTTGTGGTAGGGTTAAGTTGACACAAGAAGGAAACACTTAACCGAAGTAACATGACAAGTAGGTGGGTTAAGTTAACCTGAATTGATTAATGACACTTAACCAACACAACATGCTGAACACGTGGGGTTAAGTTAACAAGAAAACACTTAACCTATATAACTTGATGAACGAACGGGGTTAAGTTAATAAGAAACACTTAACCAACATGACACGATGAATAGGTAGGTTAAGTTAACAAGAATGGACAACACTTAACCAATATGACATAATGTGCGGGAGGGTTAAGTACATATCGTGTTGGTGGGTAATATTAGTAAATATAGGCCCACAAACTTAACCGTTAAATAAACATGCTTGAATCGATGGGAGGGTTAAGTACATCTCGTGTAGGTGGGTAATATTAGTACATATAGGCCCACAAACTTAACCGTTAAGTAAACATACTAGAATCGGTGGGAGGGTTAAGTACAACTCGTGTAGGTGGGTAATATTTGTATATATATAGGCCCACAAACTTAACCAGCAGGAAACCCTAGTAATGGGGACTCATTTCAGCAATAACCCACATATATGTATCATGGTACCCTGAAACTAGGCAGGGTAGGGCACAATTACTGGGCTGATTATAAGCGGTCAAAACAGCGGCAGGGGGTACGTCAATGTAGGTTCCAACGATTTACAGGCGTGCACGTACTCCGGAGTGGGAAAAAGCAGGCATTGAGTACTAGTAGTTATACACTGTGCATCTTGTATCGTGTCGGGTCGTTATCACAAGGATTGATGCACCTTATGGTGGGACCAGCACAGGGTATCTACACGCAAGAGAGGGTCGATTTACATAGACACATGGAACATTAATGCAAATAAAGAGCCGATCGATAGGGTAGTAAGGGTACATCTAACATGTTCATGGCAATTAGGAAAATTGAGGTGGAATCCTCACGATAGATGTACACCTGAAGGCTACCACAATTACGGGGATTGGGATCACGTTATCATTTTATATAGATTACTAGTTGGGACACTAGTTAGGTGGTGCAGAGGTAGATATAGAAATCAGAATAACAAAGTAGTAGCGAAGCAGAGAAAGAGTAGAAGCGCATTCAGTTTATCTTGCCTTATCATACCTTATGCTTATCCTTTATTATCTTGTTATCCCTGCTATCACGATACTGTCTTATATTCAGTTTATACATGTCATGATGCTTTTGCCTGTTTATATGCTGAAAGTCACTGGACTTACTGTAACAACCCGTATTTTAATAACATGTTAAAAACCATAAATCAAGGCAGAATTAATTTTTAAAATAAGAATCAAGGGAAACGGATTGCGCCATTGCGTTCGTCTCGAAATTCTGCTTGAAAACGAGTCCGAGTTTTCGAAAATCGAAGTCCGTATGAGCGAGATATGACCCTCCGAAGTTTCAGAAATTTTCAGAATCGAAAAAAGCTCGAAAATTCGAACTCCAATTTCAAATTCAAAACCCAGAACAGACTGGGAGGGAAATTTCCCGCCCAGGACCAGGTCGACCCAGGGGTCGACCATAGTGTCGACCTTCCAGGGACCAGGTCGACCATAGTGTCGACCTAGGGGTCGACCTGCCTCCCGAACCCAGTTTTTGAACCTGAGGCATTCTGATGTATTTAGACTCGTTTCGTGACCAGATTCATTCGCCTAATCCTATATAAATAGCCTCCTAGCCTCATTCTCTTTGCACCATTCTTCTCTAACCTTATGCTACACAAATTCTTGATGGACATGGCTTCTTCTTCTTCCTCTAAATTAAATTAAGACAAATTAAAACGCAAAGATTATTTCTTGAAGACTACGACTACGGATTGCATATTGGGGATTCGCTTCTGCAATCAAATCAAGATTCAATGATTCAACTATTCGACGACTGGTTTATAGATCCGACTTCTGCATCTAGGTTTCTTCGACCACGATCTGTAAGTTCAAGTTACTTTTAAATAAAAACTATAAACTTAATATGGACATATTGTAAATTGGAATTGGATCTATGTATGATAATTGATTCATATCTATTCTTGTTCATCTTGGATCTTGACTTTTTGGAAATATTGCTTTGAAATCAGTTTGGGCCTATTCACGTTGTAAATCAAACTCTTTCATAACATTATCATGCCTATGACGTTGAAACTATTGTTAATGGCCAAGGACTATGGCTGTGAACATAAGACTATGCCTATGCCTATGACTGTGAACCTAAGACTATGCCTATGACTGTGAACATAATACTATTGCCTATGACTATGACAAGGACAATTGTGGCTAATCACCTATGACTCATGACTATGAATTATTGCCTATGATTATGAACATAAGACTATTGTCTATGACCATGAATTTAAAACTATTGTGGTTAATTGCTTAAGACTATTATGGTTGATTGTTCATGCCCATAACACTATGTTGTACACCGAATTGGCGTTTTGTTGGATCTCATACCTAGGGTGTGACTTACTTAGTTTATTCGCTATTATGTACACCAAAACCATTGGATCCATTATCCTTGTATTTGGCTTGCTTTTGCAAGCCTATTCTTTTATGTCAACTTTTATCATGACTATCGCCTTATTTTGCTAAAGTTGAAATCCTATTATTTTCTATATGCCAGTGATGCTGTAACCAATTATCTCAAGTTATATCATGCTAGTCTTGCAATCCCTTTTATCGCTTTATGCTCGTCCCTTTTGCCTATCATAGTTTTGATGTTATTCCCTTTATTTCGGAATACGATTTGGGTAGATTAGGCAAAACATGAAATGGTTACGAACATGAATTATGAACTTGATAATAGGCATAAACTGAAACATGAACATTGTTATAACTTGAATCTGGATATGGAAATGAAACTTGCCTTGAAACTTGACGCGAACTTGATATGAAAATTGAACATGGACATGACACTAGAATGAACTTGAAAATGGCCAACTCGAGGTTGGGTTGAGTTTGCAGTGTAATTCTGCCCGGAACCGCCCGACAAATCCGGTTATGGCAAACAATAGGATCCAATGTGGGTAGTTGGTCATATAGCGCTTGAAACCCAAGGTCAAACTGAGTTGTGGTGTAAATCTGCCAGGAACCGCCCGGCATATCCAGTGACCATAACAACAGGTCTGATGTGAGAGGTTGGGGTGCATTAATGAATTAATGCCACATGATAGGGTTGAGTCATGAACATGAAAGACAACACTTAACCAACTTGACATGCTAGACTGATAAGGGTTAAGTCACGAATTTAAATGTCAACACATAACCTATTGGACGAAAACCCTAGTTACGCGGTCCATTTCAGCAGTAACCCACTAGATGTATCATGGTACCCTGGAACTAGGCAGGGTGCGACACGATTACTGGGCTGATTGTAATCGACCAGAACGACGGCTGAGTTGGTGTGCCAGTGTAGGTTCAGGTGGACTATGGTCGTGCACGTAGTCCGGAGTTGAAAAAGCAGGCATTGGGCATCAGTAGGTTTACTTGTGCATGCTTGATTCGTGTCGGTGGTTGGCACCCTAGGGCTTGATACACCCTATGGTGGACCTAGCACAGGTGACTACATTCGTGATAGGGCCGTATGACACAGACACACAACGAGCTAGAACTTGTAGGGAGCCGATCGATTAGTGGATCGTTCCGTTGGACCTAGTATTGGGTCATTTCATGATATTGGGCCAAGGGATCATTTCATGATTAATATAAGACAGAGATTTGGGATTCTAGTACAGTTGATGTAGAGAACCTTGAATATGTGATGCTATACTTGATTTATACTTGATTTATCATGTTATCTTAGTCTATCTTACCCATCTTGTCATCATCCTTATGTTTACTTTCAGTTTGTACATGTCATGTTACCTTTACCTGTTTTTATGCTGAAAGTCACTAGGACTTACCAGTCTTTATGACTGACCCGTTTTCTTTCGCCTCTTTTCCTTTCGTTTCCCCCCAGGTTCTCAGGGAGGAAACTCTAGCACTTAGCTTGGATTTCGCTTGCTTTCGGTTCAGCTCATGTACCGGTTGATCTTGAGCTATGCTATGGCTGCATTTCTGCTACCTTTGGGGAATTAAGCTACTTTTGTTGTTTTGAGATTATGCTTCTTTATTTATGCAAGACAGAATTTGTTGTAATGGAAAATAATGACCTTGGCTATTTTATGTAAAAGGTTTTGACTCTTTATGAAAGTATTGAAATTTATCTTTTGACTCTTCCGCTGTTTTCTGTCTTGTAATATTTCTGTGTTTGTTTACCTCGATAACGCTCTTCCAAAACTAGTGCATTCCCTTTGTGAGTGACCCTAGCGGAGGTGGGGTGTTACATTTGGTATCAGAGCAGAACGTTACCAAACTGGGCAAAAGTTTTTAAAACCTTCTAAAACTATTTTCAAAACCATTTACAAAGAAGCATTTTTTTCAAGAAAAGTCATGTTTTATTTAAAGGCTATTCCCCAAAAGCCATTAGCACTATCCCTTGTTTCCTCGTTTGAATCTCTTCTTTTCCATTTCAGCATGTCTGGGAATCTTAACTTTCCAAAGGGCGTGCCAATACCTGGCTGGTTCAGGAGGTACTTAGAGGCTAGGGCCAACGATGCAGACACAGCAGATATTCCTCCTCCAGCAGCAACGATTCCTCCTCCTCCTCCCCCTCCTCGTGCAATTGCTTTCTCAAAGATCTGTAAAGATTTTAGGGCCATGGGTGGAAAGGATTTCAAGGGAACTGAATCATTCGTAGAACCGAGGAACTGGCTCAAAGAAACTGAGGATCTGTTTGTTATCTTCGAGAAACATGATAGGCAGAAGGTACAGTTGGCGGTATGGTTTCTCAAAGACGAAGCTTCCTATTGGTGGGAATTCACTAACGCCGAGAGGCCGGTTGAAACATGGATGGATTTCAGAGTAAGGTTTGAGATGAAATCCCTCTCGCAAGCTGAACGAAGTTTACAGCTGGAAAAATTCTTATCTCTTAAGCAAGGAAGTATGATGGTCAAGGAGTACGTCAATCAATTCAATCAGCTGGCTCGGTTTGGACTGGACTTAGTGAATACCCCTCATAAAAAGGCTCTCCGTTTTGTCAAAGGATTGAATGAGCCACTTCACAGCTTGGCTATGACCCACGTACCTATGGGGGCTACTTACGAAAAGCTAGTAGACATGGCGCTCTTAAATGAAGAAGACAAGAATGACAAGAAAGAGGTAGACTCCGGGAAAGGAGGCAAGAACAACAACAACAATAATGATAACAAGACACGTGAGAAAAGAAAATATCACTTCTGTGGTATTGAGGGGCATATAGTCCAAGATTGTAGAACGAAGAAGATGAAGATGGGAGCATGCTTTCAGTGTGGTGATACTGGACATATCAGCAAGAACTGCCCTAAGAAGCAAGGGCAAGCCCCGCAAGCAGGACCTTCTGGGGGTACATCTTTAACTTCTTCTCCTAGATGCTTTGTTTTATCTTGCTTATCTTCTCAATCCTATCTTGAGAACCTTAGGTAGAACCCTTTTGGATGTAAACATGTGATTGAAACATGTTATGGTTGATGTTTGCAAATGGTTGCAAGTGGTCGCAAGTGGTTGCTCATGGTTGCATAACACACATTAGGCACTAGATCGGCTCAGACACATTTTATATTGCATATTCATGAGTGTTTATACTTGTTTATGGATGAAATTGAATGTGTTATCATGTGAATGTTGCATATGGATGGATGTTTATGCACACATATAGTGTTTATGTGACTAGGACTATTTGCATACATGTTGGATTCATGGCACTAAATATATTTTGCATTAAGAAGATCAATCATGCCTGATCATTTGCACTAGATAAGGAACATATACACACACTTTCTGCATATGTTCATATAGCATTAGAAATCTTTTAAGGACAATGGTTGCTTGTGGATGATCGTTGAGTAGATGGTTGATTGGATGATAGGATGCATTCTTCCTAACTTGAAGATTTCGGGGACGAAATCCTTTAAGGAGGGGAGAATGTAACAACCTGTATTTTAATAACGTGTTAAAAACCGTAAATCAAGGCAGAATTAATTTTTAAAATAATAATCAAGGGAAACGGGTTGTGCCATTGCATTCGTCTCGAAATTTTTCTTGAAAACGAGTCCGAGTTTTCGAAAATCGGGGTCCGTATGAGGGAGATATGACCCTTCGAAGTTTCAGAAATTTTCAGAATCGAAAACAGCTCGAAAGTTCGAATTCGAATTTCAAATTCAAAACACAGAACAGGCTGGGCGGGAAATTTCCCGCCCTGGATCAGGTCGACCTGGGGGTCGACCATAGTGTCGACCTCCCAGGGACTAGGTCGACTATAGTGTCGAGCCGGGGGTCGACCTGCCTCTCGAACCAAATTTTTGAACCTGGTGCATTCTGATGTATTTAGACTCGTTTCGTGACCAGATTCATCCGCCTAATCCTATATAAACAGCCTCCTAGCCTCATTCTCTTTGCATCATTCTTCTCTAACCTTATGCTGAACAAATTCTTTATGGACATGGCTTCTTCTTCTTCCTCTAAATTAAATTAAGATAAATTAAAACGCGAAGATTATTTCTTGAAGACTACGGCTACGGATTGCATATTGGGGATTTGCTTCTACAATCAAATCAAGATTCAATGATTCAACTATTCGACGACTAGTTTATAGATTCGACTTCTGCATCTAGGTTTCTTAGACCACGATCTGTAAGTTCAAGTTACTTTTAGATAAAAACTATAAACTTAATATGGACATGTTGTAAATTGGAATTGGATCGATGTATGATAATTCATTCA
Organism: Allium sativum; assembly: GCA_030737875.1. Classification (NCBI taxonomy): domain Eukaryota; kingdom Viridiplantae; phylum Streptophyta; class Magnoliopsida; order Asparagales; family Amaryllidaceae; genus Allium; species Allium sativum. Next base: position 481,833,985 of record CM060922.1, read on the forward strand.
TATCTATTCTTGTTCATCTTGGATCTTGACTTTTTGGGAATATTGCTTTGAAATCAGTTTGGGCCTATTCACGTTGTAAATCAAACCCTTTCATAACATTATCATGCCTATGACGTTGAAACTATTGTTAATGGCCAAGGACTATGACTGTGAACATAAGACTATGCCTGTGCCTATGACTGTGAACCTAAGACTTTGCCTATGCCAATGATTGTGAACATAAGACTATTGCCTATGACTATGACAATTGTGGCTAATCACCTATGACTCTTGACTATGAATTATTGCCTATGATTTTGAACATAAGACTATTGTCTATGACCATGACTTTGAAACTATTGTGGTTAATTGCCTAAGACTATTATGGTTGATTGTTCATGCCCATAATGCTATGTTGTACACCGAATTGGCATTTTGTTAGATCTCATACCTAGGGTGTGACTTGATTATTCTATTCGCTATTATGTACACCAAAACCATTGGATCCATTATCGTAGTATTTGGCTTGCTTTTGCATGCCTATTCTTTTATGTCAACTTTTATCATGAGTATCGCCTTATTTTGCTAGATTTGAAATCCTATTATTTTCTATATGTCAGTGATGCTGTAACCAATTATCTCAAGTTATATCATGCTAGTCTTGTAATCCCTTTTATTGCTTTATTCTTGTCCCTTTTGCCTATCATAGTTTTGATGTTATTCCCTTTATTTTGGGATTTGGATTTATTTGTAGTATAGATTGATTCACATTTACGTGCGATGGGAATACGATTTGGGTAGATTGGGCAAAACATGAAATGGTTACGAACATGAATTATGAACTTGATAATAGGCATAAATTGAAACATGAACATTGTTATAACTTGAATCTGGATATGGACATGAAACTTGCCTTGAAACTTGACACGAACTTGATATGAAATTTGAACATGGACATGACACTAGAATGAACATGAAAATGGCCAACTCGTGGTTGGGTTGAGTTTGCAGTGTAATTCCGCCCGGAACCGCCTGACAAATCCAGTTACGACAGACAATAGGATCCAATGTGGGTAATTGGTCATATAGCGCTTGAAACCCGAGGTCGGACTGAGTTGTGGTGTAAATCTTCCCGGAACCGCCCGTCATATCCAGTGACCACAATAACAGGTCTGATGTGAGAGGTTGGGGTGCATTAATGAATTAATGCCACATGATAGGGTTAAGTCATGAACATGAAAGACAACACTTAACCAACTTGACATGCTAGACTGATAAGGGTTAAGTCACGAATTTAAATGACAACACTTAACCTATTGGACGAAAACCCTAGTTATGCGGTCCATTTCAGCAGTAACCCACTAGATGTATCATGGTACCCTGGAACTAGGCAGGGTGGGGCACGATTACTGGGCCGATTGTAAGCGACCAGAACGACGGCTGAGTTGGTGCGCCAGTGTAGGTTCAGGCGGACTATGGTCGTGCATGTAGTCCGAGGTTGAAAAAGCAGGCATTGGGCATCAGTAGGTTTACCAGTGCATGCTTGATTCGTGTCGGTGTTTGGCACCCTAGGGCTTGATACACCCTATAGTGGACCTAGCACAGGTGACTACATTTGTGATAGGGCCGTATGACACAGACACACAACGAGCTAGAACTTGTAGGGAGCCGATCGATTAGTGGATCGTTCCGTTGGACCTAGTAATGGGTCATTTCATGATATTGGGCCAAGGGATCATTTCATGATTAATATAAGACAGGGGTTTGGGATTCTAGTACAGTTGATGTAGAGAACCTTGAATATGTGATGCTATACTTGATTTATCATGTTATCTTAGTCTATCTTACCCATCTAGTCATCATCCTTATGTTTACTTTCAGTTTGTACATGTCATGTTATCTTTACCTGTTTTTATGCTGAAAGTCACTAGGACTTACCAGTCTTTATGACTGACCCGTTTTATTTCGCCTCTTTTCCTTTCGTTCCCCCCAGGTTCTCAGGGGGGAAACTCTGGCACTTAGCTTGGATTTCGCTTTCTTTCGGTTCAGCTCATGTACAGGTTGATCTTGAGCTATGCTATGGCTGCATTTCTGCTACCTTTGGGGAATTAAGCTACTTTTGTTGTTTTGAGATTATGCTTATTTATTTATGCAAGACAGAATTTGTTGTAATGGAAAATAATGACCTTGGCTATTTGATATAAAAGGTTTTGACTCTTTTTGAAAGTAATGAAATTTATCTTTTGACTCTTCCGCTATTTTCTGTGTTGTTATATTTCTGTGTTTGTTTACCTCGATAACGCTCCTCCAAAACTAGTGCATTCTCTTTCTGAGTGACCCTAGCGGAGGTGGGGTGTTACACTTACCAGACTCTGACCTAGTTTTGTTTCGCCTCTTTTCTTCCGTTCCCCCCCCCCCCAAGGTTCACAGGGAGGAAATGTTACCACTTAGCTCAGTTTTCTTTCCAAGCTCGAAGATAGTCGATGTATTGCTTTGGACTCTCTCTTCCACTGCTATGGCTGGTTCATTCTTTATTGGGGAATATCATTGTTGTTTTTATGCTTCTTTTATATTTGGAAGTTTTTAGATCAAGACAGAAGTTCTATGTATTACTTTTAAGTATGATTGAGACAGCTGCTGTAAAAGCTCGACTGAACCATATTGTTTATAAAATGACTTCATTTTCCACTTCTTTATTTGTCTGTCTTGTAATTTATCTGCATCTTTTACCTAAAATGCTCCACCAAAGTTAAGGCATTCCCTTTGTGAGTGACCTTAACGGAGGTGGGGTGTTTCACTTAGTATCAGAGCTGAAGGTTACTGGAACAGATAAAAGATTTGAAAAATTATTTTCAAAACGGTTTTAAAAGAATCATTTTCAAAAGAAAAGTTTTGTTTTAGAGGCATATTCCCCAAATCCTTATGCATTATCTTTTTGATCCTCTATTTGAATCCTTGTTTCCTTCTTTCCTGAGTCTTCGGGGCTCCTGGCTTTCTGCGAGGTATTCCCATCGCGGCATGGTTCTGTAGGCTTGATGAGACTACGCCACTTGTCAACGGGCAAATAAGAGCCCAACTTCCATCTATATCCGTAGTAGTTTCACCTACGGCTAATTTTCTTTCAAGCTTTGTAGGATTTTCCGTGCGATGGAGGCAGCTTTCGAGAGACTTATCAACGTGTTACACAAGGATAGTAAAGATGAAACTGAGGGAGTTTTGCTAAGGACACAACCCAAGGATGAGTAACTCATGGATATAGACTTGGTTCACAAAGAAAATAAAAAGAAAGAGGTATAAGTGAAAGAATAATAAAACCTAAGACAAGAGTAAGTATCTTTATTACGGTATAACGGGACAAGGGCAAGAACTAAGGACATGATTTTCTGGAGGGTAAGTGCATGCTCTTACCGCCACATACCTGAGAGAAAGGTGGTAAAGCTTCGGTTGAAAGAGTTTAGTTTTCCTTTTTAATCATCCTATTAGTACTCTTTTTTATTTTAGCGCTTCACATTCGTTTATATCTGCTTCCATAGTTGAGTCTCTGCACGTTAGTACTTGTATAGTAGAAGATCCCATTATTGTCTCAAATTCAATTTGTGGTTCGTCTCATTTATCTTTGGTTTGTAAGGATTTGAGAGTAGCTATATTAAGTATTGAGTCTAAGTGTAATACTTATGTTTTGGTTTCATGGGCTATGGGTTGATTCTAGGCATGGATTGGTTAGCTAGTAATTGTGAAAGGAGGGTAGTTAGACTTTCGACTTGCCTCGGGAATACCCTCGAAATTTCGTGCGATCCTAAGGGATTAGTTTGTCTTAGCTACCGAGAATCACTTTATGTATTTATCGACGATTTTCGATCCGTTGGAGTAGTCCATGAGTACGCAGATGTTTTTAATTAAGGTTAGGGGTTTGTCTCCTAAAACGTGAGGTAGACTTCCACATATATCTAGTTGACAATGCAAAGCCAGTTATGCGATCAACGATAGTTTTGGAGCAAGATTGAAAAGGATAGCCAGATTCGGTTAAGTGCTCAATTGTTTGGTTGTTTTACTAGTATCATCTCACATAAATCGTCCAAATTCGGAGGAGGTATTCCTTGGGTGCATGTCTGATATTGGTTTAGGCCTTTGGGGCTTGTACTTGAGGGATGTCGAGTTCGACTAGGATGGTTTGCGTGAGAACTAAATGGTTGTGGCATGCGCCCTAAGTAAGACTGACCTTAAGAGAGGTAAAAAGTACATAGCAACCTTTAGCTTTAGACCCTCAGATTTGTGACATGATGGATAAGCTAAGTAGAAGAGAGATCTCTAATCCTCTTAGTATATACACTTGGTATCATGGTTAGCATCCGTTTAACTTGGAAAGATAGTTCGACTACATTGGATACCCTCTAGCATAGTAAGTGAGCGAGGTCCTATCTTTCCTAGTGGGTCTTGGAAATGGAGGTCAAGAAGCTTCACAATCATGAAGTTAAATTAGTTAAGGTACGGTGGAGTGAAGCTCAAGAAGATGAAACTTAGAAGACTGAAGACTAGATACGCGCATCATACCCTTTTTGAGGGTATATCCTTGATTCCACTTTTTCTATAATATTTATTTGCATGCTAGTCTTTATCTTTTAGGTATATCCTCTCGGTCCTATCCACGATCCTTTGGTAGAAGCAAATGGATGTAAACATGTGTTTGAGACATGTTATGTTTGGTGGATGCAAGTGGTTGCAAGTGTTTGCTCGTGGATGCATATGCACACATTAGGCACTAGATCAGCTCAGTCACTTTCATATTGCATATGCATGAGTGAAATTATATATATATGGATTGAAACTTGATGATTTATCATACGGATGTTGCATTTGTATGAATGACTTTGCACTCATGTAGAAGTTATAAAGTACAATTAGGAATAATTGCATACATGATGGGCGCATGGCACTGACATAATTCGCATTGAGGAGGTCAACTGAATCAGTAGACCGCCTGATTTTGCATTAGATAAGGACATGTACACACGCTATGCATATGATCATGAAAGCATTAGAAATCTTTTTAAGGACAATGGATGCCTATGATTGAATGGTTGAGTAGATGGATGTTGGATGTTAGGATATGCATTCTTCTTAACTTGAAGATTTCGGGGAAGAAATCCTTTAAGGAGGGCAGAATGTAACACCCCGTATTTTCTGTGAACATCAAAGTAACAAATTAAGGTATACTTAATTCTTAAAGAAGAATTAAGGGAAACGAGTTACACCATTGTATTCGTCTCGGAATTTTGCTTGAGATAGAGTCTGAGTTTGCGTAAATCGGACTCCATATGAAGAAGTTATGACCTTCAGAAGTTTCAGAGATTTAAAATAAAAACCAGCCCGAAATCAAAATTTAAAGTTTCGAAATTCAAATCACACATCCGGGTTGGGCAGGAAATTTCCCACCCAGGACCCAGGCCGACCAGGGGGTCAACCTGGGTCACACAGGTCGATCAGGGGGTTGACCTGTGGGTCGACCTCCCCACTATTTCCAGATCCAAGGACAGATTCATTTTTCTGCATTTGGACGCCCGTTCTGACCAGATTCGTTGATTCCTATGCTATATAAACACCCCTAAAGCAACAGTTTTCTCTACATAACTTCATTACGCCTATACTCTACCCTAATTCATATCAAAATAAATCAAAGGCGGGGTTATGCTGCTCAAGCTCTTCGTAGAAATCTGGTTTAGAATTCAAGTAGAGATTCAAAGGCTAATTCAACGACTTCAACAACTATTTTCTAAGAATCAAATCAAATCTAAATTAGAAGAACAGATAGTCTACTTCAAGAGAGAGCTATTTAGTTTTAGAATACAGATCCCAGAATTCAAGGCCATTTTGTAATTTGTAAGTTCACGTTACTTTCAGAAATATAAGTTAATTGTGATTCTGACGTTGTAATAAATCTGAATCTGAGATTATGCCTATTTCTATACCCGTTGGATCTATCTCATTGTTAATATTATGTCCATATTTGTCTCTTCTTTCCTTCTTCCCTTTTTGTTTTATAGCCAGGCTACTGCGAGCCTGAGCCAGATCTCATAAGAGGTGAACGTACGTTGGAAATAAAATTGAGCATAAAATATGATTTGGACATGACCAACGCTAAAATTTGGGAAAAGTATTAAATTGTGTATAATTGGGCATAATTGAGTTGTAACTGATTTGAGGACATAACACATGTTGTATTCAAAACATAAAGTATTGAACATATGACTTGAGATTTGAGGCATAAAGTATTGGACAATAAAGTATTGGACATATGACTTGAGATTTGAGGCATACAGTAATAGACATATGACTTGAGATTTGAGGCATAAAGTACTGGACATATGACTTGAGATTTGAGGCATAAAATATATTGGACATATAACATGGGATTTGGGCCGTAAAATTGAACTGTAAACATGTAAGTTCAAGTTATTTTCAGATTTAAACACCTAATAGTGATTTTGGCATATAATGAAATGGATGTAAGTCCATACTTGATGATAAGACAAATCTTTTAGATTAATTCCTATCTTTCTATTGAATCAATGATTTACATGCCTAGGAAGTTATTATTCAATCATGCCTGTCTTTGTTGGACATCTGATATATAATCCTTTTAGGTTCATGATGTTATTTATATCAGATTTATATGTCTATGAGGTTATTTCTGTCAGTTTGTTTCAGATCTATCTTTGTTATACCCCAACTCTAACAGATATGTAATCCTCTTAGGTCCAAAATATTTGACAGATCTACCATTTTAATGCATGTTTTATGCCTACTCTCGTTTATGGTCCCCTCTTGTCCCCTTTATTTTATGAATCTAGATTAACCTCGAATCTAGACTGAAATTTATTATGCGTGCGACTGGAATGCGGGGGTAATGGGGGATAGTCTATTTGGTAATGGTGGAACATAATTTTGTAACTTATGATTTGGGGCATAATTTGTCTTTGTTGCGAACTTAGGGTAAATTGAAATACTAAATCTTGATTTGGCGCAAATTGTAAAGTGGAATGTTAACCTAGATTGGGAGTTACCATTGGTTAAGACGCCCAGCATAATGTATATTGGTATATTGGGGCATGACTATTATTGCAAACTTGGGAAGATTAGGCGTAGCCTATTTTGAGTAATAACTCGAAATTGAACTTGGGGGCCATAACTTGCAATTAGTTTTGTTGGGCATAACTTGAGGAATATGACTGTTTGGTATAATTAGCATATAAATCTAGACTTGGACATTTACGGAAAAGTGGTATAATCTGAAATTGACAACAATTGTGAAAAATTTACATATAATCTGCAAATATATAAATGAGTGAAAAGACGAATGTGCCAAACCAGAGGTTAGATTTAGTTGTGGTGTAAAACTGCCCGGAACCGCTCGATACATCCAGTAACCACAACAACACCTATCTAATGTGAGAGGTTAGTGCATCATACCCAAGAAAAATACGATGTTAGATTGAGTTGTGGTGTAAAACTGCCCGGAACCTCCCGGCATATCCAGTAACCGCAACAACACATATCTAATGTGAGAGGTTGGTGCATTAATAAATCAATTAATGCTAATGAACAAGAGATGCTAAGAAATGACTAGGGTTAAGTTAATAGGAAACACTTAACCAGTATAGCATGATGAATGGTAGGGTTAAGTAATAAGAAACACTTAACTAATATAACTTGATTTGTGGTAAGGTTAAGTTAAAACAAGAGGGTAACACTTAACCAATATAACTTGATTTGTGGTAAGGTTAAGTTAAAACAAGAGGGAAACACTTAACCAATATAACTTGATTTGTGGTAGGGTTAAGCTGACACAAGAAGGCAACATTTAACCGAAGTAACATGATAAGTAGGTGGGTTAAGTTAGCCTAAATTGATTGATGACACTTAACCAATACAACATGATGAACACGTGGGGTTAAGTTAACAAGAAAACACTTAACCAATATAACTTGATGAACGAACGAGGTTAAGTTAATAAGAAACACTTAACCAACATGACACGATGAATGGGTAGGTTAAGTTAACATGAATGGACAACACTTAACCAATATGACATAACGTGCGGGAGGGTTAAGTACATATCGGGTTGGTGGGTAATATTAGTAAATATAGGCCTACAAACTTAACCGTTAAATAAACATGCTTGAATCGATGGGAGGGCTAAGTACATCTCGTGTATGTGGGTAATATTAGTACATATAGGCCCACAAACTTAACCGTTAAGTAAACATACTAGAATCGGTGGGAGGGTTAAGTACATCTCGTATAGGTAGGTAATATTTGTATATATATATAGGCCCATAAACTTAACCAGCAGGAAACCCTAGTAATGGGGATCCATTTCAGCAATAACCCACATAGATGTATCATGGTACCCTGAAACTAGGCAGGATGGGGTACGATTACTGGGCTGGTTATAAGAGGTCAAAATAGCGGCATGGGGTATGTCAATGTAGGTTCCGATGGTTTACTGGCGTGCATGTACTCCGGAGTGGGAAAAAGCAGGCACTGAGTACCACTAGTTATACACTCTACATCTTGAATCGTGTCGGGTCGCTATCATAAGGATTGATACACCTTATGGTGGGACCAGCACAGGGTATCTACATGCAAGAGAGGGCCGATTGACACAGAGACATGGAACATTAATGGAAGTAAAGAACCGATCGATAGGGTAGTAAGGGTACATCTAACATGTTCATGGCAATTAGGCAGACTGTGGTGGAATCCTCACGATAGATGTACACCTGAAGGCTACCAAGATTACAGGGATTGGGATCACGTTATCATTTTATACAGATTACAAGTTGGGACACTAGTTAGGTGGTGCAGAGATAGATATAGAAATCGGAATAACAAAGTAGTAGCGAAGCAGAGAAAGAGTAGAAGCGCATTCAGTTTATCTTGCCTTATCATACCTTATGCTTGTCCTATGTTATCTTGTTATTCATGTTATCATGGTACTGTCTTATATTCAGTTTATTCATGTCATGATGCCTTTGCCTGTTTATATGCTGAAAGTCACAGGACTTACCAGACTTATGTCTGACCTAATTTTATTTGCCTCTTTTCTCCCCCCCCCCCGGTTCACGGGGAGGAAATGTTACCACTTAGCTCAGTTTTCTTTCCAAGCTCGAAGATAGTCGATGTATTGCTTTGGACTCTCTCTTCCATTACTATGGCTGGTTCATGCCTTATTGGGGAATATCATTGTTGTTTTTATGCTTCTTTTATATTTGGAAGTTTTTAGATCAAGACAGAAGTTCTATGTATTACTTTTAAGTATGATTGAGACAGCTGTTGTAAAAGCTTGACTGAACCATATTGTTTATAAAATGACTTCATTTTCCGCTTCTTTATTTGTCTATCTTGTAATTTATCTGCATCTTTTACCTAAAATTCTCCACCAAAGTTAAGGCATTCCCTTTGTGAGTGACCTTAACGGAGGTGGGGTGTTTCAATTTGCGTTATGAAAAATATGTGTTGTAGTTCCTGTTTATATATATATATATATATATATATATATAATACACACACAAATATATATATATATAATAAGATACGGTTTAATACCGTGTCAGACTGACATCATAGATATGGTTAATAATTGTTTCTAAAACAAGCAACGTACGTTGTAAATTAGCTACAGTTTATATTCGTATCTAGTTGCCATTTAGATACGGTAATGAGCCATTTCTTTTTGAACTTTAGATGCGGCTGCATGGGCGTATCAAATTTTCAATTGGACATGGCTTATAGCCATATCTAATAAATAGACATGCAATTTTTTGATATGGCTTACAGGTGTGCCAAATCGGATTAGATACGGCCAAAAGCACAGTCTAATTAGCATATATGGAGTAGTGGGAACGATGGGTGCAGCTAAGGGAAGAACATCAGCTTGACCACCGGCATGCGCCGTGGCCTCTAGATATCTACGGAACCAGCCTGGTATCGTAACTCCCTCAGGATTATTAGGTTCCCCAGACATGCTGAAAAGAAAAGGAAAGAGCTTCAAACAAAGGATCGAAAGATAGTACCTATGGCTTTGGGAAGTATGTTTTTCAAAATAGATTTTTCTTTTGAAAATGCTTTCTTTTAAAATCTTTTTGAAAATAGTATTCAAAGACTTTTAGCTAATCTGGTAACCTTTAGCTCTGATACCAAGTGTGACACCCCACGTCCGTTAATGTCACTCATTAAGAGAATGCATTAAGTTTCGTGAAACGTTACAGGTAAACAGAAACATTACAAGACTGATATAAAATAGCAGCGGAATTAAAACTTTTATTAATCATAAAGCATTATGGTTCAAAACATCATATGTATGAATTACATAAAAACCAGTACATCATAAAAACTTCTGTCTTATACTTAAAACATCATAGTACAAAAATAAACGAAGCATAATCCCCAAATAAAAGCATAGCCATAGTAGCGAAGATAGGAGCTTGAGCAATACATCTAAGCAGCTCCAGCAAAATGATAGCAGAATCCTGATCAAGCTTGAGTATTCCCACCCTGAGAACCTTAGGGGGCGGAGGGACGGAAGAAAGAAGAGGAAACAAAAAGGGTCAGACATAAAGTCTGGCGAGTCTAGTCACTTTAGAAAATAAATAAGTAAAAGTATCATGACATGCATATAAAGTGGATAAGAAAGGTAACACCATAAAAGGCAGGTATGACAAGGTAAACATGATATAATGTATACGCTTCTCTAAAGATTACTCTGCACCAATACCAGTATAACAAGAATGAGATAATCCCAACAATTACCAGATGATAGACTTAGGCATACGTCTAGATGTACCCTAATTACTACCCTAATCGATCGACTCCCTACTCTGTAGATACCATGTGCCGACCCCACAGTAGGAGGTATTACTTCCTAAAGTGGCAACACTTCGTTGATGTGCATAACCATATCTACAGGTGTCATGGTCATCTTACCCCCCTCTGACCGGACCATGCACACACATGGCCCCGGTCTGTTTGCACCGCCCACAACGTCCTTCACGTTTGGATCTCTTACAATCAGCCCAGTAAGCGTGTCCCAACTCCGACCTAGGGTGGAGTACTCGTTTGATACCGTTCTATGGGTTACTGACTGAAACGGATCTCCCACGCAAAATGATACAAGATCTCCCCTTTGTCTTGTATCCTCACTAGGATTTCCACAGGTTATGCTTACCTAACGGTGTCTTTAATTACATAACCTCAACATTTCCATAGGTTATGCTTACCTAACGGTGCCTTTAATTACATAACCCTAACAGGTTAAGTTTGTGGGCATATATATAAATATTACCCACCAAACCCAGATTTACTTAACCTACCCACTGTTTCAAACAAGTTTACTTAACCCCTAATCATGTTCATGTTCATAAAATCCTTATGGATTCAACTAGGTTAAGTATTCCAATTCGTTACCATGTCCATTTATGTTTATAATGTGCTAGACCCCTCACATTAAACCTACCACTTGTGGATGCTAGATATGTCGGTCGGTTCCGGGCAGACTTCTTCCACAAGTCGGGCTTAAACTCGTGTCTTGGCACGTCTCGTATTTGTGTACCTAGACCCCTCACATTAGATTCACCACTTGTGGTCGCTGGATATGTCGGGCGGTTCCGGGCAGACTTCCACCACAAGTGTAATCTAACCTCGTGTCTAGGCGCAGTTACAGTTTCTAATTACTGTAATCCTAGACATTTCATTATTAGCTAATTTTACCTATGTCGTTATAGGTTTTCATGCCCCTTTCTCTAAGTTATGTTCATAATAAACTATATGCCCAAATTTATATTCATACATTTTATTCAGGTTATGCCCCCAAATTCCCAATTACAAGTTATGCCCAATTTCAATGTTTTTCCTCTCGTTCCCCATTTAATGTGTTCACATATTTCAACGACATTCCTAGGCTCGAAAGGAGCCAGACTGTATAAATAAAAAGGGAAAGATGAAGGGAAGATGATAGAAATGATCATACTAACTAGATTGACATATAATGGCATAAACATGTAGTGGCATTATGACAAGATAGGCACATAGAAACAAATCTGATGAACATATGATAATAGCACTGATTCTAACATAATTGGGATGTCATAACAGGCATGATAGGATCTAAACAGTGGTTTAGATATTCGACTAATAACATATCCAATTTACCCACAAATATGATAGGGACATGTATAAGGTGATCTGAACAGTGAAACAATGACAGATCTAACATGATAAATAGGTGAAAGTTTAGATTTAAGTCATAATCATGTCGTAACATCATAGATACACAAGTTATAGCAGATCTGATTTGATTCAAATGGTTATAATCATAGATCCAAGTTAATGTCATATCAGGTTTTACGTTTAATTATTCAAATCTAAAAGTAGCTTAAACTCACAGTGTTTGGATCTAAAAAAATGGAAGGAGAATAGCAGATGTTGAATCATAGATCTACACTTGAATAACTCTAAACTTGATTAACTTGATTGCATAAGAAGAAAAAGGTTTGATTCAGTCCGGGCAGCGGCAGCATCTAGTCCTCCATTATTTTCAGTGTGAAGAAACTAGAGAAATGAGGCCATATTTATAGCCAAAAAGACCCTGAAATCCTAATCTGTCTGTCTGCTGCAGGGGGGTCGACCCCCTGTTATTGGGTCGACCCAGGGGTCGAGACCCCTAGGGCGGGAATTATGCCACCTACGGAGATTTGATTTTTTTGAACTGGATTTTGATTTTCTGATTTAATTATATATAGATAATTCTCTTACGCGTATACAAACTTCAAACCATCATAACTTTTTCATACGATGTTCGTTTTATGCAAACCAAATGTCTACCTTAATCAGAATTTCAAGAGGGATGCAAGGGCGCAGTACGTTTCCATTAATTCTGAATATTAAATTAATTATTCTTTAATTTGTCCTCTTTAGTGTTGCTAAAGTTACGGGGTGTTACAAGTAATATATAAAACGTTAAAAAAGTTAGTAATGTAAATAACATCATCAGAGGTTAATAACATAAACAAGCATTATCAAAGGTCAACCTCAGAGAATTATTGTTAGTTTGTACTTAATTTTCATATGATATTTCATACATTTAGACTACATTTTTTCAACTAACTTAGGTCTGCTTTGTTATTGTCGCCTTCATTTTCCCAGTCTCGTGTTAAAGCTAAGTACTTTTTCATCATCTTCACATATGGTCTGATCCAACCTTCTGCATTAATGATATAAAATTGTTGAAAGTATGAAATTTGAGGTATAGTAGGCAGAGTAGAGTTCGGGCCCAATTTAGTACCAACAAAATGTGAATTGTTTACATAATTCATAACTACCAATGGTTTAACATGCTCGCACATACTATTGTAAGAAAAAATGTACTATTCGTTTGCTTGATTAACAAGACAACCACAGTGCCAAACCTTTCAGCAATTACAAATTATGGTCCTAGCATATGCATCCAATCATTGTATTCAACCAAATTCATATATTATATCATATTATTTATATGATCATAGCCATAGTTATCCCACAATCGTTAGTACATATCTAAATGTAGCACTAAATTATCAACCATAGACTCACTTATAAACCTTACAAGAATTCTTTAGTCTTTAATTGTGGAGGTTCGGTTAATTAACGACAACCTAGCATCCACAATTACCATCACTAGGCATATCCTTTGTATCAACAATACATGGTCTTACATTTCGGCATTTTTATCAAGTAGTAATCATCAACTATATAGTTGTCACAAGCTTTAGCCTTCATTCCACGCGTCTTTATGTAAGATCGAATTGAAGTAAGATTTGAGCTACAAGACTATGATGCCTCCACATGTTCAAAGTAAGACGGATCCAGTTTAATAGACTTTTCTTTTTTTGAAAAGTTTACCCTTTTTAATACTCACAATGAGGGATTTAAGATGCTGGTTGTTTGAGGAAATGCTAGCAATTTTAAATTTTGTTTCATATCAAGTCTCACGTTATCTGAAAATTCATCATATATTCTTTTCAATGTCTAGATTTCGGGAAAGTCTAAAGAGTTGAACATGCAATTTGAAAGGAGCATGAGGCAGTTGTTTCCAGTAAAAGTCTATAACACTTAGAGGTATGAAACCATTGGATGTCTAAAGTCTACAAGCATTTGTGCACATTGTAACACTCTCTTATCCAAGATCACATAACAAACATCATGCCAAAATTTCATGGCATTTGAAGATTTATAACCATAGGTTTTGACCTAAAACATTATCCATTTTTATGTATATCAAACATATAATTCATATCAATTATAGTTATTGATTAACCAACAAATAATATCATTTCAATCGTGAAAATCCATCATGAACACAAATCACTTTCGAGTATTATTCAATAACCGAAACACATGGGTAAGAGTATTATTCATCTTGATTAATAGAGGTTGTGAGATTTGTTGATGTAGTTTTCCAAACTATAAATCCTAGCTTTCTTTTCTTCTTCGTAGTTTTAATGGTCGACCTCCTTATTTTTCTTTAGGTTTTAGAAAATAAATGAGAAATGAAATAAATGTGGTAGGATATGAGATATATAAGGACCGAAAGTTTACCACTTTGCCTTTTTCATATGTCATTCCTTATGCATGTTTTAGTTGATTTGTTTCTAAGGCCAACCTATTATTTACTTTATTAAACATAAATCTCATTTCCTCATTCACCACATTATTCCCATTTAATTTAATCTGTTAAATTCCTGAATAATGCTATCTAATTTTAGGGGTATTACACACATAGTAGTTCATTTACATGCTAAAAACACAATCATAATTCTTGATACTCAAGCTAATGTGTGAAATGCTACATAATTCATGTACTAGTAAATCAAGTGCCTTATATGATATAAATCCTAAAATTTCTTTAAACATCGATTCATTTTGAAATTTTGCATTGTCCTAGGTGTACTCATTTTGAATGTTTGTTCAATCGCAACTAATCCATTCTCAAAACAAAGATGTGCACTAGTCAAATACTGTACAAAACTACCAATAACTGAATCAGAGTACAATTCCAAATGAGGATGTGCACTCTCAACTATACTAGTAGACACATTATTATGTTTTATTGGTCCATGACAAAATAAACATCTTCTTATAGTTATTAACTCAAATTTTCATTAAATATGAGACATATTTCTTTTGTTTCACATGTCATGAATCACAAAACAAGTTTTAGTTCCAATGATACTTTTCTTCAAACAAGAGTTTATCACATTTATCCATGCATCCAAAAAAAGTTTTTCCTTACTCAACCTCCATCACTATCTCTTTATCTTCAATCAACATGTAATGACCCGCAAATCCGTACTATCTGAGTTAACTAATAACACCACACATCCAACCCAAATTGCACAGAAATGCGGATCATTATTAGAGAGAAGTTAGAGGATGAGAAATAGAAAGAAATATTAGAATAGAAAAAAACAAAGAAGACCAATCTCACAGCAGAATGAATAAAATATATTATATAACATAACTTTTGAAATACAAATCAGTAACTTTATAAACATACCATCATCAGAGCACAACAGTTATTCCTATAACAGTTATAAACACCTATTTCCAGATACAACATAGTACACAACGGAAATATGATAGTCTATAGCTAACTGATGAAGCCTCCTTCTTCCAGCTCTTCCAAGTAAATATGAAAAATCCCGATTACTTGACTTCCCATACAAATTTGGGCACCCAAAAGTTTAGGGAAAATAAAAAATAAAATAAAAAAAACTCTGGGTCTGTCATGGGACTAGTGTGAGTAAACTTCAATCATTTGTTTAACTTTAAAAATCCTTTCGAAAGAAATGACAATCTTAAGACCGGTCCACACATAAACACGGATGTTTTTTTACCTTACGATAACCCAAAATATTTTTGATATCAAATCCAGTGATATTATAATAATGTCTACATCAAATAAATAGAATCTAGAGGAACGCTTGCATCTTATGCTCCATATATAATATAAAATCAAAAACCGCATGGCGCTTATTGGAGATTGGACTTCCAACATAACAAGGTATGGAACCACCTGCCGATAGTGTATCTCTAGAGAGGAATACACTGGGTTCAACAAGAACATCTTGAAACCCGACCCACACATGTCCGACCACTCATTTCGCTTGAGTGTATCGAATGTATATCACCAACGGTTGGGATCAGCAACCGTTTCCCGAAAAGGGACAACATTGATATATTAAAGAAGTAAAAGGAATTTCTCTAGATAGGTGATTATACACCCTAATGGGAGCGACCCACATAGCCATATTTCCTGCCCGATTTTTGTCATTTCCCGGTTGTTGAGGCCTGAGTCTACGATTACTTATCATTCATTGATAACACCATCACTTTGAATGCCACATTGTCAGATCCGTTAATCGTTAATTGATTTGCACAAATATATTCTGGATATTATGCTAAGAGAATAAATTCTCCGCCACCATATATATATTTACACAGACCCTCATATTCGATCATTGGGAATACTTTGTCAGACATTCGTCCATATACGTTCGTTCAGGGATTGAACGAAACCGAAGGCACAACCTCTATTAATAGAAACTCCGTCTTCGATTATCTTCATATAATCTAATTCGCAACGCTACTGCCAATACGGAGTGGTTCTCGAATAATAATCCAACCGGTCTCTCCATATTGACAATGATATTGGCAAGCACTTCAATAGTCGGTTATTTTACTATTGAAGAAAAACAAACAACATTCATCCATAACATCAAACCATCCTTGGGCCCGTTAATTAATATTTCATTAATTAAGTCACCCTTTCCATTCCCTTATCAATATTTGTTAAACAAATAATTTCAATTATCATCTTGGCCTTTTCGCTATTTGGAAAACATTTCCATATTTCGCCATCTTTTATTTTCTATACTTGAAAATATATTCTATTTATAATTGGAAAACATTCCGATCATTTATCTCTCTCATGACCATTCATTTATTTATATACTTAGGAAATATATATTATTATATTTCTAAATCTCCACTTACTTGGGTTAAAACGAATGTTGTATAAAACATCATTAAAACAACCCAAAATATTCCATTCAACTAAGTTTTCTTTAAACATCTCTCTTTGAGACTGAATCTTGTTGTTTATCCGTTAGTAATGAAATCAATCAAGTTGGGGTATAATTACCACTCAGACCTTGACCGAATAACATCTTTAACTTCAAAGCAGACAAGACCACTTATCTCAAATCATCAACACCATAAAAACCACTTATTCATTTTTAAAACGTATATATATATATATATATATTTCTCCTTCTATTACCATATTTTTGATTTCCTTTTTGTTTATAATATTCTATTTTTAAGTTCGTTTCCTTATGGGATTCTATATATATTGATATATAGATTTCTAATTATCAAATTATCTTAAAAATATTCTAACTCCTTAAATTTCCAGAAAATTTCGTCATAACCTCCTTTGTACCGGTTGATAGTTCAAACCTCAACTCGCCTCTCTAGGCCCTTTCAATTCAAAAAGAAAATCAAAAAGCCAAGTGGCTTGCCGATTCGGCATATAAAAACTCGTATGGAATTTAAACGTGTACCTTTTTGTTGGGCACACAAATTATAATCTTCATATACTTCATTCCATAC
Source organism: Allium sativum (assembly GCA_030737875.1). NCBI lineage: Eukaryota > Viridiplantae > Streptophyta > Magnoliopsida > Asparagales > Amaryllidaceae > Allium > Allium sativum. The sequence continues at coordinate 481,851,670 of CM060922.1, forward strand.
CTTTCTAACACATATGTGTCCATTTCTAATTTATTGCAACTCAATCCGATCATTTTTAACTCAACTCGCTATTTAATCTTTTTATTAGCTCTTTTTCTCATTCCACTTTATATTTGAATATATCATGTTCAATTATCATTTTATCTTGCTTATGAATTAATTTAATTCCATTTCGACTCAATTTCCATATTCGATTTCGAATAAAAATTCTCAAATCTTCTTTACTTATTCAAAGTCCATTTTCATGTCGAATTTCGATTGACTAATTATTATTCAAATTAGTTAGTTTTATTCAATAACTAAAAATCAGATTTTTGTCTCAAAAATCATTTCACTTACTTCACTGGATTTCATATTTATTTTATAACTCCAGTCTGGATTTTTCTAATGGCAATTCGGAATTTATTTCTTTAAAATCCTTTTATTTATTTAAATAAACCGTTATGGTTTTATAATGGTTCTGGTGCTATTTTTCTAAAAATTTGATTTAACATAACTCAAAATCTATAAGACGAAATCCAGATTTTCCTCTTTCACTAGAAAACTATTATTCAATCGGTCATGACGATTCTTGTTTCACAGAATTCCGACTTAAATTGAGTTCTGTATAGTCAATTGAAGTTCGAAACGCCAATTTACAAACTACCACGCTGCGGCGAGTTCATTTAAATTATATTAATATATATAAATGTTTAAACTTCGTTTATAATAAATTCAACTCCATTCTAATGTATTTTTAATATATATCAAATCAATTTTTCCTAATTCAACATACTATTTCCAATTATCTAAAATTGTCGATTTTTCCTTATTCAGTAATAAATTTATTTATATTTCCATCTTTTATATTGATTCCATTCCTTTTATAAATAAATTATTTATAAAACTCGATATAATCGAATTTCAATTATAAACCCGTTGAATTTTTCTCAATTCCGCTTATATTCCGAATTCCGAAATATAATCAGTCGTTTTGTTTCAAATCACTTCCCAGTCTACTTTTAAATTCCTATTTGAATTTAAATGGTTTGAATTATCCAAATGATAATTTATTTCACCAAATTTATAACACTATTTATAAATTCAACTTCCTTGTTTCATATATTTATACAAGTTCCCTTTAAAATTTCTATCTGAAACTCCATCCCTTTGATATTCCGAATTGCGGAATATAAACCGTTGTTCCCATTCGAATGATTTCAAATTCTATTTTTAAGTTCATATTTGAATTTTAAATATTCAAATTATCCCTTGATAATTAATTCATTATATTTATAAACACCATTTTATAAATTTCCTTGTCTTATATATTTAAACAAGTTCTATTTCAAAATCTATTTAAAACCAAAATCTTATTTTGGAAATTTCTATTTATAATAACTTATATATATAACACCCAATTTATTTTCATATTCAATTTAACTTCTATTTAAATGAATTCGAATTAATCGAATTTAAATCATAAATCCTTACGGATTTATTTTAGTTCAATTTATATTCTGAACATCAGTATAAGTTCCATCATTTATTTCTTTAAAACGATTTCCCCATTTCTATTTTTAAATTCACATTTGAATTTAAATATTTAAATTATCAAATGATAATTTTTCCCATTTTATTTATAAACACTGTTTATATATTCATTTCAATCCCTTGATTATCCAATGAAAATCATCCCATTTTATTTATAAATACTGTTTATAAATTCATCACTTCAATTTTCTGTATATTTTAATTTATAAACATCATTTATAAATTTTAGTACTTGTTTTATTTATTCGAAACAAGTCAATATTTTTAATCCATTCGAAATTCAAATTCTATTTTTAGAAAAATAAAAATTCCCATTTAAAATCTCAAAATCTCTTTTACAATATTTTTATAGATCAACATTCAGTCCTTAGTGATAATTAAACAATCAAACCACCCAATTATCAATCAACATATCACATATGATAATATATGTGAAAACAAACAAATAATAATATTTTTGAGGAATCCAGTTGGATCCCTCCAACCCGTTTTCTTACATCCACAAACGTTAGTCAACATAAATAATACCCATCCTGCTTCGTGGTAGGATATCGCGGTATAGAAGGTCATCCACTATCATAGTGTGGGGCACATAGGGTCATCCGCTAATGATACTGTGGGCACTATCCAATCACCAATATACATACATACATACATATATATATATATATATATATATATATATATATATATAAAATAGCCACAAACTCAAATCCTGTATAACTAATATATATGTATAATAGCCACAGTAATATTTAAATGCAACCAAACAACCAACAAATTATTTTTAACGATAAAAATAATTTAAATAAAATTTTTGAGTGAGAATTACTCACCGTGATTTTAATTTGCCAAGTACCCCATTTAAGCTTATCGTATAGATTTCACGATTCCTTCATACCTCTGTTTCCAATGTAAACAACATAAATATATTTCAGTTATTAACTAGACTAAATTAATTACTCATGTGTAAATTAAATTCCAATTTAATCCTTAACTGCTTAGTCTACAGATTTTAGTTCTTTACTAACTACTTTATAGGTTTGTACCATTTTACTGTAATCAGTTAATGAAATATAAACTAATTTACTTTAAGTAGTTAATGACAATATAAACTAATTCCTATATATTTAATTAATTATCACATTAACTATTTATTTTAATGATTTGCTAACTAAATTCTCCTTTCGGTTTCAAAATTCCAGATTAGTAGAAATAACATTCCTTTTTTCCGCAGTGTATAAATCTTATTTTTCAATCATAGACTATTTAAATTTAAATAAGAATTCACCTTATTTTAACTTGATTCTTCTACCCAGAACCCGTTGCTTTAGCCTGCAACTCTAAAACCGTGCCTTAGAACCCAACTGATCATCTCCAGTTTTCCTCTTCCATAATCAGTTTGAACGCCTCCAGTTGCAATACTTCGAAGTCGAGATTTCCCCAATCCACAGTCGTGAATAACCCCTCTCCTTGATTCACGTTGTTTCCATCATCATTTGGTACCTTGTCCTCCTCGCGGTTCCTAGTTAGAACCGCTCGCGACATCCCACTTCTACAGTAAAAATGCGAATTCTTTTGCCATCAACCCTTCTAAATTCAACACTCTCAACCATTAAATCCAACTTCATCTCGAACTTTGATTACATGTAGATCTCGACATCACCATTTTTCCAAGTTTCGAACCTCCAATCCCATCGCGAATTTCCACTATTTGTTTCCACTTCGATCGAGCCAAAATCCGATCCCCCAAAGCCCATCGAAGTTCCTTCTATCGATTAACAGGAGCGTCACTCCTTTCCTTCCTACTCGAGATGTTAGACCGTCGGCCCTCTTTTTCTCTCTCGAGTAGAATTCTAGAAAGGGAATTGTCACTGATTTGGGTTTTATTTCAATTTAAAATGGGAAGCGAGGAACAGAGTTTGTTTGATTTACTTAGGAAGGTAGAGACCATTTTAGGAGCTTTGGAATTCTTTCTGAAATGAAGAAAATGAATAGGGGACATAGAAAGAAGATGGTGGTAGTCGCGTATTTATAAAGACTAATACTTGAGCAGTAAGGAAATGTGGTACAGTATATTAATGTGATTTGAGATAAAGCGATTTTTATTTAATTTAAAAGGATTCTGATTTGATATAGAGTGATTCCTATTCTTTTTAAATAGATATCGATTTGATTTTGTACCTATCCACAATTAGATATCTCGGGGTCCATTAATTTTAACCACGAACCGATATGTTAACGTAACAACTGTTGTTTTAACAGTGTAACACTACTTTGAACTAACTGAATATATTTTGATATTTAATTTGAACATAAATATAAATAACCAAAATAAATTAATACAATATAATTTAAATTCAAAAACAAATAAATTCTTCGAAAATAAATTATTATTTATTATTATATATATTCCAAGCAGAATTTATGTTGATTATCTGAATTATTCTGACTCAATTCTAATGCAGAATTAAATTATACTCTTTTCATATTACGATATTCAATATACTTGAAATTTTATAATTGATTATTAAATTAATAACTCAGTAATAATAAAAATTCATTTATATGATCAATAAAATATTAAAAATCATATTAAAAATTTAAAATAAATCGATCCAAAAATCAGGGTCGTTACACAACACTTATTTCGTTTTTATAAAATTAGGTTTATAGTCTGCTTGAACATTCTAGGAAATATGCCAAGTGTAAAGAATGAGTCATGCCACTAGAAACACAGTAACTACTGCATTTGAAATAGCAATTTCAACATATGTGGTGATAACATCTGAAATTTCTTTATCTCAAAAACACTTTCTAACACATTCAAGGGCTCGTATATATGATTATATAGGCTCACGGCTAATAAAAGCTAGTACATTGGTAAAAGACACCCCCGTTGAAGTTTGTGACACCATATGAAAACATGATAACTTGTATCAGTTTGTTTGAACATGTAATCCAAAAGTAAAATTTGATGAAAACATTGAGCGGGAACAATACATTTATGATGGCTAAAAAATAAAGTTAGAAACTTCATTGATTGTACTATTAATACTATGATGTATGGAATAATGATGACCAGAAGCCAATTTCGTAGACTGCTGCATAATCGATCTACCTTCCGTGTTTTGAAGTTTGAGCTTCACTTCCGCGTTATGGACATTCTTTATGGTTGATGTTTGGGTTGTCCGTTTTAATAGCAGCTAAAACATTTTGAGGTCGAACATCACTATTTTTAATTGTTTCAATTGTCTTAACTTCGTAATATTTTAGTCCCACCACATATGAATATCTAGTTATTACCATAGGAAGCATGTGATTGTGATTCATTCTTCACACTCAATACCAAATTTTCATCGTTTTCACAACATGCACTTAACTCAAACAAATATTCGCATTTCCTACCATTCAATCTTTGCTGTTTTTGTTGGGCTTTTGGAATGTAACTCTTACCTTATGGTCAAAATGTATTTTGTCTATTCTTTCGCATACTAGAGCCATTCATAATCATTTTCCACGAGCTTATAACAATATAATTTACACTAATTTCATGCTCCACACACCAATTTTGTACACTTTCGTTTGACTCGAACAACTGCATCATAAGAAATAACATAATTCAAAACAACATAAACCACATTTAACAAATTTATTTTTGTGGATGATCTTAGCGTATGCAAAAGGTAAGCTTTAAGCATGTCATTCCGGGTCTCGAATGCGTGTCACTGTTATCACGGCGCAAAGTCGTTAACCGCTGGGCTATTGCTGCAAACATTCATTTATGTTTTCATTACCATCATCATTTTCAAAAATTATTGCTATTGTCTTTCTTCTTTTCATTGTCGTCACGGTGTTCAAGTTCATTGCAATTGTCTTCTTCATCCGATTCATTCTCCAAATTATCGTCAAATCTTTATAAAACAATTCAACTCAGAAACTCTTTATTGTCGCAAATGAATAATAAATTCCGCAAATGGGTGTCGTGCTTAGATTAAAAGATCGCTCACTACGTATACATATAAGAACATTGATAGATGATGATTGTGTATACAAAAGTAGTTGTTCATTAAAAAAATAAAAAATGTTCAGTATTTGTCGATTGTATGACAAAAAATGGGAACGCACCCACCATTTTAACGCAATACGGGACCAAATTCACAAAACTCTTGTACGACAAAATATGAAATGCTAAAATCATAGTTCATGAAAAAAAAGGAAAGACACACTAACCTCAAGATTTTCGTAAAAAAACAAAAACAAAGAACAGACTAACGAAAATCAAAATCTTAAAATGCTCAAATACACCATTATTGTTCGCATAAAATGCACTCTTAGCCTCGTCGCTTACGCTGCACCCTAGCAGAGAAGACCGTATGGTAAGCCTGTAACCCGCCTTGTCCAATTAGCAACGAACCCCACAAATAGAAACCCTGCAGCATAATTTCCTCAAACAAATATACCATACGCATAAAAAAACTGAAACATCATCTCCATTCCTCTGCATTTGTTCCAACTCCCCACAACCCCCACCAAGTTAAACAATGGGAACTCGAACTCTGAAAAAAACATACCGCAACGTCAGTTCCCTTGGTTAGTTTTACAGTGGTGGCCCGTACACCATGTCGTCTAACGGTGGATTCCTTGCCTGCGCTTGCAACGACATAATCAAAATCGTCGACACATCGGACTCTTCCGTTCTATCCACCATAGAAGTCGAATCTTTTTCGATTACGTCTTTGACCCTGAGTCTCAATGATAAGCTTTTGTACTCTACGAGTCACAGCAAGTTGATTAGAGTTTGGGAAGTTCAAACTCTTAAATGCGTTCGTTTGTGGAAGGTAAGCTTATAATATGTGCTACTTTAATTTGCTAATGGAGTTGTAAGTCTGCGAATTGAACTGGCTAAAATTAAATGTCCTTGGTAGAGTTGTAAGTCTGCGATTTCAACTGATTAAAACTAAAATGTCTTTGGTGGAGGTAAAGTGAAATCTAACAGAAAGCAGTAACATTTGATTTGTCGGTCGCGATGAAGAATGAACTGCTCAATAGGTTAAGTCGTCACTTTTGAGTGACTGGTAAGTGAGGGAATTGTCAATGGGAGAAGTAATTTGGATAAGGGAATGAAAGATGAGTGAAAAATTATGGTAGAAGCATGCAAGGGAAAACTCTAGTATGACAGATGATGATTGTATATACAAAAGTAGTTGTTCACTGAAAAATAAAAATGTTCAGTCTTTGTTGATTGTATGACAAAAAATGGGCACGCACCTACCATTTTAATGCAATACAGGAAACAAATTCACAAAACTCTTGAATGACAAAATAAGAAATGCTAAAATCATAGTTCATGAAAAAAAGGAAAGACACACTAACCTCAAGATTTTCATGAGAAAAACAAAACCAAAGAACACACTAACGAAAAACAAAATCTTAAAATGCTCAAATACATCGTTATCGTTTGCATAAAATGCACTCTTAGCCTCGTCCCTTCCGATGCACCCTAGCAGAGAAGACTGTATGGTATGCCCATAACCCGCCATGTCCAATCAGCACCGAACCCTACGAATTGAAACCCTGCAGCTTAATTTCCTCAAACGAATAAATCCTACGCATAAAAAAACTGAAACATCGTCTCCATTCCTCTGCCTTTGTTCCAACTCCCCCCAACCCCCACCAAGATAAACAATGGGAACTCCAACTCCGAAAAAAACGTACCGCAATGTCAGTTCCCTTTGTCAGTTTTATAACGGTGGCCCGTACACCGTCTCGTCTAACGATGGATTCCTTGCATGCGCTTGCGACGACGAAATCAAAATCGTCGACACATCGGACTCTTCCGTTCTATCCACCATAGAAGGCGACTCCTTTCTGATTACGTCTTTGACCCTAAATCCCGATGATAAGCTTTTGTACTCTGCGAGTCACAGCAAGCTGATTAGAGTTTGGGATGTTCAAACTCTTAAATGCGTTCGTTCGTGGAAGGTAAGCTTATATTATGTTCTACTTTAATTTGCCAATGGAGTTATAAGTTTGTGAATTCAACTAGCTAAAATTAAACGTCCTTGGTAGAGTTGTAAGTCTGCGATTTCAACTGATTAAAACTAAAACGTCTTTGGTAGAGGTGAAGTGAAATCTAATAGAAAGCAGTAACATTCGATTAGTCAGTCGTGATTAAAAACGAACTGCTCAACAGGTTAAGTCGTCACTTTTGAGTGACAGGTAAGTGAGGGAAATGTCAATGGGAGAAGTAATATTGTACACTTTCATTTGACTCAAACAACTGCATCATAAGCAATAACATAGTTCAAAACAACATAAACCATATTTAATTAAAGTATTTTTGTGGTTGATCTTAGCATATGCACATGGTAAGCTCTAAGCATATCATTCTGGGTTTCGAATCCGTGTCACTGTTATCACGGCGCAAAGTCCTTAACCGCTGAGCTATTGCTGCAAACATTCATTTAGATTTTGATTACCATCATCATTTTCAAAAAATATTGCTATTGTCTTTCTTCTTTTCATTGTCGTCACGGTGTGCAAGTTCATTGCAATTGTCTTCTTCATCCGATTCGTTCTCCAAATTATCATCAAATCTTTATAAAACAATTCAACTCAGAAACTCTTTACTGTCGCAAATGAATAATAAATTTGGCAAATGAGTGTCATGCTTAGATTAAAAGATCACTCACTACTTATACATATAAGAACATTGACAGATGATTATTGTATATACAAAAGTTGTTGTTCAATAAAAAAATAAAAAACGTTCAGTCTTTGTCGATTGTATGACAAAAAATGGGTACGCACCGATCATTCTAACGCAATACGGGACCAAATTCACAAAACTCTAGTACGACAAAACATGAAATGTTAAAATCATAGTTCATGAAAAAAAGGAAAGACACACTAACCTCAAGATTTTCATGAAAAAAACAAAAACAAAGAACACACTAATGAAAAACAAAATCTTAAAATGCTCAAATACACCGTTATCGTTTGCATAAAATGCACTTTTAGCCTCATCGCTTATGCTGCACCATAGCAGAGAAGACCGTATGGTACGTCCGTAACCCGCCATGTCCAATCAGCAACGAACCCCATGAATAGAAGCCCTACAGCTTAATTTCGTCAAACGAATAAACCCAACGCATAAAAAAACCGAAACATCATCTCCATTCCTCTTCCTTTGTTCCAACTCCCCCCAACACCCACCAAGTTAAACAATGGGAACTCAAACTCCGAAAAAACATATCGCAATGTCAGTTCCCTTGGTCAGTTTTACAGCAGTGGCCCGTACGCCGTCTCGTCTAACAGTGGATTCCTTGCCTGCACTTGCAACGACGAAATAAAAATCGTCGACACATCAGACTCTTTCGTTCTATCCACCATAAAAGGCGAATCTTTTCCGATTACGTCTTTGACCCTGATTCTCGATGATAAGCTTTTGTACTCTGCGAGTCACAGCAAGCTAATTAGAGTTTGGGATGTTCAAACTCTTAAATGAATTTGTTCATGGAAGGTAGGCTTATAATATGTGCTACTTTAATTTGCCAATGTAGTTGTAAGTCTGTGAATTCAACTGGCTAAAATTAAACGTCCTTGGTAGAGTTGTAAGTCTGCGATTTCAACTAATTAAAACTAAAACGTCTTTGGCAGAGGTGAAGTGAAATCTAACAGAAAGTAGTAACATTTGATTAGTCAGTTGCGATTAAGAACAAACTACTAAACATGTTAAGTCGTCACTTTTGAGTGACCGGTTAGTGAGGGAATTGTCAATGGGAGAAGTAATTTGGACAAGGGAATGAAAGATGAGTGAAAAATTATGGTAAAAGCATGCAAGGGAAAACTCTAGTACGATAGATGATGATTGTATATATAAAAGTAGTTGTTCATTAAAAAAATAAAAACCGTTCTGTCTTTGTTGATTGTATGACAAAAAATGGGCACGCACCCACCATTTTAAGGCAATACGGGACCAAATTCACAAAACTCTAGTACGACAAAATATGAAATGCTTAAATCATAGTTCAAGAAAAAAAGGAAAGATACACTAACCTCAAGATTTTCATTAAAAAAAATAAAAACTAAGAACACATTAACGAAAATCAAAATCTTAAAATGCTCAAATACACCATTATTGTTCGCATAAAATGCACTCTTAGCCTCATTGCTTACGATGCACCCTAGCAGAGAAGACCATATGGTACGCCCGTAACCCATCATGTCCAATCAGCACCGAACACTACGAATTGAAACCCTACAGCCTAATTTCCTCAAACGAATAAACCCTACGCATAAAGAAAACTGAAACATCGTCTCCATTCCTCTGCCTTTGTTCCAACTCCCCCAACCCCCACCAAGATAAACAATGGGAACTCGAACTCTGAAAAAACGTACCGCAACGTCAGTTCCCATGGTCAGTTTTATAACGATGGCCCGTACGCCGTCTCGTCTAACAGTGGATTCATTGCCTGCGCTTGCAACGACGAAATCAAAATCGTCGAAACATCGGACTCTTCCATTCTATCCACCATAGAAGGTGACTCTTTTCCGATTGCGTCTTTGACCCTAAATCCAAATGATAAGCTTTTGTACTCTACGAGTCACAGCAAGCTGATTAGAGTTTGGGATGTTCAAACTCTTAAATGCGTTCGTTCGTGGAAGGTAAGCTTATAATGTGTGCGACTTTAATTTGCCAATGGAGTTGTAAGTCTGCGAATTCAGTTGCCTAAAATAAAACGTCCTTGGTAAATTGTAAGTCTGCGATTTCAACTGATCAAAACTAAAGCGTCTTTGGTAGAGGTGAAGTGAAATCTAACAGAAAACAGTAACATTTGATTAGTCAGTCGCGATTAAGAACGAACTGCTCAACTGGTTAAGTCGTCACTTTTGAGACTGGTAAGTGAGGGAATTGTCTATGGGAGAAGTAATCTTGTACACTTTCATTTGACTCAACAACTGCATCATATGCAATAACATAGCTCAAAAAAACATAAACCATATTTAACTAAAGTATTTTTGTGGTTGATCTTAGCGTATGCACATGGTAAGCTCTAAGCATGTCATTCTGGGTTTCGAATCCATGTTACTGTTATCACGGCGCAAAGTCCTTAACCACTGGGCTATTGCTGCAATCATTCATTTAGATTTTCATTACCATCATCATTTTCAAAAAATATTGCTATTGTCTTTCTTCTTTTCACAGTCTTCACGATGTTTAAGTTCATTGCAATTGTCTTCTTCATCCGATTCATTCTCCAAATTATCTTCAAATCTTTATAAAACAGTTCAACTCAGAAACTCTTTACTGTCAAATGAATAATAAATTCGGCAAATGAATGTCATGCTTAGATTAAAAGATCGCTCACTACGTATACATATAAGAACATTGACAGATGATGATTTTATATACACAAGTAGTTGTTCATTAAAAAAATAAAAAACGTTCAGTCTTTGTCGATTGTATGACAAAAAATGGGCATGCACCGACCATTTTAACGCAATACGGGACCAAATTAACAAAACTCTAGTACGCGAAAATATGAAATGCTAAAATCGTAGTTCCTGGAAAAAAGGAAAGTACAGAGACCTCAAGATTTTCCTGAAAAAAAAACAAAGAACACGCTAACGAAAAACAAAATCTTAAAATGCTCAAATATACCATTATCGTTCGCATAAAATGCACTTTTAGCCTCATCGCTTACGATGCACCCTAGTAGAGAAGACTGTATGGTATGCCCATAACCCTCCATGTCCAATCTGCACCGAACCCTACGAATAGAAGCCCTGCAGCTTAATTTCCTCAAAAGAATAAACCTTACGCATAAAAAAATTGAAACATCATCTCCATTCCTCTTCCTTTGTTCCAACTCCCCCTAACCCCCACCAAGATAAACAATGGGAACTTGAACTCTGAAAAAACATACTGTAACGTCGGTTCCCTTGGTCGGTTTTACAGCGGTGGCCCGTATGCCATCTCGTCTAACTGTGGATTCCTTGCTTGCGCTTGCAACGACGAAATCAAAATCGTTGACACATCAGACTCTTCCGTTCTATCCACCATAGAAGGCGACTCTTTTCCGATTACGTCTTTGACCCTAAATCCCGATGATAATCTTTTGTACTCTGCGAGTCACAGCAAGCTGATTAGAGTTTGGGATGTTCAAACTCTTAAATGTGTTCGTTCGTGGAGGTTAAGCTTATAATATGTGCTACTTTAATTTTCCAATGGAGTTGTAAGTCTGCGAATTCAACTGGCTAAAATTAAACGTCCTTGGTAGAGTTGTAAGTCTACAATTTCAACTGATTAAAAATAAAATGTCTTTGGTAGAGGTGAAGTGAAATCTAATAGAAAGCAGTAACATTTGATTAGTCGGTTGCGATTAAGAATGAACTGCTCAATAGGATAAGTCGCCACGTTTGAGTGACTGGTAAGTGAGGGAATTATCAATGGGAGAAGTAATTTGGATAAGGGAATGAAAGATGAGTGAAAAATTATGGTAAAAGCATGCAAGGGAAAACTCTAGTACGACAGATGATGATTGTATATACAAATGTAGTTGTTCATTAAAAAAATAAAAAACGTTTAGTCTTTGTTGAGTGTATGTCAAAAAAATGGGCAGGCACCCACCATTTTAACGCAATATGTAACACCCCGAATTTTCTGTTAACAGTAAATTAACAAATTAAAGTATAATTAATTCTAAATGATAGAATTAAGGGAAATGGGTTACGCAATTGCGTTTGTCTCGGAGTTCTACTTGAGATAGATCTGAGTTTGCGTAAATCGGACTCCGTATGAAGGAGTTATGACCTCCGGAAGTTTTAGAATTCGATTTGAAATTCAAACAGCCCAAAAACAAGTTCAAAATTCAAAACTGGACCAGAACTGGGCTAGGCGGGAATTTTCCTGCCCAGGACCCAGGTCAACTAGGGGGTCGACCTGGGAGTCGACCTGGGTACCCACGTCGACCATGTAGTCGACCAGGGGGTCGACCTACAGGTCGACCTGCTTGGTCGACCTGACCTGCTTGGTCTGGTCCTGGCTCAGTTTCTAGGGCTTGGCTGTGTCACTAGGGCTGATTTGTCACTTTCTGATTGGCTTCTCTTGAGAAGGATGGCCTTGATTAACTCTAGCTTCATCGACGGCTATAATTAGTTTGAAATTCTATATAAACAACCTTAGTCTCCAACCTAAATTCATACAAATAGAATAGAGCTAGAGCCGTCATGCTGCTGGAAGGAAGCCAAGAGTAGCCTCCACTTGAAGAAATCTTAGAGACGAGCAAAACTAAAGTAAAAACAAGATTCAAACAACGTTTATCTACCCAAAGGAAAGCATTGCAAATTCAGAACTCAGAATCCACAATTCATGTTCGTCGTTTGTTGTAAGTATAGTGATTTTTCCTATGGGAATAAAATTGAGACTTGATTCGATGTAAAATGGAAATGGAATTTTACTATTGTATAACGACGATGCTAATTCATATCTGTGTATTGTAATGATTGTATTGTGAATGGTTGGGTGTTTGTGGTATAACTGATTTGATGTTGATCCCATTGTACATTTAGAATGAAAGCAACATTACATACAAGTATATGGTTAATGTTAGAATTTACACCTATATGTTTATATGTTTAATATAGGTTGTATGTGTTATGTCCAAGTTAAGATCTCATGTATATAATTTATGCTAAAACCTCTATGCCTAAATGATTAAGTTCATATACATGCCCATATGTTTATACAAAAGTTGCAAGTTCATAATTGGATCCATGCCAAGATCCATTTTAATACAAGTTTCATGTTATAGTAGTAAACATGATTGGATCTAGTTCACACATGTGATAAAATTATACATACTTTATGGACATGTCATATTCTTGTCATATGCTAGTGATGTTAGACGTTATGCCTAGATCTAAACATGTTTAGGCTTATGTTGTCTAATCATATGCTAATTCATGTGACACCTATTTAGTTAGATCCCTATTTCAATGCAAGTTCACATATATGTAAGTTGATTTAGTCTATGTTGCAAATTCACATATATGTATGTTGATTTAGTCTACGTTGCAAGTTCACACCTATGATATTCATGTTGACTATTTTGCAAGTTCACACCTATGATGTTTATATTAACTATGCCGAAAATGCCAAGTTTACACCTATGTCATGTTTATGTTAATGAATTTCTTTATGCCAATTTTGTGTACGCTAAATTAGGCTAAATTTTAGCCTAATATTATATGTTAAAAATCATGCGAACGAAAAATTAGGCTAAGATTGTTAGCCTAATACTTAGATGGGGTAACATTAGGAAAAAATGGTAATTATAGGAAACTTGATATAAATTGGTGAAAAATATATGTATTGGCATGTTTGGCACATGCCAATAATTGGTGGCACTTAAATGGTATAAAATTCTTATACCAAAAATGATGAACTTGGAAAGTGGGCCACAACATTTAATTGTTAACAAATTTACATATAACAAGTAATAGAGACAAATATGTAAATTTAGAAAATACGAGTATGCTTAACCCGAGGTTGGATTGAGTTGTGATGTAAACCTGCCCGGACCCGCCCGGCTGTCCAGTAATCACAACAATACCTATCCAATATGAGAGGTTAAGCATTGAGCCCAATAAGGACCCGAGGTTAGACTGAGTTACGGTGTAAACCTGCCCGGAACCGACCGGCACATCCAGTAATCGTAACAATACATGTCTAATGTGAGTGGTCGGTGCTTTAAAAAGATAAGGACAGACAAGTCAGGATGGTAGGGTTAAGTTAACTAAAACACTTAACCAATTCAACATGTTAATTAAACTGATGGGTGGGGCTAGGTAAATACAGACACTAAACCACTTAACATGTTTGACTAGAAAACCCTAGTAACGGGGACCCATTTCAGTAGTAACCAATTAGGTATCGTGGTACCCTGAAACTAGGCAGGGTGGGGCACGATTACTGGGCTGATTGTAAGCGGTCAAAAGCGACGGCGGTTGGTGCAGCAATGTGGGTTCTAACGGAGTGCGGACGTGCACACACTTCAGAGCAGACAAACAGGGCACTGGGCACCAGTAGTATAACCTATGCATTCTAGGATTGTTTCGGGCCGCCACCATGGGACTTGATACACCCCATGGTGGGACCAACATAGGTGTCTACAATCATTGGGGGCCGTATGACACGTATGATTTTGCGAATAGGAGCCGATCTTTAGAAAGGGGATCACTTCACCCCGAGGGGTGCCAGTTGAGACAATGCAAGTAGGTGCAGAGATATAGTGTGGAGTGCGATAGTATATTCGGTTCAAACTGCTTTATCTTAGTTTATGATACTTTCCTATTTCCAGTTTATACCTATCATGCCCTTTTTCTTATTCTCATACTCAAGAGTCACTAAACTTACCAGGCTTTATGTCTGACTTTATTTTTCTTTCTTCTTCTTTTCTTCCGTTCCCCCCCCCCCAAGGTCCATAGGGAGGAAACAACCCAGCTTAGTCAGACTCTTTGCAAGCTTCAAGATAGTAGATGTATGGTTTGGACTCTCTTTCCTTGGCTATGGCTTTTGGACACGTTCTATGGGGATTTATGCATCTTTTATTATGTTTTATGATTCCTTATTTTATAATCAAGACAGAAATGATGATGTAATGTTTTGGAAGTTATTATGAGACAATTATGGAAATGTTTTGTATGAACTCGTATTTATGAAATGAAAGTCTGTTTGTTTTCCGCTGCTTATACATATGTGTTTATATCTTTCTTGTGTTTTATTTGTGACTTTTACTTATAAACCTCCACCGAAGTTAAGGCATTCCCTTTGTGAGTGACCTTAAATGGAGGTGGGGTGTTTCACTTGGTATCAGAGCACAGATTTACCAGATTAGATAAAGGTTTTTGAAACTATTTTCACAAGAGAAGTTTAAAGAAGCATATTTTTCAAGGAAAAGCATTGTTTTTAAAAGGCATAGTACCCCAAAGCCATATGCACTATCTCTCTATCCTTTTGTTTTGAATCTTTCTTTCCTTTTTTGTTTCAGCATGTCTGGGGACCTTACTCCCCAGCTACAGACGCTTTTACTCCTCCTCCTCTACGTGAACCAGCAAGCGGAAGAATCGCAGAACAAGAAGACGGATAACAGTCAAGGGGGAAAGGACACAACAATAATAACAAGACACGTGAGAAAAGGAAATGTTATTTATATGGCATTGTTGGGCATATAGTCCAGGATTGTAGAAAGAAGAGGATGAAGATGGGAGCATGCTTTCAGTGCGGTGATACTGGACATATCAGCAAGAACTGGCCTAAGAAGCAAGGGCAAGGCCCGCAAGCAGGACCTTCTGGGGGTACCTCTTTAACTTCTTCTCCTAGATGTTTTGTTTTATCTTGCTTTATCTTCTCAATCCTACCTTGAGAACCTTAGGTAGAAATATTTCTGTAGAAAGCTTAGTTTATCTCTATGATCATCCAGTTCGCACTCTCTTTGATTCTGGCGCATCACACTCCTTTATTTCATCTGCTTTAGTAGAATCTCTGCACCTAGACACTAGTATGGTAGAAGATCCCTTGGTTATTTCAAATCCAATTGGGGGCTCAGCTTATTTGTCAATGGTTTGTTTGGATTTGAAAATCTCTATTCTAAGTGTGGAGTTTAGATGTAGTGCCTTTGTTATGGGCTTCTCGGGATATGGACTGATCTTAGGCATGGACTGGTTATCCAGTAATGGTGCCATTCTTGATTGTGAGAAAAGAGCAGTTAGACTCTTGACTCGGCTCGGTAACACTCTAGAAATTTCTTGTAATCCCTTGAATGCTATTATGCTTAGTTATCTAGAGTCGCTTGATGCTTCTGTTGAAAACTTGCAGTCGGTTAGAGTAGTCCGTGAATATCCGGATGTCTTTGAAGAGGTGAAGGGCTTACCTCCAAGGCGGGAAATAGGCTTCCGCATATATCTTGTTGATAATGCAAAGACCATAGCTTTACCTGTCAGACACATGGCTCCAAAGGAGAGAAAGGAGCTCAGTAAGCAAGTTAAGGAGCTTCTCGAGAAGGGGTTTATAAGGCGGAGTATCTCGGAATGGGGTGCGCCAGTGGTGTTCGCCACCAAAGCAGATGGCTCACTACGTCTTTGTGTGGACTATAGGGAGCTAAACAAGCTGACTAAGAAGAATAGGCACCTGCTTCCTAGAATAGACGATTTGTTTGATCAGCTTGTAGGTGCGTCGGTCTTCTCCCAACTTGATCTGGCTACTGGGTTCCATCAGCTAAGGGTAGCTGAAGATATCATTGATAAGACGGCGTTCAGAACCCCAGATGGTTTCTTCGAGTGGCTTGTCATGCCTTTCGGCTTGACAAACGCACCCGCTTATTTCGTAGACCTAATGAGCAAGGTGTTCAGAGAATTCCTCAATAAGTTCGTGGTAGTCTTCGTAGACGATATTTTGATCTTCTCAAAGAATGAGGAAGAACATGCTCAGCATCTGAAGGAAATCATGGATACTCTCCGTGCACATCAGCTAAAAGCAAAATTCTCCAAGTGCCACTTCTGGAGAGAAGAGGTAAGGTTTCTTGGACATGTAATGTCCAAAGAGGGGTTAGCTGTGGACCCCGTGAAAGTGGTGGCAGTGCAAGATTGGCAGACGCCAAGAAATGCAACCGAAGTCCAAAGCTTTCTTGGACTAGTCGGTTTTTACCAAAAGTTCATTAGAGATTTCGCAAAAATCTCAGCTCCACTCACAAGGCTAACAAAGAAGAATCTAGCGTTCGCTTAGGATTTGGATTGTGATATTGCTTTCCAACGCTTAAAAGGGGCTCTTACAACAGCCCCAGTTCTGACTTTGCCTGATGGAAGCAAGATGTTCACAGTATACACGGATGCTTGTGGTACGGGACTAGGCACTAATCTGATGCAAGAAGGGAAGGTAGTAGCTTATGGTGGAAGACAATTGAAAGTTCATGAAAAGAACTACCCAGCCCACGATCTTGAGTTGCCCACCATCGTCTTTGCGCTTAAGTCTTGGCGCCATTATCTCCTAGGTGAGAAGTTCGAATTGTATACTGGCCATAAATCGTTGAAGTGTCTTTTCTCGCAGAAAGATCTTAACTTGAGGTAGCAAAGGTGGATGGAGTTCGTTGCCTCGTATGATTTTAAGATTTCTTATACTCCTGGCTAGGGCAATGTAGTAGGAGACGCCTTGAGTAGCTGACCTTAAGCCCTCTCTTTGTAGAAAGGCAAAGCTTGGAGTATATAGCCAGTTTTGACTTTAGGCCCTCCTCTAATTTTGTACCTGGTTTGTTGGCATCACTAGAAGTACGACCCACTCTTTTAGACTCAATAGGGGCCGCACAACGTGAAGACCCTCAGCTTGTGGATGTGATTGATAAACTAATTATGGGTGAAACTTCCAGTCACCTTAATAGGTACTCCATCGATGATAAGGGTTGGCTGAGGCGAGATATGAGACTATGCGTCCCACAAGCAAGGGATTAGGTAAAGACGGTTCTCGAGGAAGCACACCATTACGATATGACAATACTCCCGGTGGAGACAAGATGTACAAAGACGTAAAGAGAGTTTTCTTTTGGAACGGCATGAAGAAGGACGTGGCAGATTTCGTTTCTAAGTGCATGATATGCCAATAGGTCAAGGCGGAACAAAAGAAGCCTGCAGGACTGCTTCATCCTCTAGAAGTCCCTCAATTGAAGTGGGATAACATTTCAATGGACTTCATTGATGGGTTGCCTAGGTCAAAAAGGGGCAATACTAGCATTTGGGTAAAAATGGACAGGCTCAAAAAAAGCTCCCACTTTATACCTATCAAGAGTAGAAGGACTACCTCGTCTCTAGCTTCTCTTTTTCTCAAGGAAATAGTTCGACTCCGTGGAATACCCTCCTGCATAGTGAGTGACCGAGATCCTATCTTTACAAGCGAATTTTGGCGGAGTCTGCAAGAAGCTGTAGGCACATAGTTATGCTTGAGCACGGCCTATCACCCCCAAACTGATGGTCAGACGGAAAGGGTGAACATAGTATTAGAAGATCTTCTGAGACTGTGCGTTCTTGACTTTGGAGGAACATGGGAGGATCATATTCCTTTAGTGGAATTCGCCTACAACAACAGCTACCAAGCCACCATCGGCATGGCGCCCTTCGAAGCTTTTTATGGAAGACCGTGCCGATCACCAACTTTTTGGTGGGAGTCTACAGACAAGCTTATACTTGGGACAAACATGATTAGAGAGACTTAAGAAAAAGTGGGCTTGATACGAAGGAGAATGAAGACTGCCCAAGATAGACAGAAATCCTATGCAGACAAAAGAAGAACCGACCTTGAGTTTGAGGTTGGGGATAGGGTTTTCCTTAAGGTATCTCCCTTAAGGAATGTCGTTCGTTATGGATCCGCAGGAAAGCTAGCACCAAGATTTGTAGGACCGTTCCCTATCGTCGAGAAGATTGGGAAGATGGCTTATAGAGTAGAGCCGCCTGAAAGGTTGGCTGGAATTCACAATGTCTTTCACGTTTCTCATCTACGGAAATGCTTACATGAATCTGCAGAAGTGGTGGAGCCAAGCATTCTAGAAGAAGCTGAAGTGGAACGCGAAGCAACTGTGAGGAGAGTTCCAACCCGCATCCTAGGAACTGAAGTGAAAATGCTATGCAACCGCGAAGTCAAGCTTGTCAAAGTTCAGTGGAGCGACACCGAGGAAGACGCGACTTGGGAAACTGAGGACATAATACACGCGGCCTACCCTTTTCTTTTTTAGGGTACATCTTTGATTTCTCTTTTTCCTTAAGTTGTGCTTGTATCTATCTTTTTGGGTATATCTCCTCGATATTATCCTTTATCCTTAGGTAGAAACCCCTTTGGATGTAAACATGTAATTGAAACATGTTATGATTAATGGCTGCAAGTGGTTGCTAGTGGTTGCTCGTGGATGCATACACACACACAACCTAGGTTTTAGATCGGCTCAGTCACTTCATCTTGCATATGCATATATGTATTCATATTTGTATGTGGTTGAAACTTGATATGTTGTCATATGGATGTCGCATTTGTATGAATGATTGCGCACTCATGTAGAATTATGAGTAGGGAAAATTTGCATACATAATGGATTCATGACACTAACATGATTCGCATTAAGAAGGTCAACTGAATCAGTAGACCGCCTAATTTTTGCATTAGATAAGGACATATACACACACTGTGCATATGATCATGAAGCATTAGAAGTCTTTCAAGGAAAATGGATGCCTGTGTTTGTTAGTTAAGTAGATGGACGATTGGATGTTAGGATATACGTTCTTCTAGACTTGAAGATTTCGGGGATGAAATCCTTTAAGGAGGGGAGAATGTAACACCCCGAATTTTCTGTTAACAGTAAATTAACAAATTAAAGTATAATTAATTCTAAATGATAGAATTAAGGGAAACGGGTTATGCCATTGCGTTTGTCTTTGAATTCTGCTTCAGATAGAATCCGATTTTGCGTAAATCGGACTCCGTATGAAGGAGTTATGACCTCCGGAAGTTTCGGAATTCGATTTAAAATTCAAACTGCCCGAAAACAAGTTCAAAATTCAAAACTGGACCAGAACTGGGCTGGGTGTGAATTTTCCCACCCAGGACCCAGGTCGACCAAGGGGTCGACCTGGGAGTCGACTTGGGTACCCAGGTCGACCATGTAGTCGACCTGGGGTCGACCTTCTTGGTCTGGTCCTGGCTCGGTTTCTGGGGCTTGGCTGTGTCACTAGGGCTAATTTGTCACTTTCTGATTGGCTTCTCTTGAGATGGACGGCCTTGATTAACTCTAGCTTCATCGACAGCTCTAATTAGTTTGAAATTCTATATAAACAACCTTAGTCTCCAACCTAAATTCACACAAATAAAATAGAGCTAGAGCCGTCATGCTGTTGGAAGGAAGCCAAGAGTAGCCTCCACTTGAAGAAAGCTTAGAGACGGGAAAAACTAAAGTAAAAACAAGATTCGAACAACGTTTATCTACCCAAAGGAAAGCATTGCAAATTCAGAACTCAGAATCTATAAGTCAAGTTCGTCGCTTGTTGTAAGTATAGTGATTTTTCCGATGGGAATAAAATTGAGACTTGATTCGATGTAAAATGGAAATGGAATTTTACTATTGTATAACGACAATGCTAATTCGTATCTGTGTATTGCAATGATTGTATTTTGAATGGTTGGGATGTTTTTGGTATAATTGATTTGATGTTGATCCTATTGTACATTTAGAATGAAAGCAACATCACATACAAGTATATGGTTAATGTTAGAATTTACACCTATATGTTTATATGTTTAATATAGGTTGTATGTGTTATGTCCAAGTTAAGATCTCATGTATATACTTTATGCTAAAACCTCTATGCCTAAATGATTAAGTTCATATACATGCTCATATGTTTATACAAAAGTTGCAAGTTCATAATTGGATCCATGCCAAGATCCATTTTAATACAAGTTTCATGTTATAGTAGTAAACATGATTGGATCTAGTTCACACATGTGATAAAATTATACATACTTTATGGACATGTCATATTCTTTTCATATGCTAGTGATGTTCGATGTTATTCGTAGATCTAAACATGTTTAGGCTTATGTTGTCTAATCATATGCTAATTCATGTGACACCTATTTAGTTAGATCCCTATTTCAATGCAAGTTCACATATATGTAAGTTGATTTAGTCTATGTTGCAAATTCACATATATGTATGTTGATTTAGTCTACGTTGCAAGTTCACACCTATGATATTCATGTTGACTATTTTGCAAGTTCACAGCTATGATGTTCATATTAACTATGCCGAAAATGCCAAGTTTACACCTATGTCATGTTTATGTTAATGAATTTCTTTATGCCAATTTTGTGTACGCTAAATTAGGCTAAGTTTTTAGCTTAATATTATGTGTTAAAAATCATGCGGACGAAAAACTAGGCTAAGATTGTTAGCCTAATATTTAGACGAGGTAACGTTGGGAAAAATTGGTAATTATAGGAAACTTGACATAAATTGGTGAAAAATATATGTATTGGCATGTTTGGCGCATGCCAATAATTGGTGGCACTTAAATGGTATAAAATTCTTATACCAAAAATGATGAACTTGGAAAGTGGGCCACAACATTTAATTGTTAAAAATTTACATATAACAAGTAATAGAGACAAATCTGTAAATTTAGAAAATACGAGTATGCTTAACCCGAGGTTGGATTGAGTTGTGATGTAAACCTGCCCGGACCCGCCCAGCTGTCCAGTAATCACAACAATACTTATCCAATGTGAGAGGTTAAGCATTGAGCCCAATAAGGACCCGAGGTTAGACTGAGTTATGGTGTAAACCTGCCCGGAACCGACCGGCACATCCAGTAACTGTAACAATACCTGTCTAATGTGAGTGGTCGGTGCTTTAAAAAGCTAAGGATAGACAAGTCAGGATGGTAGGGTTAAGTTAACTAAAACACTTAACCAATTCAACATGTTAATTAAACTAATGGGTGGGGTTAGGTAAATACAGACACTTAACCACTTAACATGTTTGACTAGAAAACCCTAGTAACGGGGACCCATTTCAGCAGTAACCCAATTAGGTATCATGGTACCCTGAAACTAGGCAGGGTGGGGCACGATTACTGGGCTGATTGTAAGCGATCAAAAGCGACGGCGGTTGGTGCAACAGTGTGGGTTCTAACGGAGTGCGGACGTGCACACACTTCGGAGCAGACAAACATGGCATTGGGCACCAGTAGTATAACCTATGCATTCTAGGATTGTGTCGGGCCGCCACCATGGGACTTGATACACCCCATGGTGGGACCAGCATAGGTATCTACAATTATTGGGGGTCGTATGACACATATGATTTTGCGAGTAGGAGCTTATCTTTAGAAAGGGGATCATTTCACCCCGATCATGGGGTGCCAGTTGAGACAATGCAAGTAGGTGCAGAGATATAGTGTGGGGTGCGATAGTATATTCGGTTCAAACTGCTTTATCTTAGTTTATGATACTTTCCTATTTCCAGTTTATACCTATCATGCCCTTTTTCTTATTCTCATACCGAAGAGTCACTAGACTTACCAGGCTTTATGTCTGACTCTATTTTTCTTTCGTTTTCATTTCTTCCGTTCCCCCCTAGGTCCACAGGGAGGAAACAACCCAGCTTAGTCAGACTCTTTGCAAGCTTCAAGATAGTAGATGTAAGGTTTGGACTCTCTTTCCTTGGCTATGACCTTTGGACACGTTCTATGGGGATTTATGCAGCTTTTATTATGTTTTATGCTTTTTTATTTAATAATCAAGACAAAAATGATGATGTAATGTTTTGGAAGTTATTATGAGACAATTATGTAAATGTTTTGTATGAACACGTATTTATGAAATGAAAGTCTGTTTATTTTCCGCTGCTTATACATATGTGTTTATATCCGTCTTGTGTTTTATCTATGACTTTTACTTATAAACCTCCACCGAAGTTAAGGCATTCCCTTTGTGAGTGACCTTAATGGAGGTAGGGTGTTTCACAATACGGGACCAAATTCACAAAACTCTAGTACGACAAAATATGAAATGCTAAAATCATAGTTCATGAAAAAAAAGGAAAGACACACTAACCTCAAGATTTTCATGGAAAAAAAACAAAAACAAAGAACACATTAACGAAAAATACAATCTTAAAATGTTCAAATACATTGTTATCGTTTGCATAAAATGCACACTTAGCCTCGTCGCTTACGATGCACGCCGGCAGAGAAGACCGTATGGTACACCCGTAACCCGCCATGTCCAATCAGTACCGAACCCTATGAATGGAAACCCTGCAGCTTAATTTCCTCCAAAAAATAAACCCTACGCATAAAAAAATTGAAACATCGTCTCCATTCCTCTGCCTTTGTTCCAACTCCCCCCAACCCCTAAGATAAACAATGGGAACTCAAACTCTAAAGAAAAAAACGTACCGCAACATCGGTTCCCTTGGTCAGTTCTACAGCGGTGGCCCATACGTCGTCTCGTCTAACGGTTGATTCCTTGCCTGCACTTGCAACGAAGGAATCAAAATCGTCGACACATCAGACTCTTCTGTTATATCCACCATAGAAGGCATCTCTTTTCCGATTACGTCTTCGACCATAAATCCCGATGATAAGCTTTTGTACTCTGCGTGTCACAGCAAGCTGATTAGAGTTTGGGATGTTCAAACTCTTAAATGCGTTAGTTCGTGGAAGGTAAGCTTATAATATGTGCTACTTTAATTTGCCAATGGAGTTGTAAGTCTGTGAATTCAACTGGCTAAAATTAAATGTCCTTGGTAGAGTTGTAAGTCTGCGATTTCAACTGATTAAAACTAAAATATCTTTGGTAGAGGTGAAGTGAAATTTAACAGAAAGCAGTAACATTTGATTAGTTAGTCGCGATTAAGAACGAATTGCTCAACAGGTTAAGTCGTCACTTTCGAGTGACTGGTAAGTGAGGGAACTGTCAATGGGTGAAGTAATCTTGTACACTTTCATTTGACTCAAACAACTGCATCATAAGTAATAACATAATTCAAAACAAAATAAACCATATTTAACTAAAGTATTTTTGTGGTTGATCTTAGCGTATGCACATGTAAGCTCTAAGCATGTCATTCTGGGTTTCAAATCCGTGTCACTGTTATCACGACGCAAAGTCCTAAACCACTGGGCTATTGCTACAAACATTCATTTAGATTTTCATTACCATCATCATTTTCAAAAAATATTTCTATTGTCTTTCTTCTTTTCATTGTCCTTACGGTGTTCAAGTTCATTACAATTGTCTTCTTCATCCGATTCATTCTCCAAATTATCGTTAAATCATTATAAAACAATTCAACTCAGAAACTC
The DNA here is from genome assembly GCA_030737875.1 of Allium sativum. NCBI lineage: Eukaryota > Viridiplantae > Streptophyta > Magnoliopsida > Asparagales > Amaryllidaceae > Allium > Allium sativum. The sequence goes on from CM060922.1 coordinate 481,876,114, forward strand.
TTTACTGTCGCAAATGAATAATAAATTCAAAAAATGAGTGTTGTGCTTAGATTGAAAGATCGCTCACTACGTATACATATAAGAACATTGATATATGATGATTGTATATACAAAAGTAGTTATTCATTAAAAAAATAAAAAACGTTCAGTCTTTGTCGATTGTATGACAAAAAATGGGCACGCACCCACCATTTTAACGCAATACGGGACCGAATTCATAAAACTTTAGTATGACAAAATATGAAATGCTAAAATCATAGTTTGTAAAAAAAAGGAAAGACACGCTAACCTCAAGATTTTCATGAAAGAAAACAAAAACAAAGAACACACTAACGAAAAACAAAATCTTAAAATGCTCAAATACACCGTTATCATTCGCATAAAATGCACTCTTAGCCTCGACGCTTACGCTGCACCCTAGCAAAGAAGACTATATGGTACGCCCATAACCCGCCATGTCCAATCAGCAACGAACCCCACGAATAGAAACCCTGCAGCTTAATTTCCTCAAACGAATAAACCCTACGCATAAAAAAACTGAAACATCGTCTCCATTCCTTTGCCTTTGTTACAACTCCCCCTAAACCCCACCAAGTTAAACAATGGGAACTCAAACTATGAAAAAAACGTACCAGAATGTCAGTTCCCTAAGTCAGTTTTAAAGCGATGGCCCGTACGCCGTCTCGTCTAATGGTGGATTCCTTGCCTGCGCTGGCAACGAAAAAATCAAAATCGTTGACACATCGGACTCTTCCGTTCTATCCACTATAGAAGGCGACTCTTTTCCGATTACGTCTTTGACCTTGAGTCTCAATGATAAGCTTTAGTACTCTGCGAGTCACAACAAGATGATTAGAGTTTGGGACGTTCAAACTCTTAAATGCGTTCAATCGTGGAAGGTAAGCTTATAATATGTGCTACTTAATTTGCCAATGAATTGTAAGTCTGCGAATTCAACTGACTAAAATTAAACATCCTTGGAAGACTTGTAAGTCTGCAATTTCAACTGATTAAAACTCAAACGTCCTTAGTACAGGGGAAGTGAAATCTAACAAAAAGCTGTAACATTTGATTAGTCAGTCGCGATTAAGAACGAACTGCTTAATATGTTAAATCGTCACTTTTAAGTGACTGGTAAGGGAGGGAATTGTCATTGCGAGAAGTAATTTGGATAAGAGAATGAAAGATGAGTGAAAATTATGGTAAAAGCAAGCAAGGGAAAACTCTAGCATGACAGATGATGATTGTATATACAAAAATAGTTGTTCATTAAAAAGATAAAAAAACGTTCAGTCTTTTTCAATTGTATGACAAAAAATGGGCACGCACCTACCATTTTAATGCAATATGGGACCAAATTCACAAAACTCTAGTACGACAAAATATGAAATGCTAAAATCATAGTTCATGAAGAAAAGGAAAGACACACTAACCTCAAGATTTTCATGAAAAAAAAAAACAAAAAATACACTAACGAAAAACAAAATCTTAAAATGCTCAAATACACCGTTATCTTCTCATAAAATGCACTCTTAGCCTCGTCGCTTACGATGCATCCTAGCAGAGAAGACCGTATGGTATGCCCACAACCCGCCATGTCCAATCAGCACCGAACCATATGAATAGAAACTCTGCAGCTTAATTTCCTCAAATGAATATATCCTACGCATAAAAAAACTGAAACATCGTCTCCATTTCTCTGCCTTTGTTCCAACTCCCCCCAACCCCGACCAAGATAAACAATGGGAACTCGAACTCTGTAAAAAAAATGTACCGCAACGTCAGTTCCCTTGGTCAATTTTACAGCGGTGGCCCGTACGCCGTCTCGTCTAACAGTGGATTCCTTGCCTACGCTTGCAACGACAAAATCAAAATCGTTGACACATCGGACTCTTCCGTTCTATCCACCATAGAAGGCGACTCTTTTTGGATTACGTCTTTGACCCTAAATCTAGATGATAAGCTTTTGTACTCTGCGAGTCACAGCAAGCTGATTAGAGTTTGGGATGTTCAAACTCTTAAATGCGTTCGTTCGTGGAAGGTAAGCTTACAATATGTGCTACTTTAATTTGCCAATGGAGTTGTATGTCTTCGAATTCAACAGGCTAAAATTAAACGTCCTTGGTAGAGTTGTAAGTCTGCAATTTCAACTGATTAAAACTAAAACGTCATTGGTATAGGTGAAGTGAAATCTAATAGAACGTAGTAACATTTGTTTAGTCAGTCGCGATTAATAATGAACTGCTTAACAGGTTATGTCATCACTTTTGAGTGACTAGTAAGTGAGGGAATTGTCAATCAGAGAAGTAATCTTGTACACTTTCATTTGACTCAAACAACTTCATCATAAGCAATAACATAATTCAAAACTACATAAACCATATTTAACTAAAGTAATTTTGTGGTTGATCCTAGCGTATGCACATGGTAAGCTCTAAGCATGTAATTTTGGGTTTCGAATCCGTATCACTGTTATCACGGCACAAAGTCCTTAACCGCTGGGCTATTACTGCAAACATTCATTTAGATTTTTGTTACCATCATCATCTTCAAAAAATATTGCTATTGTCTTTCTTCTTTTCATTGTCGTCACGGTGTTCAAGTTCATTGCAATTGTCTTCTTCATCCGATTCATTCTCCAAATTATCGTCAAATCTTTATAAAACAATTCAACTCAGAAACTCTTTACTGTCGCAAATGAATAATAAATTCGGTAAATGAGTGTCGTGCTTAGATTAAAAGATCGCTCACTACGTACACATATAAGAACATTGACAGATGATGATTGTATATACAAAAGTAGTTGTTCATTAAAAAAATAAAAAACGTTCAATCTTTGTCGATTGTATGACACACCCACCATTTTAACGCAATACGGGACCAAATTCACAAAATTATAGTACGATAAATTATGAAATGCCAAAATCATAGTTCATGAAAAAAAGGAAAGACACACTATCCTTAAGATTTTCATGAAAAAACAAAAATAAAGAACACACTAACGAAAAACAAAATCTTAAAATGCTCAAATCACCGTTATTGTTCGCATAAAATGCACTCTTAGCCTCATAGTTTACGATACACCCTAGCAGAGAAGACTGTATGGTACGCCCATAACCTGCCATGTCCAATCAGCACTGAACCCTACGAATAGAAACCCTACAGCTTAATTTCCTCAAACGAATATACTCTACGTTTGAAAAAACTGAAACATCATCTCCATTCCTCTTCCTTTGTTCCAACCCCCCCCCAACCCCCACCACGATAAACAATGGGAACTCGAACTCTGGAAAAAAAACGCGCCGTAACGTCAGTTACCTTGGTCAGTTTTACAGCGGTGGCCGTACACCATCTTGTCTAACGGTGGAGTCCTTGCCTGCTCTTGCGATGACGAAATCAAAATTGTCGACACATCGGACTCTTCCATTCTATCCACCATAGAAGGCGACTCTTTTTCGATTACGTCTTTGACCCTAAATCCCGATGATAAGCTTTTGTACTCTGCTAGTCACAGCAACCTGATTAGAGTTTAGGATGCGCAAACTCTTAAATTCCCTTATTCATGGATGGTAAGCTTATAATATGTGCTACTTTAATTTGCCAATGGACTTGTAAGTCTGCGAATTCAACTGGCTAAAATTAAAAGTCCTTGGTAGAGTTGTAAGTCTGCGATTTCAACTGATTAAAACTAAAACGTCTTTGGTAGAGGTGAAGTGAAATCTAACAGAAAGAAGTAACATTTGATTAGTCAATCGCGATTAAGAACGAACTGCTCAACAGGTTAAGTCATCACTTTTGAGTGACTGGTAAGTGAGGGAATTGTCAATGGGAGAAGTAATCTTGTACACTTTCATTTGACTCAAACAAGTGCATCATAAGAAATAACATAATTCAAAACATCATAAAACATATTTAACTAAAATATTTTTGTGGTTGATCTTAGCGTATGCACATGGTAAGCTCTAAGCATGTCATTCTGGGTTTCGAATCCGTCTCACTGTTATCACGGCGTAAAGTCCTTAACCGCTAGACTATTGCAGCAAACATTCATTTAGATTTTCATTACCATCATCATTTTCAAAAAATATTTCTATTTTCTTTCTTTTCATTGTCGTCACGGTGTTCAAGTTCATTGCAATTGTCTTCTTCATCCGATTCATTCTCCAATTTATCGTCAAATCTTTATAAAACAATTCAACTCAGAAACTCTTTACTGTCACAAATGAATAATGAATTCGGCAATTGAGTATTGTGCTTAGAATAAAAGATCGCTCACTACGTATACATATAAGAACATTGACAGATGATGATTGTATATACTGTAATGACCCGGGCTTTCGAACAGTTTATTTTCAATATTTAATATGCTTTTAAATATTAATTTGATAATATAAATGGAATTTATTTGTTTTGAATTTAAATTATATTATAATACGGTTATTTTATAATATATGGTCACATTAAATTTTGTAGTCTATTCTATTGAATCCAAAATAGTGTAATTACATTGAAACGTCAGTCGGTAAGTTAAAATAGCAGTTACGATCTCAAGTGATGAACCCCGATATATTTGTAATGGATAAGATCGAAATCGAATCGGAAATCAAATCGATATCTATTTAAAAAGGATAAAAATCACTTTATATCAAGTCATACTAATTATAAAATCAAATAAAATTTAATTAAAACATTTTTAATATCAAATCAAAATCTATCTTAAGATTTTCAAAATCCTACAGCAAACTAAACTCCTTCACCCCGAAGTATCCTTCATGTATAAATCGCGCCTGCTTCCTCTTCTATTTTCTTCTTCTGCAAAGCCAAAATAAAATGTTTCAGTAAACAAAAAAATGTCGCTGCAAAAATATATGCACAAATAGAAGCATCCCATTCTGACTTCTATAGAACGCGCCTATCCCCACTATCTTCATTTCATTTTCCATTTCTTCAATTCAAATCAAAACAGAAAGCTACAAGTAGAAAATGGACGTGACCCTTTCCCTTTATAAATCGAAATTTCCCCCTTTGTTATTTTGATTTCGTTGGTCACCGAACTATCTTCCTTCACCAAATCAGCTGTTGTTCTTTGTTTTAAATTCGATCCGAGTTCCTCAAGTTTGAAAACCTCGGAGCCCTTAAAGCCGACATCAAATGGATTCGTCACGAATTGGGGAAGCGAGGGTGAGCGATTGTTGTTTGGAGCTCGACATCGAGCGACTTCGGTTTGAGGGTTCGAAGGGCGTGCTGGTAAATCAAATAGTAAAGTAGCGATCTGAAAATGAGTTGCGATGAGGGTTTGACAATAGGTGATCGTCGAAGGTCGATTTGTGTATTTGGGTATGGTGCGTATGCTGCTCGAGGTCACGAAGTGCCAGAAAGGGCCTGGACACTCTCACGATGCGAGAAGAAGGCTCGATGGTCTGTATAATGGCCACAAAGGACTACGAGGTCACGATTGAGGGAAGTGTTCAGGTTCGATTCAATGGTGATGCAAGGACATAGAACAGTGGACTGCAAAAGGAGTTAGGGATGGTGGGAGAAACCGACTTTGTGGGTTTCCTTGTTACTGGAGCGAGATTCCTCAATTGGAGAAGATCGGTTAGGGGACTGATTCATGTATTACCATGGTTTTAAGGTAATCAAATTTATATTTAAATTAGTTAATGTCGAGTAGTTTTAATAAAAATATAATTCTCATGTTTAATTCTTATTTAAATCAGATTATTATATCATTTAAAACTAAGATTTAATACTCTATTGAAAAAGATATGGCATTTTATTCCAATCAGAATTTGAAACTGACTAAGGAAATCTTTACCATCCTATATGTTTAGCTAATACACAAATTAAATATTTAGATTACCATTTGGGTATAAATATACAAATGGTAAAAAAATACATAGATTAGTTTAATTATGTTGGTTAAGTTAAATATATTTAGCCAGTAGAATGTTAATAATTTTAATTAACTTAAAATCTTATAAGTTGTTAATTTTACAATATGCTTTAATATATATATATAGAAAATTTATTTGTTCATTAAATAGTTCATTTAAAACAAATAAATGTTGATCAACAAATTTAAATCAAATTATCATAGGAACAAATTCATTCGAGAAGATTCGTAGCAGATGATTTGGAAATAAACAGATATCCGACAACCGCGATTTCGGTGAGTAAATCTCACTCACCTTATTTAGAAATATTTTTATCCGTTAAAAATAATTGTCTGTGCTTGTTTGAATGCTTTCTAGTTGATTTAAATATATTAGTTATTTAGGGTTGACTAATATATATATATATATATATATATTGGGTTGACTAGTGGATGATTCCTGCAGTCTCATTAGCGGATGCCCGCAGTTTCATAGCGGATGATTTCCATTTGTGTCCCACAAATATATATTAGTGGATGACCTTCATACCGCGATATCTTGCCTCAAAGCAGGATGGGTATTACTATGTTGACTAACGTCTATGGATGCAGGAAAACAGGTTGGACGAATCCGACTGGATTCGTCAAAAATATATTATCTGTTTGTTTATTTGCTTGCATATATACTGTCATATATGATGTGTTAGAAAAACGAAAATAAATAATTGGTTGTTGGTGTTTAAATATCACTGGCCTAAGTGTTAATTTATAAAAATACCCTGAAAGGGGTATTTGAGATTAAAAGGGAAATTCTATTTTTCTAAAATAAAATTTGAATTTTTAAATAGATTTGAAATATAAACTTGTTTTGAAAAATAAAACAATTAGTTCCTTTATAAACGAAGTTCATAAATAGTTCATTTAGAAACGAAGTTTATAAATGAAGTAAAATGAATTAGCATCGGATAATTCAGAAAATATGAAAATAAGTGTGACTTTGGGAAGGAAAATATATTTTTCCAAAGAAGAATTATTTTTATTTGAAAGCGAGACTTGTTTAATAATGGTGTTTGAAAATAGAAAGGTGAAAAATTACGATTTAGATAATTTAAACATTTAAATTCAAATGTGAATTTAAAGTGAGAACTTAGAATCGGTTTAAATAATATATGATTAACTTTATTCCGATATTCAGAATATAAATGAAGTTGAATAAATCTTTAGGATTTATGTTTGAATTCGACTTGTCGGATTTATAAAAAAAATAGATTTTTCCCAATTATGATATTTAAAATTGAAACAGATATGAAACATGAAAATAGGTTCTATATTTATATAGATAAGTGTTGATAAAGAGAATACTCCAAAATAAGATTTTGGTTTTTAAATAGATTTTGAAATGGAAACTTGTTTTAACTTCATAAAACAAGGAAGTTAAATTATAAACGATGTTTATAATTTAGGGAGATAAATTATCGTTGGATAATTTAGAAGTTTAAATTCAAGGAAGAATTTAAAAAGTGAAATGGGAAAACGTGTTGAAAATAGAATTGAAATGGAATTTGAATATAGAATTCAAATAGAATTAAAATGGAATTTGAATATAGGAAATTCAAATAGAATTGAAATGGAATTTGAATATAAAAGATCGAAGTATAATTAAATTTATTTCCGAGTTAGGGAAAATCGACAATTTTAGAAGATCGGAAATATTTTGTTGAATTGGAAAAATGGATTTGATATATATTAAATAAAATGGAGTTGAATTTATTTTAACGAAGTTTAAAAGTTTATATATATATATAAATATAATTAAAATGAACTTGCCGTGGCGTGGTAGTTCGTAATTAGGCATTTCGAACTTCAATTGAGTATATAGAACTCAATTTAAATCGGAATTCTTTGAAACAAGAATCGTCAGGACGGGTTGAATAATAGTTTTATAATGGAAGAGAAAAATCTGGATTTCGTCTGATAGATTTTGAGTTATGTCAAAATCAAATTTTCAGAAAAGCAGCACCAAAATCATTTAAAAACCATAATGGTTTATTTAAATAAATAAAAGGATTTTAAAGAAATAAAATCCGAATTGCCATTAGAAAAATCCAGACTGGAGATATAAAATAAATATGAACTCCAGTGAAGTAAGTGAAATGATTTTTGAAACAAAAATCATATTTTTAGTTATTAAATAGATTTAACTAATTTTGAAGAATAAATAGTTAATCGAGTTTTGAATCGAAACTAGTGTTGGATAAGTAAATTGGTTTTGTGGATTCATATTCGAAATCAAATTTGAAACTCAAGTTAGAAATGAAATTCTACTTGTTTATAAGCGAATTAAAATATATTTGAACATGATATGTTCAAAATAAAGGGATTTGGCAAAATAGCTAATTAAAGAATAAATTAGCAAATTGAGTTAGGAATGACCGGATTGAGCTGGGATAAATTGGAAAACAGGTGAATATAGGTTGAGCAGGTTTGGAATGAAGTATATGAAGGTTATAATTTGTGTGCCCGACAAAAAGTACACGTTTAAATTCCATATGAGGTTTTATGCGCCGAATCGGCTAGCCACTTGGCTTTTTCTTTTTGATTGGAGAGGCCTGTGTGGCCATTTGGGGATTTTCCCGGTGCTCCCGATACAAAGGAGGTTATGGCGAAATTTTCCGAAAATTTAAGGACTTAGAATATTTTTAAGATAATTTGATAATTATAAATCTATATATCAATATATATTGAATTCGATTAGGAAACGAATTTAAAATAGAATATTATAAACAAAAAGGAAATCGATAGTCTGGTAATAGAAAGAGAAATGTATATATGTTTTAAAAATGAATAATTGGCTTTATATAGAATGTGGATTATTCCAGGTAAGTGGTCTTGTCCGTTTTGAAGTTAAGGATGTTTTTTAGTCAAGGTATGAGAGGTAGTTATGCCCCAACTTGATTGATTTCATTTTTAACTGATAAATAGCAAGATCCGGTCTCGAAGAGAAATATTTGAATAAGAGATAGTGGAATGCAGTATTTTGGGTTGTTTGTAATGATGTTTTACATAACAGTCGTTTTAACCCAAGTAAGAGGAATATTGGAAAATATATCATAAATATTTCCTGAGTATAATTAAAGTAGTCGGGAAAGAGATAAGTGATTGAAATGTTTTTCAATTGCAAATAGAATATATTTTCTAAGTATAAAAAATAAAAGAAGGCGGTATACGGAAATGTTTTCCAAATAGCGAAAGAGGCCAAGATGATTTTTGAAAATATTTGGTTAAAAATATTGATAAGGAAATGGAGAAGTGAAATAATTAATAAAATATTAATTAAGCGGCCCAGTGATTGTTTGATGTTTTGAATGGATGTTTGTTTTTCTTCGATAGTTAAATAACCGACTATCGAAGTATTTGCCAATATGGTTGTCAATATGGAGAGACCGGTTGGATTATTATCCGTGAACCACTCCGTATTGGCAGTAGCGTTGCGTATCAGATTATATGAAGATAATCGAAGATGGAGTAAAGTGCAAGGATTTTTTCTATTAATAAAAATGGTGCCTTCGATTTCGTTCAATGCCAGAATGAACGTAAATGGACGAATGTCTGACAGAGTATTTCCAATGATCGCATATGTTGGTCTGTATAGATATATATGGTGGCGGAGAATTTATTCTCTTAGCATAATATCCAAAATATATTTGTGCAAATCAATTAGTGATTAACGGATCTGACAATGTGGCATTCAAAGTGATTTGTGTTATGAATGAATGATAAGTAATCGTAGCCTCAGGCCTCAACAACCGGGAAATGACAAAAATCGGGCAGACAGCATGACTATGTGGGTCGCTCCCATTAGGGTGTATAATCACCTATCTAGAGAAATTCCATTTACTTCTTTAATCTATCAATGTTGTCCCTTTTCGGGAAACAGTTGCTAATCCCAACCGTTGGTGATATACATTCGATACACTCAAGCGAAATGAGTGGTCGGTCATGTGTGGGCCAGGTTGCAAGATGTTCTTGTTGAACCCAGTGTATTCTCCTCTAGAGATACACTATCAGAAGGTGGTTCCATACCTTGTCATAGTCGGAATCCAATCTCCAATAAGCGCCCTGCGGTTTTTGATTTCATATTATATATGGAGCGTGAGATGCAAGCGTTCCACTAGACTGTTATTTATTTGATTTAGACACTATTATAATATCGCTGGATTTTCGTATCAAAGTATTTTGGGTTATAGTAAGGTAAAAACCGTCCATGTTTATGGGTGGGCTGGTCTTACTATTATCCTTAGATATTTCCGCTGTGTACTATTTCCGCTGTAGACTATAATATTTCCGCTGTGTACTATGTTGTATCTGGAAACAAGTGTTTATAACTGTTCCAGGAATAGCTGATGTGCTCTGATATTGGTATGTATATACAGTTACTGATTTGTATTTCAAGAGTTATGTTATTTAATATATTTTATTTGTTCCGCTGTGAGATTTGTGTTCTTTGTTTTTTTTCTTCTATTCTAACTTTTCTTTCTTTCTATTCCTCATCCTCTAACTTCTTTCTAATAAGGATTCGTATTTTTGTACAATGTGGGTTGGACGTGTGGTGTTATTAGTCAACTTAGATAGTACGGATTTGCGGGCCGTTACATATACAAAAGTAGTTATTTATTAAAAAAATAAAAAAGTTCAGTCTTTGTCGATTGTATGACAAAAAATGGGCATGCACCCACCATTTTAACGCAATACGAGACCAAATTCACAAAACTCTAGAACGACAAAATATGAAATGTTATTTCATGAAAAAAAAGGAAAGACACACTAACCTCAAGATTTTCATTAAAAAAATACAAAAACAAAGAACACACAAACGAAAAACAAAATCTTAAAATGCTCAAATACACACTTATCGTTCGCATAAAATGCACTCTTAGCCTCATCGCTAATGCTGCACCCTAGCAGAGAAGACCGTATGGTACGCCCATAACCCGCCATGTCCAATCAGCAACGAACCCCACGAATAGAAACCCTACAGCTTAATTTCCTCAAACGAATAAACCCTATGCATAAAAAAACTAAACATCGTCTCCATTCCTCTGCCTTTGTTCCAACTCCCACCAACCCCCACCAAGTTAAATAATGGGAACTCGAACTCTAAAAAAATGTCCTACAACGTCAGTTCCCTTGGTCAGTTTTACAGTGGTGGCCCGTACGCCGTCTCGTCTAACAGTGGATTCCTTGCTTGCGCTTGCAACGACGAAATCAAAATCGTCTACACGTCGGACTCTTCCGTTCTATCCACCATAGAAGGTGAATATTTTCCGATTACATCTATGACCCTGAGTCTCGATGATAAGCTTTTGTACTCTGCGAGTCACAACAAGCTGATTAGAGTTTGGGATGTTCAAACTCTTAAATGCGTTCGTTCATGGAAGGTAAGCTTATAATATGTACTACTTTAATTTGCCAATGGAGTTGTAAGTCTGCGAATTCAACTAGCTAAAATTAAACGTCCTTGGTAGAGTTGTAAGTCTTCTATTTCAACTGATTTAAACTAAAACGTCTTTGGTAGAGGTGAAGTGAAATCTAGCAGAAAGCAGTAACATATGATTAGTTAGTCGCGATTAAGAACGAACTACTCAACAGGTTAAGTCGTCACTTTTGAGTGACTGATAAGTGAGGGAATTGTCAATGGGAGAAGTAATTTGGATGAGGGAATGAAAGATGAGTGAAAAATTATGGTAAAAGCATGCAAAGGAAAACTCTAGTACGACAGATGATGATTGTATAAACAAAAGTAGTTGTTCATTGAAAAAATAAAAACCGTTCAGTCTTTGTCGATTGTATGACAAAAAATTGGCATGCACCCACCATTTTAACGCTATACGGGACCAGATTCACAAAACTCTAGTACGATAAAATATGAAATGCTAAAATCATAGTTCATGAAGAAAAAAAAAGACACAATAACCTCAAGATTTTCATGAAAAAACAAAAACAAAGAAGACACTAATGAAAAACAAAATTCTTAAAATGCTCAAATACACCGTTATTGTTCGCATAAAATGCAGTCTTAGCCTCGTCGCTTGCGATGCACCCTAGAGGAGAAGACCGTATAGTATGCCCGTAACCCGCCATGTCCAATCAGCACCGAACCCTACGAACAGAAACCCTGCAAATTAATTTCCTCAAACGAATAAACCCTACGCATAAAAAAACTGAAACATCATCTCCATTCCTCTGCCTTTGTTCCAACTCCCCCCAATCCCCATCAAGGTAAACAATTGGAACTCGAACTCTGAAAAAAAACGTACCGCAACCTCGGTTCCCTTAGTCAGTTTTATAGTCGTGGCTCGTACGCCGTCTCATCTAACGGTGGATTCCTTGCCTGCGCTTGCAACTAAGAAAGCAAAATCATCGACACATCGGACTCTTCCGTTCTATCCATCGTAGAAGGCGACCCTTTTCCGATTACGTCTTTGGTAGAGGTGAAGTGAAATCTAACAGAAAGCAGTAACATTTGATTTGTCAGTCGCGCATAAGAACAAACTGCTCAACTGGTTAAGTTGTCACATTTTAGTGACTGGTAAGTGAGGAAATTGTCAATGGGGGAAGTAATCTTGTATACTTTCATTTGACTCAAACAACTACATCATAAACAATAACATAATTAAAAACAACATAAACATATTTAACTAGAGTATTTTTGTGGTTGATCTTAGCGTATGCACATGGTAAGCTTTAAGCATGTCATTTTGGGTTTCGAATCCGTGTCACTGTTATCATGGCGCGAAGTCCTTAACCGCTGGGCTATTGCTGCAAACATTCATTTAGATTTTCATTACCATCACCATTTTCAAAAAATGTTGTTATTATCTTACTTCTTTTCATTGTCATCACGGTGTTCCAGTTCATTGCAATTGTCTTCTTTATCCTATTCATTCTCCAAATTATCGTCAAATCTTTATAAAACGATTCAACTTAGAAACTTTTTACTGTCGTAGATGAATAATGCAAATGAGTGTCGTGCTTAGATTAAAAGATGGCTCACTACTTATACATATACATATAAGAACATTGACAGAAGATGATTGTATACACAAATGTAGTTGTTCATTAAAAAAATAAAAAACGTTCAGTCTTTGTCGATTGTATGACAAAAAATGGGCATGCACCCACCATTTTAACGTAATACGGGACCAAATTCACAAAACTCTAGTACGACAAAATATGAAATGCTAAAATCATAGTTCATGAGAAAAAATGGAAAGACATACTAACCTCAAGATTTTCATGAAAAAAAAAAAAAAAAGAACGCACTAATGAAAAACAAAATCTTAAAATGCTCAAATACACCGTTGTCGTTCGCGTAAAATTCACTCTTAGCCTCGTCGCTTACGCTGCACCCTAGCAGAGAAGACCGTATGGTACGCCCGTAACCCGCCATGTCCAATCAGAAACGAACCCCACGAATAGAAACCTTGCAACTTAATTTCCTCAAACGAATAAACCCTACACATAAAAAAAAATGAAACATCGCCTCCATTCCTCTGCCTTTGTTCCAACTCACCCCAACCCCTACCAAGTTAAACAATGGGAACTCGAACTCTGAAAAATAATGAACTGCAACGTCAGTTCCCATTGTATTTTTTACAGCGGTGGCACGTACGCCATCTCGTCTAACGGTGGATTCCTTGCCTGCGCTTGCAACGAAGAAATCAAAATCGTCGACACATTGGACTCTTCCGTTCTATCCACCATAGAAGTCGACTCTTTTCCGATTACGCCTTTAACCCTAAGTCTAGATGATATTCTTTTGTACTCTACGAGTCACAGCAAGCTGATTAGAGTTTGGGATGTTCAAACTCTTAAATGCGTTTGTTCATGGAAGGTAAGCTTATATTACTGCTATTTTAATTTTCCAATGGATTTGTTTGTCTGCGAATTCAACTGGCTAAAATTAAACGTCCTTGGTAGAGTTGTAAGTCTATGATTTCAACTGATTAAAACTAAATCGTATTTGGTAGAGGTGAAGTGAAATCTAACAGAAAGCAGTAACATTTGATTAGTCAGCCGTGATTAAGAACGATCTGCTCACCAGGATAAGTCGTCACCTTTAAGTGACTGGTAAGTGAGGGAATTGTCAATGGGAGAAGTAATTTGGATAAGGGAATGAAAGATGAGTGAAAAATTATGGTAAAAGCATGCAAGGGAAAAAACTAGTACGACAAATGATGATTGAATATACGAAAGTAGTTGTTCATTAAAAAAACGTTCAGTCTTTATCGATTGTATGACAAAAAATGGGCACACACCCACCATTTTAACGCAATACAGGCCAAATTCACAAAACTCTAGTACGACAAAATATGAAATGCTAAAATCATAGTTCATGAAAATAAAGGAAAGACATACAGACCTCAAGATTTTCATGAAAAAAAAACACGAAGAACACACTAACGAAAAACAAAATCTTAAAATGCTCAAATGCACCATTATCGTTCGCATAAAATGCAGTCTTAGACTCGTCGCTTACGATGCAACCTAGCAGAGAAGACCGTATGGTATGCCCGTAACCCGCCATGTCTAATCAGCACCGAACCCTACGAATAGAAACCCTGGAGCTTAATTTTAATTCCTCAAACATATAAACCCTACACATAAAAAAAACTGAAACATCGTCTCCATTCCTCTGCCTTTGTTCCAACTCCCCCCAACCCTAACCAAGATAAACAATGGGAACTCGAACTCTGAAAAAACGTACCGCAACGTCAGTTCCCTTGGTCAGTTTTACAGCGGTGGCCCGTACGCCGTCTCGTCTAATGATGGATTCCTTGCCTACGCTTGCAAAGACGAAATCAAAATCGTCGACACATCAGACTCTTCCGTTCTAACCACCATAGAAGGCGACTCTTTTCCGATTACGTCTTTGACCCTAAATCCCGATGATAAACTTTTGTACTCTGTGATTCACAGCAAGCTGATTAGAGTTTGGGATGTTCAAACTCTTAAATGCGTTCGTTCGTGGAAGGTAAGCTGATAATATGTGCTACTTTAATTTGCCAATGGAGTTGTAAGTGTGCGAATTCAACAGGCTAAAATTAAACGTCCTTGGTAGAGTTGTAAGTCTGTGATTTCAACTGATTAAAACTAAAACGTCTTTGGTAGAGGTGAAGTGAAATCTAATAGAAAGCAGTAACATTTCATTAGTCAGTCGCGATTAAGAACGAACTGCTCAACGGGTTAAGTCGTCACTTTTGAGTGACTGGTAAGTGAGGGAATTGTCAATGGGAGAAGTAATCTTGTACACTTTCATTTGACTCAAACAACTGCATCATAAGCAATAACATAATTCAAAACAACATAAACCATATTTAACTAAAGTATTTTTGTGTTGATCTTAGCGTATGCACATGGTAAGCTCTAAGCATGTCATTCTGGGTTTCGAATCCGAGTCACTGTAATCACGGCGTAAAGTCCTTAACCGCTGGGCTATTGCTGCAAACATTCATTTAGATTTTCATTACCATCATCATTTTCAAAAAATATTGCTATTGTCTTTCTTCTTTTCATTGTCGTCACGGTGCTCAAGTTCATTGCAATTGTCTTCTTCGTCCGATTCATTCTCTAAATTATCGTCAAATCTTTATAAAACAATTCAACTCAGAAACTCTTTACTGTCTCAAATGAATAATAAATTCGGCAAATGAGTGTCATGCTTAGATTAAAAGATGGCTCACTACGTATACATATAAGAACATTGACAAATGATGATTGTATATACAAAAGTAGTTGTTCGTTAAAAAAATAAAAAGCGTACAGTCTTTGTCGATTGTATGACAAAAAATGGGCACGCGCCCACCATTTTAACGCAATACGGGAACAAATTCACAAAACTCTAGTACGACAAAATATGAAATGCGATTTCATGAAAAAAAGGAAAGACACACTAACCTCAAGATTTTCATGAAAAAAACAAAAACAAAGAACACATTAACGAAAAACAAAACCTTAAAATTGTCAACACATCGGACTCTTCCATTCTATCCACCATATAAGGCGACTCTTTTCCGATTACGTCTTTGACCCTGAGTCTCGATGATAAGCTTTTGTACTCTGCGAGTCACAGCAAGCTGATTAGAGTTTAGGATGTTCAAACTCTTAAATGCGTTCGTTCGTGGAAGGTAAGCTAATAATATGTGCTACTTTAATTAGCCAATGAAGTTGTAAGTCTGCGAATTCAACCGGCTAAAATTAAACATCCTTGGTAGAGTTGTAAGTCTGCGAATTGAACTGATTAAAACTAAAACATCTTTGGTAAAGGTGAAGTGAAATCTAATAGAAGGCAGTAACATTTGATTAGCCAGTCGCGATTAAGAACAAACTACTCAACAGGTTAAGTCGTAACTACTGAGTGACTGGTAAGTGAGGGAATCGTCAATGGGAGAAGTAATTTGGATAAGGGAATGAAAGATGAGTGAAAAATTATGGTAAAAGCATGCAAGGGAAAACTCTAGTACGACAGATGATGATTGTATATACAAAAGCAGTTGTTCATTAAAAAAATATAAAACGTTCAGTCTTTGCTGATTATATGACAAAAAATGGGCACGCAACCACCATTTTAACACAATACGGGACCAAATTCACAAAACTCTAGTACGAAAAAATATGAAATTCCAAAATCATAGTTCATGAAAGAAAAGGAAAGAAACACTAACTTCAAGATTTTCATTAAAAATAAACATAGAACACACTAACGAAAAACAAAATCTTAAAATGCCCAAATACACCGTTATCATTCGCATAAAATGCATTCTTAGCCTCGTCGTTTACGATGCACCCTAGCAGAGAAGACCGCATGGTACGCCTGTAACCCGCCATGTCCAATCAGTACCGAACCCTATGAGTAGAAACCCTGCAGCGTAATTTCCTCAAATAAATAAACCCTACGCATAAAAAAACTGAAACATCGTCTCCATTCCTCTGCCTTTGTTCCAAATACCCCCAAGCCCCACCAAGATAAACAATGGGAACTCGAACTCTGAAAAAAATGTACCACAACGTCAGTTCCCTTGGTCAGTTTTACGGTGGTGGCCCGTACGCCGTCACGTCCAACGGTGGATTCCTTGCCTGCGCTTGAAACGACGAAATCAAAATCGTCGACACATCGGACTCTTCCGTTCTATCCACCATAGAAGGCGACTCTTTTCCGATTACGTCTTTGACACTAAATCCCGATGATAAGATTTTGTATTCGGCGAGTCACTGCAAGCTGATTAGAGTTTGGAATGTTCGAACTCTTAATTACGTTTGTTCGTGTAAGGTAAGATTATGATATGTGCTACTTTAATTTTCCAATGGAGTTGTAAGTCTGCGAATTCAACTAGCTAATATTAAACGTCCCTAGTAGAGTTGTAAGTCTGCGATTTCAACTGATTAAAACTAAAACGTCTTTGGTAGTGGTGAAGTGAAATCTAACAGAAAGCAATAACATTTGATTAGTCAGTCGCGATTAACAACGAACTGCTCAACAGGTTAAGTCGTCACTTTTGAGTGACTGGTAAGTGTGGGAATTGTCAATGGGAGAAGTAATCTTGTACACTTTTAGATGACTCAAACAACTGCATCATAAGTAATAACATAATTCGAAACAACATAAAGCATGCTTAACTAAAGTATTTTTGTGGTTGATCTTAGAGTATGCACATGGTAAGCTCTAAGCATGTCATTCTGGGTTTCGAAGGCGTGTCACTGTTATCACGGCGCAAAGTCCTTAACCGCTGGGCTATTGCTGCAAACATTCATTTAGATTTTCATTACCATCATCATTTTCAAAAAATATTGCTATTGTCTTTCTTCTTTTCATTGTCGTCATGGTGTTCAAGTTCATTGCAATTGTCTTCTTCATCCGATTCATTCTCCAAATAATCGTCAAATCTTTATAAAACAATTCAACTCAGAAACTCTTTACTGTCGCAAATTAATAATAAATTCGGCAAATGAGTGTCGTGCTTAGATTAAAAGATCGTTCACTAGTATACATATAAGAACATTGACAGACGATGATTGTATATACAAAAGTAGTTGTTCATTAAAAAAATAAAAAACGTTAAAATGCTCAAATACACCATTATCGTTCCCATAAAATGCACTCTTAGCCTCGGCGCATACGATGCACCCTAGCAGAGAAGATTGTATGGTACGCTCGTAAACCGCCAAGTCCAATCAGCACTAAACCCAACGAATAGAAACCATGCAGCTTAATTTCCTCAAACGAATAAACACTACGCATAAAAAAACTGAAACATCGTCTCCCTTCCTCTGCCTTTGTTCCAACTCCACCCGACCAATCCCCACAAAGATAAACAAAAATGGGAACTCGAACTCTAAAAAAAACGTACCGCAACGTCAGTTCCCTTGGTCAGTTTTACAGCAGTGGCCCGTACGCCGTCTCGTCTAACGGTGGATTCCTTGCCTGCGCTTGCAACGACGAATCAAAATCGTCGACACGTCGGATTCTTCTGTTCTATTCACCATAGAAGGCAACTCTTTTCTGATTACGTCTTTGACCCTGAGTCTCAATGATAAGATTTTGTACTCTACGAGTCACAGTAAGCTGATTAGAGTTTGGGAAGTTCAAACTCTTAAATGCGTTCGTTCGTGGAAGGTAAGCTTATAATATGTGCTACTTTAATTTACCAATGGAGTTGTAAGTCTGCGAATACAATTGGCTAAAATTAAACGTCCTTGGTAGCGTTGTAAGTTTGCGATTTCAACTGATAAAACTAAAACGTCTTTGGTAGAGGTGAAGTGAAATTTTACAGAAAGCAGTAACATTTGATAAGTCAGTCGCGATTAAGAACGAACTGCTCAATAGGTTAAGTCGTCACTTTTGAGTGACTGGTAAGTGAGGGAATTGTCAATCGGAGAGGTAATTTGGATAAAGGAATGAAAGATGAGTGAAAAATTATGGTAAAAGCATGCAAGGTAAAACTCTAGTACGATAGATGATGATTGTATATACAAAAGTAGTTGTTCATTAAAAAAATAAAAACGTTCAGTCTTTGTTGATTGGATGACAAAAAATGGGCACGCACCCACCATTTTAACGCAATACGGGACCAAATTCACAAAACTCTAGTATGACAAAATATGAAATGCTAAAATCATAGTTCATGAAAAAGAAAAGGAAAGACACACTAACCTCAAGGTTTCATGAAAAAAAACAAAAACAAAGAACACTCTAACGAAAAATAAAATCTTAAAATGCTCAAATACACCATTATCGTTCGCATAAAATGCACTCTTAGCCTTGTCGCTTACTATAAACTCTAGCAGAGAAGACTGTATGGTACGCCCGTAACCCACCATGTCCAATCAGCACCGAACCCTACGAATAGAAACCCTGCAGCTAAATTTCCTCAAATGAATAAACCCTATGCATAAAAAAACTGAAACATCGTCTCCATTCCTCTTCCTTTGTTCCAACTCCCCTCAACCGCCCCCCCCCCCAAGATAAACAATGGGAACTCGAACTCTGAAAAAAAGGTACCATAACATCAGTTCCCTTGGTCAGTTTTACAGCGGTGGCCCGTAGGCCGTCTCGTCTAATTGTGGATTCCTTGCCTGCGCTTACAACGACGAAATCAAAATCGTCGACACATCAGACTCTTCCATTGTATCCACCATAGAAGGTGACTCTTTTCCGACTACGTCTTTGACCCTAAATCCCGATGATAAGCTTTTGTATTCTGCGTGCCACAACAAGCTGATTAGAGTTTGGGATGTTCAAACTCTTAAATGCGTTCGTTCGTGGAAGGTAAGCTTATAATATGTGCTACTTTAATTTGCCAAAGGGGTTGTAAGTCTGCGAATTCAACTGGCTAAAATTTAACGTCCTTGGTAGAGTTGTAAGTCTGCAATTTCCACTGATTAAAACTAAAACATCTTTGGTAGAGGTGAAGGGAAATCTAACAGAAAGAAGTAACATTTGACTAGTCAGTCATGATTAAGAACGAACTGCTCAACAGGTTAAGTCGTCGCTTTTGAGTGACTGGTAAGTGAGGGAATTGTCAACGGGAGATGAAATCTTGTACACTTTCATTTGACTCAAACAACTGCATCATAAGCAATAACATAATTTAAAATAACATAAACCATATTTAACTAAAGTATTTTTGTGGTTGATCTTAGCGTACGCACATGGTAAGCTCTAAGCATGTCATTCTGGGTTTCGAATCCGTGTCACTGTTATCATGGAGCAAAGTCCTTAACCGCTAGGCTATTGCTACAAACATTCATTTAGATTTTCATTACCATCATCATTTTCAAAAAATATTGCTATTGTCTTTCTTCTTCTCACTGTCATCATGGTGTTCAAGTTCATTGCAATTATCTTCTTCACCCGATTCATTCTCCAAATTATCGTCAGATCTTTATAAAACAATTCAACTCAGAAACTCTTTACTGTCACAAATGAATAATAAATTCGGCAAATGAGTGTCGTGCTTAGATTAAAAGATTTCTCACTACGTATACATATAAGAAAAATGACAGATGATGATTGTATATACAAAAGTAGTTAGTCATTAAAAAATTAAAAAACGTTCAGTCTTTGTCGATTGTATGACAAAAAATGGGCACGTACCCACCATTTTAACGCAATACGGGACCAAATTCACAACACTATAGTATGACAAAATATGAAATGCTAAAATCATAGTTCATGAAAAAAAGGAAACACAAACTAACCTCAAGATTTTTATGAAAAAAACAAAAACAAAGAACACATTAACGAAAAAAAAATCTTAAAATGCTCAAATACACCATTATTGTTCGCATAAAATGCACTCTTAGCCTCGTCGCTTACGTTGCACCCTAGCAGATAAGACCGTATGGTATGCCCATAACCCGCCATGTCCAATCAGCAACAAGCCCCACGAATAGAAACCCTGCAGCCTAATTTCCGCAAACGAATAAACCCTACGCATAAAAAAACTGAAACATCGTCTCCATTCCTCTGCCTTTGTTCCAACTCCCCGAACCCCCACCAAGTTAAACAATGGGAACTCGAACTCTGAAAAAAATGTACCGCAACGTCAGTTCCCTTGGTCAGTTTTACAGCGGTGGATCGTACGCCGTCTCGTCTAACGGTGGATTCCTTGCCTGCGCTTGCAACCACGAAATCAAAATCGTCGACACATCCGATTACATCTTTGACCTTGAGTCTCGATGATAAGCTTTTGTACTCTGCGAGTCACAACAAGCTGATTAGAGTTCGGTATGTTCAAACTCTTAAATGCGGTCGTTTGTGGAAAGTAAGCTTATAATATGTGCTACTTTAATTTTCCAATGGATTAGTAAGTCAGCGAATTCCACTCGCTAAAATTAAACGTCCTTGGTAGATTTGTAAGTCTGCGATTTCAACTAACTAAAACTAAAACGTCTTTGGTAGAGGTGAAGTGAAATCTAGCAGAATGCAGTAACATTTGATTAGTCAGTAGAAATTAAGAACGAACAGCTCAACAGGTTAAGTCGTCACTTCTGAGTTACTGGTAAGTGAGGGAATTGTCAATGAGAGAAGTAATTTGGATAAGGGAATGAAAGATGAGTGAAAAATTATGGTAAAAGCATGCAAGGGAAAACTGTACGACAGATAATGATTTTATATACAAAAGTAGTTGTTCATTAAAAAAATAAAAAACGTTTAGTCTTTATTGATTGTATGACAAAAAATGGGCACGCACCCACCATTTTAACGCAATACGGGACCAAATTCACAAAACCCTAGTATGACGAAATATGAAATGCTAAAATCATAGTTTTTGAAAAAAAGGAAAGACACACTAACCTCAAGATTTTCATGAAAAAAACAAAAACAAAGAACACACTAATGAGAAAAAGAAATCTTAAAATGCTCAAATACACCTTTATTGTTCGCATAAAATGCACTCTTAGCCTTGTCGCTTACGATGCACTCTAGTAGAGAAGACCGTATGGTACGTCCGTAACCTGCCATGTGCAGTCAGCACCGAACCCTATGAATAGAAACCCTGCAGCTTAATTTCCTCAAACGAATAAACCCTACACATAAAAAAAACTAAAACATCGTCTCCATTCCTCTGCCTTTGTTCCAACTCCCCCCCAACCCCCACCAAGATAAACAATGGGAACTCGAACTCTGGAATAAAACGTACCGCAACGTCAGTTCCCTTGGTCAGTTTTACAGCGGTGGCCCGTACGCCTTCTCGTCTAACGGTGGATTCCTTGCCTGCGCTTGCAACAACAAAATCAAAATCGTTTTCAGATCGGACTCTTCCGTTCTATCTGCCATAGAAGGCGACTCTTTTCAGATTACGTCTTTGACCCTAAATACCGATGATAAGCTTTTGTACTCTGCGAGCCACAGCAAGCTGATTAGAGTTTGGGATGTTCAAACTCTTAAATGCGTTCGTTCGTGGAATGTAAGCATATAATATGTGCTACTTTAATTTGCTAATAGAGTTGTAAGTCTACGAATTCAACTGGCTAAAATTAAACGTCCTTGGTAGAGTTGTAAGTCTGCAATTTCAACTGATTAAAACTAAAACGTCTTTGGTAGAGGTGAAGTGAAATCTAACATAAAGAAGTAACATTTGATTAGTCAGCCGCGATTAAGAACGAAATGCACAACCGGTTATGTCGTCACTTTTGAGTGTATGGTAAGTGAGGGAATTGTCAATGGGAGAAGTAATGTTGTACACTTTCATTTGACTCAAACAACTACATCATAAGCAATAACATAATTCAAAATGACATTAACCATATATAACTAAAGTATTTTTGTGGTTGATCTTAGCGTATGCACATGGTAAGCTCTAAGCATGTCATTTTGTGTTTCGAATCCGTGTCACTGTTATCACGGCGCAAAGTCCTTAACCGCTTGGCCATTGCTACAAACATCCATTTAGATTTTCATTACCATCATTATTTTCAAAAAATATTGCTACCGCCTTACTTCTTTTCATTGTTGTCACGGAGTTCAAGTTCATTGCAATTGTCTTCTTCATCTGATTCATTCTCCAAATTTTCGTCAAATCTTTATAAAACAATTCAACTCAGAAACTCTTTATTGTCGCAAATGAATAATAAATTCGGCAAATGAGTGTCGTGCTTAGATTAAAAGGTCGCTCACTACATATACATACAAGAACATTGATAGATGATGATTGTATATACAGAAGTAGTTGTTCATTAAAAAAATAAAAAACGTTCAGTCTTTGTCGATTTTATGACAAAAAATGGGCACGCACCCACCATTTTAACGCAATACGGGACCAAATTCACAAAACTCTAGTATGACAAAATATGAAATGCTAAAATTATAGTTCGTGAAAAAAAGGAAAGACAGACTAACCCCAAGATTTTCATTAAAAAAAACAAAAACAAAGAACACACTAACGAAAAACAAAATCGTAAAATGCTCAAATACACCGTTATCATTCGCATAAATTGCACTCTTGGCCTCGTCACTTACGCTGCACACTAGCAGAGAAGACCGTATGGTACGCCTATAACCTGCAATGACCAATCAGTAACGAACCCCACGAATAGAAGCCCTGTAGCTTAATTTCCACAAACGAATAAACCCTAAGCATAAAAAAACTGAAACATCGTCTCCATTCCTCTGCCTTTGTTCCAACTCTCCCCAGCCCCCACCAAGTTAAACAATGGGAACTCGAACTCTAAAAAAAACATACCGCAATGTCAGTTCCCTTGGTCGGTTTTGCAGTGGTGGCCCGTACGCCGTCTCGTCAAATGGTGGATTCCTTGCCTGCGCTTGCAACGATGAAATCAAAATCGTCGACACATCGGACTCTCCCATTCTATCCACTATAGAAGGCAACTTTTTTACGATTTCATCTTTGAACCTGAGTCTCGATGATAAGCTTTTGTACTCTGCAAGTCATAACAAGCAGATTGGAGTTTGGGATGTTCAAACTCTTAAATGCGTTTGTTCGTGGAAGGTATGCTTATAATATGTGCTACTTTAATTTGCCAATGGAGTTGTAAGTCTGCGAATTCAATTGGTTAAAATTAAACGTCCTTGGTAGAGTTGTAAGTCTGCGATTTCAACTGATTAAAACTAAAACATCTTTGGTAGAGGTGAAGTGAAATCTAACAGAAAGCAATAACATTTGATAAGTCAGTCGCGATTAAGAACGAACTACTCAACAGGTTAAGTCGTCACTTTTGAGTGACTGGTAAGTGAGGGAATTGTCAATGGGAGTAGTAATCTTGTACACTTTCATTTGACTCAAACTACTGCATCATAAGCAATAACATAATTAAAAACAACATAAACCATATTTAACTAAAGTATTTTTGTGGTTGATCTTAGTGTATGCACATGACAAGCTCTAAGCATGTCATTCTGGGTTTCGAATCCGTGTCACTGTTATCACGGCGCAAATTCCTTAACCGCTGGGCTATTGCTGCAAACATTCATTTAGATTTTCATTACCTTCATCATTTTCAAAAAATATCGCGATTGTCTTTCTTCTTTTCATTATCATCACGGTGTTCAAGTTCATTGCAATTGTCATTTTCATCTGATTCATTCTCCAAATTATCGTCAAATCTTTATAAAACAATTCAAATCAGAAACTCTTTACTGTCGCAAATGAATAATAAATTTGGCAAATGAGTGTCGTGCTTAGATTAGAAGATCGCTCACTACATATACATATAATAACATTGACAGATGATGATGGTATGTACAAAAGTAGTTGTTCATTAAAAAAGTAAAAAAACGTTCAGTCTTTGTCGATTGTATGACCAAAAATGGGCACGCACCCACCATTTTAACGCAATACGAGACCAAATTCACAAAACTTTAGTACAACAAAATATGAAATGCTAAAATCATAGTTCATGAAAAAAAGGAAAGACACACTAACCTCAAGATTTTCATAAAAAAATAAAGAACACACAAACAAAAAACAAAATCTTAAAATGCCCAAATACACCGTTATCGTTTGCATAAAATGCACTCTTATCCTCATCGCTTACGCTGCACCCTAGCAGAGAAGACCGTATGGTACTCCAAATAACCCACTATGTCCAATCAGCAACGAACCCCAAGAATAGAAACCCTGTAGCATAATTTCCTCAAACGAATAAACTCTACGAATAAAAAAACTGAAACATCGTCTCCATTCCTCTACCTTTGTTCCAACTACCCCAATCCTCACCAAGTTAAACAATGGGAACTCGAACTCTGAAAAAACGTACCACAACGTCAGTTCCCTTGGTCAGTTTTACAACGGTGGCCCGTACGCCATCTCGTCTAACGGTTGGATTCCTTGCTTGCGCTTGCAACGACGAAATCAAAATCGTCGACACATCGGACTCTTCCGTTCTATCCACCATAGAAGACAACTCTTTTCCAATTACATCTTTGACCCTGAGTCTCGATGTTAAGCTTTTGTACTCTGTGAGTCACAGCAAGCTGATTAGAATTTGGGATGTTCAAACTCTTAAATGCGTTCCTTCATGGAAGGTAAGCTTATAATATGTGCTACTTTAATTTGCCAATGGAGTTGTAAGTCTGCGAATTCAACTGGCTAAAATTAAACGTCCTTGGTAGAGTTGTAAGTCTGCGATTTCAACTAATAAAAACTAAAATGTATTTGGTAGAGGTGAAGTGAAATCTAACAAAAAGCAGTAACATTTGATTAGTCAGTCGCGATTAAGAACGAACTGCTCACTAGGTAAAGTTGTCACTTTTGAGTGACTGGTAAGTGAGGGAATTGTCAATGGGAGATGTAATACGGATAAGGGAATGAAAGATGAGTGAAAAATTATGGTAAAAGCATGCAAGGGAAAACTCTAGTACGACAGATGATGATTGTATATTAAAAAGTAGTTGTTCATTAAAAAAATAAAAAAATGTTCAGTATTTGTCGATTGTATGACAAAAAATGGGAACGCACCCACCATTTTAATGCAATACGGGACCAAATTCACAAAACTCTAGTACGACAAAATATGAAATGCTAAAATCATAGCTCATGAAAAAAAAGGAAAGACACACTAACCTCAAGATTTTCATAAAAAAACAAAAACAAAGAACGCACTAATGAAAAACAAAATCTTAAAATGCTCAAATACATTGTTATTGTTCAAATAAAATCCACTCTTAGCCACGTCGCTTACGATGCACCCTAACAGAGAAGACCGTATGGTACGCCCGTAACCCGCCATGTCCAATCAGGACCAAACCCTCCGAATAGAAACCCTGCAGCTTAAGTTCCTCAAACAAATAAACCCTACACATAAAAAAACTGAAACATTGTCTCCATTCCTCCGCCTTTGTTCCAACTCCCCCAACTCCCACCAAGATAAACAATGGGAACTCGAACTCTGAAAAAAACGTACCGCAACGTCAGTTCCCTTGGTCGGTTTTATAGCGGCGACCCGTACGCCGTCCCGTCTAATGGTGGATTCCTTGCCTACGCTTGCACCAACGAAATCAAAATCGTCGACACATCGGACTCTTCTGTTCTATCCACCATAGAAGGCGACTTTTTTCTGATTACATCTTTGACCCTAAATCCCGATGCTAAGCTTTCGTACTCTGCGAGTCACAACAAGCTGATTAGAGTTTGGGATGTTGAAATTCTTAAATGTGTTCGTTCGTGGAAGGTAAGCTTATAATATGTGCTACTCTAATTTGCAAATGGAGTCGCAAGTCTGGGAATTCAACTGGCTAAAATTAAACATCCTTGGTAGAGTTGTAAGTCTGCGATTTCAACTGATTAAAACTAAAACGTCTTTGGTAGAGGTGAAGTGAAATCTAATAGAAAGCAGTAACATTTGATTAGTCAGTCGCGATTAAGAACGAACTGCTCAATAGGTTAAGTCGTCACTTTTGAGTGACTGGTAGGTGATTGAATCGTCAATGGAGGAAGTAATCTTGTGCACTTTCATTTGACGCAAACAACTGCATTATAATCAATAACATAATTCAAAACAACATAAACCATATTTAACTATAGTATTTTTGTCGTTGATCTTAGCGTATGCACATGGTAAGCTCTAAGCTTGTCATTCAGGGTTTCAAATTCGTGTCACTGTTATCATGGCGCAAAGTCCTTAACCGTTGGGCTATTGCTGCAAACATTTATTTAGGTTTTCATTACCATCATCATTTTCAAAAAATATTGCTATTGTCTTTCTTCTTTTCATTGCCGTCACGGTGTTCAAGTTCATTGCAATTGTCTTCTTTATCCGATTCAGTCTCCAAATTATCGTGAAATCTTTATAAAATAATTCAACTCAGAAACCCTTTACTATCGTAAATGA
Organism: Allium sativum; assembly: GCA_030737875.1. NCBI lineage: Eukaryota > Viridiplantae > Streptophyta > Magnoliopsida > Asparagales > Amaryllidaceae > Allium > Allium sativum. The sequence goes on from CM060922.1 coordinate 481,903,340, forward strand.
ATAATAAATTCGGCAAATGAGTGTCGTGCTTAGATAAAAAGATCGCTCACAATGTATACATATAAGAAAATTGACGGATGATAATTGTATATACAAAAGTAGTTGTTCATTAAAAAAATAAAAAACGTTCAGTCTTTGTCGATTGTATGACAAAAAAAGGGCACGCACCCACCACTTTAACGTAATACGGGACCAAATTCACAAAACTCTAGTAAGACAAAATATGAAATGCTAAAATCATAGTTCATGAAAAAAAAAGGAAAGACACACTAACCTCAAGATTTTCATGAAAAAAAGCAAAAACAAAGAACACACTAACGAAAAACAAATTCTTAAAATGCTCAAATACATCGTTATCATTTGCATAAAATGTACTCTTACCCTTGTCGCTTACACTGCACCCTAGCAGAGAAGACCGTATGGTACGCCCATAACCCGCCATGTCCAATCAACAACGAACCCCAAGAATAGAAACCCTGCAGCTTAATTTCCTCAAATGAACAAACCCTACGCATAAATAAAATGAAACATTGTCTCTATTCCTCTGCCTTTGTTCCAACTCCACCCAACCCCACCAAGTTAAACAATGGGAACTCGAACTCTGAAAAAATGTACCGCAATGTCAGTTCCCTTGGTCAGTTTTACAGCGAAGGCCCGTACGTCGTCTCGTCTAACGGTGGATTCCCTACCTGCGCTTGCAATGACGAAATCAAAATTGTCAACACATCGGACTCTTCCATTCTATCCACCAAAGAAGACAACTCTTTTCCGATTACGTCTTTGACCCTGAGTCTCGATGATAAGCTTTTGTACTCTGCGAGTCGCAACAAGCTGATTAGAGTTTGGGATGTTCAAACTCTTAAATGCGTTTGTTCGTGGAAGGTAAGCTTATAATATGTGCCACTTTAATTTGCCAACGGAGTTGTAAGTTTGCGAATTCGACTGGCTAAAATTAAACGTCCTTGGTAGAGTTGTAAGTCTGCGATTTCAACTGATGAAAACTAAAATGTCTTTGGTAGAGGTGAAATGAAATCTAACAGAAAGCAGTAACATTTGATTAGTCAGTCGCGATTAAGAATGAAATGCTCAACAGGTTAAGTCTTCACTTTTGAAAGACTGGTAAGTGAGGAAATTGTCAATGGGAGAAGTAATTTGGATAAGGGAATGAAAGATGAGTGAAAAATTATGGTAAAAGCATGCAAGGGAAAACTCTAGTACGACAGATGATGATTGTATATACAAAAGTAGTTGTTCATTAAAAAAATAAAAAAAATGTTTAGTCTTTGTCTATTGTATGACAAAAAATGGGCACGCACCCACCATTTTAACGCAAAACGGGACCAAATTCACAAAATTCTAGTATGACAAAATATGAAATGCTAAAATCATAGCTCATGAAAAAAAGGAAAGACACAATAACCTCAAGATTTTCATAAAAAAACAGATACAAAGAATACACGAATGAAAAAATAAATCTTAAAATGCTCAAATACATTGTTATTGCTCGCAAAAAATACACTCTTAGCCTCGTCGCTTACGATGCACCCTACCAGAGAAGACCGTATGGTATGCCCGTAACCCGCCATGTCCAATCAGCACCGAACCCTACGAATAGAAACCCTACAGCTTAAATTTCCGCAAACAAATAAACCCTACGCATAAAAAACTGAAACATTGTCTCCATTCCTCTTCCTTTGTTCCAACTCCCCCCAACCCCCACCAAGATAAACAATGGGAACTCGAACTCTGAAAAAAAGTACCGCAACGTCAGTTCCCTTGGTCTGTTTGACAGCGGTGGCCCTTACGCCATCTCGTCTAATGGTGGATTCCTTGCCTGCATTTGCAACGACGAAATCAAAATCGTCGACACATCAGACTCTTCCGTTCTATCCACCATTGAAGGCGACTCTTTTCCTATTACGTCTTTGTCCCAAAATCCCGATGATAAGCTTTTGTACTCTGCGAGTCATAGCAAGCTGACTAGAGTTTGGGATGTTCAAACTCTTAAATGTGTTCGTTTGTGGAAGGTAAGCTTATAATATGTGCTACTTTAATTTGCCAATGGAGTTGTAAGTCTGCCAATTCAACTGGCTAAAATTAAACGTCCTTGGCAGAGTTGTAAGTCTGCGATTTCAACTGATTAAAATTAAAACGTCTTTGGTAGAGGTGAAGTGAAATCTAACAGAAAGCAGTAACATTTGATTAGTCAGCCGCGATTAAGAACGAACTGCTCAACAGGTTAAGTCGTCACTTTTGAGTGACTGGTAAGTGAGGGAATTGTCAATGGGAGAAGTAATCTTGTACACTTTCATTTGACTCAAACAACTGCATCATAAGCAATAACAAAATTCAAAACAACATAAACTATATTTAACTAAAGCATTTTTGTGGTTGATCTTAGCGCATGGACATGGTAAGCTCTAAGCATGCCATTATGGGTTTCGAAACCATGTCACAGTTATCACGGTGAAAAGTCCTTAACCGCTGGGCTATTGCTGCAAACATTCATTTAGATTTTCATTACCATCATCATTTTCAAAAAATATTGCTATTGTATTTCTTCTTTTCATTGTCGTCACGGTGTTCAAGTTCATTGCAGTTGTCTTCTTCATCCGATTCAATCTCCAAATTATCGTCAAATTTTTATAAAACAATTCAACTCAGAAACTCTTTACTGTCGCAAATGAATAATAAATTTGGCAAATGAGTGTCGTGCTTAGATTAAAAGATCGCTCACTACATATACATATAAGAACATTGACCGATGATGATTGTATATACAAAAGTAGTTGTTCATTAACAAAATAAAAAACGTTCAGTCTTTGTCGATTGTATGACAAAAAATGGGCACGCACCCACCATTTTAACACAACACGGGACCAAATTCACAAAAATCTAGTACGACAAAGTATGAAATGCTAAAATCATAGTTCATGAAAAAAAGGAAAGACACACTAACCTCAAGATTTTTATGAAAAAAAGAAAATCAAAGAACACACTAACGAAAAACAAAATCTTAAAATGCTCAAATACACTGTTATCGTTCGGATAAAATGCACCCTTAGCCTCGTCGCTTACGCTGCACCCTAGCAGAGAAGACCGTATGGTGTGCCCGTAACCCACCATATCCAATCAGCAACGAACCCCACGAATAGAAACTCTGCAGCTTAATTTCCTTAAATGAATAAACCCTACGCATAAAAAAACTGAAACATCGTCTCCATTCCTTTGCCTTTGTTCCAACTCCCCCCAACCCACCCCAATTTAAACAATGGGAACTCGAAATCTGAAAAAAAAATGTACCGCAACGTCAGTTCCTTTGGTCAGTTTTACAGCGGTGGCTCGTACGCCGTCTCGTCTAACGGGGGATTCCTTGCCTACGCTTGCAACGATGAAATCAAAATCGTCAACACATCGTACTCTTTCATTCTATCCACCATAGAAGGCGACTCTTTTCCGATTACGTTTTTGACCATGAGTCACGATGATAAGCTTTTGTACTCTGCAAGTCACAACAAGCTGATTAGAGTTTGGGATGTTCAAACTCGTAAATGCATTCGTTCGTGGAAGGTAAGCTTATAATATGTGCTACTTTAATTTTCCAATGGAGTTGAAAGTTTGTGAATTCAACTAGCAAAAATTAAACATCCTTGGTAGAATTGTAAGTCTGTGATTTCAACTGATTAGAACTAAAAGGACATTGGTAGAGGTGAAGTGAATTCTAACAGAATGCAGTAACATTTGATTAGTCGGTCGCGATTAACAACAAACAGCTCAATAGGTTAAGTCATCACTTTTGAGTGACTGGTAAGTGAGGGAATTGTCAATGGGAGAAGTAATTTGGATTAGGGAATGAAAGAAGAGTGAAAAATTATGGTAAAAGCATGCAAGGGAAACTCTAGTACGACAGATGATGATTGTATATACAAAAGTAGTTGTTCATTAAAAAAATAAAAAACGTTCAGTCTTTGTCGATTGAATGACAAAAAATGGGCATGCACCCACCATTTTAACGCAATACGGGACCAAATTCAAAAAAATCTAGTACGACGAAATATGAAATGCTAAAATCATAGTTCTTGAAAAAAAGGAAAGACACACTAACCTCAAGATTTTCATGAAAAAAACAAAAACAAAGAACACACTAACGAAAAAAAAAATTAAAATGCTCAAATACACTTTTATTGTTCGCATAAAATGCACTCTTAGCCTCGTTGCTTATGATGCACCCTAGCAGAGAAGACCGTATGGTACGCCCGTAACCCGCCATGTCCAATCAGCACTGAACCCAATGAATAGAAACCCTGCAGCTTAATTTCCTCAAATGAATAAACCCTACGCATAAAAAAAACCAAAACATTGTCTCCATTCCTCTACCTTTGTTCCAACTCCCCCCAACCCCCACCAAGGTAAACAATGGAACTCGAACTCTGAAAAAATATACTGTAACGTCAATTCCCTTATTCGGTTTTATAGCGGTGGCCCGTACGTCGTCTCGTCTAATGGTGGGTTCCTTGTCTGTGCTTGCAATGACGAAATCAAAATCGTCGATGCATCAGACTCTTCCGTTATGTCCACCATAGAAGGCGACTCTTTTCAGATTACGTCTTTGACCCAAAATCCCGATGATAAGCTTTTGTACTCTACGAGTCACAGCAAGCTGATTGGTGTTTGGTATGTTCAAACTCTTAAATTCGTTAGTTCGTGGAAGGTAAGCTTATAATATGTGCTACTTTAATTTGCCAATGGAGTTGTAAGTCTGCGAATTCAACTGGCTAAAATTAAACGTCCTTGGTAGAGTTATAAGTCTGCGATTTCAACTTATTAAAACTAAAATGTCTTTAGTAGAGGTGAAGTGAAATCTAACAGAAAGCAGTAACATTTGATTAGTCAGTCGCGATTAAGAACGAACTGCTCAACAGGTTAAGTCATCACTTTCGAGTGACTGGTAAGTGAGGGAATTGTCAATGGGAGAAGTAATCTTGTACACTTTCATTTGACTCAAACAACTGCATCATAAGCAATAACATAATTCAAAACAACATAAACCATATTTAACTAAAGTATGTTTGTGGTTGATCTTAGCGTATGCACATGGTAAGCTCTAAGCATGTCATTCTGGGTTTCGAATCCATGTCATTGTTATCACGGCACAAAGTCCTTAACCGCTGGGATATTGCTGCAAACATTCATTTAGATTTTCATTACCATCATTATTTTCAAAAAATATTGCTATTGTCTTTCTTTTTTTATTGTCGTCACGGTGTTCAACTTCATTGCAATTGTATTCTTCATCCGATTCATTCTCCAAATTATCGTCAAATCTTTATAAAACAATTCAACTCAGAAACTCTTTACTGTCGCAAATGAATAATAAATTAGGCAAATGAGTGTCGTGCTTAGATTAAAAGATCGCTCACTACATATACAGATAACAACATTGATAGATGATGATTGTGTATACAAAGGTTGTTGTTCATTAAAAAAATAAAAAACATTCAGTCTTTGTCGATTGTATGACAAAAAATGGGCACGCACCCACCATTTTAACGCAATACGGGACTAAATTCACAAAACTCTAGTACGAAAAAATACGAAATGCTAAAATATTAGTTCATGAAAAAAAAGGAAAGACACACTAACCTCAAGATTTTCATGAAAAAAAACAAAAAACAAAGAACACCCCAACGAAAAGCAAAATCTTAAAATGCTTAAATACATCGTTATCATTCGCATAAAATGCACTCTTAGCCTCGTCGCTTACGCTGCACCCTAGCAGAGAAGATCGTATGGTTCGCTCGTAACCCGCTATGTCCAATCAGCAACAAAACCCACGAGTAGAAGCCCTACAGCTTAATTTCCTCAAACGAATAAACCCTACGCATAAAAAAACTGAAACATCTTCTCCGTTCCTCTTCCTTTATTCCAACTCCCCCAACCCCCACCAAGTTAAGCAACGGGAAATCGAACTCTTAAAAAAACGTATCGCAACGTCAGTTCCCTTTATCAGCTTAACAGCGGTGGCCCGTATGCCATCTCGTCTAACAGTGGATTCCTTACCTGCGCTTGCAACGACGAAATCAGAATCGACGACACACCGGACTCTTCCGTTCTATCCACCATAGAAGGCGACTCTTTTCCGATTACGCCTTTGACCCTGAGTCTCGATGATAAGCTTTTATACTCTGCGAGTCACAATAAGCTGATTAGAGTTTGGGATGTTCAAACTCTTAATGCGTTCGTTCGTGGAAGGTATGCTTATAATATGTGCTACTTTAATTTGCCAATGGAGTTGAAAGTCTGGAAATTCAATTGGTTAAAATTAAACGTCCTTGGTAGAGTTGTAAGTCTGCGATTTCAACTGATTGAAACTAAAACATCTTTGGTAGAGGTGAAGTGAAATCTAACAGAAAGTAGTAACATTTGATTAGTCAGTCGCGATTAAGAACGAACTGCTCAATAGGTTAAGTCATCACTTTTGAGTGACAGGTAAGTGAAGGAATTGTCAATGGGAGAAGTAATCTTTTACACTTTCATTTGACTCAAACAACTGCATCATAAACAATAACGTAAGTCAAAACAACATAAACCATATTTAACTAAAGTAATTTAATGGTTGATCTTAGCGTATGCATATGGTAAGCTCTAAGCATGTCATTCTATGTTTCGAATCTGTGTCACTGTTATCACGGCGCAAAGATCTTAACCGCTGGGCTATTGCTGCAAATATTCATTTAGATTTTCATTACCATCATCATTTTCAAAAAATATTGCTATGATCTTTCTTCTTTTCATTATCTTCACGGTGTTCAAGTTCATTGCAATTGTCTTCCTCTTCCGATTCAATCTTCAAATTATCGTCAAATCTTTATAAAACAATTCAACTCAGAAACTCTTTACTGTTGCAAATGAATAGTAAATTCGGCAAATGAGTGTTGTGCTTAGATTAAATGATCGCTCACTACGTGTACATATAAGAACTTTGACAGATGATGATTGTATATAAAAAAGTAGTTGTTCATAAAAAAATAAAAAAAGTTCAGTCTTTGTAGATTGTATGAAAAAAATGGGCACGCACCCACCATTTTAACGCAATACGGGACCAAATTCACAAAACTCTAGTACGACAAAATATGAAATGCTAAAATCATAGTTCAGGAAAAAAAAGGAAAGACACACTAACCTCAGGATTTTCATGAAAAAAAAACAAAAACAAAAAACACACTAACAAAAAACAAAAACATAAAATGCTCAAATACACCATTATCGTTCGCATAAAATGCACTCTTAGCCTGATCGCTTACACTGCACCCTAGCAGAGAAGACCATGTGGTACGCCCGTAATCTGCCATGTCCAATCAGCAACGAACCCCACGAATAGAAGCCCTGCAGCTTAATTTCCTCAAACGAAAAAAACCCTATGCATAAAAAAACTGAAACATCATCTCCATTCCTCTGCCTTTGTTCCAACTCCCCAACCCCCACCAAGTTAAACAATGGGAACTCGAACTCTGAAAAGAATGTACAGCAAAGTCAGTTCCGTTGGTCAGTTTTACATCAGTAGCCTGTACGTCGTCTCGTCTAACGGTGGATTCCTTGCCTATGCTTGCAACGACGAAATCAAAATCGTTGACACATCGGACTCTTCCGTTCTATCCACCATAGAAGGCGACTCTTTTCCAGTTATGTCTTTGACCCTGAGTCTTGATGATAAGCTTTTGTACTCAGCGAGTCACAACAATCTGATTAGAGTTTGGGATGTTCAAACTCTTAAATGCGTTCGTTCGTGGAAGGTAACCTTATAATATGTGCTACTTTAATTTACCAATGGAGTTGTAAGTCTGCGAATTCAACTGGCTAAAATTAAACGTCCTTGGTAGAGTTGTAAGTCTGCGATTTCAACTGATTAAAACTAAAACGTCTTTGGTAGAGGTGTAGTGAAATCTAACAGAAAGTAGTAACATATGATTAGTCAGTCGCGATTAAGAACGAATTGCTCAACAGGTTAATTCGTCACTTTTGGGTGACTGGTATGTGAGGGAATTGTCAATGGGAGAAGTAATTTGGATAAGGGAATGAAAGATGAGTGAAAAATTATGGTAAAAGCATGCAAGGGAAAACTCTAGTATGACAGATGATGATTATATATACAAAAGTAGTTGTTCATTAAAAAAATAAAAAATGTTCAGCCTTTGTCGATTGTATGACAAAAAATGGGCACGCACCCACCATTTTAACACAATACGGGACCAAATTCACAAAACTCTAGTACGATAAAATATGAAATGCTAAAATCATAGTTCATGAAAAAAAAAAGGAAAGACACACTAACCCCAAGATTTTGATGAAAAAAAAAACAAGAACGAAGAACACACTAACGAAAAACAAAATCTTAAAATGCTCAAATACACCATTATCGTTCGCATAAAATGCACTCTTAGCCTCGTTGCTTAGGATGTACCCTAGCAGAAAAGACCGTATGGTACGCCCGTAACCTGCCATGTCCAATCAGCAACGAACTCCATGAATAGAAACCCTGCAGCTTAATTTCCTCAAACGAATAAACCCTACGCATAAAAAAAATGAAACAACGTCTCATTTCCTCTGCCTTTGTTCCAACTCCCCTAAACCTCCACCAAGTTAAACAATGGGAACTTGAAATCTGAAAAAAAAAAAACGTACCGCAACGTCAGTTCCCTTGGTCAGTTTTACAGCGGTGGCCTGTACGACGTCTCATCTAACAGTGGATTCCTTGCCTGCGCTTGCAACGACGAAATCAAAATCGTCGACACATCGGACACTTCTTTTATATCCACCATAGAAGGGGACTCTTTTCCGATTACGTCTTTAACCTTGAGTCTTGGTGATAAGCTTTTGTACTCTGCGAGTCACAACAAGCTGATTAGAATTTGGGATGTTCAAACTCTTAAATGCGTTCGTTCACGGAAGGTAAGCTTATAATATGTGCTACTTTAATTTGCCAATGGAGTTGTAAGTTTACGATTTCAACTGGCTAAAATTAAATGTTCTTGTTAGAGTCGTATGTCTGCTATTCCAACTGATTTAAAATAAAACGTCTTTCGTAGAGGTGAAGTGAAATCTAACAAAATGCAGTAACATTTGATTAGTCATTTGCGATTAAGAACGAACTACTCAACAGGTTAAGTCGTCACTTTTGAGTGACTAGTAAGTGAGGGAATTGTCAATGGGAGAAGTAATTTGGATAAGGGAATGAAATACTGGTGAAAAATTATGATAAAACATGCAAGGGATAACTCTTGCACGACAGATGATGGTTGTATATACAAAAGTGGTTGTTCATTAAAAAAATAAATAACGTTCAGTCTTTGTCGATTGTATGACAAAAAATGGGCACGCACCCACCATTTTAACACAATATGGGACCAAATTCGCAAAACTCTAGTACGATAAAATATGAAATGCTAAAATCATAGTTCATGAAAAAAAAGTAAAGGCACACTAACCTTAAGATTTTCATGATAAAAACAAAAATAAAGAACACACTAACGAAAAACAAAATCTTAAAATGCTCAAATTCACCATTATCGTTCGCATATAATGCACTCTTAGCCTCGTCGCTTACGATGCACCCTAGCAGAGAAGACCTTATGGTATGCCCGTAACCCGCCATGTCCAATCAGGACCAAACCCTACGAATAGAAACCCTACAGCTTAATTTCGTCAAATGAATAAACCCTACGCATAAAAAAACTGAAACATCGTCTCCATTCCTCTGCCACTGTTCCAACTCCCCCCGACCCCCACCAAGATAAATAATGGGAACTCGAACTCTGAAAAAAACGTACTGCAACGTCAGTTCCCTTGGTCAGTTTTACAGCGATGGCCCGTACGCCGTCTCATCTAACGATGGATTCCTTGCCTACCCTTGCAATGACAAAATCAAAATCGTTGACACATCGGTCTCTTCCGTTCTATCCACCACAGAAGGCGACTCTTTTCCGTTACTACTTTGACCCTAATTCCGGATGATAAGCTTTCGTACTCTGCGAGTCACTACAAGATGATTAGAATTTAGGATGTTCAAACTCTTAAATGCGTTCGGTCATGGAAGGTAAGCTTATAATATGCGCTACTTTAATTTTCCGATGGAGTTGTAAGTCTACGAATTCAACTGGCTACAATTAAACGTCCTTGGTAGAGTTGTAAGTCTGCGATTTCAATTGATTAAAACTAAAACGTCTTTGGCAGAGGTGAAGTGAAATCTAACAGAAAGCAGTAACATTTGATTAGTCAGTCGCGATTAACAACGAACTGCTCAACAGGTTAAGTCATCACTTTTGAGTGACTGGTAAGTGTGGGAATTGTCAATGGGAGAAGTAATCTTGTACACTTTCAGATGACTCAAACAACTGCATCATAAGCAATAACATAATTCAAAACAACATAAAGCATGCTTAACTAAAGTATTTTTGTGGTTGATCTTAGAGTATGTACATGGTAAGCTCTAAGCATGTCATTCTGGGTTTCGAAGCTGTGTCACTGTTATCACTGCGCAAAGTCCTTAACCGCTGGGCTATTGCTGCAAACATTCATTTAGATTTTCATTACCATCATCATTTTCAAAAAATATTGCTATTGTCTTTCTTCTTTTCATTGTCGTCATGGTGTTCAAGTTCATTGCAATTGTCTTCTTCGTCCGATTCATTCTCCAAATTATCGTCAAATCTTTATAAAACAATTCAACTCAGAAACTCTTTACTGCCGCAAACGAATAATAAATTCGGCAAATGAGTGTTGTGCTTAGATTAAAAGATTGCTCACTACGTATACATATAAGAACTTTGTCAGGTGATGATTATATATACAAAAGTTGTTGTTCATTAAAAAAATAAAAAATGTTCAGTCATTGTCGATTGTATGACAAAAAATGGGCACGCACCCACCATTTTAACGCAATACCGGACAAAATTCACAAAACTCTAGCACGACAAAATATGAAATGCTAAAATCGTAGTTCATGAAGAAAAAAAGGAAAGACATACTAACCTCAAGATTTTCATTAAAAAAACAAAAACAAAGAATACACTAACGAAAAACAAAATCTTAAAATGCTCGAATACACCGTTATCGTTCGCATAAAATGCACTCTTAGCCACGTTGCTTACGCTGCACCCTAGCAGAGAAGACCACATGGTACGCCCGTAACCCACCATGTCCAATCAGCAACGAACCCCACGAATATAAACCCTGCAGCTTAATTTCCTCAAACGTATTAACTACGCATAAAAAAACTGAAACATCGTCTCCATTCCTCTGCCTTTGTTCCAACTCCCCCCAACCCCCAAGATAAACAATGGGAACTCTAACTCTGAAAAAAACGTATTGCAACATCAGTTCCCTTGGTCAATTTTACAGCGGTAGCCCGTACGCCGTCTCTTCTAACGGTAGATTCCTTGCCTGCGCTTGCAATGAGGAAATCAAAATAGTTGACACATCGGACTCTTCTGTTCTATCCACCATAGAAGGCGACTCTTTTCCAATTTCGTCTTTGACTCTGAGTCTCGATGATAAGCTTTTTTACTCTGCGAGTCACAACAAGCTGATTAGAGTTTAGAATGTTCAAACTCTGAAATGCGTTCGTTCGTGGAAGGTAAGCTTATAATATGTGCTACTTTAATTTGCCAATGGAGTTGTAAGTCTGCGAATTCAACTGACTAAAATTAAACGTCCTTTGTAGAGTTGTAAGTCTGCGATTTCAACTGATTAAAACTAAAACGTCTTTGGTAGAGGTGAAGTGAAATCTAACAGAAAGCAGTAACATTTGATTAGTCAGTTGCAATTTAGAACGAACTGCTCAACAGGTTAAGTTGTCACTTTTGAGTGACTGGCAAGTGAGGGAATTGTCAATGAGAGAAGTAATTTGGATAAGGAAATGAAAGATGAGTGAAAAATTATGGTAAAAGCAAGCAAGACTCTAGTGCGACAGATGATGATTGTATATACAAAAAACGTTCAGTCTTTGTTGATTGCACAACAAAAAATGGGCATACACCCACCATTTTATCGCAATACGGGACCAAATTCACAAAACTCCAGTACGACAAAATATGAAATGTTAAAATCATAGTTCATGAATAAAAAGAAAAGACACACTAACCTCAAGATTTTCATGGAGAAAAACAAAAAACAAAGAACACACTAATGAAAAACAAAATCTTAAAATGCTCAAATGCACCGTTATCGTTCGCATAAAATGCACTCTTAGCCCCAGCGCTTACGATGCACCCTAGCCGAGAGGACCATACGGTACGCCCATAACTCGCATGTGCAATCATCACCGAACCCTATGAATAGAAACCCTGTAGCTTAATTTCCTTAAACAAACAAACCCTACGCATAAAAAAACTGAAACATCGTCTCCATTCCTATGCTTTTGTTCCAACACCACCCAACCCCCACCAAGATAAACAATGGGAACTTGAACTCTAAAAAAAACGTACCGCAACTTTAGTCCTCTTGGTCAGTTTTACAGCGGTGGCCTGTATGGCGTCTCGTCTAACGGTCGATTCCTTGCCTGTGCTTGCAACGACGAAATCAAAATCGTCGACACATCGGACTCTTCCGTTCTATCCACCATAGAAGGCGACTCTTTTCTGATTACGCCTTTGACCCTAAATCCCGACGATAAGCTTTTGTACTCTGCGAGTCACAGCAAGCTGATTAGAGTTTGGGATGTTCAAACTCCTAAATGCGTTCGTTCGTGGAAGGTAAGCTTATAATATATGCTACTTGAGTTTGCCAATGGAGTTGAAAGCCTGCGAATTCAACTGTCTAAAATTAAACGTCCTTGGTAGAGTTGTAAGTCTGCGATTTCAACTGATTAAAACTAAAACGTCTTTGATAGAGGTGAAGTGAAATCTAGCGAAAAGCAGTAACATTTGATTAGTCAGTCGCGATTAAGAACGCACTGCTCAAAAGGTTAAGTCGTTACTTTTGAGTGACTGGTAAGTAAGGGAATTGTCAATGGGAGAAGTAATCTTGTGCACTTTCATTTGACTCAAACAACTGCATCATAAGCAATAACATAATTCAAAACAACATAAACCATATTTAACAAAAGTATTTTTGTGGTTGATCTTAGCGTATGCACATGGTAAGCTCTAAGCATGTCATTCTGGGTTTCGAATCTGTGTTACGGTTATCACGGCACAAAGCCCTTAACCATTGGGCTGTTGCTGCAAACACTCATTTATATTTTCATTACCATCATCATTTTCAAAAAATATTGCTATTGTCTTTCTTCTTTTCATTGTCGTCACAGTGTTCAAGTTCATTGCAATTGTCTTCTTCATCCGATTCGTTCTCCAAATTATCGTCAAATCTTTATAAAACAATTCAACTCAAAAACTCTTTATTACCGCAAATGAATAATAAATTCGGCAAATGAGTGTCGTGCTTAGATTATAAGATCGCTCACTATGTATACATATAAGAACATTGACAGATGGTGATTGTATATACAAAAGTAGTTGTTCATTAAAAAATTAAAAAACGTTCAGTCTTCATCGATTGTATGGAAAAAAAATGGGCACGTACCCACCATTTTTATGCAATATTGGGCCAAATTCACAAAACTCTAGTACGACAAAATATGAAATGCTAAAATCATAGTTCATGACAAAAAAGGAAAGACACACTAACCTCAAGATTTTCGTGAAAAAAAACAAAAACAAAGAACACACTAACAAAACGCAAAATCTTAAAATGTTTAAATACACCGTTACCGTTCGCATAAAATGCACTCTTAGCCTCGTCGCTTACGCAAAACCCTAGCAGAGAAGGCTGTATGGTATGCCTGTAACCCGTCATGTCCAATCAGCAGTGAACCCCACGAATAGAAACCCTGCAGCTTAATTTCCTCAAATGAATAAACCCTACCCATAAAAAAACTTAAACATCGTCTCCATTCCTTTGCCTTTGTTCCAACTCCCCCAACCCCCACCAAGTTAAACAATGGGAACTCGAACCCTGAAAAAAACGTACAACAACTTTAGTTCCCTTGGTCAGTTTTACAGCGGTGGCCCGTACGCCGTCTCATCTAACGGTGGATTCCTTGCCTGCGCTTGCAACAATGAAATCAAAATCGTCGACACATCGGACTCTTCCATTCTATCCACCATAGAAGGCGACACTCTTCCGATTGCGTCTTTGACCCTGAGTCTCGATGATAAGCTTTTGTACTATGCGAGTCACAAGAAGTTGATTAGAGTTTGGGATGTTCAAACTCTTAAATGCATTCGTTCGTGGAAGGTAAGCTTATAATATGTGCAACTTTAATTTGCCAATGGAGTTGTAAGTCTGCGAATTCAACTGGCTAAAATTAAACGTTCAGTCTTTGTTGATCGTATGACAAAAAAATGGGCACGCACCCACCATTTTAACGCAATACGGGATCAAATTCACAAAACTCTAGTATATATATGAAATGCTAAAATCATAGTTCAATAAAAAAAGGGAAAGACACACTAACCTCAAGATTTTCATGAAAAAACAAAAAGAAAGAACACACTAACGAAAAACAAAATCTTAAAACGCACAAATACACCATTATCGTTTGCATAAAATGCACTCTTAGCCTCCTCGCATGCACCCTAGTAGAGAAGACCATATGGTACGCCCGAAACCCGCCATGTCCAATCAACAATGAACCCCGCGAATAGAAACCCTGCAGCTTAATTTCTCAGATGAATAAAGCCTACGCATAAAAAAACTGAAACATCGTCTCCATTCCTCTACCTTTGTTCCAACCCCCGCTAAGTTAAACAACGGGACATCGAACTCTGAAAAAACGTACCACAACGTCAGTTCCCTTGGTCAGCTTTACAGCGGTGGCCAGCACGTCGTCTCGTCTAACGGTGGATATCTTACCTGCGCTTGCAACGACGAAATCAAAATCGTCGACACATCAGACTCCTCCGTTCTATCCACCATAGAAGGCGACTATATTCCGATTATGTCTTTAACCCTGAGTCTCACTGACAAGCTTTTGTACTCTGCACAACAAGCTGATTAGAGTTTGGGATGTTCAAACTCTTAAATGTGTTCGTTCGTGGAAGGTAAGCTTATAATATGTGCTACTTTAATTTGCTAATGGAGTTGTAAGTCTACGAATTCAACTGGCTAAAATTAAACGTCTTGGTAGAGTTGTAAGTCTGCGATTTCAACTGATTAAAATTATAACGTCTTTGGTACAAGTGAAGTGAAATCTAACAGAAAGCAGTAACATTTAATTAGTCAATCGCGATTAAGAACGAATTGCGCAACAGGTTAAGTTGTCACTTTTGAGTGACTGGTAAGTAATGGAATTGTCAATGGGAGAAGTAATCTTGTACACATTCATTTGACTCAAACAACTGCATCATAAGAAATAACATAATTCAAAACAACGTAAACCATATTTAACTAAAGCATTTTTGTGGTTGATCTTAGCGTATGCACATGGTAAGCTATAAGCATGCCATTCTGGGTTTCGAATCCGTGTCACTGTTATCACGGCGCAGAGTCCTTAACCGCTGGCTATTGCTGCAAACATTCATTTAGATTTTCATTACCATCATCATTTTCAAAAAATATTGCTATTGTCTTTCTTCTTTTCATTGTCGCCACGGTGTTCAAGTTCATTGCAATTGTCTTCTTCATCCGATTCATTCTCCAAATTATCGTCAAATCTTTATAAAACAATTCAACTCAAAAACTCTTTACTGTCGCAAATGAATAATAAATTTAGCAAATGAGTTTCGTGCTTAGATTAAAAGATCGCTTACTACGTATACATATAAGAACATTGACAGATGATGATTGTATATATAAAAGTAGTTATTCATAAAAAAAATAAAAAACGTTCAGTCTTTGTCGATTTTATGACAAAAAATGGGCACGCACCCACCATTTTAACACAATACCGGACCAAAGTCACAAAACTCTAGCACGACAAAATATGAAAAGCTAAAATCATAGTTCATGAAAAAAAAGGAAAGACACACTAACCTCCAGATTTTCATGAATAAAAAACAAAAACAAAGAGCACACTAACGAAAAATAAAATCATAAAATGCTAAAATACACCATTATCGTTCGCATAAAATGCACTCTTTGCCTCATCGCTTATGCTGCACCCTAGCAGAGAAGACCGTATGGTACGCCCGTAACCCGCCATGTCCAATCAGCAACGAACCCCACGAATAGAAACACCACAGCTTAATTTCCTCAAACGAAAAAACCCTACCCATAAAAAAACCGTATGGGAGCTCGAACTCTGAAAAAAAACGTACCGCAACGTCAGTTCCCTTGGTCAGTTTTACAGCGGTGTCTACATCGTCTCATCTAATAGTGGATCCCTTGCCTGATCTTGCAACGACGAAATCAAAATTGTCGACACATCGGACACTTTCGTTCTATCAACCATAGAAGGCGACTCTTTTCCGATAACGTCTTTGACCCTGAGTGTTGATGATAAGCTTTTGTACTCTACGAGTCACAACAAGCTGATTAGAGTTTGGGATGTTCAAACTCTTAAATGCGTTCGTTCGTGGAAGGTAAGCTTATAATATGTGCTACTTTAATTTGCCAATGGATTTGTAAGTCTGTGAATTCAACTAGCTTAAATTAAACGTCCTTGGTAGAGTTGTAAGTCCGCGATTTCAACTGATTAAAACTAAAACGTCTTTGGTAGAGGTGAAGTGAAATCTAACAGAAAGCAGTAACATTTGATTAGTCAGTCGCGATTAAGAACGAACTGCTCAACAGGTTAAGTCGTCACTTTTGAGTGACTGGTTAGTGAGGGAATTTTCAATGGGAGAAGTAATTTGGATAAGGGAATGAAAGATGAGTGAAAAATTATGGTGCATGCAAGGGAAAAATCTAGTACGACAGATGATGATTGTATATACAAAAGTAGTTGTTCATTAAAAAAATAAAAAACGTTCAGTCTTTGTCGATTGTATGACAAAAAATGGGCACGCACCCACTATTTTAACGCAATACGGGACCAAATTCACAAAACACTAGTACAATAAAATATGAAATTCTAAAATCATAGTTCATGAAAAAAAAGGAAAGACACACTAATCTCAAGACTTTCATGAAAAGAAACAAAAAAAAGAACACACTAACGAAAAACAAAATCTTAAAATGCTCAAATACACCGTTATCGTTCGCATAAAATGCACTCTTATCCCCGTCGCTTATGATGCTCCCTGGCATAAAAGACCGTATGGTACGCTCGTAACCCGCCATGTCCAATCAACACCGAACCCTACGAATAGAAGCCCTGCAGCTTAATTTCCTCAAACGAACAAACCCTACGCATAAAAAACTGAAACATCGTTTCCATTCTTCTGCCTTTGTTCCAACTCACCCCAACCCCCACCAAGATAAACAACGGGAACTCGAACTCTGGAAAAAAACGTACTGCAACGTCAGTTCCCTTGGTCAGTTTTACAGCGGTGGCCCGTACGCCGTCTCGTATAACGGTGGATTCCTTGCCTGTGGTTGCAATGACGAAATCAAAATCGTCGACACATCGGACTCCTCCGTTCTATCCACCATAGAAGGCGACTCTTTTCCGATTACGTCTTTGACCCTGAATCCCGATGATAAGCTTTTGAACTCCGCGAGTCACAACAAGATGATTAGAGTTCGGGATGTTCAAACTCTTAAATGCGTTCGTTCGTGAAAGGTAAGCTTATAATATATGCTACTTTAATTTGCCAACGGAGCTGTAAGTCTGCGAATTCAACTAGCTAAAATAAAACGTCCTTGGTAGAGTTGTAAGTCTGCGATTTCAACTGATTAAAACTAAAACGTCTTTGGTAGAGGTGAAGTGAAATCTAACAGAAAGCAGTAACATTTGATTAGTCCGTCGCGATTAAGAACGAACTGCTCAACAGGTTAAGTCGTCACTTTTGAGTGACTGGTAAGTGAGGGAATTTTCAATGGGAGAAGTAATCTTGTACACTTTCATTTGACTCAAACAACTGCATCGTAAGCAATAACATAATTCAAAACAACATAAAATATATTTAACAAAAGTATTTTTGTGCTTGATCTTAACGTATGCACATGGTAAGTTCTAAGCATGTCAATCTGGGTATCGAATCTGTGTCACTGTTATCACGACGCAAAATCCTTAACCGCTAGGCTATTGCTGCAGACATTCATTTAGATTTTCATTACCATCATCATTTTCAAAAAATATTGCTATTGTCTTTCTTCTTTTCATTGTCCTCACGGTGTTCAAGTTTATTGCAATTGTCTTCTTCATCCGATTCATTCTCCAAATTATCATCAAATCTTTATAAAACAATTCAACTCAGAAATTCTTTACTTTCGCAAATGAATAATAAATTCGGAAAATGGGTGTCATGCTTAGATTAAAAGATCACTCACTACGTATACATACAAGAACATTGACAAATGATGATTGTATATACAAAAGTAGTTGTTCATTAAAAAAATAAAAAAGGTTCAGTCTTTGTCGATTGTATGACAATAAATGGGCACGCACCCACCATTTTAATGTAATACGGGACCAAATTCACAAAACTTGAGCATGATAAAATATGAAATGCTGAAATCATAGTTCATGAAAAAAAGGAAAGACACATTAACCTCAAGATTTTCATGAAAAAAAACAAAAACAAAGAACACATTAATGAAAAAAAACTTAAAATGCTCAAATACACCATTATCGTTCGCATAAATGCACTCCTAGCCTCATCTCTTACGCTGCACACTAGCAGAGAAGACCGTATCGTATGCCCGTAACCCGCCATGTCCAATCAGCAACGAACCCCATGAATATAAACCCTGCAGCTTAATTTCCTCAAACAAATAAACCCTACGCAAAAAAAAAATTAAAATGCTCAAACACACTAACGAAAACAAAATCTTAAAATGCTCAAATACACCGTTATCGTTCGCATAAAATGCACTCTTTGCCACGTCGCTTGCGCTGCACCCTAGCAGAGAAGACCGTATGGTACGCCCGTAAACCACCATGTCAAATCAGCAATGAACCCCATGAATAGAAACCTTGCAGCTTAATTTCCTCAAACGAATAAACCCTTAAGATAAAAAAACTGAAACATCGTCTCCATTCCTCTTCCTTTGTAAACCCCACCAAGTTAAACAATGGGAACTCGTACTATGATAAAAACTTACCGCAACGTCAGTTCCCTTGGTCAATTTTACAGCGGTGGCCCGTACGCTGTCTGATCTAACGGTGGATTCCTTGCCTGCGCTTGTAACCACGAAATCAAAATCGTTGACACGTTGGACTCTTCCGTTCTATCCACCATTGAAGGCGACTCTTTTCCGATTATGTCTTTAACCCTGAGTCTCGATGATAAGCTTTTGTACTCTTCGAGTCACAACAAGCTGATTAGAGTTTGGGATGTTCAAACTCTAAAATGCGTTCGGTCGTGGAAGGTAAGCTTATAATATGTGCTACTTTAATTTGCCAATGGAGTTGTAAGTTTGGGAGTTCAAGTGGCTAAAATTAAACGTCCTTGGTAGAGTTGTAAATCTGCGATTTCAACTGATTAAAACTAAGATGTCTTTGGTAGAGGTGAAGTGAAATCTTACAGAAAGCAGTAACATTTGATTAGTCAGTCGCGATTAAGAACGAACTGCTCAACATGTTAAGTCGTCACTTTTGAGTGACTGGTATGTGAGGGAATTGTCAATGGGAGAAGTAATCTTGTACACTTTCATTTGACTCAAACAACTGCATCATAAGCAATAACATAATTCAAAATAACATTAAGTATATTTAACTAAAATATTTTTGTGGCTGATCTTAGCTATGCACATGGCAAGCTCTAAGCATGTCATTCTGGGTTTTGAATCCGTGTCACTGTTATCACGGCACAAAGTCCTTAACCGTTGGGCTATTGCTGCAAACATTCATTTAGATTTTCATTACCATCATCACTTTCAAAAAATATTGCTATTATCTTTCTTCTTTTCATTATCGTCACGGTGTTCAAGTTAATTGCAATTGTGTTCTTCATCCGATTCATTCTCTAAACTATCGTCAAATCTTTATAAAACAATTCAACTCGGAAACTCTTTATTCTCGCAAATGAATAATAAATTCGGCAAATGAGTGTCGTTCTTAGATTAAAAGATCGCACACTACGTATACATATAAGAACATTGACAGATGATGATTGTATATACAAAAGTAATTGTTCATTAACAAAAGTAAAAAACGTTCAGTCTTTGTCGATTGTATGAAAAAAACGGGCACGCACCCACCATTTTAACGCAATACGGGACCAAGTTCACAAAACTCTAGTACGATAAAATATGAAATGCTAAAATTATAGTTCATGAAAAAAAAGGAAAGCCGCACTAACCACATGATTTTCATGAAAAAAAACAAAAGCAAAGAACACACTAACGAAAAACAAAATCTTAAAATGCCCAAATACATCGTTATCGTTCGCATAAAATGCACTCTTAGCCTCGTCACTTACGCTGCACCCTAGTAGAAAAGACCGTATGGTATGCCGGTAAACCGCCATGTCCAATCAGCAACGAACCCCACGAATAGAAAACCTACAGCTTAATTTCTTCAAACAAATAAACCCTATGCATAAAAAAACTGAAACATCGTCTCCATTCCTCTGCCTTTGTTCTAACTCCCCCCAACCCCTACCAAGTAAAACAATAGGAACTCAAACTCTGGAAATAAAAAGTACCGCAACGTCAGTTCGCTTGGTCTGTTTTATAGCGGTGGCCCGTACGTCGTCTCGTCTAACGGTGGATTCCTCGCCTGCGCTTGCAACGACGAAATCAAAATCGTCGACGCATCGGACTCTTTCGTTCTATCCACTAAAGAAGGTGACTCTTTTGCGATTACGTCGTTGACCCTAAGTCTCGATGATAAGCTTGTGTACTCTGCGAGTCACAGCAAGCTGATTAGAGTTTGGGATGTTCAAACTCTTAAATGCGTTCGTTCGTTGAAGGTAAGCTTATAATATGTGCTACTTTAATTTGCCAATGGAGTGGTAAGTCTGCGAATTCAACTGGCTAAAATTAAACTTCCTTGGTAGAGTTGTAAGTCTGCGATTTCAACTGATTAAAACTAAAACGTCTTTGGTAAAGGTGAAGTGAAATCTAACAGAAAGAAGTAAGATTTGATTAGTCTGTCGCGATTAAGAACGAATTGCTCAACAGGTTAAGTTGTCACTTTTGAGTGACTGGTAAGTGAGGGAATTGTCAATGGGAGAAGTAATCTTGTACATATTCATTTGACTCAAACAACTGCATCATAAGCAATAACATAATTCAAAACAACATAAACCATATTTAACTAAAGTATTTTTGTGGTTTATCTTAGCGTATGCACATGGTAAGCTCTAAGCATGTTATTTTGGGTTTCGAATCCGTGTCACTGTTATCACGGCGCAAAGTCCTTAACCGCTGGGCTATTGTTGCAAACATTCATTTCGATTTTCATTACCATCATCATTTTCAAAAAATATTTCTATTGTCTTTCTTCTTTTCATTGTCGTCACGGTGTTCAAGTTCATTGCAATTGTCTTCTTCATCCGATTCATTCTCCAAATTATCGTCAAATCTTTATAAAACAATTCTACTCAGAAACTCTTTACTGTCTCAAATGAATAATAAATTCGGCAAATGAGTGTCATGCTTAGATTAAAAGATCGATGACTACGTATACATTTAAGAACATTGACAGATGATGGTTGTATATACAAAAGTAGTTGTTCAATAGAAAAATAAAAAACGTTCAATCTTTGACGATTGTATGACAAAAAAGTGGCATGCACCCACCATTTTAACGCAACACGGGACCAAATTCACAAAACTCTAGTACGACAAAATATGAAATGCTAAAATCATAGTTCATGAAAAAAAAGGAAAGACACATTAACCTCAAGATTTTCATAAAAAAACAAAAACAAAGAACACATTAACGAAAAAAAATCTTAAAATGCTCAAATACACCATTATCGTTCACATAAAATGCACTCTTAGCCTCGTCGCTTGCGCTGCACCCTAGCAGAGAAGACCGTATGGTACGCCTGTAACCCGCCATGTCCAATCAGAAACGAACCCCACGAATAGAAACCCTGCAGCTTAATTTCCTTAAACGAATAAACCCTACGCATAAAAAAATTTAAACATCGTCTACATTGCTCTTCCTTTGTTCCAAATCCCCCAACCCCTACCAAGTTAAACAATGGGAAGTCGAACTCTGAAAAAAATGTACCGCAACGTCAGTTCCCTTGGTCAGTTTTACAGTGGTGGCTCGTGTGTCGTATCGTCTAACGGTGGATTCCTTGCTTGCGCTTGAAACGACGAAATCAAAATCGTCGACACATCAGACTCTTCCATTCTATCCACCATAGAAGGCGACTCTTTTTCGATTACTTTTTTGACCTTGAGTCTTGATGATAAGCTTTTGTACTCTACGAGTCACAACAAGCTGATTAGAGTTTGGGATGTTCAAACTCTTAAATGTGTTCGTTCGTGGAAGGTAAGCTTATAATTTGTGCTACTTTAATTTGCCAATGGAGTTGTGAGTCTGCGAATTCAACTGGCTAAAATTAAACGTCCATGGTAGAGTTGTAAGTTTGCGATTTCAACTGATTAAAACTAAAACATCTTCAGTAGAGGTGAAGTGAAATCTAACAGAAAGCAGTAAAATTTGATTAGTTAGTCGCGATTAAGGACGAACTTCTCAAAAGGTTAAGTCGTCACTTTTGATTGACTGGTAAGTGAAGGAATTGTCAATGGGAGAAGTAATTTGGATAAGGGAATGAAAGATGAGTGAAAAATTATGGTAAAAGCATGCAAGGGAAAACTCTTGAAAGGTAGATGATAATTGTATATACAAAAGTAGTTGTTCATTAAAAAAAATAAAAAATGTTCAGTCTTTGTTGATTGTATGACAAAAAATGGGCATGCACCCACCATTTTAACGCAATATGGGGCCAAATTCACAAAACTCTAGTACAAAAAAATATGAAATGCTAAAATCATAGTTCATTAAAAAAAAGGAAAGACACACTAACCTCAAAATTTTCATGAAAAAAACAAAAACAAAGAACACACTAACGAAAAACATAATCTTAAAAATGCTCAAATACTCCGTTATCGTTCGCATAAAATGCACTCTAAGCCTCGTCGCTTAAGCTGCACCCTAGCAGAGAAGACCGTATGGTACGCCTGTATCTCGCCATGTCCAATCAGCAACGAACCCCACGAATAGAAACCCTGCAGCTTAATTTCCTCAAACGAATAAACCCTACGCATAAAAAAACTGTAAAACATCGTATCCATTCCTCTGCCTTTGTTCCAACTCCCCCCAACCCCCACCAAGTTAAACAATGGGAACTCGAACTTTGAAAAAAACGTACCGCAACGTCAGTTCCCCTGGTCAGTTTTACAGTGGTGGCTCATATGCCATCTCGTCTAACGGTGGATTCCTTGCTTGCGTTTGCAACGATGAAATCAAAATCGTCGACACATCGGACTCTTTCGTTCTATCCACCATCGAAGGAGACACTTTTCCGATTACGTCTTTGACCCTGAGTCTCGATGACAAGCTTTTGTACTTTGCAAGCCACGGCAAGTTGATTTGAGTTTGGGATGTTATAACTCTTAAATGCTTTCGTTTGTGGAAGGTAAGCTTATAATATGTGCTACTTTAATTTGCCAATGGAGTTGTAAGTCTGCAAATACAACTGCCTAAAATTAAACGTCCTTGGTAGAGTTGTAAGTCCGCGATTTCAATAGATTAAAACTAAAATGTCTTTGGTAGAGGTGAAGTGAAGTCTAACAGAAAGCAGTAACATTTGATTAGTCAGTCGCAATTAAGAACGAACTGCTCAACAGGTTAAGTCGTCACTTTTGAGTGACTGGTAAGTGAGGGAATTGTCAATGGGAGAAGTAATTTGGATAAGGGAATGAAAGATGTGTGGAAAATTATGGTAAAAGCATGTAAGGGAAAACTCTAGTACGACAGATGATGATTGTATATACAAAAGTAGTTGTTCATTATAAAAATAAAAAATGTTCAGTCTTTGTCGATTGTATGACAAAAATTGGGCACGCACCCACCATTTTAATGCAATATGGGGCCTAATTAACAAAACTCTAGGACGACAAAATATGAAACGCTAAAATCATAGTTCATGAAAAAGAAGGAAAGACACACTAACCTCAAGATTTTCATGAAAAAAAACAAAAACAAAGAACATACTAATGCAAAACAAAATCTTAAAATGCTCAAATACACCGTTATCTTTCGCATAAAATACACTCTTAGCTTTGTCGCTTATGCTGCACCCTAGCAGAGAAGACCGTATGGTACGCCCGTAACCCGCCATGTTTAATCAGCAACGAACCCCACGAATAGAAACCCTGCATCTTAATTTCCTCAAATGAATAAACCCAACGCATAAAAAACTGAAACATCGTCTCCATCCCTCTGCCTTTGTTCCAACTCCGCCCAACTCCCACCAAGTTAAACAATGGGAACTCGAACTCTGAAAAAATGTACCGCAACGTCAGTTCCTTTGGTCAGTTTTACAGCGGTGACCCGTACGTCGTCTCGTTTAACGGTGGATTCCTTGCCTGCGCTTGCAACGATGAAATCAAAATCATCGACACATCGGACTCTTTCGTTCTATCCACCATAGAATGCGAATCTTTTCCGAATACGTCTTTGACCCTGAGTCTCGATGATAAGCTTTTGTACTCTGCGAGCCACAGCAAGCTGATTAGAGTTTGGGATGTTCAAACGCTTAAATACGTTCGTTCGTGGAAGGTAAGCTTATAATATGTGCTACTTTAATTCCGTTTCCGCAGGGATTATTCTGGTTTTGTCTCTGATTCTGTTTCTTTTTCCATACCTTCTGTCTGTTGGGGTGGTAAAGGCCCATTAGTTGGGTGGTAAAGGCCTATTATTAGTATTCTGTTTCTGTACCTTCTGTCTGTTGGGGTCGTAAAGGCCCATTATTAGTATTCTGCTTATGTACCTTCTGTCTGTTGGGGTGGTGAAGGCCCATTACTAGCATTCTGTTTCTGTATAGATTATTCTGTTTCGATTCTGTTTCAGTTCATACATTAGGGTAACACCTAACCCTGTTATACTAGTATTAGTGCAGAGAAGTAAGATGTAAGTAAGGAACAAAACTTGGTTTACATCATTCGGTTTCTTCTGTTAACTTAAAGTATATATGTTATTCCTGTTGATGTATTCTCTCATCCAGCTTTATTTACATGTCATGATAATATTATCTATTTATATGCTGGAAGTCACTGGACTCGCCAGACTTTATGTCTGACCTCGTTTGTTTTCTCCCCTTTTCTTTCCGTTCCCCCCTCCCCCAGGTGCTCAGGGTGGAAACATAGGATCTTAATTTTGATTCTCTCTGCTTGAAGTGCTTGGAGTATTGCTTGGCTTTGACTCTGTCTTTTCATGGCAGTTTATGTTGGGGATTATGGCTTTGAAACTTTACATTCTGAAGGATTTTGTATAAGACTGATAATTGTGTACTTGAGTTTTGGTATTGTGATTTAGAAAGATGTAACCAAACTTATTTCTGCTTCTGCTGTAATAAAGTTATAATTTTTCAAGTACTACTTATCTGTCTCGTAATATTCTGTTCTGTCTACTAAAACGCTCCATCAAAGCTAAGGCATTCCCTTTGTGAGTGACCTTAGCGGAGGTGGGGTGTTACGGTTAGTTTTACAACGGTGGCCTGTACGCCGTATCGTCTAACGGTGGATTCCTTTCCTGCGCTTGCAACGACGAAATCAAAATCGTCGACACATCGGACTCTTTCGTTCTATCCACCATAGAAGGCGACTCTTTTCCGATTACGTCTTTGACCCCGAGTCCCGATGATAAGCTTTTGTACTCTGCAAGTCACAGCAAGTTGATTAGAGTTTGGGATGTTCAAACTCTCAAATGCATTCGTTCGTGGAAGGTAAGCTTATAATATGTGCTACTTTAATTTACCAATGGAGTCGTAAGTCTGCGAATTCAACTGGCTAAAATTAAACGTCCTTGGTAGAGTTGTAAGTCTGCGATTTCAACTGATTAAAACTAAAATGCCTTTGGTAGAGGTGAAGTGAAATCTAACAGAAAGCAGTAACATTTGATTAGTCAGTCGCGATTAAGAACGAACTGCTCAACAGGTTAAGTCGTCACTTTTGAGTGATTGGTAAGTGAGGGAATTGTCAATGGGAGAAGTAATCTTGTACACTTTCATTTGACTCAAATCATTTGACTCAAACAACTGCATCATAAGAAATAATATAATTCAAAACAACATAAACCATATTTAACTAAAGTATTTTTGTTGTTGATCTTAGCATATGCACATGGTAAACTCTAAGCATGTCATTCTGGGTTTCGAAACCGTGTCACTGTTATCACGGCGCAAAGTCCTTAACCGCTGGGCTATTGCTGCAAACGTTCATTTAGAATTTCATTACCATCATCATTTTCAAAAAATATTGCTGTTGTCTTTCTTCTTTTCATTGTCATCATGGTGCTCAAGTTTATTGCAATTGTCTTCTTCATCTGATTCATTCTCCAAATTATCGTCAAATCTTTATAAAATTATTCAACTTAGAAATTTTTTGCGGTCGCAAATGAATAATAAATTCGGCAAATGATTGTCATGCTTAGATTAAAAAATCGCTCACTACGTATACATATAAGAGCATTGACAGATGATGATTGTATATACAAAAGTTGTTAATTAAAAAAATAAAAAACGTTCAGTCTTTGTCGATTGTATGACAAAAAATGGGCATGCACCCACCGTTTTAATGCAATATGGGACTAAATTCACAAAACTCTAATACGACAAAATTTGAATTGCTAAATTCTTAGGTCATGAAAAAATAAAACGAAAAACACACTAACCTCAAGATTTTTAGGAAAAAAACGGAAAAATCATGAATGAAAAACAAAATCTGAAGTACTCAAATATCTGTTACCATTCATAGAAAATGCACCCTTAGCCTCATCACTTACGTTGCACTATAGCAGAGAAGACCATATGGTATGCCCGTAATCCGCTATGTCCAATCAGCACCGAGCCCAATCCCATGTCTAATCTCTGCACTATAGACAACCCAAATCCAAATCGACCTCAGCTCAAACTCATGAAAAACATCACTAAACAACCCTGCGACCTTCAAACGATATTCGAATTGAAATTTTGGGATTGCTTGAATTTTTGAGTGTATGTTTTAATCCCTATTCCCCCAATTCAGTTTTATAATCCCACCGTTAATATTCTTCGGGTGTAACGACCCGGTAGGGATTCGACGCCCGAATTCTGACAATAACGCATAAACCCTGCATTACCTGCCAAAACCCCAGTATCGAAAACCACCAGATAGTTATTAGAAAGAATTTAGAGGGTGAGATAAGAAAGAAAGAAATATTAGAATTGGAGAAGAAGAACCAACACAATACAGAGGCTCACATCGCAGCGGAATAAAATATAATACATAAATAACTTTATTGAAAATTTGAAGTAATATACTTACATACATTAGAGTACAACAGACAAATCTGGACAGTTATAACAGCCTGTCCTTAAATACAGCACATGGCGGAATAAATATTAAATATCATATGTTTGAACTTCTCCAGTTCGCCTCTAAAATCCATGGCATTTGATAACCTGAACCTGTAAACCGGGCTAACCCGAACATTACAAACGACGGGTCTTGAAAGGAAAGGATAATAGTAAGACAAGCCCACACATAAACACGGATGGTTTTTACCTTACTTTAACCCAAACGGTTTTGAAATCATATCTTGTCTGATATTATAATAGTGTCTAAATACAAATAAATAGAATCTTGAAGAACGCTTGCATCTCACGCTCCACACATATAGTATACAAACAAAACCGAGGGCGCTTATTGGGGATTGGATTCCGACTATGACAAGGTATGGAACCACCTGCCGATAGTGTATTCTAGAGGCGAATACACTGGGTTAAACAATAACATCTTACAACCCGGCCCACACATGACCGACCACTCATTTCGCTTGATTGTATCGAATGTATATCACCAACGGTTTCGGAGCTACCCATCGTTTCCCGAAAAGGGACAGCATCGGTAGATTAAAGAAGCAAAAGGAATTTCTCTTGATAGGTGATTATACACCCTAATGGGTGCGACCCACATAGCCATGTTGCCAGCCTGATTTTTGTCATTTCCCGGTTGATGAGGCTTGAGGTTATAATCGACTCTTGGAACATCTTGCCACTGTTCACCTCGTCCGTGCAAGTCATCCAGGGACAGGATGAACCGAAAGCACCCTCCTACTGCATCCAAAGGATCAGTAGTGAGTAGTCCTTGCAAACCCGTAAAATCCCACTTACGACTGAATCACGTCAGAATACCTCTGGTTGCAATGTCAGAGAATATTCAACAAGTAATCCCTCCACTTATGAAGATCCCCATTCTTCAATTGCTCTATCATGATCAGCTTCTGAACATCTTCAATGTTTACGTATTTGCTGGTCGGAATGGTTTTCGAATATAAATTTGATCCCGGTCTTTCCGTACCAACAATGCATTGGCCATGATTTTGATAGTCGGTTATTTAACTTTCAAAATAAAAAATCATAAAAAAAATAAAAAAAATCCATTGGTTTATTACATAGTATCACTTGGCCATTAAAATAATATATTAGTTGTAATACCAAAGATAATATATTAGTTTATATATTCTCAAATCATTTTATTTTAAATACTTACAAATATATTATAATCATATCCAATTTCCAGTTAACTATCATTTCAAAATATTTGCCATAACATTTCGTATTATCCATGATTGGTTCAACTTATCGCTCGTAAAACAATTGTTACTAAATCCCCTTTTTATTTTGTTATATAAAACAAATTAACCATCACTTACCTTTTAGAATAAACCCATTTTATATTTCATTCATTACTTTTGAAAATCATTATATATTTAAAAATTTCCTTCTTTACTATGGAGTTATCATTTCATACTCTCAAACCATTTTTATTTCCTTTTATTTAGGAATTCTAAAAATATAGATTCCAAATTCTTCAAATTATTATTCCTCAATATAAATCACTTCTAACATCTCCACCCTTACAACTCATATCATCCTTTGATAATCCTGAAGTTGTTCAAGTTGGTGTATTTTAATTATCTCTTAGACCTTGATCAACCACATTCTTATCATAAGATAAATATGACTTGTAATTCCACAAACCCATATTCATTTTATTACCACTTCACTATGGTATTAAAATACGGTTTTATAAAACCTTCTTGCTTTTGGAATCTTTTTTTAAATATATATGGTTATCACTAAATTCATCGATTATGTAAATAATTAATACACATTTACCTTTTAGCTTTAACTCCTTAAAAAAAGTCTTTGTTCCACTATATGGATTTCTATTGCAAATTATATTACCCAATTCAATTATAGGGATCCCTTTTTCCATTCTCGAAATCATTTCCTTTGGGAAAATCGTACTTCAATCCCATCATTACCCTAATGCCATTATTAGGTATCGCTAATTTACAACTTAACGCTTTAACTCCCCATTTCCTTATTCATGACCTGTTTACACATCTCTGGGTTAATATAAAACTTTTTCATCTCGATTCCCTTTAATTAATTCAAATACTAAGTAACATTTATTTAAGCTTGCTTAAAATCACTTTATAATTCCATTTACCAAATCCGGTTTAAATATAAACTCGTCCATAAACTTCCTTTGAAATTTAATTATATTTCATTTCTAACATTGAATATTTACTTAAATGAACTTCAACTAAGAAATAATTCCTTAAATTAAATAAAGATTATAATTTACTTTATCCTTAACTAGAATTAAATTTCCTATTTAAAATTTTGTTAAGTTAAAAAACTATACGCTAAATTATTTCATTAGATTAATAAGCCCAATCTAATTTAATTAAATTAATCAATTATAGATCAAAACAGTTGTCTTGGTAAATCTTAAAGCATAATTAACCCATAAAATAACTCTAACTTGTCTTTTCATTTTGAATTAATAAATAACATTTATTAATCCAAATAATCTTATTTACATCAATTATTATTGTAATAACCCGGAAATCTGAGCCAATTTAAAATTTTTATTTTGGCAATATTGACGAATTTTGAATATTTAAAATAGATTATTTTAAATAATAACGACGAGAAATTTATTTTGAATAGAATTAGAACGTATATATTTATTTGAATCGTCGTTCGAATATAAATATTTATTTTAAATTATAAAAGGAATTGAAAATGGCGCGGTAGTTCGAAAATTCGATTTCAAACTTCAAATGAATGTACATGATTCAAAATAAACCGGATTTTAGTGAAACCAAAAATATTTGAATCTATTTGAGAATATCTTTCCAACGAATCCGAAAATTTGAAATTTCATAGAGGGAATAAAAAGATATGTCTAGTTGAAAATTCAGAATAGTCGCCATGGAATTCTGGCCCTTAAAAAAAGAAAATTTTGCAAACGACCTCGGTTTTCGACGAAACCACTTTTGTTGGATCCATGATGTCAAGCTATTTCTAGGTTTCAAAATTCGTAATTTTCCAAATCAATATGTGAGCGTGGCAAAGGAAAACGCGTTTCACCAGTTTCAGTTGATTTTAAATCGACTGGAAAATGGCCATTTTTCAAATGGTCTCAGAATTTGATGAAATTAGTTTTGTTAGAACCGTATCGTCAATACAAAGCTAGAAAATATTTTTCGGCAATTTTTAAAGTCCGTATGTGGCCCCGGAAAATTGAAATGCACGTTCAAATTCAATATATAGATTTATATTTTGATTTTGATGAAAACTGATCGTAATGATCGAATCAGCCTACGATACATATCCCATTGTGTTCGGAATAGGGGTAATTAGCTATGGACGACAGTCGTTAGGTCTCGTTTGGTGTTCGAATAACAAGGCAACATTTTTGAGAATTAAATAAAAATAAAATAAATAAATTTATTTATGAATACCCCCCCCCCCCCGTTATTTTTCCTCGATCAGAAAATCCCTCCCTTCCCCAAATCGACGATGTCATCCCCCGTCGCCCCCTGCAAAACCACCACCGCGCTCCTCCCGCCGTCGCGTCCACCTCGGCAAACCCCCCCTTTCAACTACCGTCCCTCTCTCCTTCTCTCTCCGCCTTCTTTTCTCTAATCCAAGCCAAATCAGCCCGCCCCGCCACCCTAGCCCCACTGCACCGCCAGCGCCTACTCTCCCCGACCACCCACGACCCCTGCGCCCTCCTCCGACCACACCCCATCACCGCGGCCACCCACCACTGCACCACGCAAGCTCCGACGGCCTCCCCCTTCTCCGATTCTCCGGCGTGTTCGAACTTGTTCCAGGAAATGATGAAGGCCACGGATCCAATGCACAGTGAGTTTTTAAATTTAATTAGCTTAATTAAATAGCATTATTACTTTCTTTTCTGATTCTTTTTTTTATTAGCATAGAAAGTAAAAGTCAGTTTATATATATATATATATTAGTTATAAAAATTAGATTTTTATAATAAAGTAGCAATAATAAAAATGTGACCTTTATACATATAACTTTGTATAAAAGTTGAGATCTTTGTTCATATAAAAGATGAGATTTTAAATCATATAAAGTTATGATTTTTAATGAAGTAAAGATTTGATTTTTAGCGAAGTAAAAATATAATTTTTGTATAGGAAGGAGCGTTATAAAAAATATAATTTTTATATAGAGAATAGCGTGATAAAAAAATATGATCTTTATTATATGAACACCGTTATAAAATAGAATTTTTATTTATATAGTAGCGGTGTAAAAATAGAATTTCTATTTATATAGTAGCGGTGTAAAAATAGAATTTTTATCTATATAGTAACAATATAAAAATGTGATTTTTATATATGTAGTGGCTACGGGCAACGAAATTAACAAAAGGCGAGCGACGAAGATTTCTATATAAGAAGAGTCGCGGTGTATTGGTTTGGCTAGTCGGTGAGAACTCCTCACTTTTAATTTACTTTTCTAGTTAAAAATATATACTAGGACACAGACGGTGCTTAGCAGCACCCGACACCCGTCGTCCACAGACCATGGATTACTTGTTTGTTTGGTTGTTGTGTTGTGAAATTTGATTGTGTGATGTGGGATGAAATAAAATATATTATAGTGGAAAATATTTTATAGCTAAAAATATGATTTTTAACGTGTATGTAAAATAAATATTTATAAACAAATCGGACGATTTGTTTATATACACTGATTTGACTGATATTGATTGGGATGATAAATTTTACACATCGCCCAACTGGACAAATAAAATATGTGTTGGTTGATTTGAAACCCCACACGGGTATTGGGATGAGATTTGACGTACACTAATCCCGATAGTTTAGTTGTATGTCAATCGATGGATTGACAGACTGTGTAAGTGTTAATTATTGATATTTAATGCTTATGCAGTTGTGTGGTGCACTCTGGATGATGGTTGATTATTTAAAGTTGCTATTATATACATGTGTTGTATGGAAATCCATATAATAAACGTTATATGGTAATTGATTGGGCCTCAGTCCAATTTAGAAAATAAATTCATGTGTTGAATTGAAAATAAATTCATGTGTTGAATAGAAAATAAATTCATGTGTTGAATAGAATAAACATTCATGTGTTGAATAAAAGCCGTGTTGATTAGATTGACGCCATCCATTTTGATGTGAACGATATACATATCGATTTTATTCATTTTTATAATGAATATAGAAAAGAAAGTGATTCAAAATATAACGTTTTGAAAATATTATCATATGTATATCGATGATGTGGAATATTCAATTTTGATTAGAAATTGAATATGAAGTTGAAATCGTTTCGAAAACGAATTTAAAACGAATTATAAAATACATTTTAAATGGAAATCGACGAAATATATATAATATATATAATAGCCTGAATAGAACGCGCCACGCTGCGGCAGTTCGCGAATTTCGACCATTGACTTCGAATTGACGTTGCGGGAGATCCGACCATCGGATTCTCCTAAAATCGGGTTGGATTCGTATCGAAAAGAGCTTTCTAACGGATATTAGAAATCAGAAATCTAACGGTTGGATTTGGAATTATGTCCAAATCAAATTTGGAAAAGGTCGCTATAAGTGCAGTTCGATGGCCGTTGATGGAAATCGACTGTACGGGCCTTGATAAAATTATTAAAAATAGGAATAATTTGTGTAAAATCATAAGAAATGATTTGGGAGGAATTGGGATGAAAAACTCCACATTTGAAAAGATAAAAGTAGATTTTTATCGAAATGAACTAGTTTTGAACTAGAATAATAATTTAGTGAAAATTAGGGACACATCCCTAAAACCAAAGTTAATTCACGCCACGTCCCCTCGCTTTTTTTATATGTTTCCGGTCCCTAAAATTAGATGCCGCCCAAAAAATTTGGTCCATTCGCCTGCTCCTCAAATCCCCTTCGCCTTTTTCAATTTCTGGCAAAAAAAAAGCGCTCATGCATAAAAAAAAATCTAAATTCTGGAAATAATCCCAGGAGCCCACGCAAACTGAAAAAAAGTTGCATACATGTATGCAACTATTACTGATAGTTGCATACATGTATGCAACTTTTTAAATATACATGCAAAAAAGATCTGCAAGTCTGCTGAATAATTGCATACAGGTATGTTGTTATTCAAAATAGCTGCATACTTGTATGCAGTTATGCGTTGAAAGCCGAAGGCGTGACAATATGTGCATACTTGAATGCATATTTTCAGCATAACTGCATACTCGTATGCACATATGCAAGCATGCGTGCTTTCCATGCAGAAATCGAATAGATGCATGAAATCATGCATGTATTTCGGAAAATCTGCATACATGTATGCATATATGCTGCTATATGATGCGGAATTGAAATAGATGCATACATGTATGCAACTATTTGAAATATGTGCATGTTTTCATGCATTTTACTGCATTTTTCGCTGTTTTGTGTATTTTTTGATTTTGACGTGTTTGTTGATTGATTTTCCACCTGATTTTTTTGGCATGAACATGTTTTATTTAATTATGAATTTACGTGATTTTTTTATATATTTTTTATATTTTTTTAATGAATTTTCAAAAAATAGGGACCTAATTTACATGAAAAGTTGGACCGGATGTGAGCCTAATTTTGAAACTTAATAGGGACCTGTGACAAACGGACCCAATAATTTATTTATTTTTAAAATAAATAAATTGGATTTGAAATGGTTTTGAAAATAACCAGAATTTCCAATAATTGAATTGGAATGGATTTGAATCGAAATTGTCTTTGGAATATTTCGATGTTGGATTTCGTGATGATACAGGCATTGTTATGGGAATTTAAAAGATATATTAATATCGTTATTTCCAATACGATGTTTGTGGTCGTAGAATTTGATATTGAATATAAGCCGATATATTTTCTATTCAGAGTCTTGTATTTAATATCAAATGTGATTTGGGTTTGCCGTGAATGGTGTCTTCATTAACACTGTTCTTAAACCCAGTTGAGAAAAAGACTAAATCTTTTTGTTTAGATTTAACGAAGTGTACCAATTAAATGGTATTTAATTGGAATTGAATTTGAATTGATTTTTGGGTTTATCGTGAATGGTTTTTTAAATAACACTGGTTCTTTTACCCGATAATTAATGGAATGTGATTTTGGGTTTATAGTGAACCGTGTTTTAAATGACATTAGTTCTTTAACCCAGTTAAAGATGGGATATTGGTTTTGGGGAAGATTAAAACTAAGTGGAGTTTTAATGAATCTTTAATTAGATTGAGGTGATCGAGAAAGGAGTATCACCAGTTTTGCTCCAGGCGATAGTTAAATCTTTAATTAGATTCGAACGTGGAATGGTAATTGAGTTTACCGATAACACCGTGGTGTTAGATATGAAGTATGACCAGGTTTACTTCATGGGATGAATAGGTTTGGATTGGGAAATAAAATAAATGATTACTTTGGTGTGGTTCGCTAATCCCGACTAGTTTGAATTGATATTCAAAGAAGATTAAAGAATAAATTTAGAGAATTTATCTTTGATAAAATTAATGGGAACCTTTCCCAAAGTATAAGAATATCTAAATAAAAGAATATTCTGAATTGGAATGAGGCGCATGTTGTGTTTGTGTAACACTTGTTTATTATATATGCGAGTTATTCAGAAAGACTGGGTTTATCCCATTCTGAATAACTGATTCGACGTGGTGTCGAGGATGACGACGGTGGTCGAAGACCGGAGGTCTTCACATCGTTTGGGTGATTACTGATGATCTTGATTGGGTTGTACAACCCGGAGGAGGGAATCAGTTGGTGATCGTCCAGACGTACTTGGAGATCGATGGATATGCGAGGTACAAGGTGACTCCGGTTTCGTTTAGACCCAGAACGAAGTTGTAAATGGACTGTGTGTCTGACATTGGATTTTATTCTGTGTGATTGATTTATATTAAATATATATCTGTTTGGTGGCGGAGAATTTATTCTCTTGCTTAACGCCCTTCTCTGAGACGTACGAGCTCAGGGGTTATATATTGATGGATATCAACCGCATGGAGTGAATTGCCTGTGTGGCATGCCTAAGGGGCAATTGATCAAGGCTTCTATTGAAAAGCAAAGTCTTGCGGTGATGATCAAAGCACCGCCTATGTGGCATTGCATTGTGTAACGTTGATTCGCGAGCCTCACACCCGGTTGTGAAACAGAAACGGGAGAGGACGGCAAGGAGGGCATGCGTTTCTTTCTGGCTAGTGGTGGTGTCAGTACTTAAACTGGCTGACATTTATATACTTTTCACTTGTGTGGTTATTGTTGTTGCGAGGCGCCTCGGATATATCGGTGACTATGTGGAGCCAATGGAGTCATTTGGCTCATTTACGCCCCCATAGGGTGGGGGGACGTAGTGTCCAGGGTTTAAGTTTAATCCACATCGAGTGGACCGGCCCTGTTGCTCCAAGGCTTGCCTGCACGCTTGCCTGAGACATGGTAGGCTAGATTGTCTCGAATCGGTAGAGGACGATCCCTGGCCTCGGTTCACAGACGGGAATCCAATTTCCAAATACGTGACTTTACGGTTTTGATTGTAGAGCGTAGTGTGGCGACATCATATATGGTACCCATGCTGTCTATGATTAATATTTATGATTAAAATTGTTTTGACACTATGCACTTATAATAGTATCAAATGATTTGTTTTTAACGTATCAAGCATTCTTTGGCTATTATAAGGTAAAACCCTATCCTTCGGCTTGCGTTGCATTGTGTGATGGGACCTGAGTCTTATAATAGCTTCATTTTTCTTTATTTAGCATTATGATGTTGTTTTATGCACTGGTATTCTTGGGAGGAAACCCGTTCCGTGTTATACGGCGTGGTCCCTTGATTTACCTAACTTTAAAATAAAGATTAATAACTGTTTTAGTTCTCACACTAGTCCCATGACTGACCTGAAGTTTATTGTTTTAAGCTAAACTCTGGGTGCCCTTATTTTGACATGGGCAGCTAGTAGTTTTGATTTTGCAGATTTATATTCACAGGATCCTGATTTCCAGCTGGAACGATACTCGGAAAGCTCTGTATCCATGTATTTCTTCTAGTTGTGTATTGTATTATTTTCTGCTGCTATGTAATGTATTGTAATCTCTGATATTTTCTGTGTAATATTTATTCATACTCTGTATATTCTTGTATTCTGATGGAAATTGTTGTAATAAACAATGAAATGTTCTTCTGTCTGCGTTCTTTTGTGTGTTGTTCTCCAAGTATCCGCTCTTTCCTTACAAGGGAAGTTACGGTTTCTTTCATTTTGGTATCAGAGCTTTGGTTTTCAGAGCTCGGAGAACAAGACACATTAGAACCATACGAAAAAATTCATCAGAGATTGGATTAGTAATATCCAATGGGAATGACTCGTTAGAGATGGGATCAGTAGTTCCTAGAACGAGTGTAAAGAGTATATTTTTAAAATGAAAACAAATTTTGTTTTGAAAAATTAAATTCGATTATTCGAATTTGAATATTTATTTGTATTGA
This sequence comes from Allium sativum, assembly GCA_030737875.1. Lineage (NCBI taxonomy): Eukaryota > Viridiplantae > Streptophyta > Magnoliopsida > Asparagales > Amaryllidaceae > Allium > Allium sativum. Next base: position 481,940,505 of record CM060922.1, read on the forward strand.
TTTGGACAATCCAATATATAAAGATTTTTCATATACGTCCGATCCACATGTATTCAAAGTTTTAATATTCTAGATAGATATAGAATCACACTCTAGCCACTCGGAGTTAATTTTGATGATGTCTGGACATCATCAGTATTTATGTTCGAGTTTTGAAGGTGTGATATTTATATATTTCCAATTGACTGGTGTGAGAACCAAAACTAGATAGGGCTTATTGTTGTATTTGGCATCAAAAATCTGATTTTTTAGATAGGTATCAAAGTTATGTGATTAAAAATGATAATCAACTAATTGATTGATGGTTGTGTTGTTTGATTATTGTTGTGATTAATTAAATGTTAAACCTTTAGCCAAATTGTATCAAATAGTGAATTGTATTGAAAATTTATTTCATTTGCTTACATGTACATGTACTTACATTGAACATGTCATAGCAAAGAGGCTAGAGCAGAAGAAAAAAAATTTGCCCGACAAATAGGTACATGTTTACAAATTTATTGGGTTTGGATGATTTTACGAGCCTATTGGCTAGCCGCTTGGCTTTTTCTTTTGGATTGAAGAAGGCCATGGGAGGCTATATGAAATATCCTGAAGTCCCCGGTGCAGGGGAGGTTATGGCGAAATTTTTCGAAAATTTAGGGTGTTAGCCAAATTTTTGGCTAACACCCTAAATTTTCGAAAAATTTCGCCATAACCTAAAGCCATAAAGAAAATAGTGGGAGTTGTGTTGATTAGTTAAACAACTTTCGGCTACGTTCCTTTTCGGGGACGAAAAGTTTTAAGTGGGGGAGATTGTAATAACCCGGAAATCTGAGCCAATTTAAAATTTTTATTTTGGCAATTTTGACGAATTTTGAATATTTAAAATAGATTATTTTAAATAATAACGATGAGAAATTTATTTCGAATAGAATTAGAACGTATATATTTATTTGAATCGTCGTTAGAATATAAATATTTATTTTAAATTATAAAAGGAATTGAAAATGGCGCGGTAGTTCGAAAATTCGATTTCAAACTTCAAATGAATGTACAAGATTCAAAATAAACCGGATTTTAGTGAAACCAAAAATATTTGAATCTATTTGAGAGTATCTTTCTAACAAATCCGAAAAATTGAAATTTAATAGCGGGAATAAAAAGATATGTCTAGTTGAAAATTCAGAATAGTCGCTATGGAATTCTGGCCCTTAAAAAAAGGAAATTTTGCAAACGACCTCGGTTTTCAACGAAATCACTTTTGTTGGATCCGTGATGTCAAGTTATTGCTAGGTTTCAAAATTCTTAATTTTCTGAATCAATATGTGAGCGTGGCAAAGGAAAACACATTTGACCAGTTTCAGTTGATTTTAAATCGACTGGAAAATGGCCATTTTGCAAACGGTCTCAGAATTCGATGAAATTAGTTTTGTTAGAATCGTATCATCAATACGAAGCTTGAAAATATTTTTCGGCAATTTTTAAAGTCCGTATGTGGCCCCGGTAAATTGAAATGCGCGTTCAAATTCAATATATAGATTTATATTTTGATTTTGACGAAAACTCATCGTAACAATCGAATCAGCCTACGATACATATCCCATTGTGTTCGAAATGGGGTAATTAGCTATAGACGACAGTTGTTGGGTCTCGTTTGGTGTTCGAATAACAAGGCAACATTTTTGAGAATTAAATAAAAATAAAATAAATTTATTTATTTACAAATACCCCCCCCCCCCCACGTTATTTTTCCTCGATCAGAAAATCCCTCCCTTCCCCAAATCGACGATGTCATCCCCCGTTGCCCCACCTGCCAAACCACCATCGCGCTCCTCCCGTCGCAACGTCCACCCCGGCAAACCCCCCCTTTCGACTGTCGTCCCTCTCTCCTTCTCTCTCTGCCTTCTTTTCTCTAATCCAAGCCAAATCAGCCCGCCCCGCCACCCTAGCCCCACCGCCAGCGCCTACTCTCCCCGACCACCCATGACACCTGCGCCCTCCTCCGACCACACCCCATCACCGCGGCCACCCACCACTGCACCGCACGAGCTCCGATGGCCTCCCCCTTCTCCGATTCTCCGGCGTGTTCGAACTCGTTCCAGGAAATGATGAAGGCCACGGATCCAATGCACAGTGAGTTTTTAAATTTAATTAGCTTAATTAAATAGCACTATTACTTTCTTTTCTGATTCTTTTTTTTATTATTATTAGCATAGAAAGTAAAAGTCAGTTATATATATATATATTAGTTATAAAAATTAGATTTTTATAATAAAGTAGCAATAATAAAAATGTGACCTTTATATATATAACTTTGTATAAAAGTTGAGATCTTTGTTCATATAATAGATGAGATTTTTAATCATATAAAGGTATGATTTTTAATGAAGTAAAGATTTGATTTTTAGCGAAGTAAAAATATAATTTTTGATTAGGAAGGAGCGTTATAAAAATATAATTTTTATATAGAGAATAGCGTGATAAAAAAATATGATCTTTATTATATGAATACCGTTACAAAATAGAATTTTTATTTATATAGTAGCGGTGTAAAAATAGAATTTTTATTTATATAGTAGCGGTGTAAAAATAGAATTTTAATCTATATAGTAACAATATAAAAATGTGATTTTTATATATGTAGTGGCTATGGGCAACGAAATTAACAAAAGGTGAGCGACGGAGATTTCTACATAAGAAGAGACGCGGTGTATTGGTTTAGCTAGTCAGTGAGAACTCCTCACTTTTAATTTACTTTTCTAGTTAAAAATATATACTAGGATGCAGACCGTGCTTAGCAGCACCCGACACCCGTCGTCCACGGACCATGGATGACTTGTTTGTTTGATTGCTGTGTTGTGAAATTTGATTGTGTGATGTAGGATGAAATAAAATATTTTATAGTGGAAAATATTTTATAGTTAAAAATATGATTTTTTAACGTGCATGTAAATAAATATTTATAAACAAATTGGACGATTTGTTTATATACACTGATTTGACTGATATTGATTGGGACGATAAATTTTACACATTGCCCAACTGCACAAATAAAATCTGTGTTTGTTGATTTGAAACCCCACACAGGTTTTGGGATGAGATTTGACGTACACTAATCCCAATTGTTTAGTTGTATGTCTATCGATGGATTGACAGACTGTGTAAGTGTTAATTATTGATATTTAATGCTTATGCGGTTGTGTGGTGCACTCTTGATGATGGTTGATTATTTATCATTGCTATTATATACATGTGTTGTATGGAAATCCATATAATAAACGTTATATGGTAATTGATTAGGCCTCATTCCAATTTAGAAAATATATTCATGTGTTGAATAGAAAATAAATTCATGTGTTGAATAGAAAATAAATTCATGTGTTGAATAGAAAATAAATTCATGTGTTGAATAGAATAAACATTCATGTGTTGAATAAAAGCCGTGTTGATTAGATTGACGCCATTTTGAGTGAACGATATTTATATCGATTTTATTCATTTTTATAATGAATATAGAAAAGAAAGTGATTTAAAAATATAACGTTTTGAAAATATTATCATTTGCATATCGATGTTGTGGAATATTAATTTTTATTAGAAATTGAATATGAAGTTGAAATCGTTTCGAAAACGAATTTAAACAATTTATAAAATACGTTTTAATTGGAAATCGACGAAATATATATAATATATTATATATATATATATTATATATATATATATATATTATATATATATATATAATGTCCTGAATAGAACGCGCCGCGCTGTGGCAGTTCGCGAATTTCGACCATTGACTTCGAATTGACGTTGCGGGAGATCTGACCGTCGGATTCTCCTAAAACCGGAACCGTTGGGTTCATATCGAAAAGAGCTTTCCAACGGATATTAGAAATCAGAAATCTAACGGTTGGATTTGGAATTATGTCCAAATCAAATTTGGAAAAGGTCGTTGTAAGTGCAGTTCGATGGCCGTTGATGGAAATCGACTGTACGGGCCTTGATAAAATTATTAAAAATAGTAATAATTTGTGTAAAATCATAATAAATGATTTGGGAGGAATTGGGATGAACAACTCCACATTTGAAAAGATAAAAGTAGATTTTTATCGAAATGAACTAGTTTTGAACTAGAATAATAATTTATTTATTTTTAAAGTAAATAAATTGGATTTGAAATGGTTTTGAAAATAACCAGAATTTCCAATAATTGAATTGGAATGGATTTGAATCGAAATTGTCTTTGGAATATTTCGATGTTGGATTTCGTGATGATACAGATATTGTTATGGGAATTTGACAGATATATTAATTATTGTTATTTCCAATACGATGTTTGTGGTCGTAGAATTTGATATTGAATATAAGCCAATATATTTTCTATTCAGAGCCTTGTATTTAATATCAAATGTGATTTGGGTTTGCCATGAATGGTGTCTTCATTAACACTGTTCTTAAACCCAGTTGATAAAAAGATTAAATGTTTTTGTTTAGATTTAATGAAGTGTACCAATTAAATGGTATTTAATTGGAATTGAATTTGAATTGATTTTTGGGTTTATCGTGAACGGTGTTTTAAATAACACTTGTTCTTTAACCCGATAATTAATGGAATGTGATTTTGGGTTTATAGTGAACCGTGTTTTAAATGACATTGGTTCTTTAACCTAGTTAAAGACGGGATTTTGTTTTTGGGAAGATTAAAACTAAGTGGAGTTTTAATGAATCTTTAATTAGATTGAGGTGATCGAGAAAGGAGTATCACCAGTTTTGCTCCAAGCGATTGTCAAATCTTTAATTAGATTTGAACGTGGAATGGTAATTGAATTTACCGATAACACCGTGGTGTTAGATAGGAAGTATGACCAGTTTTACTTCATGGGATGAATAGGTTGGGATTGGGAAATAAAATAAATGATTACTTCGGTGTGGTTCGCTAATCCCGACTAGTTTGAATTGATATTCAAAGAAGATTAAAGAATAAATTTGGAGAATTTATCTTTGATAAAATTAATGGGAACCTTTCCCAAAGTATAAGAATATTTAAATAAAAGAATATTCTGAATTGGAATGAGGCATATGTTGTGTTTGTGTAACACTTGTTTATTATATACGCGAGTTATTCAGAAAGACCAGGTTTATCCCATTCTGAATAACTGATTCAACGTGGTGTCGAGGATGAAGACGATGGTCGAAGACCGGAGGTTTTCACATCGTTTGGGTGATTACTGATGATCTTGATTGGGTTGTACACCCAAGAGGAGGGAATCAGTTGGTGATCGCCCAGACGTACTTGGAGATCAATGGATATGCGAGGTACAAGGTGCCTCCGGTTTCGTTCAGACCCAGAACGAACTTGTAAATGGACTGTGTGTCTGACATTGGATTTTATTCTGTTTGATTGATTTCTATTAAATATATATCTGTTTGGCGGCGGAGAATTTATTCTCTTAATTAACTCCCTTCTCTGAGACGTACGAGCTCAGGGGTTATATATTGATGGATATCAATCGCATGGAGTGAACTGCCTGTGTGGCATGCCTAAGTGGCAATTGATCAAGGCTTCTGTTGAAAAGCAAAATCTTGTGGTGATGATCAAAGCACCGCCTGTGTGGCATAGTGTGTAACGTTGATTCGCGAGCCTTACACCCGGTTATGAACCAGAAACGGGAGAGGACGGCAGGGAGGGCATACGTTTCTTTCTAGCTAGTGGTGGTGTCAGTGCTTAAACTGGCTGATATTTATATACTTTTTACCTGTGTGGTTGTTGTTGTTGCGAGGCGCCTCGGATATATCGGTGACTATGTGGAGCCGATGGAGTTATTTGGCTCATTTACGCCGCATAAGGTGGGGAGACGTAGTGTCCAGGGTTTAAGTTTAATCCACATCTTGTGGACTGGCCATGTTGCTCCATGGTTTGCCTGCGCGCTTGCCTGAGACATGGTAGGCTAGATTGTCTCGAATCGGTAGAGGACGATCTCTGGCCTCGATTCACAGACGGAAATCCAATTTCCAAATACGTCACTTTGTGGTTTTGATTGCAGAGCCTAGTATGGCGACATGATATATGGTACCCATGCCGTCTATGATTAATATTTATGATTGAAATTGCTTTGACACTATACACTTATAATAGTGTCAAATGATTTGTTTTTAACGTACCAAGCATTCTTTGGCTATTATAAGGTAAAACCCTATCCTCCGGCTTGCGTTGCATTGTGTGATGGGACCATGATCTTATAATAGCTTCATTTTTCTTTATTTAGCATTGCGCTATTGTTTTATGCACTGATATTCTTGGGAGGAAACCCATTCCGTGTTATACGGCGTGGTCCCTTGATTTACCTAACTTTAAAATAAAGATTAATAACTGTTTTAGTTCTCACACCAGTCCCATGACTGACCTGGAGTTTATTGTATTAACCTAAACTCTGAGTGCCCTTATTTTGACACGGGCAGCTAGTAGTTTTGGTTTTGCAAATTTATATTAACATGATCCTGATTTACAACTGGAACGATACTCGGAAAGCTTTGTATCCGTGTATTTCTTCTAGTTGTGTATTGTATTATTTTCCGCTGCTATGTAATGTATTATAATCTCTGATATTTTCTGTATAATATTTATTCATACTCTGTATATTCTTGTATTCGAATGGAAATTGTTGTAATAAACAATGAAATGTTCTTCTATCTGCGTTCTTTTGTGTGTTGTTCTCAAAGTATCCGCTCTTTCCTTACCAGGGAAGTTACGGTTTCTTTCATTTTGGTATCAGAGCTTTGGTTTACAGAGCTCGGAGAACAAGACACATTAAAACCATACGAAAGAATTCATCAGAGATTGGATTAGTAATATCCAATGGGAATGACTCGTTAGAGATGGGATCAGTAGTATCCTAGAACGAGTGTGAAGAGTATATTTTTAAAATGAAAACAAATTTTGTTTTGAAAAATTAAATTCGATTATTCGTATTTGAATATTTATTTGTATTGATTTGGACAATCCAGTAATAAAGATTTTTCACATACGTCTGATCCACGTGTATTTAAAGTTTTAATATACTGGATAGATATAGAATCACACTCTAGCCACTCGGAGATAATTCTGGTGATGTTCGGACATCATCAGTATTTATGTTCGAGTTTTGAAGGTGTGATATTTATATATTTCCAATTGACTGGTGTGAGAACCAAAACTAGATAGGGCTTAATGTTGTGATTTGGCATCAAAAATCTGATTTTTTAGATAGGTATCAAAGTTATGTGATTAAAAATGATAATCAACTAATTGATTGATGGTTGTGTTGTTTGATTATTGTTGTGATTAATTAAATGTTAATCCTTTAGCCAAATTGTATCAAATAGTGAATTGTATCGAAAATTTATTTCATTTGCATACATGTACATGTACTTACATTGAACAGGTCATAGCAAAGAGGCTAGAGCAGAAGAATAAAATTGTTTTCCCGACAAATAGGTACATGTTTACAAATTTATTAGGTTTGGATGATTTTATGAGTCGATTGGCTAGCCGCTTGGCCTTTTCTTTTTCTTTTGGATTGAAGAAGGCCTTGGGAGGCTATATGAAATATCCCGAAGTCCCCGGTGCAGGGGAGGTTATGGCGAATTTTTCGAAAATTTAGGGTGTTAGCCAAATTTTTGAAAAATTTGAAAAGTTCAGAGAAACTGAAAAGTTGAAGAACTTAAGCCGTAAAGAAAATAGTGCGAGTTGTGTTGATTAGTTAAACAACTTTTGGCTTCGTTCCTTTTCGGGGACGAAAAGTTTTAAGTGGGGGAGATTGTAATAACCCAGAAATCTGAGCCAATTTAAAATTTTTATTTTGGCAATTTTGACGAATTTTGAATATTTAAAATAGATTATTTTAAATAATAACGACAAGAAATTTATTTTGAATAGAATTAGAACGTACATATATATTTGAATCGTCGTTAGAATATAAATATTTATTTTAAATTATAAAAGGAATTGAAAATGGCGCGGTAGTTCGAAAATTCGATTTCAAACTTCAAATGAATGTACAGGATTCAAAATAAACCGGATTTTAGTGAAACCAAAAATATTTGAATCTATTTGAGAATATCTTTCCAACGAATCCGAAAAATTGAAATTTTGTTTGCGGGAATAAAAAGATATGTCCAGTTGAAAATTCAGAATAGTCGCTATGGAATTCTGGCCCTTAAAAAAAGGAAATTTTGCAAACGACCTCGGTTTTCGACGAAACCACTTTTGTTGGATCCGTGATGTCAAGTTATTACTAGGTTTAAAAATTCGTAATTTTTTGAATCAATATGGGAGCATGGCAAAGGAAAACGCGTTTGACCAGTTTTAGTTGATTTTAAATCGACTGGAAAATGGATATTTTTCAAACGGTCTCAGAATTCGACGAAATTAGTTTTGTTAGAACCGTACCGTCAATACGAAGCTAGAAAATATTTTTCGGGAATTTTTAAAATCCGTATGTGGCCCCAGTAAATTGAAATACGCGTTCAAATTCAATATATAGATTTATATTTTGATTTTGATGAAAATTGATCGTAACGATCGAATCAGCCTACGATACATATCCCATTGTGTTCGGAAAGAGAGTAATTAGCTATGGACGACAATCGTTGGGTCTCGTTTGGTGTTCGAATAACAAGGCAACATTTTTGAGAATTAAATAAAAATAAAATAAATAAATTTATTTACAAATACCCCCCTCCCCCCCACGTTATTTTTCCGCGATCAGAAAATCCCTCCCTTCCCCAAATCGACGTTGTCATCCCCCGTCCCCCCCTCCCCGGCCAAACCACCACCGCGCTCCTTCTGCTGCCACGTCAACCTCGGCAACCCCCCCCCCCCCCTTTCGTTTGACTGTCGTCCCTCTCTCCTTCTCTCTCCGCCTTCTTTTCTCTAATCCAAGCCAAATCAGCCTGCCCCGCCACCCTAGCCCCACTGCATCGCTAGCGCCTACTCTCCCCGATCACCCACGACCCCTGCACCCTCCTCCGACCACACCCCATCACCGCGGCCACCCACCACTGCACCGCGCGAGCTCCGACGGCCTCCCCCTTCTCCGATTCTCCGGTGTGTTCGAACTCGTTCCAGGAAATGATGAAGGCCACGGATCCGATGCACAATGAGTTTTTAAATTTAATTAGCTTAATTAAATAGCATTATTACTTTCTTTTCTGATTCTTTATTATTATTATTATTAGCATAGGAAGTAAAAGTCAGTTTATATATATATATATATATATATATATATATATACATATATTGATTAGTTATAAAAATCAGATTTTTATAATAAAGTAGCAATAATAAAAATGTGACCTTTATATATATATAACTTTGTATAAAAGTTGAGATCTTTGTTCATATAAAAGATGAGATTTTTAATCATATAAAGGTATGATTTTTAATAAAGTAAAGATTTGATTTTTAGCGAAGTAAAAATATAATTTTTGTACAGGAAGGAGCGTTATAAAAATATAATTATTATATAGAGAATAGCGTGATAAAAATTTGATCTTTATTATATGAACACCGTTATAAAATAGAATTTTTATTTATATAGTTGCGGTGTAAAAATAGAATTTTTATCTATATAGTAACAATATAAAAATGTGATTTTTATATATGTAGTGGCTACGGGCAATGAAATTAACAAAAGGCAAGCGACGAAGATTTCTACATAAGAAGAGTCACGGTGTATTTGTTTAGCTAGTCGGTGAGAAGTCCTCACTTTTAATTTACTTTTCTAGTTAAAAATATATACTATGATGCAGACGGTGCTTAGCAGCACCCAACACCCATCGTCCACAGACCATGGATGACTTGTTTGTTTGATTGCTGTGTTGTGAAATTTGATTGTGTGATATGGGATGAAATAAAATATTTTATAGTGGAAAATATTTTATAGTTAAAAATATGATTTTTAACATGTATGTAAAATAAATATTTATAAACAAATCGGACGATTTATTTATATACACTGATTTGACTGATATTGATTGGGACGATAAATTTTACACATCGCCCAACTGCACAAATAAAATTTGTGTTTGTTGATTTGAAACCCCACACGGGTATTGGGATGAGATTTGACGTACACTAATCCCGATTGTTTAGTTGTATGTCAATCGATGGATTGACAGACTGTGTAAGTGTTAATTATTGATATTTAATGCTTATGCAGTTGTGTGGTGCACTCTGGATGATGGTTGATTATTTATCGTTGCTATTATATACATGTGTTGTATGGAAATGCATATAATAAACGTTATATGGTAATTGATTGGGCCTCATTCCAATTTAGAAAATATATTCATGTGTTGAATAGAAAAAAAATTCATGTGTTGAATTGAAAATAAATTCATGTGTTGAATAGAAAATAAATTCATGTGTTGAATAGAAAAAAAATTCATGTGTTGAATAGAATAAACATTCATGTGTTGAATAAAAGCCGTGTTGATTAGATTGACGCCATTTTGACGTGAACGATATTTAAATCGATTTTATTCATTTTTATAATGAATATAAAAAAGAAAGTGATTTCAAAATATAACGTTTTGAAAATATTATCATTTGCATGTCGATGATGTGGAATATTCAATTTTGATTAGAAATTGAATATGAAGTTGAAATCGTTTCAAAAACGACTTTAAAACGATTTATAAAATACGTTTTAAACGGAAATCGACGAAATATATATATTATATTATATATATATATATAATGGCCTGAATAGAACGCGTCGCGCTGCGGCAGTTCGCAAATTTCGACCATTGACTTCGAATTGACGTTGCGGGAGATCTGACCGTCGGATTCTCCTAAAACCGGAACCGTTGGGTTCATATCGAAAAGAGCTTTCCAACGGATATTAGAAATCAGAAATCTAACGGTTGGATTTGGAATTATGTCCAAATCAAATTTGGAAAAGGTCGTTGTAAGTGCAGTTCGATGGCCGTTGATGGAAATCGACTGTACGGGCCTTGATAAAATTATTAAAAATAGTAATAATTTGTGTAAAATCATAATAAATGATTTGGGAGGAATTGGGATGAACAACTCCACATTTGAAAAGATAAAAGTAGATTTTTATCGAAATGAACTAGTTTTGAACTAGAATAATAATTTATTTATTTTTAAAATAAATAAATTGGATTTGAAATGGTTTTGAAAATAACCAGAATTTCCAATAATTGAATTGGAATGGATTTGGATCGAAATTGTCTTTGGAATATTTCGATGTTGGATTTCGTGATGATACAGATATTGTTAAGGGAATTTGAAAGATATATTAATATCGTTATTTCCAATACGATGTTTGTGGTCGTAGAATTTGATATTGAATATAAGCCAATATATTTTCTATTCAGAGCCTTGTATTTAATATCAAATGTGATTTGGGTTTGTCGTGAATGGTGTCTTCATTAACACTGTTCTTAAACCCAGTTGAGAAAAAGACTAAATCTTTTTGTTTAGATTTAATGAAGTGTACCAATTAAATGGTATTTAATTGGAATTGAATTTGAATTGATTTTTGGGTTTGTCGTGAACGGTTTTTTAAATAACACTGGTTCTTGAACCCGATAATTAATGGAATGTGGTTTTGGGTTTATAGTGAACCGTGTTTTAAATGACATTGGTTCTTTAACCCAGTTAAAGACGGGATATTGGTTTTTGGGAAGATTAAAACTAAGTGGAGTTTTAATGAATCTTTAATTAGATTGAGGTGATCGAGAAAGGAGTATCATCAGTTTTGCTCCAGGCAATAGTTAAATCTTTAATTAGATTTGAACGTGGAATGGTAATTGAATTTACCGATAACACCGTGGTGTTAGATATGAAGTATGACCAGTTTTACTTCATGGGATGAATAGGTTGGGATTGGGAAATAAAATAAATGATTACTTCGGTGTGGTTCGCTAATCCCGACTAGTTTGAATTGATATTCAAAGAAGATTAAAGAATAAATTAATTTATCTTTGATAAAATTAATGGGAACCTTTCCCAAAGTATAAGAATATCTAAATAAAAGAATATTCTGAATTGGAATGAGACATATGTTGTGTTTGTGTAACACTTGTTTATTATATACGCGAGTTATTCAGAAAGACCGGGTTTATCCCATTCTGAATAACTGATTCGACGTGGTGTCGAGGATGAAGACGGTGGTCATAGACCGGAGGTCTTCACATCGTTTGGGTGATTACTGATGATCTTGATTGGGCTGTACACCCAAGAGGAGGGAATCAGTTGGTGATCCTCCAGACGTACTTGGAGATCGATGGATATGCGAGGTACAAGGTGCCTCCGGTTTCGTTCAGACCCCGAACGAACTTGTAATTGGACTGTGTGTCTGACATTGGATTTTATTCTGTGTGATTGATTTCTATTAAATATATATCTGTTTGGCGGCGGAGAATTTATTCTCTTGCTTAACGCCCTTCTCTGAGACGTACGAGCTCAGTGGTTATATATTGATGGATATCAATCGCATGGAGTGAATTGCCTGTGTGGCATGCCTAAGTGGCAATTGATCAAGGCTTCTGTTGAAAAGCAAAGTCTTGTGGTGATGATCAAAGCACCGCCTGTGTGGCATAGCTTTGTGTAACGTTGATTCGCGAGCCTCACACTGGGTTGTGAACCAGAAACGGGAGAGGACGGCAGGGAGGGCATGCGTTTCTTTCTAGCTAGTGGTGGTGTCAGTGCTTAAACTGGCTGACATTTATATACTTTTCACCTGTGTGGTTGTTACTGTTGCGAGGCGCCTCAGATATATCGGTGACTATGTGGAGCCGATGGAGTCATTTGGCTCATTTACGCCTCATAGGGTGGGGAGACGTAGTGTCCAGGGTTTAAGTTTAATCCACATTGAGTGGACCGGCCCTGTTGCTCCAAGGCTTGCCTGCGCGCTTGCCTGAGACATGGTAGGCTAGATTGTCTCGAATCGGTAGAGGACGATACCTGGCCTCGGTTCACAGACGGAAATCCAATTTCCAAATAAGTGACTTTGCGGTTTTGATTGTAGAGCCTAGTACGGCGACATGATATATGGTACCCATGCCGTCTATGATTAATATTTATGATTGAAACTGTTTTGACACTATACACTTATAATAGTATCAAATGATTTGTTTTTAACGTACCAAGCTTTCTTTGGCTATTATAAGGTAAACCCCTATCCTCCGGCTTGCCTTGCATTGTGTGATGGGACCTGGGTCTTATAATAGCTTCATTTTTCTTTATTTAGCATTGCGCTGTTGTTTTATACACTGGTATTCTGGGGAGGAAACATGTTCCGTGTTATACGACGTGGTCCCTTGATTTACCTAACTTTAAAATAAAGATTAATAATTGTTTTAGTTCTCACACCAGTCCCATGACTGACCTGGAGTTTATTGTTTTAACCTAAACTTTTAGTGCCCTTATTTTGACACGGGCAGCTAGTAGTTTTGGTTTTGCTCATTTATATTCACAGGATCCTGATTTATAGCTGGAACGATACTCGGAAAGCTCTGTATCTGTGTATTTCTTCTAGTTGTGTATTGTATTATTTTCCGCTGCTATGTAATGTATTGTAATCTCTGATATTTTCTATGTAATATTTATTCATACTCTGTGTATTCTGATGGAAATTGTTGTAATAAACAAGGAAATGTTCTTCTATCTGCGTTATTTTGTGTGTTGTTCTCAAAGTTTCTGCTCTTTCCTTACCAGGGAAGTTACGGGTTCTTTCAATTATTAAATAAACAATAATCTATCTAAATAATCTCACTTTAATTGTTCTTAAAAACAATAAATCCTTGTTATTAATCATCAAATTAATTCCCTCCTACCTGCCCATCAATCCTATTAATATAAGAATCCCCTTTATCAAATTATATAGTAATTACAGTGAAACACGTGCTTCGCACACGGTAGATTTTGATATAAAAATGGCGGTTAAAATAAACGATATATATGGTTGGTTTATTTTCTTTTTATAAACTTCATTTAAAATAATGTATTAAGAATATATTTTCATAATTTCATTTCTTACGGTAAATCAAAACAGTTTGTATTTTGGCCATCTGCTATAAATTTCTGAACCAATATCACTATTGGTTAATTAACCAAACAAATGTCGAATTCGAGTTTAACAATCAATAAATAATTCAATAATCCATTCATAAGCGTTCAACAGCTTCATAAATGATCATATAACAATAAATTTGAGGAACCCTATTGGATTCCTCCAATTTGTCCTTCCCTGCATCAAATGGGTTATCTCAAATACAATAGATCATGATAAATTTATTTAACTAATCACGATCAATCAACAACGACAATTCAATCAACCAATTTAAATTCAATACATTTATAATAAACGTAACCATCAGGGTAAATTACCTTGTTTGGAAATCATCGTTAAAAATAACGATGTTATTTCATTTAAATTAAACAACCGTTTAATTTAAATAAACGATATAAAGATATTTAACACGCATCCAATTAATCAACAAACAACCAATAATTAGCAGTTATATAAAACACATGATAAACCCGACTTATAATCATTATAAGTGGGAAATGAGTGAGATTAACTCACCTTAGTCTGGTTGTGAACACAGATCGTTCCAGATAATTCCAATTCTGTTCAATCCAACCCTGTTCTGTACCATTCTGCTCATGCATACGGTTCCTATCTGTTTTGAATCGGCATATTCCGATAAAATATAAATATGTTGTTAGTATTTAACATTTTATTTATTTTAATAACTAATTAAATTTAAATTAACGACTGATTACTTTGTATTAAATACTCCGGTCGCACTGCGATACGACATGCAACTAAAAGTCTGAAACTTTCTGTTGCGTTATAGTAAACGCTACCAAAAATATCATATTGTTGCGTTTTTGAAACGCAACTAAAGCTTTTCTATATGGTTTAAAAAACGCGTTCTATAGCTTTTTTTAAATGCAACTATATTTTTTTATTACTTTACATTTGCTTTTGTAGCATTTTTAAAACGCTACTAAAAGTTGGCTTGTACCATTTCCAATAGGCTTGTATAATATCCATATTGAAGCAACCGATCAATCATAATTTTCATATTCAAATCAAGAATTAAATCACATAATTAACAGATACAAACAAACAACTAATCAAACGTATCATCATCATATTCAAATAACACGCTAATCACATAATCATATATAATATTCATAACAATCTGATAGTAGTTTTTTGACAAAATAAGACACATACTAAACAAGTTTATACAAGTAATACTAACAAAATATGACAACATGTAAAAAAATTAAAGCCATGTTCATTGCTTGGATACCAGTAATTATTTATTGTCGATAGTCTTCAATCCAAAATAGCTAATTACCTGCAGATAAGTTTAACTGTCAACAATAAGAATTAAAAACCAAAATAGGAATTGCAAACTAAAATAGAATGCTAAGTTACTCATTGAAAGACTAAAGCACAATTTATTGTACTTAAAAACCAAAACAAGTACATAAATGGTATATATCTATTTTTGTACACTTTTATTGTTTTGCACATTCATATAAATAAGTACGTAAATTACAGAAGTTATTCCACACATTTAAACTCTCTTTCACATTTTTTGTTATACTTGGCAAGTAGTTGAGATCTATCTGTTTTGTATGGTTACAGTTACACTATTCAACATTCACAAGTTTGGTATTTTTTTTAGAATATTAAGTTTGGTATTTTTTATTTGTTCCATGTGGCATGTTCTTACATCACCGTATTTTTGTGTATTTATATTGTGCATTTCAATTTTCATCTTTGAATCCCTGTACTATTTTGTTTTTTTGAATCACTCTTCAAGCTAACAAACATTATTGTAAGAGAATCACCGCCTCAACTTTTCACCAAAATAGGCATGGCTAAATTCACAGCATAATTTTCCATGGAACGGACAACTAAAGTAAATAGAATATGATACCTAAGCTCATCCAAAGCATAGGAAAATAATGAAACTTATTCAGGAAAACTAACAGAAACACACTAGAACTAAAACAATTGACACTTTTACCAACTGCCTACTCAAACAAAGTCAACATTTAACAAGCAACAGGAAACACACGTGAAATGCAAAAGAAACTGATGAAAATGAAAAATAAAATGAAATGGGTACTTTCGTGTATAATGAGGCACTAAAATCCATGCAGGCCAAAAAGGTAACATATATGAACATGATATAAGCCAACCATAATCACAACCGACTAAAATATGTAAGACTAATTCCTACATTATTACAACAATACCTGGAGGCTGCTATAACCAGAAAGAAGCCATCCATAGCTCATTCCTTTGTCCTCCTTAATATCTGCATATATTAATACCTGGAGGTTGCTACAAATAATACCTGCATCTTGATCAACCACTGTCACAACACACACCTCAATTTCACCTCAACAAAATGCATTAACCGGAGGCCAAACCTAAATTCAAATAACCACCTCTTCAAAACAACTAACCTATATCAATCTCGTTGCCTCCAGTTCACCCAGATTCACAGTCAAACAAACCATATTCTCTATCGACTAAAGGTGATCTTATAGTCCCATCTACAGGAATGTAGCTTTTTAATGTTTTACTTGGTTTTATTTAGTACTCTCATATCATGCATGTATTCAAAAGAAATTCCATATATTTGTATCAAGCATGATTTTATTTTAAACAAATGTGTAAACTAGCAAAACAAAATTTCAAATTGCATCAAAATAAAAAGATGATTACTAACAAATTATTTTACAACTAATTTTTTATTAAATAATATTTAACACATTATTTTCTGACATGTAGTGCAACTCAGTGTAACTCTAAAGGTTATCTGCAAAATCATCTAACAGGTTATAAGATATATAATAGTTAAACTAGTATAGCTGATTGAAACATTATATATCATGTTAGGGTCTTAACTTGTTCAGCGCACTAAGAGGCTCACTGGGCTTAGAAACGGACTTATACAAGTGGATGAAGAATCTAATATGAAAGACAATAGGAAAACTTACATTACACACCCTCTAACATTAACATCTGACTGGATCGGGTGGCTGCAAGTGCTACAAGTTGGCGTAGGCTTGCTGCAACTTTCTTAGAGAGCATTTATATCCTCTGCCTCTAGTTGCGTAACTATTCTTATATCGACAAACTCCTACAAATCTGTTTTGCAAGTATGACATCATATATTTAGGCTAAGTATTGTAACTGTGACTGTTGAGCTTTTTTGTTCCACTAACAACTTAAAGACCACCCATTTTGTCGAAGGACAAAAATATAAATTAGGTTACCCATAGGGACATGGTTTTGATACCAAAGTGTTGAATAAGAAGTGCAATCATGCTAAAGCAAAAAGATACAGTGAAACCAGACAGATAGATTTATTATTAATATTTCGGTTTATGAACACACATTAAGCACACTCTGCATGAATTATATATTCGTATACAGTAAAGACACACTACTCCAACTTATTCCATTGACACCTAACACCTAAAGAACAGAATAAACTAGAAAATTTACACTGACTCGGTTAAATAACTAACATATGATACTTGTAGTCCAATTTTGGAATAAAAATAGTACTGATGATGTAAACACACAAAAGTGAAGTTGATAGACATATTAAGTTTGGAATTATTTAAACAAGTTGCATGCATCCATTCCTAACCCTACAGTATAGAATAAATGGTGGTCTAATTTAGGCAGAACATTTTGCA
Source organism: Allium sativum (assembly GCA_030737875.1). NCBI lineage: Eukaryota > Viridiplantae > Streptophyta > Magnoliopsida > Asparagales > Amaryllidaceae > Allium > Allium sativum. The sequence goes on from CM060922.1 coordinate 481,958,239, forward strand.
GGGATACCAAGCATTGTTCGGATTTTCGAGTTTATTTAGGTAATTGTATGCAGTTGTTTAGGTCGTACCGGTGGGAGTAGGGTGCTTCCCCGGGTTTGCTGCGGCTCGGGTTGGAGGTGTATTCGGTGTTCCGGGTCCGGGCAGAGGAAAAAGCTGCATTAGGTAGTGGATTAAGAGAGGAACTGCGGTTGTCAGGCTCAGGTGCGGGTATGCTGAAACATAAAAAATGGTTTTTCTGTATTCATAGTATATGAATAATAATATTTAAATGGCAGAAAAAAAACTGTCATTTGTATTCTAGTTAGATGTTGCATTAGGAAGTGGATTAAGGGAGGAGCTGCGGTTGTCAGCTCGGGTGCGGGTACGCTGAAACATTAAAAATGATTTTTCTGTATTCTTAGTATATGAATAGTAATATTTAAATGGCAGATTTGTATTCTAGTTAGATGCTGCATCAGGTAGTGGATTAAGGGAGGAGCTGCGGTTGTCAGCAGGCTCGGGTGCGGGTATGCTGAAACATGAAAAATGAATTTTCTGTATTCTTAGTATATGAATAATAATAATTAAATGGCAGAAAAAAAAACTGTCATTTGTATTCTAGTTAGATGATGCATATAGACTTCCAATAAGTCAAAAGTTGATACTCCAACATTACCATAAACAGTATAACAAACTCTAAAACACGTGTTGCACCACAATGCCAAGCATATAGCATAAATAAAACAATAAAAGAGAAATAAGAAGATAATTCTTGCAGATAAGCTCTTTGCATATTAATTGCTGACATTCAATGGTTACATTTTGGTTCTAAAAAGCAATGGTATATATCCTTTTAGTATGAAAGATAATTAATCCTTACTTCTAGAAATTCTCTTCTAGATCGAAACAAATGGTAGAAAATCATACAGGGCTGTGGATTTAGATATCCTTCTTCTCGAATTTTAATCAACTTTCAGCATTCCCGTGTTTTTCCGAAAATTATTGATGATACAGTAACTGAAAAATTTTATTTCGACGTGAATTACAGTTGTTTTGAATTTAAATGGAATTTCAATTATTTGTTATTACATTTGAAATCATTTATATCGAACATGGATCTAGGAGTAAAATATGATAGCTTATGTTGACTAATAGTTAGGAGGTTGAACCTTTTGAACGTTGATTCTCCTTTCGGTTCTATGGTTTTTTTGTTGGATCTGGATGCACAATGGAGTATTATAATCATTGCTTGATTCATTATTTCAAAATATTATATTTTATATGTATGTAGTTTTCTAATTTTCCTTCAAACACTCAGTTCTTAAGTTGAATTTTTCCTGTTCTCTAAAGATCTAAACAGTGATTTCAGGGAATAAAATTAATAACCTAATTAAATAATTCTCTTTTCAAGTTTGCCAGATTTTAGCTTAAAGTAATCTCTATTTTTTACCCATGAATCATTGTAATTTTGATATTTTTCATGAAATGTATCATGATGTTGTCCTTTATCTTTTCATCAAAGCCATATGCACATATCTGAATGTTAATTCATGTATGTGGGTAGGCATAAAGCATACACAAAATTGATCACCAATCTTGATGTAAATGCAAACTAAATTTTATATATATATATATATATATATATATATATATATATATATATATATATAATTACTACCAAATATTTCAGTATTAGAGGCGTTAATCAAGGGCCAAAAATTTTTTTGGTCTTTAATAATGAATAATTAGAGGCATAAGTAGGTTGAGTTTTTATTGAATATTTTAAATGGCAAATACATCTGTCTTTAATGGGCAATTAAGGCAGATATAAAATTAGCCCCTGTTTCTATGCAAGAGGACAAAAGATTCCGCCTCAATTCCAGAAAATAAACTGAGCGGCATAATTTTTGGGAAAGTAAATTCATTCCCGCGCTTCCCGTTTTCTTTTACCACCTTACCGTAATTTCCACTTTTTCCTTTAACCTACTGACTTTCGCTCTTCTTCAATCCACAAATCGTTGCAAGCTTGCTTCTCTTTTTTAATTAGGAAATTCATTGGCAAAGGTATGTAATTCATTTGGGATGTTTTCCACTGTGTTGATTAACAAACCCTAAATGCTGCTGCTGATGGCTGATGCTACAAAAGTGGGAAGGTTTTATTTTTTAATTTGATTTACAAGCTATGCTCTGGTTCTTGATCACTTAATACATATTTTCTGCTTCTTCCATTGGTTGGTAATGTCCAGATTCACTTGTTTTCTGTTTTTTTTTTAATTGCTTTTTTTCTTTAATGTTAGTGAATGTATTATGATCATTGAACATGAGCTGCTTGTTTAAATGTTTATTATATAACATTTTCTTATAGCTTTCAAATTGTTTGCAAATGTGTTCTAACATCTGCACATAAGTTGTATGCATAAATGCAACATACGTTAATTTTCAGTTTAGCAATTTGATTATTAGTTTTGTTCACTCATTTTTATTTCCAAATAGTGACTTCATGGAAAAGACATGAAAAAATAACTTAGAGTTACGGATAGAGGAACTGTATTACAATTTGGAAAACATGCTCCATAAGTTCATTAAGTGTACATGCAGATCCATTTGGTATCAAGTATTCGATAACTATCAATTCCTATAGTTAAAAAATGTTTTGATGATATAGTCAGATTGTTATTTAGATATGGAGTTGGGTATAATAAACTGAGGAGAGTACTTCCTTATATACAAGATGTCAGTTGGTACCTGTCTTTGTTATTCTCGTCATTCATAGCACATTCGCAATCATTTGGCAATTTGATTATTAGTTATGTAACATATGTTAATTTCCAGTTTAGCAAATTGATTATTAGTTTTGTTGTAGTAAATACAACATTTATGCTACAAAAAGAAATATAGAAAGAAATTATATTAGTGTCTAAATTTAATGTTTATTTACAAAAAGGAAGATGTTCATCATCTGTGCACAATGCATAAGTATGCTGCGAGAGGAGAATGATATGAAGAAGTTTTTTTGGTAGGTTGCCAACATAAATTTTACTTATTTTCACCCCATCAAAATAATATATATATATATATATATATATATGTATGTATTATTGTGTATTACTAATAAAAACAAAAAGAATACGAGTTCATACTACTAATGCACATAAGTTACGTTGAAGGGAAAGTGAAATACTTGTGTTTCAATCTTGAGTCTTGATTCAGACTTGGTGCGTGTTACCTTTGGAGCATTTTATCCTATTTTTTAATTTGCGTCAATATAAAGTTAGGTTCCATATAAATCAAGATGAATCATAAAAATTGATAGACAATGAATGTGTTTGGTCTTCTACACGTTTCATGCATGATCAATACGATTCACCAAAACTAATCAACATAAATTTTGAAGTAAAGGTGTAAAACGATGAACAATTTTTTTTTTTTTTTTTTTGGTGTATATATATTCTTTGTTTAAATTACACTTTCATTTATTGATTGATTTTATTTAGTAATAGGAACAGAAAGAACGATGTACTTTTAACTAACCAAGAACAAGAGTAGAAAGAAAATAGTTAAAATTTCTTTATAATTATTAAGTGTTACCCAAATGGAAGGTTTTTGTTTAGGTAGTGACTGACTGCAATATTTTAGTACCTGAATTGAAATCTTAACTTAGTAAAAATATGGGAAACATTTTATCCGAATCTTTGTCTAAGATCCTTATTTTTTTATGTTTTATAGTGAAAAGTTGCTTCTAAATTTAAATTTTAACCATTTACTTCACTACCTTTTAACTTACCAAGAAACAAAATCCATCTTGTTTGCATTTTGAATTTATCTTGTTTTTCCATGAGTTTCCATCCGATACTTAAGTTTTAGAGTGCATTGTTAGACATATTTATTGAAGTTGTTTCATGAACTATAGTTTAAGGGGACACGTTCAATAATCTTATTTTTATGCTTTGGAACATTGTGGATTGAGTTTTTGCAGTTTTGAACGATAAGGATTGAATTTTGATGTATGAAATTATTTATGACTAAAATCGTAGTTTGTACGTGTATTGCATATAGAAAATTCGAAAATATGAATTTCTATATGATGCATCTACAAACGTACTTTGTGATATGCTTGGAACAAAGTTAGAGATCTCCTTTTGGCAATTGATAGTATGGCTATTCACACAACATGTTGACCACTTTTTAAGATATCGTTTTCAAGAAGAACTTTTGCATGTATTCCTATACACGCACATGCGCATGCGCGCGTGCACACACACACACACACACACACACACATATATATATATATATATATATATATATATATATACATACATACATACATACATACATACATACATACACACACACACACAAACTCTCTCACACACACATTTGAGAACCTCTAAGATTTTATGCACATTACCATTTAAGCAATTTAAGTAACTACATATAATAGGAAATTTAATCTCTTTTTTCTGAATGTTGTTTTGAGGTTCTTAATATTTTTGTGCTTAGATAGTGGCTTAACATTGTATAAATATGTTTAAATATCATTATCATATGGATGACGACTTTGAAATTATACTAACAATGCATATGCCAAAGACATTCCCCATATCCCTGCTATTCGGTATACACTGCTAAAAAGATTATCCAAAAGGATAAGGAACAATAGAGGCGAGTTAAAAAAAAAATATTGCACTCCATATGTAGGCTCCCCATCACATTTTGTTTGTGGGGACGAAAGAGTGGATGGTGAGCAATGGAGGAACATGGTCAACTATTGGGGCAATGATCCTAAAAATAAAGTCCTCGTATGTCTGATGTCCTTTATTATCGTAGGTGTTTTGTTATTTTTCTAAGTTTTTCCCTTTTACATTATATATATATATATATATATATATATATATATATATATATATGATAGATTAAAGTTGAAAGAAATATTGTGAATCGTAAGAAGTTGAAGACGAGTCACATGGGTGGGTCGATGACCTTTGCAAGGCACATGGCAAATTTCGTAAGTTGACATATTTCTTTTTTTCCGATGAGTTTCGCATCCTAGTAAATGTATATTCATTGAGTGTAAAACAAGAAATATTGGTTACACCTATAAAAATTTCACATTACTTCCATCTACAGACCTTATCATGCACCAAACATGGATAAATTATATTTTATATGTTATCTTTTTTTTTTACAAATTGTACCATTGATTTCACTTGAATATCGGTATAGTTTAAAATCAGATATGTGAATCTTACAGAAAATCAGATAAAGTTTGAATTGCCTTGATGGTCGTGAACCGGACCCTATTGAATCAAATGAGTTGGTGCATAGAAGTAAAAATAAAAATAGAATATGGGTGGACGTAGCATCAGAGCAAGTTGCGGTAAATCTAATTTATCATTTGCATTTTTTGATATACAATAGTATATAAACATTTACTGTTTATTTAAAACAATACATGCTAAAAGATATTCCTAAAAGAACTTTATTTTTCTCAACCAAATATTCAAAAACTTGCTCTATAATGGTACTCGCTATATTCTAAATGATATTCATATTGCAATTCAAAATTATTTTTTCTACTTAGTTAATGATATTCATCATGTTTTTTCAGGCTAAATGCGTTGAATTTAGTTTTATTTAGTAGGCCACATTGAATGATGTTTATTTAAAATTAATACAGGCCAAGATATCTCATGAACTAACTTAACTAGTACCTATCCATGGTGAAGAGACACCTGAATTGAGGATGCAAGCATATATTGCAACGATGCGTTTTGAGACTCATAATAGAGTTCGCTGTTATGGAGATTTAGTGACACCGAGCATGGTGCCTTGGGTACAACAAACTCAACCAACATCATTGATTCGTAAATCACGTAAAGGAAGAGAATATGCAGGTTTGGAGTCAACATGTTTAGAATAAAAAAAACATGTGTGAAAAGCAAAGCAAGGAGATAGAAGAGTTAAAGCGCTTGCTTCTATCTTCACAACGACAACCATCCAATTTCATGTCGGAACAATCGTCGTCTCAACACCATTCTCCGTCAGAGCATTCATATGAACAATCACCTACTCAAAATCAGCCAAATGCTCCGCAATTCTCTAGAATTCAACATCAACCATTACCACAACAATAATCTTTTCCACATAATGGAAGCACTCAACAATATATGTCACACCCACAGTTTGGACATTATCAATTTCCATCACCTGGTGGTCAATTCTTTAACCCCTTGGCATATCATCCAGCTTTTTTCTACCCACAAGTGTCATATCAGCCTGGGGAGTTTACATCAATGCTCAATGGTACCGATTATACGCAGCAAGTGGTGCTTCCAAAAAATAATGAAACTGCTGAGAGTTGGTATGTATAGTTTCTTGCTTTACTTCGGAATCATTCTCCGTTTTCATATATATATATATATATATATATATATATATATATATATATATATATATATATATATACACACATGATTCTTGATTTTTAACAAAGTGATCAATGTTTTGTTGTGTCTTTGTGTTGTGATCAATAATGAAACTGCTATAATTTTTAACAATTATATGCTTTGTCTTTGTGTTACTACAAAATGGAGTATACTATGGAGCATATAAAAAAAACAAAGCAAGCTTCAGTTCAAAAATTGAAGCAGCATTTCTGTTCAAAAACAACATAGCTTCAGTTTTTGTTCAAAAAATTTAGCGCTAGTGCTGAAGTTTTAAAATAGAAGCAGCACTTTTGTTAACTGCTTAGGTGTATAAACTTAAGTGTCACATGGTGGTGGTGGTAGTTCTTGTTCAACTATTGTCAACGAGTTAATCAAATACACATGGGGTGTGTTCACTGTGTTGAGTCGGGGAATTCAATCCATGATAATTCAATGGATGAGAATTTTCTACTGTTACAAGTATATTCGCATGATGAACCACTTCCTTGAATGCATGAGCTACTAATCTCCTGTTGATCCACATGGTTGTCCGAGGAATATTTACAATTATTTGTTTGTTTATTACTCAAATTGATAACGTTTTAATGATAAAGTTGTTGCACATTTAGAAGTGTTGATGAATGATGTGAGTCGCTAGTGGGTTTGTTAATTAGTGCTTGGTACATGATGTTTGGAATGTATATACATAAATTGCTAAATGTTTGGCGCCACCCCTTACCAAAAAAAAGGTTAGAAAATAAATAGATAAAGCTAAAACTGAAGCACTGGAGCACCCAGCTTAAGTTTTAAGAGCTGAAGCATCCCAGCTTCAGTTTAAAATACTGAAGCTTCAATTCAGTTCTAAAATCTGAAGCAGCGTGCTTCAGTTTTTAGAACTGAAGCGGTGATGCTTTAGTTCTTAAAACTGAAGCAGCGTGCTTCAGTTTCTAGAACTGAAGCAGCGTGCTTCAGTTTCTAGAACTGAAGCAGTGATGCTTCAGTTTTTAAAACTGAAGCTGCGTGCTTCAGTTCTTAGAACTTAAGCAGGTGACTATAAAGTGCCTATTGATTCAGTAACCATGATAGAAAATAGGTAGAATGTTTCTTCTTTTTGTGGCCATACGAATGAGCTAATTATTCGAAGTACCATACTATTTTATTTCATCGTTAACTTTGGTTCAATATGCAATGTTTTAACAGCTGAACTCTAGTTGGCATATACTTAAGTTCATTAGTTGAGAGGGTGAACTTCTATTTTTTTTATGTGGGCTTGTGTGATTAGTTTGTGCAAAACTAGATACATCGGTGTACAGGCATGTGTTGTGTGAATGCAAAACTGTGCGTATGTGCATCAAGTCTATGTATGAGTACTAGTCTGAGGGAGCTGCTGCTGTTACTAGTAGCAATTCAGTTTAGAAAAAAAATAAGAATAGCAATAGTTCAGTTTCTAGAACTGAAGCAGCATGCTTTAGTTTCTAAAACTGAAGCAGTGATGCTCCAGTTCTTAAAACTGAAGCAGCATGCTTCAGTTTCTAAAACTGAAGCAGTGTGCTTCAGTTTCTAAAACTGAAGCAGTGATGTTTCAGTTCTCAACTGAAGCTTCACTTCCCAGTAGCTGTTTTAATATGATTTTTCCAAAAAATTTTGTATTAAATACTATATGAAATAGGTACGTGAATCATCACTGTTTGATGCTTCAGTTTTTGTATTAATTTTTTTTATTTGTTACGATTATGCAAGATCCCATTTTATGACAGATTAACTATGGTGCCTAAATCTAATCAAGGTGGAATACAATAAATGTTAGCGAAAGAGTATGAATCCTAGCAACATACTGTCAATAATTCGAGAAATGGTGAGAATTATTTCCCTATCATTTTCCTCTAGTTGTATTTAAGCTTTTCATGTATATTTGTATTCTAGTTCTAGATATTGTTTTCTTTGATTTTATTGCAAGCCTAAGCTAAATATAGAAAACACAGCATTTATACTTATCAGAAAAATCATAATGTCCTGCATTTAACATGAATGCTAGTGTGTTTTACATTTTTGGATCATATCGTTGTAGAAAAAATTACATTGCTTATTTGTATACGATTGCAATAAAATATGACGGTGAGTTGATAAATATTGTTAATATCAATTGCAGGAAAGCTATGTTGACTACAATCATTTTGTATGCAAACTGTCATGTAAGCCGGAGACCATTGCTGATTTGTTTTGACGCAGAAGATCTGTCATGTAAGCTGGATGAAGTTTCAATTTGAATCCGTTGCAATAGTTTTATAGGCAATCTCAGCATTTCGTTTAAGCAACATGTATAAATGTGTATTTTGGGACAAGTCTGGTCTTTCTATCAATGTACTTGTAAAAACTTTTTATTACAGCCATCATTGAGCTGCAGTTTTTGTTAATGATAAAAATCTTGCTGGGTATCATTTTTTTGTCAATTTGGTTTCGGTTCAGTTTGAGTCAAATATACTATACTGTTTGAATTTGTAGAATTATATTATGTGCATTTCGTTGGTAATCCATCAAGTTGGAGCCTGGAGGCAAGCTTGTTTTTAGTAAAATATGCTTTTTGTATTAGGGTCTGCAGTAGATGCCACCTTTTCACACTAGAATATTCTTTAGAATCAAGAACAGCAGCATATGTATTGGCCTCTACTCCATTTAAATTATTAGGGGCATCAGCATATGCCTCGGTTTGGTAATTAAATTAAGTTCCCTGTCCAAAGTATAGTGACCTGGGTTTGAACTTTTAGGGGCTATTATAAATGTCTCTATTTTGCTGCCAGTCTTACATGGCAGCATTAATAATAGAGGCGGACATAAAATGTAATCTACCCCTAATATTCAGTAGGGACACCTTCTTCAGAGACATTTTTTCTTCCGCCTTTCATAATATTCGAGACTGTTGAACCCAATTTTCTGTCCCTATTTGCTTTAATGGAGATGGTTGTTTTTGCCTCTAATTCTTCAACATTTGGTAGTAAGCTTTCTGATAAGACTTTGATGGCAAAAGTCATTATTGCAATCTTGAATATTTTTCCGTCTAGAATACAAAACCACATAACATTTCCATTCAGCAAAATCTATGTGATGAACTGGATGTCATTTTACTCTACTATGTGTTTATGTTAACTTCAAATCCAGGGAATGAGTATACGTAGTGACTCTATGTCTATAAATAATGGTTGTTAAATGACATTTTACAAAAAATAAAACATAAAAAATTATTATATGAATTCAAACATTTGATACATCAAACTCACGAGTATCATTATAAAATAATAATAACATGATTGTAATATTTCTTTCTCCAGCTAACTCATATCAAATATCCCTTATTTATAGTCTTTATTACCTATATTTATGTAATTGGTATTGAACTTTGTATGATTGCATCTTCAACTTTTGTATTAGTAATTGGTCTAATTAGTTAGTTTAGATTTCATGAGTCTTTACGAAAGACCACTTAGATTTCCATTAAGAGTGAGTTTCTAACATCTTGAAAAGAGTTAGTTTATTAGGTGGATCGACTGGCAAAAATAAATCTTAACTTAGTTAAATTTTGAATAATCTTATTTAGTGGACCATATGTTGTTAAATTCTAAAGTACAGTTGGCATGTCAAGTAATCGTTAATAATACTTTGTTTAGTCTTACCCTTTTTTTTCTCATTGCCTGTCAATCGAAAAACATTCATATTACATTAACTTAGATTCCAGTTGTTTAACTTAGATTCCAGTTGTTTATGCTACTTAGATTAGATCAAAATAAACGGAATATATGTTTCTATTTTTTTCTCAAACAAAACTGATACAAGAGACCGTTCTGATTTTTGGGGCATAATTCCAATGTCACAAAAGGAGATCTCAATTATAACAAACTAAACCTGATGATTGAGAGTTAAATAAAAAATAAACTATATCTTTTGGACATTTGATTTCCCGTTATGCATCAAGAAATATGATATTCATGGACAGTAGTCAATATAATAACTTTTATTTTCAATTATGCACCAAGAAATATGATACCCATGGACAGTAGTCAATAATAAATTTAATTTCCAATTATGCATCATGAAATATGATATTCACGGGATAGTACATTTGACTTTCTAAGGTTTAGACTGCATTGCCTTTTTACATACATATTTGGTTTTTTATTACTAGGAATGTTGTTTCAATATTAATTGCTGATTAAAATTTAATTTACATTACAACGATTTTTTTCTACAAATATAAATAATGAGATTATAATATGCTAATGACAACACATTATTTTGCTGGAAATGTCAACTTTGTGTACAATATCTGGTAGTGAATCCCACTCTAGTATATCCTGTCATGTATCTACTATAAATATATCTAACCTTTTAATTCTTGATCATTATTTCAAAATCCAAAAAAGGGTATGCTATAAATGTCATATTATAATTAATGTTACTAGAAGAGAAAAAAAACTGATAGTGATTGAAGAGTAATTTTTGGAGCTTTAGATGTCACCCCCTATATATGTTTATCTTTTGTCCTTTTCCAAAGTTTACATTTCTATGCACTTTTTGGAGCCCTTTTTTTCTTTCTATATATCCCAAATAAGTTTTCTTTTATGTTCTCAATTCGAATATGTAATATACTATCGGAGAATAAATTTTATAGATTATGCCTTATTGCCACTTTGGTTGTTGATTGCTTCGTCAGACATATACGTGAGTTTCCTTTTATTATGTCTTTACTATATATAGGAACAACGTACACCACCATCACACACTTTTCTCCCTCACCCACTCAGTTAATCTACTCACCCACTCACACGCCCACAAGTTGATTTAACTTCGCTTCCAAAAACAAAAAACTACACAACTAGAGCTGTTTCAACCAAAAATTTCAACATCTCTGTATATATTGGAAACATTCTCTAATTCATTTTCTATACTCATCCGATAGCTTAGAAAACATATTGTCATGAATGTCAATAAATGATTGCCAAAATTCTACTTTTACAAGCTTTGAACTAATTCATTTTCTTTACTCACCTGGATTATCATCTTAAGGTGTAAATCTGAATTCCCTTTTTATGTTAAGGAAGTATATGTTAATAAAATTATTTGATTTAGTCTAGTGTTATTGCTTGTGTTGCTAGATTTCTTTTTTAAATAACAAATGAACACATTTAAATATCGTGCAATTGCAAACTAAACATTCTTAATTATTTGGTTAATGTCAGCTATTCAATTTGCAACAGGTTTATTCCAATTTTTTAATATATGAAGCAACTTTTATAATGATAGCCAATTTCAACCTTTGCATTATAAATCATGTCTTTATTTTTAATTTTATTAGGCATCATTAGCATACATGTTTTTCCAAGTGATGAATCTTTCACATTTTTGTAGTACGTAAGGTTTTTTTTTGTATTTTTCTAGAATTTGAACATGGTATCACAAAAAATGTCTACTATAATTGGCAACACAGACAATATCTAGTATAGTACCTAATTAAATGATAAAATAAGCCACAGTCATTATTACTGAAATTTTAGCAACCGCCACATTTTGTAGTATGCAATAGAAGTGGAAGTAGCACCAAAGCTATGGCCTGTATTAATGAAAACAACAATCTTATTCATTGGTAAACATTAAAAGTCAGATCAAATTTATTTCTATCATATGAAAGACCTGTTATAGTCTGATCCCTTTGACGAAAAATGAGCATAAGGCGCACCATGAATGCAAGTTATGACCATCTAAGATATATTGTATATAACACACTCACTAAAAAAAATCATCAACATCATATAAATAAAAACTGGATGGATATTTTTCTATTCAAATACACAGTGGATATGTTAAAATATTATAATATGGCTAAATAAAAGATAGGTAAGGTAACATTAAGCATCAAGGAGGTCTTGCATACAAATGCCATGCAAGTCATAAAAAATATGTGACTTCCTTTTGGAAGAATAAAATATGTACAAAATGTACAAATAGTGCAATGCAAATCTATGGAAACTGACAAAAACTAAGGGCTTTGATACAAGAGTGACAAGAAAAAAGAAAGTCAGTCCAAGAAGAACTAACATTAATCATGTGGCAGTAAAAGATAATAGGCTTCATGGTTTAAGAAATAATATAAACTTGGACAATGATAGTTTGGAAAACTTAAAATGTATGATTTAATGTTACGACCCGCATTCTACGCAATGTTGGATCGTAGAATATTTATTTCTTTCACATGCAAAGTCGTGTGGTCATGTAACCTTGGGAGACGACTATTGGGTCATCTCCTATGTTCATGATTTTTGCCGCTTTTAAAATGATTGTTTTGCCCCTAGTTGATCTTGTTTCAGCCATAACTTTTGATTGGAAAGGAGTTTTGACCTGAAATCACTTCCATTAAATTCGGATGATGGTTTACCTTTACGTAGATTGGTCACATTAGCAAAACGGACTCATCGTTTGGGAGATATGGCTGAAACAAGTTTCAGATGGTGAAAAACAGCCTAACCGGGCCTAATTTGGGTGATTAGTGAGTGGGCCCATAACCCATTTTGGGATTAGGGTTATGGGGAGGCTGATAGGGTTAGGAAATTCAGTTTCTATCATTTTCCAACTGCCACTTTTTGTTCCTTCAAGTTTAGCCATGGCCTCCACTTTCTAAAACACCCCAAATCACCTTCTAATCGCTAATTAAGCCAAAACTACATCAAATCAAAGAGGATTAGCACAAGAATCAAGGTAGAACAGCTATATAGCTTTGGGAACAACGCCAAACAGAGAATCATTTCAGATTTGGTAATTTGTTTATGGCTAAGATGAGTGATTTGCATAGTTTTGCACTAATTACGGTTAATTAAGGGTAATTAGTGGTAATTAACGAAATTAGACATGATAAAATTCTGGAAAAATATTTATAAAATCCGAAATATTATTTTAGACCTCTTTTGAAGTTTGGGTTAATTTGGTTAAGTTTTGTTAATCCTATCATTAGTTTTGCTTAAACATGCTTAAGGAAAAATATGTGGTTTTGGCTATGTTTGATCTGTTTTAACCTATCAAATTGTTGCTTTGGTGTTTGTGTTTAGTCCTATATGTTGCTATAACTGTATGGTATGCTTTGTGATTGCTTAGAATAGTTAGAATAGTCGAAAACGCCATCGAATGGCGTAAAACAGTCGCTGGAAAAGTTGTAGGAAATTGTGCAGAAACCGGATCGGATCGCCCTACCCCGAACCGAACCGTTTGTGGCCTATGAACCTTCTCCGACCCGATCGTTAGACCCCTTCACGAGCTGACCCAACTCCAAGAGCTGCTCCACATTGAAGACCACCAACCAGAAGATCACGACCCGACCTGAATCACTTCAGAAGCCCACGACCTGAAGACCTGGGAGGATGCACTCGACCCGATCCGATGGGTGAGCACGATCCGACCCGATCTGGATGAACCACGAGCTAGAGGAGGAGCTGCCATGCATGATCCGATGGAGGGAGCATGACCCGATCCGATGGAGGGAGCATGACCGATCCGAATGAGGCTGATGACCACAAGCCGAACCAACTTGGATGGAGCCCGTCCAGAACTGATGTTGATAACCACGACCTGAAGCAAAGTGAAATGGAGAAGACTAGAACCCGAGATGCAAAGGTAGTCCAAGTGGGAAGTTTGTACTCAGGATCCAGCTGGGCACCAATGAGTTAACTTCATGATTGGACTTTGCTGCGGGACGTGTGTTAAGGGGTTATCGATGTCTAAGACTTTAGATCACTATGTATGGGAGGTACGTGAACGGATTCAGGGCCACAATGGCCTAGGTACGACTAGTGGGCTATAGACCAATGAAGTGGGGTCATTTGAAAAGGTTTGGTTATGATCCCATGGGATAAGCTTGGTGGTAGCAGTAGTTGTACAAGTCGAACTCCGTCATTACCTCAATGGGTTTAGTGATCAAAGTGGTGGATATCGTATGCTTTACGCACTGAGTGAGAGACGTGAGGATGGTTGTCATGCTTGATTGTTTGCCATCACTATGACATGCACACCCCCACCCCCGTATTCTTTATACCATGTGTTAGTGGCACCTTAGAGTATTGTACAGTATGTAGTGCTAACTCTTTGGTTGCAGGTCCAGGTTCAGGTATGGTTTAGTATACCTGTTATTGTTCTGTTTTGCTGCTTATCGCTCATACCAGACTTTTTGTCTGACCTAGAGTTTTATGTCTCTTCTTATTACTCTGGGTGCTCTCACGAGCAGACTAGAGACAGGTTAGCTAGTGATGCACGAGTAGCTGTACCGGAGACGAGCAAGAGGCTTCCACGTATGATATATATAGATATTCTCCCGGTGTCGCTGCTGGTCACTACTTTGGGCATTAGTAGTGCACCCTTCCTTTCTTTTGCTTTAGAGAGAGTTTTAAAGTTGTAATAATGATGATGTTGAACATAAGCTGTATTTGGATTTTCCGCTGCCATGATGTTTAGTTTCATCTTATGCACTGTCTCACCTGTTTTATGTCAAGTATGTTATTATTATATTTTATTCCTTGTGCTGTGAGACATTCTATAGGTTCTTAATTAGTTCATTCTCTTCTTTCCTTTCTTTGGCGACCGTTCCGGGCTAGTCGGGCATGTGTACAGTGCACTTTCGGAGGAAATGCCGACTGGTGCGGGGCGGGCCGTCACACTTGGTATCAGAGCTATAGGTTGCGTAGTTAACCTAGGGAAAGACACCAGGGAGAGATAATACGTATATGAGAGCGTGTATTTGTGGTTATTTTGGTTTTCAAAAGTTATATATATATATATACTATTAGTATAGCTAAGGATGAAGTCGCACTGCACTGACACCACAAAGAGGATGGTTAATCGTTTCTCTTTGCAGATTGAACGATGAGCCGATATGCGAGGGGTGCTGGTAGAGGAGCCAACAATGGGAATGCTCCTGACATGAGGGCTATGTTCACCGACTTCGTGAGGGAGATGCTTAGAGATGTTCAGGGGGCAGCTCTTAATGTTGGTAATGGTGGTGGTCCAGTGGTGCAGGCGCCTAGAGCCGATTTTGCCAAGCTATGCAAGGATTACACTAGTCTTGGTGGAAAGTCGTTCCATGGAACAGAGTCGGCTATGGATGTTCAGGATTGGTTGGATAGCTGCGAGCGTATCTTCGAAGAATTGGGTATCGAGGATGCGATGAAAAGAAAGCTAGCGTCCCGTCAGCTGCAAGGACGGGCAATGAATTGGTGGAATGCTATAAAGCCAGCTACTCCTAAAGATCAGATTACTTGCGATCAGTTTTGTAACACCCCGAAAATTCTATAACTGTGAAATTAACAAATTAAAGTATAATTAATTTGAAATCAAAGAACCAAGGGAAACGGGGTACGCCATTGCGTTCGTCTCGGAAAAATACGCGAAATAGAGTCCGAGTTTTCGAAAAACGGAGTCCGTATGAAGAAGATATGGCCTTCGGAAGTTTTGAATTAAATTTAAAATTCAAACAGAATAAAATAATTAAAAATCGGGCCCAGTGGGCCAGGGCGGATAATAACCCGCCTAGGCCACCTAGGTCGACTGGGCTGTCGACCTGGGCTACCCATGTCGACAGGGCTGTCGACAGCCCTGTCGACAGGGGTGTCGACCTGGTCGAGCCCAGTCAACCTGGCTGGCCAGGTCTGTGTTTGGTCGAATTTCTGTGGTCTGCTTTGTCATTAGGGCTAGGTGGCGGGTTCTAATTGGTCTCTCTATCTAATGAATGGCTACGATCTAACCTAGCAACATCAATGGTCCTAATCAATTCCTAACCTCTATATAAACAACCCTAGACTAAACCCTAATCTATTCATTCAAATTAAGAACATAGCCGCCATGTTGCTGAGGAACGACAAAAAGTAGCCGCCAACTAGAGAGAGAATTAGGAAGAGAGTTCTAAAGCCTAAAGCAATTCAAGCAACCTAAAGCCAATCAATTCAACAAAGGAATCATATCTCTTAATTAGAGAATTCGCCGCGACCATTGTAAGTAGAGTACTACTTTGGTATGAATAAACAACTGTATTGATTTGTATGCTTGAATTGGGATAATAAAGTAATTCATATTCGTGCAAAATTATGTTATTCATTATAAAGAACTACATGCGGTAGTTCTATGCAAGTATACGTTTGGAATATTGCGCAAATTATGTAATCTATGTTGAAGCTACATGTATGTAGTTGATTGAAATTCATGCGAGTTTGGGGCTTTGTTATTAGGCCATCATGATGTATATCTTTGTGCATAAATCATTTTGCAAGTAATTGAAACAAGTTTGGTTGTTATAGTTCATATGAAACTATGTTGGAATTTCGACACCATAATCCATGTATTAAGTCATGCTTTTGCAAAACTTATGAATATGGCTAGGCTATGAATGATATTTGGCATAATTGAAATCTATGATTAAGTCTATCTTGTTTAAAAGAATTATATGATGACATATGTGAGACATGGCTAGGTTAGACTCAAAAAACCCTTTTTGCAAGTTTAAAGCAAACACCATGATTAGGAATATTTATGCATAAGTATAATTATACCATCGTTATGTGATTAGACTTAAACCATGATTAAGTTAAACTATGCTTTTGTGTTAGTAACAAAGTATCCCCTTTGTAAACATGTAGAAACCTTATGAACATGACTTGTTTATGTTTATTTATGCCATGCTTATGTTTGACATTATGCCATGTTTATGCTAGAAATATTTGTGCCATGCTTATGTTTGACGTTATGCATAAATAAGAATATAGGTTCATGTTGCAGTTAAACCTATGCAAGTTCACATGCTTTGATTCATGCCACCTATGTTACCACTATGCAAGTACACCAGTTTCTATTTTGTATTTCCAACGTCGTATTGCAAGTTCATGCGCTCACATTCCCCTCTTTGTGTATACGCCATAAGCCTCCCCTTTCGCATGGCTAAATTGGGCTTTAAAAGGCTAAGCCCAATATATATGAACGGACGTGTAAAACGGGTGAAAATAACGTAGGGTTGAAATTAATTAATGAATGAAAATATAAAATAGAAGGGCCTAAATTCAAGTATGGGTTGGGCCCATGATTGGTGAAACCTTTACACCACTTACTTAATAATGGGCCGCAAATATTTACATATAAGAAATAAAGAGGAATGACAAAATATGTAAATGTAGAACATACGATGTGTTTAACCCGAGGTTGGATTGAGTTGTGATGTAAACCTGCCCGGAACCGCCCGGCTGTCCAGTAGTCACAACAATACCTATCCAATGTGGGAGGTTAAACATGGAGCCCAGCAAGGACCCGAGGTTAGACTGAGTTGTGGCGTAAGACTGCCCGGAACCAACCGGCAACAGGCAGCCACAACAATACCTGTCTAATGTGAGAGGTCAGGGCCTTAATAAGACAATTAAGGCTGAGTCAGGATTGTTAGGATTAAGTGAACTAAAGACTTAATCAAAATGGAACATGCTAAACTAAACGGACTGGTGGGGTTAGGTTAGGAAACACTTAACCAACTTAGCATGTTGGCTAGAGATAGAAAACCTAGTAACGGGGGACCCTTTTCAGCAGTAACCCTAAAAGGTGTATCAGGATACCCTGAAACTAGGCAGGGTGGGGCACGATTACTGGGCTGATTGTAAGAGGTCAAAGCGACGGCGGTGGTGTAGCAGTGTAGGTTCTAATGGAGTGCGGGCGTGCACACACTCCGGCGCAGAAAAATAAGGCACTGGACACCAGTAGCATACCTGTGCACTCTAAGGTTGTGTCGGGTTACCACTATGGGACTTGATACACCCCATGGTGGGACCAGCATAGGTAACTACAGACATCGGGGGCCGTAAGACACATGTAACTATGCGAGTAGGAGCCGATCATCATAGAATGGATCACATCACCCTGATTTTGGGTGCCAGTTGGAAACTAGTTTATATGGGTTCAGAGATCAACATGGGGTACGATAGTATATTCGACCCTGGACAACTTAACCAAGTTATAGTGTTTGCCCACTTCTTGTTATTACTTATCATACCCAGTTCTTTATTCATAGACAAAATAGTACTAGACTTACTCAGGCTTTATGTCTGACTCTACTTTTCTTTCGTCTTCTTTCTTCCGTTTCCCCCCCCAGGTCCTCAGGGAGGGAACAAAGCAGCTTGACCAACCTCAACATCCAGCTTGAAGAAGAGAAATGTATTGCTTGGACTTTCCTGTTTTGAACTATGGCTTTGGACAACCCACTATGGGGACTTTTGCAGCTTATCTATGCTTTATTTATGCTTCTTTAAATAATGTACTCAAGACAGATTACGAAAGTGTTATGCTATGTTTTTGGAAAGGATGTTGTTGTAACACGTATTTGACTTTATGAAATAAAAGTTTGTTGTTCTTCCGCTGTTTACAAATATGTGTTCTTATATCTGTCTTGTATATCTGTGACTTGTACTTATAAACCTCCACCAAAATTAGGGCATTCCCTTTGAGAGTGACCCTAACGGAGGTGGGGTGTTTCACTTGGTATCAGAGCATAGGTTTACCAGATAAGATAAAAAGTTTTGAAAAATTATTTTCAAAAAAAAGGAAATTTAAAGAAGCATTTTTAAAAGAAAAATATTATTTTATTTTTAAAAGGCAAAGTCCACTCCCCAAAGCCGTAGGTACTATCTCTTATCCTTCGTTTTGAATCTATCCTTTTTGTTTCAGCATGTCCCAAGAACTTAACTTGCCGGAGGGGGTACCAATACCTGGTTGGTTTAGACGGTTCTTAGAAGCAAGGGCCACTCAGCCAGGTCCTACCATTCCTCCTCCCCCAGCTGAAGGAAATCATCCAGCCGCAGCAGCACCTTTTCCTCCACCTCCTCCACGGGGAAACGCGTTTGCTAAGATATGTAAAGATTTTAAAACTATGGGAGGAAGGGATTTCCATGGAACTGAGTCCTTCGTAGCAGCTAGAAATTGGCTGAAAGAAACGGAGGACCTATTCATCATCTTTGAGGTGGAAGATAGACAAAAAGTACAGTTGGCAGTATGGCTATTGAAGGGCGAGGCTTCCTACTGGTGGGAAGTCACTAATGCTGAAAGACCAGTGGAGACATGGGAGGACTTTAGGGCAAGGTTTGAGACCAAATTTCTCTCAGATGCGGAAAGAAGTTTGCAGTTGGAAAAATTCTTATTTCTTAAGCAAGGGGACAAGACGGTCAGAGAGTATGTGAATCAGTTTGATGAGCTGGCTAGGTTTGGGCTTGACCTAGTCAACACCCCGCACAAGAAGGCTCTCCGTTTCGTCAAAGGGTTAAATGAGCCATTACACAGTTTGGCCATGACCCATATACCCATGGGAGCCACGTATGAAAGATTGGTGCAAATGGCATTGCTGAATGAAGAGGACAAGGGCAAGAAGAAAGAGGGTTTGCAGCCTAAGAAGACAGACTTTAAGAAAGGCGGGGAAGGCAACAAAGAGAAGAGGACGTGTAATTTCTGTGGCAAAGTGGGGCACTTAGTAAAGGACTGCCGGAAAAAGAAGGCCAAGGAGAATGGTGGGTGCTTTTCTTGCGGTGAGACAGGCCACAGGGCTAAGGACTGCCCAAAGAAATAGGGACAGGGGCAGGGCGCTGGATCCACCCCAGGGGCACAGGTTCATGTGCTAGAAGCACCACCTCTGCAACAGCGAGGTATAAATACTTCTGTAGAAAGTGTAGTTTATCTTTATGATCACCCCGTTCGCACTTTGTTTGATTCTGGCACATCACACTCCTTTATCTCGTCTGCTTTAGTAGAATCTCTGCACCTAAAAACTAGTATGGTAGAGGACCCCTTAATTGTTTCAAACCCAATTGGGGGCCCAGCTCATTTGTCTATGATCTGTGTGGGATTGAAAATCTCTATTCTAAGCGTAGAATTTCTATGTAGTGCCTTTGTTTTGGGCTTTTCGGGTTATGGTTTGATTTTGGGTATGGATTGGCTATCCAGTAAATGGGGCCATCCTTGACTGTGAGAAAAGGGTTGTTAGGCTCCTAACCCAGCTCGGTAATACTTTGGAAATTTCTTGTAATCCCTCGCATGCGGTTATGCTTAGTTATCTTGAATCGCTAGATGCCTCTGTTGAAAACTTGCAATCAGTTAGAGTGGTCCGGGAATATCCGGATGTCTTTGAAGAGGTGAAGGGCTTGCCTCCGAAGCGGGAAATAGACTTCCGCATATATCTTGTAGATAATGCAAAGCCCGTTGCGTTGCCCGTTAGACATATGGCTCCACGAGAAAGGAAAGAGCTCAGTAAACAGATTAAAGAGCTTCTAGAGAAGGGGTTCATTAGGAGGAGCATCTCAGAATAGGGCGCTCCAGTAGTGTTCGCCACTAAGGCTGAAGGTTCATTTCGCTGATGCATGAGTTGTAAAGAATCACCTTAGTAAGTACATTTGGCAACATAGTTGACATTTGTTTGTTTTCAAGAGATAATTCATCTATGTGGAATACCTTCTAGTAAGTGAACAAGATCCAAGATTCACTAATGAATTTTGGAGAGCTTGCATGGAACCATGAGTACGCAGTTAGGCTTGAGCCAAGTATACTAGAAGGAGAATAAGTGAAAGAGGAACGAGAAATAGGTTCCAACTCATATTTTGGAAACAAGAATTAAGAAGCTACGAAATTGTGAAGTTAAAGATGGACAAAGCATAATGGAGTTAAGCTCAAGAAATGCGACTTAGAAGATTGAAGGCTAAATTCGTGCATCGTATCTCTTCTTAAGAGTATATCCTTGATCCCTCTCTTCCTGTAGAGCTTACTTGCATGGTATCTTTTGTATATCCTCTCGGTCCCATTCTCAATCCAAATTTCTGTTGCAAACCTCATAGGGAGTATGACTCATCTGTTAGTAACACATGTTGGGGCTCGAGGGTGTTCATCGGTTTGACTAAAGTTTTTGGGTTTTATAGGATTCAGATTGGTCTTAGGAAGGGACTCCCTTGTGACCTAAAAAGGAGCCCATCATGCTTAGTTTCCTAGAATCATATATGGTGGTTGGGTTGAGTAACTCTTTGGGTGTCAGTCTGATGTTGATTTCGGTCTTCGGGGCTGATGCTTAGAGAGTTCTTCTCCTAATCAATATATATGTGGTATAGGTTTTCAGTTTTGACACTGCCTAATGGGCACAAAGTTTTTACTTGCTTCTATCATTCGACTATACCTTTAGATAGGAACAATTGGGAAAATTTCCTATAGATTAGAGCTACCCGAGAAGTTGGCTGGAGTCCACAATGTTTTTCACGTTTCACATCTCCGAAAATGTCTACATGAGTCTGCTGAAGTGGTAGAGCCGAATATCCTCGAAGAGGCCGAAGTGGAGCGCGAAGCAACCATAAGGAGAGTTCCAACCCGCATCTTAGGAACGGAAGTGAAGAAGCTACGCAACCGCGAAGTCAAGCTCGTCAAAGTTCAGTGGAGCGACGCCGAGGGAGACGCGACTTGGGAAACTGAAGCTAGAATCCGTACAGCCTACCCTTTTCTGTTCGAGGGTACATCCTTGATCTTTCATTTTCCTTAAGTTGCGCTTTTATCTATCTTTTAGGTATATTTCCTCGACCGTATCTTTTAGATAGAAACCCTTTGGATGGAAACATGTAGTTGAAACATGTTATGTATGAATGGTTGCAAGTGATTGCTAGTGGTTGCTCGTGGTTGCATATACACACACAATCTAGGTTTTAGATCGGCTCAGTCACTTCATATTGCATATGCATATATGTTTGCTTTCGTATATGGTTGAACTTTAATGTGTTGTCATGTGGATGCTGCATTTGTATTGAATGTTTGTGCACTCATGTAGAATCATGAATAGGAAAACTTGCATACATAATGGATTCATGGCACTTACATAATTCGCATCAAGGAGGTCAACTGAATCAGTAGACCGCCTGATTTTGCATTAGATAAGTTCATGTACACACACACTTCGCATATGATCATGAAACATTAGAAGTCTTTTAAGGACAATGGATGCTCGTGTTTGATGGATGAGTAGATGGATGATTGGATGTTAGGATATACATTCCTCCTAACTTGAAGATTTCGGGGTCGAAATCCTTTTAAGTGGGGGAGAATGTAACACCCCGAAAATTCTATAACTGTGAAATTAACAAATTAAAGTATAATTAATTTGAAATCAAAGAACCAAGGGAAACGGGGTACGCCATTGCGTTCGTCTCGGAAAAATACGCGAAATAGAGTCCGAGTTTTCGAAAAACGGAGTCCGTATGAAGAAGATATGGCCTTCGGAAGTTTTGAATTAAATTTAAAATTCAAACAGAATAAAATAATTAAAAATCGGGCCCAGTGGGCCAGGACGGATAAACACCCGCCTAGGCCACCCAGGTCGACTGGGCTGTCGACCTGGGCTACCCATGTCGACAGGGCTGTCGACAGCCCTGTCGACAGGGGTGTCGACCTGGTCGAGCCCAGTCAACCTGGCTGGCCAGGTCTGTGTTTGGTCGAATTTCTGTGGTCTGCTTTGTCATTAGGGCTAGGTGGCGGGTTCTAATTGGTCTCTCTATCTAATGAATGGCTACGATCTAACCTAGCAACATCAATGGTCCTAATCAATTCCTAACCTCTATATAAACAACCCTAGACTAAACCCTAATCTATTCATTCAAATTAAGAACATAGCCGCCATGTTGCTGAGGAACGACAAAAAGTAGCCGCCAACTAGAGAGAGAATTAGGAAGAGAGTTCTAAAGCCTAAAGCAATTCAAGCAACCTAAAGCCAATCAATTCAACAAAGGAATTATATCTCTTAATTAGAGAATTCGCCGCGACCATTGTAAGTAGAGTACTACTTTGGTATGAATAAACAACTGTATTGATTTGTATGCTTGAATTGGGATAATAAAGTAATTCATATTTGTGCAAAATTATGTTATTCATTATAAAGAACTACATGCGGTAGTTCTATGCAAGTATACGTTTGGAATATTGCGCAAATTATGTAATCTATGTTGAAGCTACATGTATGTAGTTGATTGAAATTCATGCGAGTTTGGGGCTTTGTTATTAGGCCATCATGATGTATATCTTTGTGCATAAATCATTTTGCAAGTAATTGAAACAAGTTTGGTTGTTATAGTTCATATGAAACTATGTTGGAATTTCGACACCATAATCCATGTATTAAGTCATGCTTTTGCAAAACTTATGAATATGGCTAGGCTATGAATGATATTTGGCATAATTGAAATCTATGATTAAGTCTATCTTGTTTAAAAGAATTATATGATGACATATGTGAGACATGGCTAGGTTAGACTCAAAAAACCCTTTTTGCAAGTTTAAAGCAAACACCATGATTAGGAATATTTATGCATAAGTATAATTATACCATCGTTATGTGATTAGACTTAAACCATGATTAAGTTAAACTATGCTTTTGTGTTAGTAACAAAGTATCCCCTTTGTAAACATGTAGAAACCTTATGAACATGACTTGTTTATGTTTATTTATGCCATGCTTATGTTTGACATTATGCCATGTTTATGCTAGAAATATTTGTGCCATGCTTATGTTTGACGTTATGCATAAATAAGAATATAGGTTCATGTTGCAGTTAAACCTATGCAAGTTCACATGCTTTGATTCATGCCACCTATGTTACCACTATGCAAGTACACCAGTTTCTATTTTGTATTTCCAACGTCGTATTGCAAGTTCATGCGCTCACATTCCCCTCTTTGTGTATACGCCATAAGCCTCCCCTTTCGCATGGCTAAATTGGGCTTTAAAAGGCTAAGCCCAATATATATGAACGGACATGTAAAACGGGTGAAAATAACGTTGGGTTGAAATTAATTAATGAATGAAAATATAAAATAGAAGGGCCCAAATTCAAGTATGGGTTGGGCCCATGATTGGTGAAACCTTTACACCACTTACTTAATAATGGGCCGCAAATATTTACATATAAGAAATAAAGAGGAATGACAAAATATGTAAATGTAGAACATACGATGTGTTTAACCCGAGGTTGGATTGAGTTGTGATGTAAACCTGCCCGGAACCTCCCGGCTGTCCAGTAGTCACAACAATACCTATCCAATGTGGGAGGTTAAACATGGAGCCCAGCAAGGACCCGAGGTTAGACTGAGTTGTGGCGTAAGACTGCCCGGAACCAACCGGCAACAGGCAGCCACAACAATACCTGTCTAATGTGAGAGGTCAGGGCCTTAATAAGACAATTAAGGCTGAGTCAGGATTGTTAGGATTAAGTGAACTAAAGACTTAATCAAAATGGAACATGCTAAACTAAACGGACTGGTGGGGTTAGGTTAGGAAACACTTAACCAACTTAGCATGTTGGCTAGAGATAGAAAACCTAGTAACGGGGGACCCTTTTCAGCAGTAACCCTAAAAGGTGTATCAGGATACCCTGAAACTAGGCAGGGTGGGGCACGATTACTGGGCTGATTGTAAGAGGTCAAAGCGACGGCGGTGGTGTAGCAGTGTAGGTTCTAACGGAGTGCGGGCGTGCACACACTCCGGCGCAGAAAAATAAGGCACTGGACACCAGTAGCATACCTGTGCACTCTAAGGTTGTGTCGGGTTGCCACTATGGGACTTGATACACCCCATGGTGGGACCAGCATAGGTAACTACAGACATCGGGGGCCGTAAGACACATGTAACTATGCGAGTAGGAGCCGATCATCATAGAATGGATCACATCACCCTGATTTTGGGTGCCAGTTGGAAACTAGTTTATATGGGTTCAGAGATCAACATGGGGTACGATAGTATATTCGACCCTAGACAACTTAACCAAGTTATAGTGTTTGCCCACTTCTTGTTATTACTTATCATACCCAGTTCTTTATTCATAGACAAAATAGTACTAGACTTACTCAGGCTTTATGTCTGACTCTACTTTTCTTTCGTCTTCTTTCTTCCGTTTCCCCCCCCCCCCCCAGGTCCTCAGGGGGGGAACACAGCAGCTTGACCAACCTCAACATCCAGCTTGAAGAAGAGAAATGTATTGCTTGGACTTTCCTGTTTTGAACTATGGCTTTGGACAACCCACTATGGGGACTTTTGCAGCTTATCTATGCTTTATTTATGCTTCTTTAAATAATGTACTCAAGACAGATTACGAAAGTGTTATGCTATGTTTTTGGAAAGGATGTTGTTGTAACACGTATTTGACTTTATGAAATAAAAGTTTGTTGTTCTTCCGCTGTTTACAAATATGTGTTCTTATATCTGTCTTGTATATCTGTGACTTGTACTTATAAACCTCCACCAAAATTAGGGCATTCCCTTTGAGAGTGACCCTAACGGAGGTGGGGTGTTTCAAGTTTAAGGTTCGCTTTAGCGATAAGTTCATTCCAGCTGCTTAGAAGTCAGTGCTGTTTAAGAAATTTTTGGAACTCAAGCAAAATGGCAGAGCTGTCTCGGAGTATATTGCAGAATTCGATACTTTATCGAAGTATGGGTTATCCCTAATAGATACTGCCGAGAAGAAGAACAAGAAGTTCATAACTGGCTTGGATGGATACTTGGGGGAAAGACTTATTAACCACATCGACGAGATGTTTGAATCGATTGTTGGGAAATCTTTAAGATCGGAAAGTCTTTACCCTAAGTCGAAGACTGAGGTCGCATCTGCAGAGGAGCCAAAGCCGCAAGCAAGTGGTGGAGGCAAGAATGGTCCTCAGAATAAGAGAAAGCAGAATCAGACCAAGGATGGCCAGAAGAAAAAGAATAAGCAATATGTTGAGTGCTTCAGCTGTGGTAAGAAGGGCCATTATGCTAGTAATTGTCGGGCCAAGCCAGCGGATAGGAAATGCTTCAATTGTGGCCAAGTGGGACATCACAAGGACAAGTGTCCATAATCCCCTAAAGAAAAGAAGATGGTGAAAGCATATGCCCTTAATGCTGTTCCTTCTTTGTCGAATGCCCCAACTGTGGCGGAGAAGGGAAAGAATGTCGTTATTCAAGGTATGCTTTCTGTTTACGATGTTCCTGTTAGAGTTTTGTTTGATATCGGAGCTTCCAGTTCTTTCATATCTAGTGATCTGGTAGATAAGTTGGGATTGGAACCCGAGATTGTCGATAGACCTTTAGTAGTGACGAACCCGATTGGTGGTTCGACTAGCCTTAGCATGATTTGCTGTAATGTGGTCTTATCGAGTCATGGATGCATGTTTGTTTGTGATTGCTTTGTTTTGGGCTTTACTGGGTTTGGCATTATTTTGGGAGTCGATTGGCTCCAAAGATACGGGGTGGTGGTAGACTGTGAGGGATTTTTGGTGATAGCTAGATCGGATGATGGGCGGAGGGTAGTGTTTGGTGGTCTACCCAATGATGGGGGTAATGGCTAGTTTTCTAAATTCTCTCGACACCCCGCATGATGAGTTGTCAAGTTTGCCCGTGGTTGGCCAGTATCCGTACGTCTTCGAGGAAGTGACCGGGCTTCGACCACACCAAGAGATTGAGTTCCGTATTGATTTAGTGAAATATGCCAGACCTATAGTGATGCCACTTCGTCGTATGGCACCAAGGGAGCAGCGAGAGCTCGTGGTGCAAGTAAGCGATCTTTTGAAGAAGGGATTTATCAGAAGAAGTGTTTCTGAGTGGGGAGCACCAGTTGTGTTTGCTACCAAGGAAGATGGTTCCCTTCGATTGTGTGTGGACTACCGCGAGCTGAGTAAGGTGACGAGGAAGAATAAGTATCCTCTATCACAGATAGATGATTTGTTTGATCAGTTGAGTGGCGCGAGAGTATTCTCCCAGTTGGATCTCGCGACAGGTTTTCATCAGCTTAGAGTGGAAGCTGAGAGTATAGCTAAAACGGCATTTCGGACGCCGTCTGGATTTTATGAGTGGTTGGTCATGCCATTTGGGTTGACCAATGCGCCAGCATATTTTGTGGATCTTATGAATAGGGTATTCAGAGATCAATTGAGTAAATTTGTTCTTGTGTTCGTGGATGATATACTTGTTTATTCGAGGACAGAGGAAGAACACAAGGAACACTTAAGGATAGTGATGGAGGTGTTGAGAAATCACCAATTGAAAGCAAAGTTTTCTAAGTGTCACTTCTGGAGGAGAGAAGTGAGATTCATGGGCCATGTTGTTTCAGAGAATGGTATTGCCGTGGATCCTTCGAAGGTGGCTACGGTACAAGATTGGTCTATGCCCAAGAATGCAACAGACATAAGAAGTTTCTTGGGATTAGCTGGATATTATCGTAAGTTTATCCAAGACTTCTCCAAGATAGCAGCACCGTTGACTCAGTTGACCAAGAAGAATCAAGCTTTCGTCTGGGACGAAAAGTGTGAGAATGCATTCAAGAGTCTAAAGGACAAGTTGACATGTGCACCAGTGTTAGTCATTCCTAAGGGGAATGAAGAGATGACGGTATACATAGATGCATGTGGTACCGTACTAGGTGCTGTATTGATGCAAGGAGGTAGGGTTGTAGCTTATGCAAGTCGGCAATTGAAACCGCATGAGAGAAGATACCCTACCCATGATTTGGAATTAGCAGCGATAGTGTTCGCATTGAAGATGTAGAGACATTATCTCTTGGGAGAAAGATTCGAGTTGTTTACCGATCATAAATCGTTAAAGTATCTCTTCTCTCAGAAGGATCTAAACCTCCGACAGCAAAGGTAGTTAGAATTCTTAGCTTCCTATGATTACGACATCGCATATACACCCGGAAAGGGCAATGCGGTGGCTGATGCATTGAGTAGAAGACATATCAGTCTAGGGGATATGTTTCTAGAATGGAAGCAACTGGAGTATATCGTGGGGTATGATTTCGGACCAAAGTGCGAATTGGATCCAGAAATGTTAGCAAGTTTGACGATCAGACCCACTTTGATGGAGCGGGTTGGTTCCAGTCAGAGGGACGATCCTAACCTATTGGAAATCATCTCAAAGTTAGAGATGGGAATCGACGAAGAGATGAACAAGTATAGGCTTGATCGAGATGGATGGCTTAGGAAGAATGGAAGACTAGTTGTACCCAATCTCAATGAATTGAGAGATGAAGTGCTTAGAGAATGTCATCACTCAACATTGACTATACACCCTGGTGGTAACAAGATGTATCGAGACATGAAGCAGACCTACTACTAGGAAGGGATGAAAAGAGACATTGGGAAGTTTATATCCAAATGCATGAACTGCCAGCTAGTTAAAGCTGAGTAAAAGAAGCCTAGTGGTTTGTTACAACCATTAGAAGTTCCAGAATGGAAATCGGAACAAGTCTCGATGGATTTCATTGATGGGTTATCAAGGACTAGATCGGGCCATGATAGCATTTGGGTGATTGTGGACCGACTGACTAAGAGTGCAAGGTTTATACCCGTCAAGTCGAATAGAACTACAACTAAGTTAGTTGAACTATATGTAAATTGGGTAGTGAGATTTCATGGAATACCCAAAGGAATTGTGAGTGACCGAGATCCGTTGTTCACTAGTGGATTTTGAAAGAGCTTACAAGAGGCGTTAGGATCAGAATTACATCTCAGTACCGCGTATCATCCTCAAACCGATGGACAAACAGAGAGGGTGAACCGAGTATTAGAAGATCTCTTGAGAGCTTGCATATTAGACTTTGGTGGATCATGGGATGACCATTTGCATCTAGTAGAGTTTGCATATAATAATAGTTATCAATCCAGTATTGGTATGGCTCCATTTGATGCTTTGTACGGAAGACCGTGCAACTCACCGTCATGTTGGTTAGAAACCGGTGAGAAGCTTGTGCTTGGACTAGATGTGATAAGAGAAACTTTAGCTAAGATTAAGGTTATCCAACAGCGAATGAAGGTTGCCCAAGATAGGTAGAAAAATTATGCTGATAAGAGGAGAAGAGAATTAAAGTTCTCCATTGGCGACTTGGTGTTTGTCAAGATTTCTCCGTTGAAGAGTGTGATACGATTTGGCAGGGAGGCAAGTTAGCACCAAGATTTGTTGGTCCATTCCCAGTTCTTGAGCAAATTGGGAATTTGGCATATAAAGTTGAATTACCAGAGAAGATGGCAGGAGTTCATAACGTATTTCATGTTTCCCAGTTAAGGAAGTTCGTGCACGACCCAGATGTGACTATTTCACCTGATCAGTTGGATGATATCGAAGTTGAACCCGAGGCGGTTGGGAACCACAAGCTTATGCGTATTGTTGGGAACGATACGAAGCAACTTTGAAGGAAAGCGGTGAATGTAGTCAAAGTTCAGTGGGGCAAGAATGAGAATGGTTGTACTCGGGAGACAGAGGAAAGCATTAGGAAGACGTATCCAGAACTCTTCGCCTGGTAAGATTTCAGTTTCGATTTAGTCTTTCTGCATGCTAGGATAGGCTTGTTTTGTTTGTTTTGCATGTTTGATTGTTGTATGTGACTAGTAGGCATGTGGGATCCTTTGTATGTTTTGGGTTAAGGAATTTCGGGGACGAAATTTCTTAAGGGGAGGAGAGTGTAACGACCCGCATTCTACGCAACGTAGGACCGTAGAATATTTATTTCTTTCACATGCAAAGTCGTATCGTCATGTAACCTTGGGAGACGACTATTGGTGTCATTTCCCATGTTCATGATTTTGGCCGATTTTTAAATGACCGTTTTGCCCCTAATTGATCTTGTTTCGGACATAACTTTTGATTGGAAAGGATTTTTGACCTGAAATCACTTCCGTTGGATCGGAATGATGATTTACCTTTCCGTAGAGTGGTCACATTAGCCAAATGGACTCACCGTTTGGGAGATATGGCTGAAACAAGTTTCAGATGGTGAAAAACAGCTTAACCGAGCCTTATTTGGGTGATTAGTGAGAGGGCCCATAACCCATTTCGGGATTAGGGTTATGGGGAGGCTGATACGGTCAGGAAATTCAGTTTCTATCATTTTCCAGCAGCCACTTTTTGTTCCTTCAAGTTTAGCCATGGCCTCCACTTTCTAAAACACCCCAAATCACTTTCTAATCGCTAATTAAGCCAAATCTACATCAAATCAAAGAGGATTAGCACAAGAATCGAGGTAGAACTGCTGTATAGCTTTGGGAATAGTGCCAAATAGAGAATCATTTCAGATTTGGTAATTTATTTGTGGCTAAGGTGAGTGATTTGCATAGTTTTGCACTAATTACGATTATTTAAGGGTAATTAGTGGTAATTAACGAAATTAGACATGATAAAATTCTGGAAAAATATTTATAAAATCCGAAATATTGTTTTAGACCTCTTTTTGAAGTGTAGGTTAATTTGGTTAAGTTTTGTTAATCCTATCATTAGTTTTGCTTAAACATGCTTAAGGAAAAATATGGGGTTTTGGCTATGTTTGATCTGTTTTAACCTATCAAATTGTTGCTTTGGTGTTTGTGGTCAGTTGTATATGCTGCTATAACTGTATGGTATGCTTTGTGATTGCTTAGAACAATTAGAATAGTCGAAAACGCTATCGAATGGCGTAAAACAGTCGCTGGAAAAGTTGTAGGAAATTGTGCAGAAACCAGATCGGATCGCCTTACCCCGAACCGAACCGTTCGTGGCCTATGAACCTTCTCCGACCCGATTGTGAGACCCCTTCACGAGCTAACCCTACTCCATGAGCTGCTCCACCTTGAAGGCCACCAACCAGAAGATCACGACCCGAACCAAATCACTTCAGAAGCCCACGACCTGAAGACCTGGGAGGATGCACCCGACCCGATCTGAAGGGTGAGCACGATCCGACCCGATCTAGATGAACCACGAGCTAGAGGAGGAGCTGCCATGCACGATCCGATGGAGGGAGCATGACCCGATCCGATGGAGGGAGCACGGCCGATCCGAATGAGGCTGATGACCACGAACCGAACCAACTTGGATGGAGCCCGACCCGATCCGATGTTGATGACCACGACCTGAAGCAAAGTGAAATGGAGAAGAATAAAACCCGAGATGCAAAGGTAGTCCAAGTGGGAAGTTTGTACTCACGATCCAGTTGGGCACTAATGAGTTAACTTCATGATTGGACTTTGCTGTGGGACGTGTGCTAAGGGGTTGTCGATGTCTAAGACTTTTGATCACTATGTATAGGAGGTATGTGAACGGATTCAGGGCCATAGCGGCCTAGGTACGACTAGTGGGCTATAGACCAATGAAGTGGGATCATTTGAAAAGGTTTGGTCATGATCCCATGGGATAAGCTTGGTGGTAGCAATAGTTGTACAAGTCGAACTCCGTCATTACCTCGATGGGTCTTGTGATCAAAGTGGTGGATATCGTATGCTTTACGCACTGAGTGAGAGACGTGAGGATGGTTGCCATGCTTGATTGTTTGCCATCACTATGACATGCACACCCCCACCCCCGTATTCTTTATACCATGTGTTAGTGGCACCTTAGAGTGTTGTACATTATGTAGCGCTAACTCTTTGGTTGCAGGTCCAGGTTCAGGTATGGTTTAGTGTACCTGTTATTGTTCTGTTTTGCTGCTTATCGCTCATACCAGACTTTTTGTCTGACCCATAGTTTTATGTCTCTTATTATTACTCTGGGTGCTCTCACGAGTAGACTAGAGACAGGTTAGCTGGTGATACACGAGTAGCTGTACCGGAGACGAGCAGGAGGCTTCCACATATGATATGTATAGATATTCTCCCTATGTCGTTGCTGGTCACTACTTTGGGCATTAGTAGTGCAACCTTCCTTTCTTTTGCTTTAGAGACAATTTTAAAGTTGTAATAATGATGATGTGGAACATAAGCTGTATTTGGATTTTCCGCTGCCATGATGTTTAGTTTCATCTTATGCACTGTCTCACATGTTTTATGTCAAGTATGTTATTATTATATTTTATTCCCTGCACTGTGAGACATTCTATAGGTTCTTGATTAGTTCATTCTCTTCTTTCCTTTCTTTGGCGACCGTTTCGGGCTAGTCGGGCATGTGTACAACGCACTTTCGGAGGAAGTGCCAACTGGTGCGGGGCGGGCCGTCACATTTAAGATTCCAATTTATAAAAATATATCCATATATACAATATGAAGGTTATGATAGCTGATACATTTACCTTAATCGGTTTGATGAAACAAAAATATTCTCGGGAATGCAAGCTTGTTTCCTTTCTCTAGTCTGCAAAAAATAGAAAAATAAAATACACGCATTCCTTACTTGATAATTGTTACAATGTCATGGTACAATGACATTCAGTATACGAATGTAGTTTGAGATATTCTGAAGTGCCAGAATAACCAAATGCTTAGGAGAAGTTCAACAATCATGCTATTAGAAATGATTATCTTATCATATGTCTGAGAATAAATTCACTAAATGTTATCCACTAGAAATAAATAAAAACAATATGATCTGGACAACTAGAGTGAAAATGTCTATGAATGTTACAAGTATTTCAATTCAAAATTGAATTTCCAATTAATAAACAATTGTCTTAAATAAGGTATGTTCGAATTTATCCAACCTAGCTACATTTATCCAGAAAAATGTAAGAATTGTCAAGCTTTCATTTTTATAGATAAAATCAACCATACTATAAGATGCAAATTTAAGGAGAACAAAAAACCAGAAAAAGAACATCACCCCAAAAAAAAACGAAAAAAGAAGAGAAAAATGAAACCGAGAAACCTACATAGGACGATATAATTCACTATCAAGCACCATATTGCATCTTCTGACCTTATTTCCTGATGATTCACAGCAAGTTTCCAATCGATGTGGAATTAAATGTCAAAACGTTCGCAATTCCCATCCCATGAATTCAAGCGCATGAATTAAATCCTGATGATATAGATCTTCGTAACTAGGTTTTGAAATCCGAGGCCATGAAATCGAGAGGAAGAATCGTTAATGCTTCGTATTGGGAGAAATTAATTTAGGGTTTGGGTGACTTTTTCCTGAAGAGCATTAAGTGAAACGGATGAATAGGTAAAGTGGATAAAGTAAAAGAGTGGCTGAAAAAGTGGGCGGGACTAGCATCACAACCTTGATGTTTTTACTTTTTATATTTTTTACGTAAATAGATGCAGTCATATACCAAACGCAACTATATAGTGCATCTGATAGTACATTTTCTTGGCTCCTTCATTCACTGCTCCATCGGTTCATGGCTTGTTCCAACCGTAACCGACATTTCCAGAACTCTGGCCACACCGTCTAACCCCTGGCATGATTTTAAATATTAAATGATTATTAATAATTTAATATAAAATTAATTAACTTTTAATTCCATAACAATTTACCCTCATTATTTGTTAAAACAACCTTAGTAGGCCTAGTTGCTTTTAATTACCGAAATGGATCCCTTTGCATCGCCAGCCCACCGAATTTAAAGCCCATCTCGTACACGCTATCATCCAAACCCGGATCCACATATGAAATCCTTTTCCACTAAAATAACAGGAGCCGCCCCTCATTCTATAACCAATGCTCTTCATTATTTTTTCTCGTCCAAATATAGACCGCTCTACCAAGAACAAACGCGGCAGCTTCCACTCTTCTCTGTTGATTGGAGTTCAAGAGGGAACCCCCAAATCCAGCACCATAGACTGCTCCCCCTTCGACTTGGACCTCGTCGCTCTTGCTCCTTTCGCCAGACCGTAATTCATTGCCAAAGACCACGCCATTCAGACGAGATCCAGTCCCCAACATCGCTCCATTTTCCTCCGCATCAGGTTAGCTTTCAAATCTCATTACCCCTTTACATATTTGTTGTTTTACATTTTGTGAATAAGTGGGTTGATCAAGCGTTTTATGTGGTAAAACAATTTGAATGGGTCACCGCAGTTTTGTTTCTTCATCCATGACTGTTTAGGGTACATTTTGGTCACACTGAAGTAGTTGCGGATGGAAAAAATGAACAAAGTGGAATGTTTTGGCTTGGCAAGTATTGGTGTTGCAGTGGGTATATATAGCTGAAAGGGGATTCGAAGATAAGCATGAAGTCTGGTCAGTAGGGTTTTCAGCTATGTATTTTCTCTTCAGTAATAGCTGTGTAACAGTCCGCTGATTTGAGAAGATTGAAAGGGAAATGAGTGTACTGGTTGATGGCCTGAGTGTCTTCAGGCTTGAGTTGTCTCCTTCACTAGGGTGTGTGCGCTACTGGAAGAGTTAGTTTTAGGCCAGCTATTTGTACTAGTTGACCATTTTGCAAAGAGTTGTCATTCCACATTGATGGTGAAAAGTTGGTTGAGTTCGGCTATGCTTAAGGCATTTTTTTCCTTTTAGATCAGTGTATAGGTGATGGAGCTGTGTGATGGATTTTCAAAGATATTTTGATGAATTCATATTGTATTTTCAATGTAGTTGGTCTACAGTCAAAAATCTTGTATGGATTTGTATTCCGCTGCCTATATAATCTAGCTGTTTTGGTTTTGTTTGTAAATTTGATTTATATAAATAGTGTTTTTCAGCTATGCATTGTCTATCTCCTTTAGCTGTACATTGTACTTTGATGTTTAAATATAAATATTTGTTTTCTTTAGTTGTTCAATCGTTGTTTATATGGGGTAATTGTGTTCTACTATTCTTTGATTTAGTTACTTCTCTTTATCTTTAGCTGATTCGATTTGTCAGTAGAGAAATTTTACTGTTTCTGGAGAGATACAATACATACTGACATTTATGTTTAATGTGAGTTGTTATGTTCATTTTATTTTGTAATGTACAGTCAATTTCATATATATATATATATATATATATATATATATATATTAGCCGTTCATAGCTGTTCATAATTGTTTGTTTCTATTAGTTGTCTGTATAAAATATGAGTAAATTAACTGTTCATTTGTGCATTTTCGTTTTACTGTTTCTTGAAAGAGGACAAGTCATGTGGAAATGATTTGTTATGTCCACTTTGTTTTGCATTTCGTACAGACGATATATATATACATGTGTTGTCTTTTCCTTTATGTGGTGCATTTACACAGACTAAAATATGTATTGGTTTTCTTTTGTACAAACCACTTCCAGTTTTCAAAATGGACGTCCCAGTTTTCGTATGTTTCATGTAGTAAACTCATTATATGTTGGACAACTCGATGAACATATGTATTGAAGTTTTTATATGTTTCTGTCGAACAAGTGAAAATATTGTTTGAACGTTTTATAAACTTGAACTGCGGATCCTGTTCATTTAATTGAAGTTCAAAACTGAATATTTCGAACTACAGCGCCATTCCGAGCTCGTTTATAATAAATATAAAATATAATTTTTAAACCTCGAATTTAAATATTTAAATCCATAAATATTCCAATTAAAATATTTAAACAAAATTAAATATTCAATTTAAATTGGCCGAAAAATCTGGGTCGTTACATTCTTTCCTCATTAAAATAATTTCGTCCTCGAAATTGCCAAGATAAGAAAAACGTCATAACCCATTATATTTCGAAATCCAATTTATTTTAAATCAAAAACCAATTCAATATCGTAAATAAAGATTTCGAAAAATATTGAAAATTTCAAACACTTTAAATTCCCGAAAAAGTTTCGGTAGGGCCCCCTATACGGAGTGACATCTGCGATATCGCAGGAACAAATAATATATACATCGACTCACATGGTCAGAAAACAAAATTCAAAACCCAAAAATATTATTTTGGCGTAGGCGTACCTTATGTGGGCGCTATCGAGTATATCTGCGCAACTTATTGTGATTTACTTAACCAATATCAATCCTCTCTGCCTTATTGACACCTGTACTCACTCAATTCAACATGTAAAAATTTACAGGTAATACTCCATTAGTAAATCAGTATAATATCACCAATTCCCCAAGGCATTATTCATAAAGGTATATGAAAATATAAGTTTAAATCACCCAGTTTTAATTCATAATAGTTCCACTCAAATTTTATTATACTAGACTTTAAGTTTTCCATCCATTCAACTTCGTCATTTAAGTTATCGATGAGTTCATTTCAACCAATCTTATATCCAAACAACAACCAATATACAGTCAATTCAACCAGTTCCTTTAATATCCAACATTAATATTTACCTCACCAATTAAGGTCTTATTTCATATCCAATTACTAATTTTATTTTTCAAACATTTATTTTATAATCCAAATTCTGATTTTAATTCAAACACCATTACTCTAATTCATTTCTGTAACGACCCGGAAAATTCGATGCTCGAATTCTCGACACAAATACATCCCGTGTCCAACTCGAGTACCGAAAATCCAGACCGTTTAAGAAAGAAGTTAGAGAGTGAGATAAGAAAGAAAGAAATATTTGAATAGAAGAAAAGAAGAAGAACAACAATATCAGAGTCTCACATCGCAGTGGAATAAGGTATAATACTGAAATAAACCTTTATTGAAAATTTTAAGAACAATACTTACAATTTATCAGAGTACAGCGGACATTCAATTCATCTCATTTACAACACACAGCGGAATACTATATATATACGTCTGATCTTCTCCAGCTCGTCTCCTGGAATCTGTATCATCTTATCATGAACCTGTACAACTCGGTCGGACCCAACTGGGTCTGACCCGAGCATTACAAACACCACAGGTCAGTCTGGTGAACCAGCGTGAGAAAAAAACCCACTAAATTATTGGTATCATCCATCTTGATTTTAAAGTTAAAAATCATTTCGAAAGAAAAGGATAATCGTAAGACCAATCCACACATAAACACGGACGGTTTTTACCTTACGATAACCCAAAACATTTTTGAAATCAATATCTTTTCTGATATTATTATAGTGTCTAAATACAAATAAATATCAATCTAGTAGAACGCTTGCATCTCACGCTCTACATATATAGTATATAATCAAAACCGCGGGCGCTTATTGGAGATTGGATTTCCAACTATGACAAGGTATGGGACCACCTTCCGATAGTGTATCTCTAGAGACGAATACACTGGGTCCAACAAGAACGTCTTGCAACCCGGCCCACACATGACCGACCACTCATTTCTCTTGAGTGTGTCGAATATATTGTCACCTACGGTTTCTAGCAACATAACCGTTCCCAGGAGATACAGAAGCGAAAAGAATTAACAAATATGAATATTCTCTAGATGGTGACAATACACCCTAATGGGCGCGACCCACTTAGCCATGTTGCCTGCCCGATTTTTGTCATTTCCCGGTTGTGAGGCTTGAGGTCTAAAATTACGTTTCAGATCAATTGGCCATCATTCACTTTGAATGCCACCTCGTCAGATCCATCGGAAATCACTTAATTGATGTCCACAAAAATACTCTAGGTATCAGGCTAGAGAAAACCTTTTCTCTTCCATCAACTATGGTACATTCGAAGAAATCAATGTACATGATCATTTGGAAATACTCTGTCAGACATTCGTCCATACAAGTTGTCCTGGGATTGGACAAACCGAAGGCACTCTCCTACTGCATCCTAAGAATCACCCTATAGATCAGTAGCGAGTAGTCCTTGCCATCCGTTGATTTCAACCACGACAGGATCACTATCAAAATATCTCCGGGCGCAACTCCAGAGAATTCGACCAGTAGTCCTTTCGCTTATGAAGATCTACGGCCTTCACTGCTCCATCTTCGAGTCATATATTCTACATTTACGTATTAGTTAGTTCGGAATGGTTTTCGAATAAATTCGATCCCGGTCTTTCCTTGCTAACCATCATATAGGCCAGATTTGATAGTCGGTTATTTAACTATCAAATAAAACATCCATTCAGCCATAAAAGAAATTTTGAATTCACTAATTTGATATCTCTTATCATTTTAGCCCCTTTTTGATTAACCAATCATTTGTTTAAGACTTCTCTATTTTCCAATAAATGGAATATCATTTTCTCTTCTTATATAAATATATATATACAAGAATATTCAAAACTCTTTCATTTTTAAAAATCCCTTTAAGCACGTATTTCTCCTCTCAGTCATTATTTTCTAACCGTAAATTAGTAAGAGGAAAATTCCTTAATTACCCACCCTGAAGACCGAAACCAACATCAGATCGACACTTAGAAAATCATTCAACTCTCTAATTCTCAGTCAGTCTCTAATTTCCTTGACTCCCTTTCTTCTTCTAACGAGTAAATTTTCTAGTTATTCATTATCACTCTAAACGAGATATTTATCTCAACTTATTACCGTTTCAAATACTTTACTTACAAATATTATTTCCAAACCGTTTGTTATAACTATTATCGAATATACCATGTACAGATAAATTTTCAAACTACTTGCTAAAACTTTATTTATCCACTAAATTTCGTTTCGACCTTTGCAAAACTTGTTTCTATATATAGTCTTGATTCCATTAACAAATTTATAACATCTTCTTAGCTTTATTATATTTGTCTCAGTTTTTATTTCAATAACTTCATCCTATAAATATAAATATCATTTGCCAATTCTTACTATCCCTAATTATTATCTGCATATCCTATATAAAATCTTTAATATAGTATAGACTATATTATTCAAACTAATCCGACTTAAATTCAATTAGAAATCATAAACCTTAAATCCTTTCCTAATTCTCCTTCCAACAAATTCCTATTTTGCAAAGATTTTGCCTTTACCCTTTATTCCTCAACCGTGAATAATATTCCTTAACACCAGTTCATTCTTGACTTAATTAGTCGACCTGAATTCATACTTGAAATTTCAAGTTCCATTTCTATTTGTAACTTCCATTGAGTTATAAAATCTCCTTTATATTTTCCCTTGTAATAGGAAAATTTTAGTCCATTTCAAATGTTAGTTTCAAACCACATTTCCCACTTCCTTTACCAAATCCATGCTCAAATTATAACTTTCCCAAATATATGGTTTTCATTTTTATATAAATGTCACTTATAAAGATCGAGTTCTCATCTTATTTGTTTAAACAAACATTTACTTTTTTTCTATTTAATTTGATTTCTAAATAAACATTTCTATTTGAAAATAAATATTTTCCTCTAAGTTCTTTTTTTGTTTCAATTTCTATTTTGAAATCCATGTATTATTTACGATATTCAAAATATCCAGAACCAAGTGAGGGTGTTACTTACACATCCAAACAATTCATATACTATCACAGGTTATAAATCACATCAGCATATATGGGTAAACAAATAGAATAAAATATAAATGTTGAGGAATCCAGTTGGATCCCTCCAATCTGTGTTTTTCCTGCATCCACACACGTTAGTCGACAATAATAATACCCATCCTGCTTCGAGGCAGGATATCGCGGTATAAAGGTCATCCACTATATATATTGTGGGGCGCATAGGGAAATCATCCGCTAATGGTGCTGCGGGCATCCGCTAATGGTAATGCGGGAATTATCCAACCACAAATCACCAATATTATTTTTATATATTTTTATTTTATATAATATTATCACTTTATATTAAGCAATTATCATCCAATCAAGCAATAAAACAAAATTTGAACTATTAAAAATAGTTCAAATAATTAACTGAGTGAGTTTTAACTCACCTAGATCTCCCGTGCTGAATATCCGTTTAAAATCCATATCGTTTCAGCAATCCATCTACTTCATTTTGTCATGAATACAATTTATGGTTCACCTTATCACCTTGCCGATTACCCGACCAGTTCACGAAATAAACCTCCGACCGACTCCAAAAGCTGCCATCATCTCTTCAGCAATTTACTGGATCAACCCCTGATCATTACTGCAAACACCACAGTCTCCATTGCAATCATCCCCAAAAAAGATGCAACATCCCTTTCCGGCATTATATTAAATAGCTTGCGGACATCTCTACCATCCAACACTGTCAATTACTGCCATTCCGCCCCCAAAATCAACTCAACCTCTCCATGGTGTCTCACTGCTAAACTGACAACTCACTTTCAACTTAGTTCTTCAACAAACTCCCATCATCGGTGCATTTCCGGTTTCCCCAAAAACACAGACCAATATGTATTCACTCCCCGAACATCACTTGGAAATAGCACACACCATCAATCCATTTACCAAACGATTCTCCCTTAATCGACGCCTTATTTTCAGTCAAGCATGATCTCCGTTGTCCCAACAATTTCCAGACTGAACATCTCACTTCCGCACCCAGTACATCATCAGGAAATTGAACCCATATTAAAAAAAACTCCAAATTCACGGTTTTCTCCTCAAGGGTTTTAGAGATTGAACTCACCAATTTTCTTTTTTGAACTGTCGAATGCCCAGCGTGTCCCTCTCAAAGTTGCAGCATCCATCCACCAATCACATAACACATTAAGGGTCGAAATCCCCCCCAATAGATCTCGGCGCAACTCTTCCTACCCATCTCAGCTTGACAACGTCATTTGCTCCCTCACCCTAAATCGGAAAACCTCCCAGCGTAACCTAGAAGGATTCGAACCCTACCTCGAACTCTCGCATCGCTTCCTTACATCAACCACTATCTCAGACTCGAGCTACAGGGTCTATCGGGGTCTCGATTCGCGATGGGAGTTAATTTATTTTTTATGTGGATCTGATTTTCGCGATTAACAGAAGAAAATGAGGATTGGAGGAAATGAATTGAACTGTGTTTGAGGATGGAGAGTCACGGTTGTTTATATAGGCACGAAGTTGAGGATAGGAACGACGTTGAATCAGTAGGGTGTAGGCTTATAGTGTAGAGAGGTTTGCAGCGTACTGAACCTTGGGGAAGAAGGAAGTAGTTTGATGTGAATTAACGAGGAGGAAGTACTGCAACAAAAAGAGAAGACGTAACAGCTATTAAGAATAGCATGCGCTAAAAGTTTTAAGTCGTCCCCTATATTTGATTTTATTTTATTTATTTGATTTATTTAATTGCGGTGACTTTAATTAAAATACTATGTAGTTCCGAACCCTTATTTGAACGCAGCAAAAAGCATTTCCAGGGTTCTACCACCCATCTGAACACACTGGAACAATCTCCACGGTCTAATTTGACCATATACCGAAGAAATTAAATTAAATTGATAATTTAACATTAATTTGATTTATTATAATTTGACTCAAATATGAACAATTCTATTTAAAATAAATTCTCATATATCTTTTCAAACTGAATCCATATAAATTTCAAAATACACTAACTTAAAAATTTTAAACCCGATATTTCATTTATAAATTAAACCAATATTCTATTTATATTACCAAAACCAATATTTAAACTAATTTAAATACTCAAATAAAAATTGGAAAAAAAGCGGGACGTTACATTCCTTCCCCCTTAAAAGAATTTCGTCCCCGAAATTACTAAGTAGGAAATGTAGTCGTGTCTTATTACTTCTCATAATCTACTCATGCAACTCGATACTCCCTTCAACATCTTTCCTACACAACCCACTTACTAGTCCCCAATTCCACGCAAAATCCTCAACTTTGATTAACTTTTTGTTAACAAAAATTTTCAAAACTGCTGAAATTTTTTCTAACTCCCAAAATTTTCGAAAAATTTCGCCAGCACCTCCCTTGTACCGGTCAATAGTTCAAACCTCAACTCGCCACTCTAGGCCCTTTCCATTCAAAAAGAAAATCAAAAAGCCAAGCGGCTTGCCGATTTGGCGCATAAAACCTCATATTGAATTAAACATGTACCTTTTTGTCGGGCAACCCATATTTATTCTTCACTCGCTCATATCCAATAAACCTGTATAATCACATACATATCCCTTTCTATTCGATCACAATCCATTCAACATTTTACTTCTAATTTGCCAATTCATCCATTAATTGGTTTTCTTGCCTTACTTATGACAATCTAACCAACTATGTTTGCACATACTTTTGCTTACTACCAAATCGAGTTTTCTCAAATTCCAGGTTAATTTTCAATTCACAAGTTCATTTAATTTTCACTTGAGTTCCAAGTTTTATTTACGAGTCCATATAAATATTGAGTTCAAATTTCAATCTCAAACAACTTAATTCGATTTATTCTTTATTCGTTTTCTATTCAACTCAAGTTTATGCAATCTGAGTTTATATTCACATACATTTCTATTTCAAAACTCAATTCCTTAGCCAAACTCAATTGGATAATATTTCAAGTCATATTCCATTTGACTTGAATTGGATTTATTACAATTCACTTCTTATTTTAATCGACACACTTAGATCGTATGCATCGAGTTCTATTTGGGTTATCAACATTCAATTTATTTGTATTTCAACTTGGGTTTAAGCATTTTTATTCCATATTGATTCAATAATTCATTTTAGTTTAATATGGTTTCAATTTCAATCCAAATCTGTTTAACTTATCTTCAATTAAGTTTCACTTTATTCAAATCAAATTTTGAATTTGTTTCCTTAGCTTCCCACTTATATCCAAGTTTTGATTTTTATATCAAACATCACTTATTTCATCTTCTGGTAATATTTAACCAGTTCAATTCCATAACACCATTCGAATTCCATTTGAATTAAATTCAAACAATCAAGCAATATCAATAATAATTCGATAAATAATTTCTTTTATATACAAAAATACATTTGGGCAAAATTATTTCATTTACCCACTTTTCAAAATAATATTGCATCAGTTTCTACTTCAAAATTGAACCGATCAACTGACACAATACAAAACATTTTTTTATATAAAATATACAAATACGCTCTCTTATATATATATATATATATATATATACACTCAACTCAATCTAGGGTATTACTAACCCCATCTCTATTGAGTTACGCCACAGAGCCAAGGTTATTCCTAAACCATTGCTCTGATACCACTGTAATGACCCGGAAAATTCGATGCTCGAATTCTCGACACAAATACATCCCGTGTCCAACTCGAGTACCGAAAATCCATACCGTTTAAGAAAGAAGTTAGAGAGTGAGATAAGAAAAAAAGAAATATTAGAATAGAAGAAAAGAAGAAGAACAACAATATCAGAGTCTCACATCGCAGTGGAATAAGGTATAATACTGAAATAAACCTTTATTGAAAACTTTAAGAACAATACTTACAATTTATCAGAGTACAGCGGACATTCAATTCATCTCATTTACAACACACAGCGGAATACTATATATATACGTCTGATCTTCTCCAGCTCGTCTCCTAGAATCTGTATCATCTTATCATGAACATGTACAACTCGGTCGGACCCAACTGGGTCTGACCCGAGCATTACAAACGCCACAGGTCAGTCTGGTGAACCAGCATGAGAAAAAAACCCACTAAATTATTAGTATCATCCATCTTGATTTTAAAGTTAAAAATCATTTCGAAAGAAAAGGATAATCGTAAGACCAATCCACACATAAACACGGACGGTTTTTACCTTACGATAACCCAAAACATTTTTGAAATCAATATCTTTTCTGATATTATAATAGTGTCAAAATACAAATAAATATCAATCTAGTAGAACACTTGCATCTCACGCTCTACATATATAGTATATAATCAAAACCGCGGGCGCTTATTGGAGATTGGATTTTCAACTATGACAAGGTATGGGACCACCTTCCGATAGTGTATCTCTAGAGATGAATACACTGGGTTCAGCAAGAACGTCTTGCAACCCAGCCCACACATGACCGACCACTCATTTCTCTTGAGTGTATCGAATATATTGTCACCTACGGTTGCTAGCAACATAACCGTTCCCAGGAGATACAGAAGCGAAAAGAATTAACAAATATGAATATTCTCTAGATGGTGACAATACACCCTAATGGGCGCGATCCACTTAGCCATGCTGCCTGCCCGATTTTTGTCAATTCCCGATTGTGAGGCTTGAGGTCTAAAATTACGTTTCAGATCAATTGGCCATCATTCACTTTGAATGCCACCTCATCAGATCCATCGGAAATCACTTAATTGATGTCCACAAAAATACTCTAGTTATCAGGCTAGAGAAAACCTTTTCTCCGCCATCAACTATGGTACATTCGAAGAAATCAATGTACATGATCATTTGGAAATACTCTGTCAGACATTCATCCATACAAGTTGTCCTGGGATTGGACAAACCGAAGGCACTCTCCTACCGCATCCTAGGAATCACCCTATAGATCAGTAGCGAGTAGTCCTTGCCATTCGTCGATTTCAACCACGACAGGATCACTATCAAAATATCTCCGGGCGCGACTCCAGAGAATTCGACCAGTAGTCCTTTCGCTTATGAAGATCTACGGCCTTCACTGCTCCATCTTCGATTCATATATTCTACGTTTACGTATTAGTTAGTTCGGAATGGTTTTTGAATAAATTCGATCCCGGTCTTTCCTTGCTAACCATCGTATAGGCCAGATTTGATAGTCGGTTATTTAACTATCAAATAAAACATCCATTCAGCCATAAAAGAAATTTTGAATTCACTAATTTGATATCTCTTATCATTTTAGCCCCTTTGTGATTAACCAATCATTTGTTTAAGA
Organism: Allium sativum; assembly: GCA_030737875.1. Lineage (NCBI taxonomy): Eukaryota > Viridiplantae > Streptophyta > Magnoliopsida > Asparagales > Amaryllidaceae > Allium > Allium sativum. The sequence goes on from CM060922.1 coordinate 482,003,008, forward strand.
CTTCTCTATTTTCCAATAAATGGAATATCATTTTCTCTTCTTATATAAATATATATATACAAGAATATTCAAAACTCTTTCATTTTAAAAATCCCTTTAAGCACGTATTTCTCCTCTCAGTCATTATTTTCTAACCGTAAATTAGTAAGAGGAAAATTACTTAAGTACCCACCCTGAAGACCGAAACCAACATCAGATCGACACTTAGAAAATCATTCAACTCTCTAATTCTTAGTCAGTCTCTAATTTCCTTGACTCCCTTTCTTCTTCTAACGAGTAAATTTTCCAGTTATTCATTATCACTCTAAACGAGATATTTATCTCAACTTATTACCGTTTCAAATACTTTACTTACAAATATTATTTCCAAACCGTTTGTTATAACTAGTATCGAATATACCATGTACAGATAAATTTTCAAACCATTTGCTAAAACTTTATTTATCCACTAAATTTCGTTTCGACCTTTACAAAACTTGTTTCTATATATAGTCTTGATTCCATTAACTAATTTATAACATCTTCTTAGCTTTATTATATTTGTCTCGGTTTTTATTTCAATAACCTCATCCTATAAATATAAATATCATTTGCCAATTCTTACTATCCCTAATTATTATCTACATATCCTATATAAAATTTTTAATATAGTATAGACTATATTATTCAAACTAATCCGACTTAAATTCAATTAGAAATCATAAACCTTAAATCCTTTTCTAATTCTCCTTCCCACAAATTCCTATTTTGCAAAGATTTTGCCTTTACCCTTTATTCCTCAACCGTGAATAATATTCCTTAACACCTGTTCATTCTTGACTTAATTAGTCGACCTGAATTCATAATTGAAATTTCAAGTTCCATTTCTATTTGTAACTTCCATTGAGTTATAAAATCTCCTTTATATTTTCCCTTGTAATAGGAAAATTTTAGTCCATTTCAAATGTTAGTTTCAAACCACATTTCCCACTTCCTTTTCCAAATCCATGCTCAAATTATAACTTTCCCAAATATATGGTTTTCATTTTTATATAAATGTCACTTATAAAGATCGAGTTCTCATCTTATTTGTTTAAACAAACATTTACTTTTTTTCTATTTAATTTGATTTCTAAATAAACATTACTATTTGAAAATAAATATTTTCCTTTAAGTTCTTTTTTGTTTCAATTTCTATTTTGAAATCCATGTATTATTTACGATATTCAAAATATCCAGAACCAAGTGAGGGTGCTACTTACACATCCAAACAATTCATATACTATCATAGGTTATAAATCACATCAGCATATATGTGTAAACAAATAGAACAAAATATAAATATTGAGGAATCCAGTCGGATCCCTCCAATCTGTGTTTTTCCTGCATCCACACACGTTAGTCGACAATAATAATACCCATCCTGCTTCGAGGCAGGATATCGCGGTATAAAGGTCATCCACTATATATATTGTGGGGCACATAGGGAAATCATCCGCTAATGGTACTGCGGGCATCCGCTAATGGTAATGCGGGAATTATTCAACCACAAATCACCAATATTATTTTTATATATTTTTATTTTATATAATATTATCACTTTATATCAAGCAATTATCATCCAATCAAGCAATAAAACAAAATTTGAACTATTAAAAATAGTTCAAATAATTAACTGAGTGAGTTTTAACTCACCTGGATCTCCCGTGCTGAATATCCGTTTAAAATCCATATCGTTTCAGCAATCCATCTACTTCATTTTGTCATGAATACAATTTATGGTTCACCTTATCACCTTGCCGATTACCCGACCAGTTCACGAAATAAACCTCCGACCGACTCCAAAAGCTGCCATCATCTCTTCAGCAATTTACTGGATCAACCCCTGATCATTACTGCAAACACCACAGTCTCCATTGCAATCATCCCCAAAAAAGATGCGACATCCCTTTCCGGCATTATATTAAATAGCTTGCGGACAATTCTACCATCCAACACTGTCAATTACTGCCATTCCGCCCCCAAAATCAACTCAACCTCTCCACGGTGTCTCACTGCTAAACTGACAACTCACGTTCAACTTAGTTCTTTAACAAACTCCCATCATCGGTGCATTTCCGGTTTCCCCAAAAACATAGACCAATATGTATTCACTCCCCGAACATCACTTGGAAATAGCACACACCATCGATCCATTTACCAAACGATTCTCCTTTAATCGACGCCTTATTTTCAGTCAAGCACGATCTTTGTTGTCCCAACAATTTCCAGACTGAACATCTCACTTCCGCACCCAGTACATCATCAGGAAATTGAACCCATATTAAAAAAAAAACTCCAAATTCACGGTTTTCTCCTCAAAGGTTTTAGAGGTTGAACTCACCAATTTTCTTTTTTGAACTGTCGAATGCCCAGCGTGTCCCTCTCAAAGTTGCAGCATCCATCCACCAATCGCATAACACATTAAGGGTCGAAATCCCCCCCAACAGATCTCGGCGCAACTCTTCCTACCCATCTCAGCATGACAACGTCATTCGCTCCCTCACCCTAAATCGGAAAACCTCCCAGCGTAACCTAGAAGGATTCGAACCCTACCTCGAACTCTCGCATCGCTTCCTTACATCAACCACTATCTCAGACTCGAGCTACAGGGTCTATCGGGGTCTCGATTCGCGATGGGAGTTATTTTTCTTATGTGGATCTGATTTTCGCGACTAACAGAAGAAAACGAGGATTGAAGGAAATGAATTGAACTGTGTTTGAGGATGGAGAGTCACGGTATTTTATATAGGCACGAAGTTGAGGATAGGAACGACGTTAAATCAGTAGGGTGTAGGCTTACAGTGTAGAGAGGTTTGCAGCGTATTGAAGCTTGGGGAAGAAGGAAGTAGTTTGATGTGAATTAACGAGGAGGAAGTACTGCAACGAAAAGAGAAGACGTAACAGCTATTAAGAATAGCATGTGCTAAAAGTTTTAAGTCGTCCCCTATATTTGATTTTATTTTATTTATTTGATTTATTTATTTATTTAAATGCGGTGACTTTAATTAAAATACTATGTAGTTCCGAACCCTTATTTGAACGCAGCAAAAAGCATTTTCAGGGTTCTACCACCCATCTGAACACACTGGAACAATCTCCACGGTCTAATTTGACCATATACCAAAGAAATTAAATTAAATTGATAATTTAACATTAATTTGATTTATTATAATTTGACTCAAATATGAATAATTCTATTTAAAATAAATTCTCATATATCTTTTCAAACTGAATCCATATAAATTTCAAAATACACTAACTTAAAAATTTTAAACCCGATATTTCATTTATAAATTAAACCAATATTCTATTTATATTACCAAAACCAATATTTAAACTAATTTAAATACTCAAATAAAAATTGGAAAAAAAAGCGAGACGTTACAATTTCGTTTTAACTCATCTTAAATTCTAATTTCAATTTCATTCTAAAATTTCATTCACAACTATATATGTGAAATTTTTGGTTATAATAACCATTCAAATTCAAATTTCCAATTGAATTCAATCAAAACATGGTATCTCATTAATTAAATAAAATTAACTCTTTTCTATTAAAATATATTTTGGGAAAAATTATTTCACTTACCCTATTAACAAAACAATATTGTGTACATTCCCAGTCCAATGCTTTTCAACACTTGAACCGATCAACAACACAATACAAAACATTTTTATATAAAATCTACGAATACGCTCTCATATATATATATATATATATATATATATATATATATATATACATATACACTCTAACTCAATCTAGGGTGTCACTAACCCCATCTCTATCGAGTCACCCCACAGAGCCAAGGTTATTACTAAACCAATAGCTCTGATACCACTGTAACGACCCTGTAGGGATTCGACGCCCGAATTCTGACAATAACGCCTAAACCCTGCATTACCTACCAAAACCCCAGTATCGAACACCACCAAATAGTTATTAGAAAGAATTTAGAGGGTGAGATAAGAAAGAAAGAAATATTAGAATAGAAGAAGAAGAACCAACACAACACAGAGGCTCACATCGTAGCGGAACAAAATATAATACATAAATAACTTTATTGAAAATTTGAAGTAATATACTTACATACATCAGAGTACAACTGAAAAATTTGGACAGTTATAACAACCTGTCCTTAAATACAGCACACAGCGGACTAAATATTAAATATCATATGTTTTAACTTCTCCAGTTCGCCTCTGAAATCCATGGCATTTGATAACCTGAACCTATAAACCGGGCTAACCCAAACATTACAAACGACGGGCCAGTCTGGTGAACCAAAGTGAGAAAATCTCGCAAAGTTTATATAACATCCATCTTGATTTTAAAGTTCAAAAATCCTTTTGAAAGGAAAGAATAATAGTAAGACCAGCCAACACATAAACACGGACGGTTTTTACCTCACTATAACCCAAACGGTTTTGAAATCATATCTTGTCGGATATTATAATAGTGTCTAAATACAAATAAATAGAATCTAGCAGAACGCTTGCATCTCACGCTCCACATATATAGTATACAAACAAAACCGCGGGCACTTATTGGAGATTGGATTCCGACTATAACAAGGTATGGAACCACCTGTCGATAGTGTATCTCTAGAGGCGAATACGCTGGGTTCAACAAGAACATCTTGCAACCTGGCCCACACATGACCGACCACTCATTTCGCTTGAGTGTATCGAATGTATATCACCAATGGTTTGGGAGCTACCCACCGTTTCGCGAAAAGGGACAGCATCGATAGATTAAAGAAGCAAAAGGAATTTCTCTAGATAGGTGATTATACACTCTAATGGGTGCAACCCACATAGCCATGCTGCCTGCCCGATTTTTGTCATTTCCCAGTTGATGAGGCTTGAGGTTATAATCGACTCTTGGAACATCTGGCCACTGTTCACCTTGTCCGTACAAGTCATCCAGGCACAAGATGAACCGAAGGCACCCTCCTACTGCATCCAAAGGATCAGTAGCGAGTAGTCCTTGCAAACCCGTAAAATCCCACTTACGACCGAATCACGTCAGAATACCTCTGGTTGCAATGTCAGAGAATATTCGACAAGTAATACCTCCACTTATGAAGATCCCTGGTCTTCAATTGCTCCATCTTGATCAGCTTCTGAACATCTTCAACGTTTACGTATTTGCTAGTCAGAATGGTTATCGAATATAAATTCGATCCCGGTCTTTCTGTACCAACAACGCATTGGCCATGATTTTGATAGTCAGTTATTTGGATATCAAAATAAACAATCATAAAAAAAATCCATTGGGTTATTACATAGTGTCACTTGGCCATTAAAATAATATATTAGTTGTAATACCAAAGTTAATATATTAGTTTATATATTCTCAAATCATTTTATTTTAAATACTTACAAATATATTAGAATCATATCCAATTTCCAATTAACTATCATTTCAAAATATTTGTTACAACATTTCGTATTATCCATGATTGGTTCAACTTATCGTTCGTAAAACAATCGTTACTAAATACCCCTGTTATTTTGTTATATAAAACAAATTAACCATCACTTAAGTTTTAGAATAAACCCATTTTATATTTCATCTCATTACTTTTGAAAACCATTATATATTTACAAATTTCCTTCTTTACTATGGAGTTATCATTTCATACTCTCAAACCATTTTTATTTCCTTTTATTTAGGAATTCTAAAAATATAGATTCCAAATTCTTCAAATTATTATTCCTTAATATAAATCACTTTTAACATGTCCACCCTTACAACTCATATCATCCTTTGATAATCCTAAAGTTGTTGAAGTTGGGGTATTTTAATTACCTCTCAGACCTTGATCAACCACATTCTTATCATAAGATAAATATGACTTGTAATTCCATAAACCCATATTCATTTTATTACCACTTCACTATGGTATTAAAATATGGTTTTATAAAACCTTCTTGCTTTTGAAAACTATTTTTTTTTAATATATATGGTTATCACTAAATTCATCGATTAAGTAAATAATTAATACACATTTACCTTTTAACTTTAACTCCTTAAAAAAAGTCATTGTTCCACTATTTGGATTTCTATTTCAAATCATATTACCCAATTCAATTATAGGGATCCCTTTTTCCATTCTTGAAATCATTTCCTTTGGGAAAATTGTACTTCAATCCCATCCATTACCCTAATGCCATTATAAGGTATCGTTAATTTACAAATTAACGCTTTAACTCCCCATTTCCTTATTCATGACCTATTTACACATCTCTGGGTTAATATAAAACTTTTTCATCTCGATTCCCTTTAATTAATTCAAATACTAAGTAACCTTTATTTAAGCTTGCTTAAAATCACTTTATAATTCCATTTACCAAATCCAGTTTAAATATAAACCCGTCCATAAGCTTCCTTCGAAATTTAATTATATTTCATTTCTAACCTTGATTATTTACTTAAATGAACTTCATTTAATAAATAATTCCTTAAATTAAATAAAGATTATAATTTACTTTATCCTTAACTAGAATTAAATTTCCTATTTAAATTCTTGTTAAGTTAAACAACTGTACGCTAAATTATTTCATTAGATTAATCAGCCCAATCTAATTTAATTGAATTAATCAATTATGGATCAAAACAGTTGCCTTGGTAAATCTTAAAACATAATTAACCCATTAATCAACTCTAACTCGTATTTTCATTTTGAATTAATAAATAACATTTACTAATCCAAATAATCTTATTTACTTCGATTATTATTAAATAAACAATAATCTATCTAAATAATCTCACTTTAATTGTTCTTAAAAACAATAAATCCTTGTTATTAATCATCAAGTAAATTTCCGCCTACCTTCCCATCAATCCTATTAATATAAGAATCCCCTTTATCAAATTATTCAGTAATTACAGTGAAACACGTGCTTCGCACACGGTAGATTTTGATATAAAAATTGCGGTTAAAATAAACGATATATATATGGTTGGTTTATTTTCTTTTCATAAACTTCATTTAAAATAATATTTTAAAAATATATTTTCAGAATTCCATTTCTAACGGTAAATCAAAACAATTTGTATTTTGGCCATCTGCTATAAATTTCTCAACCAATATCACTACTGGTTAATTAACCAAACAAATGTCAAATTCGGGTTTAACAATCAATAAATAATTCAATAATCCATTCATAAGTGTTCAACGACTTCATAAATGATCATATAACAATAAATTTGAGGAACCCGGTTGGATTCCTCCAACATGTCCTTCCCTGCATCAAATGGGTTATCTCAAATACAATAGATCATGATAAATTTATTTAACTAATCACGATCAATCAACCATGAAAATTCAATCAACCAATTTAAATTCAATACGTTTATAATAAACGTAACCATCAGGGTAAATTACCTTGTTTGGAAATCATCGTTAAAAACAACGATGTTATTTCATTTAAATTAAACAACCGTTTAATTTAAATAAACGATATAAAGATATTTAACATGCATCCAGTTAATCAACAAACAACCAATAATTAGCAGTCATAGCAAACACATTATAAACCCGACTTATAATCATTATAAGTGGGAACTGAGTGAGATTAACTCACCTTAGTTTGGTTGTAAACACAGCTCGTTCCAGATAATTCCAACTCCGTTCAATCCAACCCTGTTCCGTACCATTCTGCTCTTACATACGGTTCCAGTCTGTTTTGAATTGGCATATTCCGATAAAATATAAATACGTTGTTAATATTTAAAATTTTATTTATTTTAATAACTAATTAAATTTAAATTAACGACTGGTTACTTTGTATTAAATACTCCGGTCGGCTCCTTCATTCACTGCTCCATCGGTTCATGGCTTGTTCCAACTGTAACCGACATTTCCAGAACTCTGGCCACTCAGCCTAACCCCTGGCATGATTTTAAATATTAAATGATTATTAATAATTTAATATAAAATTAATTAACTTTTAATTCCATAACAATTTACCCTCATTATTTGTTAAAACAACCTTAGTAGGACTAGTTGCTTTTCATTACCGAATTGGATCCCTTTGCATCGCCAGCCCACCGAATTTAAAGCCCATCTCGTACACGCTATCATCCAAACCCGGATCCACGTATGAAACCCTTTTCCACTAAAATAACAGGAGCCGCCCCTCATTCTATAGCCAGAGCACTTCATTTTTTTCTCGTCCAAATATAGACCGCTCTACCAAGAACAAATGCGGTGGCTTCCACTCTTCTCCGTTGATCGGAGTTCAAGAGGGAACCCCCAAATCCAGCGCCATAGACCGCTCCCCCTTTGACTTGGACCTCGTCGCTCTTGGTCCTTCCGCCAGACCATAATTCATCCCCAAAGACCATACCATTTAGATGAGATCTGGTCCCCAACGTCGCTCCACTTTCCTCCGCATTAGGTAAGCTTTCAGATCTCATTACCCCTTTACATATATGTTGTTTTACGTTTTGTGAATAAGTGGGTTGATCAAGAGTTTTATGTGGTAAAACAATCTGAATGGGTCCCCGCAGTTTTGTTTCTTCATGCATGAATGTTTTGGGTACACTTTGCTCACACTGAAGTAGTTGCGGATGAAAAAAATAGACAAAGTGGAATGTTTTGGCTTGGCAGGTATTGGTGTTGCAGTGGGTATATATAGCTGAAAGGGGGTTCGAAGATAAGCATGAAGTCTGGTCAGTAGGGTTTTCAGCTATGTATTTTCTCTTCAGTAATAGTTGTGTAACAGTCCGCTGATTTGAGAAGATTGAAAGGGAAATGAGCGTACTAGTTGATGGCCTGAGTGTCTTCAGGCTTGAGTTGTCTCCTTCACTAGGGTGTGTGCGCTACTGTAAGAGATAGTTTTAGGCCAGTTGTTTGTACTAGTTGACCATTTTGCAAAGAGTTGTCATTCCACATCGATGGTGAAAAGTTGGTTGAGTTTGGCTATGCTTAGGCCATTTTTTCTTTCCTTTCAGATCAGTGTATAGGTGATCGAGCTGTGTGATGGATTTTCACATATATTTTGATGAATTCGTATTGTATTTTCAATACACTCGGTCTGTAGTCAAAAATCTTGTATGGATTAGTATTCGACTGGCTATATAGTCTAGATGTTTTGATTCGTCTATAAATTTGATTTATATGAATAGTCTTTTTCAGCTATGCATTGTTTATCTCCTTTAGCTGTACACTGTATTTTGATGTTTAAATATAAATATCTATTTTATTTAGTTGTTCAATCGCTGTTTATATGGGGTAATTGCGTTCTACTATTCTTTTATTTAGTTACTTCTTTTTATCTTTAGCTGATTCGTTTTGTCAATGGAGAAATTTTACTATTTCTGGAGAGATACAATACATACTGACATTTATGTTTAATATGAGTTGTTATGTTCATTTTATTTTGTAACGTACAGTCAATTTCATATATATATAAATATATATTTTAGCCATTCATAGCTGTTCCTAGTTATTCGTTTCTATTAGTTATCTGTATAATATATGTGTATATTAACTGTTCATGATCTGTGCATTTTCGTTTTACTGTTTCTTGAAAGAGGACAAGTCCTGTGGAAATGGATTGTTATGTCCACCTTGCTTTGCATTTCGTACAGACAATATATATGTGTTGTCTTTTCCTTTATGTGGTGCATTTACACAGACTAAAATATGTATTGGTTTTCTTTTGTACAGACCACTTCCAGTTTTCAAAATGGACGTCCCAATTTTCGTATGTTTCATGGAGTAAACTCATTATATGTTGGATAACTCGATGAACATATGTATTGAAGTTTTTATATGTTTCTGTCGAACAAGTGAAAATATTGTTTGAACGTTTTATAAACTTGAACTGCAGATCTTGTTCATTTAATTGAAGTTCAAAACTGAATATTTCAAACTACAGTGCCGTTACAAGCTCGTTTATAATAAATATAAACTATAATGTTTAAACTTCAAATTTAAAAATTAAAATCCTTATATATTCCAATTAAAATATAGAAACAAAATTAAATATGCAATTTAAAGTGGCCGAAAAATCTGGGTCGTTACATTTTCCCCCCTTAAAATAATTTCATCCTCGAAATTGCTAAGGTACGAAAAACGTCATAACCCATTATATTTCGAATTCCAATTTATTTTAAATCAAAAACCAATTCAATAACGTAAATAAAGATTTCCAAAAATAGCAAAATTTTCAAACACTTTAAATTCCCGAAAAAATTTCGGTAGGGCCCCCCTGTACGGAGTGACATCTGCGATATCGCAGGAACAAATAATATATACATCAACTCACATGGTAGGAAAACAAAATTCAAAACCCAAAAATATTATTTTTGCGTAGGCGTACCTTATGTGGGCGCTATAAAGTATATCTGCGCAACTTATTGTGATCTACTTAACCAATATCAATCCTCTCTAGCTTATTGACACCTGTACTCACTCAATTCAACATGTAAAAATTTATAGGTAATACTCCATTAGTCAATCAGTATAATATCACAAATTCCCCAAGGCATTATTCATAAAGGTATATGCAAATATAAGTTTAAATCACCCAGTTTTAATTCATAACACTTCCACTCAAATTTTATTATACTAGACTTTAAGTTTTCCATCCATTCAACTTCTTCATTTGAGCTATCGATGAGTTCATTTCAACCAATCTTATATCCAAACAACAACCAATATACAGTCAATTCAACCAGTTCCTTTAATATCCAACGTTAATATTTACCTCACCAATTAAGGTCTTATTTCATATCCAATTACTAATTTGATTTTTCAAACATTTATTTTATAATCCAAATTCTGATTTTAATTCAAACACCATTACTCTAATTTATTTCGTTTTAACTCATCTTAAACTCTAATTTCAATTTCATTCTAAAATTTCTTTCACAACTATATATGTGAAATTTTTGGTTATATTAACCATTCAAATTCAAATTTCCATTTGAATTCAATCAAACCACAATATCTCATTAATTAAATAAAATTATCTCTTTTCTATAAAAATATATTTTGGGCAAAATTGTTTCACTTACCCTATTAACAAAACTATATTGCGTACATTCCCAGTCCAATGCTTTTCAACACTTGAACCGATCAACAACACAATACAAAACATTTTTATATAAAATATACAAATACGCTCTCATATATATACATATACACTCTAACTCAATCTAGGGTATTACTAACCCCATCTCTATCGAGTCACGCCGCAGAGCCAAGATTATTACTAAACCGATAGCTCTGATACCACTGTAACGACCCGGTAGGGATTCGACGCCCGAATTCTGATAATAACGCATAAACACTGCATTACCTGCCAAAACCCGAGTATCGAAAACCACTAGATAGTTATTAGAAAGAATTTAGAGGGTGAGATAAGAAAGAAAGAAATATTAGAATAAAAGAAGAAGAATCAACATAACACAAAGGCTCACATCGCAACGGAACAAAATATAATACATAAATAACTTTATTGAAAATTTGATGTAATATACTTACATACATCAGAGTACAACTGACAAATCTGGACAGTTATAACAACCTGTCCTTAAATACAACACAAGGCGGAGTAAATATTAAATATCATATGTTTGAACTTCTCCAGTTCGCCTCTAAAATCCATGGCATTTGATAACCTGAACCTGTAAACCGGGCTAACCCGAACATTACAAACGACGGGTCAGTCTGTCGAACCAGAGTGAGAAAATTTCGCAAAGTTTATATAACATCCATCTTGATTTTAAAGTTCAAAAATCCTTTTGAAAGGAAATGATAATAGTAAGACCATCCCACACATAAATACGAACGGTTTTTACCTTACTATAACCCAAACGGTTTTGAAATCATATCTTATCTGATATTATAATAGTGTCTAAATACAAATAAATAGAATCAAGCAGGACGCTTGCATCTCACGCTCCACATATATAGTATACAAACAAAACCGCGGGCACTTATTGGAGATTGGATTCCGACTATGACAAGGTATGGAACCACCTGTCGATAGTGTATCTCTAGAGGCGAATACACTGGGTTCAACAAGAACATCTTGCGACCCGACCCATACATGACCGACCACTCATTTCGCTTGAGTGTATCGAATGTTTATCACCAATGGTTTGGGAGCTACCCATCATTTCCCAAAAAGGGACAACATCGATAGATTAAAGAAGCAAAAGGAATTTCTCTAGATAGATGATTATACACCCTAATGGGTGTGACCCACATAGCCATGTTGCCTGCCCGATTTTTATCAATTCCCGGTTGATGAGGCTTGAGGTTATAATCGACTATTGGAACATCTGGCCACTGTTCATCTCGTCCGTACAAGTCATCCAGGGACAGGACGAACCGAAGGCACCCTCCTACTTCATCCAAAGGATCAGTAGCGAATCGTCCTTACAAACCTTAAAATCCCACTTACGACCGAATTACGTCAGAATACCTCTGGTTGCAACGTCAGAGAATATTCGACAAGTAATCCCTCTGCTTATGAAGATCCCCGGTCTTCAATTTCTCCATCTTGATCAGCTTCTGAACATCTTCAACGTTTACATGTTTGCTGGTCGGAATGGTTTTCAAATATAAATTCGATCCCGGTCTTTCCGTACCAACAACGCATTGGCCATGATTTTGATAGTCGGTTATTTAACTATCAAAATAAACAATCATAAAAAAATCCATTGGTTTATTACATAGTGTCACTTGGCCATTAAAATAATATATTAGTTGTAATACCAAAGATAATATATTAGTTTATATATTCTCAAATCATTTTATTTTAAATACTTACAAATATTTTAGAATCATATCCAATTTCCAGTTAACTATCATTTCAAAATATTTGCAATAACATTTTGTATTATCCATGATTGGTTCAACTTATCGCTCGTAAAATAATCTTTACTAAATCCCCTTTTTATTTTGTTATATAAAACAAATTAACCATCACTTACCTTTTAGATTAAACCCATTTTATATTTCATCTCATTACTTTTGAAAATCATTATATATTTACAAATTTCCTTCTTTACTATGGATTTATCATTTCATACTCTCAAACCATTTTTATTTCCTTTTATTTAGGAATTCTAAAAATATAGATTCCAAATTCTTCAAATTATTATTCCTCAATATAAATCACTTCTAACATCTCCACCCTTACAACTCATATCATCCTTTGATAATCCTGAAGTTGTTCAAGTTGCGGTATTTTAATTACCTCTCAGACCTTGATCAACCACATTCTTATCATAAGATAAATATGACTTGTAATTCCATAAACCCGTATTCATTTTATTACCACTTCACTATGGTATTAAAATACGGTTTTATAAAACCTTCTTGCTTTTGAAATCTTTTTTTTAATATATATGGTTATCACTAAATTCATCGATTAAGTAAATAATTAATACACATGAACCTTTTAACTTTAACTTCTTAAAAAAAGTCTTTGTTCCACTATCTGGATTTCTATTTCAAATCATATTACCCAATTCAATTATAGGGATCCCTTTTTCCATTTTCGAAATCATTTCCTTTGGGAAAATCGTACTTCAATCCCGTCTGTTGAGTTAAGGAATTTATAGCATTTTGATTAATGACAAGGAGAAGTTTCATGATCGACAAAAAGAAGAGAATCAATGATAATGTAAGTTAGAAGTTGATTATTTAGTGGTTTAGCCGTGTTATAAATGTTAAAATATATCCTCAAATAATCATATACCTCTATATTGTGAATATATATGTATATATATGAATGCACATTTATTGTGCATATTGCCAGAAAACGGTCGACCGGTTTAAATATAGGCGGTCGACCATTTCTGGGCAGAATGCACAATAAACGTGTACACATATATGTAACGTATATATATTTCAAAATTTAGTCTACTGGTTATTTTAGACCTGTCGACCGATTTTCGAACTGAAAGCAACTCTTCATACAGACATCTCTTCTCATCAAAAGTTGCTTCCTTTACCTTTCACCAAATATCATTTCTCTTCACTATTGGTTGCAACTCTTTATCCTCTATAAAAACAACATGAAATCGTCTATTCATATAACTAATTTCTTTCTATCTATTCTATCTATTGTTGATTTCATTCTTGATCATTCAAAGCACTCAAACGCTCATAATCTTCTTATATCGTTGTTGAATCCTAGAATCTATATATTATTCTTTTGATTCAAACACGATATCATCTTCCAAATCTTCGCAAATTCAAATTCTATTTGAGGATAAGATTATAGGAAGGTTGTACAAGAATTGACAAATTCGTGTTATTAAGAACACACATTGTCAAATTACAAGTCTACTCATCTTGTGTGAAGTCCTCCGTGTTGTTAAACGCAAGTTGTGAAGTCCTCGTGTTGTTAAGAGGCAAGTTGTGAAGTCCTCGTGTTGATAGAGGCATGAAATCCCGTTCGGTTGTCCGGGTGTTGTGAACCTGTTCCTCCGGGTGAAGCGAGGTTGTTGATTAGTGAAAATCCAGAGAGAGGTCTGGGACTAGACGTAGGACGGTGCTCCGAACCAGTATAAAAATCCCTGGTGTGATTTTTCTATTTTTACTGCATTTACTATCTTATATCTGTGATTAGCTATCATTTCATACTTGAGTATTATACACCATATTACATGATCCTTGTGTACTGTATTAGCACGCACACGCCCACATTGACTATTCAATTGGTATCAGAGCATGGTCATATATAACCGTAACACAGTTATTTGATATATTCTAGTAATATGGAAAATAGCGCAAGCACTAGCACTACCACTTACACTGAAGGTCAATCAACACAAAGACCTCCTTTCTTCAATGGTCTTAACTATAGCTATTGGGCAACACATATGGCTTTTTACATGCAATCAACTAACTATGATGTTTGGAATGCTACTCAGAAAGAAATAGTAAATCCAACAACTGAGTATTCAGAATGGACACCGGCTGAGAAAACAACAGCCGTAAATGCAAAAGCAATAAATATGTTGTTTTGTGCATTAGACCAAAATGAATATAACCGTGTTAGTATTTTCACCACTGCTTATCAAATTTGGCAAATGCTAAAAACCACTCATGAAGGTACTAACAAGGTTAAACAAGCCAAAATAGCCATGCTGAAAAGTCAGTTTCAAAATTTCAAAATGAAACCGAATGAGACAATCAATGATATGTATTCACGGTTTCAAACTATTCATCATGCACTTATTGGTTTAGGGCAAAAATATTCTGATTTTGATGTTGTCTCGATATTCCTACATTCTCTGACTAGTGAATGGGAAGGAAAAGTATTAGCCATTGAAGAAGCTAATGACCTTTCCACCATGAAGCCAGCTGAATTGATAGGAAATCTAATGTCCTATGAAGCTAACTTGCAGGCTAGAAAAGAATAAAAAGAAGAAAAGAAAAATGTAGCTTTTCATGCTGAAAAAGATGAGGACAACTCAGATACTGAAGATAAAGATCTAGCGTTCATTGCAAAAGGATCTAGCATTCATTGCAAAAGGATTCAAGAAAGTCTTAAAGCAACGAAAGGCTAGTCGATACATAGAAAGAAGTTCGGTTCAAATAAACCATCTTCTTCAAATATAGAATGCTTCAATTGTCATAAAAAGGGGTATATGCAAAGCGATTGTCCGGAGCAAAAGAAGAAGTCAGAAAATGACAAAATCAAATACAAGAAAGACAAGTCAAAGAAACGAGGATTCTCAGTAACATGGGATGATTTAGACTCATCTTCATCTGATAGTGAAAGTGATTCAGACAATGAACAAGCAAATGTATGTTTCATGGCAACAAAAGATGAGGTACAAATTCCTATTTTTGAAGAAGTTATTGATATTAATGCTGAATTAATTTTTAAATTTAAAGATATGAAATGACAATGCAAACCAACCAAAGCAGATTTAAGTAGAGTAGAATTTGAACGAGATATGTTAAAAGACAAGAAGAAAATATTAGAGGAGGAACTTGAAAAAGTTCAAGAGTCATCATCTAATATTGATTCTCAATTATCTCTTTTAAGTCAGGAAATTGAAACTCAAAAAGAGAAAAATGATGCTCTTACTACTGAAAATCATGAGCTTAGAGCAAAAGTCAAGATTCTAGACCTAGAAAAAGCAAGTTTACAAACTAAGTTAGACGACATTACTCAAAATGTCTCTAACTTCAACAAAGGTCGAGAAAACTTGACAAAAATTATTGAAAATTCACAATCTGCTTCGAATAAACAAGGTTTGGGGTATAAGAAACACGATATCAAGAAATATCTTGGAAATAAAAGAAAAAGAAAAAATAAGATAGTACAGGAAATTGAAGCTAAGAAAAATCTTAGTTTATTATATTCCAAACCAAAACCGGTTGTGAAATTTCAAAAGAAAATTGTCAAGAATATCAAAATATGGGTTCCTCGAACAAATAACAATTTAACTAGGAACAAATACATTCAAAACTTTTTGAATACTGTGCATCATAATTACAATTATTTATATAAAGGGGATATCAGACCCGTATGGGTTTGGACTCCTAAGACCTAACTCTTAGGACCGTACGAAAGGTGGGTACCATGGACTTAATTTTATTTTTTACATGTCCCACTTAAGAAAAGAGGAAAGTGGATACTGGACAGTGGTTGGTCGAAGCATATGACTGGAGACAAGAGCTTATTGACAAATATCAATTATTCAGATGGTGGCTCCGTCACTTTTGGAGATAATTCAAAAGGTTATATCATCGGCAAAGGCGATGTGAGCAATTGCGGTACATCTAACTTACCTCTTATTACTAATGTCATGCTAGTTAGAAATTTGAAACATAATTTACTTAGTATCAGTCAATTATGCGACAAGGGTTTTACCATTTCCTTTTCGGATAACAAATGTAGTATTTTAGATAAAGATCGAAATTTAGTTTTCGAAGGATATAGAGACAGAAATATTTATATTCTGAATATGAATGTCAATCATAATTCAGATATGTGTCTTATAGCAAGTGATAATGATCCATGGCTATGGCACAAACGTTTTTGTCATATAAACTTCAAAACTATCGACAAGCTAGCCAAAAATGACCTAGTTAGAGGACTACCCAAAATCAGCTTTATGGTTAATAATATTTGTGATGCATGTCAATTAGGAAAATTGACTAAATCGTCATTTAAATCCAAGAAAGTTATATCAACGTTTCAACCACTTGAGCTGTTACATATGGATTTATTCGGACCAACACAGATTCAATATGTGTTTGTAATTGTTGATGATTACTCTCGTTATATTTGGGTAATTTTCTTGAAAACAAAAGTGACACTTTCAATCATTTCAAATCGTTCGTCAAGAGAATTCAAAAATCAAAAGGGCTTAAAGTTAAGAACATAAGAAGTGATCATGGTGGAGAATTCGAAAATAATGAATTTGAACATTTTTGTGCAAAGAAAGGTATATATCATAATTTTTCCTTTCCTAGAACTCCACAACAAAACGGAGTTGTAGAATGGAAAAATCGGACTTTACAAGAATGTGCAAGAACAATATTAAATGGATCCACTTTACCAAAACATTTTTGGGCAGAAGCTGTAGCAACTGCGTGTTATGTTTTGAATCGTGTATTCATTCGACCTCTCACCAAGAATACATCTTATGAGTTATTTAATCAAAGAAAGCCAAATATTTCATACTTCAAAGTTTTTGGTTCTAAGTGCTTTATTTTAAATACGAAAGACCATCTTGGAAAATTCGATTCAAAATCCGATGAAGGTATAATTGTTGATATTCGGAACGAAGCAAGGCCTATCGTATATTTAATAAAAGAACTAAAACAATTGAAGAATCACTTCATGTCTCATTCGATGAATTCTATAAAACGTCTCATAATATATCAGATGAGGACGAAGTTATAGTCACTGAAAATCCTGTCATCACAAATAATAACTCTGACTCGGAAATTATTGAGAATATTCCTCAGCCAGTTGTGATACCTTCTCCACCAAGATTTCGTTCTCCTCCGAGAATTCTAAGAGATCATCCGGTTCAAAATGTAATTGGAGAAGTAACATCACAAATTAGAACAAGAAGTCAACTCAATCAAATGGGTCATGTCGCGTTTCTTTCTAATATCGAACCTAAGAATCCAAAAGAAGCTTCTACTGATGATTATTGGATTATTTCCATGCAGGAAGAACTAAATCAGTTCGAGCGCAATGATGTCTGGGAACTTGTTCCAAGACCAACTGATCAGTCAGTTATTGGTACGAAATGGGTCTATAAAAATAAGGCCGATGAACAAGAAAATATTACCAGAAATAAAGCAAGATTAGTAGCACAAGGATACAATCAGGAAGAAGGTATCGATTACGAAGAAACTTTTGCGCCAGTTGCACGACTAGAAGCAATTCGAATTTTATTATCCTTTGCTTGTCATCATAATTTCAAACTTTATCAAATGGATGTCAAAAATGCCTTTTTAAATGGATTTATCAAAGAGAATGTATATGTCGAACAACCTCCCTTGTTCGTACAAGAAAAACACCCTGATCACGTATATGGTGATCCTTTTGTCAACGGATGCCCTTATTACACTCGTAGTCTCTGAAGGATGAGAACCAACTATGTAGCATCTACATCGATAATTCAAGTATTGTATATGTCATTAGTCCGATCCTTTGTAGAAACTACCCGTAATAACGAACTTGCAAAATGGATCTATTTATCATAAAGAGATTCGTTGTTCCTGACCCTGCTTCACCTTAATTGTTATCTGAACAAAAAGATCATAAAAAACTTTTGGTAAAAGTTATGTCTTGGTCCGAGTGGGGATAGCATTTCTCTTCTGCATGTCTATGGAGTTTTTAAAAATCCAAACATCTCATAGATAGATATAGAGGTAGGAATTTGTTGAGTGAACCGCACTCCTTCGTATACGTCAGGAGTCCACTGATGAAAAGGGGCTGGGGAAAGCTTGAACCCAATTCCTACAGTGATGGATATAAGTGCAATTGAAATTTCTGGGGAGTTATACATTTGTGTATTGATAAGACCATTCACTATTTCTTGAAGTTCGATTTCCCCCCCCCCCCCCCCAGATGAACCATATAGCCAAGAGAAACCATGAACCAGAATAGAAGAGCTTGCCCCGCCCACGAGTAAATATTTCGTAGTATCCTAAACAAAAGAAAGCTTTATATGGATTGAAACAAGCACCTCGTGCTTGGTGCTAAACGGTTACGAAGCTATCTTACTAATTCAGGATTTCAAATTGGTAAAGTCGATCAGACTTTATTCATCAAACATTCTCGAAAAGGTATATTGGTTATCCAGATATATGTTGACGATATTATCTTTGGTTCAACAAACGATAAACTCTGCAAAGAGTTTGTAAATATTATGACCAAAGAATTTGAAATGTCTCATATGGGAGAACTATCATATTTTCTTGGTCTTCAAATCAAACAACTTTCTAATGGTATTTTTATTAATCAAGAAAAATACTGTGGAAATCTTATCAAACGCTTCAGTTTAGAAAATACATCTAGTAAACCTAATCCTATGAGTACAACTACACATCTTGAGAAAGATGAACACGGTAAGAGTGTTGACCAGAAGTTATATCAAAGCATGATTGGTTCTCTTCTTTATCTTACCGCAAGTCGTCCCGATATAATGATGAGTGTTTGTCTATGTGCAAGGTTTCAACCCAATCCTAAATAATCACATTTATGAGCTATAAAACGTATAATTCGTTATCTTAATAATACCAAAGATTTCAGTCTTTTCTACCCAAAAGATTGTCCATTCGATTTAGTGTCCTACAGTTATGCTGATTTTGGTGGCTCTCGTACAGATAGAAAGAGTACAAGTGGTACGTGCCATTTTGTTGGAAAATCACTTGTTTCTTGGTTTAATAAGAAACAAAATTGCGTTTCACTCTCGACATGTGAAGCAGGATATATATTAGCAGCTCTTGCTTGTACTCAAGTACTATATATGCAACAAACACTTCATGATTTTGATATTCATTTATCAAACTCCATCATATACTGTGATAGCACAAGTGCGATCAACTTGTCAAAAAATCCAGTAAATCATTCTCGAACAAAGCACATTGATATTCGACATCATTTCTTAAGAGATAATACTGAAAAAGGAACAATACATCTCGAATATGTCCAGACTGAAAATCAGCTAGCGGACATTTTTACTAAGCCTCTACTTGAATCAAGTTTTATTTCTTTGCGTAGAGAGCTTGGATTGATTTCTAGAACTGAACTTGATGTATGAATTATAAAGTTATATATATTTGAATTGTCGAGTTCATTTCTGAAACCGGTGTTTTTCATTTTTCATATTGTAGTTATCAAATAGCTATCACTATTTTTAGTAAGAAGATATTAGCTTTACATTTTTTTTATGGAATATACTCTGAATGTTTTCAACCATTATTCTTTATTTAGAAAAACCTATATATATGAGTTTATTCTGTCTCTTTTCTACATCTCCTGTCTTTGAGTCCATACTACTCTTAAACGAATTCAATTCTATCTAATTGGCTCACATTTGCGACGAATGCGCTCAGCGATCCCACATTTCGGTCACCAGTTCTGAACCGGAGGAATATTTTTCTCCCGAGACACCAAAAAGTAGACCAAAATGTACTTATACCCCCAGACATACACCAAAGTCCAAATGTGCAAAGAAGGCATTATTTTGCTCCCCACGAACTAGAGAAAAGATAAATGAGATTCACCACTACCAGAAACATCAGATGGATCTCCAGCATCAACTTCATTACGAACAAAAACTTACGTCCGACCATTTAACACTCTTAGAACGCATGGCGTCATTTTTCTGTGGCACGGACAAACAAGGAGTTCATGAACCAATGCCACATGCTCCGTCTTCCTCTAGGAGTACTAACTCCTGGGATCGTAACTACATGCGAAATGAAGGAACAAAGGAAACTTAGTCACCATGGACACCAAGAGTTACCAATATCAAAGAATTTTCCGAAGACAAGTCCTCTACCTCACATTAATTATATATCGTTATTATTTTGATGTTCTAATAAATATTTTCAAAATCTTGAAGGTTTTCTTCTCATGTATTTTATTTGTTCTTTTCAAATTTTTAAATAAATTCTTCTTATACGACATTGTAGAGCTTCGGAAAAATCTCAGAAAAACAGAAAAACAAAGCACAGGAAAACCAGTCGACCGACAGGAATCAACCAGTCGACCGTTTATGTTTCTGGAAAACATATTTTTTCTCATACCGGTCGACCGGTATGATATTAACGGTCGACCGTTTATTTCTCTGGAAACAATACAATTTCTTCAATAACCAGTCGACGGGTTAAACTTTCACCAGTCGACCGGAAAAGTTTCTGTTTGAAACTAGTCGACCGGTAAAATCATCACGGTCGACCGGTTACGTTGTTTTTTTTTTTAAATCTGAACCTACACGTCGGTTCCTCCATCACACCCGTTCACTTTCCCATTATATCTCTCAAACTCACAAACCCTTATCAAACCGAAAATCCCCAAATTCATTCTCCTTCAAAATCAATGGCTCCACCGTAAAAGAAGACAAAGAAATCAACTTCTACTCAACCTCAACCCATTGATGCTAATATAAAACGATGGTTAATGGATCCTATAGCAATCAAGAGGTGGAATGAAATGAAAGATTATACGATTCATGAAGGTTCATTCATCAAATTCTCTGATTTCATTCTCTATGATGTTGAAGAATTAGTGGTCAAAGCCCATATTAAACCCCTTCTTGACTTTGATAAGAACAACGTCGAAATCAATCATATCATGATAAAGTCGTTCTATGCTAATCATAACTTAGAAAAGTTTAAACCAGAGAATTCTGCTCACTGTCTATGGTCGGTTGTGTGTGGTGAGCATGTTTTTATTTCAAAGGAAAGAATGGCATCGGTTCTTGGATCCGGTAATAGTGGAAGAAAGTTCTCTAGCGATTTTTGTACTGTCCATACTCGAGACAAGGTAAGCCATCTATTTATTGAAGATCATAAACTCAATACAAAAGCAATCAACTTACGGCCTACTGCTATAATTCTACATCATGCTCTTACGCATTCTTTATTACCGAGAGTTGGTAACTTCGATGCTACATATAAAGAGAATTTTAAGGCTTTGTACGCTATATATGGAGATATAGAAATCAATTGGATAAGTATGATCTTTGATGAGATCTTGCTCGTAAATGATCGTACAAGACCACATTTATTCTACAACGAATACATCATGCGTCTTCTACTTAGTTGTGGTCTCAAATCTCCCGAATCTAAGTCTCCAAGCCAAAATGTATCAACAAAGCAACGAAGAAGAGAATGAAGCTTCCTGAACCATGTTTAAGTATTATGCCCTTTGAACGTTATCAGGAACAAAGTCACCAAGAAGGTACTTCTTCCCCGCCCGTTAGACC
Source organism: Allium sativum (assembly GCA_030737875.1). Classification (NCBI taxonomy): domain Eukaryota; kingdom Viridiplantae; phylum Streptophyta; class Magnoliopsida; order Asparagales; family Amaryllidaceae; genus Allium; species Allium sativum. The sequence goes on from CM060922.1 coordinate 482,025,482, forward strand.
GAAACCGGAAGAGGTTAGGCTTCTTCAACCATCCACCTCGACAAAAGATTCGCTTGAACAAATCGCATGAAATCGATTTCTTCTTGAAGCAAGGTTTAAGCATACGGACAATAAAATTGATCATTTAAATACAAAACTTGACAAACGCTTTTCAAAACTCAAGTCTTTCTTCGGTATACTTTAGGATGCGATATCTTGTGGCCTCATCTACGCATATACACGACCCAGGAAAATGTCCAATGCCTCCTAATTTTGCATGGTCAACTTCAGAGGAAGGCACAAGTTCAGGAATGAGTACTGGACGTGGTCGTGGAACAACTAAAACTGATGAAGAAGACGACGAAGAAGAAGGAGACAAAGAAGAAGAAGGGGATATGACTCAATCCGATTCACCATCTCACTAGTTCTTTCTATCACTCGTTTATGGAAGTATGAACATTATATTGAGACCTAAATCAGCACTTGTACATAAGTAGTGCTGTATTTTATTTTAGGTTTGTACGTATTAACTCTTAGCTACATGGCTTGGTTGGGTATGTATGGTTTGTATTGTATGCTACAATCCTAAATATTTTATATCTGTTTTATGGGATGTAAGTCTTAAGTGCTCCATTTTGTCGATGACAAAGGGAGAGAAAAATGTTACTAATAATATTTTTTGTAGATTTTTAATATATTTAAGGGGGAGAATGTTGAGTCAAGGAATTTATAGCATTTTGATTAATGACAAGGAGAAGTTTCATGATCGACAAAAAGAAGAGAATCAATGATAACATAAGTTAGAGGTTGATTATTTAGTGGTTTAGCCGTGTTATAATGTTAAAATCTATCCTCAAATAATCATATACCTCTATATTGTGAATATATATGTATATATATGAATGCACATTTATTGTGCATATTGCCAGAAACCGGTCGACCGGTTTAAATATAGGCGATCGACCGTTTCTGGGCAGAATGCACAATAAACGTGTACACATATATGTAACGTATATATATTTCAAAATTCAGTCTACTGGTTATTTTTGACCTATCGACCGATTTTCGAACTGAAAGCAACTCTTCATACAGACATCTCTTCTCATCAAAAGTTGCTTCCTTTACCTTTCACCAAATATCATTTCTCTTCAATACTTCTCTCCACTATTAGTTGCAACTCTTTATCCTCTATAAAAACAACATGAAATCATCTATTCATATAACTAATTTCTTTCTACCTATTCTATCTATTGTTGATTTCATTCTTGATCATTCAAAGCACTCAAACGCTCATAATCTTCTTATATCGCTGTTGAATCCTAGAATCTATATATTATTCTTTTGATTCAAACACGATATCATCTTCCAAATCTTCACAAATGCAAATTCTATTTGAGGATAAGATTATAGGAAGGTTGTACAAGAATTGACAAATTCATGTTATTAAGAACACACATTGTCAAATTACAAGTCTACTCATCTTGTGTGAAGTCCTCCGTGTTGTTAGAGGCAAGTTATGAAGTCCTCGTGTTGTTAAGATGCAAGTTATGAAGTCCTCGTGTTGATAGAGGTGTGAAGTCCCGTTCGGCTATCCGGGTGCTGTGAACCTGTTCCTCCGGGTGAAGCGAGGTTGTTGATTAGTGAAAATCCAGAGAGAGGTCTGAGACTGGACGTAGGACGGTGCTCCGAACCAGTATAAAAATCCCTGGTGTGATTTTTCTATTTTTACTGCATTTACTATCTTATATCTGTGATTAGCTATCATTTCATACTTGAGTGTTATACACCATATTACACGATTCTTGTGTACTGTATTAGCACGTACACGCCCACACCGACTATTCACAGTCCATTACCCTAATGCCATTATTAAGTATCGTTAATTTACAACTTAACGCTTTAACTCCCCATTTCCTTATTCATGACCTGTTTACACATCTTTGGGTTAATATAAAACTTTTTCATCTCGATTCACTTTAATTAATTCAAAAACTATGTAACCATTATTTAAGCTTGCTTAAAATCACTTAAAATTCCATTTACCAAATCCGGCTTAAATATAAACCCGTCCATAAACTTCCTTTGAAATTTAATTATATTTCATTTCTAACCTTGATTATTTACTTAAATTAACTTCATTTAAGAAATAATTCCTTATATTAAATAAAGATTATAATTTACTTTATCCTTAACTAGAATTAAATTTCCTATTTAAAATCTTGTTAAGTTAAACAACTATACGCTAAATTATTTCATTAGATTAATCAACCCAATCTAATTTAATTAAATTAATCAATTATGGATCAAAACAGTTGTCATGGTAAATCTTAAAACATAATTAACCCATTAATCAACTCTAACTCATCTTTTCATTTTGAATTAATAAATAACATTTATTAATCCAAATAATCTTATTTACATCGATTATAATTAAATAAACAATAATCTATCTAAATAATCTCACTTTAATTGTTCTTAAAAACAATAAATCCTTGTTATTAATCATCAAGTTAATTCCCGCCTACCTGCCCATCAATCCTATTAATATAAGAATCCCCTTTATCAAATTATTCGATAATTACAGTGAAACACGTGCTTCGCACACGGTGGATTTTGATATAAAAATGGCGGTTAAAATAAACGATATATATATGGTTGGTTTTTTTTATAAACTTCATTTAAAATAATATATTAAGAATATATTTTCATAATTTCATTTCTGACGGTAAATCAAAACAGTTTGTATTTTGACCATCTGCTATAAATTTCTCAACCAATATCACTATTGCTTAATTAACCAAACAAAAGTCGAATTCGGGTTTAACAATCAATAAATAATTCAATAATCCATTCATAAGTGTTCAACAGCTTCATAAATGATCATATAACAATAAATTTGAGGAACCCGGTTGGATTCCTCCAACCTGTCCTTCCCTGCATCAAATGGGTTATCTCAAATACAATAGATCATGATAAATTTATTTAACTAATCATGATTAATCAACAACGACAATTCAATCAATCAATTTAAATTCAATATGTTTATAATAAATGTAACCATCAGGGTAAATTACCTTGTTTGGAAATCATCGTTAAAAATAACGATGTTATTTCATTTAAATTAAACAGCCGTTTAATTTAAATAAACGTATAAAGATATTTAACACACATCCAGTTAATCAACAAACAACCAATAATTAGCAGTCATAGCAAACACATGATAAACCCGACTTAGAATCATTATAAGTGGGAACTGAGTGAGATTAACTCACCTTAGTTTGGTTGTAAACACAGCTCGTTCCAGATAATTCCAACTCCGTTCAATCCAACCTTGTTCCGTACCATTCTGCTCATGCATACGGTTCCAGTCTGTTTTGAATCGGCATATTCCGATAAAATATAAATACGTTGTTAATATTTAAAATTTTATTTATTTTAATAACTAATTAAATTTAAATTAACGACTGATTACTTTGTATTAAATACTCCGGTCGGGTCCTTCATTCACTGCTCCATCGGTTCATGGCTTGTTCCAACTGTAACTGACATTTCCAGAACTCTGGCCACACCGTCTAACCCCTGGCATGATTTTAAATATTAAATGATTATTAATAATTTAATATAAAATTAATTAACTTTTAATTCCATAACAATTTACCCTCATTATTTGTTTAAACAACCTTAGTAGGCCTATTTGCTTTTCATTAACGAATTGGATCCCTTTGCATCGCCAGCCCACCGAATTTAAAGCCCATCTCGAGCACGCTATCATCCAATACCGGATCCACATATGAAACCCTTTTCCACTAAAATAACAGGAACCGCCACGCCCCTCATTCTATAACCAGTGCTATTCATTTTATTTTTTCTCGTCCAAATATAGACCGCTCTGCCACGAACAAACGCGGCGGCTTCCACTCTTCTCCATTGATCGGAGTTCAAGAGGGAACCCCCAAATCCAGCGCCATAGACCGCTCCCCCTTCGTCTTGGACCTCGTCACTCTTGCTCCTTCCGCCAGACCGTAATTCATCCCCAAAGACCACGCCATTCAGACGAGATCCGGTCCCCAACGTCGCTCCATTTTCCTCCGCATCAGGTTAGCTTTCAGATCTCATTGCCCCTTTACATATTTGCTATTTTACATTTTGTGAATAAGTGGGTTGATCAAGAGTTTTATGTGGTAAAACAATTTGAATGGGTCACCGCAGTTTTGTTTCTTCATGCGTGACTGTTTCGGGTAGATTTTGGTCACACTGAAGTAGTTGCGGATGGAAAAAATGGACAAAGTGGAATGTTTTGGCTTGGCAAGTATTGGTGTTGCAGTGCGTATATATAGCTGAAAGGGGATTCGAAGATAAGCATGAAGTCTGGTCAGTAGGGTTTTCAGCTATGTATTTTCTCTTCTATAATAGTTGTGTAACAGTCCACTGATTTGAGAAGATTGAAATGGAAATGAGCGTACTGGTTGATGGCCTGAGTGTCTTCAGGCTTGAGTTGTCTCCTTCACTAGGGTGTGTGCGCTACTGGAAGAGGTAGTTTTAGGCCCGCTGTTTGTATTAGTTGACCATTTTGCAAAGAGTTGTCATTCCACATTGATGGTGAAAAGTTGGTTGAGTTCGGCTATGCTTAGGCCCTTTTTTCTTTCCTTTCGGATCAGTGTATAGGTGATGGAGCTGTGTGATGGATTTTCACAGATATTTTGATGAATTCGTATTGTATTTTCAATGTAGTCGGTCTGTAAATTTGTAAGGCTATGGATTTGTTTATTCCATCTAAAGATTTTGAAACTGTAAGTAGATTCAGTCAAAAATCTTGTATGGGTTTGTATTCGACTGGCTATATAATCTAGCTCTTTTGATTTTGTCTGTAAATTTGATTTATATAAATAATGTTTTTCAGCTATGCATTGTCTATCTCCTTTAGTTGTACACTGTACTTTGATGTTTAAATATAAATATCTGTTTTCTTTAGTTGTTCAATCGTTGTTTATATGGGGTAATTGCGTTCTACTGTTCTTTGATTTAGTTACTTCTTTTTATCTTTAGCTGATTCGATTTGTCAGTGGAGAAATTTTACTATTTCTAAAGAGATACAATGCATACTGACATTTATGTTTAATATGAGTTGTTATGTTCATTTTATTTTGTAACGTACAGTCAATTTCATATATATATATATATATATATATATATATATATATATATATATATATATATATACTAGCCGTTCATAGCTGTTCTTAGTTGTTCGTTTCTATTAGCTGTCCGTATAATATATGTGTATATTAACTGTTCATGATCTATGCATTTTCGTTTTACTGTTTCTTGAAAGAGGACAAGTCATGTGGAAATGAATTGTTATGTCCACTTTGTTTTGCATTTCGTACAGACTATATATATATATATATATATATATATATATATATATATATATATATATATATATATATATATATATCTTGTCTTTTCCTTTATGTGGTGCATTTACACTGACTAAAATATGTATTGGTTTTCTTTTGTACAAACCACTTTCAGTTTTCAAAATGGACGTCCCAGTTTTCGTATGTTTCATCGAGTAAACTCATTATATGTTGGATAACTCGATGAACATATATATTGAAGTTTTTATATGTTTCTGTCGAACAAGTGAAATATTGTTTGAACGTTTTATAAACTTGAACTGCGGATCCTGTTCATTTAATTGAAGTTCAAAACTGAATATTTCGGACTACAGCGCCATTATGAGCTCGTTTATAGTAAATATAAACTATAACGTTTAAACTTCGAATTTAAATATTAAATTCCATAAATATTCCAATTAAAATATTTAAACAAAATTAAATATTCAATTTAAAGTGGCCGAAAAATCTGGGTTGTTACATCGGGCCAAATCTCCGGGCCTTGTACCAAGCTTGTCCTGCAGTTGGAAAATTAGAAAAGCGTTGTCTTTGAAGAAACCCTGCAGCTTAATTTCCACAAATGACTAAACCCAACGCACAGAGAAACTGAAACATCGTCTCCATTCCTCTACCTCTGTTCCAACTCCCCCCTCCAATCCCCACTAAGATAAACAAAAATGGGAACTCGAAGTCTGAAAAAAAACGTGCCGCAACGTCAATTCCCTTGATCAGTTTTACAGCGGTGGCCCGTACACCGTCTCGTCTGACGGTGGATTCCTTGCCTGCGCTTACAACGACGAAATCAAAATCGTCGACACATCGGATTCTTCTGTTCTATCCACCATAGAAGGCGAGTCTTTTCCGATTACGACTTTGACCCTGAGTCCCGATGATAAGCTTTTGTACTCTGCGAGTCACAGCAAGCTGATTAGAGTTTGGGATGTTCAAACTCTTAAATGCGTTCGTTTGTGGAAGGTAAGCTTATAATATGTGCTACTTTAATTTGCCAATGGAGTTGTAAGTCTGCGAATTCAACTGGCTAAAATTAAACGTCCTTGGTAGAGTTGTAAGTCTGCGATTTCAACTAATTAAAACTAAAACGTCTTTGGTAGAGGTGAAGTGAAATCTGACAGAAAGCAGTAACATTTGATTAGTCAGTCGCGATTAAAAACGAACTGCTCAACAGGTTAAGTCGTCACTTTGAGTGACTAGTAAGTGAGGGAATTGTCAATGGGAGAAGTAATTTGGATAAGGGAATGAAAGACGAGTGAAAAATTATGGTAAAAGCATGCAAGTGAAAACTATAGTACGACAGATGATGATTGTATATACAAAAATAGTTGTTCATTTAAAAAATAAAAAACGTTCAGTCTTTGTCGATTGTATGACAAAAATGGGCATGCACCCACCATTTTAACGCAGTACGGGACCAAATCCACAAAACTCTAGTACAACAAAATATGAAATGCTAAAATCATAGTTCATGGAAAAAAAAAGGAAAGACACACTAACCTCAAGATTTTCATGAAAAAAAACAAAAACAAAAAACACACTAACGAAAAACAAAATCTTAAAATGCTCAAATAGACTGTTATCGTTCAGATAAAATGCACTCTTAGCCTCGTTGCTTACGATGCACCCTAGCAGAGAAGACCGTATGGACGCCCGTAACCCGCCATGTCCAGTCAGCACCGAACCCTACGAATAGATACCCTGCAGCTTAATTTCCTCAAATGAATAAACCCTACGCATAAAAAAACTGAAACATCGTCTTCATTCCTCTGCCTTTGTTCCAACTCCCCCCAACCCTCACCAAGATAAACAATGGGAACTCGAACTCTGAAAAAAAAAACGTACCGCAACGTCAGTTTCCTTGGTCAGTTTTACAGCGGTGGCCCGTACGCCGTCTCGTCTAACGGTGGATTCCTTTCCTACGCTTGCAACGACGTAATCAAAATCGTCGACACATCAGATTCTTCCGTTCTATCCACCATAGAAGGCGACTCTTTTTCGATTACGTCTTTGACCCTGAGTCCCGATGATAAGCTTTTGTACTCTGCGAGTCACAGCAAGCTGATTAGAGTTTGGGATGTTCAAACTCTTAAATGCGTTCGTTCGTGGAAGGTAAGCTTATAATATGTGCTACTTTAATTTGCCAATGGAGTTGTAAGTCTGCGAATTCAACTGGCTAAAATTAAACGTCCTTGGTAGTGTTGTAAGTCTGCGATTTCAACTGATTAAAACTAAAAAGTCTTTGGTGGAGGTGAAGTGAAATCTAACAGAAAGCAGTAACATTTGATTAGTCGGCCGCGATTAAGAACGAGCTGCTCAACAGGTTATGTGTCACTTTTGAGTGACTGGCAAGTGAGTAATTCGGATAAGGGAATGAAAGATGGGTGAAAATTTATGGTAAAAGCATGCAAGGGGGAAAAATATATGTCATATGTTTGGTTTCTTATCTACAATTTTATTCTCTTCTTTTGAAAACACTCGTTCTCTTCCGTTTTTGTGCTTTCTCTGATTATTCAGTTACATTATTATATATAGATCTTGAATAGAAGAAAAACTAGCAATATTCATATCTCATTGACATATAAGTGCAGGTTGAGATGACTGAGATTTAAATGGGTTTCCTTCATAATCCTAGGAATAGGATTTTGGTTTTGGGGATGAAGCTACGTTTAGAACGGCTTTGGCATGATATAAAAGCACATAAAAGGAAATTGATTAAGGATAACTATGAAAATGTCAAATTAGTGGCTTTATTTTTATTTCTTTCCTAAACAAATTGATCTAACTAAAAAAAAAATTTTGTTTTATTTTCCTTATCAGAACCCCTTACCCCTTAAACAATCCCCTAAGTTTATACTGACCACTTTAGTAGGTTTAATTGTGGGTTGTGGGCTAGTATTTTCTGTACTCGCAATAATGCGAATGGCTTTTGTTTGAACTTCAGCATTGAATCTTTTATGGGTTTTTATATCAGTATACGAGCCATGGTTCGAACAGTAACTTAAGATTGCATTTTGCATTAAACAAGACTGTAAGCTTGAAAGAAAGAACAATACGACTCTGTTAGGATTCGTAGTGGAAGTTTTGTATGATCTGGTTACAATGTCAAGTTATGTACAAGTTTGGTTTCATTCATCAGATTTGATGCTTGCGGTAAACATTTAATTTTCATTCAAGAAAAGAAAAATAAAATATATATATTCGTTGTTTTTATCGTTCAGCAATTAAGGAAGTTTAACCTTGTAATATTTGATCTTGTTAGTCCTTGTTCAGATCTGTACATCACAACCTGAGGAAATCACTGTACATTTCCAATAACATGTGATTAAGATGATACGAGTTATTATAATTTGATATTACCAATCATAACTTTCCTTTTTAGCTGTTCAGGCCTTCTAAGTTAATTACAAATTATGCATGACAGTAGTTCGGAATAATTTTTCAACAGGGGCATGAAGGTCCAGTTATGTCTATGACTTGCCATGCTTCAGGCGGGTTGCTTGCTACAGGAGGGACAGGTGGCTCAGAAAGAGAGTTGGGTGGCGTAATTAAAGTTTGGGATGTTGACAGTGGCTCTTGCACACATCAATTTAAAGGTCATCAGGGAGTTATCACAAGCATCGTCTTCCATCCCGATCCCTAACAATTGCTTGTAAGTTATCAAAAGCAGCGTGATTATTTATGTATGTGCAAGTCATATCTTTAACCTATACGTCTAGCTGTGGACATCAATAGTTTTCTTGATCACATTTTTTTGGGTTCGAGATAAGATAGCATGATAGCTATTGATTCAACCAAAATGAGTTTCTAATGATGCAAGTCCAGTTGACCTGTATGTGTAATTCATACGAAACTGAAGGCTAATATTAACTTGAGTCTTGACATAATATACTGGATGCATAATGTACTTCAAAGGTGCTTGATTATATCTTATCCAACTATCAGATTCAGGTTCCAAATACTTTAATTGTTACAGGCTATTACTGCAAGAGTTTCAAGTTGTTGGGATTGATATATGTATTTGTTATTTGACTCCAAGTATTTGGCTTGTCCAGTTGTTTTCTGTGTGTAATGATGCAAGCATAAGAGTTTGGAATTTAGAAAGAAAAAATTGGTCAAAGGAGCTTGATAAAAAACATCTTTCGGCGGTGACTTCCTTATCAATTTCTGGTGATGGAGAAATCTTGATTAGTGCTGGAAGAGATAAGGCAAGTCTCGACGTCATGTTCACTTTTTCACAATTGTTTTGTTTGACTGCTGCTATTTCTACTAAATGCTTATATTTCACGTCCCTTAATAACCCAATGACAGAAGAATATTACTCCTTAGATGAATCACAGTAATGATATCTGTGTCTTCTTAACGTGTGCTGACTGCAGTCAATATCATGTAGTTCAGCTCTTTATTTAGCATGATTGCATATTTAAGGGGTATATTCATTTCTAAATGTTAATTTATATCACTTTGCATAGTTTTAAAACATTTAGGGATGCATGAGATTTGTCTTAAGATTCTTAAAAGAAAACCAATATGTAGTAGCGATGGAATCAGCGTAATAGCAACTAGCAAGGCAAACCTGTGTATTTTACCAGGTACTGTATTAGTCCTTTGCATGGTCTCTTGTATATTTTTTCCTTCAAGGCTAGTTGCCATTGTGTTCCTTCCTGTACTGTTCAACGTAGCCATATAGTAATGCATTCTGTGCTTTGGGTTCCACCCATAGTTGTTGTCATCAAGACCATCATCACACGAACTAACACCTTGCATCCATGTGAGAGTAAGATTTTTGGCATCTATATCATTTATACCTGCTAGGATTAACTGTTTGTGCTGGTTCAGGTTGTCAATGTATGGAACACAAATAACTATGGCTGCCAGAAGACTATCATAATAAACGAGATGGTTGAGACTGTTTGTTGCATCAATCCTGGCACTTCTATTTATAATCATATGGAGTTGTGCAAACTGGTCAAGAGGAAAGATAAAACTGTTTACTTTTTGACCGTTGGTGAACATGGTGTCATAAGCATACGGAGCTCTGAACAGTAACGTGTTCCTCTGAATCTTTTGCGTTATGTACACTTAAGCTAGTTGTTTCTTTCGTGCGCTATTATTAACAGAAGTATTTGCATATACAAGCAACAAGCTTCAAGCGTAGCACTTAGCTCTGATGGAGATGATGCTGAAAAGGGATTCACGTCAGCTGCCATATTACCTTCTGAGAAAGGCTTGCTTTGTGTAACTGCTGATCAACAATTTATGTTCTATCACCCAGTTAAATTTGAAGATGGAAATCTTAAGCTTGATCTTTACAGAAGACTTGTTGGTTACAACGAAGAAATTCTTGATATGAGATTTTTAGGTGATGACGAGCGATATCTTGCTGTTGCTACAAATTTGGAACAGGTACTCTTAATTCTGAGCGCTTGCTCAGATCTAAACATACACAGCCTTTTCATTTGTGACAGTTTGTACCTTTTGATTTATATATGTAAATGCAGGTTCGAGTTTATGATGTGGCATCCATGTCATGTTCTTATGAGTTATGTGTTGGCAGGGCACACCGAAATTGTGGTATGCTTGGATACTTGTGTATCAAGCTCAGGGAGAACGCTTGTTGCTACTGGGAGCAGAGATAATACTGTAAGTATGAAGGTCTCTTAAAATAATATTTTGTTGAAGGTAGCAAATACAAAATGATACTATGTAACAGCATTATAAGAAAGTTGTTAACAAAGTTAGAAATTTATACTAAATGGTATGTAAAAGAATGCAACATAAAAACTGTTCAAAAACATGTTAAAGATAAACATAGATGAAGATAAGCGGTTGCAAATGTTGCATTAAATCATAGAATGGTAAATAAATTTGTAATAAAAAAATGAAATGCTACTACATGGTAACATTATATCATAATTGCTCTAAACGATTGATATTGCTGTTATGATAATGGTAAATTCACCATAACCACATAGTACCGAACAGTTGGTAATCGGTATTGAACTACATCATCAGTATGCTAAGCGTATCAATACAATAGTAGTAGATTTGCTATTGTTAATAATAATATAACAACAATAAAGAAATATAAAAAACCAATGGTAACGGTAAATTTAGCAGTCATATTAATTTTTCTATTTTACTGTACAAGCTAGTTATCACCACCAACACTTCTGAAGGTTTATCGGTGTTTAAGAGAATATCTGTAGTAGTATTTATGATGATGTTTTGTTCCTAATTTTATTATATTAAAAGTTCAAGATAAGCAAACTAATTATTTCATATTGTTGTAAGTTTGTGATGAATTGTTTCTTTTAACGTTAACTACCATAAGTCAAAATGTTGAAGTATTGATGGAGTAAGAATAATGAACAAAATCATTTACTTTGTATCATTATCAAAATTTCAATGTTTTATGTATTGGTAAATTTACCATCAACAATAAACTTTTTACTAGTTTTTCGGTATACCATCGGTAACGATGAAATATTGTCTCTTTTGATCTTATGATTGCTAATACCTTCTTTAGAAAGAGGCAATCACATCTGATCACCTTCAGTAGTGCCCAACAAACTAGTCAGATTGACTTTGTCCTGACTAGAAGAGACAATAAACGAGATTGTGTTGATTGCAGGGTCATACCTGGAGAATGTGTTGTCTCTCAACACCAGCTCTTGGTATGCGTGTTTCGTCTTCGGGTGGTGAAGGATAAGAGAGCGAAGATTAGTAGGACGAAATGGTGGAAACTCAAAGGAGATGCTTCACGGGAGTTTAAAGATAGAATGATGGGAGAAGGGGCTTGGAATGTAGAAGGAGAAGCAAATGTCATGTGGAATGCGATGTCAACTTGCATTCGCAGAGTGACTACTGAGGTATTTGGGATAACAAGAGGAAGCAAGCGAGAACCCAAGGATTCGTGGTGGTGGAATGACGAGGTGCAAAAGGCTATCAAAGAGAAGAATGAATGCTACAAATGCATGCACCATCATAGGAGCGAAGAGAACATGCATAGATACAAAGTGGCAAAGAAGACTGCAAAGAAAGCAGTGAGTGAAGCAAGGGGACGAGCGTACGAGGGTTTGTATCAAAGGCTAAGTACAAAGGAGGGTGAAAAAGACGTATACAGAATAGCTAGGCTACGCGAGAGGAGGACAAGAGACTTCAATCAGGTTAAATGCATTAAGGACGAGAGTGATAGACTTTTGGTGAATGATGATGAGATAAAGAATAGGTGGAGAGAATACTTTGATAAGCTTTTCAACGAAGAAAGTAATAGCTCCTCGACCGACTTGGAAGACTTTGCCGACAACACCAATAGACATTTTGTGCAGAGATTTCTAGAAGCTGAGGTAAAGGGGGCGTTGAAACGGATGAAATCAGGCAAGTCGGTAGGTCCTGATGACATTTCTATTGAGGTGTGGAGATGTTTTGGAGATGCAGGGATAACCTGGCTAACTAAGTTGTTTAATAATATTTTCAAATCAAACAAAATGCCAGATGAGTGGAGGAGAAGCATTTTAGTTCCAATCTTCAAGAATAAATGAGATATTCAAAGTTGCACAAACTATAGAGGAATTAAGCTTATGAGTCATACAATGAAGCTTTGGGAGAGAGTTTGCGAGCAACGTTTGAGGAGGTTGACAAGTGTATCTAGGAATCAATTTGGTTTTATGCCTGGAAGGTCAACCACCGAGGCGATTTTCTTGGTTAGGCAACTTATGGAGAGATACAGGGAACAAAAGAAAGATCTTCACATGGTTTTTATTGACTTGGAGAAAGCTTATGACAGAGTGCCGAGGAAGGTTATGTGGTGGGCGCTAGAAAGGAAGAGAGTGCCATCAAAGTATATTACCCTTATCAAGGATATGTACGAGGGGGTTGTGGCTAGTGTAAGGGCATGCGATGGTGAGACCAGAGACTTCCCAATTAACATAGGGTTAAATCAAAGTTCGGCTTTGAGCCCCTATATTTTTGCATTAGTGATGAATGAAATCACGAAAGATATACAAAAGGAGAACCCTTGGTGTATGCTCTTTGCCGATGATGTTGTGCTGATTGATGAAAGTAGAATATGGGTCAATAGACAACTGGAGTTGTGGAGGGAGACCTTGGAATCAAAGGGTTTCAGGCTTAGCAGAACTAAAACTGAGTATATGAAGTGTGAGTTTAGCGGTGCTAGGTCAGATGACGGAGAGGTCACCTTGGCTGGTAGCGTAGTACCCAAGAAGGAATCGTTTCGATACTTAGGATCTATGTTGCAGTTTGATGGAGAGATTGATAAGGATGTTAGTTTTAGAATTCAAGCAGGATGGGTGAAATGGCGGCTAGCATTTGGCATTCTCTGTGATAGGAAGATTCCTCAGAAGCTTAAAGGAAAGTTCTATAGGACAGCAATCAGGCCTGCAATGTTATATGGTGCAGAATGTTGGCCTACTAAGAGGCAACACGTGCAGAAGATAAGTGTAGCAGAGATGCGGATGCTGCGTTGGAGCTGTGGGCATACCAGACGAGATCGGATTAGAAATGAGGATATTCGGGAAAAACTTGGAGTTGCACCTATTGAAGAGAAGTTAGTCCAACACCGTTTGAGATGGTTTGGACATATCCAACGTAGACCACGCGATGCTCCTGTGCACGTTGGAGTTATAGGTCGTGCCGAAGGCCCAAAGAGAGGTAGAGATCGACCTAAAATGACATGGGAAGAGATAATAAAGAGAGATCTAAGAAATTGGAGTATATCTGAAGAGCTTGTGGTAGATAGAAGTGCATGGAAGTTGGCAATCCATGTACCAGAACCTTAGGATTTTTTTTTTTAAATATATATCTTTGTATATGTTAATTATTATTATTTTTAGATCTGTTTAATTATTTTAATTTTTTTTTCGGACTTTATTTCACTTTTATTGAACCTTTTTACTTTAATCTGTTTGGTTATTTTAAACTCTTTTTATATATTATTATTAGTTATTTTACCATAATTTTGGGTTCCATATCTAGTCAACCCCAACTTGTTTGGGATATATGGCTTTGTTGTTGTTGTTGTTGTTAGGTAAGAGTATGGGACGTTGAATTAAGACGCTGTGCAGGAATTGCTGAAGGTCATACTGGAGCAATTGGAGCAGTTGCTTTCTCAAATAAAAAGAACTTTCTAATTAGTGGAAGCTGGTTAGTTTAATCTTGGCATGCAAATTATTATTTAGTTGATTTTAGTTTCAGTTTTTTGTCATGATATATCTCGCCACAAACAAACAGTTATTCAGAATGCCCTAAACTTTTGCTTTTGCCACATGGCATTTTTGGTTGTCTCCCCCCCCCCCCCCCCGGGGGGGGGGATTCAGACATCCATGGTTTAAGCTTAACCTGTAGCCCTACAACAATCAAGCCATTAATCCCAAACAAGTTTGGGTTTGCTAGACATGGAACCCAAAACCAAATGATAAAGTCAATTTAAAAGTAATAATGATAACAAGACATTTAAATGAGAAAACATAAATAAAGATAAAATAAAGTAGAGTAAACTGATATGGAATTATAATCATGTTATATGAATTTCTTGGTATCGGCAAAATACCGGTCAGGAACTGGGATTGTAATAGTTAGGTATCATCAGATGATATCATATTGGCTAATAAATGCTTTTGTCCATGTAAAAATTAAAAACACTACATGCGTCAGTGTTTCTGAAAATTCCAATCCAAAGCATGTTTTTATTTAATGCTAATTGCATAATGATGAATACTTTTAAGGTCTTAATCTATAAAATATAAGGCCATAAGCTACTTTTTTGTTTGTAAACTCAGTACTAAGTATTAAATCTTGCTACTGATATGTGAGGTATCCCCAAGGCCATCCTGATATTATCTTACCTAAACGGTTGCCATTTATATTATGCCAGTACATAAAGTTTTTATCTTTACTACCAACAGGATGCAATCTTATGGATATCCTTAGAATTTTATTTGTTAACTTTTTTTTTTGGGTATAGACTCGTAGAGTTATTCTAGCTTTTCTCATCTTTGAAGCCATTACTGTTATTTCCATGTAATAAACTCTATTTATTACTTTCGTTATCTACCAGTGATCGGACAATTAAGGTCTGGAATATAGAGAGCATTTCTGATCATGTGGACCAAGCGACTAGCCTTAAATCAAAAGTAACTGTAGCTGCACATGATAAAGATATTAATTCAATCGCTGTATCACCAAAAGACCGTTTTGTCTGTAGTGGTTCTGAGGTTAGCAAGCATGCTTAATTTTGTTCAATATGTGAGAATATCGAATGACATATGCAGTCGCTTTCTATGTAGGATCGAACTACATCAATCTGGCATCTCCCAGATCTAGTGCTTAAGGTTTCTCTTAAGGGGCACAAAAGAGGAGTATGGTGTGTAGAGTTCTCTCCTGTCGAACAATGTGTGTTGACATCTTCTGGGGACAAAACCATAAAAATGTGGGCCATCTCAGATGGTTCGTGTCTGAGAACATTCGAAGGCCACACTTCCAGTGTCCTGCGAGCTTCTTTTCTCACACTTGGGACCTAGTTTGTTTCATGTGCTATTGCTCTTCTCTCATTGTCTGTTGTTTTTGCCATATTTGTCGATCATTCAACTTATATGCTAGTTATGTATATTAGGCGGCGATGGTTTGATCAAGCTTTGGACTGTTAATTCCAATGAATGCACAGTCACATATGACCAGCATGAAGGAAAGGTAACAATTTTAACATCTTCATATTATTCCATAAATTGTTTTTATGTCAATACAAACACATTGCAGCAGGATTTTTCTATTTAATATTAATGCTTTAGCCAATGAAATTTGCACACAGTTTAATTTATATACCAGTATACGTTATTAGAGATTGCGTCAAATGAAAAGAACATATATGCACGGAGTCCTTCCAGTTCACATACATTAACTAGTCACACATTTTAATTTGTTTTGTTTCTTCCTCTAGGTTTGGTCTTTAGCTGTTGGCAAGAAAACAGAAATGCTTGCAACTGGGGGAACTGATTCTGTAATTAATATTTGGCATGATTGTACTGCTGCTGAAAAGCTAGAGGTTTTTGAAAAAGAGGCAAGTTTTTATCATAGAAAGCAACATTTTGTATTGATACTTTCTCAAAATATTATAAGTAAGTCATCTCCTAATATTTTTGATGAAGTTATACAAATCTTGTATAACGGCTTTCAATTTTGGTAGGTTCTAAGTTGGGCGTTAGTCAGTAAACATGCATAGTGTAACTAAACTAGGCACATTATATAACTAATCACACGTTCTAGATGCAATACTGCAAAATTTAAGGCTGTTCCCCTTGGTAGTGGGTGACTTTTATTTTTGTTTATATCTTTTTATTTAATTATTGTTTAATCAACGCTTGTTTTACTTGCTGTGGACATTTGCATGTTATATTTATTTGCAATAGCAAGAAGCTACAATCAGAAGTCAAGAGTTGGCCAATGCCATTAAAGACTCCGATTATAGGAAAGCAGTTCAACTTGCATTTGAACTTCGAAGGCCACATCAACTTTTTGAATTATTTTCACAGCTGTGCACGTGAGTAATACTACATGCCTATGTCTATTTTTATGTGATAATCTTTAGTTTGCATATCTTATATAAGATTTGTTTTTACAGGAAAAACACTCCTGATGATTCTGTACAGAATGCTTTGAGTGGAATTAGTAAGGAAGAGCTTCGTGTGCTTTTTGAGTACATACGTGAATGGAACACAAAGCCTAAACTCTGTCATGTTGCTCAGCTTGTTCTTTCTTGTTTATTTAAGATTTTCCCACCTACTGATATTATGGAGGTAAATTGTAATTTCTTTATTAGTGTACACACACACACGATGTTTGATTTTGATTATAGATTTATAATTTTATATGCAAATGATAAATAAACTGGTTGACAAACATCGTTGTTCAAGTGATTAAGACAATATCGACATGGTGTGTAATGTCATAAGTTCGAATCCCGCTTCGCCGGATTTGAATTTACTTGCCATGTAGTATCTTATGTATTATATGAGAATTGTAGTACTTGTTAATCTATGATAACACTTCAAGTGTGATTTATCCCTGTATCAAATGTCAAAATATATACGTCTCTCTAGTTTAATCTATGTTCAGTTTTCCCATATGAGTAGTATAGTTTGTTGTGCATGCGACATTGGTTAAATCAGTTGTTTGATCCATACTGACTACGCAATTCATGTGAATACATCCTGACTATATACTCCTGGTGGAAGATTACATATTTTTGTGGAGTTTACAGCATCTTGTGTACAAGTAGATAATTTAGTTACTAAACTATCATGTAATTACGATATGTCAAACTAATGTGTATATAAATCATTTCTTTCAGTGATAAGTGGATAACTTGGTTCCGAGTCTCTGTTATTTTTCAGGTAAAAGGCATAAGTGAGCTGCTTGAAGGCCTCATACCATATTCACAGAGGCATTTTACAAGGGTGGATAGGCTCGTGAGGAGCACCTATTTACTGCACTTTGTGTTAGTTGGTATGTCAGTATTGGATCCAGATAGCAACACCTTGTCAACCAAACCCGAATCGTTGGCTGATAAAGTTGTAGCTAAAAGTAATGGACAAATCATGGAGGCGCCAATCAAGGATTCTAGCACTGCTGAAGCTAAGGACAGGTCTTCTTCGAAGAAAAGGAAATTGGATAAACCAAAAAGAAGCAAGGCCAAAGAAATTAAGTCGGAGTCATAGAAAGACGACTTATAAAAAGATTTTGCTTTGTTGTATTCTATTTTTATTTTTTATTTTTATTTTTATTTTTATTTTTGTGATTGTTTAGGTTCGTTTGACGCTTTAATCATCGGTTATCTTTTGTTTGGCGTGTTCTTTTCTGTGCCAAGTAATTTTGTTAGGAGAGAAAAGGATTCAAGGTTTATGATCTGTATCAAATTGCTATACAAACTGTGACTAGCGTTATTTTGTATGATGTTTATCTACCACTGTTTTTAAAGTGGTAGTTTGTAGTCAATGGTATTCATCTGTGCATGTACTGCGGACTAAACTGCTAATTTGCTGTTAAGGCTCTAGCTGATAACTTGATATCCATATGGCTTTTTAATACAAAATCAGTCTCCAACACTAGCTCAAACAGAGTATATAAAAGAAACTGGTGCCAAATGCCAGTCTATGCTTATTATAGGCTTATTAATCATAAAAAATTTGAAATGATTACGTCGCATGTGTTGGTATTAACCAGTGCTCTTAAGAACATTTCTGTACGAATCTATGAATTGATTCCAAAGTCAAGCATTTAAAGTATTCTCATTTTGTTGAGTTCTTTTGAGAAATTAAATCTTAAATTGTACTAAAATCATCTAAATATACATACACAAAATAATCTGCATAAAATATATCAACATAATCATATATTCTTAATACATAAATTTAAAGTTTGATGTTCAAGCGTAATAGGAAAATCATAAGTTTTAAGTATTACATCTTTAAAATAAAATTATAAAAATTGTATTTAGTATTTGATAGAACTTATTATAGGCGAAAATTGAAGAAATGAGATATTTGTTGAACAAATAAAATGTCATGAAAATAATACATCCAAAGTTTAAGGATCGGAAAATTTAGTTGTCATTGTTAATGTTAAAATGAAAAATTATTATTAAATCATTAGCATTAATTAGAGATTAAAAATATTAGAGGATTTTTTTTTTTCCAAAATGTCAAAAACTATATTAGATATCAAGCAGATTGGAAGATCATTTGTTTGATATTTAAGACCGGAGCAAGTTTATAATTTTTCAAAAATATGGTATATTCTGTATCAAATGATTCTAAGTCAAAAAAAAATCATTGATAAACAAATTCTTTAGTATATAAAAATGGAAAAAGTAAAATCAAAACCATTAAACACTCTTATATTAATGACGTGGGGAAAAAAAATCGTCGAGTAGGTTAATAATTACTATGCAGAAAAAGGATTTTTAAACACAAGAACAAAATTAACAAAATATTTATCCATAAAGACAAAAGACTAAAATTTTAACCACAAAGACACCTTTTAGTATAAAGGGAGAAATTCAGGAGACTATCATTTCATACTTTACACTAAAGTTTGTCCTTATGGTTAAAATATTAACCTCTTGTCCTTATGAATAAATTTTTATTAATTTTGTCTTTCACAGTATTTTCTGTTTTATAAAACTAAATAAACAATTACATGTCATATGAATCTTATTACGCTTATAAAATGAACTCTCTGGTACATAATTATTAAAGGGGATTGTTAAAGGGACTCCACTTTTGGTTTGGGGGGAGGGGGGGGGGGGGGAGGGGGGCATTTTTAAGGGGACTCCACCTTAAAAAAAATTGTTAAGGGAGGGTTTGGTTTTTTTTTATTTTAAATAAGCATAGACTAGACTGCCCCTCGTAACATTAATTAATTAGACATGCAATGATTAACTATATTTTAATTTGTTAATTACTTCTCATAATTCCAGGCTTAGTTTTGGATATGTTTGGTATTGACTTTCATGCAACTGTAATTATCGGATTTTTTTTGGCAAGGCATGTAATTATCGTTTTTTTATTTTCTCAATTTTATATATATATATATATATATATATATATATATATATATATATATATATGAGTGATAAAAGCATGATTTAAACTGGATTACTGAGAGGCTAATTCTATTTATACACCAAAAATTGCTAAATATATACCAAAATTATAATAAACTACTATACACCGTGTATTACTTTACGAACACCGTTTCTTTTACTAAATTATTCATGTTCTTATCTTCTTTTTCTTTCCTCTTTCGAACTTAAAACAAAATTACCAAAAATTAGAAATTATTTGCATCAAATTAAGTAAAGTTTAACAAAATGAAATTTATTTCTTGTACTAATATTGTAACTTTTATAAAGATTTCGAAAAAAAAAATTCAGTTTCAACAAAATTACTATGATTCTACAAAATAAACCAACACTTCTAAATTAGACATTATTTCTGAATGTTTTTTTAATAGAAATTTTAGACTTCGTGAATAAATAATTCATTAACATATCTAGTTTGTATCATATTTCAATATTTTTAAGAACAATTTGACTTTTTATATCCAGATGTTTTAAAAATCAATTATGAGAAAAGGGTAATTATAAAATTTTATAGAAAAAATAATGGTGTATGTTGAGGGATTTTCGGTGTATAAATAGAATTTGCCTTATTGAGACTATATGAACTTTGTTTGATCGGGGAGAATTGAAGGAGGTGGATCTTCGTTTGATTGTTATTTCCTTTTATTTTCCTTTTAAGTTGAATTATAGAAGGTCAGTGTATATTGTTTCTAAATTTATTTTAAAATTTGCAGAGTTAATTATTCATGTATCTTATTAGACCAAGAAATGTTAATAAGTGATGGTCTGACTCATGCTTAAGTGTTTGAATTCATGCAAGTGCGGTCTGACTTATGCTTAAGTGTTTAAATTTATATAGCTATTTGCAGGTATGCATTAGTTTTTCTCTGTTATAGGGATAGTACTGGAATTTCTAATTATATGGTTAAGGGGGGGGGGGGGGGCAAACTTATTTTGTCCTCCCCTTAACAATTCATCAAAAATTGAAAATTTGTCCCTCCCTTAACAAAAAAATGGAGTCCCTTTAACAATCCCCTTATTAAAAATGTTTATTTTTTAATGACATTTATTCGATATAACACATAAACCTACTAAGAATTATACGCTAAAGATTCCAAATTAGAAATGATAATGTAATTAGTGGGGATATGAAGTTTATTAATGAAATAGAAAAATTAATTCATATTAAGATGACTTATGGAACAAATTATTGTATTGTTATAAAATATATTTAAGCCTATTATTTTGCACTGTAATTATGAAATATATTCATGGTTCTGTTGTAATTACGAAATATAATTAAGGAAAATACGTGAAGTAGCTGAATAAATGTATATGATTTTTCAGTATCATAAATTATATGATTAACAATTAAAGATAGAGAAGAAGAATTGGTTATAAGTTTGAAGTAAATAAACAAAAGCACCTAACAACAAAAAGGTAAATCACATAATAAATCATATAACAATCTGAATGTAGGGTTGTTATATTTGTAATTGAAATAGATAAAATGTTCAATATTTAAACCATAAATAGATGAAAAATATGACATAAATTTGAGGTTAATATAGTAATAATACGGACTTCTAACTGTTAATGACCTGAAATTGTAAATTGCTCAAGTTCCTCATCCCAAGTTGAGTTAACATCAAATTCGGCAGAAAAAATAGTAAATATGTGCAATATGAGGTGTTCTATTGTATTATTCATCATAATAGCCGTGTTCTCTTTTTCGTCTCCCTTTTAAGCTTTATTATCATCTCGTATTTTAATAATGTTGATCTTCTTCTTATCTTTAGTTGTCTATGCAATAAAAAAAAGTTGTATGATAATAAAATGAAAGATTGGAGAAAATATGTTATTTTTAAGTCATATTTAAAAGGGTACATATATGTAAAAACGACTGCAAACCTAAGTAGATTTTTTTCTTGCTATATCAATTTTAAGCAAGACACATAAAGAAAAATTTCTTTTAAGGCATAGAATAAGGAACATAAGGTCATAAATGTACAATTTACATTGTCATTGTTGAAATGGTTTTCCTGAAAATAGTAATGTGACAAATGAGCGTTAACCGGTCTTTTGGCTCGGTTACCAAAAGCAATTCAGGTCCACACGGCTCGACCTATCGCGTGGTTTAATAGTCCTAAGTGTCGTCAAGATACTCAGGAATCAAGACCGTAAGAAGTCGCACAAGCGTAGTCGTCGCGACTCGCCGAAGTTGCTCAATGATCAGCTCAACTTTTGGGATTGGTATAGGCCTCACCAAAATTTCGTATCCCCGTGCAAATAAGAATTTCGAGTCTCGACTTCATCAACTCCACAAAACCATAGCACCGACCCTGATTTCGTATTCCACGCACCATCTCGTTTTCGTATCCCAGGCCTTGCATTCCTCAAAAGTTCCACCAACTCCCATTTCGTATCCTACTAACGCAGCTTTCGTATCATGAGAGGATCAGTGTGGTTGAGTACGAAATGGGCAAAAATAGGACGGGATACGAAGATAGCTTCACTACTTTGAAAAATGCCAAGTACCAGGATCGGTATTTTTGACTATGAAATCCAAGTGCGAAACTCCTTAGCAAACCCAAGAGCCCAGATTGGTATTCTGGGATACGGATTCCCAGATACGAAAAGAGGGAAGCGAGGGATTAAGGACTTCAGGGTTTCGATGCAACGACCAGAAAGTGCACCCTGGGATACGTACCAAACCCGAGGGACAAAAACTGGCATGCGAGCCCCACTTCCTACCTGCTCTCACCTACTTCACTACCTATAAGTACCCCCCAGACCTGTTGCGTTTTTTGGGCTGACATTTGGCTGATTTGACATATTGTGAGAGTTTTGCAGAGCTTGGACACCATTAAAGCACCTTGGAGCTTTGGGGAAGAAATACCATCTTTCTCAAGGGTTCGAACATCCGGAGAGCGAAGGAACTTTGGAAACAAGGACTATTATAACTTAGTTACCACCGATTCCTTTGTAAACACTTGTAATGATGATGTGCAACATTGTACTTCTTCAATAGTAAATAAAATCAGTAAACCTTTCAAAGTGGACGTAGTCCTAACCCGAGCCAAACCACTATAAATATAGTGTTCATTACTTTTCCATACATTTTCCTCACGCGAAAATCTATTCTCGTTAACTCGAGAATCTTTAGGTGTTGCTCCAACTTTTGTGCGTCAACATTTTGGTGCTTTCATTGAGAGCTCGAAGATTTGAGATTCTACCCCTTTCCGACTGACTTCCATTTCGAACTAGAAGCGCTGCTTAGGTCCCTTAAACCTACCTCTTAGGTTCGCTTACAATAGTTAGAAACGGAAAGAACCCCATGACCGGAACTTCCACTACCGCTAACACGAAAACCTCTCCTCAGCTCCAACCTTCGGAAATTCCGGTCGACATGGATATCGCTACCTCCTACAATCCTGACACTCCGTTAACCCAAGTCCAATTCTTCGAACTTAACAAGAAATTGGAAGAGAAGATGAGAGAGCTTAACGAACAAATAAAAAAAAACATCGAGTTGAAGCGATGGCTCCAAGAAAATGCTCGACATGACATCGATCGCCTGGAAGTCAATAGGAACACTCGTCCCTACCGAATGTCTTAGAAAGCTCTTCTTGCGACACCTACCATGGAAATCGAAGCCAAAGGAGAAGGACTAATACCGACGAAAATGGCAACAACAACGGTAACAGAACTACCGCCAACTTCAGTGAGGAAACGCATCAACGTGAGCATTCCCGATTGGGTCCTAATGACGAAGCAGGGCCTAGTACCCAACCCCTTCAACGATAGAACCTTCCTGTCTCCCCTTAGAACTTGGCGCCTACATGTCTAACAACCAACTAGGCCCAAGCTCCGCTCAACCAACCTCAATAGAGTCAAGCAATCCAGGTTAACGACTTACCTAAAGACAATGCTGATGTCCATCACTGAAGGCGCCCACGGCCCCGAACTCCCGAACTGGACTACGACCGATGGAACCCAGCGGAGTCCCGGCCTGCGGTTCTCTCCGAAGTGGTCCGAAGGGTCATGAGAGAAACGTGAGGGCATGCCACCAACGTTTGGGAAGCCAATACGAGGTGTAATGTAACAACCCGTAAAATGCGAGCCAGTTTGAAATTTTTATTTTGGTAACTTTAGCGGATTTTGAATATTTAAAATAGATTATTTTAAATATAATCGACGAGAAATTTATTTTGAATAGAATTCGATCGTATATATTATATACGCGTCGTCGTTAGAATATAAATATTTATATATAATTATAAATAGAATTGAAAATGGCGCGGTAGTTCGATAATTCGATTTCAAACTTCAATTGAATGTACCGGGTGCAAAATAATCCGGATTTTAGTGAAACCAAAAATAATGGGATCTAATAGTGAATATCTTTCCAACGAATCCGAAAAATCAAAAGTTCGTATCGGGAATCAAAAGATATGTCCAGTTGAAAATTCTGAATAGTCGCTATGGAATTCAGGCCCTTAAAAATAGCAATTTTGCAAACGACCTCGGATTTCGACGAAACCAGTTTTGTTAGGACCGTATCGTCAATACGAAGCTAGAAAATATTTTTCTGAGATTTTTCTGGTTAGTATGTGACCCCGGTAATTTGAAATGTATGTTCAAAAATTCAATATAGTGATTTAAATGTAAATTCAACGGAAATTAATCGAAACAGTCGAATCAGCTTGCGATATATATCTCATTGTGTTCAGAATGGGGGTAGAACGCTATGGACGACAGGCGGTGGGCCTCGTTTAGAGGTCGTGTGTGAAAGTCAACTTTTTAATAATTAAAAAAAAAAAATATCTCTTCCTACTTTATATTTCTGCCCCCCCCCCCCCCCCCGTTTCTATTTCAGTTCAGAAATAAAGAAAAAAAAAAAACCCGAAGGAGCTCGACGGAATCGAGCACCGCGTCGCGGTGGCGCGGCCCCCCGTTTGCCTCTCCCCCACTCGATCTCCCTCTCCACTTCCTCCCCTCGTCTCCCCCCTCCTCTCGATTACAGCAAGCCATCGAGAAACCCGAAGCCCTGAAGCGCCGCCGCCGCCCACTTCTAGACCCCCCCTCAACGAAGCCGACCCCCCCTCCGATCTGCAAACCTCGACGAAGCCGACCCCCCCTCCGATCTGCAAACCTCGACGAAGCCCCCCGACCACTCGACAGCCCCCCCCTATGTAAGTTCTATTTATTTGATTTTTATTTTTTATAAATAGAAATTAAATCTGATTTTTGTTTAAAAGGAAAAAAAACTGATTTTTGTTTAAAAGGAAAAAGGAAAAAAAAACTGATTTTTTAAAAGAATTGAAAACTGAATTTTTTTTTAAAAAAAAAAGAATTTTAAAACTGATTTTATTTTTAGATTTTAAATAAGAAAAGATTTGATTTTTCGTATAGAAAAAGGTTTGATTTTGCGTATAGAAAAAGGTTTGATTTTTTTTCGTATAGAAAAGGTTTGAGACTAAAAATTCGATTTTTATATATTGAACTTTGAAATAAAAATTCGATTTTTATATATTGAACTTTGAAATAAAAATTCGATTTTTATATATTGAACTTTGAAATAAAAATTCGATTTTTATATATTGAACTTTGAAATAAAAATTCGATTTTTATATATTGAACTTTGAAATAAAAATTCGATTTTTATATATTGAACTTTGAAATAAAAAATCGATTTTTATATATTGAACTTTGAAATAAAAATTCGATTTTTATATATTGAACTTTGAAATAAAAATTCGATTTTTATATATTGAACTTTGAAATAAAAATTCGATTTTTATATATTGAACTTTGAAATAAAAATTCGATTTTTATATATTGAATAGCGAAGTAAAAATGGGATTTTTATATATGTAGTGAAAGCGGACAACGAAGGTGACAAAAAGGCGAAACGACGAAGACTTCTGCAAATGAAGAGCCGTGGAGCTAGGATAGCTATAGGTGAGAATTTCTCACCTTTCAATTTCTTTTCTAATTATATATATATACTAGGATGCAGACGGTGCTTAGTAGCACCCGACACAATCGTCCACAGACCATGGACTTGTTTGTTTGGTTGCATAGATTAGTTGAATTATTTGGTTGAATTGAATTGTTTGGTGAGATGAAATCGATTTGATTGATGTGTGAATGGCGTGGGCCTTCACTAGACCGGGGATAAGGCTAGGCCTTGTCCCGTTTCTAGTATCGTGTCGTTATGCCGCCGAAATTTTCTAAAATATGTTAGAAAAATAAAAATGTCATTTATTGAATAAATGAACTGAAAAGAAAATTCATGTGTTGGAATAAATATTTTATCGTTAAAAATATAGTTTTTAACGTGAATGTGAATAAAATAAAATATTCATTTACAAACCAGACGGTTTGTTTATGTACACTGATTTGACTGATATGGATTGGGACAATAAATTTTACACATCGCCCAACTGCACGAATAAAATCTGTGTTTGATTGTTTGAAACCCCACACGGGTGTTGGGATGAAATTTGAAGTTCACTCATCCTGATTGATTAAATATGTCGATCGATTGATTGACAGGCTGTTATAAGCGTTAGATATCTATATTTGATGCTTATACAGTGTAGTGCACTTTGGTTGATGGTTGATTATTTTCAATGCTATTATATACATGTGTTGTATGAAAATCCATATAATTAACTTTATATGGTAATTGATTGGGCCTCATTCCAGTTTTAAAATAGAAATATTTAAAATAGAAATATTCGAAATGAAATATTTGAAAATGTCAATATATGAAGCCGTGTTGATTAGATTGACGCCATTTTGGACGTGAACGATATTTATATCGATTTTATTCATTTTAAAATGAATATTAAAAAGTAATTTTGAAAACGATTTCGAAATGAATTGAATTGAAAACGAATTCAAAGTGAATTGAATTGAAAGTGATTTCGAAATGAATTGAATTGAAAACGAATTCAAAGTGAATTGAATTGAAAGTGATTTCGAAATGAATTGAATTGAAAACGAATTCAAAGTGAATTGAATTGAAAGTGATTTCGAAATGAATTGAATTGAAAACGATTTCGAAATGAATTGAATTGAAAACGAATTCAAAATGAATTCAAAATGAATTGAAAGCAAATTGAAATGAATTCAAATTGAATTGAAATTTGAATTGAACAGAAATGAATTTTAAAACGAATTTATAGAGAAAAATTCAATTTTGCTTTGAATTGAGATGGAAGTTGAAATAGATTTTGAAACGAATTTTAAAACTATTTATATAATTCGTTTTAAATAGAAATCGACGAAGTATATATTATATATATTATATATATAATATAATGGCCTGAATAGAACGCGCCGCGCCGCGGCAGTTCGCGAATTTCGACCATTGATTTCAAATGGACGTTACGGGAGATCCGACCGTCGGATTCTCCTAGAACCGGAACCGTTGGGTTCGTATCGAAAAGGGCTTTCTAACGAATGTGATAAATTAGAAATCTAACGGTTGGATTTGGAATTATGTCCAAATCAAATTGGAAAAAGGTCGCTGTAAGTGCAGTTCGATGGCCATTGGTGGAAATCGACTGTACGGGCCTTGATAAAATTATTAAAAATAGTAATAATTTGTGTAAAATCATAAGAAATGATTTGTGAAGATTTGGGATGAAAAACTCCATATTTGAAAAGATAAAAATAGATTTTTATCGAAATGAACTAGTTTTGAACTAGAATTATAATTCTATTTATTTTTAAATAAATAAATTAAATTTGAAAGGGGTTTTAAAAATAACCAGAATTTCCAATGATTGCATTGGAGTGGATTTGAATCGAAATTGTCTTCGGAATATTTCGGTGTTGGAATTCGTGATTATACAGGTGTTGTCATGGAAATTTGAAAGATATATATTTATATCGTTATTTCCAATACGACATTTGTTAGTCGTAGAATTTGATATTGAATATAAGCCGATATATTTTCTATTCAGAGCCTTGTATTGAATATCGAATGTGATTTGGGTTTGTCGTGAATGGTGTCTTCACTAACACCGTTCTTGAACCCAGTTGAGAAAAGATTAAATCTTTTTATTTAGATTTAATGAAGTGTACCAATTAAACGATATTTAATTGGCATTGAATTGGTATTGATTTTTGGGTTTATCGTGAACAGTGTTTTAAATAACACTTGTTCTTTAACCCGGTAATTAATGGAGTGTGATTTTGGGTTTATCGTGAACCGTGTTTTAAATGACACTGATTCTTTAACCCAGTTAAAGATTAAAACTAAGTGGAGTTTTAATGAATCTTTAATTAGATTGAGATGATCGAAAATGGAGTATCACCAGTTTTACTCCAGGCGATAATTAAATCTTTAATTAGATTTGAACGTGAAATGGTAATTGAATTACCGATAACACTGTGGTGTTAGATATGAAGTACTACCAGTTTTACTTCATGGGATGAATAGGTTGGGATTGATAAAATAAAATAAATGATTACTTCGGTGTGGTTCGCTAATCCCGACTAGTTTGAATTGATATTCAAAGGTGATTAAAGAATAAATTTAAAGAATTTATCTTGGATAAAATTAATGGGAACTTTTCCCAAAGTATAGGAATATTTGAATAAAGGAATATTCTGAATTGGAATGAGGCGTATGTTGTGTTTGTGTAACACTTTTATAATATATACGCGAGTTATTCAGAAAGACCGGGTTTATCCCATTCTGAATAACTGATTCGACGTGGTGTCGAAGATGAAGACGGTGGTCGAAGACCGGAAGTCTTCACGTCGTTTGGGTGATAACTGATGATCTTGATTGGGTTGTACACCCAAGAAGATGGAAACAGTTGGTGATCGTCCAGACGTACTTGGAGATCGATGGATATGCGGGGTACTAGGTGCCTCCGGTTTCGTTCAGACCCAGAACGGACTTGTAAATGGACTGTGTGTCTGACATTGGATTTTAGTCTGTGTGATTGATTTCTATTAAATATATTTCTGTTTGGCGGCGGAGAATTTATTCTCTTGCTTAACGCCCTTCTCTGAGACGTACGAGCTCAGGGGTTATATATTGATGGATATCAAATGCACGGAGTGAATTGCCTGTGTGGCATGCCTAAGTGGCAATTGATCGAGGCTTCTGTTGAAAAGCAAAGTCTAGTGGTGATGATCAAAGCACAGCCTGTGTGGCACAGCTTTGTGTAACGTGAATTCGCGAGCCTCGCACCCCGGTTGTGAACCAAAAACGGGAGACGGACCTCAGGGAGGGCATGCGTTTCTTTCTAGTTAGAAGTGGCGTCAGTGGTTTTACACGCCCTGACGAGTTTGACTTATGTGGTTGTTGCTGTTGCGAGGCGCCTCGGTTATATCGGTTTCGGCCGATGCATTCTGGTCGGCAGACGGACCAGACTTACGCCCCAAAGGGCGGGGAAACGTAGTGTTCAGGGTTTAAGTTTAATCCACATCGGTGGACCGGCCCTGTCGCTCCAAGGTCACTCGAGCTCTGACCTGAGACATGGGCTAGATTGTCTCGAATCGGTTGAGGACTATCTTTTGCCTCGGTTCATAGACGGAAATCCAATTTCCAAATACGTGACATTTGCGGTTTTAATTGTAGAACCTAGTATGGTGACATAGTGGGATGGGGCGCTCATGCCGCCTATGATTGATACTTATGATTTGAAGTTGTTTTATACACTATGCACGTATAATAGTATCAAATAATGTGTTTTAAACGTATCAAGCATGCTTTGGCTGTTATAAGGTAAAAACCCTATCCTCCGGCTTGCGTTGCATTGTGTGATGGGACCTGGGTCTTATAACAGCTTCATTTTTCTTTATTTAGCATTGCGCTGTTTGTTTTATGCACTGGTATTCTTGGGAGGAAACCCGTTCCGTGTTATACGGCGTGGTCCCTTGATTTACCTAACTTTAAAATAAAGATTAACTGTTTTAGTTCTCACACCAGTCCCATGACTGACCTGGAGTTTATTGTTTTAACCTAAACTCTGGGTGCCCCTATTTTGACACGGGCAGCTAGTAGTTTTGGTTTTGCAGATTTATATTCACAGGATCCTGGTTTACAGCTGGAACGATATCCGGAAAGCTTTGTATCCGTATATCTCCTTCAGTTGTGTATTGTATTATTTTCCGCTGCGTTATATTTAAATGTAATTTAAAGCTCTGATATTTCTGTGTAATATTTATTTATACTCTGTATATTCTTGTAATCTGATGCATTGTTGTAATATACAATGAAATGTTCTTTTGTATGCGTTCTGATTTGTCGTGTTCTCAAACGATAGGGTGTTTCGAACGGTCTGGGTCGGTTTAGCGACTGGTTCGGACCGAGCGAAATTCCTGTTCGTCACATGTAACCCCTTCATCGTGGTCATGCACGCCGCCGAATGTCCTCGACGTTTCAATATGCCTCAACTAACATCTTACTCGGGGAAGACTGATCTGTGTAACTTCTTTAACCGTTACAAATGGTGTATGGGCTCAAGTCGCCCCACCGACGCCGTCAAATGTTAGTGCTTCTCATTTTCCTTGAAGGTGTTTCTTTACTCAGGTTTTCTTGACTCCCGCCGAGATCCATCTCTACTTTCGACCAGTTGGCTTCCGAGCTGATGAAACAATTCAGGATTCATGTTGCAATGTCTAAGGACACCCTGACTCTCTCTAATCTCTACCAGGACACGAGCGAAACTCTTAAGAGTTACCTCGAATGCTTCAACAACTCCCTAGTGGAAGTCGAAATCCAGAACCTCGCACAGTCTTGGTCCAGCTTGTTAAGGGAATTATGCCCGACTCTAAATTTGGAGCTTGAAACGATAGAAAGCAGCCAAAGACCTTAGAGGTTTTCTACAAGAAGGATAATCAGTTTCTGTGCTAGGAAGAAGCGCGCAGAAATTGGGCGACTCAGACCGGCCACCCCAACGACCCACACCAAAGCACTATCCATGATAGCGTTAAGGGAAAATATGTCGGGGAATCTTCCGACAAGGGTAAGGGGGTAGCCTAAGTCAAGCCTAAGCTTAATAACAGCAAATCAGGTAACCATAACTTTCAGTAGGCTGGAGATTCAAAGAAGCGCGATCAATTCCTGACTTACAAGGTCTACAATCCTCTCAATTCTGAGTTGGAAATAATCTATCTTGAGACGTGTAACACAATACAATACAAGAAATCGAACACCATGGAGTCTACCAACCGGGAGAAGAACTCCAACAAATATTGCAGATTTCACGATATGTTCGGCCACAATACTAACAACTTCCATCACCTCAAGGATGCCAGTGGAAAAAGTCATCCGAGAGAAGCACCTAGAGTACTATGTTCAGAACCCTGCTCCCCAAGAAGCAATCGCGGGCCCTTCAGCTCTTGCACCCCCTCAACTCCAAGCGGTCCTCGGGCCGTCCAATCCGAGACCTCCGCGGGGGTATTGTGATTAACACCATATGCGACATACCTCACCCCACAAC
Organism: Allium sativum; assembly: GCA_030737875.1. Taxonomy (NCBI): domain Eukaryota; kingdom Viridiplantae; phylum Streptophyta; class Magnoliopsida; order Asparagales; family Amaryllidaceae; genus Allium; species Allium sativum. Next base: position 482,056,987 of record CM060922.1, read on the forward strand.
TGAGAGCTTCCAGCGTATGGAGGAATACACCAATTCAATCAAGCATGCTAAATCGGAACATGCTCCGCCCAGGACCCAGGATGAATCTGTCCTGGCTAAGCTTCAGAAAACAATGCAGGACGAGATAGTTTTCCGCAAGAGAGATGCTACCGAAATTGACATTCCAACCATATATCCTCTCATCATGTCTGCTACCATAGGTCCGTCTTATGTACAAAGAGTTATCATTGACTCAGGAAGCTCTGTTAATATCATATTTAAGTCGTCCCACGACCAAATGAAACTTAAGGGAAAAGACTTAAAGCCTTGCCATGCCACCGTCCAAGGCTTCATTGGCTCCTCCAATCGGCCAGTTGGTTCTGCAGAACTACCGAACGAGCTCGGAGATAGGGATCGAAGTAGAGTCCAGATCCTCACCTTCGTGGTTGTCGATGTTCCTTCTCCCTACAACATCTTCCTAGGACATTCGTTCCTTGTATAATTTTGAGTCTGCATGGCATTATGGTCCCTTCCCATGAAATTTTTGATAGAGAATGGGATCAAAACCGTCAAGGGCGATCAAGCCACCGTAAGAGCCTACTATCTCGTAAAATGGAAAGACGTCATTAACAAAGAGAAGGGCGTAGAGCCAACCCACTACGCCAAAACCGTCAGTGCATAGCTACTATTGGAGTCTGGGTCTGGCTCAGACGTAACTGCCGTTTTTCGAAGGCCTCAATCCAAGGGAAGATAAAGAGCCCGATTCGGAAAGGGCTACTCCGATAGAGCCAACCATCGATGTTCCAATCAACCCTGCCGACTTGACTCGTGTCTTGAAGATTGGATCACGGATCCATCCATCAATAAATGAAGAACTTGTGCATTTTTAAGGGCCATCCGCGATGTATGTGCTTGGTACCATTCCGATATATGTGGCATCAACCCAGGAATCACTTGTCACATGCTCAATATCGATCCAAAGCATCTTCCCGTCAAGAAAAAGCGTCGAATCTTGAGGATAGAAAGATTGGTGGCATTAAAGGAGGCGGTGGATAGGATACTCGACAACGGCTTTATTTGCTATGCCCTCTACCCCGAATGGGTCTCCAACCCTATCTTGATCAAAAAATCAAATGGGAAATGACGAACATGTGTCGACTACTCAGATTTGAACAATGCATGCCCGAAAGATAGCTTCTCACTCTCGAAGATTGACTAACTCGTTGATTCAACTGCAGGCTACCAGCTTCTCTCCTTCATGGATGCATATACAGGCTACAATCAAATTCCAATGTACCTTTCAGACCAGGAGCACACTTCTTGCATTATCAACTTTGGGCTCTATTGCTATGTCATCATGCCCTTTGGTCTCAAGAATGCTGGAGCCACCTACCAACGACTGGTCAACCGAATGTTCAAGGAACAGATCGGAAGATTCATGGAGGTATATGTGCACATCATGCTTATGAAAACGAGAGTTTCGAAAGACCACGTTAACGACCTCACGAAAATGTTCGACGTCCTTAGTAAATATAGCATGAAACTCAATCCCTTGAAATGCTCTTTTGGAGTTGCGTCGGGAAAATTCCTGGGTTCCATTGTCAATTCACGAGGGATCGAGGCAAATCCAGACAAAAATCTAAGCTATCTGGGATATTCAAGCCCCTCAAAGCATTAAGGATGTTTAAAGCTTAAATGGGAAAGTGGCCGCCCTAAGTCGATTCATATCAAAAGAAACCGATAAGTGCATTCCTTTCATTAACTTGCCCAAGAAAGGGAAGGGAAACTTTGCATGGACATCAGAGTGCATCACTGCATTCCAAGACCTCCTGAATCACTTAGAACGACCACTCATCCTATCAACACCCATGCACTACGAAGACTTATTTATTTACTTGACTATTTCTACACATGCAATTAGCTCGGTGCTAGTGTGCAAAGAAGATCATGTCCAAAGGCTCATTTACTATACTAGCAAGAGATTGACAGGCACATAAAAGAACTATCCGAAGCTTGAAAAGTTTGCTTACAGCCTATTGATCTCTTCCTGAAAGCTTCGACCTTACTTTCAGTCTCACCCAATCAGGGTCTACACAGATCAAACGCTACGATAGGTCCTTCAACGATTTGTGGCGTCTAGATGACTCTTGAAATAAAACGTTTAGCTTAGTAAATTTAAGTCCACTTTCATCCCTCGTCAAGCCATCCTTGGACAAGCCCTAGCAGAATTCATCGCGGAGTTCACTATCTCCGAAAATCCTCCCGAGGATAATGAGCCTCCTAACATTCAGTGGAAACTATTTGTGGATGGTTCGTCTAACGACCAGTTTTCAGGCACTAGAGTTGTACTTATAACTGTTGAGGAACGCATGATTTGTTACGCTCTAAAGCTCAACTTCCCTGTCACCAACATTGATGCAGAATACAAGGCCTTGTTCGCTAGAATCAGAAAAGCAATCGAACTCAACATCAAGGTTATCCAAGTTTGCTATGATTCACAACTCATTGTACGCCAGGTGCAGAATGAGTACCAAGCCAAGGGGCACGGCTCACTCCCTATGTTGCTCGGTTTCAAGAGGTGCTTACCTACTTTGAGTGCTATATCATCACTCATATATTTCGAGAACAAAACGAGAAGACTGATTCATTGGCCAAACTAGCAAGTTCTGAGGATGCAAAGCTGTTGGGACTCGTCCCAGTCGAAGAACTCGAATCTCTGAGTATCAATCAAGTGCAGACTAACTCGATATCGACGACGGAGGCCGAGCATAACCCAAGTCATAGACGACTCTAATCAAGAACTACTTGCAACATGGAATCCTCCCTGACAATCGAAGTGAAAAGCGAGCACTCACCCCCAAGTCATCACACTACATCATTCAAGATGGAGTGCTCTAAAAAAAAGATTATATGTTCTACTATTTCGATGTGTAGCCCATAACGACATCGATTGTGTACTATTGGATGTGCACGAAGGTGAGTGTGGTGACCACACCGAGGGCAAACTATGGTAATGAATATTCCCTGATACGACTATTATTGACTAACTCTCAAGTGGGATGCAACATACTACACCCATAAGGGTGACAAGTGCCAAAGATTCTCTAAGATTCCGAGATCCCCGCCTACTGAGCTTACGCAGATGTTCAGTCCGTGGCCATTTGCAATGTGAGGAGTCAATATCATAGGCGCTGTTCGGATGGCCAGAGGCAATGCACAATATGATATCGTAGCAGTTTATTACTTTACCAAATAGGTTGAAGCTGAGCCCATCACAACAATTACTATTAAAAAAGTAATCAACTCTGTCGTGCTCAACATTGTCCAACATTTTGGATTTCCAAAGACTATCGTTTATGATAATGGGACCCAATTTGAGAGTTCTGAATTCAAGGTCTTCTACCGCCAACATCGTATTGAGAAACGATTCTCGACAGTAGCTCATTCTCAAGCTAATAGACAAGTTGAGGCTATTAACAAAGTGATCAAGTCAATCATCAAGAAGCGTTTGGAAAAGGCCGGTCCTATGGGTAGAAGAAATCCCTTTATCCCTTTGGGCTTACCGAACTACCCATAAGTCAACGACTGGTCACACTCCATTCGCCCTCCGTATGGATCCGAAGTCGTCATTCCCATTGAACTTGAGATCCAATTTCACCAAGTCACATACTATGATTCAAGGACAAACCAAGATCTACTCTGGCAATCACTTGACTTACTCGAGGAGAAAAGAGATGAAGATGAACTCCGAGCAACCGCTCAACATCAACGAGTCACCAGATATTTCAACTCCAAAGTTCGTCAAAAATACTTTGATATCGGTGACCTCCTCTTGAAGCAGATCTTTCCCACATCGATCGGTTTCGGTTCTCACTGGAAAGGTAATGACCGTTGATGGTGCCGCATTACCGAGGGCATGGAACAACGAGCATCTCCACCGTTACTTTAATTAGTTTTTGTATAGATTTACTAATTTCCATAAATGTTTTGTATTCAAGATTCAAGGCACTGTAAAGAAAAGGTTGTTACTACCAACAATTTATCAGTAAGGAAATTTCAGATGTCCATGTACTTGGTGTGTTTACTTTCTACGTAGTATGTTTGAGCTGTTATGACAACCGAATTGCATACACGAGCGCACAATACTAGATTGACACCTCAGGATTTGGCATCGATCTATTGTCTCGAGTCTTTACAAAGACTCAAACCTTGTGAAGCAGTCCACTCTTCACAAGTCAACTCGAGTCTCAAGCCAATGACGGGGCCAAGTATAAATAACTCATGATGCTCATTAACTTAAGTGTCCAACTCCGTCCCTAGGTCTCGGGACTTGGGGGCAACCTACCAACCGATTAAGTGTGATACCGACCGCCTGCTCGGTTACATCTGACCCATAGGGTTCGAATCTAGATCTGGGTAAAGAACTAATGAACCAACGATGCCCTCAACTCTAACCTGAATCAAACGACATGAGAGTATAAAGGACAAAACAACAACGTTCTCCTTGACACCTTATGACTCGGGATCAACGACTGCAAGGAGATCCTGAGAGTGGAGGCACCAAATTAAACTTTACCCAACCCAAAACTAACATTCGAAAGGAAGTCTCGAGGGAGGAATCAGCATGCACAAGCTTCACAACGACGTGAATACTTCAAGACCGAAGCCGCGTAAGAAACTGGTTTAAGTGTAACAATGAATACATTTATGCAAGTACATAAATTGGAAATCGTAGATGAAAGTTCGAACACTTTGAACAATATGTGAAGTAAGCAAGACTTACTAACTTTCTTTCACAAAACTAAGTACAACTAAATTTTCCTTTCTAACGACGTGATGCACATAAAAACGACTTCACGCCTCCAAAAGCGAGGGTCGTACTTGCATATTCTATCGACCTATAACCAAAAAGCTGCCTAACTATAACAATCATTTCAGAGGATCACCTTTCCCCTTCTTCTATGATCTAGATTCGGATGGATCCTCCTTTCATTTCCTCTTTTTCCTCGGCCTACTTCTATCACTATCCTTCTGGCCCTTTGTTAGAGTTGATTGGGTTGGGCTTCAAATCAAATCCTAGGCTCACTCTGAGCAGTTGTTCCTCATCAGAGTCACTCGGAATGTAGATGACATACGCTTCAACATCAGGGCCAGACAAAACTCTTATGGGTCTGGGGGGAGGGGGGTACTGTGTGAAGTGCCAACACCACGGGTTTGTCTAGCTTAACGAGTTCCACCTGCTCGACTTTTTTGGCCTCCTTATTAGCCTGCCTCTTTGCCGCCCTCTCAATTTTCTTCTGGGCCTCACGCCCAACCTTTAGCTTCCTCTCCTCCTTTTCCTTAAACCTTCTAAACTCGGCCTCTGCTCTCTTCTTGGCAACCTCATCATTGGCTCATTTTTGGGTCGCCTCCTGGACTTTGGCTTAAGATGTCTCCTCATCCTTCGCTTTCGCCGCTTCCTGAGCCTTCTGAGTGCCTCCTCATCGATCCTTCTCTTGTCCTCCAGCTCCTCTGGTTTCACTAGAAATTTGGCTTTTTTGTGCTTTAACCAATTCATGCATAGTCTGCCCCTCTTGCTTCCATCGGTCCAATCACTTGCATATCCTCGCCATGCTTCCCCTTCTCATCTGAGAAAAGATATTCCACTCTGAACTCTCCCAATTCCAAATCCAAGAATGTGTTCAAGTGACTAAATCCCCATCTAGCAGATCTTGATGAGCTCCTACGTCAAACCCAAGATGGTAGGCATTGTTGGTCCGAGATGCATTATTGCCTCTGCTCTGGAGGAACCTGGGTGATGGAGAATAAGACAAGCTAGTCAACTTCAACTTCATGCTACCATCCTTCTAAGTGACGGTGAGAAAGTCGGGTTTGTCTCCCAACACTTTCTGTGTGGTTTCGACGGGAACTATGCTTTCGGTTGCTGGCGGAAGAGTGCGTCCATGCTTCAGCCCCATAAAATCGAGGTCATACTCGGTAACGATAGTGGATGAAGTAGACGGACCGGCGGTAGAACCAAGCGGGATAACTTGATACTATTGGGAGCAACCTTCACCAAACGCATGAGGTATGACTATGCTCTTAGACATAACAGCCTTCCATTTCACGGTAGTAAGTTGTGTCGCCTTCTCTGTCTCGACATCTTCCTTCAATAATGCCCTTCCTTTATCCAGAACTCGGCACTCTTCCTCCATCAATAAATCAACCATCAAAGCCTCGACTTCCCTCTCCCCGGTATCGTACTCCACCAGCTTGTCCCTGGCTTGAGCCAGTGTGCAGGGATAGTCTTCGACCCACGAGACTCCACAGAGTCGAAGTGTTTTGACGTACAATCCCCACACGAATGAATTAAGATCCTCCTCTGCTTTATTTTCAGTCTCCTCGACCTCATCTCTATATTTTCCGATTCAACCTGGTGCTCAACCTTTATGTTATCCACCTGATCCAACACCTACTTGTTCAAAGCCTTAACGATTTCTTTCTCCTTTTTGGCCTGCTCGAGCTCAGCACAACTTAAGTCAAGAAGTTTTCTGAGCTCGACATTTTATTTAATAAGCCTTTTCACCTGCTCATTCTCTTATTGCAGCTTCTTGTTTTCCTGGGTCAAGAATTCATTGCTCTTACGAAGCTAGTTTTACTCCTCATTCTCATTCATCAGCCTGATGTTTCCTCTGAGATGGACTTGTTATAGGTTATTGTATCCTTTAATGATTCTTGGGCCTCTTTCGCCTCGGCCTTGATTTTCTCGAGCTCCCTCTCCAGTTGCTTTGTTTCGGCAACATAGAGTTTGCATATAAATATGTTACTCGAATACATGGAAATAAATGCAAATTACAAAGTTTGTCTTACTCAATTCATCCCTATGCAGTTAAAGCCTCACTGAAGACCTGCAAAATCCCTTCTATTGCTCATAGGGCTCTCCAACCGTTATGTTGTTTCAATTTAGCGCCGATGAATAGTAGATCGGCTTTTATCCCCACTATCTTTCGCTGCATCTGCTAAATCAAGGCTTTTTAGCATCTGCTTTAGCAATATTAACACACACGGGTAGATCTGACTATTTATCTTTATAAAAGATAAATAAAGTTAGTATAACAAGCTAATTTTAATGCATAAGTGTCTAATATAAAGTAGAAATCTATTATAGTCATCGAGTCTAATGTGCAAACCATGATATTATTTGGTTTTGCTGCATAAGATTAATTAATATTAGTTTCTTCTACGCTTATAATGTGGGAATGATAATAAATTAGCTTTAGATATTTGGTTTCAATATCTAATGAACATTTTTGCGCTTTTGCTATGTCCCTGATATTTTCCTGCTTTATCCCCGCTACATCTTTTTATACCTCTATTGCTATTGAACCGTTAAGCATTTAACTACACATATTTAGCCTTTAAATTCCCGAGGCTCTCCTTCTTAGCGTCGACCTCAAGTTGTAGACCCTGAATTTCCTCTTTCTTTTTTAAAATTAATTCCGAGAGCCTCCTTGTGTACTTATACATTTCCGTGTACTGAAAATATATGTCATACACTTTGTTGTACACGTCATCGTCCACATCCGTCGAGATCTGAAGTATGTGCAATAACCACACTAGCTCATCAAAGTAGAAGCCATGGGACGACTATTTAAGTATCTACTTCTTTTCTTCGTTGCTGAGCTGTGCGACCGCTGACATGTTCGGTAGCTCTGGACCCCGCTTTGCTACAACCTTCTTCTTGGACACGATTCCTCTGACTTCCTTCTCCTTGACGACATCTAGAGCCGCTAGCGCTGTTATGGGGACATAAGGGGCACTTTTGATGCTAATTGCCTCATACTCACAATTTCTGGCTTTTTATCTGCTCCCACCGGTTGAATGACAGATGGTGAAGATTCCGAGTGTCGGGGTTGGTCTTTATCTCACCGGCCACTTTCGTTGTCCTAAGGACGAGAATGTTGCAAGTGCAAATCTACACTTCTCTTAAAACTACTTACGACCCCGTTTTTCGACGGTCGGCGACTTCCAGACCCTCTGCCCCGGTCTTTATCGCTCTCTCTTACCATTGCACTTGCGCAGGGCAGATTTTATATAGAATCGAACATCCCACACATTTAAATGAATGTTATGTTATGCAATTTTTATGAGTGTGTGTCCTAAATGTTCCCTCCACAGACCAAATTTCAACCCGTTTGAAGGGGTATCATCCCCAACACTCGACGTAAGGCTCCCGACATTAGTGTCGTTCGTACATGATAGTGTTAGCTCGATGGGAACCTTATCCAGGTCCTTGAACTGGTCTTACGCCTCCAACTACGTGGTGGTCTTAGAGGTCGTAACCGGAGAAACCAGTTTGGACGGCCCTCCCAACCTCACTTCCTTTGATGGAGACAGAACTGGAGTGGCTAACAAATCTCCTCCTTCTGTATGGATCTCCTCATCATCATCGTCGGAATCCCCTAAGCTCCTGTAGCCTCCCCTTCGACGGGGGATACAACAGGAAGCAAAATAGGGGACACCTTCACCTGCAGACCCGGAGAAGCATTTCCTCCTATCTTCTTCCTCATCGTCATTCGGCCGAACAGTCGAGCAACCCTCCGAAAGCAAACCAGATAGGTGAAGGAGCAAAAATTTAATAGAGATTGGGCATCATGAAACCCAGCTAGGACTTCCCTAAGTGCTTTTCTCAAAGTAAACATCTTCCTCTAGGATCCGAGGGATACCTATTACATCATAACTTTAAGTTAGTCTAGAGCTCATAATCCAAGTATAGAATACTTACGTCCGACAAGCCATCTTCTCGCGGATCCCGAGGGGCACTGAAAGTAGAACCAATCAGCTTAAAGTAACTTAGCTTGTTCCATGCCCCTAGGATAAAACGAGCATACACTTGTGCCTCCAGGTAAACAAGTGAAGGTGCTACGGTAGCTCTCTTTTTCATGGAGAATAAAAACCGAATGTCTTCCCCGATTGGCTTCATGCCCAAGTTTTCGATAAAGACAATGAAAGTGGAGAGAAAGACAGAACATGTGTTCAGATAAAGCTGCCCAGCGCTAACCGAAAGAAGCACAACATATCTCAGATGAATGGAAAAGATGGGGGCACACATCCGACATCGCAGATTTTCTTGTCCCAGATAGTATACCCTTCCGGTGGTGCGTGCGCTCTGTTCTCCCTTTCCGGAACTAACATCTCATCCGAAGAGATGCCGTGCTTTTTTCAAATGCGCCTCAGTGCGGTTTCATCGATTTACGAAATCATCGAATCTGGTGGATTCTCGAGTATTGCTGCATTATCGCCGTATGTAGTGCCTTAGAGATGTCTTCCTCTTAGTCATCCACATTCTTCTCCTCTTGTGAGCTGGCCTCCGCGGTTTTTCCCTTTCCTGGGATTTCTGGCTTGTATGCTTGTCCGCTCAGGTGGTGCGATCCTTCCGATTCCACCTCCTGATCATGTGTGATGTTCGGGAATACTTGCTGGGAAGGGGAGGAAGATTCAGACGTCTCAAACTTGTTGCTTATAGAGATGGAGTCATGGGATGTTCCACTCGTTGTGGATTTTCATTCTATGGCTTTGGCTTTCAAGACTTGTAGCCACCTTGAACTTCTTGATTCCATAGCAAACTATGCTCTTAAGATAGTTGCATTAGTAAGCACACTGAAATATGTGCCTTTGTATTGGTGCAAACTAATCTGGAACATGTAGTGTTGTGCGTTCAAATGCAATTGCAATAAAACTCATCAGAACGCGACAAAGATTTCTAGTTTCATAAACCTAAGTCATTGTTGTCGCTAACCGAGACTGTTGAATCCTCGTCGAATCGTAATTATGTCGCGGTCAGGTTAGAAATCAAGTCTGGAATATGCGATTCAGTCATATGTCCATACTCTGAGTTTATGCTTTATTCCTCTATGCGTATACGAATTGCCAGTTCATGTGATTTCATTATTCGAATGGTAAGGCATGAAATCTCGAAGTCAAACTTGATCGTGCAACATCGCAAAATGACCTGGATTCTCAAATTCGGTTTTCGAAAGTTAATTTTTTTTAAGTATTTCGAATATGAAATTCGGATTTCGTATACTACAAACTTTATGTCTGAAATACTCTTCCACTTTTGAGGGAATGAAATTATCTCGAGCAACAGGATACCAGGCACAAGTCGTATCCCAACACTTTAGAGATTTTCACCTACCGGTCCAAAACATGAAATTACAATTTCATATTCCGCGTTCTTCCTCTTCTTTTTTATATCCTCCACGGGATGTGAAACATTCCACTAAGTCCGTAGATACGAAAGAATATTTCGTACCCTTAAACTTAGAAAATTTTGAACAATTCTCCGAGGATACGAAATCTCTTTCTCCTCCCTTGAGGATACAAAAACCCATCAAACACGAAGTGGGATTCATATCCCCATGCTTCGATCATTTTACTCATCTCCTTCCAACAACTTCGTACTCCCCATCTCTATCTTCTCCCAAAAACTCAAGCTTCGCCACTGCCATCGACATGGCTACGAAGCTCTATCCTCTTCACAACCAACTCCAGCGCTTCCGTGTTCCCTCCGTCCTCTACCCAAACCCATTTGACAAGAAATAAAGTTCAAATCAATTTGCAAGCACACCTGTTTCATTTTGAAATAACAATCTAGGGGGTCCAATGGCCTGGATTAGCGTAGAAGAGGGTGATAATGGTTAACGACGAGAAGTTTTGGAGTCACAGAAATTCAACTCACGAGTACAAAATGAAACAGTAAGAAGGGGACGAAGTTTCGTATCTAATTATATATAGGGGGAGCGGGAGGAATACCCAAGAAATTTAAAAGAAAAATGTCTAAGTATGACGATCGGTACCAATCCTAAAAAAAAGTGAAGAGAAAGAAGAGAGAAGGGATGATCAGAAATCCAACACTCTACAATTTCGAACTCAGTAAAACTCTTTAACTCCTATCTTCGGCTACGACCGTGCACACACATTTTTGAAACCCTAATTATCGAGACTGACTCACTCGCTAACCAATCGTATGCTCACGAGTTTAAACAACTCAAGAATATATGCCAAGAGATCAAGTTTACGATTCGATATCACTTTCAAAAACTAAACCACGCAATTGTATGCCCAAAAATTAACATATCAATTATGTTCATTCGAAGACTCTGGTCGTATCACGCAATATCACGTGCAAACATGTGAGCGCAAATATGATGTTGTGTCGACCACGACTCGTTCACATTCCGATGTAAGCGAGAGTCAATGACTAATGTTTAATTTCTTGAGCCGACAGGGATTAGGCATTTGCGCGAGCAACCAGGTAGGATTTCCAGTTCGAATAATCAAGATTCTCAACGAGTCTAGAACTTCATGCTCGCATAGTCAAACTTCAACAAAGCATCGCTACAAATCAAAAGTAATACATTCAATAGAGAGGTTGTGACTAGTCGCTTAACTCAACATGGAATTCTTTCCGTCTTCCAGAAGTACTTGTATCAACTCAAAACACATCATGATAAGACAAGACATACTTGGGGGAGCATAAGGGTTAACCGACATTTTGGTTTGGTTCCCAAAAGTAATTCAGTCCCACACGGCTCGGCCCATCACATGGTCCAATAGTCCAAAGTGTCGCCAAGATACTCAGGAATCAAGACCGCGAGTATTTGCACAAGTATGGTCATCGCGACTCGCCGAAGTTGCTCAATGATCAGCTCAACTTTCGGGATCAGTATAGCCTCACCACCAAATTTCGTATCCCCGTGCATACAAGAATTTCGAATCCTGACTTCATAAACTCTACAAAACAATAGCACCAACCCCAATTTCATATCCCACGCACCGCCATATTTTCATATCCTAAGCCTTACATTCCTCAAAAGTTCCACCGACTCCCATTTTGTAACCTTAGAGGATCGGTGTGGCTGAATACGAAATGGGAAAAATAGGACAGGATGCAAAGCTTCATGACTCCAGAAAATGCCAAGTATCGGGATCAATATTTTCGAATATGAAACCCAGGTGCGAAAATCCTTAGAAATCCAAGAGCTCGTATCGATATTCTGGGATATAATTCCCAGATGCGAAAAGAGGGAAGCGAGGGATTAAGGACTTCAGGTTTTCAGAGCAACGACCATAAAGTGCACCCTGGGATACACACCAATCCCGGGGAATAAAATTGGCATGCGAGCCTCACATCCTGCATGTTCCCACCTACTCCACTATCTATAAATACCCCCATACCTGTTGCGTTTTCTGGACTGGCATCTGGTTTATTTGACATATAGGTTTTCTAGAGCTTGGACACCATTAAAGCACCTTGGTGCTTTGGAGAAGAAGAAATACCATTTTTCTCAAAGTTTTGAACTTCTGGACAACGAAGGAATTTATAAACAATGACTATATTGAACTTAGTCACCACCTATTCCTTTGTAAACACTTGTAATGATGATGTCGAACATTGTACATCTTCAATAGTAAATAAAATCAGTAAAGCCCTCAAAGTGTATGTAGGTTCAACCTGAACTGAACCACTATAAATATAGTGTTAATTACTTTTCCGCACATTTTCCTCACGCGAAACTTTGTTCTCGTTAACTCGAGAATCTTTGGGTGTTGCGCCAACTTTTGCGCTTTAACAATGAGTATAAAGTAAACCCGAAGATTAGATCAAAAAATGTAGCATGACTTTGAAACTATCATATGTTACACTTTTATCTTAGCTTACATGCTTAAGGTCTATGAATAAGATGCACAATGTGTAAACAATTTGGGGAATATTTTGAAGATAATTGTAAAACTTGGGGAAGGGGTTTGAAGTTGGTAATTATTATTTGCATTGATTTTAACTGTTTTTGAACCAAGCTAAAAAGTATCTTAAAAATCAATCTTTTAATTGTTTAATTATTGATTCCATCAACATAGACTAAAACCAAGGACAATTTACATAAAAAAAATCAATCTTAAATAAAGAATTGAACAAAATTTAGTTGATAATGAGCTAAAATAGTCCTTCACTTTTTTAAATTGTCAACTTAAAATCAAAATGAAATAAATAAATAGTAGTAGGGTGCATGGTATTGATGGAATACTTTTCAAGACATTAACACTATCATTAACACCATTCTTTCCAATATATCTGATATCAGTTCTTAAGGATTGATAAAGTTTCTTTAATTCGCACACACATAGAGTGACAAATGTGTGTATATAGATATATAATGAAAATAATATATTGCAATTAAATTAAGGATAAGTTATCACAAATTGAAAAATAAATAAAATTAATCATTTGATTGCCTGAATATCAATTACAAATGAATGGAATTACATAATTTGCATGCTTTAAACACTAAATGGTATCATTAATGTCATGCTTTCCTATACTAAGTAAATGAACAATATTAGCTTTGGAAGACTGATAACTTCCATTTATTACCCATGTATATTGCAATAAAAATAGAGATAAGTTGTCACAAATTAATAAATCATTTGAAAATTAATACTTCTTTTCTCTAAATTATTGATTACATAAACTCAATAAGCCAGCATCAACCAAAATACAAATAATAATGTAAATTGTAGGAGGTTATGTGATACTAATGGTATTCTTCAAACATTGATTCTATCATTAATAACATTCTTTTCCACGCTAAGTGTATGAATAATATATGGAGTATAAGATATTAGTTCTGGAAGACTAACAAAACTCCTTTATTCTGCACATGCATACATTATTTATTATCATAGTGTTTTGGTTTAGCCGAGCATCTGATAATGGCGACAAGGGTTCCCCATTTTCTATGCTTCTTTGCAATCTCCTCTTTTTCCTTCTATGTCTCCACTTCCTTTGTCTCACAGTATCCCTTCCCCTCTCCTTCACTTACCTGTTTTCACTTGCGTAGATGCTTCATCGAACCTCTGTTATCACCGATTAGATCTAAACCCACTTCTCCTAATTTCCCTTTTTTCTACGATCCTTTCCGCGCTAGATTCTGATTCTCCTTCTCGCTCCCGTCTTCCCTTTCTTTCCAACGCATGGTGGCCCTTTTGGGATTTATCAGGCTGACTGTTGTTGCCTGCACTGGTAGATTTCATGAATTCCCTGTTGTTCGACATCTTATAATGCACAACACGAGGTTTCTTGGCGAGTTCGATCAATACAATACTAGGTGGATTTTTGTCCCATGTTTTTCTGGCTCATGTTTGGAGGATTGGTAATGGATATGGTGTTTGTAGGGTCTTCTGTGCAGTTCTTGTCAGTCGGTTCTGGTCTTTCTGGTGGTGGTTTCGACCTGCTTGGTCCAGGGAGTTTTGGTTCCTTCACGGAGCGTCTCTGGTATGCGGCAACTTCTTGCTCTTTGAGATGATTTCGCCTCTCACCTTCCTATGTGCCTGGTATGCTAAGTTCTCTTTTCTTTGTTAACCAAGTATGCTTTGGGGGTAGCGGTGCACTGTCTCTGCTTGGTGAGCTGTTGTGGAAATTCTTGGCATCTCTGGTATGTAGTTTTGGTTGTGATGGGTCAGTCTGAGAAGTTAGATATTCAATGTGTCCATGGATGTCTTCTTGTTGGATATAATATGTTGGTAGTGTAGTGTTGCTTTGGGGTGATGGTTTTTTTGTCATGTGAGTTCAAGGATTATGTCTATTGGGTGTTAGGAGTTCTGTTGATTACGAGCACTCTAGTTAGTTTGTTTGGGTAATGTCGATGGGCTCTGTTTTGGTTGGTTTGGAGTATAGGCGTGTTTGTATTATTGCTCCTTCATCCCCTTTTTTTTGGCAATCTGGGTGAAGCATATGCTCTCGAATTTGTAAAATTTAATGAATGACTTATTTGCCTTCCTTATTCAAACTCCTATGCTGGCCTTATCTGGTGATAGCGTTGGTTTTTCCCTGGCTACTTCTCCTACCCTATGTCATACTCTCGAGCAACTTTCATTTGTGACCTCCTTTTTTTTCCACTTTTAGCCTCTTTTTGCAAAATATTGCAAATATAGCCCCCTTTTAGCCATGTAAGCATTGACCGGGCGAAGGCATGAATACTGGCGCAATCACATATTGCGCCAATATTTTTAAAAAATAAATTTCCTTTGGGGCGCAATCTAGGATTGCGCCCCAAGAGATTTACAGAGAGACACCAGCTCTCTGTAAATTTCCCTATCCTAGGGCGCAATCCTAGATTGCGCCCGTAGTAAATATAGGCTAAATTTCTCTCGGGGCGCAATCCAGGATTGCACCCCGAGAGATTTACAGAGAGACACCAGCTCTCTTAAATTCCCCATCAACTACTACATCCCAATCACTTTCCCTTTCTTCCTCAAAACTTTACCAAATTCCTTCACAAAAATTACCTTATAACCTTTTTTACTTCTACTTTATAAAAATTGAAAATCAAACATTGGAGCTTAAATTCAAAGGTATATTCAAGATTTCCCTTATTCTCATACATTGAATGCTATATGATTGAGTCTCCCCAAGTTTAATTTTATCATCAGGTAGGATGGATGAATGGGTAATTGACGACGAGATTCTATCGGCGAATTGGGAAATTTTGATGTCAAGAGCGTATCATAGCATTCAAAATGTTGATGCTACACCACAAGCTCCATTGTCACCAATTGTTCGTCGACCGGGTAAGGAAATTTTCCCTGATCCAGATATGTCTGAAATGGTCGAACTCCCAGATCTTCTCCCTTGCACACCACAAAAGTGTTTCATTGCGATGATGGGGGTAAATATTCAAATCGAGGCCGAGCACTAGCAATCGACGAGCCAGTACCAAGAAAAATTTGTTATTGTAGGTCAGACTGCTGCGTGGTTGTGAACAAAAATAGAAGCGTTAGTACATGGCGTAGGATGTATAAATGTAGTGAAATGAGCCTCCTTTATCCGAACACCTTTCGAGTTTGTAACTATAGCGAGTGGGTTGATCCTCCGATGTGCTGAAGCAGACATGAGTATGCATTGGAGATACAGGATGAGAATGAACGACTTAAAAAGGAGATTTTCCGTTTCAAATTATTGAACTCGGACTTAGAGCCCCAGCTCCCATGATATCCCAATGAGTAGTACCAATGTACCAATGTATCATATGTATCCAAATGCTAAAGTAGTTTGCGGCAATGTATTAGTCAATGTATGTATTGCTTGAATGTACGAATGAAAGCGATGAATATAAGCTCATTGCAAATTGTTGTCATTGCGCGAAAGAAAGAAGTTCTTCTACAATCAAACATTAATACAAATAGTTCAAACATAAACTACAAAACAAAATCCTAATTTATTGATCTACATTGGCTTCTTTTATGACCAATCACTCCGCACTTACTGCGTCTATTTGTTTTAGGAGCCCACATTTCATCCATGGTTCCTCTAATTCTTGTTGATTTAGGTCTCCCAGCTGCTCTACGCACCGTTGCTGGGAGAAGAACCTGTCCCTTGAATGCAGTCCAGTACCATTTATCTGGAATATGATGAAATTCCGGTTTGTAAGATGTGTAGTACTTCGTGACCGAATACCACTTGGAAGCAAAGTCACGATGAAATCGATTAGCACCATTGGTTACATTTGAACAAACCGCCATTACATGTTCACATGGAAGATGTTGAAATAAAGGAATTCTACATGTACAGGAACATGTGTTTCCGTCGATTATTACTTTATACTCGTGACCAAAATGTGTAATCACTCCCCACTCGCCTGCGTTACATCGGACAATGCGGCAATGTCATGCTTCATTTGCCCTTTCACATATTTTAACTCCCATTTTGGGGTTAACTTAGCCGTACGTGACATACCAAGCTCTCTTCGTTTACAAAAATAATCTACCGATAGGAAAAACGTGCGAGCAACTAAAGCTTTGACGGACAATGATCGTGCACCTTTAAGTACACCATTAAAGCTTTCAGAGGAATTTGTCATCATGACATGAAATCTTCCCCCGTCATCGAAACATAAAGCCCAGTTCTCTTCCTTCCCACGCAAACTACGCTCGATCCAATTATGTGCGTCAACACTGGTTAGTTTAAGTTTGTCACAAATCCTTTTGTATTCAATCACCTCTGAAGCACATGCTGCTGCATAAAATAAACCTGTCAACTTTTTATCTTTATGCACGACAACTTGAAAATTGGCTTTTAAATGCTTTGTGCAATATCTATGTTTGTGAGGGAATCTCCAATGATCCTCTAAGGCTATCGATATTCCCTTCGTCCTATTATAAATGAATGTGATTCGTCGATTGGTAACACTATGGATGAATGTTCGAATATACGCAAAAAACCAACCCCAAGTATCGGCTGATTCGGTCTCAACAATTCCATAGGCCAACGGGTATAGTGAATCATTCGCATCTAAAACAGTCGCAATCAGTAACGTACCTTTGTAGTTACCATATAAATGTGTACCGTCTATGGAAAGCAAAGGTCGACAATGTACAAATCCTTCGATGCAAGGCCCAAATGCCCAAAATGCTCTTTCAAATACACCGCATGGTTCAGCTACTATATGGGCAACACTTCCGGGATTAGCTTTGATAAGTTCGTCGAAATACTGACGTAGGGTGGAGTATGACTCCGCCCAGTCACCATATATCCCTTCGATTGCTTTGCTTAATGCTCTCCACGCCTTAGTATAACCAATGTTTATAAATAGTTGCTCCTGTATTAACACTTGCACTGTCCCAGAAGTAATACTCAAATCTGCTTTAACAAATTACATGATCTTCAAAACCAAAAACGCGGATGTTGCTTGCTTGTGATTGGAGTTAACTGTTGGATGTACGCAACTATGTTCAGCTGTGTATTTTTGTAATAATCCACCAACCTTTCTGTGATTTTTTAGAATCTATGGCACGTATTCTCCAGGAACAGTTGGGATCTATGTTGCAAATAGCAGTGTATATCTTTTTGTTCGACCGGATCGGCTTAAACGAAACCGCATGCAAAATTGACCATTCACTAAGTTGTTGAAGAAATTTACTTTTGCTCTCAAACATCATACCGACTTTGAAACCATTCTGAACACAAGCCAATGAGAAAATTTCGTTGTTGAATTGCATATTAGCAACCATGGATCTAGCCAACATTTGTCCATTGCACAAATCATCATCCAATAGTATGTCAAACACCGGCTCCGACTCCTCGTCATCACTATCTTCCGGAGCATTGTCTTCGCCTCCGAAATCAAAATTCAGGGGAGCATTGTTTACTTGCATTGAATCAACTCATGTCGTGTCATTATCAGAAAGGCTAACAACGGTCATGCTATCAAGTGAAGGATCCGGATTTAACTCGCCCAGATCTGGTTCATTTATTTCCATATCAACGTTAGGAATATTCGGCTCTACGTTGGAATCGGCTTCGGTAGCTTGTGTCGAATACCGGATTATGCAAACGACATATTTTTGAGTATATTTTAATACGTAACATAATTTTTACATCAATAACACAAGTAACTTATTGTTGGCTCACGTGATTAACATTAGAGGGCGTTGGGTGCATGGGAGCACAATGGTAACTTGTAGATAGTCCGGCTGTAGTTTGTGTCGCGAAGTAATTCAAAAAAAACTTGAAACATACAACAAATTTTTTTAATCATACACAAGACAATGGTTATATTATCCAATAGGAGAATTCTACAGTTCGAATTACCCTTGAGTCATATTTTGGATAGTATCCTGCGTCGGATACGAATAGCCAGGTTGTGAATTCACGAATGGATTCCAGCCAAAACACATTTGTTGTTGCTCATAAGTAGGTAGGCTCATAGCCGGATTCAGATGGTATGCTGCGGGAGCCGCAACGACTGGAGTTACATGTGGCTCTGCCGATAATCTCCTCTCTTTCATTACAAATAATTCAATAGATTTTGACACGGCAGACAACATAATTTCAACGTCGGCGTCGTCTCCAATTTTAATTGCCTTAGTTCCAGAATCGGTCGGCCAATTGCAAACTAACTCAATGTCAAACTCATCCGATTTAACTTTAGTAGCTTTATAGACAGTCTCCTTCAATTGTACAAAGTTTGACCCTTTCAAAACTTTTGTCGATTTACTAGATCCATCGTTATATGTTCCACATTTGTGTTCATCAACAACCTATTCTCTGTCATAATAGCATATAGTAGCAATATAGTTCGGCACCATTCTAGGTTAAACGCAAGTTCATAAAAACCTAGATTGGATAGATCTTAAAAAAAAAATTGAAACACATACCCATACCTTTCGATAATCTAACAAAAGCCAAACTCTTTTACTTCTCACTTTGATCCGCAATAAAAGATTCTTGTTTTGTTGAATAACAATGAAGGATCTGAAGTTTTTAAATTTAGCTTTTGGGTTCTTTTATTGAGGAGTGAAGAATTAGAAATGGAGAATGAGAAAATAAAGGAAAAACAAGTTTATATTCTCTCTGTAAATCTCTCGGGGCACAATCCTGAATTGCGCCTCAAGAAAAATTTAGCCTATATTTACTAAGGGCGCAATCCAGGATTGCGCCCAAGGATAGAGGAATTTACAGAGAGCTGGTGATTCTCTGTAAATCTCTCGGGGTGCAATCCTAGATTGTGTCCCAAAGGAAATTTCTCTTTTAAAATACTGGCGCAATCTGTGATTGCGCCAGTATTCATGTCTTGATCCGATCAAGGCCTACGTGGTTAAAAGGGGGCTATATTTGCAATATTTTTCAAAAAGAGGCTAAAAGTGAGGGGAAAAAAAGAGGCCACAAATGAAAATTTCTCCATACTCTCCGATGAGATTTGGTTGGGAGCTCTTGTCCTTGTCGAGCTCTGATAGAATCTGGTGTTGGTGCTACAACGTTCCATGTCCTTTTGCAGTGGACCTGGCTTTGGTGTGGGGCTCAAGATTACGACACAAACTTTTGTTGTGTGGTCCAAACAACGTGAAGCTGTCTGGTACAGCTCTTGTTGTGGCCATGGTACTTTGGATATGCTTCTGGTTGTGTATCTTGTTTGTCGTCCTTGCTGTCTTTTGATAAGTTCCTTTTTTTTTACTTTCTTATATATTTGTTGTCCTTAATGCCTAGCTCCAGTGCTGTAACCTGGATAGGAAGACGGTGGACGGTCCACCTTAAAAACCATATTTGTAGTAGGTTGAAATCCGGTCGATCTCCTCCTGTATTTCTTGTAATTATTACTTGTTATAAAAATAAGTGTTTGCGAACACTTTAAAAATGAGTCGGTCTTCCAATATATATATATATATATATATATATATATATATTCATATATTTTAATATTACAACATATCCTTCAGTTTTCCGTATTATCAATTCCATTAGTTTAGTTTAAAATCTAATACAATTTAAATAAAAAAATATTGTTAATCCTATATGTAACAACCCGAAAATCTGGGCCAGTTTAAATTTTTTATTTTTGCAATTTTAGCGAATTTTGCATATTTAAAATGAATTATTTTAAATAATATCGACGAGAAATTTATTTTGAACAAAATTAGAACATGTATATTTATATACGTCGTCGTTAGAATATAAATATTTATATATAATTATAATAGAATTGAAAATGGCGCGGTAGTTCGATAATTCGATTTCAAACTTCAATTGAATGTACATGATTGAAAATAAACCGGATTTTAGTGAAACCAAAAATATTAGAATCTAGTTGAGAATATCTTTCCAACGAATCCGAAAAATCGAAATTTCATAGCGGGAATCAAAAGTTATGCCCAGTTGAAAATTTAGAATAGTCGCTATGTAAATTATACATGGCCCAAAAAGTCATATTTTGCATACGGATGAATTTGGACTCGAAACCACTTCCATTGAGTTCAAAATGCCGTTTAGAACTCCGAAAAGTATAAGCTTCGATATATTCCGATATCCAGAATAGTGGCTATGGGCTGGAGTTGTTCGGTTAACAATACATAGCCCTTAAAAAGTGAAATTTTGCATACGAGCTCAGAATTCGACGAGATAAATTTTTATGGATTCACAATGACAAATCATTGTTGAGTTCCAAATGGCGCGTCGAACGGAGTTAGTATGTGGCCGTGCGAGCTGAAACAGTTCGGGGTAAAGCGAGCAGTCATTTTACAAAGGAACATTATTGATACGACCTCGGAATTCAATTCTACTTTTTTTTCTAGATTCGTATCATCTAATAATGTTTAAATCCAAGAGGGCTTGATTTTTTGAATTAGCATGTGAGCGTGCGAGAAGAAAAAGTGCGCCAAAATCGCATTTTTAGAGCTTATCTGAGTATTTTTGTGATTTTTAACGGACGGTCAAACGAACTCGGAATTCGACGAAACTTGTTTCGTTGGACTCGTCTTCACGTCTACTATCTCGTGTTCGAAATCCGCGGCCATCGGAGATCGCTAGCGTTCAGGCGATACGCGAGAAACTAGCATATAAACACACTTACTTCCTTTTCTTCCTCACTTACTCTCTTCCTCTTTTTTTTACATTTTCCTCTTTAATGGCCACCGCACCCTCCCCCACTGCCACCACTGGCCGTCGGCCTCCCCCACCCCCCTCCGGCCACCTCCTCCTCCTCCTCTCTCTCTCCTCTTCTCTCTCTCTTCAATTAGCAAACCCTACACCCAAACACCACCACCGCGGCCACCACGGGCCCCACCACCGCCACCCACACCCTCCCCCACGTCCATCAGGCCCGCGCCCCCCCTCCAGCCCCCTCAATTCCAGCCGTGGGCCCCGCTACACCCAAAAACCCTTTTCACCAAAATTACCCGTTTTGCAAATAAGTCCCTGACCGTATTTCGTGAATAACTCCCAAACGGTGCGTTTTTGGCCAAAGTCCCTCTAGATTAAAGTTGTAGAGCGCGAAATTCTCTTCGATTTGGCTATATGGAAGTCATGTTTTGGAGTTCAGAGCTGCCCGGAAAACGCGTTTAAAGTCTGCTGTCCGGAAGCGGCAAAATTCGTGTACTTTCGCGAATTCCGGCGAAATAGCACATTTTCGGCAAGAAGACCACTAGGCAAAAGTTGTTCAGAATGGCGTGCTTGTGCTAGAAAAAAAATATGGATTGAAGATTTGAGTTTGTATACGAAGTCTGGAGCTCGAACAACAATTCAGCAGTTCAGAAAAGGCGTTAGAAAAAAAGTGAGCTTTCTCCGCTTTAAAGCTTCTATGATTTTTGACATATGAAGTTAATAAAAATATGATTTTTATGTTATAGAGATGATAAAAATATGATTTTTACATTATAGAAGTATTAAAGATCTGATCTTTATTATGTAAAAGGAGCAAAGATGTAATTTTTATATAAGTGGCGATATAAAAATATAATCTTTATTATATGAACACCGTTGTAAAAATAGAATTTTTATCTATATAGTAGTAGTATAAAAATGTGATTTTTATATACATAGCAACAATATAAAAATGTGATTTTTATATACATGACAACAATATAAAAATGTGATTTTTATATATGTAGTGACTACGGGCGGTGAAAGTGACAAAAGGCGAGAACGACGAAGATTTCTACATAAGAAGAGTCGTGGCGTTTGGTTTAGCTATCGGTGAGAATTTCTCACCTTTCAATTTCTTTTTCTAGTTATATATATATACTAGGATGCAGACGGTGCTTAGTAGCACCCGACACAACCGTCCACAGACCATGGACTTGTTTGTTTGGTTGCATAAATTAATTTGATGATTCGATTTGAATTTGGTTGTTTGGTGAATTTGATTGATGTGTGAATGGCGTGGGCCTTCACTAGACCGGGGATAAGGCTAGGCCTTGTCCCGTTTCTAGTATCGTGTCGTTATGCCGCCGAAATTTTCTAAAATATGTTAAAAAAATAAAAATATCATTTTATTGAATAAATGAACTGAATAGAAATTCATGTGTTAAAATAAAATGTTTTATCGTTAAAAATATATTTTTTAACGTGAAAGTGAATAAATGAATATTTATAAACAAATCGGCCGATTTGTTTATATACACTGATTTGACTGATATCGATTGGGTCGATAAATTTTACATATCGCCCAACTGCACAAATAAAATCTGTGTTTGATTGTTTGAAACCCCACACGGGTGTTGGGATGAAATTTGGAAGTTCACTCATCCTGATTGATTAAATATGTCGATCGGTCGATTGACAGGCTGTTATAAGCGTCAGATATCTATATTTGATGCTTATACAGTGTAGTGCACTTTGGTTGATGGTTGATTATTTTTCAATGCTATTATATACGTGTGATGTATGAAAATCCATATAATTAACATTATATGGTGATTGATTGGGCCTCATTCCAATCGGGAAAATAATGAATGTTATAAAAGAAAATTCATGTGTTGAATATAAAAATAGTCATGTGTTGACGATGATCATGTGTTGAAACTATTCATGTGTTGAGTAGAATATTTTAAATAATAAAAATTACATCTTTATCATATTTACAATTAGAATCTACTTCACGGTGGAGTCTAATTAAAATCAAAACGATAGATACCATAGTTTTATAAAATGTTTTACATAACAAAAATAGTGATGTGTTGACAGTACTCATGTGTTGAGATTAGTCGTGTGTTGAAAGAAATATAGATTCATGTGTTGAATGGGATAAATATTCATTTGTTGAATAGAATAAAGAAGTTTTTGAAAAATATAAAGCCGTGTTGATTAGAGATGCGTTATTTTGACGCGAACGATATTTATATCGATTTTATTCGTTTTATAATGAATATGGAAAAGTGATTTCAAAATTTAATATTTGAAATGAATTCAAATTGAATTGAATAGAAAGTGAATTTGAAAGCTGAATTGTTTTTTAAACGAATTTAGAACTATTTATAAATTTCGTTTTAAAAGGAAATCGACGAAATATATATATATATATTATATATAAAATGGCCTGAATAGAACGCGCCGCGCCGCGGCAGTTCGTGAATTTCAACCATTGACTTCGAATTGACGTTGTGGGAGATCCGACCGTTAGATTCTCCTAAAACCGGAACCGTTGGGTTCGTATCGAAAAGAGCTTTCCCATGAATATTAGAAATTTGAAATCTAACGGTTGGATTTGGAATTATGTCCAAATCAAATTCGAAAAAGGTCGCTATAAGTGCAGTTCGATGGCCGTTGATGGAAATCGACTGTACGGGCCTTGATAAAATTATTAAAAATGTCCATAATTTTTGTAAAATCATAATATGTGAATTGGAAAGAATTGGGATGAAAAATTCCATATTTGAAAAGATAAAAATAGATTTTTATCGAAATGAACTAGTTTTGAACTAGAATTAAAATCAATTTATTTTTGAGATAAATAAATTGAATTTGAAGGTGATTTTAAAAATAATCAATATTCCCAATACGTGGATTGGACTGGAGTTGAATCGAAATTATCTTCGGAATATTTCGATGTTGGATTTCGTGATTATACAGATATTGTTATGGGAATTTGAAAGATATATTTTATATCGTTATTTCCAATACGATATTTGTTGGTTTCAGAATTTGATATTGAATATAAGCCGGTATATTTTCTATTCAGAACCTTGTATTTAATATCAAATGTGATTTGGGTTTATCGTGAATCGTATTTTAGATGACATTGGTTCTTTAACCCAGTTAAATGCAGGATATTGATTTTTTGAAAAGATTAAAACTAAGTGGTGTTTTAATGAATCTTTAATTAGGTTAAAATGTGAATTGATAATTTAAATTATCAAATCTGAAAGGTGATCGAGAATGGAGTACCACCAGTTTTTCTCCAAAGCGATAGTTAAATCTTTAATTAGATTTGAACGTGAAATGGTAATTAATTTTACCGATAACACCGTGGTGTTAGATATGGAGTATTACCAGTTTTGCTCCATGGGATGAATAGGTTGGGATTGGGAAATAAAATAAATAATTACTTCGGTGTGGTTCGCTAATCCCGACTAGTTTGAAATGATATCCAAAGGAGGATTAAAGAATAAATTTAGTAGAATTTATCTTTGATAAAATTAATGGGAACCTTTCCCTAAGAATGTGATTTTGTGAATAAAAGAATATTCTGTATTGGAATGAGGCGTTCGTTGTGTTTGTGTAACATTTGTTTATTATATACGTGGGTTATTCAGAAAGGCCGGGTTTATACCCATTCTGAATAACCGATTCGACGAGATGTTGAAGATGAAGACGGTGGTTGAAGACCGGAAGTCTTCACATCGTTTGGGTGATTACTGATGATCTTGATTGGGCTGTACACCCAGGATGAGGGAATCAGTTGGTGATCGTCCAGACGTACCAGGAGATGGATGGATATGCGAGGAAAGTGCCTCCGGTTTCGTTCAGACCCAGAACGAACTTGTAAATGGATTGTGTGTCTGACATTGGATTTTATTCTGTGTTGATTGATCTCTATTAAATATACATCTGTTTGGCGGCGGAGAATTTATTCTCTTGCTTAACGCCCTTCTCTGAGACGTACGAGCTCAGAGGTTGTATATCGATGGACATAAATCGCATGGAGTGAATTGCCAATGTGGCACGCGTAAGTGGCAATTGATCAGGGCTTCTGTTGAAAAGCAAAGTCTTGTGGTTGATGATCAAAGCACGGCCTGTGTGGTGTAGCTTTGTGTATAACGTGAATTCGCGAGCCTCACACCTCGGTATGAGTCAAAAACGGGAGATGGACCGCTGGGAGAGCACGACGTTTCTTTCTAGCTAGGGTGGTGTCAGTGACCTACCAGCCCTGACATTTATATACTTTTCACCTGTGTGGTTGTTGGAATGCGAGGCGCCTCGGATATAGGTCTGTAAGGACCGGGAAACGTGTGTTCAGGAATTGCCAATCCTCAAAAGTAAGAGAGGACCGGCCCAGCCGATTCCAAGGATCATAGTGGGGTCCTGAGGCATTTGCTAGAGTGTCTCGAACGCGGAGAGGAGCTTGCCCCTTGCCTCGACTCATGACGGAAATCCAATTTCCAATACGTGATAGTGCGGTTTTATTTGTAGAACCTAGTATGGCGACATAGTGGTATGGGTCATTCATGCCGCCTATGATTGATATTTATGATTGAAATTGTTTTGACACTATACAGCTATAATAGTATCAAATAATGTGTTTTAAACGTATCAAGCATGATTTGGCTATTATAAGATAAAAACCCTATCCTCCGGCGTGTGTTGCATTGTGTGATGGGACCTGGGTCTTATAACAGCTTCATTTTTCTTTATTTAGCATTGCGCTGTTTGTTTTATGCACTGGTATTCTTGGGAGGAAACCCGTTCCGTGTTATATGGCGTGGTCCCTTGATTTACCTAACTTTAAAACCAATATTAATAACTGTTTTAGTTCTCACACCAGTCACATGACTGACCTGGAGTTTATTGTTTTAACCTAAACTCTGGGTGCCCCTATTTTCCACACGGGCAGCTAGTAGTTTTGGTTTTGCAGATTTATATTCACAGGGTCCTGATTAACAGCTGGAACGGTGCTCGGAAAGCTCTGTATCCATGTATCACTTTCAGTTGTATTTTGTATATTTTTCCGCTGCTATGTAATTTGTTGTAATCTCTGATATTTATCGAATGTAATTTATTCATTTATACTCTGTATATTCTTGTATTTGATGGAATTGTTGTAATAACAATGAAATGTTCTTCTGTTTGCGTTCTATTTTGTCTTGTCCTCAATTCTATCCGTGCTTTCTTTTATGGGGAAGTTCGGGTCGTCTCACTATATAACAAATTAAACAAAATTAGTTCGCAATGAACTAAAGACCATTATTCATTTATAATTTATGAATGAAAAACTCAAATTAGGATGAACAAACAAATAGAAAAATGTTATATGATATTCATATTGTGCTACATGCACTAATGGTACCAGTGATATTTAAGATGTTTTAAGCAAAATAATAATAATGTAATTGCTAATAATCCTTAGAATTGTTGCGAAGTTAGTATAAAGGATGAGTAAAATTGTGTAAAGAGTACATAAAAGGTCAAATATTTTTATATACATTATTTTAAGAAAAACATAGATAAATTAACATAAATAAAAAATTATCTAAAAATAATTCTTGAATTCTTCAAATTATAAATTCGATTTACTTAGTTTAAAACCTACGATAATTTAAGTACAAATTAAAATGCAGTCCTAAATAAACATTCTAGTTGATAACGTGCCAGAAACCAGAATTAATTATTTCCAAGAATGAAAACCTCAAATCAGGATTAAAAAGACAAATAGAGGAATGTCAAAGCTATATTAAAGGTATGTTACATGCACTAACGATATTAGTAATTGATATTTATGGAAATAAAATTATAATGGTGAAAGTGAATTTTCTCCCTTAAACAGTTGAGAATTCGTTACACTAAAGGTGATAAATATAAACATAGGATAAAATCATCAAAAATATATTATAATCGTAATAAGAAAACAAAAAAAACAAAAAAAAAAATGACGTTATCTTTTGAAAATATTTATCTTGAAAAGAGAAACATATTTAAACCTTTTGTATAGTTTTTAATCAATCCCATTTATTAAAGCAATTCAGATTGAACATGTGGAACGATTTTCTTATTACCAAATAATACGAAATGTAAAAAATATATTTTTTTGTTAAAAAGGTAGCAACTAAACATTGAAAGCGTAATTTTAATTTTCATAAATAATTGTCCATCTGATCTCCAAATGGCAACTGGATAAATGCATTTTTCCTTTCTTCCCTATCTTTCATTGTCTCTACCTTGCCCAATCGCCTTCCCAATCTCCTCGTATCCTTTTTCCCTTCGATCCTCCTTTTCCTACTCCAAATCCAGCTTTCGCCATTGTGGGCTATTGCTCATTTCCCCTTTCTCATATCTAGTTTCTCAGATCCGCTTTATCCTTTTCCAGCTACCTCTTCCTTTAAGCCTCGCTATTTCCATGCCTTCCTTTGACCCTTGTCCGGTCTGCTTAGCCTAACCATAGCCGTTCATCACACGACTTTCTACTTTAACATCATCTGAGTTCCTCTCTTCATTTTCTGTTGCCTACCCACTGTTTGTTGCGAGCGACCTATCGCGACAACACCAACTAGCCTCTCCTTCTCTACTCTGAGTCTCCCTAGGTCGGCGACGCGGATCACATCGAAAGAAGGCCACTTCTGGCTGTGGATCGACTCGTTCGACATGCTGGTTTGGGTTTGTTTCTCTGTTCACGAGATTTTTTTTGTTAGTTTGGTGGTTGGTGGTTTGTTGTTTGTATTGGCAGTGTTTGAGTGATTGATTTCTATTGTGAATGTATCACCATGGGTGAAGAGTGCATGTTATTGTGTTGGCTGGGTCGTGGTGTTGTTGCACTTCTCAAATTTGCATTAACGGTTGCGTTGGTTAGCTTAGCTTTTTTGGAGGAGTTGTTGTCTTCCTCTGTATTTGGTTTTTTGTTCCATTAAGAGAAGGGTCGGTCACTGACGTATTTAGGTTGTTGAGCCAGTTGATCAGAAATTAGACTTTATGTTTGCAGCCGTGCATGCAAACATTGGTTGATGTCGTGTGTCATTGAGCAGTGGCGGTTTAGGATAGTAATTGTGAGGGAGTGACTGCTTTGGCAGCTGGTTGTGGTCTTTATTACAGGGATATTATCTGGTTTCATGTTATTTTTGTTTCATTTTAGTTGTGCATTTTACCATCTCTAAGTTGTACCTACGTGGTGTTAGTCTAGTTTTTCTAGCCAATATTTGTTGTGACTTTAGCTTTAGTATTTTTATATTGTAAATCCACTCCCGTTACTTCAAACTTGTTTCACTGTTACCGGTAAAACATCATTTGGCCATTTAAATGATTCTTGTATATGTAGTGGAAAATACGAGGGGTGGACATAAACCGCACCGTAATGCGGAAACCGCCCAGATCGGACTGCATAAACGGTGCGGAAAACCGCACCAGATTCTATCTCTAAAGCTAACAACCCAAACCGAACCGACCCGCAACGATACGGTTTGGTTGCGGTTTGAACTATTACCAAACCATATTGAACCGAACCGCATAGCTACACTGGTAATGTTACGATAAAAAATTAACAAATTCCTGTCTAACTTTTTATTTTAACTATATATATTCTATTTTCAGTGTATGTTGTAGTTATATCAATTCATGATAACACTATGTGTTTTAACCTTCAGGAGACACAACGTAATACAATCATAAATTGATTGCTGATGAAAGTAATTCTCTTGTTTCATATTTAATACGAGTTCAAACCGAATCGAACCAAAACCGGACCGTATAACATCGAAACCGAACAGAAATCGAACCGTTTGAATGGTTAGTATAATGGTTTGTATTTTTGAAAAACCGCTTGATGCGGTGCGGAAGCGGTTTAAGCTCCAAACCGCCCCGAACCGAACCGCGCCCACTCCCAGAAAATACTATGACAAAAACATCATTTGCACTTTAACATTATTTCCCCATAAATACACGACACATCACTTTTTTGCATTATCAAAGATACATTAAAAGTTGGACCAAAAGGTATAACTTGTGCTAGCAAACATACTCTGATCCATGGGATGTAGCTCTGGAAGTGAACTAATATCTGAAACATATGCATCAAAAGCATGAATATACATTATTTTAAACTAATATATAAATTTAAACTAGTGCAGGAATATAAATTTAAACTAGTGAAAGAGAGGAGGAGATAGTCATTTACCTAGTGCGGAAATATGACGATGTTATTTGATTTAATTTGTTCTTATATTTTTCAGCCACAATGAAGTGACTTATTATCGAACAAAAAAACACAAAGTAAATTTGCAATACATATTCACATAAACGGATCAAGACAAATCAAAATGGTCTAAAAGGTAGTTATATTTTGAAAGGCAGCAGACATCTTGAATGTTAAAGAATAAAGGGGAATTGTTTCATTCTTATCTCAAGCCAAACGAGTCTACCTCAGAAATATCCAAACCCGAACTTAAGAAGCAAAGTATGCAGGCCGAATAACAAAAGTCCATATAACTCTCATTTTTAGAACACTTTGTATAAAAATACTAATGCGTATTTTCGGCAATGTATTCGATCACTTTGTACTATTTCTTCTCGAATTGATAAAGTACATATTCATTATCAATTCATCTGAAAACCATCAATATCATCATCAAAACTTATTTTGGAGGATCTCTTTAAGACTTAGTTACTTACATGGACATATTTGCATAGTGATTGCTCATCAACGTAATGGATGAAAAATTGGTAGCGTGAAAGTATTTTTTTGTGAATATTAGGTTTAGGTCCCTAAAATCAAAATTAATACATAAAGTTTCCTCCTAAAAAAAGATTTAAATTAGGTCCCTAAAATTTAATTACTGCATAACCACACAAGATTATGCAATTATTCGGTGAATAATTGCAAACATTTATGCAGTTGTATCAAAGAATTGTATAAACGTATGCAACTAGATGAGATATACCTGGATATAAGTGCAGACATTTATGCAGTTATATGAAAAATTGTAGATATTTATGTAGTAATATCAATCCATCCACAACTTTTTGAATAATTTTTTTTGATAAATAGTTGTGGATAATTGCGGATATTTGTGCAGTTATGTCAAAAAATTCAACAATTTTGTTGATAAATAATTGCGGATATTTCCGCTACTTTTTTATGAATAATTGCAGAAATTTTCGCTGAACATTTACTGAAATTTATGTAATTTTTGGATATAATTGCCTAAATATATGCAACTATTCATTGAATAATTGCATAGATTTATACAATTATTAGTTACTTAATTTCAAATACCTAATTTACATACTTTTTCAGCAAGAATGTTTGCCTATTTTTAAACTTGGATTTTAGCCAAACTATCACATTTTTAATAATAATAATAATTGAAGATATTAATGCATCATATACATGATTAATCTTAAAACCACGCAGCAGTACAACTGCTACATATATCTAACGGTTAACAATCATATCTAGGAACAACACAAGAAATCATATCTATTCCTATTGCCAGTACTCAAAATTACAACTGCAACATATATATAGCAGTTAACAATGTTCACTTAGAGCATCTCCAACGATTTTACATCTTTTAATATTACAAGACGTAAGATTAAGGGGAGAATCGGTTGATTCTCCCAACAGACGTGCACCGAATTTATCGACGTGCATTAAATGGTGCATGCCGAATTTATCGGCGCCTTATCGTAAGGCACTGATATATTCAGCGCCCGACCCAGGGCGCCGAGAAATTCTGCGCCCAACCTAGGGCGCGGACTAATAGCGCCCGACCTAGGGCGCTGACTAACAACGCCCTAGGTCAGAATTTTTTTATGGCCTCATAATTTTCTTTTTTTTAAAAAAATTATTCGAATTTTACGTCCTTGTACGGTGACTTTCTAAAAATTTGAGTTTGACATAACTCAAAATATACAATATGAAAATTCGATTTTCTCTTCCATTAGAAATCCATAATCGAATAGATCTGGACGATGCTTATTTTAAAGAATTCCGGCTTATATCGGGCCCTATACAGTCAATTGAAGTTCAAACCGTAAAACTACGAACAACCGAGATGTTACTGATTTCAGCCATAGTTATGACAGGAGGAATTACAACTTGTGAATTTCGGGCACGTTGTTGAGTTTGTTGTTGTTGATATCCCATTTCCATTTGATGCATCCCTTCTTCCAGTTCTATTTGTCGCAAATCGTCATGAAGTCGCTTTCCATTTCGATATACCAATCAGTTGGTTCTCTAGGTGAAGACGGATTAGGATTTGATGGTCGAGACTGAATATATGTGTAACTGTAAGAGGATGGATAAGAAATTGGCATTTTTTAGTTCAGGTAAGTTTTCTAATCGATCTATCTCTGGTATTTATGAGTGAAGGCTACAAAGGAAAAGGTGGAAAATCAGTTACCAATGCTTCGTATCAGAATTGAGTCAATCCTGTCAAGTACTTAGAAATTTGTGCAATGTGGATGGATTCTAAGTTTGAGACTCGACACTAGCTTTAATTTGACATAAATGCGACCGATGACTGTTCTCTCATTGTTTAAAGAAGTGGCTACAATGATGGTACTGGCAATGGATATGACTGTGCACTGTAGCCTCTTTGTAATACGACAAACACTGTAGGGGACAACTTGCTAAGAACATGACAAACACTTTATACTGTATCCCCTTTGGAAAGCGTGCTAAGAAGTCACTATCATTACAACTATGTGGTTGAGGATGACCCTAATTTTTAACTCCTTTACGTTTAAATTAACTTATACGTTGATTATATATGACAAACATTATATACCGAAAGTTAAACTATAAAAGGGGACGACCCTAATCGTTTAACTCCTTGGGTATGTTTCAAAACTGGACAACCCTGTGTTTATACATCAGTTTCAACTATTCGATGTAGTTAGCATAGGACAACCCAATCTTTTAACTCCTAACCCACATGGTCTAGGATAACGTGCTGAGATGTAACAATCAGTCAAGACCTGTACACACAACCTTTAACTGTAGCGATGTGGTTGAGGACGACCTTCGCATACAACTCCATTCTTTTAAATAGTTTATATTTCAAACTCCAACCATAAACTATAATTTATGCATCAAGATTACGTTTTTTGTTATAAACAACATGCATTCTCCCAACATTTTTGGTATTGTTGATTTCGTGTAGGTTAAATAAGCGATAGGGAAATCAATGATGAAACTATGGGAAAAACATTTGATGAGTACGAATGGAACAAAGAGGACGAGGAAGAGAGTGGATTCATTCTAGATACACAAATAGAAGAGGTGGATGAAGAGGTTCAGAATGAACTAGGTTGTGCTAAGAAAGGAATTGTCGACGTACTGAAACCACAACGACCTCCACGATCATACCATGCCAGGCGAATGAGTGTGCTTGTTCATCAAAACCCTCGTACTTTAAGCTCCAGTGCTTCGACCACTGAATATTCTTCTCTAGAATTACTTATCCTCGTGAAAGCCTATATTGAAGTTGATTGAAGAGATGATTTACTATTGCAAAGAGGAGGGTGTCTAACCCATGAAGGGTATTGGGCAATGGCCACAGAATTACATAACAACCATCATACCTTCCCTGTTAGACGATCGTCAGTTGAAATCCATATGGCTCATTATCATTTTGCAGAAGCTTGTGATAGATACCATGGTATTATCGAGACATTTGAAGATGAAGACATATTTCAAGCAACTAAATCAACTTTTGATTCTCGTTACCTATTAGAATATAGTAAGGAATTTGTTGGTCACAAAGCATATAAACTTCGCTATAGCGGCTAACCCAATATGGCATTGAATAAGCTTATGGTATTTTTCTATGTTATTTGGTTGTTTGAAATTGTGTTTTATTTTATGATTGTATAAAAATATGCAGTAATTATGAATTTTTTCCTTTATTTAAACATAAGCAATCTAATGTATTTTTAAGTGTTAAGCAACTAGTATTAAAACGTCTAAAACTACCAAATAATGGAAAATGTAGGAAAATAAATCAAACACGCATTGCATTGATGAGTAAATATTTACTACAATGGGAATTATAAAGTTACTACATTAAGAATTACAAGCAGATGGTAATAATGAAAATGTTGAAAAAATGATCTATAATTAAGGAAACTTTGACATAAGAATACGTTGTTTCGGTCCCATCCAATATTCCATCTCATATTCATCCATTCTAGTCAAATCTTTGGCAATAATTTCTATCTCTTCTTTTTGTTGTCTATATGCTAATTCCCGCGCTTGAATTTGCAACTTCTTCTCCTCAAGATCAGCAAACCTGCTCATTACCTCTATTTTTTTCTTAGCAATTTCATTTCTATGTAAATGTCTACGCTCGTGTACTTCGTAGCGGGCGTTGACTTTTCCTTCAACGACAATGTCAACTATGTCCTTTCTTTTCGTAGCTTTGACTCCTTGAGATCTAAAATATTCATCAATTGTTTTATTAAACTCATCAAGAAGGTTTTCACCGTCACATGAAGAATTTTTCGCTGATTAATCTCCAAGACTAGATGAGTAGGTAGATTTTGAAGCTTTGTTCTTTCTCTTTGAAGAATTTTGAACATCGTGCAGGCTCTTAGCAAGTTCTGAGTTCCATTTTGGTTGGTTGGTAAGCAAATCATAATAATGCAAAAACTGATAATAATGTGGTCTCTTTGCCCCAATTTCTCTAGCGAAAAGCTTCTTGAACTCCTCATTTTCCATTCGTTTCTAATAAGAAAAAGGAATATATTTCACAAATAACCATAAGTCAACCACTAACGTACGTTTTACGAAAACTTACCACATGTTCCTCGCTCCCATGCCACTAGGATTGGCTTTCTTTATTTTATAAACTTGTGATTCATAAAAAGATGTTTGGCGACTTATTTTTCCAAGTCGACCATGAGCCGCCGACACTGTTAGTAAGCCTTCAAGATGCTTCTTAGTGAAAGCAGTCTTTATTTTTTTTCCAGAGCATAAAGGTTGATTGGTCGTTCCCTGTAACTGGATCCTATGAGAAATGGTAGTAGATGTTGCATAGATCGACGTCCTCCTCACTTGTCCATTGAAGAGTTGATTGTTTGCATGGAGGAGTAGTTAGTTCGTAGTCGGTGTTTGTTAACCCTCTTTTTGGCAAGAGCTTCAACGAGCCAGATTGAAGCCCAAACACACAACTGGAATTATGCCGCGCTTCAGGAAGCCCAGCAGATGTACGGTCCGAAACAATAACATATCGGCCCAAGTCCAGCCTCATCCGTTGACAGCTCACTCCGGAAGAATCGCTCGACCGAGTATCATGCTTCCATATAAAGCGTATCGACCAAATATCTATGGCCAGCGTGGAAATCTTCAATAGAGCTATTCCGCTGTATATCCCGACTTTCAAGGCAATAAAAGTGGTCAACCATATCCGGACAAATCTCTACTTTTGATAAACCTCACATTGGATGCCACGTCAGCCGCAACTTCCGGGGATACTATTTATGAATAGTGGAATCAGTCTTCTAGCCGCTATTCTAACCAAGAAATGGACTCCACGTGTCCGGGCTTTCCCGGAACGGCCGGACCACATCACAATAGCCCAAGCTGCTATCTTCACCTATAAATACCTATAAACTTAAAGAGAAAAGGGATGGAGAGCTGGACCTTCTTCTGACTCCTTTACACTTCATTTCTGGAGTTCACCTCTCTCAATCTCTCCCCAAAAGGAAGAGGAGCTAGCCGCCTTTTTTCTCTTCTTCAAATAGAAAAAGCATTGTATTTGTAATCCAAAAAAGAGAAATAATATATAAAGTGGACATAGGCACAGTCTTTGTCGAACCACTATAAAAATTCTGTGTGTGCTCCCCGTTCTTTTTACTTTTTCTGCATTTTATAATCATTATTCGTGTGTTCATCACACGATTGGGGGTTGACTGTCACTAGTGACCAACTTTTAACGTCAACAGTGTTATCATGAGAAAACTTACTTCCGGCCATCATCGGATGTGAAAATTCTCGAAAAGGTGAAGACATTATTAAGTTTAAGTTTCTCTTGGATTTAATA
The DNA here is from genome assembly GCA_030737875.1 of Allium sativum. Taxonomy (NCBI): domain Eukaryota; kingdom Viridiplantae; phylum Streptophyta; class Magnoliopsida; order Asparagales; family Amaryllidaceae; genus Allium; species Allium sativum. The sequence goes on from CM060922.1 coordinate 482,092,462, forward strand.
GATAAAATGGAAGAGAAATTATGTTGTGATGTAGAATGTAAAAATTTTGGTAATTTATAATTGAAAATATAGCTGTTAGAAGAAAATATGACCATTTTATAGCCCTTGGAAGAAAATATGACGGTTTTATTGTCATTGGAGGAAAATATGACCGTTTATAGCCATTGGAGCCATAAAAACAATCATATTTTAGCTGTTTGGAGGGGAGGAGTTAGAGCTCCAAATTTTTCGGTGCTTTACGGTAGCACGTGGAATTTTTCAGTGCCCTGCCGTAGAGCGCTGATGAATTCGGCGCGGGACCAATTATGAATTCATGTTTGGTCCTTGAATACTACCCTTAATATTACATCTCGTAAGCCTTGTTGGGGAGAAAACATGCCTAAAATTCAGAATTCAGAATTGTAATTGAGCACTGTTGGATTGCTCTTAGCTATAACTATGATAACGATGATATTTTTACAAAGATACCATGTTCAAATGACATATTAAAGTCAAATAATCAAAGACATCGCCTTTACATTCTTATCTGATACATTTGAGCAAAAAGAAATATAACAGGATTTTCAGGTGTACTGAAACCCCCACAAATTCAAACGGAGCTACTTAGCGCAAACTATAAACAGTTAATAAAGAAAACAAAATTTTAAGGTTGATGAGATAAATAAATTATAGCATATCTAGCATCCATCAAACCAACTCGACCGCAAAACCAAAGAGAAGAGGCCTTTCTACCCATTTCAACTTACATCTAACAACTAGCAAGCTTAGCTAATGTGACCAAGATATCATATATTTTAGCTAATTAAGTTGATAAACAAACTACCGACGAAGCATTGGTTAAGAGATACCATATGATTTTTTTATTTAAATTTTTTTATGAATATAACTCCAAAATGCACAAAAATAATTATTAAGAACATAATGATCTATGTATTAAAGTCATAACTAAAGAAAATGGAAATGATTATGTTTTTTGAATCATCCAATCACATGCAATAGTTAAAATTTGGTAATTGGTTAAATATATACATAATAAATTAAAGAATCAGACACAGTAATCAAGTCTGCTTAAACATGTGTCCCATAAAGTATAGGTTAATGTTGCTCTTACATATCTGTATAGAATAAATGATGATTACACTAAAATAGAGAATGTTTTAAGCTAAATTAGAAAAAACTTGTGTGATAAACAAACTTGAGCGGTCGAAACATGTCCTATTCAATTGTATTGTTTGATGTAATAAAAACATGCATCAATTTGCTACTCCTTACCCCTAAGTCGATTGGTAGTGGTTGACACATGACTTGGGTTAGCTCAATTAGGGGTACATCAATAATCAATATTAGTAAAAAAAAATATTGTAAAGTTTTGCAAAATTCCATTAGTTCGTAAAAATCACCAAAATGCAAATCTAATTACTTAATGGTTGAAGCTTTAGCAGCAAATCTGGTTACGAAATACCTATAGGAATATTAGAATCATGCTTTGGAGTATAAAAATGAGAAAACACTCAGGTTCCATTTGTTTAAATGTTGATTTCTAAATTATGATTGCTGAATTCTGAAGTCTGAATGCTGATTCATTAATACTCAATTCTAAGTAGTCATTTGCTTATTTGTTTGCATTTAATATTCAAAATAAAAAACAATATTCAGCATTCATAACAAAAAATAAACATAAAAATGTTCTGAATTATTTTGTCTAAATAGATGGTTCTGTTCATAACACAAAAAAATTAGAAAGTTCTTATTTATGAATCAGACCTTTTAACTAAACAAGCACAGCCTCATTGTATGTGTGACATTCACATTGAAATTAACCTAAAACCCAACTTGGAATAATAAAAAAAGAAAGAGGAAAAAAAATGCAACTTTATTAAAACAACGATGTGCATGTCACCAACTACAAAATAATTTTAACTTGCCAAGTTGTTGGGATGGTTAAATTAGGGACTATGTAATTTTAACTGATGATAAATTCTTAATACACGATGTCCTCGTCCATAGCGAATAAATATTTATATCATATGTGGATGAAATATGATCAATTAAATAAGAACCTTGTTCTAATTGGTTAAGACACTTAAATATGGTGCAAGAGGCTATTGATTTGATCTGCCTTGCGCGGTCCAACCCACTTACCATGCACTATGTTATATATTTCGAACTTGTATATACTAGTACCAATTTCCATCAATTTTTTTTTAACCAAACAGCCACTGTACATTATAAACTTTTTGTGGCAATACTTATATATTATGTACTATTGGACCATTCCAAAAAAATATTAATTATACTAAAACATTAAAGAGCGGATACAGGCGTATAAAATAATATAAATTTTATATGAATGCGTAAGAAGTAGAGGCAAATAGTAGAATGAATGATGCAAGTAACCGGTGCTAGGTGTTTAACTATTTCAAATTAGATTCATGTTGCAATGTAAGTATTCTACAGACATACATCCCTAGTAGTGTTTTATGTACAGAAACATGAAAGAAGATAAAGAAAGAAACGTCATTATCGATTTTACTGACATGCACTTGCAATTCTGTTAAGAATTCTTACCAACATGGGCATGTCAGAAAAAACCAACTTGTGTTATGGAAGTTGAGGAATCTTGTTAGTACTAGTTTTGATGATAACAACATAAGGTAATGATATAAAATATAATTACACATACACTAGTGATTATCTAGATTTATATTGTATATAGTACACGTTATTTGACATATGTTGATAATGAAGACTATGCGGTATCAAGATAGAAGATTTAGATTGATGCTACTACGAAAATTCAAGAGTGACTCATATGTATTTAAAAGTTCAAGAATTCAAGATGATCCAGATATATTATTGAGTCTTACATTAATTGTTAAAACTCTAGTTGCACTAATCAGATTTCTCTCTATTTATTTTACAAAATGTTTTCAATGTATTTCCATATATATATTTTCAAAATGATTTTTCAAAGTGTTCACGAAATATTTTTGATTTTTTAAAAGATTTTTCAAAAGTATTTTCAAAAAGGAATTTTATGTTTTAATATCTTTAATTTGCAATACTTCAATAATATTGATTTTGACTTAAATATTTTGGTTTAAATACTTATACGTAGATTTTAATATTTTACATCTGATTTTAATATTTATACTTTGGTTTTACATTTGCATTTCGATTTTATATTTTAAACTTTATATTATAATTATACTTTGATTTTAATTATGCTCTAAATTTTTATTTAGCTATAATAATTATGATTTAATATTATAGTTTGATAATAAAGTTTTGAAATTTATATTTTTAGTTTAATATATTAATTATACAATGTTTTTGAATATATATATATTATTTTAGTTTATTTTTTTTTTAAATTGATAAATTTTCTAAAGCTTTGATATGTTTAAAATATTTATTTACTATGTTTAAATAGTTTCACAATGTTTCAAATCATTATATATAGTTTTATATTTTCAAAATATTTTTAAAATGATTTTTTTAAATACACTATGAGTATGTCGAAATAGATAGGTAGGGCATGCCGACATAATTATCATTTTTTCAAAGTTCAAATTTGAATAGAAGTGTCTATTCGCCATAACCATTCATGAACAACCACTTCCCTTCACTCCTACAAATATTATTCTTTCATAAACGAATTAATAGTAGAATATTCTCATTTTCTTCACTCCTCTCCCATTTTCTAGGAAATCTATATTTGCGCTATGTCAATTTTCAAACCGAATGTAAGAACCCGGATTTTCGAAACCAATTTAAAATTTTTATTTTAGCTATTTTAATGGATTTTGAATATTTAAAATGATCTATTTTGAATAATAATGATTTAAAATTTATTTAAATTGAAGTTAGAACGTATAAATTTATTTTAATAATAAAAAAAACTGGAAATGGCGCGGTAGTTTGAAAATTCGATTTTAAATTTCAATTGAATGTACATGATTCAAAATAAACCAGATTTCAGTAAAACCAGAAACATTTGAATCTGTTTAATAATATCTTTCTAACAAATGTAAGAAACTGAGATTTCATAATATAAATTGAAAGTTATGTCCAGTTTAAAATTTAAAAAAGTCGCTATGGAATTTATGTATATTTTATATAATATAAGCCCCTAAAAATAGCCATTTTGCAAATGACCTCCGTTTTCGACAAAACCACTTTTGTTGGATTTAGAATGTCAAATTATCGCAAGGTTTCAAATTTTATAATTTTTGGATTTAATATGTGAGCGTGATAAATTTAAATGTGCTTTGACAGTTTCATTTTGAATTAGATCGACCAGAAAATGGTCATTTTTCAAAAGATCTCCAAATTCGATGAAAATTAGTTTTGTTAGGACCGTATCATCAAAACATAGCTAGATTTATTTTTCTGTAATTTTTTGAGTTAGTATGTGGCCCCGGTAAATTAAATGTACGTTTAAATTCAAAATATATTGATATATATGTATATATTAATTTTGATGAAAACTGATTAAAACAGTCAAATTGGCTTACGAAACATATCCCATTGTGTTCGAAATGAGGGTATTTAGCTAGGGGCGACAGTCGTTGGGTTTGATTTGGAGTTCGTACCGATAAACAAGATATTTTCGGATTAAAAAACAATTAAATAAATAAATATTTAAACTTTCTCTCCCTCACAATAACAGCCGACCCTAATTTCCTGAACGAACGACGATTAGCATTCAATTCCTTCTCCCCTATTTTCTTTCAATCTATATAATGAAAACCAAATCTTCCAACGCGAAAATGGAAGAACTCTCCGAGATCTATGAGTTCAACGGGCACGATCATTTTTCGTGCCCTCGTTTTCCTAATATCGCTGCTCGAATGGACGTCGGTCGGAGGGCTTTTGGGACGGATGTAGGTGATCGCGCCTGGCACTTCTCAGGGTATGGGAGGCTCGTCCGAAGGGCTCCAGTGTGGCAACTTCAGATCGATGGACGGGGTAGCGTAGTGTCGTGCGATCTGGTTCTAACGGGTTACAAGAGTATACGAGGAAGAAGGCCGTGTTTTAATCCATATAATTAGGGAATTTAATATTTAATTAATTATATAATTATGCCATTAAATCTTTGTAACGTTATAACTTTTTCATACGAGGCCCAAACACAACGATTTCAGTTGCGTTGTGATCGTGGAGCCGAGAGTTTCGCAACAAAACTGACTAGGTCCAATTTGGAGCACGTTAGAATTTTGGGAAAATTCAAATCCAAACTGTTCAGAAATTGAGAAATAAAAATGGCGGAGTGGAAACCGAATGTGAGAACTCCTTCTCACTCTAATTATTTTACAGTTAAATATATACTAGGATGCAGACGGGGCTTAGAAGCCCACGACACTATTTATTGTACAAACCATGTTTGTTGTTTGGATTGTATCGGAAAATTGACTGTATTGTGGTTTTTGAATTGATTGTGTGATTGTTTGAATTGGTTGTGATTATTGTGTATGGCGCGAGCCAATATCAGGAGAGGGGTAATGCTAGACATTACTCCAATTTTAATATCGCTCCATTATAATGCCAAAAGTTTCTGAAATAAATATTTATTCATTCAAAATATAATTTTTAATGTGTATATGAACTGTATAAAATATTCATGTATTGAATAAAATGTTTGAACAATAAAAATATCATTTTTATTGAATGTATGGACTATTAAAAATATTCATGTGTTGAAATAAATATTTTATCATTAAAAATATAATTTTTAACGTATATGTGAACGATAAAAAATTCTCCTGAAATGAAAATAAATATTCATTTATAAATCGGACGATTTTTTTATGTACACCCATTTAACTAACATGGATTGGGATGATAAATTTTACACATCGCCCAACTGCACAAATAATAATATTTAGTATTTGTTGGTTGAAACCCCTCACGGGTATTAGGATGATATTTGACGTACACTAATCCCAATTGTTTAGTTGTATGTCGATGGATTGGTTGACAGACTGTTGTAAGCGTTAATTATTTATATTTAACACTTATGCAGTTGTGTAATGCACTCTGGATGATGGTTGATTGTGTATGATAATTGGTGTGAATAAAATTATATGGTAATTGGCTGTGTCTGATTCCGATTCAGAAAGAACGAGTATTTTAAAACAATATTCAGTAAAGGATTAAAATATGATTTTGATGTCCGATTTGGGATGAACACGAAAATATTGAATCGTGTGAAGCTGTATTGATTAGATTTGTGCCATTTGAACGCTGGCGATATTTATATCAATTTTATTCATTTTTATAATGAATATCGAAAAGGAAATTATTCAAAATCTGATATTTTGAAAATATTATCATTTAAGTATTATAATGATAAGGAATATTCAATTTTGATTTAAAATTGAAAATGAAGTGGGAATCGTTTTAAAACGAATTTATAAACGATTTATAAAATACATTTTAAATAGAAATCGACGAAATATATATATATATATATATATATATATATATTTATTTAATGGCCTGAATAGAACGCGCCGCGCCGCGACCATTCGCGAATTTCGACCATTGACTTCGAATTGACATTACGGGAGATCTGACCATCGGATTCTCCTAAAACCGGAACCATTGGTATCGGAAAGAGCTTTCCAACGAATATAAGAGATTTAAAATCTAAAGGTTGGATTTGGAATTATGTCCAAATCAAATTTGGAAAAGGTCGTTGTAAGTGCAGTTTGATGACCGTTTATGGAAATTGACTGAAAGGGCCTTAATAAAATTATTAAAAATATTAATAATTTGTGTAAAATCATAATAAATGATTTAGAAAGAATTTGGATGAAAAATTCCATGTTTGTAAAGATAAAAATATATTTTTATCAAAATGAACTAGTTATTAACTAGATTTGAAATCCAATAATTTTTAAATAGATAAATTGGATTTATAAAGGGTTTTAATAAAACCAGAAATTTCCGGTATATAAATTGGAATGGATTTGAATAGAAATCATATCCGGAATATTTCGATATTAGATATCGTGACTATACGGATATTGTGGAGGAATTTGGAAGATAGATATATATCGTTATTTCCCATATGATATGTGTTGGTTTCAGAATTTGATACTGAATATAAGCCAATATAATTTCTATTCAGAGCCTTATATTTAATATTAAATTGGATTTTGGGTTTGTCGTGAATGTTGTCTTCAGTAGCACTGTTCTTAAACCCCGTGTGAAAAGAATAAATCTTTTAATTAACATTTAGGGAAGTTTACCAATTAATTAATATTTAATTGGAATTGAATTAAAATTGGATTTTAGGGTTTATTGTGAACTGTGTTTTTAACGACATTCGTTGTTTAACCCGATTAATAGGGAAATGTGATTTGGAATTTATAAATCTTTTTATTAAGATTTAATGGAAATTTTCCAAAGTAAAGTTTTCCAAATTAGTAAAATAAATTAGGATTGAATGGAATTCGATTTGGTAATAATCGAAGTGAGCTTCTGTGGAGGAAGACTGTTAATATATACGGAATTTAAAAGGCTTTTTCATTATTCCATTTATATTATTAATCGGATACAAAAATTGATATCGATTATATATTGATATGTCTTTCCGTGAAGATTCTACAATTAATGGAATGTGATTTTGGGTTTATCATGAACTGTGTTTTAAATGACATTGGTTCTTTAACCCTGTTAAAGATAGGATTTCATGTCTAATATTGTATTTCGAACTGTATTATTGATCTCTGCTTAATATATATCTGTTTGGTGGCAGAGAATTTATTCTCTTTCATAATGCCCTTCTCTAAGACGTACGAGCTTAGAGGTTATATATCGGCAGAAATCAATGGTACGGTGTAGATTGTCGATCTAGCATGTGTGATTTCCCAAAGTTAAATAATCGTTAATAATGATTGTTGGAAGATTAAAACTAAGTGGAGTTTTAATGAATCTTTAAATTAGATTGGAATGTGAATGTGATAATTTAAATTATCAAATTTGGGAAATGATTGAGAATGGAGTACCACCAGTTTTACTCTAGGCGATAGTTAAATCTTTAATTAGATTTGAACGTGAAATGGTAATTAAATTTATCGATAACACCATGGTGTTAGATATGGAATATTACCAGTTTTTCTCCACGGGATGAATAGGTTGGGATTGGGAAATAAAACAAATGATTACTTTAGTAAGGTGCAATAATCCCGACTAGTTGATAAACCTTAATTTGGTTTAGAATTGATACCCAAAGGAAGATTAAAGAATAAATTTAAAGAATTTATCTTTGATAAAATTAATGGGAACCTTTCCCTAATGATGTGAATATTTGAATAAAAGAATATTCAGAATTGGAATAAGGCGTATGTTTCGTTTTTATAGCACTTGATTATAAGATACGTGAATTATTCGGAAAGGTCGGGTTTATACCCATTCTGAATAATTGATTCGACGATAAGTCAACGATGAAGACGGTGGTTGAAGACCGGAGTTCTTCACATCGTTTGGATGATTACGATGTCTTGATTGGGTTGTACACCCAAGACAAGGTAATAAGTGGTGATCGTCCAAACATACTTGGAGATCGACCGGATATGCGAGGTCCTCTCTCCTGTATTGGACGTATGGGACGAGGAATAAGGTGTCTCCGGTTTTGTTCAGACCCAGAACAAACTAGTAAATGGATGTGTGTCTAACATTGGATTTTATTCTGTGTTGATTGATTTCTATTAAATATATATCTGTTTAGTGGCGGAGAATTTATTCACTTGCTTAACACCCTTCTCTAAAACGTACAAGCTTAGAGATTATATATCGATAGATATCAGTCGCATGACGTGAATTGTCAGTATGGCATGTTGAGATGCAAATGATCAAGGCTTTTGTTGAAAAGCAGAGCCTTGTGGTTGATGACCAAAGCACGACTTTAAATACCATATCTTTGTGTATATCGTTAATTCGCGAGCCTCACACCTTGGTATGAGTCCAACATGGGATAAGGGACCCCAAGGAGTGCACGACGTTTCCTTCTAGCTATGGGTGGTGTCATCATATGGAGCCCAGACATTTATATATTTTTACCTATGTGGATGATGGATTGCGAGGCGCCTCGGATATATCGGTTACTACAGAGCCGATGGATAGGTCCTATAGGACCGGAAAACATGTGTTCAGGAATAATTAATCTACTACCGCAAGTGTGGACCGGCCTTGGGAGATCCAAGGGTTCACTGCGGGGAACCCTGAGGCATTTTGTAGAGTGTCCCGAAGCCAGCGAGGAGTACATCCCTTGCCTCAACTCATGATGGAAATCTAATTTCCAATACATGACATTTCGGTTTTGATTGTAGAGCCTAGTATGGCGACATGATATATGGTACTCGTGCCGTCTATGATTGATACATTTATATTTGAAATTGATTTTGACACTATACACTTATAGTAATATCAAAATGATTTGTTTTATAACGTATCAAGCATGTTTGGCTATTATAAGGTAAAACTCTGTCCTCCGGCTTGCGTTGCATTGTGTGATGGGACCTGAGTCTTATAATAGCTTCATTTTTCGAAAAGCATCGCACTGTTTATAAACTATTTTATGCACTCGTATTCTTGGGAGAAAGCCCGTTCCGTGTTATATGGCGTGGTCCCTGGATTTACTTTATTTCTAAAGTAAAGTTTTAAATAACTGTTTTAGTTCTCAGACCAGTCCTATGACTGAACTGGAGTTTATTTTTTTAACCTAAACTCTGGGTGCCCATATTTTCCATACGGGCAGCTAGTAGTTGGATTTTTGCAGATATTTCTTTTCCAGGATCATGGATTTACTGCTGGAGCTATTTTCGGAAAGCTTTGCATCCGTGTATTTCTTTCAGTTGTGTTATGTATTATTTTTCCGCTGCTTTGTAATTTGAATCTCTGATATTTTTCTGATGTATATTATTTATTCATACTCTGTTATATTCTTGCACTCTAATGTAAATTGTTGTAATAACAATGAAGTGTTCTTCTGTTTGCGTCTTGATTTGTCATGTTTCCATTACAATCCATGTTTTCTGGTCTCCTTGGAGGCTAGCGAATTCGGGTTGTAACATTGTGGTATCAGAGCTCTGGTTTATAGAGCTCGAGAACAAGACACATTAGAACCGAACGAAAGAATTCATTAGAGATTGGATTAGTAATATCCAAGGAGAATGACTCGTTAGAGATGGGATCAGTAGTATCCTAGAACGAGTTGGAAGAGTATTATTTATCAAAAAAAAAAAAAATTTGTTTTGAAATTTTAAACCATATATACGTATTTGAATATTTATTTTATATTGAATTTGGACTATCTAGTATATAAAGATTTTGCATGTACGCGTCATGAACGTATATTCGAAGTCTCAAATATACTAGATGGATATAGAATCACACTCTAGTCGCTCGGGCATGATTCTGATGTTGGTGCGCCATCATCAGTATTTATGTTCGAGCTTCGAAAGTGCGATATCTATATATTTCCAATTGACTGGTGTGAGAACCAAAACATAATTAGAATTTATTGTTGTGATTTGGCACTAAAAATATGATTTTTTGACTATGTATTAAAGTTATGTGTTTGAAAAGCTAATCAACTAATTGATTGCTTGGTTGAGTTGTTTGATTATTACTTTAACTAGTTAGAATATTGGTATAATAACTAATGTAACCAATATGATAATGGAAGGTAAATTTAGCCAAATTGAATCAAATGTTGAACTGAATTGAAAATTGATTGGAATTGCATGCATATACATGTATATATGCATGAACAGGACATGGCAGGGAAGCTAAGAAGAGGGATAAAATTGTATGCTTGACAAATAGGTACATGTTTACTATTTTCTTGGGTTTTGATAATTTTATGTGTCGATTGGGTAGCCGTTTGGATTTTTCTTTTGGATTGGTGAGGGCCTTGTGAGGCAAATTGCGCTTTTAAATATCAACCCGTACAAAGGAGGTTATGGCGAAATTTTTCGAAAATTTAGAGTGTTAGCCAAATTTTTGAAGAATTAGAAAATTCTTAGAAACTGAAAAGTTGAAGAATGAAAGCTAGAATGAAAGTTGAGTTGATTAGTTAAACAACTTTCAGCTCCGTTCCTTTTCGAGGACGAAAAGATTTTAAGTGGAGGAGATTGTAACAACCCGGATTTTCAGAACCAATTTAAAATTTTTATTTTAGCTATTTTAATGGATTTTGAATATTTAAAATTATTTATTTTAAACAATAACGATATAAAATTTATTTAAATCAAACTTAGAACGTATAAATTTATTTTAATTATAAAACGAACTGGAAATGGCACGGTAGTTTGAAAGTTCGATTTTAAATTTCAAAATAAACTGAATTTCAGTAAAACCAGAAACATTTGAATCTGTTTAATATTATCTTTCTAACGAATGTAAGAAAGTGAGATTTCATAATATAAATTGAAATTTATGTCCAGTTCAAAATTTAAAATAGTCACTATGGAATTTATATATTTTTTATATAATATAAGCCCCTAAAAATAACCATTTTGCAACCTCCGTTTTCGACGAAACCACTTTTGTTGGATCCGGAATGTCAAATTATTGCTAGGTTTCAATTTTATAATTTTTTAATTTAATATGTGAGTGTGTTAATTTTAAATGTGTTTTTACAGTTCCAATTTGAATTGAATCGAGCAGAAAATGACCATTTTTCAAACGGACTCCAAATTCGACGAAATTAGTTTTGTTAGGACCGTATCATCAAAACATAGCTAGATTTATTTTTCTGTAATTTTTGGAGTCAGTATGTGGCCCCGGTAAATTAAAATGTACGTTTAAATTCAAAATATATTGATATATATATATATATTAGTTTTGATGAAAACTGATTAATACAGTCGAACTGGCTTATGAAATATATCTCATTGTGTCCGAAATAGAGGTATTTAGCTGGGGCGACAGTCATTGGGTTTGATTTAGAGCTCGTACCGATAAACAAGATATTTTTAGATTAAATAATAATTAATTAAATATATGTATGTATATGTAAACTCTCTCTCCCTCACAATAACATGTAGCCCTAATTTCCTGAACGAACGGCGATTAACGTTCAATTCCTTCTCCCCTATTTTCTTTCAATCTATACAACGAAAACCAAATCTTCCAAAGAGAAACTGGAAGAACTCTCCGAGAGCTATGAGTTCAACGGGCACAATCGTTTTTCATGCCCTCGTTTTCTCGAAATCGCTGCTCGAATGGACGTTGGTCGGAGGGCTTTTGGGGCGGCTGTAGGTGACCGCGCCTGGTGCGGCTCAGGGTGGGGAGGCTCATGCGAAGTGCTCCCGTGTCGCAACTTCAGATCGATGGATGGGGTAGCGTAGTGGCATGCGATCTGAACCCTAGTTTTTCGAAGTGGGTTCTAACGGGTTTCAGGAGTATACGAGGAAGAAGGCCGCATTTTAATCCATGTAATTAGAGAATTTAATATTTAATTAATTATATAATTATGCCATTAAATCTTTGTAACGCTATAACTTTTTCATATGAGGCCCAAACGCAATGATTTCAGTTACGTTGTGATCATGGAGCCGAGAGCTTTGCAACAAAACTGACCGGGTCCAATTTGGAGCACGTTAGAATTTCGGAAAAATTCAAATCCAAACTGTTTAGAAATTCAAAAATAAAACTGGTGGAGTGGAAACCGAATGTGAGAACTCCTTCTCACTCTAATTATTTTACAGTTAAATATATACTAGGATGCAGACAGGGCTTAGAAGCCCCCAGACGCTATTTATTGTACAAACCATGTTTGTTGTTTGGATTGTATTGGAAAAATGACTGTATTGTGGTAATTGAATCGATTGTGTGATTTTTTGAATTGGTTTTGATTATTGTGTATGGCGCGAGCCAGTATCAAGAGAGGGGTAATGCTAGACATTACTCAGGTTTTAATATCACGCCATTATAATAAGGAAATTTTCCGAAATAAATATTTATTCATTAAAAATATAATTTTTGATGGGTATATGAACTGTATAAAATATTCATGTATTGAATAAAAATTTTGAACAATAAAAATATGATTTTTATTGAATGTATGGACTATTAAAAATATTCATGTGTTGAAATAAATATTTTATTATTAAAAATATAATTTTTAATGTATATGTGAATGGCATAAAATTCTCTTCAAATGAAAATAAATATTCATTTATAAATCGGACTATTTGTTTATGTACACCCATTTAATTGACATGGATTGGGACGATAAATTTTACACATTGCCCAACTGCACAAATAATAATATTCAGTATTTGTTGGTTGAAACCCCACACAGATATTGGCATGATATTTGACGTACACTAATCCCAATTGCTTAGTTGTATGTCGATCGATTGGTTGACAGACTGTTGTAAGCGTTAATTATTTATATTTAACGTTTATGTAGTTGTGTAATGCACTCTGGATGATGGTTGACTGTATATGATTATTGTTGTGTACATGTGTGTATGAAATCCATATAAATAAAATTATATGGTAATTGACTGTGTCTGATTCCAATTCAGAAAGAACGGATATTTTAAAATAACAAATATTTAAAATAATATTCAGTAAAGGATTAAAAATGATTTTGATGTCCGATTTGGGATGGACACGAAAATATTGAATCGTGTGAAGCCATGTTGATTAGATTTGCGGCATTTTAATGCAAACGATATTTATATCGATTTTTTTCATTTTTATAATGAATATTGAAAAGGAAATTATTTCAAAATCTGATATTTTGAAAATATTATCATTTAAATATTATATTGATAAGGAATATTCAATTGTGATTTAAAATTGAAAATGAAGTGGGAATCGTTTTAAAACAAATTTATAAACGATTTATAAAATACATTTTAAATGGAAATCAACGAAATATATATAATATATATATTTAATGGCCTGAATAGAACGCGCCGCGACCGTTTCGCGAATTTCGACCATTGACTTCGAATCGACATTACGGGAGATCCAACCGTCGGATTCTCCTAAAACTAGAACCCTTGGGTTCGTATCGAAAAGAGCTTACCAATGAATATAAGAGATTTGAAATCTAACTATTGGATTTGGAATTATATCCAAATCGAATTTGAAAAAAGTCGCTGCAAGTGCAGATCGATGACCGTTTATGGAAATCGACTGAAAGGGCCTTAATAAAATTATTAATATATTAATAATTTGTGTAAAATCATAATAAATGATTGAAAAGAATTTGGATGAAAAATTCCACGTTTGTAAAGATAAAAATATATTTTTATCAAAATGAAATAGTTATTAACTAGATTTGAAATACAATAATTTTTAAATAAATAAATTGGATTTATAAAGGGTTTTAATAAAACCTGAAATTTCCAGTATATAAATTGGAATGGATTTGAATAGAAATCATCTCCGGAATATTTCGATATTAGATACCGTGACTATACGGATATTGTGGAGGAATTTGGAAGATAGATATATATCATTATTCCTCATACGATATGTGTTGGTTTCAGAATTTGATATTGAATATAAGCCGATATAATTTCTATTCAGAGCCTTATATTTAATATTAAATTTGAGTTTGGGTTTTTCGTGAATGATGTCTTCAGTAACATTATTCTTAAACCCTGTGTGAAATGAATAAATCTTTTAATTAAGATTTAGGGAAGTTTAGCAATTAATTAATATTTAATTGGAATCGAATTGAAATTGGATTTTTGGGTTTATTGTGAACTGTGTTTTTATCGACATTCGTTCTTTAACCCGATTAACAAGGAAATGTGATTTGGAATTTATAAATCTTTTTATTAAGATTTAATGGAAATTTTCCAAAAGGAAGACTGTTAATATGTATGGAATTTAAAAGGCTTTGTCGTTATTCCATTTATATTATTAGTCGGATACGGAAATTGATATCGATTATATATTGATTTGTTTTTCCGTGAAGATTCCATAATTAATGGAATGTGATTTTGGGTTTATCGTGAATTGTGTTTTAAATGACGTTGGTTCTTTAACCCAGTTAAAGACAGGATTTCATGTTTAACATTGTATTTCGAATTGTATTATTGATCTCTGCTTAATATATATGTGTTTGGTGGAGGAGAATTTATTCTCTTACTTTACACCCTTCTCTGAGACGTACGGGCTTAGAGGTTATATATTGGTAGAATTCAATGGTATGCGGCATGTTTAATTTCCCAAAGTTAAATAATCATTAATAATGATTGTTGGAATACTAAAACTAAGTAGAGTTTTAATGAATATTTAAATTAGATTGAAATGTGAATGTGATAATTTAAATTATCAAATTTGGGAAATGATCGAGAATGGAGTGCCACCAGTTTTACTCCAGGCGATAGTTAAATCTTTAATTAGATTTGAACGTGAAATGGTAATTAAATTTACCGATAACTCCATGGTGTTAGATATGGAGTATTACCATTTTTTCACCATGGGATGAATAGGTTGGGATTGGGAAAAAAACAAATGATTACTTCGGTAAGGTGCGATAATTCCGACTAGTTGATAAACCTTAATTTGGTTCAAAATTGATATTCAAAGGAAGATTAAAGATCAAATTTAAAGAATTTATCTTTGATAAAATTAATGGGAACCTTTCCCTAATGATGTGAATATTTGAATAAAAGAATATTCAGAATTGGAATAAGGTGTGTGTTGCATCTTTATAGCACTTGATTATAAGATACGTGAATTATTCGGAAAGGCCGGGTTTATACCCATTCTGAATAATTGATTCGACGATAAATCAACGATGAAGATGGTGGTTGAAGACCGGAGTTCTTCATGTCGTTTGGATGATTACTGATGTCTTGATTGGGCTGTACACCCAAGACAAGGTAATAAGTGGTGATCGTCCAGACGTACTTGGAGATCAACCAGATATGCGAGGACCTCTCTTCTGTATTGGACTTATGGGACAAGGAATAAGGTGCCTTCGGTTTCGTTCAGACCCGAAACGAGCTAGTAAATGGATGTGTGTCTGACAATGGATTTTATTCTGTGTTGATTGATTTATATTAAATATATATCTGTTTGGTGGCGGAGAATTAATTCTCTAGCTTAACACCCTTCTCTAAGACATACGAGCTTAGAGGTTATATATCGATAGATATCAGTCGCATGGCCTGAATTGTCAGTGTGGCATGCTGAGATGCAAATTATCAAGGCTTTCGTTGAAAAGCAAAGTCTTTTGGTTGATGATCAAAGCACAGCTTTAAATAGCATAGCTTTGTGTATAGCGTTAATTCGCGAGCCTCACATCTCGGTATGAGTCAAAAACGGGATAAGGGACCCAAGGGGTGCACGACGTTTCCTTCTAGCTATGGGTGCTGTCATGGTATGGAGCCCAGACATTTATTTATTTTTACCTATGTGGATGGTGGATTGCGAGGCGCATCAGATATGTCGGTTACTACGGAGCTGATGGATAGGTCCTATAGGCCCGACAAACGTGTGTTCAGGAATAATTAATCCACCAACGTAAGTGTGGACCAGCCTTGGAGGACCCAAGAGTTCACTGTGCGGAACCCTGAGGCATTTTCTAGAGTGTCTCGATGCCGGCGAGGAATACATCCCTTGCCTCGACTCATGACGGAAATCCAATTTCCAATACGTGACATTTCGGTTTTGATTGTAGAGCCAACTATGGCAACATGATATATGGTACCCATGCCGTCTATGATCGATACACTTATATTTGAAGTTGATTTTGACACTATACACTTATAGTAATATCAAAGTGATTTGTTTTATAATGTATCAAGCATGTTTGGCTATTATAAGGTAAAATTCTATCCTTCGGCTTGCGTTGCATTATGTGATGGGACCTGAGTCTTATAATAGATTTATTTTTTGAAAGCATTGCACTGTTTATAAATTGTTTTATGCACTCATATTCTTGGGGAAAAACCGTTCCGTGTTATATGGCGTGGTCCCTGGATTTACTTTATTTCTAAAGTAAAGTTTTAAATAACTGTTTTTGTTCTCACACTAGTACCATGACTGACCTGGAGTTTATTGTTTTAACCTAAACTCTGGGTGCCCATATTTTCCACACGGGCAGCTAGTAGTTGGGTTTTTGCAGATATTTCTTTTCCAGGATCCTGGATTTACAACTGGAGCTATATTCGGAAAGCTTTGTTTCTATGTATTTCTTTCAGTTGTGTTATGTATTATTTTTTCGCTGCTTTGTAGTTTGAATCTCCGATATTTTTCTGATGTATATTATTTATTCATACTCTGTTATACTCTTGCACTCTGATGTAAATTGTTGTAATAACAATGAAGTGTTATTCTATTTGCGTCATGATTTGTCGTGTTCTCATTGCAATCCATGTTTTCTGGTCTCCTCTGAGGCTAGCGAATTCGGGTCATAACACCGATTCTTGTCAATTCAACTTGGACAAGCTAGTTTAACTCTGATTTGTTTCTACATTAAACACTCATCATTTTGTCAAGATCAGAGTGTAGTTCCGAGTAATAGGAGCAATTGTGATCAAAATTAAAAAAATCCAACTATGCATTCTTTATAAAAGCAGTATCAAACAACTTACAATGGTTTGACTTAGTGGTCCAAAATCAAGTAGGATTTGGTTGTGTCTAGAAAAGCAATTGAGAGTGACCTGCTTATCCGAAAATCAAGCTAGTTGTGGCCAAAGGCCGAGCTCTGGATGTTTTCTTCTTGTTGCCTTTGAAACAAGAAGTGTAATTGAATTGCTAATGATTGTTTTATGGAATACGAGACTGGATGTACGGTAACTTTTAGCCAGTATAAACTCTGGCATGTTCTTTTATTTTTTACTTTAATGCATTAACTTTATTTTCTATTTTATCCGTTGATTGATTGTGTTATCATTAAATTCTTATTTATACACATAATTCAAAAGATTTCAAAAAGATTTATACTTAAGTAAGCATTATTCACCTCTCTAGTGTTGATATAACCTTAAGATCCTACTCGGCATCACTTTCATTTGGTATCAAATCACTGGTTTTTAATGTTATTTGGGGCAACGACGAATGAATAGTCGTTGTGCACTAGATCAATGATGGCCAATAAAAACATGTAGAATTTGAAGCGCAATAATCGCAGTAGTAGTGAAATAATTGTAATAGCAGACGTCCCGTCCTACATCCAGTCCCGAAGCTCCCCTTCGGCCTTTCTACTACCAAACAACAATCGCTTTGCCTAGAGGAATATGCTTAAAACAAAAGAACTTTCTTTGACAATTGTGTGTTCTTGAAAACACTGATTTTGACTAAACATGAAAACTTCTCATATAATCTCCTTGAAGTTGTATAAAAGAGAATGACATAGTTCTTTTTGAATGAATAGAGTTTGAGCATTTAGAAGCAACACTAGAATGATTTAGAGAGGAGAATTGTTGTTTTTGGTCTTGAAATAGTGGAAAGTTTATATAGGAGTGGAAAGATATCATTGAACAGTAGCAACTCTTCAACAATTATGTTTGGAAAAGACACACCCATTGGGATTTCACAACTCTTGGAAAAGTTTCTTATACTGGCCCTTGAGTTTTTTTAATCCATTGATGATTTTTGGCCGTTAGTTTCAAATGTAATACTTACATAGTCCAGATATTAGAGGTTTATGCATGTTTCCTGAGTGTGGCGGGTTTGAGTCCTGACAACATCATATATTTTTGAATTACTCCAGAACGCATAATCAGACAAATGTTGAACTACGATGTAGTAAAAAATTCAAGAATCTGGGTTTAGACGTTTATCATTTCTGTCAAACGTCTGAGCTAAGTGTTGAAAAATTTCCAGATTCTTAAGTCAGACGTCTGACTTATGCTACCCGACGGCTGACTTGTATTTCAAATGCTTTTGTAGTCTAATTGGTAGAGGTAAGTCTTTCCCATGTGAGTGGTTCAAGTTTAAGTCCTATCTCTGTCATATTTTTAATAGTGCTTCCAACTTTCATCTCACCATGCTTGCATGTGTTTCACATACTTTCTTATTCTCTTTTCTTCTCTCTTTATTTTCTTTTCTTTTTCATGCAATGTAATTCACGTCAATTTTCTTTTCAACCATAGTTAACCTGGATAAACTTAATAAACATTTTAGTAGCATTTTCATACAGTTGTTATCATCAAAATACTGAAACTGTGTTTTCAACATTTTCCCCATTTTGGATGATGACAACTAGACGACTTTAAATAAATAATGTTGTATGATTTCCCCCTATATATATGAATCTATATACTCTTTTCTCCTCTTTGTCATTATCAAAAAGAAATAGACATCTTCATTTAATACAGATAACATGTGCATGACAAACATATATATTACATATGCGTTCAACTTATAAACATTATAGAAGGGAAAACATATCAAATATAAATTTTCATAAGTAAAGAATTATGGTACTAGTAACAAGTTCATAAACATAGGTCAAGCAAACAACATACTTACAAGCTCGGTATCACAAAAAAGGTAAAGCGTACAATACCCAAAGTTCTTATACATTTCGTAAATTTTAGGAAACCATACCCATTTGGGTGTAGCTGAACCTGTATAAATATAGTTTTCATTATTAATCACAATATCAAAATAATCATCAATATATTTTTCTCTATTCTTCCACCCAGTAGGAACCCAAACACTTATATGATTCATATTCTTGTCAATGATTCAGATTTCAGGAAATATTTTTAATTTCTAAGTATAATAACATAATGATATGAAGTGGTTTTGGGGCTATCTCTATTTTTAGTATTAGGTTTAAAATGTGTATATATATGCATATCTAGTACTATTTTTATGTTTATTGCAATTATATCCTAAATCAACTTTATTACTGTAAACTTTAACATTTTCCAAGGAAAATAAGTTATTGTTTTCCTTATTGAATTTTGTAACTTTTTTATTTGATGCGTCAAAATTCTCTTTCGATCTACAAGATTTCTTTTGCAAAATAACATTATTTTCTATTAAAAGCGCACATTCTTTAATTAAATCCAAATTTCTATCATTTAAAACACTATCAATTTTTCAAGGGAAAAGATTAGAATTTGATTTATTTAAAGAATTCTCTAAAGATATAATTTTATTTTGTAAAGTTAATTTTTTTTGAAAGGTTATTATTATTATCGATCAATTTATCATTTTCTTTTATAAGAAAATTATTTTGTAAAACAAGGTCTTCATGAGAAGTTTCAAAAATCTTTGTTCGTTTTACTAAAATAATCATTTTCTTCCTTTAATTTATCATATTTTAGTTCATATTTTTTTTAATTCTTTAAAATAGCACAATTGATCTTTTGTAATAATTTGAAATCTTTAAGTATGTTATCATGTGATGCTAAAAGATCATTATAAATAGAATCGCTGCGTATCGATTTAGATATGAGTGTAGCCATATTGTACTTGTACATAAATTCTATATCTTGTTGCTTGCTTTTTGGAATTTTCTCTTTCTCTATTTTTGAATTCCGGAACAAGGCTGCTGGACATCCTGGATACACGCCATAGACTAAGAGATCCTATAGCCTATCTTATTTGGGAAGATGACATACCGAAAATGACACCTCGCAAGGATACTTAATAGAATCCTTATTAGTATTGCGTTCCTGAGACTTGGTAGCCATGAATAAGTCTACGACCATGACCATAAAGCCTTATATGCCATTTTTGGTTTCACAAATATTAATTGGGATCAATACATATTTGAGAAAATCAAAAAAAAATTGGACACCAACTAAACGAACATTTCTCTACACAACGTATTAGAGATGGCAAAAAAATTCGTACCCACGATTACTCGTGGATAAAATCTGTCATGGGCATGAAACAGATAGTTAAATGGGTACCTGTGGGTAAATTAAATGGGTTTTTTAATATCCATTAATTAATGTGGTGGGTACGGATAGCAAGATATATGTGTTTATAGGTACCCGTCACTAGCACAAAACGGTCATGTTGCTTCACCTTATTTGCATCGGTTGTAGTAACAAGCAATGCAAACAGTGTTATTTGCATCGCTTTTAATTAAACAGACGATGCAATCATGACAAAGAAAGCAATAGATCAAGCAAAAAGTTATTTTCTTCGTTTTTTTCAAAAACCGATGCAATCTATGATAGCAAATGTTTGCATTTATTAGATTAGCATCGTCTCTTTCTTAATTGGTTTGTAACCGATGCAATTTATATAAGGTGGGTCAAATAAAATTTGGTGAATCGGGTCAAATTTCACTTGACCCGTTATTTCCCACTTAAGGTCTAATTTTTTCCATTGGTTCGCGCCCTATTTTCACTTTGTCGCGTTCTTTCAGACAATAACAAGAAAAGGAAAAAAAAAAATCATAAATCAACTAAGAGCAGAAGAAGAAAATACGCAGATAATTTCTTCTTTGATTTCGATCTGTTTTTGACGATTTGGATTTGCCTCATCTTCTTCCATCGAAGGTACTAGATTTCTACAATATATAACCCTAATTTATGTAAATTTTGATTCGGGGTTTTTTTTTGTTTCGCTGTTATCTTAAATCGTTCCATTTATTTGTATTCATCAATTTTAAACCACTATTAAAATCGCTGTATTTATTTGGGTTTATTTCGTTCTCTGTTAAATGATTGTAAAAAGGTTTCATATAGCAGATACAGTCGATTGTTGGGCCTTTCTTCCAGCTTTTTCCTCGCATTCACATCGACTTTAGGTAATTGTTAATCCCTAAGTTTACCCTTTTTCTTCGATTGATTTTGTCTCTATCAAGCTAAATTGCTTTAATACTATTTTTCTCTTCGTTGTTTTGTTCCATTAATCAAGTTTGGACAAATAATTTTTGCCTCATTCGTGTTCGGGGTTCACGTATGTTGTTCACCGTGTTTGATTACTGTTTATTTTAAATTCGTTTTGTTTCTCTACTGCCTGCTCTTATTCAATATATAGTCAAAAAAGTCTATTTTATGATGTATTTCTTATGATGGTAAAATTAGGGGATTGTTAAAGGGACTCCACTTTTGGTTAAGGGGAGGTCAATTTTGTATTTTTTTAATGAATTGTTAAGGGGGTACAAAATAAATTAACCTCCCCTTAAGCATAAAATAAAAATTCCAAAACTAACCTTAATCTTCTTTAATTTTTACATTGCTATTGATATTATTGCTATTGGTATTGCTATTTATATCATATGGTATATTGCTATTGTTATTCGTAACTCATTCATCAATTTAAAAGCATTCTATAATGGTGTTACTCATTCATCATTTTAATAGCATTTATGTTGTTGATGCTTGTTTTGTTTGCATGGCCCCTAGAACTGTTATTTGTAATAATATTGATGTGTTATTATTATCACCATACCTTGTGGATGCACGCCTACAAATATCTTTGTACTTGGCATATGTATGAAATATGTATTCATGAATTCAAGGTTTTAAAACTTGTATGTTCTGGCCATGCGCATTGAAATCCTATCACCATGCAACAGTCATATATTCAACTCAGATTATAAATTTAAGTTTATTGCACACTGCAACAATACTAGAAAAGCAATGGATATAACATACAATGAATAATTGATTATTTTTCTAGCTTATCATTGATCTTAATGCAAACTGCAAAAGTATCTCATCAATAGCTTTGCCCAGAGTTGCAACTTGTGTCATCTCTGAAATTGGTTGCCAATTGATTCAAGGTATGATCATTTCAATCATCTTCCCTTCATTTATCTTCAACGTAACTGACCGATGAAAAAGAACCTAGTACAAAATTAGGATGTTCAATCCCTCGTACTCCATATTCTATTACTTGATTTACTTGTTGTCCTACTGAATGTCGTAAGTTGAACACTATGTTTTTATATTAATTGCAGAAAAACTATAATTATTTCAATTATATTATCCAAAAATATTAAGATCCTTTAGTTTGATGCATGAATATCGACTTAGTTAGTATCTTCTTCGAAATCATCTGCTGCTACCATTATGTGTATGTCAACTACAAAATAGTTATACTTAATTCGAATTACATAAGCATGCAAGATTAAGATCGTTCATTTTGATGAATAGATATTGATTAATACAGCAATCCTATGAATGCATTCATTTGTCAAAGTAATTAACTAAGTACGATTCTCAACCACTGTCTTGGTATTCAAATGGTGCAATATTGAACTTCTATTCACTATTTTCATTTTTTTACTTTGACTGGATCTAAATCCACCACAAGAGGCAATGATGGCTTCCAAATCGCTTTTAAAAGATCTTCTTCAAGTGATTGTTTCTTGAATACTATAGATTTAGATATTTTATTTCATCTATTTTACAACTTTATCCATTTTAATTTATCCATATTATAGTTTTTCAAAGCAGCTTTTTCAAGAATTTATTGTGGCTCCTACTAATTTCCTTTGGTGTTGTATCTTGGCATGCATGCTATCATGCTATACAACAATATTATCAATTAGTTTGGCTGCAATAACATATATGATTTTATTCAGGAGATATGCAGTTATTGGAAAAACTTAGAATTCATTTAAAATGCTTCATTTTGTTCAATTTCAATTTTTAGATTTTCAAATGATTTATATACATGTTACTGACTACCTAATGTAAAAAATCAGTGTCTCCATGCACACAAAATGTCAGCTTCGGCTTTTCAGCAATTGTCAAAATAATTCTATCAGAAAAGATGATCTATGTAATGTAAGAAATTATGATCGTTGTTCATTTTCATGGTATCATTTTTTAACACTGAACTGAGATAGTATGCATCCATTATGCAGATGATGAATGGATTAATAGAGTTCCATCATAGTTGGACGTATTTATTTACTAATCCGATACACTATATACAGTCTATTATTTATATTCTTTATAACTATACTACAAGTTAATATTTATACCTTTAATAACAGCATTCAAATCCACTTATCCATTGTATCCTGAACTAACATGCAAAACTTTTTGTGAAATGGGTTAACTTATTCACTTTCTATAAAATACCACACATGCCAGATTTAGAAATATTAAAGTTTTGTACGACCGTAGTTTTAGTTAATTTAAACGTACCCGCCTAATATGAATTCCAAATCTATTTCATGTGTTTAACCAATGTTATGTTATACTGTCTGAAGAAATGATTATGTTATTTTTAAGATCTATGATAAAATTTGACAAAACATACTAAATTAAAAAAACAGTTAAAGTACATGGAAAAACAATACATTTTCTGCTTAAAATATAGGACTTTGTTGGTGGTTAATTTTAATAATAATAGTTTAACTTGTGCTACAAAAATTTTTGTTTTTCGGAGGAATGTGGATGACCAACATATCCAGGTATAAGTTGCAAAATACGGTCCTAATGCGGAATCCATGTAAATTAATACATTTTCTATGTTTGTTTCAATGTCTTATTGCTCAGTTTTTTTAACTATATAATAATACACCATAAGGGGATTCAAACAATTTTTTTGGATAAAGAAACATATGTAGTACATACTTAACTGTTGCCATTGCCTTGTTCACAATTTTCCCATTACTCTCATAATATGTTGTTTTATACAAAAAAAAGATGTATGGTAGGCGACTTTTTTATATTTTTTAATGTGATCCCAATTTAACAAGGTAGTTTCTCAAATGGAATGAACAATTGGAGATACCTAAGGATGCTTCTTTTGGTTGGCTAAATTTTCGAAACCATTCTTCCATTTGAATATTGTGTTCCTGATAGTCATCCTTTTATTTCAATTTTTTTAACTACCACATCATGTCAAGTAAGGAAATTTCTTTCATATTTTAATTCAGTGTAATGAATGCAACTTTCCATTATTGTTTTTAGTTGTTAAAGCAGAACTGCTAAAGCTACAAGTAAGCTTCGAATTGGTATTTCTGCGTATAGGGTCGATTCGAGCACTTAACCTGCAATCTGGAGCCTATATCTTTTGACCCTCCTACATTGGCTTATGTGGCTATGCTCCGAGGATGAGGACCATTCATATTCAATGATTTTGGAGTTGGAGGGTGTCTTCTCTGTACATTCCATTGCGAATTCATTTGATTCACTATATTTCTCAAGTCATGGTTTTCCCTTGTTCGTTGGTCCAATTCTTCCTGCATTTTCTCCAACTTCTTCATCATATTCATCAAATGAGACTACGTGATCATTCATGTTACAGAAGTCGTAGCTATAGCAGCTACGGCAGGAGAATCAGTGACTTCGACAGTAGGACTTTGGGCTCTCTGTTGAATGCTTGTTTCTCCTTTGGGATGACATCCGCACAAGAAGTAGAAGTTTTCTTCCTACCAGTCATACTGAAATCTAGAGATTCGTATCTTTTACATGGAAAAGATGACAAGAGAACATATCTTTCCTCAATAGACCTGGAATCTATCAATAGATGAAAAAAATCTTAGGATTGAGAATCACTGAAATTTCTTAGTGAAAGCACCAACATGTAATCATTTTAAGTTGCATTAGCACCCGAAATATGAAAACGTAGAGAGTAATGAAGAAATATAAATGAAAATGAGGAAATAAAGTAGATGTAATTACACACATCAATTATAATGGTTCGATGATGAAAGTCTATATCCATTTTCAGTGAGATATCACTAATTCACTTGATTTTTTTAACAAATATAAGGTTTCAAATCGATATGAATTTTTTGGAAAAACGACAAAAATGTGAAAAATACTTTCTACATCCTAGGCATCTCATATTCATAGGCAGCGAGGTTCAAAATTAGTGGGAAATGGAGTGGAGCTCATGGATTCTTGTTTAGTTAGCCGGATCGATAGAATTGACCAGATCCAGATCTGTACTAATCAGGATTGATTAATTTTTTACCAATCCTAATACTTAAGTGAGTCCCTGTCACTACTTCTTTTCGCTTGGATGCCTGACTTGTTTACTTCCTTTGATTCCTGATTTAAATGATATAAGCTTGCTTTGAGTTAAACTGCTCCAGGTTAGGTACTAACGTGCTTATGTTTGTAAGAGATCTATTCCAAAAATTTCTTAAGTACGCATGATTGCTGCCTCCATTGTGATTTAAGTACTGCATTTGAGCCATCGATTTCGGCTACTGGATCAACAGTTGTTGGGTCAAGCTTGTGTGCATGATATGAGATAACCTGGCTGAAAAGATGGGCAATAATTGCAAACAAGCATAAATCTTTCTCTTTGCAACATAGAAAATAAAAAATTCACATCTATTACAAAAGCTTTATCTTCCATGACCTTTGCAGGGAAAGCAACATGGTGTGAAAAAAAGAGAAGTATCCACGAGGAAGCCCAACCTTACTTGTCCGGTGAATATCATAGAAGATTACGAGCAGCATATTGTAGGCCTATTCGTAGACCCAAAAACCTTTGCTAAGAACAGTGAACTGGAAGTTGCCCACGGAAGTTTCCCACTGCAAGTGGGCCATGCTAGGAGCCCTTAGCTGCGTCTTTCCAAATCTACTTGCCAGAAACAATGCCAACTTTAGAGAGATCACCTATTTCAAAGTGGTTCATAGAAATCGAGTGACGGGGGCCTCGACTATTTAGGAAATCTGAACCTTGCTTAGACATTATATTGGTCATCTCAGCTACCTAGGTTGTCTTGATGGGAGATATTGAAGGCTATATATTTTTGACCAGTTAGGGCATAATGAACAATGGCTTGTTCAGTTACTAAACAAGCCACAGTGCATTGAGGTGTGGCTTTTTCAGTCCCCTGGGGGTGGTTCGTGTCTAGTTGGAAGCGGTTCAATAGTCGGTTCACTGAACAAAGGTTGGTGGAGTAAAATGACAAAAACTTTGTTGTTATACTCCATGCTACCATTACACCAACGGCTAGTGCAACGACTTTATTTTGTCTCTCTATATCTTTGTCAATCGACCATCTTCTTCTTCCATAAAAATGTATCAATATTTTCTTCAACTTCTTCTTCTACAAAATGTCTTCTGCATCCAAATAATCCAACAAAAAAGTTATGTGTAAAAAAACCAATGTCCAACTGCATTCCATCGAATTTTCCAACCAATATCTAGCACAACAACAACAACTTGTCCGTCCATTGCTTGAGTTTGGATACCTCTGTATTCAAGTTTTCCTTATTGTCAGTCGTACCAACCAGTGACTTCTCCCAACTTGCATCTTGTTTATTCTATTACTCTACAATATCATTATCATCATCATTATGTGGTATAGGACGATCAAAGTCAACATCATTACATTAATGTGAAACTGACAGAGATTCATGACTGTGAAGAATTGCAGAATATTCAATGACAATTTTATGCATAGAATTCTCCTATTAACGAAAAATTATTGACAGCTCATAGCAAGAGGAAGAGGAAAGCGAATTCCAAAAGGCAGGCAATGTAAACAGAGATGTTGAATTTATTATAGCTCTTAGCCAGAATATAACAAGAAGAAGTGGAAATCCTTAACCAGTGTTTTTGATAGACGACACGTAAAAGAAGATGTAATAGGGACATAAATTAGCATAGATGATAGCGAGGAAGAAAATGTCAAAAAAGAAGAAATGCTAGCTGAAAGCAAAAAAAGCAATGTAAGTTTACTTCTGGGCAGCATGTTTAGCTAGCTAAATCATGGACATACATTTTGCAAGATAGTATTTCTAGCAATAATATGAAAGGTTGGAAATTTTGGGAAAGAGTTTCAGAGTTTTACAACACTTTGGAACTGATGAATAGGACATGGGGATCGTTAAGAGGAGGGTATTGGGTTATGAACGCCGCATACCAAAACTATTTGGTAACATGTACCAAATTGCAAAATTGTGATGGATCCGTATTTGAGTTGACTAAAACAACATATGTCCAACCTAAATTGAACAGAAATACGAGTCATTAAGGTTAAAGAAAAAGAAATAGATAGAAGGTAGAGTAAAAAAAATTAGAATCTTGCAGCGGAATGAACAAAATGTAATATCATATATCATAACTTTGAAATACAAATTTGTATTGTGTATACATACCATATCATAGTACAACACATATACATCATAGCGAAAATAACTCTAAATAACTAATGGTGTAGCCTTCTGCTTTAAGCTCCTCCAAGTATATATGTAAAAGCCTGAAACACTTGGTTGCCCATACAAATTTGGGCAACCAAGAGTTTAGGGAAAAACGAACAAATAAACTTTGGGTCAGTCATGGAACTGACGTGAGTAAACTCCAACCATATTGTTTAACTTTGAAAAAATCCTTTTAAAAGAAAAGAGTAATAGTAATACCAGCCCACACATAAACATGGACAGTTTTTACCTTACTATAACCCAAAACATTTTTGATATCAAAATCCGATGATATTATAATAATGTATAAATCAAATAAATAACCATCTAGTAGAATGCTTGCATCTCACGCTCTACATACATAGTATAAAATCAAAAACCGCAGGGCGCTTATTGAAGATTGGATTCCAACTATGACAAGGTATGAGACCACCTCCCGACCAGTGTACTTTACAGGGGTTACACTGAGGTTCAACAATAACATCTTGCATCCGGCCACACATGACTGGTTACCCATTTAGCTTGAGTAGACCGAATGTATTATCACCCACATTTGTCGGCCGTCCAACCGTAACCCGTAAGATACAGAATCGAAAGAAGAACAAATGAATTTTCTCTAGATTGGTGACAATACACCATTCTTAGTTAAGACCCAACTAGCTATGCTGCCTGCCTGATTTTTGTCATTTCCCAATTGTGAGGCTTGAGGCTACGTTTCCTTCTTAGGACATCTGCCCACCATCCACTTTGAATGCCACATCGTCAAACCCATCAAATCACTAGTTGATCTTCCTAAAATATTACGGGTATAAAAGCTAAAAGAAACGAATTCCTGCTCCACCAAACGTAATACCTCAAAAAGATCTTCTTATGTGATCCATTAGGCATACTCTGTCTGACATTCGTCCATACAAGTTGTCATTGGACTGGACAAACCGAAGGCACTATCCTGTAAACAGAATAGCCTTTGCATTTTATCCCATCTTCAATTATCTTTGGCATATCTAATTCGCAATGTCTATGCCTATACGAAGTAGTTTTCGGATATTAAATCCAACTGGTCTCTCCGTATTGACAACGATGGTCAAAAACTTCGATAGTCGGTTATTTAACTTTCAAAGAAAAATAAACATCCATCAAACAATCACTGGCCCTTTCTAATATTTCATTAACTAAATCATTTCCTTTTTTTGTTTATAACTTTCTATTATAAGTTCGTTTTCGAATTGAATTCTATATATATATTGATATATTGATTTCTAGTTATCAAACTTCTTAAAAATATTCTAACTCCTTAAATTTTCGGAAAATTTTGCCAGCGTCTCCATCGTAGGGCTCAATCGGTACAACTACAAATTGCCTTTCTAGGCCCTTCTCATTCAAAAAGAAAATAAAAAAGCCAAGCGGCTTGTCCAATAGGCTCACAAAATCTCATATCGAATTTAAACAAGTATCTTTTTGTTGGGAACTCAAATTATAATCTTCATTCTCTTCATTCCATACATGTTAACATATATACCTCCATTCCCAATTTATCTCAATCAATTCGAATCCCTTTTTGCTTTCCATTTGCTAATCAATTTTCTAATTAGCTTCTTTCCTAAATCTTCTTTTAATTTAAAAATATCACGTTCAAATATATTTGAATTTGCTTATATACAAGTTGGATTCCATTCCTAACTTTAGTTCCATATTCAATTTCGAATATTAATTTACGAATCTGATTTACTTATCCCAGGATCAAATTCGATTCAAAATTCCACTAAATAATTATTTACCTAATTCGCTAATATTATTCAATAATTAAAAATCTAATTTTTGTTTCAAAAAGTCACTTCATTTATTCCACATGAGTTCATAATTATTTTATAACTCAAGTCTTAATTTTTAAAATAAAAATCCAAATTTGATTAACATAAATCCATCAATTTTATTTATTTAATCGTTATAATTTATAAACGATTATAGCGTTGTTTTTCTGAAAATTTGATTTTGATATAACTCAAAATCTATAAACAAAATCCAAAATTTTCTTTTCCATTTGAAAACTATCATTCTATAGGTCCAAACGTTTCTTGTTTCATTGAATTCTGACTTATATTTAGTTCTATATATTCAATTGAAGTTTGAATCGTCAATTTATGAACTACTATCCTATGGCAAGTTCATTTTAATTATAATTTAAATATAAACGTTAACTTCATTTATAAAATAAGTTACAACTGCATTTTCAATATTTTAAAATAAATTGAGCCCATTATCCAAATGTAACTTAAGAATTCAAGTTATTCAAACTTGTTGATTATTTCATTCCATATTCACAACTTAGTCATGAATTTATTTAAAACACAAATTTCTATATTCAAGTCCAATTCACATGGAATTAGATTATTTATAAAGTATCGATATCATCGAATTCTAATTATAAATTCCTTTCATGCAATCAATTAACTTAACATCCCTTACCATAACAAACTAATACCATCTCTTGTTAATAATGAAGTCGTTTAAGTTGGGGTATTTTATTTACCTCTTAGACCTTGGTCGACAACGTTCTTATCTTGAGACGGATAAGAGTTTGTAATACAAAAACTGACATTACTTATCATAAAAATCTCCTCTTCTATCCCATTTAAAAATATTTATTTTTATATGTCATTTCTTATATTTGAAAAAAATCTATTTCCAATTTATACAATGAAAATTACTTCATTACATTTATTTTTTATAAATCAATTTCCCTATTTTATATTAAACTAGCTTCCATTTAAAATTCCATTTAAAACTCGATTCCCATTTGAAATATTTTATTATTATAACCTATATACAAACATAGAATCTATTTTCATATTAAAATTCTAGTTTTCTATTTAATACAATTCCAATATCTTTTGGAAATAAATTTTATTTCTATGAATTCGATACCGTTGAATTCAAATCATAAATCTGTATGGATTTATTTTAATTCAATGTACATTTCGAACATCAGAATAAATTTCATTGACTTCTTCTCGAAACGATCCTAAGTTTACTTTTTAAATTCATGCTTGAATTAAAATTTCAAATTATCCAACAATAGTTATTTTTCTTTATCTATAAACATCATTTATAAATTTCACTTCTAGTTTTAAATATTAAAAAAAGTTTCATTTGAAATTCCATATCTACTTCGGGAAAATAAATTTCCTTTAAACTTACACTTAATTTTACATTTCCAAATTTATCAATTAATAATTTTTCTTTCCATTTATAACATTGTTTATAAATTCAGCTACTTGTTTTATTATTAAAAACAAGTTAATATTTCTCTATCCATTCAAAATTCCATTTCTATTTCAAAAAGTAAAATTTTATTTTTAAATCTAAAAATCCCTTTTTGATATTTTTAAATATAAATAACTAGGGCCAGTGATATTCAAACATCAAAATACACAAAACATCTATCCAATTCAACATATCATACATATATAAATATGTAAACAACAACAAATAAATTTGAGGAATCCAGTTGGATCCCTCCAACCTATTTTACTTGCATCCACAAATGTTAGACAACATAAATAATACCAATCCTGCTTCAAGGCAGGATATCATGGTATAGAAGGCCATCCACTCAATATATCGTGGGGAGATAGGGTCATCCGTTAATGATACTGAGGGAAATATCCAATACATATATATACAATAGCCACAACCACCAAGCCTAAATATAACTAAAATATATAACCATAATTTGTCAATAAACAACAATGCAACCAATCAACCAACAAACAACATATAAATATTTGTATGAAATAAAAATTAGATTGTTATAATTGAACCAGAGAGTGAGCTTACTCACTGTGATTTTCATTTGGTGGATATCCATTTAAAATGCCATACGCTACGCATCTGCAAGGATCGTCTCAACTGAATCTATCTCGAACCAAAATATTTTTTACCAATGATTATTTAATTTAATTTAACGATTAAACATTTATTCAGTTAAATTAGCTACTAAAATAAATAAATAAATTATTCAATGTATTTTAAAATTTCGGTGAAAATATATACCTTACTGCTACTATAATATCTCGATAAATATATGAAATACGTCCTCAAACAGCTCCTAAATCTGCCATTATCCATTCCTGCATTTCCTCCAACGTCTTGTTGACAATCCCCCATTCCTTTCTTCTATCACCAATAGCCATTGGAACTACCATAAATTCCACTGTAGACAGTCCATATTCAAGCGATAGGCCCTTCTCCTTCATTCCCATTAAGCCTAAGCATCTACTTTCCCAAAAACCACAGACTGTACCTTGTGGAACACCATCACCTTACTACCCGAATCTATCAGCCTCTACAGTTCAGAGAATCTCCACTATTCAAGCCATTGTCTGCCTTACATCACAGATCGAATTCCCCCACCAAACATAAACTGTCACACCTCTGATTCACAGTCCATCTGCAATACATTCGCACAATCTCCCCTCTGCATAAATCGAACAACCACTTCCCTAAAAGAACCAAGACTGAACTCACCTTCCAGCTCACCGCCGTACCCACTCATGTGAGCATCTCAGAATGTCGAACTCTTGATTATTGCACCATCCCCAAATAGCATATCACACTCCTCAATCACCATGCCGCCAAGCTCTAAATCCTAGCTGTAACACCCTGAATTTTTAACGACACTAAAAGAGGATAAATTAAATACTAATTTATTTAATATTCAAAATTAAGGAAAATGGACTGCTCCATTGCGTCCGTCTCGAAATTCTAGTCAAGATAGACATTTGATTTGCGTAAAACATACACCGTACGAAGAAGTTATGAGGGTTTTAAGTTTGTATATGCGTAGAAAGAACATATATACACATATGAGTCAGACTCTATCCAGAACAGTTCGAAAATCAAAAATTCATCATGGCGGCAAATTTCCTGCTTTAGGGGGTCGACCCACCTAGAAGGTGTCAACACCGGGGTCGACCCCCTTAAGGGGTACCGACCTAAGGGTCGACCCACCCACAGGGGTGTCAACACCCCTAGGGCTGAGGTGGCAGTCGGTTTCAGAGGGTTCTGCAGCTATATATATGTGTCCAATTCTCCTATTTCTTTATTGGAAATCATGGGAACCAAATGCTGCCGGTGTGCGAACTGAGACAGATCTGTTTCTTTAAACAACTATCAGTTTTGCAAATAAAATTCTGAGATTCAAGCATAGATTCAACACCAACTTCTTTTCTATCATCTTGACAATCCAAACACAGCGAGTTGGTTATTTTTAGGTTTAAATAAATAAAAGTAAATTGTGAAAGACTGTGAATTGGATATGTTGTAAACTATGAACCCATGCTATTGTTAAACTTTATACTATGTCATGAAAGATCTATTTCTCTGGATCTAATTCAATTGTGGTTATTCTATTATGTCGCCTTGTGGATCTTGAATTGTAACTATATTGTGGTTAATGTAAATCTGTTAATTTGGACAGTTACAACATTGGTTAGATCTAATTCTTTATGTAAATCACCTTTCACCTGTCATATTGTGATCAACTTAGGTATGTTGTAAATTGGACATGTGAAGCCATATTTAGAACTAAACATGCTATTATGTCATCCTAATGGTGTTAGATCTATTTTAACCTTTGGATCTGAATTATGTGATCTAATTTATCACCTTGTGTTTATCATGTTAGATCTAAACCAATTGGACATCTAAACGGCTAATTTAGATCTCGCTATGCTTATTGAGACATCGTAGTTATGTTAAAATCAATTGAATGCCATAAGTTCACCAGTTTTATGTCTACCTTGTTATGATGTTAATTACATGTCCATGTTAGTATGTATGTTCACCTTATCACCATGTAGTATATGCCTATGCCAAGTTATGTTAAACAATCACTTTTGTTACACTCCTATTATTTTTCCCTTTTTCTCGTTTATGGCTAGGCTGTTATCTAGCCTAGGTATGCTACCAATCTTGTGAGGGCGCTAGTTAAGGAACGGGGGGAAAAAGGGTTAATAATGGCATAATTGGAATATGAACATTTTTGGACATATATTTCAAATTATTGGGTCGAGTGGGCATTAAAACCTATAAGGGGAAAGGTTTAATTAATTGATTAATTAATAATGGAATGTCTAGTAATTACAATTAGGAATTGCAATTGTACTTATGACACGAGGTTAGGTTGCATTAGTGGTGGAAGTCTGCCCGGACCCGATTGGCATATCCAGCAGCCACTAATGTTGAACCTAATGTGGGAGGTATAAGTACGCAAATACGAATCGGGCTAAGACACGAGGTTAGGCCCAACTGTGGAATAAGTCTGCCCGGACCCGATCGGCATATCCATCATCCACACGTTGTAGGCCTAATGTGAGAGGTCTAGCCCATTATAAACCTTAAATGGACATGGTAATGAATTGGACTACTTAACCAAATCTAATCCATAGGGATTGTATGATTGTGAACTAAGATTAGAGTTAAGTAAATTGATTGGATAGTGGATGGGTTAAGCAAATCTGGAGGGGGTGGGTAATATCTACATATAGGCCCAAAAACTTAACCCGATAAGGTTATGTAATTAAAGACACCTAGTGGTATACATAACTGGAGGAAATAATAAAGTAAAGTAATTAAAGACACCTTTTAGGGTAGGCATAACTGGTACAGAGCTATGTAATTAAAGACACCTAATGGTATACTAGTCAGTGAAAACCTAGTGGGGGACACAAGACAAAGGGGAGAGCTTGTATCATATTGTGTGGGACCCATTTCAGTCGGTAACCCGTAGTAGGTATCAAATAAAAGTACTCCGTACTAGGCGGAGAGGGGACACGCTTACTGAATGATTGTAAGAGATCCAAACATGGAGGACAGTGTGGACGGTGCAAACCGATCGGGCCATGTGTGTGCATGAGCCGGGCAGAGGGGGATAAGACGACCGTGACGGGTGTAGATATGGGGTTGTGCATATCAGTGAGGGGTTACCACTTTAGGACGTGATACATCCTACCGTGGGGCCGACAAAGAGTATCTACGGAATAGGGAGCCGATCGATTAGGGTAGTAGCTAGGGCATATTTGGACGTATGCCCAAGTCTACTACCGTGAAGTGTAAAGGGATCATCTCATTCTGGTTATACTAGTAATAATGCAGAGTAATCATTAGAGAAGTGTATACACCTTATCCTGTCTACCTTGTCACACCTGCCATTTATGTAATGATCTCTATCTTATCCACTTTATATTCCTTTCATGCTACTTTTATTTATTTACTGGCTAAAAGGAACTAGACTCGCCAGACTTTATGTCTGACCCTTTTGTTTCTCCTTCTTTCTTCCGTTTCCCCCTTCCCCCAAGGTTCTTAGGGAGGAAACACTCAGGCTTAGTTAGGACTCAGATATTATCTTGCTAAGAGCTATTTCTGAAGTATGGCCCAAGTTCTTGTCTCTACTATGGCTTAACTCTTTTATTTGGGGAATTATGCTTTTTATATACTTATGTACTCTGATGGTGCAAGACAGAAGTTATTTTATTGTAATGGTTTTTTTGATATGGCATTGTGGACCATGGCATTATGACTTATGTTTGAAATAAAAATTTAAATTTTCGCTGTTATCCTATTTATATCTGTCTTGTAATTATTCTATGTCTGTTTACCTATAACGCTTCACGAAACTTAATGCATTCCCTTAGTGAGTGACACTAACGGACGTGGGGTGTCATACTTGGTATCAGAGCTGAAGGTTACCAGATTAGATAAAAGTTTTTGAAAATTGTTTTCAAAAAGGTTTTAAAAGAAAGCATTTTCAAAAAGAAAAGTCTATTTTGAAAAACATTCCCCAAAAAGCCATATATAGTATCTTTCGGTCCTTTATCTAAATTTCTTCCTTTTTCCTTTTTCAGCATGTCTGGGGAACAAAACATTCCTAATATCTCAGAGGGCGTCACAATACCCGGATGGTTCCGTAGGTATTTGGAGGCCACGGCGCCTGCCGAAGACCAAGGAAATGTTCCTCCCCCAACTGCACCAGTCATTCCTCCTCCCCCTCCAAGAGCAGATAACTTTGCCAAGATCTGCAAAGACTTCCATGCTATAGGAGGGAAGCCATTCCATGGGAACGAGACATTCGTAGAAGCGAGGATAGAAGGAAGGTTCAGTTAGCCGCCTGTCTACTAAAGGACGTAGCCTCATTTTGGTGGGAAGTCACCCAAGCTGGACGTCCGGTGGAAACTTCGGAAGATTTTAGACAGAGGTTCGAAATGAAATTTCTTTCCCAAGCCGAAAGAAGCATGCAGATGGAGAGATTCTTAGCACTCAAACAAGGAAACTTGTCGCTAAAGGAGTATGTGAATAAATTCAACCAGCTAGCAAGGTTTGGTTTAGAGTTGGTGGATACGCCACAAAAAAAGGGCTTTGTGGTTTGCTAAAGGGCTGAATGAGCCTCTGCATGGGTTATCCATGTCCCATATTCCAATGGGGGCCACTTTTGAAAAGCTTGTCGATATGGCCCTAATGCATGAGGAAGACAACGGAGAAAAGAAGGCTGAGGAGACATCGCAAAATAGGAAGGTATGGCCCAAGAAGGGGCAGCAGCAACAGCAACAACAGCAGAAGAAAGGAGGGAAAAATGATAAAGCAAGGATAAGAGAAAATGTCACAATTGTGGGAAGGAAGGTCACATGATTAAAGACTGTAAGCGAAGGAAGAACTCTTGCTACTACTGTGGAGAGGTTGGACACTTTGCTAGAGAGTGCCCGAAGAAACATGGATCACAGGGACAGGGTCAAAGGACAGGGACTTCTAGAGGGCAGGTGCATGCTCTCGCAATCAGTGCTCCTGATAGAGGTAGAAAAATTTCTGTGGAAGGTTTAAATTCTCTTTCAAACCTTCCTATTAGAACACTTTTTGATTCTGGTGCCTCACATTCATTTATATCAAGTTCTGTTGTTGAATCTCTGCACTTAATTACTAGTATGGTAGTGGATCTCGTAGATGTTTCAAACCCCATTGGTGGTTCGGCTCATTTATCTATGATTTGTCGGGGTTTGAAAATATCTGTGTTAGGCGTCGAGTTTGAATGCGACACGTATGTGCTCGGTTTTATGGGTTATGGGTTGATTCTAGGAATTGATTGGCTTACCACTTATGGTGCCATTCTGGATTGTGAGAAGAGGGTCGTTAGGCTTTTGACTTTCCATGGGAGAACCCTCGAGATTTCTTGTGACCCTCAAGGGTCTGTTATGCTTAGCTTCCTAGAGTCTCTTGATATATCCATCGACGATCTGCAATCTGTTCCAGTAGTCCGAGGTTTTCCGATGTTTTTGATGAGGTTCAGGGTTTACCCCCGAGGCACGAAATCGACTTTCGTATATATTTGGTGGACAATGCAAAGCCAGTTGTATTGCCAGTGCGCCACATGGCTTCGAGGGAAAGGAGGGAGCTTAGTAAGCAAGTAGGGAAGCTACTTGAGAAGGGGTTTATCATACAAAGCATATCTGAATGGGGTGCTCCAGTAGTATTCGCGACTAAGGCGGATGGTTCGCTTCGTTTGTGTGTTGACTATAGAGAGCTGAATAAATGCACTAAGTAGGAAGAGGGTGGCTTCGAGTCCTCTGTTTGTGGAAAGAAAGAACTTGAAGTTCATATTAGCTTTTGATTTTAGACCATCCATCGAGATTTTGCCTGATTTTTTTGCATCCTTGGAGATACGACCAACTCTTATGGATCAGATAGGAGCTTCGCAACAAGGTGACCTACAGATTCTAGACATCATGGATAAGCTCAGAAGAGGGGATACTTCTAGTCACCTCAGTAGATATACCATATATGAAAAGGGGTGGTTGCGACGAGATGGAAGGCTTTGTGTTCCTCAAACTGGAAGCTTGATAAAGGCAGTCCTAGAAGAAGCCCACCATTCTAAGATGACCATTCATCCAAGCAGTGATAAGATATACAAGGACATGAAGAGGGTTTTCTTTTGGGCTAGGATGAAGAAAGATGTGGCTGAATTTGTTTCTCAATGTTTAGTTTGCCAGCAAGTTAAATTTGAGCAAAAGAAGCCCGAAGGATTACTTCATCCGTTGGAGGTTCTGCATTGGAAATGGGAGAGCGTCTCTATGGATTTCATAAATGGTTTGTCTAGATCGAAGAAGGGCAACACTAGTATTTGGGTTGTGGTAGATAGACTCACTAAGAGCGCTCACTTTATTCCAGTTAAGAGTAAGAGGACGACATCATGGTTGGCAGCAATTTATGTTTGTGAGATAGTTCGTCTTCATGGAGTACCTTCCAGCATTGTGAGCGATCGTGACCCCATCTTTACCAGCAAATTTTGGAGGAGCTTGCAAGAAGCATTAGGTACACGGTTATGTTTGAGCACCACTTATCATCCTCAGACCGATGGACAAACAGAGAGGGTGAACATGATTCTTGAAGATCTTTTGAGGCTGTGTATCCTAGACTTCGAAGAGACTTGGGAAGAGCACCTTCCTTTGGGAGAGTTTGCCTATAACAACAGCTATCAGTCCAGCATCGGCATAGCACCCTTTGAAGCATTATACGGACGACCCTATAGATCACCAACTTGTTGGTGGGAATCTACAGAAAGATTATTACTTGGACCAAATACGGTTAGAGAAACATCCGAAAAGATTGACCTTATTCGACGGCGGATGAAGACAGCTCAAGATAGGCAGAAATCCTGTGCGTACAAGAGAAGGACTGACATCGAATTTAAAGAAGGAGACTTAGTTTTTATCAAAGTGTCACCTCTAAGAAATGTGGTTCGGTTCGGATTAGTAGGGAAGTTGGCACCTAGGTTTGTAGGACCATTTCCCATAATCGAGAGGATTGGCCAAATGTCCTACAGAGTAAAGCTCCCAGAAAATCTATCCGGTGTTCATGATGTTTTCATGTTTCTCATCTACGGAAACACCGCAGAGGTTGTTGAGCCGAGTGTGTTGGAAGAAGTCGTAGTGGAACGGGAGGCGACAGTCAGGCGAGTCCCTACCCGTATTCTGGGATCATAAGTTAAGAAGCTACACAATAAAGAGACCAGGTTGCTAAAGGTTCAATGGGGAGATAACCTAGAGGATGCGACTTGAGCAACCGAAGACAAGATTCGTGCTTCGTACCCTTTCCTTTTCAAGGGTACGTTCTTAACTCCTTTTTCCAAAGTTTTATCAGTGTTTGTTTCTATCATTTGAGTATATCTTATCCGTAGTATTTTTCGACCTTTAGATAGGAATCCTATGGATATAAACATGTGTTTGAAACATGTTATGCTTGATGGATGCAAGTGTTTGCTAGTGGTTGCCTGTGGATGCATATACACACACATTAGGCACTAAGATCGACTGAATTCACTTTCATACTACATATGGATGTGTGTGCATTTTCTTTTCTTTTATGGATGGAAATGGATGTATTAGCATATGGATGTTGCATTTGGACGAATGAGTGTGCACACATGTAGAGCTTACATGTTATAATAGGATTATTTGCATACATATTGGATTCATGGCACTAACATACATTGCATTAAGGAGGTCAACTGGATCAGTATACCGCTTGATTTTTCGCACTAGTGTTGGGACATAAACACACACCTCTACATATATTCATATAAGCATTAGAAGTCTTTAGGGACAATGGATGCCAGTGGTTGTTGGATGAGTAGATGGATGGTAGGATATGCATTCTTCTCAACTTAGAGATTTCGGAGACAAAATCCTTTGAGTAAGGGAGAATGTAACACCCCGAATTTTTAATGACACTAAAAGAGGATAAATTGAATAGTAATTTATTTAATATTCATAATTAAGGAAAACGGACCGCGCCATTGCGTCCATCTCGAAATTCTGATCAAGATAGACATTTGGTTTGCATAAAACGGACATCGTATGAAGAAGTTATGAGGGTTTTAAGTTTGTATGCGTGTAGAAATAACATATATACACATATGAGTCACGTATGAGTCAGATATGAGTCAGACCCTATCCAGAACAGTTCGAAAATCAAAAATTCGTCAAGGCGGCAAATTTCCCGCTCTAGGGGGTCGACCCCCCTAGAGGGGTGTCGACACCGGGGTCGACCCCCCCTTAAGTGGTGTCGACCTATAGGTCGACCCATCTACAAGTGTGTCGACACCCCTAAGGCTGTGGTGGCAGTCGATTTCAGAGCGTTCTGCAGCTATATATATGTGTCCAATTCTTCTATTTCTTCATTGGGAATCATGGGAGCCAAATGCTGCCGGTGTGCGAACTGAGACGGATCTGTTTTCTTCAAACAACTACCAGCTTTGCAAATCAAATTCTGAGATTCAAGCATAGATTCAACACCAACTTCTTTTCTATCATCTTGACAATCCAAACACAGTGAGTTGGTTATTTTTAGGTTTAAATAAATAAAAGTAAATTGTGAAAGACTGTGAATTGGATATGTTGTAAACTATGAATCCATGTTATTGTTAAACTTTATACTATGTCATGATAGATCTATTTCTTTGGATCTAATTCAGTTGTGGTTATTCTATCATGTCGCCTTGTGGATATTGATTTGTAACTATATTTTGGTTAATGTAAATCTGTTAATTTGGACAGTTACAACATTGGTTAGATCTAATTCTTTGTGTAAATCACCTTTCACTGTCATATTGTGATCAACTTAGTTATGGTGTAAATTGAACATGTGAATCTATATTTAGATCTACACATGCTATTATGTCATCCTAATGGTGATAGATCTATTTTAACCTTTGGATCTGAATTATGTGATCTAATTTATCACCTTGTGTTTATCATGTTAGATCTAAACCAATTGGACATCTAGACTGCTAATTTAGATCTCACTATGCTTATTGAGACATCGTAGTTATGTTAGAATCAATTGATTGCCACAAGTTCACCAGTTTTATGTCCACCTTGTTATGATGTTAATTAAATGTCCATGTTAGTATGTATGTTCACCTTAACACCATGATAGTATATGCCAATGCAAGGTAATGTTAAACCATCACTTTTGTTACACTCCTATTATTTTTCCCTTTTTCTCGTTTATGGCTAGGCTGTTATCTATCATAGGCATGCTGCCAATTTTGTGAGGACGCTAGTTAAGGAACGGGGGAAAAAGGGTTAATAATCGCGTAATTGGAATATGAACATTTTTGGACATATATTTCAAATTAATAAGTCGAGTGGGCATTAACACCTATAAAGGGAAAGGTATAATTAATTGATTAATTAATAATGGAATGTCTAGTAATTACAATTATGAATTGTAATTGTACTTATGACACGAGGTTAGGTTGCAATAGTGATGGAAGTCTACCCGGACCCGACTGGCATATCTAGCAATCACTAATGTTGAACCTAACATAGGAAGTCTAAGTACGCAAATACGAATAGGGCTAAGACACGAGGTTAGGCCTAACTTTGGAATAAGTCTGCCCGGACCCGACTGGCATATCCAGCATCCACACGTTGTATGCTTAATGTGAGAGGTCTAGCCCATTATAAACCATAAATGGACATGGTAATGAATTGGACTACTTAATCAAATCTAATCCATAGGGAATGTATGATTGTGAACTAAGGTTAAGGTTAAGTAAATTGATTGGATAGTGGATGGGTTAAGCAAATATGGAGGGGGTGGGTAATATCTACATATAGGCCCACAAACTTAACTCGATAAGTTTATGTAATTAAAGACACCTAATGGTATACATAACCGGAGGTAATAATAGAGTTATGTAATTAAAGACACCTTTTAAGGTAGGCATAACTGGTATAGGGCTATGTAATTAAAGACACCTAATGGTATACATAATCATTGAAAACCTAGTGGAGGATACAAGACAAAGGGTAGAGCTTGTATCATATTGTGTGGGACCAATTTCAGTCGGTAACCCGGAGTAGGTATCAAAAAAAGTACTCCGTACTAGGCAGAGAGGGGACACGCTTACTGAATGATTGTAAGAGATCCAAACGTGGATGACGGTGTGGGCGGCGCAAACCGACCGGGCCATGTGCGTGCATGAGCCGAGCAGAGGGGGATAAGACGACCGTGACCCGTGTAGATATGGGGTTGTGCATATCAGTGAGGAGTAGCCACTTTAGGACATGATACATCCTACCGTGGGGCCAGCACTAAGTATCTACGGAACATGATGTCGATCGATTAGGGTAGTAGCTAAGGCATATTTGGACGTATGCCCAAGTCTACCACCGTGAAGTGTAAAAGGATCATCTCATTCTAGTTATACTAGTAATAGTGCAGAGTAATCATTAGAGAAGTGTATACACCTTATCATGTCTACCTTGTCACACCTTCCATTTATGTAATGATCTCTCTCTTATCCACTTTATATGTCTGTCATGCTACTTTTATTTATTTACTGGCTAAAAGTAACTAAACTCGCCAGACTTTATGTCTGACCCTTTTGTTTCTCCTTCTTTCTTCCGTTCCCCTCCCACCTCCCTCCCCAGGTTCTCAGGGATGAAACACTTATGCTTAGTTAGGACTAAGATATTATCTTGTTAGGAGCTACTTCTGAAGTATGGCTCAAGTTCTTGTCTCTACTATGGCTTAACTCTTTTATTTGGGGAATTATGCTTTTTATATACTTGTGTACTCTGATGGTGCAAGACATAAGTTATTTTATTGTAATGTTTTTTGTGACTTATGGTATTGTGGACCACGACATTATGATTTATGTTTGAAATAAAAAAAAAAAAAAAATTCCGCTGCTATCTTATTTATATCTGTCTTGTAATTATTTTGTGTCTGTTTACCTATAACGCTTCACGAAACTTAATGCACTCCCTAAGTGAGTGGCATTAACAGACGTGGGGTGTCACACTAGTCCACCACTTTGCCCATTCGAACTCCTCCAATACTCCAGTTGACCAAATGTGACCAGCGTCGGTCACCAGCTAGTTCCCATCGCACCCCCTTCCTAATTTCGAGCGCCTCCAACTATCGAGCTTTATGGGTTTTACGATTTTAAATCGCGATTATTGTTTTCGATCGATATTTTTTATTTCAATTTATACGAATCGGAGGCTCGATTTTAATTTTGAGGAAATAGAAGAATAAAGGGAACACAAAGAGTAGAAATGGACTTCCTTGGTTTCAGAATACGAAAGGCGATGGGTTATTATATAGGTGGGAACGAGAGACAAAACCTACTGCCATTAAAATCTTGTTTGCCTTCGTAACAAAGCCGAGAGACAAAATATTTTGCTCAAGAAATATATAGGGTGGCGCAATTTAATACTTAGGCCGACTCTCATATAATTTTAGTGTGG
Organism: Allium sativum; assembly: GCA_030737875.1. Lineage (NCBI taxonomy): Eukaryota > Viridiplantae > Streptophyta > Magnoliopsida > Asparagales > Amaryllidaceae > Allium > Allium sativum. Next base: position 482,135,804 of record CM060922.1, read on the forward strand.
TTGTCCCCTTTTTTATATATTTTGATGTGAACCGATGGAAAATTATTAAATATAAAATATCGTATGTTTTCGAACTCCTATTATGTAACACCCCACACCCGCTACGGTCACTCTCTAAGGGAATGCCATAACATTGGTGGAGTATTTTAAGTGAATATAGAACAGAAAAATTACAACAAGACAGATATAAGTAATACTTGAGAATTTAAAACATCATTTCAATCCAGCGGAAAGTAAAATATGTTTGGTTACACCAAAACCATAAATAAGAGTCAAGTACATAGTATCCATCCTGATAAAAACAAAAGTACATAATCCCACTACATAACCTAATAGCCATAAAAGAAAAGATAAACTGAGCTTTACATCCACGGTCCAAGCTCCAAAAGATAGATAAAGCAGTCCGATCAAAGCCCACTAGTGCTAGGCCCACTCTGAAAACCTGAGGGTTGGGAAAAAGATAAAGAAACAACGGGGTCAGACATAAGTCTGAGTGAGTCCTATAACCCTAACAATACAATCATTAAAGTAATTAGGGTATGATATAAACAAGGTACGGTACCTCTGGGGATAATGACTACACTAAGTAGCCAACTAAACACAGGATGTACTAAGATAACCGAAAGGACGCATTTATCCACCCAAGGATAATTACTAGATTACACCACCCCAGATCCACCCACCCAAGGGTAATTCCTACACTGCACCACACCAGTTCTACCCACCCAAGGGTAATTCCTACTTAAAGGTTGATCCCACTAAGTGTACTTAGTAATTTTACCCAGTAGTTTCTTGTACCCCTAGCTGACTACATAGGTGTCGTCTGCCCCTATCTCCACTAGGTGTACTCAGTAATTTTTAATAGTAGTTTCGTGTACCCCTAGCTGACTACATAGGTGCCGTCTGCCCCTATCTCCACTAGGTGTACCCACTACTCCCCAAGCGATCGGCTCCCTACCGTAGATACCCGTGCTGGCCCCACAATGGGGTGTATCACTCCCCAAAGTGGCAACCCGATACAACAAGTGGTGCACGGCTTATATCTACACGATGCAACAACGTCTTACCTACCAGCCCGGGTCCACACACGCATATGAAACCCGTTGGACTCGCGTTGCCACTGCTACCCCGTTTTGGCCTCTTATAGTCAAGCCCAATATGCGTGTCCCGTCCTCGACTTGGGTCGAGCCCACAAAGATACGTTTGGGATATTGGTTGAAATGGGCCCCCACAAGCTACTACTTAAGCTTGTCATTTTATCTAGTGCATCCCACTTAACCCCTTTTTATAATCATGCCCCCTTACATGTTAAGGTTTGGTTAAGTCATCTAATTATATTTCAATTGCCACTTAAGGCCCCCACAAGCTACTACTTAAGCTTGTCATTTAATTATATTTCAATTGCCACTTAAGGCATCCACTAGATTTCCGCATGCCACCCAAGGCACTTACTTGATTCCCACATGCCACCCAAGGCACTTACTTAACCCTTTAATCATGTTTAATTACATGTTCCACTTTGGTTAAGTATTCTAATCGTATTTTCTATTGCCACCCAAGGCAACCCACTAGTTTCCTCATGCCACCCAAGGCACCCCCACTAGTTACTACATGCCACCCAAGGCACCCACTTAACCCCTCATGCCCCTCTACATGCTAATTTGGTTAAGTGTTTCTTAATTAATTAAGATCGTAACCTTTGTAAAGACCTCTCACATTAGACTGTCTTTTATGGCAGCTGGATATGCCGGTTGGTTCCGGGCAGTCTTACACCATAACAGAGTCTAACCTCGTGTCTTTACACTTGTCACGTATTTATTTTATGACTAAGACCTCTCACATTGGGCCAATCATTTGTAGCCGCTGGATTTGTCGGTCGGTTCCGGGCAGTCTTATGCTACAAAAGGGTCCAACCTCGTGTCTTAGTAGATTAATTACACCTAATTAATCACCCCCATAATTTGTATTAATTATCCCTAATTAATTACAAATGTTTAAGAATATGGGTAGACCTAACTCAATAGGTAAATTCCCAATTCCATAATATGGGTAGACCTAACTTAATAGGTAAATTCCCAATTATGTCCATCCACTTTACGGTATGTTTAATCATACCCACTTCACACAATTTTATGTGTTCATTAATTTTTTACCCCATCGTCCCCACGTAAATACGTTAACATGACATACTTCAAAAGAGAAGATTCATCATACACACAATGGGTTCAACTTAGCATATCATTAGCATTATCATGGGTTTAAAAGGTGTAAACTTGTATATATGACCATAAACCCAACTTGCATAAATAACCAACCCAAACTTACATGAATCACATATGTCATAAAGATGGTAACTTGCTTAAATGTTCATGTCATAGACCTATCATAAAGGTGTCAACTTGTATACATGTCATAGGTCTAAAAGGGATGAACTTGCACATGTACTTATGTCATACATAGAGGCAAACTTGCATATGAACTTGCATCATAACTTGCATATGAACTTGCATCATAACTTGCATATGAACTTGCATCATAACTTGCATATGAACTTGCATCATAACTTGCATATGAACTTGCATCATAACTTGCATATGAACTTGCATCATAACTTGCATATGAACTTGCATAACATGCCATACTTAGACGCAAACTTGCATATATTATGCATATCATAAAAAGAGACAAACTTGCATATGAACCTGCATCATAACTTGCATATAATCTCACATATAGTTTGCATAACATGTTACATATGCATCAATGTTCAACATAGTGTTTTGCATAGTGAGCATCATAAAACATAGCATTAAACTTGCATATAGCCTAAAACTTGCAAAACACACAACATACACTATACTAAACTTACACAAGCACATTTATCCACAAACATAGCCATATCTTATCATATCCTATCATAATCAATTTAACAATTGATTATTAAGGCTATAGAAACTCACCACTAAGCTCCAATAAGCAAACCCTTGCCACAAATCACCCAAAAACTCTAACCTTGAACATAAAGGTTGCAACTTGATGATGAATGCAAGCTAATGATCACTCATAAAACTCAAAGATGCTTGTATGGACATGAAAGCCTTCATAGAAATAGGATTTAAAGAGGATGGAAGCTAGGGATTTGAGTGGAGGCCAAGATCATAGAAAATTTTGGCATAGTTTAGTTAGATGATAGGATTATGATCATTTAGGGCTAGCTTAGGGTCTTATTTATAGGATTAGGCAAGTGTTTTAGGCCATTAGATTAACCCTAGTTTAGATCTAAACCATCAAAAATCGTCATAGGCCAGCAGAACAGACCAGAGAACCAAAACAGGTGCACCAAGCCAGCCAAGGTCAAACCAGAAAGCTGTGCAGGTTTCTGGCTCGACACGGGCGCACTTCCCAAGTGCGCCAGTGTATTTTTGTACTGGCGCACTTCACAAGTGCGCCAGTGCATTCTGGCTTGTTTTCGGTTTTTCTGCCTAACTTCGTTCGTCCATATCTTCTTCATACGGACTCCGATTTTCGAAAACTCGGACTCTATTTCGCGTATTTTTCCGAGACGAACGCAATGGTGCAACCCGTTTCCCCTAATTCCCACATCTGGGATTAGTTATTCTTTAATTGTGAATTTTAGCATTAACCGAAATTCGGGGTGTTACATATTAGAGCACAACAATTGGCGTTCCTAGGGTTGTACCATTATTCCGAACACACTGAAACAGGTTTTGAAACCTAGTTCGATCGTATGGAGACTATATAAATTTAAATTGATAAAATATAATTCAAATTCAAACCTATTAAATACATCGATAATAAATAATTATTACCGTTCCAATTCAAATAGAATTTATATAAATCGATAGAATCGCTTTGATTCAGTTTTAACTCTGAATTCAATTGTTTGTTGTTTCGTATTACGACAATTCAATATATTCGACATTAAATCATATATCGATTAGTAAATCGATAAATACTGTATAAAATTCATTTATATTTCTAATTCAACATTTAAAATAAATTTAAATGTTGAATATTAAATGACCAAAAATCCAGGACGTTTTAAAAATAGACAACAAAGTGGGGTAGCTCCTTATGATATCAAAAGGACTTTATTATTTTAAATTTCTTTTATACTATATTGTATTTTAGTAGTTTTATATATCTATACTCTTTTGCATCTGCCTTAAAGATCGAATAATCACGTAAGACGAACAAACTACAATATAGACAACCATTCATATTTCAGGACTGCTACAAGCTTCTGTCAAGTTTATCGAAATGGAAGAATTTAAACATTTGAGCAACAAAACAAAGCAAAAAGAATGAATTACTCTGATTCAGGTCCAGAAGAGATCCAAGTTCGCAGGAAAGATATCCTTTACATGGAAGAAGTGATGGACGACCTGTGGGTAGATACAAGTCAATTCATTTGGAACAACACAGTGTGAAGTTCTCTAGATTTGTAGAAACTTTAGAGACTTATGTTAGAGAAACAGGAAATCACAAATCCAATTTTTCAACTCAAAGAACCCCTAGCGAAGCTGGATTTCAGAAGACAATCATGGATGACCAAGAGTTCAGGAGATGAGCTCAGGAGGAGAAGAAAACTTTGATACAAGAGAAGAATTTTATCAAACTGACGACTTGTGACTTCAGTAAGCTTTCTCGTTTATAACAAGAATTAGTAACTAAGCAGTTGGAAACCTATAAGAAAGTAAGAGGCAATGGTAGCGGAAGAAGCAGCGGTAGTGGTTCGTATAGGGATAAGATGTAGATGTTTGGTGCAATGTAATATGCTTGAATTTTCATTGGTTGAGTCTTCATGTGTGTACTGCTTATGTTTCTCTAATTAACTTAAGTTTTAGTAGTTCTTTACGTTTATTATGTTCAGCATTTGATATTGCTCAGCAGTTTATGTTGTTTGTTTTTGTGTTATATCACGTCATGTTTAATCTATAGCATTGTTTGTTGATGAAAATTCAAAAACCATGTTTTATTATATTCTGTTTAAATAAGCATTCAGGTACGATTACAAACAACCTAACCGCGATTTTTCGAGATTTAAACTTAGACATATCTCAAAATGTACACAACCAAATCAAGATTTGTGACTTTTATATGAAAGATATATTCCAATAACTACAGTAGAATCTTGTGCGAAAGAATTCCAACATTTTATGGATTGTATATATAAATTTGAACCTTATTTCAGATAAATTTGAACCACCACTCAACAACGAGGTCATTTTAATTATATTTAGTTTATTATTTCAAAGTTATTATACAAAGGACGACCGACTAATCTAACTCATTCAGAATCTATTCTGAAATATCTAACAACTATGATCGCTTGAATGTTGCTGCAACTATAACCTGTTTAATCCGTCTCTTTGTTTGTCGACGAAATGTAACCTAAACATATCTCAAAATGTACATGACCAAATCAAAATTTGTGACTTTCACGTGAAAGATATATTCCAATAAGTATCGCAGAATCTTGTTCGAAAGAGTTCCGACATTTTATGGATCGTATGTATAAATTTGAACCTTATTTCGGATAAATACGAACTACCACTTCGCGACGAGCTCGTTTTAGGGGTATTTAGTTTATTAGTCCAAACTTTTTAAATAGAGTATGGCCCGACTATTCTAACTCATTCAGAAGCTATTCTGAAATATCTAACAACTATGATTGCTTGTATGTTGCTGCAACTATAACATGTTTAATTCGTAGCGTTATGTGTTGATGAAAATTCAAGAACCATATTTTATTATATTCTGTTTAGTTAAGCATTTATAACGGTTACCGAACCACCTAACCGCGATATTTTGGGAATTTTAACTTAGACATGTCTCAAAATGTACATGACCAAATCAAGATTTGTGACTTTCATGTGAGAGATATATTCCAACTAGTACCGCATAAACTTGTTTGAAAGAATTTCGACATTTTGTAGATCGTATATACAAATTTGAACATTATTTGGATAAATACGAACTACTACTTCGTGAAGACCTCATTTTAAGTATATTTAGTTTATTAGTTCAAACTTTTTAAATAGAGGACAACCCGACTAGTCTAATTCATTCGGAAGCTATTCTGAAATATCTAACAACTATAATCGCTTGAATGTTGTTGCAACTATAGCATATTTAATCTATACCATTATTTGTTGATGAAAATTCAAAAACCATGTTTTAGGATATTCTGTTTAGTTAAGCATTTAGGTACGCTTACCAAACCACATAACCATGATTTTTTTGGGGATTTTAACTTAGACATATCTCAAAATATACACAGCCAATTCAAGATTTGTGACTTTCATGTGAAAGGTATATTCCAACAGGTACCGCTTAATCTTGTTCAAAAGAAATCTAGCATTTTATCGATCGTATATATATATATTTAAACTTTATTTTGGATAAATACGAACCACCACTCCTCGATGAGCTCGTTTTAAGTATATGTTTAGTTTATTAGTTCTAACTTTTTAGACAAAGGACGACCTGACTAGTCTTACTCATTCGGAAACTATTCTGAAATATCTAACAACTATGATCGCTTGAATGTTGCTGCAACTATAACCTGTTTAATCCGTAGCATTGTTTGTTGATGAAAATTCAAAAATATGTTTTATTATATTCTGATTAAGAATTTAGGTACGGTTACCAAACCATCTAACCATGATTTTTTGGAAATTTTAACATAAACATATCTCAAAATGAACATGATCAAACCAAAATTTGTGACTTTCATGTGAAAGATATATTCCAATAAGTGCCGTGGAATCTTATTCGAAAGAATTTTGGTATTTTATGGATCGTATATATAAATTTGAACCTTATTTTGGAAAAATACGAACTACCACTCCGCGACGAGCTCATTTTAAGTATATTTAGCCTATTAGTTCAAAAATTTTAAACAGAGGATGACCCGACTAGTCTAACTCATTCTGAAGCTATTCTAAAACATCTAACAACTATGACCGCTTGAATGTCGCTGCAACTATAGCCTGTTTAATATGTAGCGTTGTTTGTTAATGAAAATTCAAAAACCATGTTTTATTATATTTTGTTTTGTTAAGCATTTAGGTACAGTTATCATCTAACCATGATTTTTTGGGAATTTTAACTTAGACATATCTCAAAATGTACAGGACCAAATCAAAATTTTTGACTTTCATGTGAAAGATATATTCCAATAAGTACCATAAAATCTTTTTCGAAATAATTCTGGCATTTTATGGATCGTATATATAAATTTGAACCATATTTCGGAAAAATACAAAATACCACTCCACGATGAGCTCGTTTTGAGTATATTTAGCCTATTAGTTCAAAAATTTTAAACAGAGGATGCCCCGACTAGTCTAGCTCATTCTGAAGCTATTCTGAAATATCTAACAACTATGATCGCTTGAATGTTGTGCAACTATAGCCTGTTTAATCTGTAGCGTTGTTTGTTGATGAAAATTCAAAAGCCATGTTTTATTATATTTTGTTTAGTTAAGCATTTAGGTACGATTACCAAATCATCTAACCATGATTTTTTGGGAATTTTAACTTAAGCATATCTCAAAATGTACACGACCAAATCAAGATTTGTGACTTTCATGTGAAAGATATATTCCAATAAGTACAACAAAATCTTATTCGAAAGAATTCTGGTATTTTATGGATCGTATATATAATTTTGAACCTTATTTCAGAAAAATACAAACTACCACTCTGCGACGAGCCCGTTTTAAGTATATTTAGGTATAAGTTCAAAAATTTTAAACAAAGAATGACCCGACTAGTCTAACTCATGCAGAAGCTATTCTGAAATATCTAACAATTATGATTGCTTAAATGTTGTTGCAAATGTGGCTTGTTTAATCCGTAGTGTTGTTTGTTGATCGCTTATAGTCATTTCGTGTGACGGCCCTCCCCGCACCAGCCGACATTTTCCCGAAATGCACTGTGCCAATGCCCGACTAGCACGAGAGGGTCGTCAAAAAGAAAAGGGTTTGAAACGATGAACTACCAAAAACCTATAGTATATCTCACAGCACATGGAATAAAATATAATAATAACATATCTTGATATAAAACAGGCGAGATAGTGAATAAGCTGAAAACTAAACCATATTCATCAAAGTAGTGGAATCCAAAATACGGCTTATGATCCAAAACATTATTACAACTTCAAAATACTGTCTCTAAAAGGAAATAAAAGAGGTACACTACTAATGCCCAAAACAGTGATCAGCAACAACACAGGGAGAATATGTAAATTGTACGTGGAAGCCTCATGCTCGTCTCCGGACAACTACTCGTGCATGACCACTTAACCTGTCTCTAGTCAGCTCGTTTAGGAGCACCTAGAGTAATAAGAAGAGACATAAAACTCTAGGTCATACGTAAGTCTGGAATGAGCGATAGCAACTCTATATAACTGAATAAAGCAATAACGGGTATAAATAATCATACCTGAACCTGGACCTGCAACCAAAGAGTTAGCACAACAAGATGTACAATACTCTAAGGTAACATCAACATAGGGTGTAAAGTGGAAGTGTACATGTCATGGTGAAAGTGTACAAGTATAAATAATCCAACTGCCTCGGGCTCTATCTTGATATCATCCAACTGGTCTGCTGAAATAGTCGTATCAGAATCATGCACAAACTTCCTTAACTGAGAAACATGAAATACGTTGTACACTCCTGCAATCTTGTCAGATAAACCAACTTTATACGCTAAATTCCCAACTTGTTCGAGAACCGTAAATGGACCAACAAACCTTGGTGCTAACTTACCTCTCCTCCCAAACCGAATCTCTTCGTCTTTTATCAACACAACTCTTCTGCCTATCGTGGGCAACCTTCATTCGTTGTTAGATAACCTTGATCTTATTGAAAGTTTCTCTTATACATCAGGCCCAAGCACAAATTTCTCACCAGTTTCTAACCAACATGATGGTGAGTTACACGATCTTCCGTACAAAGCTTCAAATGGAGCCATACTAATACTGGGCTGATAACTATTATTATCTGTGAACTCAACCAAATGCAAATGGTCATCCCATGACCCTCCAAAATCCCATATGAAAGCTCTCAAGAGATCCTCTAATACACGATTCAACCTCTCTATTTGACCGTCGGTTTGAGGAAGGTATGTGGTACTGAGATGTAGTTCTAACCCTAGAGCCTCTTGTAAGCTCTTCTAAAACTCACTAGTAAATAATGGATCTCGGTCACTCACAATACCTTTAGGTACTCCATGAAATCTCACTACCATTTCATATACAATTCTGCTAACTTAGTTGCCGTTCTATTTGACTTGACCGGTATAAACCTTGCACTTTTGGTCAATCGATCCACAGTCACCCAAATGCTATCATAACCCGATCTAGTCCTTGGTAAACCATCAATGAAATCCACTGAGACTTGTTCCCATTTCCATTTGGGAATTTCTAACGGTTGCAACAAACCACTAGGCTATTTTTGCTCGGCTTTCACTAACTGGCAGTTCATGCACTTGGATATAAACTTCCCAATGTCTCTCTTCATCCCTTCCCAATAGTAGGTATGCTTCATGTCTCGATACTTTTTGTTACCACCAGGATGTATAGTCAGTCTCGAGTGATGACACTCTCTAAGAACTTCATCTCTCAATCCATTAACATTGGGTACAACTACTCTCCCATTCTTTCAAAGCCATCCTTCTCGATCAAGTCCAAACTTGTTCATTTCTTCACCGTTGGCACCCATCTCTACCTTGGAGAAGATTCCCAATAGGTTAGGATCATCCCTCTGACTGGAACCGATCCGCTCAATCAAAGTAAGTCTGATCGTCAAACTTGCTAACATCTCTGGATCTAATTCACACTTAGGTCTGAAATCATATCCCGCGATATCCTCTAGTTGCTTCCATTCCAGAAACATAGCCCCTAAACTGACATGTCTCATACTCAATGCATCAGCTACCGCATTGCCCTTCCCATGTGTGTATGCGGTATTGAAATCATATGAAGCCAAGAACTCTAACCATCTCTGTTGACAAAGATTAAATCCTTCTGAGAGAAAAAATATTTTAATGACTTATGATCGGTAAACAACTCGAATCTTTCTCCCAAGAGATAGTGTCTTCACATCTTCGATGTGAACACGATCGCTGCCAATTCCAAATCATGGGAAGGATATCTTTTCTCATGTGGTTTCAGTTATCGACTAGCATAAGCTACAACCTTACCTCCTTGCATCAGTATAGCACCTAGTCCGGTACCACAGGCATCCGTGTATACCATCATCTCTTTGTTCCATTTAGGAATAACTAACACTGGTGCACACGTCAACTTTTCCTTTAGACTCTTAAATGCATACTTACACCTTTCATCCCAGATCAAAGCTTGATTCTTCTTGGTCAACTGAGTTAACGGTGCTGCTATCTTGGAGAAGTCTTGAATAAACTTACGATAATATCCAGCTAACGCTAAGAAACTTCTCACGTCCGTTGCATTCTTGGGCATAGACCAATCTTGCACTGTAGCCACTATCGCAGGGTCCACGGCAATACCATTCTCTGAAACAACATGGCCCAAGAATCTCACTTCCCTCCTCCAGAAGTAACACTTAGAAATTTTTTCTTTCAATTGGTGTTTCCTCAATATCTCCATCATTGTCCTCAAATGTCCCTTGTGTTCTTCTTCTATCCTCGAGTAAACCAAGATATCGTCCACTAACACAAGAACAAACTTATTTAACTGATCTCTAAAAACCCTATTATTAAGATCCACAAAATATGCGGGTGCATTGGTCAATCCGAATGGCACGACCAACCACTCATAGAATCCATACGATGTCCGAAATGTCTTTTTAGGTATACTCTCAGCTGCTACTCAGAGATGACGAAATCTTGTCGCGAGATCCAATTGGGAAAACACTCTTGCTTGATTTAATTGACCAAACAAATCATCTATCCGTGGAAGAGGATACTTATTCTTCCCAGTCACCTTATTCAACTCGCAGTAGCGCACTCAACAAAGAAAAATAGGAACAAACATAGCAACCATAGCATCCATCGAATAAGTCCTATCTATCCCTTGCTAAAGCCATGAATACATCGATACCCGTATGACTGGTCTCACCAATATCAAGGGGTAATGGAAGCCTCGGCTCCAAACGGACTACCGCACGTCCAATGTACGTTTATCCTCCTAGGATAACTAGATCACGTCCCACGGATCCAAGATAAATGGGCGTCCCCAAATACCCCTGCTTCGAGTCCACCTAGAACACTCCAACTATCGACGGTTCCTTGGCACTCTCGTCACAAGAGCTATCCACAACTCCATCTTCAACTCGAGTCCACACATAAGCGAAGAGAACCATCAGCCTTGGTAGCAAACACAACTGGTGCTCCCCACTTGGAAACGTTTTTTCGGGTAAATCCCTTCTTCAAAAGATCGCCTACTTGCACTTCGGGCTCTCGCTGCTCCCTTGGTGCCATACGACGAAGTGGCATCACTATAGGTCTGGCATCTTTCACTAAATCAATCCGAAACTCGATCTCTCGATGTGGTGGAAGTCTGGTCACTTCCCCGAAGATGTCCGGATACTCGCCAGCACTAGGCACATCTGATAACTCATCATGCAGGATGTCGAGGGAATTTAGAAAACTGGCCATCACCCCATCACTAGGTAGGCTACCAAATACCATGCTCCGCCCACCATCTGCTCTAATGGTCACCGAAGACTCCTCACATTCTACCACCATTGCATACCCTTGGAGGCAATCGACTCCCAAAATAATGCCCAACCCAGTAAAGCCCAAAACAAAGTAACCACAAGCAAACATACATCCATGACTCGATAAAACTAGAGTATGGAAAATCAAACAAAGGCTAGTCGAACCACCAATCGGATTTGTCACAACTAAAGGTTTATCAACTATCTCGCATTCCAATCCCAACCTATCTACCAGGTCACTAGATATGAAGGAATGGGAAGCTCTGGTATCAAACAAAACTCGAACAGGAGCATCATAAATAGAAAGCATACCTTGGATAACGACACCCTTTCCCTTCTCCGCCGAAGTTGGGGCATTCGACGAAGAAGGAACAGCGTTGATAGCATATGCTTTCACGATCTGCCTCTCTTTAGGGGGGTTGTGGACATTCTTTCTTAAGATGTCCCACTTGGCCACAATTGAAACACTTCCTTTCCCCTGGCTTTGCTCTACAGTCTCTGGCATAGTGGCCCTTCTTGCCGCAGCCAAAGCACTGGATATCTTTCTTATTCCTCTTTTTCTGGTCATCCTTGGTTTGGTTATGCTTTCTCCTATTCTGGGACTCCTTGTTAAGCTTGGCGAAATCGGCCCTAGGCATGTGCACTACTACACCACCACTGTTAGAAGCACTAGGAACTGCTCCTTGAGCATCCCTAAGCATCTCTCGTATGAAGACAGTAAAGATCGTCCTTATATCAGGGACATTCCCAACGTTGGCCCCTGAACCCTCTTCCTCTTCAATTCCTGATGCGATGTTCCCCACCGTACACCTCGTATTTCGGCTCATCGTTCAATCTGTAAAGAGAAAATGATTAACCATCTCCTTAGTGGTGCCAGTGCAGTGCGACTTCATCCTTAGATATACTAGTAGTGTATATATACATATATAGTTTTTGAAAACCAAAATATCACAAATACGCGCTCCCATATATGTATACTATCTCTCCTTGATGTCTTCCCTTAGGTTAAACTACACAACCTAGGCTCTGATACCAAGTGTGACGGCCCGCCCCGTACGAGCTGACATTTCCCGAAATGCACTGTGCCAATGCCCGACCAGCACGGGACGGTCATAAAAAAGAAAAGGGTTTGAAACGATGAACTACCAAAAACCTGTAGCATATCTCACAGTTCATTGAATAAAATATAATAATAACATAATTTGATATAAAACAGGCGAGACAGTGCATAAGCTGAAAACTAAACCATATCCATCAGAGTAGCGGAATCCAAAATACAGCTTATGATCCAAAACATCATTACAACTTCAAAATACTGTCTCTAAAAGGAAATAAAAGAGGTACACTACTAATGCCCAAAGCAGTGACCAACAACACAGGGGGAATATGTAAATAGTACGTGGAAGCTTCTCGCTCGTCTCCGGACAGCTACACGTGCATGACCACTTAACATGTCTCTAGTCTGCTCGTTTAGGAGCACCCAGAGTAATATGAAGAGACATAAAACTCTGGGCCAGACGAAAGTCTGGTATGAGCGATAGCAACTCTATATAACTGAATAAAGCAATAACAGGTATAAATAATCATACCTGAACCTGGACCTGCAACCAAAGATTTTGCACAACAGGATGTACAATACTTTAAGGTAACATCAACATAGGGTGTAAAGTGAAAGTGTACATGTCATGGCGATAGCAAACATCAAACATAGCAATCATCCTCGCGTCTCTCACTCAGTGCGTAAAGCATACGATATCCACCGCTTTGATCACCAGACCATTGGAGTCATGACAGAGTCCGACTCCGTACAACTATCACTACGACCACCTTGCCTTTTGGGGCCCGGACGGAGTCCTACTCCTTACAACCTCTGACCCCACTGCACTGGTCCATAGTCAATAACCCCTCTGACAATGGTGAACCCAAGTTATAAATATCGATAACCCCTTTGCACACGTCTCGCAACAGAGCCCAACCCTAGAAGTTAACCCGTCAATCCCCATTCGGATCCTGAGCCGTAACTTCTCATCTGGACTTCCTTTGCATCTCTGATTTTGGCCAGATCGGAATGGATCTTCAGAAGAGTTCTCTGTTGTCGTCACTAGTTCACACTCCATATGGGTCGGTCGGTCGTACTCCACCACAACCATCAGGGTCGGTCCGTCGAGCATTATCATCAGGATAGGGTCGGGTCGGTCGAGCACCATCATCAGAGTCGGGTCAGTCGAGCACCATCATCAGGGTCGGGTCGGTCGAGCACCTCCCCTTGGTCGGTCGCGCGACCCAAAACCTGCATCACTTTCCAACAAGCCATTTTCGCCACTCAACGGTGTTTTCGACCATTCTAACTTTTCTATGCGACCATTGAACATTCCAAACAACAATAACAATATATAGGTTCAATCAAAGAGATCAAAACATCAATCACATAGACCATTTTAGATCAAACATATCCAAATCCATGATTTTCCCCTTAATCACCTAAATTTTGGGATTTACAAACTTAATCCAAATTAACCCAAATTTATATATGTGACATAAAATATGATTCTAGAATTTATGCATATTTTTCCATATTTTTATGATGTGTAATTTCGCTAATTATCACTAATTAGCCATAATTAGTGCAAAAGCATGCAAATCACTCACCTTAGCCACAAATGAATGATAGATCTGAAACTCTAACTGATTTGGCTTGGATTTCTACGCAGCAGCTCTATCTCGATTTTGATGCTAATCCGCCTTAATTTGATGTTGATTTGCTTAATATGTGATTAGAAAGTGATTAAAGAGATATTTGGAAGATGGAGGCCATTACTAGGATTAGAGGAATGTTTGTAGTGGCTAGAAAAATGAAAGGATATGATTCTCCAACTCCTTTCAACCCTCCCATTATCCTAATCCCGAAATGAGTTATGGGTCTAGCTGCTAATTACCCTATTAAGCCCAATTAGGTTGTTTTTCTAACTTCAAATCTTATTTAAGTCATATCTCCCAAATGGTAAGTCCGTTTGATTAATGTGACCACTCTATGAAATGGGAAACCATCATCCGAATCTAATGGAAGTGGGTTCAGGTCACAACTCCTTACCAACCAAAAGTTATAGGCGAAACAAGATTCGCCAGGGGCAAAACAGTCATTTAAAATTCGGCAAAAATCGTGAATGTGGGAAATGACCCCAATAGTTGTTTCTCAATGTTACACGACCATATGACTTCGTATGAAAATAAAATAAATATTCTTCGATCCTCCGACACGTAAAAAGCGGGTCGTTACATTTCGATTATGATCGCTTATTATCATTTAGACCCCTTTAGTGGTGTGCAATGTGTAGTCATTTCAACAAAGTGCAATCATTTCAATGGTGTACAGTGTGTAATCAGTTCAACATCGTGCAATGTGCAATGTGATGTAATTTCAATAGCTTTAGCAGTGCGTAGTCATTTCAACAGCTTTCACATAATTATGCCTACATGTATGACCTATAATACATGTCTTGCTCACAATTCTTCACTCAAATAAGCTTTTTCTTCCCCACGCCTTTGCATACTCAAAGTTATGCCTTCATGGCTTTCATCTGTTGATTCTCATTGGTGGCTAGTGCACGATCCTTACAAACAGTCCATGAACCAATGTAGATTGGCTTATCGAATACCAAAAGCAACACTACAAGGATGTCCGTCGTGAGTTCCCAAAACTAAGCCAACTTCACTTCAGGAATCTATCGAACTTCCATACGAACAGGAGGGTCATCAGGTATTAGCTTGTTAACCTCCAATTCAACAAGTGATAGAACAATTTTCAGTTGTTCAACCTCTGTATGAATAAGAGGTACAACAAGCTTCAGTTCTTCAAGCTCCATATGATCAAGATGTTGACTCATATCATATTTGTTTTCACTGTGGGTATGCGGTGGAGGTAGTGGCAAAGGCGAATGGAGAAAATATTGGTCGTAGAATCCAATTATGCTCATTATGGTTGAACGGCTGCAGCTACTCTGAATGAATTGACGACCGTTTATGTCCGTGAGGCATTTTTTACGCTAACGAGTTGGAATAAGAGATAAGACATCTTAGAACTGCTTTAGAATCCCTCTATGGAGTTGGGATTGGTTAGTGTTTCATTTCCATGGAGGTGGGGTTGGTTAGTGTTTTAGCATGTTCGAACTTCTCTACGCCTTTAGAAGCCCTTTTAACTGTTAATTCAGATTGATCATTTGTCTCTTTTAAGATTTTTTTTTTCATTTCCATGGAGTTGGCGTACGAACTTCTCTATGCCTGTACTACGTCAATCTGAATTTGTAGAAAATTAATGTAGACATAGGAATAATGCAGGAGAAGATCTTCTTCTTTCCTACGACGGCATTTTTGACGTAGTAGATTTCCTACGTTTTTTACGTCTCGATTATTTTTCTACATACTGAGGTAGGCATAGAAAATTTCCTATGTCTTTGTCTTTTTCTACTTATTTCTTACGTCTTCCCTACTCCCCGCCTTTCGGCGTAGGGGTGAGAAATATTCGGTTAGAACCGAATTAACCGACTTTGGTCGGTTCGGTTCGATTTTGAAACTAAATCAGTAGAGTACGATTTGAAAAATATTTTTTTGTTATCGGTTTAACCAAACATTTAATGCATTAACCAAATTTACGCTTTTGCAAACTTCACATAATTGGTTTGGTGATAAAATACAAAGCTTATTTGTTATGAATAATTCAAATTTTATCATAATCATAAAAAATAAAAAAATACCTTCAAACATAAATTTTTGTTTTCCTTTGATAAAATTAATAACTTTAGGAATGAAGTCTCTTTGCATTCTGGTTAAATCGGTTACCAACCAAATTAACCGAAATTAATTCGGTTCGGTTTTGAAATGTTTCGTTTCTTATTCGGCTTGGTATGTTTTACCCCAAAACCAATCGAACTGAATTCTCACCCTTATTTCGATGTAAGAACGACGTATGATTTTTTTTATATATATAGAAAATTGAAATGTTTTCTTGTAGACCATTAATAACATTCTTTAATTTCTAAACTAAAATTTGAAAGTAAAATTATGAATAGAGTTTAAATTTGTAAAATTATTTATGAATCAAAATCATCTAAAGAAAATCATGTATAGACATGTTAAATTCAGACATATGAGAAACTGAACAAAGAACATACCTTAATACAGAAATAAGGGTTTATTTCTTCTAAAACATAAAACAAAGTGTAGAGAAATTAAAAATGGTAAGATCACAAATTATATTGCGGAAAAGTATGGTACTCATCCCCAAACAATTACTAAATAAATTATTCGACCAAATAATTAAAAAAAATGAGAATTAAAATTAATAAATGAAAAACTAATAATAAACAATTAAAGAAAGATGTCATGCATCAGTTGAAGTATTACTTTATTCTAAACAGTTACCAAATAAAATAAATGCAACAATATAACAATCAAAATTATCTAAAAGAGTATTATGTATGAAACGAATTAAATTTGAAGATCCTTCTAATTACAGGAGATGGAATGATCAAAACATTAAAGTGAAAAACTAAAAAATTACATGATCTTTTGGAAAGCACTTATGTTGGAACAAGATAACTATGTCTTGATCCTCAGCTGGTAATCAAACAATACTATTTTGAAAAGCAATTCGGATTAAACATGTAAAGATTAAAAAGTTGTTCATTTATTATAAGACAGAAAAAGAAACATAAAAAAATATCATTTTTGGCATAAGTTAACAATTATCAAAGAACACAGAGTTTAATTTTCAAACTAGAAGAACATATTAAAACTATGAGGGATGAATGAGACAACAACCTACTCCACGTGTTCTGGTTTTCTAAGAAATGAAACTGAGATCAACAAGACGAGATTTGTTAATTTCTAAAGTAAATGCAAAATTGTATATAATGAATGACTGCACATATCCAACAACCATTCTTTAATTTTCCAATTAAAGTGAAAAGCGGTCAAATATAAAATTATTTATGAACACAAACCGACTAATTTAGAATAAAAGAAAAACTTACGGAGCAATCATCAAATCAAATAACCGCAAAAAGTAATAACAATCAAAAAAAAAAAAAAAAATTGAACGAAAATTCCGTTAAATTGTAAATTTGAAATGTTCTAAACAACCATCAAATCAAATGACGGAAGCATGACATAACAATCAAATTTGATAAAAGATAATTACGTACAGAACACATCATATTAAAGAAATAAGAAGTGTTAGAGGAGAGAGAACATGCCTTAAACATAAACCAAATAGAGTAAAATTAAAAATAGTAAAATAACAAGTTACAAAGTGGAAATAAAATTAAAAATAGTAAAATAACATATTACAAAGTGGAAATAAAAATGAAACTCATTTACATTTTTTCTTCTTTTAATAACTCATAAATAAAATAAAATATAGTAGAATAGATTTATTTTATTTGGTGTTTATTAAAGAAATGATTTATATGGGTGTTTGAAAAAAAGGAAAAGAATAGAGACTTTTACTATTACTTGAAATCTGAATAATTAAGATGACTTATAATTGAAAAACGAAAGGTTAAAGACTATAATGCAAAAATTTGTAGAAGGGACAAAACAAAGGTTTAAGGTAGAATAAATGAGAAAAAAAAGATCTAAACTGAAAGTCAAGAAGAAAATAAAATAAAAAATTTGCTTTCATATTCTTTTTGTTATAAAGCAAACGAATACAGTGAGAATTTGAACAAATCCCTTTCATGAAGCCCAACCATTTAACAATCATTAAGCGTATTTACTTATATAAACTAAATTTTCAAAATGAAATTATATAAGGGGTTAAATGCAAAATTATCCGATAAACTGCCAAAGAGGCATCGTTCGAGGTGAGAATGAATGTAAAGAGACAAAAATCCATTATTGAACTTATATAATAGAGCAGATTTATTACATCTTCACCTTAGTGGTTTTATTCAAATTCTTCTAAAGCATTTGAAATTTATGAAAATGTAAACTTGTAAAGCTAAGAAAAATTACAGGACATGTATCATCAACTTGATTGGAATTTTAACATAAAATGATGTCCAGGTAACTAATATTACAATAAAATATTCATGCATAATGGTTCTTCCTCTGCCTAAGTTCTAACTACCTGCTAGGATTACATTAATAAATTCCCTCTGAATTATTGTACTAAGGTCTTACTACCATTAACCAAATACAGCAGAAGGATTCTAACTGCAACGGTATTTTCTTTTTCTTTTCTCCACTGATAAAATTCAGCATCATAAAGGAAACCTCATTATCCAGATGTGGCAGCCCTAATGTTGCTCTTTAACTCTGTCCTGATAAACCTGAAGAAGAAAAATTAAAAAGGAAAATGAGAAGTTGCACATGACAACCAATCTCATTTACGTTGCATTTGATTACCAATCCCATTTGCAAGTCTATGTAACCTAAGGACACCAACATTCAAGGATACAGGCCAATTAAGAAGAAATGAAATTTAGTGCCCTTCAGACTTTTTTTTTTCTTTAAAGTTTGGCATTCCCCTTAATAACCTCATTAAGAAAATCATTATTCAAATGTTCATTACTGTTGTTTTACGGTTCTAAATCAAACTTGACAGTAATGCTAACTTTTTCGTTACCCAATCAATCAGTTCCTATTCCCAAGTTTGTACACCAATAAAATCAGTACAAAAATTGTAAGTTTACCGTGTTTTATGGTTAAACATTAACAATTTATCAAAATCAACAATATCTTAATTTACCAATCAATTTATAAGAGCATATCTAGCAGAGAAGCGGAAATCAGGATAGAAAACATTAGTTCCTCTCACTTCACCAGCATGTGAGTGGGAGAAATTAGCTTAAAAAAAAAAAAAAAAAAAAAAAAAAAAAAAAACTAGAAACAATTTTCTGGAAACCGTGTATAGTTCATAATATGGTTTTGAACAAAAACCCACTTACACCGGTTCTTAGAAAACCTTTAGTACCATAAACGATGTGGTTTTCTGATTACAGCTTATGAATCGCCGCTCGAAAAAATAATGGAGGGAAAACCCTACTTATTTTCTCTTCTCACCCTCGAATCGCCACTCGTCACTGCTACAGCGTGAAGAATGGAAAACGAGCGTTGATTTCCTTTTTTCAGTCCTGCTAGGGATGCTCTAATATATTACATGCATTTGAATCAAACAAAGATGTAGATTTAGCTCAAGAATTTGAAGTTCAAATGATATTTAGCTCCATTTTCCCCCTTTCTTAAGAGACTTTGAAAGATATATTATGCAATAAACTGAAATAAATGGTAATTTACCATTATAACGGAAATGATTCCAGTTTATTAGTATACCTTGCAACTTTGTTTACCAGTTAAAACGGTCGGACAAAGATATTTTCAAAACAGTAGGGGTAACCATCATCAAAACTTCCCTACATAATAGTATAGTTAGGAAAGTGAAAATACAATTTGATTATTTTTTCAATGTTTTAAAATTTGAAAGATGTAGTCCTTTTACTATTCCTTTTTGATGATGATGTCACAAACAACCTAGCTCTCTTTCCAAATTTTTACACATGTTAAGGTCCTTTCAGCATAAAAAGTGTGCATGAGCTTGAATCAATGCCCCCCTTATTTAGCATTATTTGTAGCCTCCAATATCAATCATAAGTTTATATTTAAATATTTGGCTCATGTGCTAGAAGAGAGAAAAATATATAAAAACTTGTCTCATATCAGAAGGCAATAAATAGTGTTAAATAAAGGAGGCTATTGGTCATTGCTATACACCCCCCCCCCCCCCCCCCCCCCCGCCGCAAAAAAAAAGAGCCAAATTTCTGCTACACCTCTATTTCCCCACCACACAGATTTAGGTCTCAAATTTCTGGTATACCTCTATTTCCCCTGCACACCGATTTTGACAATATACTCTCTCTTGTCTAACGTGTGTGTGTGTGTGAATAATATATTTTTTTCCACTTCAAAGGTTTTTTCCGCATGTTTACTTTAATATTAGGGGTGTAATGCAAAAGCCCTACCTCTTTTTCAGATTTGGAGAGCTTATCCCAAAGAGAATTTATATGCCTTACTATAACTTCCTCTTGTCCAGAATACAATGGCATTACTTTGGAATAAAGCTCGTTGAAGAATAAACTGAATCCTTTATCATTAGTTTTGAGTTCAGAATTACCAGTCTCATTCCTTGATCTCTTCCGACTATCGCCATGATGCATTGAAATATGATAAAGAACACCATGCATTGTCTCCGAACCTACAATTGCAGTCACTGCATATCCATTCTCAAACTTTGCATTAATTTTTCCTCTCACTTTGTCTCCTACTCTTGAAAGATGCCGACCTGCAATCAAATGACAAAAATGCACACTGGCTATGATAAATACTGATCATGATGTCAAATAAATTAATATCAGTCAAACGATTTATTCTAAAAGCAAAAAAAGCATTTTTCCTTTTCCCTGCATAAATTATTATCAATCCAATCTGACAAATGAGATCAGAAAAATGTTACTACTTATTAAAGGGGATCCTGTTTTGGTATTCCAATTGGTTCTCTATAACTGATTTGTATTGAAATGAAAAATGAAAGGCGGTTGAAAATAGTGTTTTAGTTTCTCAAGCATTTTGGGATTTTTCCTCGATCTAACCACGTTAAGACCAACAAGAAATCATAGCAAAGATATGGAAAATTTTACAACTTGAGGTATAAGGATTATACATAAAAGAGAATAAGAAAACTAACATCGGTTACTAGAAAATAAATAAATAAAATTCCTCACTTACATGAGGTGGAAACAAGAATAATTGGTGTGAATTTGGCTTCATCACAAAAACTATATTATTTACTAGTTATTACTTATTAATTCAACCCAAAATATACCAAAGAAGAGTGATTAAACATTAATCAATACAAAATATGGTGTGGTTGATTGTATCAGAATTCTAATGGTATTTATATCTTGATATCAAACATCCGAATAAAAATAAAAATAAAAGCTAAGGCACTTTTTACGTGAAACAATAGCAAAGATTGTTGGTATACAAGAAGAAAGAAGAACTGACCAGATATATTATACCCTACAACTCTGTTGGGCAAATAAGACACTGCAGGAATAGGACCTTCCGGTACACTACCAACTTTAGCTTCTGGAAAACAAAACATAGTAACATACTTGTTACGGGACTTAACTACACGAATGGAAGGATAACAATTATCTACAATGATTGTGTGCTAACACATTTAATTCAAGTAGTATGCGACAAAATGAAATTTCCAAGATAGCAAATAAAATATTTGTGTTTGATGGCAATAATACTTCGGGAAGCATGTATATACTATAGCATATATGCCAACAATAAATTTTATACTCGCTGTCCTGTCTTATATTACCAATTATTTTGTATTATTAATACATATTTTTTTCTTTCCGTTCTTCCCTAAGTGTAGACAATTGGACGGATGGACGTGTTGGTTACATATATTAGAAAATCATTTCTTTTAAGTAACTTAAGATTATTATTCTTAAAACAGTTGTAATAATGATTTATACATTTAAAAAATGATACAAAAAAGACGAAATATCCCAACCAACAAATCTCTTTTAAAGAAGATAAAATTCGTAACAAAATAATCGAATTTAAAGGACAAAATTAATAATAAACAAGTAAAGAACTAAATTATCTACCTACATTTCAAATTCAAAGTTTAACAAGATTGAATATCAAAAAATGATGAAATTTAGAAATTGTTTTAAGTATAAACGTTAACCCACATAAAAAGAGCAAATAGGAATTTGGTAGGATAGTACGATGATTTATAAATTTGACCTTAGGAGTTCGACAAACGGGTGTTTTACTCTTCCATACACTATTTAAGATATGTTATTAGATGTTTGATATATAAAGGTTATGTTTTCCAATGATTATCGCAACCAACAATTACAAATTGGCCAACATTCAGTGTGTGGCATTTCAATAGTATCACGTTAATATTACTCAATGAAATCCTACACCTTTCTTTCCTTGGAAAAAAAAAAAAAAAGAAATAAACAACAAGCAAGAAAGGCACCTTAGCTATGTATCACGGTCGGGAACATTGGATCATTTTTGCAAGTGTTGATATTAAGGCTATTTTTGAAATCATTTATCTTGTCAAATTCTAATAGATATCTATGATACACACACACACACATCCAATTATGTTCCCAAGAAAACGAATTAAATCAAGAAAGAAAAGAAAATTTATGTTTGCAAACATAAGAATTTGAAACTATAAAGAATTCATAATCATCATGTAACTGGCGATATTCCTATATTGGAACGAGTATAACTATAATCGACTATCCCCACGAATGGAAAAAAAAAAAAAAAAAAAAAAAACTGGTTATACATTTTATACTTCGTAACTCATAAATAAAAGTGTTAGGAAGAAAGAAACATCACCATATAGCCATAGAGCTATTTAATATTGTCGAAAATATTATGTAATTGCTATGTATCTCATGTGCCACGTGTAATTAATATACTTATCATGCCTTGATAAAGAACTGCAAAAAAAAAAAAAAAAAAAAAAAAAAAAAAAAGAAGAAGAAGAAGAATCTAACATTCATGCTCATCTAAAAGATGAACATCAACGCTGGATAAATATGTAAAAGTTCTAGTCCCAGTAGAAAGCTGGTTTTTCTTGGTAATAACCATGGTTTAGTGTTTTTGCTAGGAAATCACAGTCCCAAAATAAACGAAATACGTTGCAGAATAGATGAAAACATACTTATAACCAGATGGGAACTTTAATAATTACTTACAAGATTCAACTGAAATCATTTTTGAAGGAAAATGGATAATTAATAGCATGTGCTAAACTTAAAGAAGACATGCACAGATATCTGAAAATGCTGGTACCGAAGTGTCAGGGAAAACATGAATAAAAATACAACGAAAACCGGAAAAAAACAAGTTTATGTACGTATGTATGTGTGTATATATGGCATCCCTATTTCCGAGCATCCCAATCACCCGTCAATTGTATTTAAAAATAGGTTAGTGGAAAAAGAGATAAACATGGATGTGTGGTGGAAATCAGAGAACTATAGGAGGTGCTGCACTGTTTCGGGTGCTCTTGATCCTATATACATTCCGCACTTAATAAATGGTATTTAATTTGTTATTAACAAAAATGCAATATTGACGAGCAAATTGGAGTAGGAAAAGATGACATTCCAAGCACAAATTAAGATATTTAGATGTGTTATGAATAAGGCAATAGGTAGCTCATACAAACAATAAGTTATCTCCTCGTTAGAAGACTTGGTAGTCTTGACAGGGTATCCACTACAGGAACTAGCAAGGTAATCTAAAGGGAAAATAACTTATTGTTTGTATCAGCTAGCTATTGCTAGCACTTAATAGTTTATCTCATAAAATTTCTTAATACAATCCGCACCATTTTGAAGGCAAACCTTATTTTCCAAAAAAAATGTATATCTTTAATGATTTTTTTTAAATGTTCGCCCTCATTCCTTCATATGCAAATACATGTTCCTGTTTAAGCTTTATAAAAAAAAACTTGGTCAACCATTAACAATAAACAATAATATCTGCAACCGAAACTAATGATACAGAGTCCCGAAACTAATGATACAGAGTCCTCAAAAGCTTTGATGATGGAGAATAACAAAAATCTAAAGGAATTGTATAAGCTTGCAGAAAGGTATATGCATTAAGAATATCCTGAAGTTGAGGAATGCAGACAACTCAACCAAAGAAGAAGAGTCATCCAAATTTTGGAACCTAGCGAGCTTACGGTAACAATGATCACGGTAAGGGCGAGAGAAAATACAGGCTAAAATGGTCATAAGAATGGAAGTCAAATATGCTTCAAGAATGAAAGTGAAGGGTACACCTCTAATACTGATTTTTGACAAACACAATAGAAATATTCACTTCTCGATGCAAAAAGAATGATTCCTTATAGGAGGACCCTATCAAGGAATGCATCTAAAAGGACCTGAACTTCTGCCCACATGAGACTATAGGGCATGATACCAGTGAATGCAAGTGCTTGAAGAATAGGATATACACGATAGGTTCAAGACAGAAAGCTATAACAGTACATGAAGAATCTGCAGCCTGGCAAACATCTTAATCTTTAGTTATCGCATCAGAATCCTTGATGGTCGCAAATCTGTTTGGGAATAACACTGTTATAAAATAATTGCACTCTTTTGCATCTCCCAAGGAGCAAAGAGCGAAGATTATGCTTCTTTTGTTGGTATTTAATAAATACAAAGATGCTCCTTGACACACTTACAACTGTACAATATCTATACAGATTTCGATCATTATGCGTATGCCCCAGGTCAAGCACCTTGTGTTGGGACTTGTTCAATGGTTAATTTAACTGTTTATGCTTGTTACCGACGTAATAAAAGAAGCATGGACTCTTTAATGAATAAGATTGATTTCAGTTTCTATTTTGCTCACTTGAGATTTTGAAATTTTCAGTCGATATTGAAAGTTTCAAAAAATTAGATGTTAAAATGAAATAAACGAGATCTATCAAAATGTAACTTTCTACGTGGTGAGTGATTACAGCCTTAGATTTAAGTGTATCTCCACCATTTATCTGAAAGGTTGTTTGGTATAATTGTGGATTGTATGTAATGAGGCAAACATTGTTTCCTAGTTTATTTTGTATGTAAAAAATTCCCAGCATATTAGATAAACAAATGATTAAACGGGTTGATTACACTTTTTCCGAAGCTCAGAGCAAGCCAACTAAACATAATCACTGGATAAACCATGTATGACACTGTTTTCTTTCACACATTTATATCAAGGAACAGGAAGTTACATATGTGAAAGGAACTTCCGCAAATAATGGCGTAGTAATAAAGGGGGGAAAAATGTGGCGACGTGTACCTTTAAAAAGTTGAAAAAAATATACAAGAACAACAAATATCCAAAAATAAAAGTGAATTTGAATTACTAAGAAATGACTTGGAAGATTCAGCTGTACCATTTAAAGACAACTCTGGTTGTTTTCCTCCAAACAGGTAAAAGTGCTCGTACATTAGTAAAAAGACAATATAGTGCCTCCTTAAGAAGAAGGATGGACCTGGAGATGTTGGAGGAAAGGTAAAAAGGGAAGTCACTTCCTTCAACCTTCGGTCTTGTATAACCTATGATGAGTGATTGAATTAAACAAGAAACAATCCATTCCAAATAAAACAAATAACATATAGTGAAAAAGAACGGTTGGAACAAGCAGTGGTTACTAAGAACAATAAAAACAAGTACCTTTTTAAGTCCACCTCGACTACTGACTTCAACAAATAGGCGGTGCAAATCAAGAGGTTCCCCAGCAATTTTAGGAGCCCTGCAGCATGAAAAATTTGAAGTATTAACAATATTTTTGTCGAATTTTCAGGATCCCTCCACACATCTCTATGTGGGGAGCAACGTAGAGTTTGGTCAGCATCTTTTAACAAAAAGAATATATTATTGTCATAGGCAACAAACACCCCCCCCCCCCAACCCTCCCCCAGTCTACCTTTTTTATTTTTTATAACGTGAGAGACCTAACAAATTTGACTGTAGATATAAAGGGAACGTCAGATAAATGAAAATAAACAAACAACTGCCTTGAAATATGAACACTGGCACATTATCTAAGAGCATCACCATATTTACGATACACAGGGAGGGAGGGAGGGGAGGGAGGGAGGGGAGGGAGGCATGGGAGGGAGGGAAAGCGGGAACGGGGGAGGGGGAAGGGGAGGGAAGGAGGGGAAGAGGGGGAGAGAGAGACACATACACATGCTAAAGAAGGAGATAATGGAAGTTAAGACAAATTAAAACATCATATTCTATAGAAAGGGGATCCGGAATAAAAACCGATTATGTTCCGAA
The DNA here is from genome assembly GCA_030737875.1 of Allium sativum. Lineage (NCBI taxonomy): Eukaryota > Viridiplantae > Streptophyta > Magnoliopsida > Asparagales > Amaryllidaceae > Allium > Allium sativum. The sequence continues at coordinate 482,162,446 of CM060922.1, forward strand.
ATGTCTCTTCCAATTTCAAAATAGTAGTAGTAGTAGTAGACAAGCACCTTGTCCAAACAGGTTAAGACACTTAGATATGGTGCAAGAGATCATGGTTTCGACTTTCGTTCTGCAGGGTTTAATCCATTTGCCATGTAGTATGTTATATACTACAAATCTGTATATAAAAATATCAATTTCAAAAATAATAGTAATTATTAAAAAAAAAAGGTTAAATGTTGCCTAACAAAGGGCGAGGCAGATAGAATAAGAGGATGCGTCTCTCCACACAAGCATGCACGTAAGTAGAAGAACTATTTTTGTTGGATGAAATGATAAAAGAATACCTAGAGACGCATAAAAAGCTTCGTATAAAAATGCACAAAGAAACGATACAATTGGTCAAAACACGTAATGAATATCATCTTCACTCCTTGCTCTCCTCTCTTATATTCTAACAAATCTATATTTATACTCTGCCGAATTTCAAACCAACCAAGTCAACTCTTATTCGGTTTGATACTACATCAAACTCTCTCCATTTTACCAAGATCAAAGTGCAATTCAAAGTCATAGAAGCAATTGTAATCAAAATTGAATATTCCAAGTCTACATTCTTTATCAAAACAAACCAAAAATCCTTACGAGTATGACTAGATAGCCCTAAATCTAATTAGTTTTGATTGTGCCCGGTAAAAAGCAATTAGAAGTGATTTGTTTGTCTAGAAATCAAGTTAGTTTGCCCAAAGGTCTGAAACCTGAAGGGTGTCTCCTTGTGGCCTTGAAATTAAGGAGTATAATTGAATTGATAATGATTAAAAACCATGCAGAACTGGAAGTAGGATAACTTCGAACCGGTATAAAAATCTAGTATATTTTTTCCTTTACTGCATTTACTTGTTTTTTATTTCTTTATTTGATTATGTGATCATTATATATATGTATATACATACATACATATATATATATACACACACACACATATATATATATATACATACATACACACACTCATAAACGTAATCCACAAATTTCTAAAAATATTCATAAATTTAAGTAAACATTATTCACCCCTCCTCCCTCTAATGTTAATCTAGCCTTGATATCCTTAATCTGTATCACTTTCAAGTTGGAATTACCATTTTAATAATATTAACATTTATTCTACAAGATAGAACGACTCATGTTAAAATGTAACAAGTTGTATCATAATCTTGAACGAAGTTAGACCTTCACGGTACAAACATGCAAATTATGATTTGCAAACTAGCAAATAATCGGAATATCCCAAGGTTTGAGGTTTCAACCAAAACACTAAAATTTCGATCATTCCGATTTTGGTTTCAATACGGACCGCATTGAAACCAAACCAAATCGAAATTCTAGTTCAATTACAAAAACTACTGAACTTCAAATTATACAAAAGAAAACTCAAGACAATAATTAATTTAAGTTCCAAATATATTAATATTTAAAATACGAAACGTTACCTTGGTAACATATAGAATCACAAAACATATAAAGGACGTAACAAAAAATTTAAAAACAAAGCAATGGATAGATATATTTTAGCGCTATAAATATTTATAATCAATCAGTATTATTTGTTTACATCTTTTTTCGATTAACGATAAATTGCATATTTTATTTCAAGAAATTACATGAAACTACAGGAAAATTAATTAACAAATTTTGAAACCAAAACTAGATCTAAATTCCTACAATTATAAGGTAGACCGAATTTCCTACAATTACAAATGATTAAAACTGATATCTCAACCCTATGTAGTTCGGACGAAGTATGAGGACAATAAACAATATGACAAAAACACTGTACGCAATTTATAGAATTATCATGTTCATTCCTTCATGCAAAACGTTAATCAAATAAGCTTAATTTATGCGTTTATAAGTTGTGTGCTACTAAGGTACATTTTCTACCCTCAAATCATATGATAATTTATTTAGAATGTATAATATCTAAACATAATGGTAGAAGAGAAAAATGTCATCGGTTATGGTTATTTAGTTTTGCTGTTTTTACAACTCCCGAAAGAAGGAATGGGAAATCATGCAGAAATCAATAAACTTATAATAATGAACTAAAAATAATTGATGTGAAGGATTACTAAATAATCAGCAATCCAAGGTGAAAAGTGATTTATATCATAATAAGATAAGTATTGGTTGCAACAACTTAAAAATATATATACATGGTTGTTACGGCGCTAAGTTGGGTCGAGTCGACAGAGGTCCAGCTAGTTGAGTCGTTGACTAATCGTGGACTAGTCGACAAATATATCGCTGCCACTGCTATTTTCACCAACACTGCATTACTACTATATTACTGCCACTGAACAAAGAAAATAAATAAATGATACACAGAATTTAATAGAGTGCAAATTACAAAGAAAATACAACCAAATTGAAGTTTCAACAAGCGTATTATCTAATAGAGTGCAACATAAAAAACACAAATGATGCAATCAATTCAAAGATAATCGTCTAGCTCGAATTTTTCATTTGTCTCAAGACAGTGGAGTTCAACCTTTTTTCATTCAATCTTTTTTCCGTTCGTTTTATGCTTTAGGGTTCGATACTTCGATTTTTTTTGTTTGTTTCTAGATCTGGGCCGAGTACAAACCAGTCGACACCCAATAATAACACGTTGTCGAGTCGACTAGTCGACCAATTTCTGTCTAGTCACCCGAAATCCTTACAAACAGCAAATCGTGGCTAAGTCAGTGGCTCGATCACGACTAATTGACTAGTTGTCGATTAATCGCAACTAGTCGCTCGTCGTGACAACAATTAACATATATATAACTGAAGGAAAAGCATGAAACATCAATGTCTCCAGGCACTAATGGTTGTCCATGCACACAAACTAAATTGAGTGTTTTTTTAATCATCATCCACCAACAATGAAAACTGTAGAATGATTCAAAAATAGTTCTAAATATAGGCCTTATCCTAGACAATAATTATCAGAAAATATTTGCTAGACCTGACTAGAATTTGATCGTAAGTTGTATGCTTATCCAACAAAGTAAGTGATACTTGGGTAAGAGATTGGTCGTTTGGGAAAGTATGCTAGATGGGATGTTCAAGAATCGTCTAATATGCAAAATATGTGATTGTCCAAGTATTAAATCACAAAGTCTCGATTTTTTTTTATACCTATTTGGTCATTGAAGTCCCAAAATCACGTTCTTTGTTTGTGCTTGAGAAAGTACAAAATGCGAATTCTTTGCGACTTAACTGGCGATTTCTCTAGTTACTCAACTTGCGATTGCTATAGCTTTAATTTTTCAACTTGTGATGACTTTATCATCCAACTTGAGATAACCTCAATTACTCAATCTACAATGAGTTTTCCATCAACCTGCGATGGCTTGAAATTTTTAATATAGCATTTGCCCCTTTTTTCAGTGTAAGTATTTATACTTCAGTATAAACATAAATGTTTTTGTTTCCTTTTTAATCAAACTCTCTGCATCCCTTAAATTTATCATCTTTCCCATTAAAAAAATCTTCGTTGTGAACTAACGGTTAGATTGATTATCTTCCTCCCTTATAAACACTCTTCTTCCTTTTCTATTTTTCACTAGTTCATTTAAAATCGATGTAAACTCACCTTCCTTCGAAAAATTCAATTCTTAAATTTAGCTTTCTAAGGTAATATTCACTCAATAAATATATGGTTGATTTGAACTCGACTTCCTTCGAAATAATCGGTTTTGCCTACTATATATTTATTGGTTGATTATTAATTTTAATTTTTTGTCTTTCGCTGATTCAGGCTTTTTCAATGACACTTGATTCAACTTTTCAAAACAGTTTCATAAAGTTTCTATGTAATTTTCACTTTAGTCTTTAATTGTTATTGCTTAAATTAACAACTTTTAATAGGTTTCAGGTCTTATGACCTAATATCCACTTTATTTTTAGTGCACAACCACAGTTGTAACTAATTTTATTATATTTATTAGTGATTAATGACTCAACATGCGACATCAGCATGCAATAGCTACTATCGTTTCATCATGTTATGGATCATCAACCCAACAAGAGATACCAATATACGACATCAACATTTGATAGCTCAATAGCTTGTAATGTGATAGCTCCTATCATTTTGATAATTTATTAGTTCAACATGTGATATCATCATGTGATATCAACATCGAATAGCTTATTAACTCAACATGTGATTGCTCCTATTATTTTACCATGCGATAACTCATCAGTTCAACATACGATATCAACATACGATGTCGACAAGCGATCTCAACTAACGATAGCTTGATGATACATTATATGGTGGTTTCTTATATTAAGTCAACAGGGTATATCAGCATGAGTTTTTTAATAACTCGTAGCCTTGTTGATTTTGAGATTGGTATTTTGAAGACCTAAATTTATGACTTACATTTTTTTTCCATGTCTTTAACATTTTTTTGTGTCTCACTGATTTAAGTACTATGTTTGGGAACAAAAGAGGAACACCAAACACTCTTAGCTTAGTTAAGAAAACATTTCGAAGAGAAGTTTTATACCAATTGTCGACCCCATTTCATGAAACGAGAGAAAACAAATTCTCAGTTTCATCATTTTGGAATTTTTGAAATTAAGACTAGAGTTCTTAGTCCCGTTGACAGAATTGATACACCTCCTAAGGATTTTTTGCATTTATCATCATTTATAATTGATATTCAACTCATGGTATTTTCCTTTTAATGACATAATTATCTGGATTTTATCTTCCCTTGCGATTGCCCAAATTCAGTTTATTCCTAACTGCTATAGCTACATTTATTCCCTCAACGTGCTATCCAACAAGTTTGAAATGGAGGAATTGACTCCATAAACCTTAAGTTCGCTCAACACTTTACAGAAAGCTAAATACCAGCCAAACGAATCTATTTTTCGTCTCTATTTTGCTAACAGCAGATTGATCTCGAATTTTGTTAATAAAACCAAAGACCAGAGTCATGAGATGTTTTTCTCGTTAAATTGCTGGAAAATTCTCTCCCCAACACGGTGTAAATTTTCATATTCTGTTTATAATATCATTACAAGTTCATAACAATACGTCGACCTTCATATTTACAAAGTTTGCTTTGAAAGAGACTGATCATAAAATATTGGCAAAAATCGATAATCGTGGGGAGGCTACCAAGTATTCTAGAAGTCAATGAGACTCCTTATCGAAGAAAGGCTTAACAAATAGTCCATTATGTTGTGCGAAAAATTGCACAAATGTGGAAGAACAATAAACATGATCTATATTTGTCAACTGAACATCAATATAATCTAATAGTAATTATTATATTACATCAAACAAATAGGTAAATAACTATAATGAAGAAACAAAGAGACGCACAATATTTATATTGGTTCCACTACCATCGAGATAATGTACGTCCAATTCAAAGGAGAGAGATTTTATTCCACAAGAGAGAATTACAAGAGATTACAAAATAAAAGTTTACATATTCAAAACCTCAAATTAGGCTTAACAAGAAGAGATCACTGGCTCCATGCTAGGATAAGTTTACAATGAAGTCTACCCACAATATATAGTCAGCGAAATCTACGTGAGTCATCAATCAAATTACCAAGATATGATAATAAATAATGGAAGAAAATTACAGAGGAAACAAGTGGCGCAAACATAGCAAGTAAATCAATCATTCCCTTCCTTTGCAAAGATGGTAGAAAATAATATCTGCATTTATTTCTGTCATCTCATGTAAATGCAATCAATAATTTATGTAAAAATAATTACTTTTCATTTTGCATATTATTTGTTTCCACCTATTTGTGATTTTGTATCACCAAAATTTAACATTCCACCTTGATGCAAAATCACATATCTTCAACACCCCACCTCGAGTCAGATTCTTTTTTCAATATAAAACTCTTCAAAAAAAACTTCACCTTAAACCAAAAATCTCGTAGTGAGAAAACAAAAATAAATATTTACCTAATGGGTTACAGCAAAGCTACCCCCCATCACACCTTGTTAACGAGCTCAGACTATGTCCCGTCTGCCAATAAAATGTTGTAAATATCCAAAATCAAAATAAGACAGATTCTAAAGTAATCTCAACACCACCAAGGCCCAAAAAAATTCTATCAATCACCAATTCACATACAAAGCCAAATTCCAAATCTCTATATGCAAGATAAATCTCCATCCTTCCACATATCTGTATGTAGCACCACTCCTTTAAGACGGCATCACAAAATCGACGATGTACTACAATGACACCGAATTCATCAAAATTAGCTATATGAACTGAACTCTCCAAGACGGCACCACAAGTCGATAAGACTCAACAGTGTCGAATCAGTCACCAAAATTAGCTGTATCAGATATAGTTTCTAAATCCAACGGTTCCTTCAACACACTAAACTCTTTATCACCTAACTCTCATACAATGCGAGCAACACCTAATAAATCTCCACCTTGTCGAGCATTTTCTCAACTGAAGTTGAAGTTATACAAATTTCTCAAACACTTGAAAATGTAGCTAACACCTTCAGCAGTTCGTCTTAGGTCGCTACCACCTCAAAGCAGTTTCGCCAAACTATTTTCTACAAAGAGTCTCTTTTCTACGGTTGGTCAAACCGTGTTTAAACATATAACTCCATCTTAATGAGAATCCAGAGCTCAAGTTACATCGAAGTTCCAAGCCTGGAACACTATTCTCTCTCAACATAATCTTCTCCACTAAAGTCTCATTTTCCCCCAATATAGTAATAGCATAATCACCACTGAATCTACCAATCTTTGTAGAAATAATTGATGCACAATTTAAAACAAATCGCATTGCTCCGATACCAATCTATTGTGCGAAAAATTGCACAAATGCGGAATAACAATAAACATGATCTAGATTTTCCAATTGAACATCAATATAATTTGATAGCAATTATTATATTACATCAAACAAATAGTAAATAACTATAATGAAGAAACGAAGAGACGCACAATATTTATACTGGTTCCACTACCATCGAGATAATGTACGTCCAGTTCAAAGAAGAGAGATTTTATTCCACATGAGAGAATTATAAAAGATTACAAAATAAGAGTTTACATATCCATACCTCGAATTAGGCTTAACAAAAAGAGACACTCCATTTGGGATCACTGGCTCTAAGTCAGGATGAGTTTACAATGAAGTCTACGCACAATATATAGTCAGTGAAATCTATGTGGGTCATCAATCAAATTACCAAGATATGGTAAGAAATAATGAAGGAAAATTGCAGAGGAAACAAGTGGTCCTTCCTTTGCAAAGATGGTAGAAACTAATCCCTGCATTTATTTCTTTGTCGTCTCATGCAAATGGAATTAATAATTTATATATTTCCATATTAAAAATATTTACTTTCCATTTCGCATATTTGTTTCCACCTATTGTGATTTTGTATCACCAAAATTTAACAATTTTAACCCCCTTCCCCCCCCAAACCGGTTTTTAGGTAAACCTCCTACCACAAAAGGAATATATACTACTCTTAATTATGACTCAAAAAATTATATTTTCTCCAATTCAATGTTCTTGCAGTCCTAAATAGTCGCCAAGTATAGGCGGTACTCTTATTAATTTCATTCTTATACATAACGATTATCTTTTACCATATTTGAAGGCACTTCACCCCCTCAAAGATCCATTTGGTGGTCTTGCTTTGTTTGGTCTAGATAATTTCGATCGCTTATTCTCTCGCATTCTGAAGGCTATTTTCTCAAAACTAAAACCCTCAATGCCTCTCGTTTGATAAACTATTTTTGTTTTGTATTTATTTATTTTGATTTTAATTTAAATAACCTTAAAATTTTAATTTTTAAAAGTAGAACAAAAGGAAATTTAGAAATTACTTTGAGAATTTATTAGACAAAAATAAAGATGACATCTTAAGAGTTAATGGAGAAGAGGAGAGACTTTAAAAAGAATTAAATGAGTATAATAGTAAATATATAAAACCCTAAAGTGTCTCGAGTACTTGAAGACTTTGGGAATAAACGATCCTCGCCCTTGCTTTGAAAACCGCATTATCATCAATCAAATTTTCGTAAAAAAATAAATAAAAAGTATTTTCATGCTAATCGAAGATGGAACAAGCTCATGGGCTGCTTTTGTTTAGTTACGTCAGGTTTGCCATGATACTTCTCTTTCCTAGACAAAGACTGCAGAAGCAAAATTAGGTGGCTCCGCAAAAGATACATTGATGAACATGGATCGGACCCACATCCTAAAAAATGCTGAAACCTGTATCTATAGAATTTGTGTTTTGATTTCTGATTTTATTACGTTATCCGCGTGCAGATTTCTGAGTTTTTACATATTTCCTATTTATCTCATGTTCTTAAAGATATTTTAAGTAAACTGGTTAGGTTAAAAAGAACTTTTAAGGAAAGTTCTTCGATCGAAAAGACGAACTTATCAAAATACTGCTTTCTCCGTGATCTCAACTATATGTATGCACAATTTTCTAAAATGAATTTTAGTTTCTTGGGAGATCAAAGACTAACATCTACACAAGATATAGATTAATTATGTGAAATTACTATGTGGTAAAATTAGCCACCTTTACCGAAATTTCTCTTCTGTTAATACCTTCCCAAGGTTGAAGCTCCTTTTAGTGCTACGTTTTCTATTTCATCAATCTTCTCAAAAAATTCAAGATGTTCTTCTTTCACAATCTAACAACCAATTGAGAAGCACTTTTCTGTTTAGTTTTTGGTAAATATAATGATGTTGTTTGCATTTCAAATTATCAACAATAAACTAGATTTGTATATCCTTTTATTCAATGCCAATTGTTATTTATGTTTTGATTTAGGATCAAAGACCTACCTTTATCTCTCGATGATCCTAACCTCACTCAATGTCTTGATATTATCCGGTTTAAGTCAATTTCAAACATGAAGAATCGTTCTTCTCGTCCTGCTTTGGGATTATCGTCGATTGATAATGCTGAAGCGAATATGCGATGTAATAAACACAATTGAATGAAGTCTATTTTGATAGCCTATCAAGAAATGGTTTTTGAGAATGAGCAAGCGTGACTCAAGATTTTCATTCTCAACAGTAAGAATACAATGCTAATTGCTCAATTTAACCAATGCAGGTTTGACCTACAGATCGATTTGTCAAGGTCCATAAATGAGTGTTAATCCTACGAGCTTATTCGAATTGAAGGGGAAAAAGAGTTTCCTGCCCCTACTCCACTACATACTTTGAGAAAAGCTTATTTGCAGTCACATTCCTCATCTTGATGTCGTTCAACATGAAGTAGTAATATAACTATTCTTCCTTAGGGATAACTCTGATAAACTAGATAAACTGAGTAGATTGTCTAAGTGTAAATGTAATTGGAAGATAAACGAATACTAGGATAAAAATATATATTGAAGTGTTTTCAGATCTTAAGCTTGAAGTAGAAAGTTTGAAATGTGAAATAATGACATTATTTTGAAAGTTCAAAAGCTTGATAGTAATCATAAAGGTTTGTTTCATCATATTTCTTAACTAAAATGTGCTAACAAGACTTATGAAAAGGCAACAACTTCTCAAATTGGCTCATAAATACCCTTTATGTCACTCGTCGCAAGGGGTGAAAGTTAAAGATATATTTACTCCTGGCAATTCAGCACATTAAGGACTCTTCTTCGACGGTAGCGACATTGATGAAAAAGGTTTATGAACCTGAAAACTAACTAGAATTGATGTGGTTCTTTATCTTTATGGATCTCAGTTGACTTTTTAGTAAACTAGTTGATCTTGACTTTTTAGTAAGCTAGCTGATCAAAATTATCGTTGCTTTTGATTTAAAAATTCATTTTTCATTTTTGAACTCGGAAAGAGGTAGCTAAATAAGGAAGGCCGTAGCCTCCAGCCATTGGAGATATCAAGTTATCAATGCATCTTTTATGTAGATTCGGATGTTTATAAGGACGTGGGTGGACCTCCCATTCTTTTTTTTTATAATATACTCGAGAACACGATGGACCAATAAACTCCTAAGAGAAATTATGTGTATTTGCCTCAACTCATGGCACCTTTAATCCCTGAGTAGGACCTTCTATTTTATATAAGATCACCGGTGATTAGCGAAAATCATTCTAGCATTTTGAAAGTTGAACGGAAAGTGAAGGAGTTAGCATATCAAAAATTCAAAATTATCGGATTCCCTATCCTCCAAACCCATAAGTTTGGTAAAAGTCATCGTAATGACTAAGTAATTGTTTTAAAAGGATTATAACATGTAATTTTAAAAGATTTTAGTCAATCACATGCCAACACTCAATTTGTATGAGAATTAGATTATATTCGTAGTAATCAATCTCAGAGCTGTCACAGAGCATTCACATAGTACGTTAAAATAAAGAGACACAAAGTTTTTACAGTGGTTCGGCAAATCGTGTCTATATCCACTTGTATCAGTTTACTACTTATACTTTAATTCACAAGTACAATGCAATTTTGTTCGTATGATGTATAGAAAAATAGTTGAACTTAATCTCCAGCAGTGTCTTTGCATAATGGAGTTCCAAAGTAGAGAAGAGATCCCAAAAAATGGCGTAAAGATGCATATTTATAGCTGTAAACGGTATGAGCTCGTTCTAAAATATGCAAGGAAAAAAGTAAATCTCAAGTTGACTGGGTTCTTTGAGGATTGGTAGAATTCCACTCGTGGATCGGTAAGACTTCTCAAACTTAGCCAAATTTTCACATTTCTGCTCCATACTCCCAATGCATCCCAAAACTCTTGTACTTCCTTCGTACTCAAATCTTAAGTCTTCGATTATGCATTTTGTGTTGAAAACATGTGTCGTTCATTTGAAATTCTTGGATCCATGTTTCTCCACTCTACACGGTTATTGCTAATGCTCTGTATATGAGTTTCGTATCCCACAATTCGTATCCCAAAAGGTTAGTTTTTTTCATGCTTCCAAGTTCTTCTTTGCTCAATCTCAAATTTTGGTGCCAAAAATACATGCGGGTCCACCATTTTACTCGGATCTGTATTGCCCAACTTGCCAATTCCTTCGGATCAGCAACTACATACCCCTGAGCTGTGCAAATTTCTGAATCGCCATTTGCTTCATTTTTGATTTGGATCTGTTGTACCGATAAATCATTTCAAGCGTATTCGCACTTCCCTGTTATTGCTTCCATCGGACCCATGGATTTTCGGACTCAATGTTGGAGAATTTCGGATGTGTGTATTCCAAGTTGCTCACTCATTTTCGAGTGATCCCTCTATGCCGATCACTATTTCTAGCTTCATCAGCCTCGCTCCAACTTTCCCGGCCCTCTTATGTAATTTTCAAATCGAAGTTCTCATATTCGAAAACTTGGATATCTTCGTATCTGGGCTAAGGACGGACACTTTTTTGAGCGATCGACCCGAGGTGATCACATAATTTTGCCTGATCCAGTTCACTTCCAAGTGATTGATCATTTGTCTGATCATCTGTTTTCATGTGATCGTGCCATGCCGATCACCTATTTTTGGGTGATCGGACTGTGTTTCTGAACTGTGTAAATCCATGTTTTCAGCGTGATCATATTAAAAAATTTAGATGATTTTCATGTAACGGTCCATTCGTTTTGAGTGACCGGACCATGTCGATCATCATTTTGCGGAAGTATCGATCCGGACTTACCAAATGATCGGGCAAATGCCGAATCGATCCGATCCTTGATCTCTAGGTGATCGGCGCATGCCGATCATGCTTTTCTGAAGTGATTGATCCGATCCAACGCGCAATCGATCAAATGAATATGGAGTGATCCAACGAGCCGATCGGGCTATTTCTGAATGATCGAACGATGTTTAGAGGCGATCGATCCGAGTTGAGTCACTTTCTGTTTCACAAGCGAACGTCGATTCTGATGCTTAATCAAGTTTATTTGAGTCTGCGCTCGAGTCATGAGCGATCTAGACGTCTAAGTTCAAAAAGTAACAGCCATGTCAAAAAGTTGGTTAACACCTACCTCCCAAAATATGTCTTCATGTGGAAGATGTGTTTTGGATTAGTTCAGTTTCCAGCAATCTCTTCGGATTGATGTTGAAAGATTGCGGTTGCGCCAATCTGATTTCGTGCGAAGTATAATCCATGTTCGAATGTTTCAGTCATGTTCATGTTAACCGTAATCCACAGTTGGCATTTCGAGCCTCTTCGAATTGCCATTAAACATAACTCATACTTAACGTTTCGATTTCGGGTTGATCCCACTAAGCAAAATCCATACTTAGCAGTTCGTGATTCAGTTGATCCCCGCTAAGCTTAATCCATACTTAGTGGTTTTCGAGGTGGTTGGACTACCAAGCATAATCCATGCTTAACAGCCCATTTCTCGGGTTCACACCAAGCATAATTCATGCTTAACAACCTATTTCTCGGGTTCACGCCAAGCATAATACATATTTGATGCCTTATTGATTATCGTTCTACCAAGCATAATCTATACTTGATAGTCTAATAGCCGAGCATAATCCATACTCGACACGTCCCTAGCCTCTTCATGATCTTGTCATGCATGATCCATACATGACGTCATAGTTAAATAGTTTTATACTTGATGAGCATAATCCATACTTACAAAGTTATTAAAGTCGAGTTTGACACCAGATGAGCATAATCCATACCCACCAGATGGATTGTTGGACATCCGATGAGCATAATACATACTCACTGAATGGTTTGTTTTATGCCTGATGAGCATAATCCATACTCACCAAATGATTTATTAAAAATTTCTAATTTCATGTTTCACACATGATGAGCATAATCCATACACGCAAAGTGATTTTATTAAAATGGCAAAACACAAAGTCTATGTCTGACGAGCATAATCCATACACGTCAAACAACTTTATTAGAATAAAAACAAATTTTTATTGCAAAACTAATAGATTTTTCACCATCTAGAACTTGCTTAGGGATCTCTTCAGTTCCCCATACAAAAGCAGATGACTTAGCCTTTTTATTACAATTTGATTAATAAATAAACTAAAACAAATAAAGCAAAATCTGGTGACTTGGTCATCAAAGAGTATGCCTAAGAAACTTTCTGGTTTTCGTACATGAGTAGGAGACTTAGCCACTTGTATCATCTCATTCCCACTTGTCAGTTGATGACAAGGCCACGATGAGCGTTTGGCTCGTCCACATCCCTGGCAGCTAGTGGTTGTTCCTATTAGGTTATCGTGGCTATTCTATTTTGGACATACTGTTGCTACTGTTTATTTCTCACCTGGTCCTCGACAGCATCCCGAGCATGCATTCGTTTTATGTCTGGGCCTCTCATGGAATTTTCTGAAAGTCAAGTCTCTTTCGGTAGGTTCTCATCCATTATGCCTTCTTGTCGAAAGACAACTTTTATTGCCTAGGAATATCTATTACGGACTCGCATTCATCTGCGTATATGAGTCGTATATCCGTCTCTTCCTAATTTGATTTACGGTGGATGGATTGCCTTTAGGTTTTCTCTTTCCTTTGTTTTTCCTAGCATTGGATGATTCTTCATCATCGACATTATTTACTTGGATGGATCCCGATCAGTTTTGGCATCCTCCTCCTTTAGGAATCTATCATGCTCAAGGTAGAAATCATAGAAACAAGGAACGTGGTATGTGGTCACGTTCCGCGAACCGGTTTGTTCGTCCCCGATCCCGAAACGAAACGCGAACCGGAAACGTTAGCGGTCGCGAAAAGAAGATGATGACGCACAGGTTTTGAAAAGAATAAACGACTCTTCGATTTCTGTTATACAACTGTATATGGTTGTAATATATATTGGAAGGACTGCTATATAATATATCAATTTGTATATAGATTGAAATAGCAGTTGTAAATTTGCAAGATCTTCACAAAATTTGGTAATTAACATAAAATATAAATAGATCGATTTTTCCAAAGTAGAAGAAAAAACATGTTTCGTACCCTTACGTTCCCTCGTACCCATGTGTTCCCTCGTACCGGAAACATTCAAGACAGCCTTCCACGTATCCGTTTTCGTACCGTTTTTCGTATCGAACCACGTCCTATGTAACCATGGCAGAAATCCCTTAAATCCCCTGGGGGGTCTCTTTGCAATGAAATCTTGAACTCTGAGGTGTCCACGATGCCTGGTACCGCTACCATCAGAATCATCGATGGATCTGGTCGGTCTACATAAACCATGGTAGCATTGAAACGATCCAGAATTTGCGCAGAGATTCTCCCTTCCTCTACTTAATCGTAGAGGGCGTCATAACTTGAGTGTAGCGATATGGACCCTGAATTATTCAATACATTTTTCCACCAGGTTGTTTCAGTTCCTAATAGAATTCGATTCCAGCTAGTTGAATCACATGGCAGTCGAGTCTGAGAGATATAAGGGGAAGCACTTTATGAAGTGCCCAAAGTACCTCCATGTGTCTGATGTACCACATTAGATGGGTGGTGGATCTTTCCTACCATCATAAGCTTCTAGCATCATCAGCTTGAAATCCGGTGGATTCCGCGAGTTCCGGATATTATGAGATAATGGACTTTGGTTCCAGTTGGAGTTGGGTAGTTCACCTCTTGAGATTCTCCGAATCATCTTCATGACGTGATCGTCGCCACTGAGCAATTGACGTCGATCTCCAGTTCCAACGTCCGCTGCTAGAGCATTTTGGGCATCAAGTTCGAGGTCCAACCCTATGTGCATCTCAGTTCTACCTTCAAGTCCTGAATTCCGATCTAAAGGAGGACTGAATGTGTGTAGTGGCACCGGAGGGATTGCCCCCTGCTATCGGATCGGTACCGATCCATCCAAGCGTACGGGAAGTTGCCTCCAGTTCCGTATTTCAAAGTACAGTATTGTTAGGTCCGCGTCCAGCGTTCTGATTTTCAGTTGGTGGTTTAACTGGGCATTCAACCTGATTGAGGAGTCTCATCATCAAATCCTACTGTCTCTTGAGCAAAGCTTCCTGATGTTCAAGACGAGTTTGTAAAATGTTGATCATCTCATTCATGTATTCCCTTATTAAGTATATGGAAGGATTTCCTCCAAAAGAAGCCTTTTGACTTTCTCCTTCCGTTGTTGCATCTTCTAATTGTTTATCGATATTCTTCTTCCTAGCCATCGTCTTCTGAGCATAGAAAGCAAAGTAGTTGTGTGCTCCTTTCCTGACGCACCAAAACGTTAACGTTTGATTTTGGTCAATCGCACGCCAACACCCGTTTCGTATGAGAATTAGATTATATTTGTAGTAATCAGTCACAGATCAATCACAGAGCATTCATAAAGTGCGTTAAAATAAAGAGACACGAAATTTTTATAGTGGCTCGGCAAATCGTGCCTGCGTCCACTTGCATCAGTTTGTTAATTTTACTTTGATTCACAAGTACAATGCAATTTTGTTCGTATGATGTAGAGAAAGATAGTTGAAATTACTCTCCAGCGTTTTCCTGCGTAATGGAGTTCCAAAGTGAAAAAAAGGTCCAAAAATGGCTTAGAGATGGCTATTTATAGCTGCAAAAGACATGAGCTTATCCTAAAATATCAAAGAAAAAAAGTGGATCTCAAGTTGACTGGATTATTTGCGGATTGGTACGAATCCCACTCGCGGATCGGTAAGACTTCCACTCACGGATCGGTAAGACTCTCAAGACTTAGCCAAATTTTCACATTTTTGCTCCATACGTCCGATGCATCCCAAAACTCCTGTATTTCCTTTGTACTCAAATCTTAAGTCTTCGATCATGCATTTTGTGTTCAAAACATGTGCCATTCATTTGAAATTTTCTAATCCATGTTTCTCAAATCTGCTCGGTCATTGGCAATGCTCCGGATACCAATTTCTTATCCCACAGTTCGTATCCTAAAAAGCTAGTTTTTTCCATGCTTCCAAGTACTTCTTTGCTCAACCTCAAATTCTAGTGCCAAAAATACATGCAGATCCGCTATTCTACTCGGATGTGTATTGCCCAACTTCCAAATTCTTTCAGATCCCCAGCTTCATATCCCTGAGTTGTGCAACTTTTTGAATCCCTCTTTGGTTCTTTTTTGATTTGGATCTGTTGTACCAATCCATTCATTTCAAACGGATCTGAAACTCGCTGATATTGCTTCCATCGAATTCGTGGACTTTTGGATCCAAATGTTGGAGAATTTCGGATCCGTGTATTCCAAGTTGCTCACTCATTCTGGCTGATCACTCCATGCCGTTCATTATTTCTAGCTTGATCAGCCTCGCTCCAACTTGTCAGATCCTCTTATGTAATTTTCGAATTCGGATTTTCAAATTCGAATTTTCATATTCGAAAAACTTGGATATCTTCGTATCCGAGCAAAGGTCGAATCTACCTTATTTGAGTGATCAGCCCGAGGTGATCACGTAATTTTGACTGATCTGGTTCACTTCCAAGTGATCAGGTGATTGATCATTTGCCTGATCACCTATTTTCATGTGATTGTGACATGACAATCACCTATTTTGGGTGACTGGATTGTGTTTTTGAACTGTGCCAATCCAAGTTTCAACGTGATCGGGATAAGTTTCTGAAATGATTTCCATGTAACGATCCATCTGTTTTGAGTGATCGGACCATGTTGATCATCATTATTCAGGAGTATCGATTGTCGATCATTATTTTTCGGAAGTATCGATCTGAACTTACCAAATGATTGGGCAAGTGCCAGATCGATTCGATCCATGGTTATTAGATGATCGACACGTGTCAATCACGATTTTCTAAGGTGATCAATCAAATTAATATGGAGTGATGCAAGGAGCCGATCGGGCTATTTCTGATTGATCGAACGATGTCCGAAGACGATCATCCGAGTTGAGTCATTTTCCAATTTCTAAGTGAACGTCGATTCTGACACTTAGTCCAAGTTTATCTGAGTCCGTGCTCGGGTCATGAGCGGTCCAAACATACAAGTTCAAAGAGTAACGGTCTTGTCAAAAGATTGGTTAACGACTTGCATTAAAATCACTAATCCCCGTGCCTCTCGGTTCATGACAAGCCCAAACTGAAAAATACCAAAATTACCAAATGTAGATGAAAAGAGATGTCACCTAACAATAATAATGCAATCTAAAGTACAAAAATCAGATGAACCCCATTAATTTCAGTAGACCAAAAGAATCCCAAACGAAAGAAAAAAAAAAAAAAAAAAAAAAAAAATTTGAAGCATTAATCTAACAGCCAAAGCTGCAATCTTCTCCTAATCGATTTAACAAACAGAATTGAGGCATCCATGAACTTGAAAATCAACAATCGACTTACATAAATTTGGTTCCAACAGATTTGAGCAAATCTTGAAGTGTCTCCATGAAAACGGTCTCATCTTCGACTACTTGTTTGTAGGTAGCTTTAGGGTGAGTCTGAACTAGAATGTTATTTTCCAAGTTTAGAGCATTTGAAGACATATTTTACAGGACTGGTTAAAAAATAAAAAAAGTGTAAATATATAGATTGACAGCAGGACAAGAGAAATCTCAGGTTATGAAATTTCCCAACTACATTCACTGTACTCGTGATTTATGAATCACGAGGACAGAGCGATGCACGTTTTCATATTTACTTATTTGATAATAATGAAATAAACGGTAGTTGAAGGCTTGAAGTGCAAAGTGCTCGTTTTAAAGACGTTTTGTGACCAGACGTGGGTCGGTCCCACATGTGGCATGCAAGCAGTTAAAATTAAGGCTGACAATTAGAATCGAGAACCGAAAAATCGAACCGATCCGATCTGAAAAGACCTGGACCCAAATCAAACCCGACGGGTCTTGGGTCGGGTTTAGGTGATGAAGTATGCAATAAAAACTCAATAAAACTTGACCCGACCAAAAAACATGTAAATATATGTATTTTTAGTGTTGCTATCCACCAAAACCTGAACCGACCCGATCCGAACCGAATCTCGGATCAAGTTGGGTCCAGATTTTGGAAATGTGTGGTTTAGACCCTACAAAACCCGACCCGCCTAGACCCGAGACTCGATGGGTCGGGTTCGGGTCCACCGGATCGGGTCTAATTGCCAACCCTAGTTAAAATTTGAATTGGACGTCGGCAACATGCATGGTAACTTGTTAAATTCTTATTTGCTTTTTAAATTCAAAAGAACGACAAGTACATAGTAATTAAGATGAACTTCAAATTCAAGATCAACCATTGATCTCAAATTTGAGATTAAAGATTGTTTTTAGAAGGGTATCGAATAGAAATGATGATTCTATGCAATCCTTAGAACACATAGTGAAAAGATCCACCGAAGCAAAGTGACACATCAAGTGAAATTTTATTTTCGATAAAACTCAATATGTTAAATCTTGAAAATACGTTGTTTCAAGGAAAAAAGATAACAAAATTTTTTACCTCCATTATATTCCACCAATTTTTGTTAATAAAAAGTAGTTGTTTTTAGAAAATGTGTTTGCATCAAGGAAGACGATGGTTGGAACAATACTAATCTTCAACATCAAAAAATTGATCAAGAACATCAAACTCCAAAGAAATATAGCTTGCTTTCTTTCTTCCTATTGTGTTCAACCTGCATTGTTTCGGAGTAAGTATCAACAAGGACACGATCCTAGTTTTCAAGCCATCAGTGATTACGAAAATCATCTCATAAAACCCAAAGACCAAACTGTCAAGGTCCGGTCTTTTTTGCGTCTTTGAGTTTTGTACTACTCTTAATTTTATGATAACATTATTAGAATACATGTACTTAGATAAATAAAATAATGTGATTTGATAAGAAGAATGAGATTTGACAAATTAAATAAGCCGAATCAAAGTAACAAACTAATTAGAGTAATTAGAACGATTAATAAGATTGAGCAATATGACAAGGACAAAATATGGAAAAGTTTTCACTTACATTTTAACCCTTATTCTCCTTACCTCTGTCACTTTACTTCATTTCATTTCACTCAAAACCAGATAGAACACTAAGCAAGCTGGCCTAAGCTAAGAAGAAACAAAAGACAAAGCTAGAAATTTAAGGAAATCAAGTTTAGGAAACCAAACCATCATCAAACAACATATTTTCTCATCCAAATCAAGATGAATAATAATATCCTCTTTTTGTTTGTTAGGGTCGTTTCAAATTTATCGGTAGATTCAAATCAAATGCTTTTTGTGCCATGTTTGATTGTTATATGATGATATATGTGTTTTGATGATATATGAATTAATTATGGAATTATCATATAAGTTTAAATTATAAACATTACCATATGACACCCAATTAACTTAAAAGTTTAGTATGATGTGAAAAACTTATTTTGAAAGTAGATTTTGATTTTTTTTTTATAAGTTTCTATGTATGTATGATTATTTGGTTAATTTGTTAAAAGAGACATGCATGTATTTCGAGGATATAAAAAGGATTTATTGTACTTTTTGATATTTTTCTCATATTCTTATAAATTGATATGAATTTCATAAGTTAGAAAAGCTTAAGTAAATAATTAATATATGAAATATAACTATGGGGTTTGTAAATATTCATGTATTTAAGTTTTGGATCTATGAAATAGATCTGAAAAGTATACAGTGAAGAGAATTCTTAACTAGTTATATTTTGCCAAAACTATAAGGGGTTAGTGAACAGTATTACTTTAAATAGAGAAAAAATGTCTTTCATATAATACGGCTCTATTGTTGTCAAAACGGTTGTATCGTCCCCGCCTCTTGCATTACTTCGCCTCGCCTCCATATATGTTGCCCTTTAAAAGAAGCGCATGATACTAATGAATATTGATTTGGAGGGCTTTAACTAGGGATGATATAAGATAACATCGTTTCGATTCGATACACCTACATTGACATAGGAAGCTACCTTTTGTTAATTAATCCCCTTAGCCATATTTTGGTCTCGACGTGGACTGTGTCGTATGGCTTGTTAGTTGTTTGTTTATAAATTGGTTTCAGTGTCGATACAAGTCATGTTGCATCTGCCTTATTTCTAAATTTGTTTCACATTGCCTATTTTAATTCGAAAAGCAAACCCTTGTTTAAATAAGTGCCGACACCATGTATATGTGCGGAGCCTCTTTTCTTTTCGCTTGTAGCTTTAAATCTGCATGTTCCACCCTATGTTCTATTGTAAATGAAGGGCGAAGCCCTGAGCCAAAACACATATGCCGCCTCTATGTTTATACTTGGCTTTTAAAAGATTTAGGCTCTATAGCCTAGAGTTTTAAAGTACGTTCCACTCTAAAATGTTATTGATTATCATCATTAAAGATTTTTAAGCATATACTTTAGCATAGTGATTTGTACAGTAGAGGTTTATAGAGTTTTCTTGTATTAAAGATGAATTTCATTGAATTGAAAAAATTGTTAAAGCCTGTGCTTTCAACGAAATATTAAAAGTATATAACCCAGTATTTTTCTAATGTAATTAGTATTATAATCACTGTTCGATGAATGTGAAAAGGATAATTTGGCTCAAATGGTTAGAAAACTAGATGGGACAGGTGCAGAGTCGCGCCCTATACTTCTGCTACCACCGTTAGCTAGAATTAAGTCCACAAATCCCGTGCGTAAGGAAGAGTTAGAGCAAAACTAAAAATATGCTGCACACATAAAGGAATATACCTAAGATAGGTTACTGGTGGTTATGACGTCCTACTATACACCATCGATGCTCATAACCAAAATTTTGCATTATACAAACGCTCAATCGATGTAAAGTGGTCGTCAAAAGAAGAAGAAAATTAGCAGAAAAGAAGGAAATGGAAGAAAAGAAATTGAAGAGAACATAAACACAATTACAGAATCTGCCATATATCTCACCGTGCATCAGATAACATATGATAATAACAATCACATATATAAAAGAAAGGAGATAGTAATAGCTATATAAACCACATAATAAGAGTATACAAGCTCACATAATTATACAAAACAGTAACAGAGTTTAAACATGAGACAAATAAACCCAACCGATAAACTGACTTTAATAAGAATATATAACACTGTCTTGGCTCCAAAGTGTCACACAATAGAATAAACAATAAAGTAAAATGTCGCCTCCTGCTAATTCACCTGTACATCCTTGAATAATGCCCATACCTGTCGCCTGGTCTGCTCATCAACATCGTCGATAAGCATAAAAGATAATAAGAGGAAAATAAAACCTTGGGTCAGAAAATAGTCTGGTGTGAGCGATAACAAATCTCAAAGTATTGTAAAAATTGTAATAGTATATATGGCACGGAGGGTATGGAGAATCATAGATGCTCTGCCCCTTCATCCATAGAGTTAGCACATAATAATCGATATATGCTACACTATAATAAACATAATATAAATAGGGTGTGATAGATGTTTAGGCACTAAATGATGATAAATATGTAAACATCTATAACATCCATCATCCATCCCCACATTCGCTCACTCAGTGTGGTGCATTGGATATACGATAACACCTATGTTCCTTGGTACCCGAATACATGTCACTTAGTCAGCCAAGAACTAAATTGTACCATCGTACACCCCAATGTAAGGACCCGAACCTGGTCTAGTTGAATGCAATGAGTTTCACGAAACTAGAAATAATCTCCCGAACCTGAAGATAAGGACCCGAACTTGGTCCAATGGACATCACACCGAGTACCTCTTTTTCTTGAGTACCCGTCAAACCTGTGTATCGATAATCCATTTGCACACGCAATCCATAGCAGAGTCAATCCCGGGACTACTACCATGACTCATCTTTAGTAGTTCCCTATTGATCAATCATCATTATTATACATCCCGGAATATCATTATCCTTTATCGAAGTCACTGATTTGCTTCCCATCCAGGAATCACCTCGGATAACGAGCCACTGATCGAAGATCCATTGTGTCGAAATCACCATCAAACAGACCATTATGCCCTGCTCCTCAAAATCGCTCCATCGTTCATGTAAAATTTACGAAAGAGGCCAATAAAAAAAGGTAATCCATATCAACCACTTCATGGTAATCGCTAATGACTATTCGAATCGCATATTTAACCAGAATTGGTTAAATACGCATCTAGGAAAAAGTCTGGCATTCATCGCAAAGTCTAGCTCGTTGCTGAGTTCATCCTTCGTCTTCAGTTATACCATCGGGCTCCGGTATCGCTCTGTCTTCCAATCCTTCATTGAGCTCCAATGTCGTTCATCGAATCCATCAAAGAACCCTGAAGCTCCTTCAAGAGTTTATCTCGTCCGTTCGAGTTTACCATCCTTGTGCGTTCAGTCAATATACATCAACATGCGCATTTGATCGATAAGCACCCCCAAACTCTAACGAACGAAATATTTCCTAATATTAGATCGCCTACGAATGTCATTTTAAGCAAACAATACAACCATTCAACCAATAGTCATAAAAATTCCAATACTAGCATACAAACATCCATGATAGCGATAATAAATCAAATAGAACCTATATATAACAGTTAAAGTAAAATAAGTGTTCAAATAGCCTAGATCTAATAGTGTGACCTAAATAGCGAGTATTGCAAGTAAATTGATAAATAGCGCACAAACATGTAAAAATATGGTAACCATAGTTAAAACTACCTAAATCACTTATTAATCTTTTTAATAATTATTTACTAGGTTCAACTATCATAAATATTACGTTTGATAATTAGAAATCATTTAAGAACGCAAAACTATACTATACAAACAAACACATTTTGGTGAGAGACAATATCATTCATCTTATCCAAATCCACCCAAAAAAACTCCTCAATGTAGAGGTGGTCAAAACGAGTCCAGTGCAAGAAACAGCATCTAAATCTGATCTCGTGTGCAAAATATACGAATGATATAAGTTTATGTATTAAACGGGCAATTAACAAATTAAATTAATCACATTGTTAATCATCTTTCACTAGTCAATCCTTCTTTGCTAATATGAGTTTCTTGGCGGTTACCTATAAGAAGAAACCCATTTCATTGCATACCTTTTCTCCTTCATATCTCATTCATTTCTCGATGAAATCATGAACCGTCGGTTCCATCATCCTCTCTACGCGCGCCCTCCGTCCCAGTGCCACCGAAGTGACGCTCGCATCCCTTACCAAGTCGCAACTTTGGGCATCACGGCAGCCCAAAGTGTCACATTTCCCTGTAGTGAATAGAGTTTGACCAAAATCGCACCTGAGGTGTGTTTTTCATTGATGAACTCAATGGCAATGACCATGTTGCCAAACTCGCCTCCAGTCAACAATGAACTCGAACCCTAGTTCATCCTCCATGTACGGCTTCCACTGTCATGGTGTGCACACCATACAATATTTATATAAAGTAGAAGGGAATTCAATTCCTATTGTAAAGGATGCAACTTCATGATTTTTAGATGATGTGGAGAGAGATCTTAACTTTTAAAGGAAGAGAATTTGGTTAAAGAGGATTTCGGCCATGAAACAATGGAATAGTGAGGGGTATTAAGGGCTGAAGTGAATAGGGAATGGACCAATAGGACTGCACTAATTTAGATAATATATTATTATTTTATCCACAAAAGGGTCCAAAAACTCACGAACTCCAATCGGAACGTGTCATCTGTCATCATCTATGTAGAAACGCCTTCTAAAAGAAATAAGACTATTCTCGAGGCCTAAATCGGCCGTATGTGGAAGTTAGCTTTTAAAACTTGAATTATACAATGTTAGTTTCTTATAGAAATTGCCATATGTTTTATTTACACATGGTCGAACATACGTCTGATCACTACGAAACTTGAGGCGTGCAACAACTTACTACAACATTTCCAAAAATATAAGTTTCATCGTAATCCGACACTTTGCGACTATTTATGCATATTTTGAGGTCGATTTGACCACCAGCCGGTCCGAACTCAAAATATAGTGATCTATATACTTATTCTTCACATAATAAACAACCCGAACTCAACGGAACTAGTCCTGAGTTATGATTCGATGGTATGTGAAAAATCACATTTTGGAGTCGTCAATTGAATAATTAATGATCAATATATAAATATATGTTCATTAAAATATGAGTTGTTACATTCTTCCCTTCTTGAAGGATACCGTCCCCAAAATCCTCAAGGACATAACAACATAAATCAACACTCTCAAACAAGTGACAACACAAAGAAAATCATCACTTATCGCCCTCAATAACGACTATTGAAGCGATCATCACAAAGGAAATAGACTCGAAATTTGGCATGGAGCCAACGTTTCCATTCCAAAGTATAACCACAATTCAAGTTCGGGATCGATGAGCTAATCCAAACACCTATACTTATTTTTCAAATGAATAAATACTGGAGAATAAAAGTGACAACTCATGTAACATCCATAATTTTAATTAACAATAATTAAATGTAAAAGATTAATAAATTAAATATTAATCAAAATAATATTCAGAATTAGATCCCGTGACTAACAGCATTGGGTCCATTATAATTTTATGATCGAAATGGACACCTGGTTTGCCAAAATCGAAGTTAAAACGAATTAGTTATGAATTAAAGGTGAAATTAGAAAATTAAATAAATAAATAGGTAGAACAAACGGTCATCAGGCAACCCATCTCAACTAGGTCGACACTTGTGTCAACCAATGGGTCGACCCCTGTGTCAACCCAAGAAAGCGGGTGGGTCGACCCAGATGAAGGGATTTATGTGCTTTGCCTGACACGTAAGGCAGCGAACGTTAATCATAATTCCAACGTTAATTTTCTGAGTTGGCACTGCTTTATTGGTTTATTTTAAACTTAGTGTCGACGTGACCCCTTCTTATCCTTCCGATGGCATGGCTGGACCGGATCTAATCTTAGATTTGAACGACTAAGGGGATCAGTAAACCCTATAAATAGACTAGCAGTGCCTCTCTTATTTCTTCACATCCATTCTCTCTTCTTTCTTCTTCTTCCCCAGGCATATCCTCAATTAGGAAAGGCCACATAATTATATTTTTAAGGGGTAAAGAAGTTCTTAAGTTTTAACATTTAATTTTATAACCACTTCTTGAGACCGAGGTTCTGCTAGATTTAAGAAGAAGGCCACGGGGAAGGCTTTGTTCATCATATCTATAAGCTTTATGTAATTTTTAGATTAGGTATTTGTGTAGGAATGTTTAGACAGTTAAGTATTTTTAATTTGCAAGTTTAATGTTTACAGTTATTTACAATATTTATATGTTTAGTTTTTCTGTAAGTTACTGTAATTTATTTATTGTCTATGCCTATTTCTTTCCAGTTGTTTATTATTTATAAGTAATTCTCCTTCTTCTTATCCCCTTCTCTATTATAATCTATTTACAGTTATGCTTATGCCTATTTTATTTGCTTTTGTCTATTTTGAGTCTAGGCCTTGCGAGTACCCTAGACCATTTCCCTTTTTCTTTTAGGGCCGAGCCTAGGCCTGAAAAGAGCCTTTATTGTTATTTGTGCGTTAAATTGGAATAATTTTAAAATTGAATAGAAAGGATTTTTGGGCAGATTGAAACTGATTAAGTATTGTAATCAGATTGGACTGTAAATTGGGGATGAAACCTTAAAATGTAACTGGAGAACATGTAAACTATAATAGATTGAACTTAATTAGAAGTTAAGTAACGTGGGAATGGGTTTTACAAACAGATAACATTAATTAGAAATGTTAATATAACCTAGGGATACAACATGTGGTTATATTGGGCTTATTAATAAACATAATTTTTATTAAGTTAAAATTGATGAAATTAATAAGATAAGATAGAGGGAGTCCATTGCGGCAAAATGGATCGTAGATCAGGTCCGTTTCGGCACTGTGGTGCTGATTGAGGAAGAT
Source organism: Allium sativum (assembly GCA_030737875.1). Taxonomy (NCBI): domain Eukaryota; kingdom Viridiplantae; phylum Streptophyta; class Magnoliopsida; order Asparagales; family Amaryllidaceae; genus Allium; species Allium sativum. Next base: position 482,188,228 of record CM060922.1, read on the forward strand.
AACAGACCTAATAAAATAATGAATGGGGACCAAGTCTTGGGGTGACTTGTGTCAATTGCATTTTTGGTTGGGAACCAATATTAGTCAGTATCCCTTTATTATCATAGAGTCTCACAATAGGTAGAGCCTAGGGCACGCTTTACTAAACTAGATAGTAAGAAGTTCAAACAAGGTGGGCACTGGCGTGTTTTGGTGGAACGATGAGTGTGCATTGTTCCGATTGGGGAAAATAAACCGCTGTTACAACTGTGATTAACGGCTATGTCCTTTTTAGTTGATGGGTTCGGGATTGATAACCCTGAATTCCATAGTTGGCATAGGTTATCATATTATGGGTATAGGAGTAGATCGACAGGTAGAAATTAAGCAAAGCCTAATTATGATATATTGGTAGTTGGTGCAACAAATTTTCGGATATGAACGAGAAGCCAATCTTATATCGTGTTTATCTTTTCCTGCTATTTCATTTATGCTTTTATGTCTATTTCTCTTAGAACTATTCATCTATCTAATTGTTTCCTTAACTTATGATCATGTAGAAACTACTAGAACTCACCAGATGTATGGCTGACCTAGTTTGTTTTCTCTTTTCACCCTAGGTTCGTAGAGTGGAGGGTCTTAGCGGTAATTCTTGATCATTTGGTTTAGGTTGGATTCAGTTTCTTCCCATATTCATATATTGGTTCACTTCTTGTTTTTTGATCATTGTGTTGACATGTGAGAGGGATAGTTTTTATGGTTTTACTTACGTACTATGATATTTTCAATGAGGCAGTATATTTGTTTTATTATGATGACTATAGAGTATTTTGAAATGTAATAAGTATTATGATTTGACTTGCTTATTTAATATAAATAAATAAAGTTTTCCACTGTGTTTTATATTTTTGTCTTGTGAATTTTAGTCTCTACGATGTTACTTTATACTTAAGCGGTTGATAAACCTTAACGCATACTCATATAGGTGATGTTAAGGGGGTGTGGGGTGTTTGATTTGGTATCAGAGCCTAAGGTTACAAGATTAGAGAAAAGTTTTTGAAAAAGGGTTTTCAAAAGTAAACAATTTTCAAGTAGAAATTATTTTTGAAAAATATCCCCTCAAGTCAACTACAATATTTCCTTAATTCCTTTTTGAATCCTTATCTCTTTTCTTTCCAGCATGTCTGGGGTTCCCAATTTTCCAGAGAGTGTTCCCATTACAGCACGGTTCTATAGATATGTTGAAGCTACGGTGCCTTCCAAAAGTCAAGGAAATGCCTAACTTCCAGCTGTAACCGCAGTGGTTTCACCAAATCCAGCGGTAAATTTCTCTAAGCTCTATAGGGATTTTTCTGCTATGGGCGACAACCCATTTCTTGGATCGAAGAGTTTTGTTGATGCTCATAATTGGCTGAGAGAGACTAATTGTGTGTTTGGATTACTAGAGCTTGATGGTTGGAGGAGGATTCAGTTGGTCACTTAGCAACTGAACGGAGAGGCGTCGTATTGGTAGGAAGTAGATGAGGATGAGCATGTCGTAGCGACATGGGATGAGTTTAAGGAAAATTTCAAGAAAAAGTTTTTATCGCAAGCTGAGGAAGGGATGTTGTTGGAAAAGTTCTTGAGTCTGAGGCAGGGTAATATGTTGGTTAAGGAATATGTGAATAACTTCAATGAGTTGGCAAGGTTTGGCTTAGATGGCTAATATTACGCATAAAAAGGCTTTGAGATTTACGAGGGGACTAAGCCAACCCTTCCAAGGACTAACAATGACATATATTCCGATGGGAGCTAAGTTTGAGAGGCTTGTGGATATAGCTCTTATGCATGAGGATGGAAAGGAGAGTAAACAAGAGGATAAGACTGAGGTGGCCAAGACGGGTACAAGAAAGAAAAAGTGGTGGCCCAAGAAAGGTACAATGAAAAAGATAGAGAAGCCAGATAAATAACAAACCAAGAAGGAATTGAAGTGTCATGTATGTGGTATGATGGGGGCACTTCATCAAAGATTATAAGAAGACAACCAGGAAGGGTGCTTGTTTTTAGTGCAGACAGATGGGATACTACAACAAGCAGTGCCCTCAGAAGCAGGGACAGGGAGCATATTCGATCATAGCATAGGTTCATGTGCTTGAGACGACTCGGACTGGTGGTGATCAGGACAGTCGTAGGAAGGTTACTGTAGATGGTTTGATTTCTCTTTTCGACTTTCCTATTAGGACCTTGTTCGATTTCGGTACATCTCTTTCTTTTATATCCAGTTCTATTGTTGATAGTCTACACCTAGATACTTCTATAGTTTCTGATCCAATAATTGTCTCAAAGTCTATAGGAGGTACGGGTCACATGTTTATGATTTGTATGGTTTTGAGGATTTATATTCTTGGCATCGAGTTTGAGTGTGACGCATATGTACTGAGTTTTGTGGGTTACGAGCTTATTCTAGTGATGGATTGGATGGCCATGCATGGTGTCGTCCGTGACCGAGAGAGGAGAGTTATGAGGCTTTTGACGTTCCATGGTAAGACCCTCGAGATTTCTTATGTCCCTCAAGGGTCAGTCATGCTTAGTTTCTTGGATTCCCTAAATGCTTCTGTCGACGATCTCAGTTTGGAACCCGTAGTTAGAGACTTTCCGAACGTATTCGAGGAAATGAGAGGACTACCTCCCAGGTGCGACACTGATTTCCGGATATACTTGGTAGAGAATGCTAAGCCTGTTGCATTGCCAATGCGCCACATGGCTCCAATAGAGAGGAAGGAACTTAGTAACCAAGTGGGTAAGTTATTCGAGAAAGAGTTTATTAGATGGAGCATCTCTGAGTGGGGAGCATCGGTCATCTTCGCAACTAAGGCAGATGGCTCTCTCCATTTATGTGTGGATTACAGAGGGTTGAACAAGCTCACAAAGAAGAATAAACACATACTCCCACAGATAGATGACTTATTTGATCAGTTAGGGGGTGCCTCAATTTTTTCACAGTTGGATTTAGCAATAGGTTTTCATCGGCTTAGGATAGCGGATGATAGCATATACAAGATTGCTTTTAGAACTCCTGACGGATTCTTTGAGCAGTTGGTTATGCCTTTTAGGCTAACCAATGCACCGATGTATTTTGTGGATTTGATGAGCCTGGTATTTAGGAGTACCTAAATAAGTTCGTGCTGGTATTCATTGATGATATTTTGATATTCTCAAAGAGCGAGGAGGAGCACGCCTTGCACTTAGGAGAGGTCCTTTGTACTCTTTGTGCACATCAATTGAAGGCGAAGATTTCTAAGTGCCACTTCTGGCGGAAGGAGGTAAGGTTCTTGGGGTATGTTGTCTCTAGTGCTGGTATAGCTGTGGATCCCGCGAAGGTTAATGTCGCAGTACATGATTAGAAATCCCCCAAGAGTGAGACAGAGGTAAGGAGCTTCTTAGGTTTGGCAGGATACTATCAAAAGTTCATTATGGATTTTACGTGGATCTCAGCTCCGCTTACCCACCTAACGAAGAAGAATCTAGTTTTTGCTTGGGATGTAGAATGCGATGATGCATTCTTGGGATTGAAGAAGGCTTTTACATCAGCTCCAATAATGGTACGAAGATGTTCAGCGTATATACGGATGCTTGTGGCATGGGTTTAGGTGCATTGCTTATGCAAGAGGGCGGGGTTGTCTACTACGGGAGCAGGCAGTTGAGGGTACATGAGAAGTACTACCCTACCCATGATTTAGAGCTAGCAGCGATAATGTTTGCGCTTAAGTTTTGGAGACACTATTTTTTAGGTGAGAGGTTTGAGCTTAATACGAATCATAGGTCTCTTAAGTACTTGTTCTCGCAAAAAGAACTTAATTTGCGACATCAGCATTGGATGGTGTTCCTTGCATCTTATGACTTCAAGATTGCATATACCTCAGGGAAGGGGAATGAAGTAGCAGACACGTTGAGTAGGCATATAATGACTTTGAGTCCATTATTCGTAGAGTGGAAGATTTTGGAGTTCGTCTCAACGTTCGATTTTAGGCCATCTACGGATTTTGTACCTGGATTATTGGCATCGTTGGAGGTGCGAGCTACTCTCTTAGAGCGCATTGGATCCAGTCAGCGCGAGGATCAACAGTTAGTGGATATCATGAACCGACTCAGCAGAGGAGAGACCTCTAGCCATCTTGCTTGGTATTCTATGGATAAGAGATGATGGTCACATCGTGATGGGTGATTGTGTGTTCCTAGAGTTTGTTGAGATCGGTTTTAGAGGAGGTTCATCACTCTCGGATGACCATCCATCTGGGCGGTGATAAGATGCACAAAAATATAAGGAGGGTCTTTCATTGGAGAGGGATAAAGAAAGGGGCAAATAAGGACATGGCAGAGTATGTAGCTCGATGTATGACTTGTCAGCGAGTAAAGGATGAGCAAAGGAAGCCTGGTGGATTGCTCCAGCCTCAGGATGTGCCACAGTGGAAGTGGGAGAGTGTTTCGATGGACTTCATGGACGGGTTGCCCAGATCGAGGAAGGGCAACACCGGTATTTGGGTTATAGTCGATAGCTTGACTAAGAGCCCTCACTTTATCTCGATTAAGAGAAAGTGGACGGCAACATGGTTGGCATTGGTTTATCTTAGAGAGATCGTCCGATTTCATGGAGTACCCTCTAGTATTATTAGTGATCAAGACCCCATCTTTAAGAGTGAGTTTTGGAGGAGCCTGCAGGGGGCATTAGGGACACAACTATGACTTAATACTACCTATCACCCTCAGATAGATGAACAGACAAAGAGGGTTAATAGGATTCTTGAGGATTTATAATGGTTGTGTATCCTAGACTTTGGGGAGACTTAGGAGGAGCATCTTCCATTGGCAGAGTTCGCATGTAATAACAATTATCAGACTAGTATTGGTATGGCTTCCTTCGAGGAATTATACAGACGACCCTGCAAATCACCTACATGTTGTTGGGGACATAAGATGGTTATTGAGACCTCAAAGAAGATAGATTTGATTCGGAGGCGGATGAAGGTAGCTCAGGACAGACTGAACTCGTACGCAGATCAGCGGAGGATAAATCTAGAGTTCGAGGCAGAAGACATGGTTTTTGTTAAGTTGTCACCTATGAAAAGTGTTGTTCGGTTCGGCTCAGTAGGGAAGTTGGCGCCGAGGCTCATAGGGCCATTCCCTGTAGTAGAGAGGATAGGTCAATGGCCTACAGAGTTAGACTACCGAAGAGACTGACAGAAGTTCGTGATGTAGTCCATGCTTTGCACTTACGGAAATGTCTACATGATTATGCGGTAGTAGTAAAGTCGAGTACCGTAGAGGATGTCGAGGTAAAGAGGGAGGCATCGGTCAGGAGAGTTCCTACTCGGATATAGGGCTGTAAATTTTGTCCGAATGTCCGACGTCTGTTCGTATCCGTGACCGAAATATGTCTGTTCGAGTCCGTTCGATTTTCATTTAGGACACGAGTTAGGACAACAAAATTTGTACGAGAAAAAATCATGTCCGGTCTGGGCTCGTCCGAATTACTTGTAATTCGCCGTATTGTTGGGAGAAAATCTAGTATAATGTACAAAATGTGATACAAATAGTCATGTCCGACCAAGTCCGATCGCGTTCGTGTCTGAAAAACATATGTCTGTGTCCGACCGATTTTATTTAGGACACGAAATAGGACAACGAAATTTGTCCTAGAAAAAAATTTGGTTCGATCCATGTTCGGTCCGATTTTTTTTAGGACAAAAACTGAACACACCTTCGTTCGGTCCGACCGATTTACACCCCTACTCGGAAATTAGGATCTGAGGTAAAGAAGTTACATAATAAAGAGATCAAGCTTGTTAAGATCTAGTGGGGAGAAGACTACGACAACGCAACTTGGGAACCAGAAGATAGCATTCACGCGTCTTTTTGTTTCCCTTTGAGAGTATGCTCTTAATTCTTTCCTAAGTTTTAAATTTGAATCTTTAATTTCCTATCATTTGAGTCATAAGTCATAGGTAGAAACCTATGGATGGTAGGAAATGGTTTAAACCATGTTAATAGAGCATGTTATGGTTTATGGATTCACGTGGATGCAAGTGTTTGCTAGTGGATGTCGTGGATGCATACACACACACTAGGCACTAGTTAGATATCAACTGAACTAGGGCACTTACATAGTTGCATATGGATGTGTGTGCATTTTTATTTTACTATGAATGAAAAATGGTCGAATCATCACTTGGATGTTGCATTTTGATGAATGGTTGGTGCACGCGTATAGAATTTTACATGTATCGTTAGGGTTCCTTTGCATACATATTGGATGCATGACACAGACATGAATTGCATTAAAGAGGTCAACTGAATTAGTAGACCTCCTGATTTTGCATTAGCTTAGGGACATATACACTACACCTTTGCATATGTTCATGAAAAGTATTAGAAAATCTAAGGACAATGGATGCCAGTGGCTAATGGTTGAGTAGACGGGGGTAGATAATGGTTGATGAGATTTATGACATTCTCCTAGCCTTAGAGATTTCGGGGGCCAAATCCTTTAAGGAGGGGAGAATGTAACACCCCGAATTTTAATAAACAATAATTAAATATAAAAGATTGATAAACTAAATATTAATCAAAATAATTTTCATAATTAGACAATGGGACTAGCATTATTGGGTCCGTTATAATTTTCTGATCGAAATGGACGCTTGGTTTACCAAAATAGGAGTTAAAACGAATTAGTTATGAATTAAAGAAAAATCCAGAAAATTAAATAAATAAACAGGTAGAACAAACGCTCACTGGGCGACCATCTCAACTGGGTCGACACGCGTCGACACACGTGTGTTGACCTATGGGTCAACCCTTGTGTCGACCCAGGAAAGCGGGTGGGTCAACCTAGATGAAGGGATTTGCTGCCATGCCTGACACGCAAGGCAGTGAACGCTAATTAATTCCATCGTTTATTTTCTGAGTTAGCATTGTTTAATTACTTTATTTTAAACTGAGTGCTGACGTGGAGCCTTCTTATTGGTCCGATGACATGGTTGGACCAGATCTAATCTTAGATTTGAACGGGTGAGGCATCCAATAAATCCTATAAATAGATTAGCAGAGCCTCTCTCATTTCTTCCACATTCGTTCTCTCTTCTTCTTCCCCAGGCCTATCCTCAAAATTACAAAAGGCCACATAATTAAAATTTTAAGGGTCAAAGAAGTTCTTAAGTTCTAATATTTATTTTTATAAACACTTCTGTAAGCGGAGGTTCTGCTGGATTTAAGAAGAAAGCCATGGGGGAAGTTTGTTCATCATTATGTGAGTTTTATGTAATTTTTAGATTAGTTATTTGCATAGGAATGTTTAGATGGTTAAGTAGTTTTAATATGCAAGTTTTATGTTTAAAGTATTATAGAGTATTTATATGTTTAACTTTTCTGTAAGTTACTGCAATTTATTTACTGTCTATGTCTATTTCTTTCCAGTTGTACATTGTTTATAAGTAATTCTCCTTCTTCTTATCTCCTTCTCTATTATAATATATTCACAGTCATGCTTATGCCTATTTTATTGCTTTCGTCCATTCGAGTCTAGACCTTGCGAGTAGCCTAGACTGTTTCCTTTTTCTTTTAGCATTGAGCCTAGGCCTGAGAAATGCCTAGGCCTTTATCGTTATTTATGTGTTAAAGTGGAATAATGTTGAAATTGAATAAAAATGTATTTTTGGCTATATTGGAATTGATTAAGTATTGTAATCAGATTGGACTATAAATCGGGGATAAAACCTTAATATGTAACTGGAGAACGTGTAAACTAGAATAGATTGAACTTAATTGGACGTTAAGAAACGCGGGAATGGGTTGTACAAACAGATAATATTAATTAGAATTGTTAATACAACCTAAGGATATAACATGTGGTTATATTGGTCTTATTAATAAACTTAAATTGTGTTGAGTTAAAATTTATGAAATTAATATGCTAAGATAGAGGGAGTTCGTTCCAGCAGCGTGAAACTGATTGGGAAAGATTTGTGGCTCGTAGATTAGGTCTGTCCCGGTAGGGTGGGGCTGATTGGGGAAGATAAGAGGCCTAATAAAATAATGAACGGGGACCAAGTCTAGGGGTGACTTGTGTCAATTGCATTTTTGGTTGGGAACCCGTATCAATCAGCATCCCTTTGTTATCATGGAGTTACACACTAGGTAGGGGCTAGGTCATGCTTTATTGAACTGGATAATAAGAGGTCCAAACGAGGTGGGTACAGACGCGTTCCGGTAGAACGACGAGAGTGCATCATTCGGATTGGGGAAGATAAGCCGTTGTAACGCCTGTGATTAACGGCTATATTCTTTTAAGTTGATGGGTTCAGGATTGATAACCCTGAATTCCATAGCTGGTATAGGTTATCACGTTATGGGTGTAGGAGTCGATTGACGGGTAAAAATTAGGCAAAGCCTAAATATGACATCTTGATAGTCGATGCAACAAATTTTCGAATATGAATGAGAAGCCTATCTTATTTCGTGTTTACCTTTTCCTGCTATTTCATTTATGCTTTTATGTCTAATTATCTTAGAACTATTAATCTGTCTAAATGTTTCATTAACTTATGCTTATGCTAGAAATTACTTGAACTCACAAGACGTATATCTAACCTAGTTTGTTTTCTCCTTTTATGTTCCTTTCCCTAGTAGGTTCGTAGGGTGTAGGGTCTCAACACTGATTTTTGATTATTTGGTTCAGCTTGGATTCAGCCTCTTTCCATATTCATGTATTGGTTCACTTCTTGTTTTCAGATCATTGTATTGACATGTGAGAGGGATATTTTTTATGGTTTACTTATGTACTCTGATATTTTCCACGAGACAATACGTTTGTTTTATGATGATGACTATCTGGTATTTAGAAATGTAATAACCACAGTAATTTGACTTTCTTATGTAATAAATGTTTTAAAATTTCCGCTGTGTTTTATATTTTTATCTTATGAATTTTAGTCTCTGTGTTGTTGCTTTATACCTAAGCGATTCATAAACCTTAAGGCATGTAACAACCCGAATTCCAACAGAACGAATTTCTTTTCTCTCAAAATTCTAATCTATCGAAACTCATGTTGGTTTACTCTGGTATCCTGCAGAAAAGACAGAGATATAAAATATATCAGAGCTCAGATAAACATCTCACAACGGAATGGATAAAATATAATTTAATCAAGATATAGCCTTACCCAAATTGTAATACTGCCTAACCAGTATCCAAAGCTATCATATCTCTGCCACAAGTCTAACCTGCGAGTATGTGATGATGAGGGGGTCAGAACATACGTTCAGGTGACTGGATTCAAACTACACATTTTGGATAACCCTACATATACATTCAATTACATTTTCTTATTTATTAGGTTACTTGGGTTAACTGCACTCAAAGCTTACAAACACGTCGTACCCATTAACTTCTCAGTGGATTAACCTAATACAGTATATATGTAGCTACCCTCCAATATTGAGGTACACCACATGGTACCCCACTCGCACGGTCTCCACCGTAATGACACAAAAATGTATGCAGTCCCTCATCCTATGCCGGAGTGACGTACGAATCTCTATATAACAACGCTAAGTTCCGCATGGACCCGCCATCGCCATGCTACATAAGCGTACGGACCGCCACCTTCGATCGAATCAGATCACAGGTTAATGCCCTCGAGTCTACGATACACCACCCAGAGCAGACATGCATGTATCTAGACTTTCCTACGTACGTATCGTCAATCGTGCTCGATGCCTTAACCGCAAATAACCTCTAATATGCACCGAGTTCCATGGCAGGGCTGTACAAGAAAAAGGGAACTCAGTCCCGAAGATTTTCCATATCTATACAAGCCCGCCTTTAAGGGCCTCAAAATACAGATACCCTTGGGGTCTGTTTTCCATGGTGGCTATGGCCCCACCTCGGTCCCTCCCTCAACTAGTAAAGACTACAAGAGCTAAGCGACTTACCGCTAACAAACAATCTAAACATCCAGTTAGCGTCTCCCTCAACCACTGTGCCTCGATAGTGAAAGGTGGATGGCGTCTTGGGTTTAGCTCTAGTCTTTTCGCATCCCACTGGCCACCGATGACGGGTACCTGATGATCTACTATCCTTGTTGGTCCTGACCCCTCCTCCCTGTTGAGGCGATCGCCGAATCACCCAAGTGTCACCTCATCACAACTTTCTGACTGCAAAGCTACTTTTGTAGTCAAGGCTTACTCACCGGGTAGTTACGTGCATACCCAACCTCTGTGAGCATAGCCCAAACACTGCACCACCACAGAGGACTACCAGGAGCACCTTCCATGTCCCTGGAAGCCGCGTGCTTCCCCTTTCAGTCCTTCGGAGCTGACAAAATAATCAGATGAACGTGCGCTCCCTTCGTTCCTTATGACACCACGATGATCTACCCCATTGGGTTATTTACCCTCAAACGTACGGACTGGTCCAAGCGCCTCAGTTTAATGTGTTATTAGACCCTATGTCTAAACATTCAATTATGTGCTTGCTCTACCTCATCAGATTTCCATTTAACTTGGTTATTCCCACTGACTTTTTACTCATGTTACCAAGTTCCTCTTGCTTATTAATTTCAGTCATATAACTTAACCCATTTAAGTTTATTAATAAGCCTATAACATGTTATTCTCTAGATTGTAATCCAAGGTCTGTAATCCACAACCTCTTTATATTATTGTCTGATTTCATAGTTCCAATAACATGTTCTACTTAGTATTTAATTAAGTATATCTCAATTCACATGTTTTCTATTTAACATGTCACTCATTATTTATGAGTAAATATAACTTATTTCATTTCATAAGTTTGCCTCCTTTCTTATTTAATCATAATTCCATCTTATACTATCACTACCACTTATCATTGTTTACTTATTAACTTAGTTCTCTTAACTAAGGTTTACTAATTAGTTTCTCTTCCCACAAATATAACTTATGTTGTCCTCATCCGTGGATTTTAGATTCTCGAGTTTGTAGATTACTTAAACATAAGTTATTTCATTTTCTTTATCGTTTATTATAACCTAAGTTATAATTTCCACTTTCCCCTAGGACAGGCCTACCTATAATACAACATTCTCATTAATGTAATTTATTTATAATAGGTTATTATCATTCCTTATTCATTTGGATCCTTTTACTGTTTTAACTTTCATTCAATTTCATGCATTTCCATTAATTACAATTAATGCCATTACTTTCTCTCCTTTTGTATACATATATTCATATATATGTTTATGCACTAGACCTCTCACATTAAGCCGACCACTTGTGGATGTGTGATTTGCCGGACGGTTCCGGGAAGACTTCTACCACAAGTTGGACTTAACCTTGTGTCTTAGCACCGTTACATGTATATTTTCGCACTAGACCCCTCACATTAAATTAACAACTTGTGGACGCTGGATTTGTCGGGCGGTTCCGGGCAGACTTCTACCATAAGTTGAATTTAACCTCGGGTATAAGAGCAGTTACAGTTTTCTATTTACTGTAAATTTTCTATATAATTTAGGCGTGTCCATTCTTTCAAATTTTTACTGTAATCTATATTTTACATGTCATCATATTAAGCCCATTTTATGTAGCATGTCTTTTCTAACATGTAATTAATTCTATTCTAACATGTAATCATGTAATTGTTCAGATTTAACAAATTAACATGTAATTTTCTCAATTCTACAGTTAATAATCCATGTACATAATATGACATAAGTTAATCATGTAATTAGAACATGTATGTATACAACAGTAATCGCTACACGTATTTTAATTCATTTCAACATATGAACATTTCAGCATATTGAAGGTTTCAACATATGGATTTTCCAACATATTAATATTTCAACATGTCATATTAGCATTTCATCACTTTAATCATTCTAGCAGATTTACATTGCATATTAACCGGGAATGTCAAATGATAATATACCATTATCAAAAATGATATAACTTAAATCCACTCACCTAATTCGCTTTCCAAATCCTGAATCTGGTCCAGATCTAGCATTCATGGTTTCCCTAACTGGATTTAGAACCTAACAACCATGGATTCACAATTCTTACTAAAAGAAAAAGGGAAGAAAGAGGAGAAAATAAATTGACCAAATCCAAGAAATTCTCTTACTTCGAATAGAATTCTGAACACCTTCTTTTTTTAATTTACATCCTTTTCCTCCAGATCTTGATTCATAATTTTCCTAAACTAATTATTCTATTTTTCTGAAGAGATTTGAGGAGGAAGAAAAATGGTAGAGCTTAGGCGGCTTCTCAGAAAATGTGAGATTTAGGCTAGGCTCTGCTAGCCTATTTATAGGTGTTTAGGATCTTACCGTGCATGCAGTGCTGAGTCAACAACGACCGTCATTAAGAAAACAGTCCAGATTCATCAACGAATCTGCCCGGATTTTGGGTGGGTCGACTCCCCTATGGATGTGTCGACCCCTGGGTCGACCCTCCCATTTGGTCCCACGATATGTTTTGGTGCAGAAGTTTAATTTACGAATGTTTGAATTTCTGGAATTTATGTAAATATTATATTTACATATAATCTCCTTATATGTATACTAATCTTCTAATGACCATTTTACGCATATATATATATATATATATATATATATATATATATATATGCACAACTTTTATTTCGATTTCAAAATTCAAACGGTGTTGTACCTTTATTTAATTCTTACCATATTTCTTTGATTGCAACCTTATTTTGAACTTTTCTCTTGTATATATATATATATGTGTGTGTGTATATATTTCTACACATATATACACATACATTCTCGTATACATATATACATATATTTTTCTATATTTCCCTATATGTATGCTTTTACTTATATGTGTGTTTATACATATTTTCTCTTTAGGACATGTGTTATTTTAGTCGTTCCCTTAAAACGAAAATATGATGGCGGCTGGGATCGAACTATGTACCTCTTGTATGAAAGCCACATGCTCTAACCAACTGGACTACTAAGGCTTTTGTTAACAAGGCTTAGAACGATGGTAGTGATTGTTCTTTTCTTATTCCTCTTTTTCATATTTGATGAATTTTTTTAGTTAAACCATTGCATGTAACCTTATCATTTTGCGTGCATCTTATTCTTTCATTTTTCTTGCATAATATTTATAAATCGGTGCATGCAACATGATTACACTGCATGCAACCAATTTCTTCTTTCTTGTAATGCATGCATTGCATTTTTATTTACATTAATATTTTCTTCTTATTCAATGCATGTATTTATTACATGCAATTATATATTTATCATTATTTTGTTTTTCTTTAATATATTTATGCCTTTGCATATATATATATATATATATATATATATATATACACACACACACACACACACATGTATGCATTATTTAATTGTTTAATTGTCATAAAATGCGGTGTGTTACATTCTCCCACACTTAGGAAATTTCGTCCCCGAAATTTGATAAGGGTAAAAATCAAATAACCCCTCGCATAATACACATCCATCATGTGTGCATCCAATTTTTGCAAACATTGTGCATTTGTGCAAAGTGAAATACAACATAATAATACATGTATGCCTAAGCGGCACCTCCTATGTGTATGCGAGTTTTTCAAAAATCCTTTTAAAATATGATGCTCACATCCTAAATATACAGGCAGTTCTACATGAATGCAATATTTTGAAAATCAAAAATGCTTTTTCATCCTAATTTTCCCCCACTCTTACTGAGGAAGAGCGTAGTTCATCCAATTTTTGCATTCAAAACCCTATCAAGCAACGTTATTTTTCGAATTTTAGAAAAACCTAATTTTCTAAATTTGATTTCTTATATTATAAAAAGGTGAAAAACGGAAAACTTCACCTTTTCCGTTTATCTTTTTTGACCTTTTTCCAACTGTACTTGGATTTTATGGAGCTATTTATAAAGATTCCCTATTTTGCTATCCAAGCACAACCCACATAAGAAATTTTTCTTTGTTACAGCTTTTCTTTTTCAACTTATCTTGGAAATTTTTATTCTTATCCATCTTTCTTTAACTATCATGTTTGTTGCTTTACTGAATTTGTTGTTTCCTTTTTTAGTTATGCCTTTATTCTTTTCTTAGCTTATTTAACTTAATCCTTTGATCTAAGTTTAGTTTCAAATAAGCCTTCTAGTCCTTCAACTAAAACAGGAAAACAAACGCTATACACAACTACTACTAAGGGCCAACAATCTCAGGACTATGTCCCCCTCTGAAAAATTCAAACAACAAAATGTAAATAATTAATTGCCCTCTATCATCTAGTAGTCACCACTAGTCCTTGTTGTGTACTAACATAAATTTTAAGCAACACCCTAGGCTTTTGAATGCTTACGCATTCTACGGGAGCTTACCATTATTCCAAGATAATTCTCGCTATCTACTTCATAGCCTCAAAACTTTTCCCGTCTTCCTAGGCACTAATCCTTATCTACACCATACTTTTTAAAACACGGTTTGGCCTTTTCATTTCACTTTTCTTTCAAAAGTTAAAAGTATCAAAACTTTATTTTTCTCACCAAAACTTACTTTTGCCAAACCATAAAAACATATCATCTAAAAAAATGTAAATCATCATTCGTTTTTTTTTTCAAACCACAAAAACTGGAGTAGATAAGGACAACTAATTCCCAATCAGGTTCACGACTAGTTCTTGCCTATATGGTCAGTTTAGTCTCTTACTACAAGGTGCAAACATCCACTCTATTCTTAATTTTTACAACTTATTTTGTCCACCCAACAAAATTCTCTTGTTAAAACAATTTATCAAAAATGATTTCCAAAAGAATAGAGATTTCAAAACTTTCTTTACTAAAAATTCTTGCTGTCAACAAAATGCAATATTTTCTAATTTTTGCTTTTTAATCCTTTCAAGCAATATAACAAGAAAACTAGCGAGCTATACATGCTCTATAATGTGCACCTTTGTAACAACCCGGATTTTTCGATCATTTGAATTTGAATATTTAAATTTGTTTTAAATATTATATTCAAAATATTTATGGTTTTTAATATAGAATTCGTTTATAAAATGACGATGGGATGTTTATATTTATATTTACATTAAAACGAACTCGAAACGATGCGGTAGTTCGTAATATTGAGTTTTGAACTTCAATTAAATATACAGAATCCGTTTTAAATCGAAATTCTGTGAAACAAGAAACGTTTGAATCTAGTTGATTATAATTTTCCAATGAAAGAGAAAATTTGAGATTTTAGCTTATATATTGTAAGATATGTCCATATCAAAATTTAAAATAGTCGCTATGGAAATCGTTAATAAACGATAACGTTTATTTAATAATTTTAATAAGGATTTCTATATAATTTGAATAACGTTTAACTCGAAAAAAGTAATATTGAGTTATAATTCCATAATTGTTGAATTTAAAGTGATGAAATAACAATCAGCTACCCTAAACTAGCACTTATGGTTTCAAATCAATTCAGCTATACGAATGTATGCATGTCATGTATTTACCCAATGTATAACTTTAAATTTGTACTACACTAAAGTTAAACAAATTTGCATAATATTGAAGCAACAAGGACATCCCGGGCATGAACACTGAAATATAGTAATGGATGCTGACGATTGGCATGCATGCAGCGATGAAAGTGTTTTTACTTTTTGGTGTACATGTTAACATGTTCGATCAACACTTAGTAAGATATCTCAATAATAATTATCCCTGATTCCATTTAAATAAAATAAAAAGCAACTTAAGCATTACAATGGAGCATGACTTTTCTCGACCTACCCGTATAAATGGTAGCCATAATGGTTGTGGAAAATTAATCAGTGGATCTGAATAGGAACTTTGAATTGTGCATAGTCGGCATTATATTGACAAAAGAAGGCTAAAAAAAGAGAACACTGACAGATCTACCCATTCATAACCTATTGTACATATGCCATTTAAATCTTGATTGGTCATAAGTAGCAACAGTGGTATAAATTTTTATGCGCGCATTGATTGATCTTATAACAACCCGGAAATTCTAAACCAATTTAACATTTTTATTTTAGCTATTTTAATGTATTTTGAGTATTTAAAATGATTTATTTTAAATAACAACGACTAAAAATTTATATAAATCGAAGTTAGAACGTATAAATTTATTTTAATTATAAAACGAGCCTAAAATGGCGCGGTAGTTTGAAAATTCAATTTTAAATTTCAATTGAATGTACCGGATTCAAAATAAATCAGAATTGGACGAAACAAGAAACGTCAGAATCTGTTTAGTAATATCTTTCTAAGAATGTGAGAAATAGAGATTTCACCTTATAAGTTGAAAGTTATGGCCAGTTTAATTCAAAATAGTCACTATGGAATTTATATATATTTTAATATAATATATAACCCTTAAAAATAGCCATTTTGCAAACGACCTTCGTTTTCAATGAAACCATTTTTGTTGGATTTAGAATGTCAAATCATTGTTAAGTTTCAAATTTCATTATTTTTGGAATTAATTTGTGAGTGTAGTAAATTTAAACGTGTTTTGTCAATTCAGTTTAAATTTAAAAAGCCAGTTAAAAAAGACAATTTTTCAAACGGTCTCCAAATTTGACTAAATTAGTTTTGTTGGAACCGTATCATCAAATTATCGCTAGATTTCAAAATTCATAATTTTTGGAGCTAGCATGTGGCCGTACGGGATAAATTGTGAATTGAACAACCATTTAAGCTAGAAATAGAGTTTTTAAGGAAAACGGGCTTGGAATTCGGCGAAACCAGTTTTGTTGGATCTGTATCGTCAAGACATAGCTGTATGTCAATTTTCAGCACCAACCGGGTTCGTGTATGGCAGGGGCATCTATAATTGTCGATTGGAGACAGCGCCAACTAAATAAATAATAAAAAATAAAATTTTCCACTATATAATATCTTTTCCTCCATAAACCCTCGCTTCTTTCCCTCTTCTTCTTTGGAAATCGGAAGCCATCTTTTCCTTCAAAAATATTTTGCAAAAAAGTCTCTGAACACAAAATAATTTATATCTTCCATTCCATGAACTATTAGCCCAAACTCAAAACACGAACATGGTAGCCAACGATGATCTCGACCTCCTACAAAAATTTGGGGACCTATCGTTGCATGGATTCGCCAGAATCTCAGGTCAATGCTGGAAAAATGATTTCGGTATTTGGGGATTTCTGGCCAAACCGTGGTGGATTTGATAATGGCACCAAAGAGAAACTTGTAGAGAAGAGGAAGGGCTACAACATTGAATTTGGGTGCTCGACCTGAAACTGATCGTGGTGGCGACAAATCAGATATGAACGAAGAAGGGGGTTTTAGGCGAAGCAACGAACTGATTTCGTTGATTGCCTACGGTGGAGGCCGAGATGGCCTAAGGTCATCGAAGGGGAAGTATCGGTGGCGGCGAGGCCCGACCTATTTCAGGTGGTGCGCGAACCTAATGTTGGGCGGTGGTGGAGAAATCGACCGCGAGGATGATTTGGGGGGCAGGGGAAATTCTGATCGACGGTGGAGAAAGGGGGCCGGCCGTTGGTGGTGGTGGCGCGCCACGTGTAGGCGCAGGCAATGATGGGCCCAGGTCAGACTCCGGCGGTCTGTAGAAGCAGCGGAAGGTGTTGAACGATGGTGAATGATGTTATATGGATTTTGAAGGTAATTAGGTTTATTTAATTTAATAATTAATTATTTAAATTTATTCAATCTTTAAACACTAATATCTTTCACGTACGAACTCGAAATTGCATGAAACTGAATCCGTTGCGATCGTGGAGTCGAGAACTTCGCAACAACACTAACTGGATCCAGTTTGGAGCAAGTTAGAATTTGGGGAAAATCCAAACCAAAACGGTACCAAAACCATCAGATAAAGTCTGGCGGAGTGGAACCTAATGTGAGAACTCTCTCTCACTCAAATTATTTTACAGCTATTATATAGTAGGTTACAGACGGGGCTTAGTAGCTCCTGACACTATTTTTTGTACAATCCATGGTTGATTGTTTGTTTGGATTGTGATTAGGAGTGTCAGTGATTGATATGGTTGTATATAAAATTATTTATATAAATTGTATATAAAAATTATCATGAAAAGAAAATAAAAATAAATAATCATTTACAAATCAAACGGTTTGTTTATGTACACTTATTTAAATGATCTTGATTGGGACGATAAATTTTACACATCACCCAACTTTACAAATAATAAACAATATTTGTTGGTTGAAACCCCACATGGGTATTGGGATGATATTTGACATACACTGATCCCTATAATTAGTGGTATGTCAATTGATGGTGTAACGACCCAGATTTTTGGTCGACTTATTTTAAATATTTAGTATGGTTTTAAATATTGAATTAATAATATAAAGGGATTTTTATATTGAATTATCGATATACGATTTATTTCGAATATATAATTATCGAAATACGAGAACTGAAATAATTCAATTCGAAATTAGAATGGAGTCAAAACAATTCAGATTATCAATATAAATTCTATGTAGTTATAAACGATAATAATTATTATTTTATTTTCAAGCAATTAATGGTTTTGAATTTAATTCATATCAGTTTAAATTAATATCTTCTCCATATGGTCAAATAGGGTTTTGAAACTTGTCCTGGTGTCCAGAATAGTGGTATAACCCTAGAAATGTCGGTCGTTGTGTTCAAAAAGGAGTTCGCAATCACGGGGTATTTTAAAATTAAATAAACACTATACCAGTTAATATCTACCCGTAATAAACACTGTACGTGCTAAGACCTACCTCAGGTAAATCCTACCCTGGTAAATCCTACCTAAGAAGACACCTACCTTAAATTCCTTAATCACTAAGTTTCTTCCTCTATAAAGACCGCGCTGAACCCATTCCTTTTCCTCTTTATTTTGATTCCATCTCGTTTATTTTACTTCTTCTGTTCGATTTGTAATAAAATGGCAATTCCCTAATTCGAAGTATACCAGTATTAAATTAAAGCCGTTTTCTTTTCTTCACTCCTAATATTCGAACTGTAAACTTTTGAACATTTAAACTTGGCCAATCTTTATTATTATTATTTTTATTTCCAATCCCCAATTTCAAAACATTTCGTTCTGAAAACCAAATCAATGCTGCTTCTTTCTTCATATGAAAAAAAGGGAATCAAATTGGGATCGAGATTTGGCATCGCGGAAACCTGAAGCTTGAAATCGACCTCGTTCTAGAGAAGCTCTCGATCTCGATGGTGCAGCATAAGTATCATTCGCAACTAGAATTGGGGCTGGTGTTAGCTGCGATGGGACTGACGAGTGTTAAGGGGTGAGAACAACTGTTTCTAATACTCGAGGTCTGGGAAGTGGAAGAATTCGAAGTCGTGATTCCTGGAACACTCGAGTTCGGAATCTAAAGCTAAGGGTTGTTATGTTGTGAGATGAAGGAGAAAATGAGGGAGGGAGTATTCGGTCATGGTGTGTGAGATGCTGCAGTCATGAAGAAAGAGCAGCAGTGACACGCAGTAGGTGTTTGATGGAATGCTTCAACAGGTGGGTCGAGGGATGAGGCAACAAAGGGTTTGTTGGTATCATAGTAGCTGTGATCAGTAAGGAAGTTTGCACTAAATAACAAGGTATAAGTTCTTACCGAAATCTTAAGTATGTAGGATAATTTGTTTATTGGTTAAGTTAATTTAAATAAATAAATATTTAATCATTAATTAAAAATAAATTAATTGTAGGTGCAAATAAAATTTATTCGAGAAGTTTCGGGTTGATTCACAATGAACGGGATATTCTGCCATTAAAAATTGAGGTGAGTAAACCTCACTCAAAGTTTTATTTTTATTGTTAAAAATAAATTCTTGGTTGTTTGGATGCTTGCATGGATTATTGAATTACTGTGGTCATATATATTAGATATACCTAGGCTTGGTGATTGTGGTTATTGGATATTTCCCGCAATACTATTAGCGGATGCCTGCAGTATCATTAGCGGATGCCCCTAGCGCCCACGTATATAAGTGGATCCCCTTTCATACCGCGATATCCTGCCACGAAGCAGGATGGGTATTATTTCTGTTGACTAACGTTTGTGGATGCAGGAAAACAGGCTGGAGGGATCCAACTGGATTCCTCAAAAATATTATTATTTGTTTGTTTCCACATATATTATCATATATGATTTGTTGATTGAAAATTTAGTGGTTTGATTGTTTAATTACCACTGGGCCTGAATGTTGATCTATAAAAATATTGTAAAAGAGATTTTGAGATTTTAAATGAGAGATTCTATTTTTCTAATAATAGAATTTGAAATTCGAATGGATTAAAAATATTAACTTGTTTTGAATAGATAAAACAAGTACTGAAATTTATAAACAATGTTATAAATATATATAGGAGATGGAAGTATTGAAATTTACAAACGATATTTGTAAATTGGAAAATGCAGGGGATTGAATTGAATTTATAAACAAGGTTTATAAATGTAGTGGGAAAAATTATCATTTGATAATTTGAACATTTAAATTCAAATGTGAATTTAAAAATATAAATGGGGAAATCGTTTAAAGAAATAAACGATGGAAGTTATTCTGATGTTCAGAATACAAATTGAACTAAAATAAATCCGTAAGTATTTACGATTTGAATTCGATTAATTCGAATTTATTTAAGTAGAAGTTAAATTGAATATGGAAATAGATTGGGTGTTATATTTATAAGTTATTATAAATAGAAATTTCCAAAATGAGATTTTGGTTTTAAAAAGAAATTTGAAAGGGGAACTTGTTTAAATATTAAACAAGGAAATTTGCAAAATGGTGTTTATAAATAAAATGAATAAATTATCAAGAGATAATTTGAATATAGAAATTTAAAGAGAATTAAAATTTAATTTGAATATAGATATTCAAATGGGATTTAAATATAGAATTTGAATATAGATCTTCAAATGGGATTTAAATATAGAATTTGAATATAGAAATTGAATCTAGAAATTCAAATGGGATTTGAATATAGAATTCAAATAGAGTTAAAAAGGGAATTTGAATATAGAATTCAAACAGAATTGAAATGGGAATTTGAATATATAATTCAAATAGAGTTGAAAGGGGAATTCGAATATAGAATTTAAATGAAGTTGAAA
Source organism: Allium sativum (assembly GCA_030737875.1). Lineage (NCBI taxonomy): Eukaryota > Viridiplantae > Streptophyta > Magnoliopsida > Asparagales > Amaryllidaceae > Allium > Allium sativum. The sequence continues at coordinate 482,209,363 of CM060922.1, forward strand.
TAGAAATTGAATATGGGGAATTCAAATAGAATTGAATTGATATTTAAATATAGAAGATCGAAGTATAAATAAATTATACCTGAGTAAGTGAAAATCGACGATTTTAGATAATCAGAATTTTTGAGATGAATTGGGAAAATTGGGTTGATATATATATTAAAAATATATTAGAATGGAGTTGAACTTATTATAAACGAAGTTAAAACGTTTATATTTATAAATAAAATTAAAACGAGCTTGCCACAGGACGGCAGTTTGTAAATTGTCGTTTCGAACTTCAATTGAGTATACAGAACTCAATTGAAGTCGGAATTATTTGAAACAAGAAACGTTAGGAACAATTTGATAATAGTTTTCTAATGGAGGAGAAAAATCTGGTTTTCGTCGAATAGATTTTGAGTTATTTCAAAATCAAATTTTCAAAAAAACAGCGCTATAACCATTTAAAAACCATAACGGTTTATTTAATTTTATAAAAGGATTTTAAGCAAATAAAATCCAAATTTCTATTTAGAAAAATCCAGATTTGAGTTATAAAATATATCGGAACTCAAGTGGAGTAATGAGTTGATTTTTGAAACAGAAATCAGATTTTGATTATTGAATAGAATTAACTAATTTGAATAGTAATTAGTTAATGAGATTTTGAATTGATATTGGGCTTTGAATAAGTGAATTCGATTTGAAAATTTATATTCGAAATCGAAAAGGAAACTAGAATTGAAATTGAAATTCAATTTGGTTATGAGCAAGTTAAATAATTTTTGTTTGAACATGTTATGTTCAAACAAATAAGTGAAATAGGCAAAATAGCTAATTAAAGAATAAATAGGCGAAACTGAATTCAAACGATTGGATTGAGTTGAAATAAATTGAAAACATATGAACATGTGTTAGACAGGTATGGGATGAAGTATATGAAGATTTTAATTTGTGCCCGACAAAAAGGTACATGTTTAAATTCATATATGAGATTTTATGCACCGTAGCGGCAAGCCTCTTGGCTTTCTCTTTTTCTTTTGGATTGGTGAGGGCCATGGGAGGCTATTTGAAATATCCTGATGCTCCCGGTACAAAGGAGGTCATGGCAAAATTTTCCGGAAATTTAAGGAGTTAGAATATTTTTAAGAAATTTTGATAATTTAAAATCAATGTATCGATATATATTGAATTCGATAAGGAAACGAATTTAAAATAGAATATTTTAAACAAAAAGGGAAATCGATAAGCTGGTAATAGAAGAGAAACATATATACGTTTAAAAATGAATAATTGGCTTTTATTATGTTGATTATTCGGGGTAAGTGGTTTTGTCTGTTTTGAAGTTAATGGTGTTTTCAGTCAAGGTCTGAGAGGTAATTTTACCCCAACTTGATTGATTTCATTTTTAATTGATAAATAGCAAGATCCAGTCTCGAAGAGAAGTGTTTGAATAATATTTAGTTGAATAAAACAAATTTGGGTTGTTGTAACGATGTTTACACAGCATTCGTTTTAATCCAAGTGGTGGAATTTTGGAAATATAAAAGTAAATATTTCCTGAGTATAATTAAAATAGTCGGGAAAGAGATAAGTGATTGAAATTGTTTTCAATTTCAAATAGAATATATTTTTCTAAGTGTAGAAAATAATAGAAGACGATATATGGAAATGTTTTCCAAATAGCGTAAGAGGCCAAGATGATTATCGAAATTATTTGGTTAACAAATATTGATAGAGAAATAGAGAAGTAAATTAATTAAGGAAATATTAATTAACAGGCCCAGTGATTGATTGACGTTATGGATGAATGAATGTTTGTTTGTTTTTCTTCAATAGTTAAATAACCGACTATCGAAGTGTTTGCCGATATCGTTGTCAATATGGAGAGACCGGTTGGATTATTATCCGTGAACCACTCTGTATTGGCAGTAGCGTTGCGAATCAGATTATATGAAGATAATCAAAGATGGAGTAAAGTGCAAGGGCTTTTTCTATTAATAGAAATTGTGCCTTCGGTTTCGTTCAATCCCAGAACGAACGTAAATGGATGAATGTCTGACAAAGTATTTCCAACGATCACATGAGTTGGTCTGTATAAATATATATGGTTGCAACGGATTTATTCCCTTAGCATAACATCCAGAATATTTGTGCAAATCAAATAGTGATTAACGGATCTGACAATGTGGCATTCCAAGTGATTGTGCTATCAATGAATAGAGAGTAATCGTAGCCTCAGGCCTCAACAACCGGGAAATGACAAAAATCGGCCAAGCAGCATGGCTATGAGGGTCGCTCCCATTAGGATGTATAATCACCTATCTAGAGGTTCGTTTAATTTCTTATTCTATTCGATGTTGTCCCAGTCGGGAAACGGTTGCTGATCCCAACCGTTGGTGATATACATTCAATACACTCAAGCGAAATGAGTGGTCGGTCATGTGTGGGCCGGGTTGCAAGATGTTCTTGTTGAACCCAATGTATTCCTCTCTAGAGATACACTACCGGAAGGTGGTTCCATACCTTGTCATGTTGGAAATCCAATCTCCAATAAGCGCCATGCAGTTTTTGATTTTATACTATGTGTGTGGAGCGTGAGATGCAAGCGTTTCCCTAGATTCTATTTATTTGATTTAGACACTATTATAATATCATTGGATTTTTGTATCAAAGTGCTTTTGGGTTATAGTAAGGTAAAAACCGTCCATGTTTATGTGTGGGCTGGTCTTACTATTATCTTTTCTTTCGAAAGGATTTTGAAAGTTAAACAAATGGTTGGAGTTTACTCACACCAGTCCCATGACTGACCCAGAGTTTATTTTGTTTGTTTTCCCTAAACTCTTGGGTGCCCAAATTTGTACGGGCAGTCAAGTAGTCGGGATTTTTTTTCAGATTCACTTGGAAGAGCTGGAAGCAGGAGGCTTCACCAGTTAGCTATAGACTATCATATATTCAGCTGTGAACCATGTTTGTATCTGGAAACAGGTGTTTATAACTGTTCCAGGAATAACTGTTGTGCTCTGATGATGGTATGTATATAAAGTTATTGATTTGTATTTCAAAAAGTTATGTTATTTAATATATTTTATTCGTTCCGCTGTGGGTTTGTGATCTTCATTTTCTTCTATTCTAATATTTCTTTCTTCTATTTCTCATCCTTTAACTTCTTTATAATAATGAGTCGTATTTCTGTGCAATTTGGGTTGGACGTGTGGTGTTATTAGTCAACTCAGATAGTACGAATTTGCGGGCCTTTACAGATGGGTTGGCAGACAGTATAAGCGTTATTTATTTATTTATTTTTAATGCTTATACAGTTGTAAAATGCACTCTGGATGTTGTATGAATTTTTAATGATTGTTTATCATTACTGTTGTATATATGCGATGTATGAAATCCATATAACTGAAATTATATGGTAATTGATTAAGTTTGATTCCAGTTCAGAATTAACGAATATTTTAAAATAATATTCAGTGAATAATCAAAATGTGATTTTGATGTCTGATTTTGGATGGACACGAAAATATTGAAATGTGAAGCCGTGTTAAGTAGTTAAATGCCATTTTAACACGAATGGGATTTCCTATCGATTTTATTCATTTTATAATGAATATCGAAAAGTGATTTCAAAATTTGATATTTTGAAAATATTATCATTTTAATATTATAATGATATAGAATATTCAATTTTGATTTAAAATTGAAACAGAAGTGGGAATCGTTTTAAAATGAATTTAAAATGAATTTATAAAATATATTTTAAATGGAAATCGACAATATATATATTATATATATAATGGCCTGAATAGAACGCGCCATGCAGCGACCGTTAGCAAATTTCAACCATTAACTTCAAATGGACGTAACGGGAGATCCGACCGTCGGATTCTCCTAAACCAGAATCTTTGGGTTCGCCTCGAAAAGTGCTTTCCAATGAATATAAGATATTTGAAATCTAACGGTTGGATTTGGAATTATGTCCAAATCAATTTCAAGAAAGGTCGCTATGAATGTAGCTCGATGGCCATTTATGGAAACCGACTGTAAGGGCCTTAATAAAATTATTAAAAATATGGAAAAATTGTGTAAAATCATAATAAAAGATTTGGAAAGAGTTTGGGTGAAAAATTCCATATTTGAAAAGATATATTTATCAAAATTAACTAGAATAATAATCCAATTATTTTTAGAAATAATAAATTGGATTGAAAATGGGTTTTAAAATAACCAGAATTTTTTCAATGTATGAATTGGAATGGTTTTGAATGGAAATAATCTTCGGAATATTTCGATATTGGATTCAGTGATTATATGGATATTATGGAGGAATTTGGAAGATATATATATATATCGTTATTCCCAATACGATATTTGTTGGTTTCAGAATTTGATATTGAATATAAGCCGATATAATTTCTATTCGGCGCCTTGTATTTAATATTAAATTGGATTTTGGGTTTGTCATGAATGGTGTCTTTAATAACACTATTCTTAAACCCAGTTGAGAAAAGAATAAATCTTTTAAATAAGATTTAGAGAAGTTTGCCAATTAATTAATATTTAATTGGAATTGAAATGAAATTGGATTTTTGGATTTATCGTGGATGGTGTTTTAAACAACATTTTTTCTTTAACCCAATTAACAGCGAAGAGATGATTTGGAATTTATAATTTTTTTTATTAAGATTTAATGGAAATTTTCTAGTGTAAAGTTTTCCAATTTAATATATTAAATTGGAATTGAATGGAATTCGATTTGGTAATAATTGAGATGAGCTTCTGTGAAGGAAGACCGTTACTATATATGGAATTTAAAAGGCTTCCTCGTTATTACATTTATAGCATTGATTGGATACGGAAATTTATATCAATTACATATATTGATCTGTTTTCCGTGAAGATTCCATAGTTGATGGAAGATGATTTGGGTTTATTGTGAACTGTGTTTTGAATGACATTAGTTCTTTAACCCAGTTAAAGATAAGATTAATTTCTTAAATTTGAATAATCATTAAGTAATGATTTTTGAGATTAAAACTGAATTAAAGTTTTAATGAATATTTAATTAGATTGGAATGAGAAAAAGGTAATTACATTTATCGAATTCATGAAATGATCGAGAATGGAGTACCACCAGTTTTACTCCAGGTGATAGTTAAATCTTTAATTAGATTTGAACGTGAAATGGTAATTAAATTTACTGATAACACAGTGGGTGTTAGATATGGAGTACTACCAGCTTTTCTCCATGGGATGAATAAGTTGGAATTGGAAAGATAAAATAAATGATTACTTCGGCGAGTCTCGATAATCCCGACTAGTTTCAGTATCCTTAATTTTGGTTTAGAATTGGTAAAGGAAAAAATGAAAATCTTTTGAAATTGATTTCCAAAGGAAGATAAAAGTATAGGTTTAAAAGAATTTATCTTTGATAAAATAAATGGGAACCTTTCTTTAAAAATGTAAATATTTGAATAAAAGAATATTTTGAATTGGAATGAGGCGTTTGATGTGTTTTTATAGCACTTGATTATAAGATACGCGAGTTATTCGGAAAGACCGGGTTTATCCCATTCTGAATAACTGATACGGCGACTAAATGTCGATGATATGAAGACGGTGTTTGAAGACCGGAGATCTTGGATGATTACTGATGTCTTGATTGGGATGTACACCGAAGATAAGGTAATAAGTGGTGATCGTCCAGACGTACTTGGAGATCGACCGGATATGCGAGGGCCTCTCTCCTGTATTGGACATATGGGACAAGGAATAAGATGCTTTCAGTTTCGTTCAGACCTAGAATCGAGTTGCAAATGGATAGTGTGTCTGACATTGTATTCCTTTATACTGTATTCGTTGATCTCTACTGTTTGGTGGTGGAGAATTTATTCTCTTGCTTAACACCCTTCTCTGAGACGTACGAGCTTAGAGATTATATATATGTGGAAATCAATGGTGCGGTATGGATTGATAGTGTGGCATGCTGAGTTGCATGGATCAAGGCCTTCGTTGAAAAACAGAGTCTTTCCGTTGATGATCAGAGCACAACTTTAGTTAGCATAGCTTTGTGCAACATTAATTCATGAGCTTCACACCCCCTGTATCAAACAAAAACGGGATAGTGACTGCATGGAAATGGACATATGTTAGTTCTAGCTACGAGTAACGTCATGGCATGGAGCCCGGACCAATTACTTCTATGGATGTTGCATATTATTTGATGGAAAACGAGGTACCTCGGAATTCATGCCGATTGAAAGGCTCGGATATGATTTGAGTACCTAGTGGCTTTAGAGTGGTCGACTTTACTGACCCATTTTAGAGGTTTGATAGAGCAGGCTAACATATAGTTTATGGTATAACTAATCATTGACGGATGACCGGCCATGAAGATCCAAGTGGTTCACTACGGGGGATCCTAAGGCATTTGCTAGAGTGTCTCGAAATCGGTGAGGAAGATCCCTTGCCTCGGTTCATAGATGGAAATCCAATTTCCAATACGTGATTTCACGATTTTAGTTGTAAATATATATGGCGACGTAATATAATGGTACTTACACCGCCTATGATTGATGCATTTATATTTGAAGTTGATTTCTTCACTTATAGTAATAAAAAAGATGAAATTTCGCGTATTAAGCATATTTGGCTATTATAAGGGAAAACTCTATCCTCGACTGCGTTCATTGTGTGATGGGACCTGAGTTTTATAATAGCTTCATTTTTCTCTTTAGCATTGCGTTGTTTGGTTTATGCACCGGTATTCATGGGGGATAAACCAGTTCTGTGTTATACGGCGTGGTCCCATGATTTACCTAACTTTAAAATAAAAAGCTAACAACTATTTTAGTTCTCACACCAGTCTCATGACTGACTCGGAGTTTAATGTTTCTACCTAAACTCTGGGTGCCCGTATTTCCACACGGGCAGCTAGTAATTTTGGTTTTCACATATACTTTTTTTCACATGATCCTGGATTACAGGTGGAGCTATATTCGGAAAGCTTTGTATCCGTATACCTCATTCAGTTGTGGTGGTAGATGATTTCCGTTGTACATTATTCTTATTATGTAATATATTTTCCGCTACTTTGAAATTTGTAAATCTCTGATATTTATTTTCTGTTGTATATTATTTCTTCTTTGATATTCTTGTACTCTGATGTAAATTGTTGTAATAGCAATGAAATGTTCTACTGTTTGTGTTCTGATGAGTCGTGTTCTCAATTCAATCCGAGCTTTCCCATAAAGGGGATTTTGGGACGTTTCATTGTGGTATCAGAGCTTTGGTTTACAAGGCTCGAGAACAAGACACGGTAGAACTAAACGAAAGAACTCATCAGAGATAGGATTAGTAATGTCCTATAAGAGTAACTCATTAGAGATAGGATCAGTAGTATCCTAGAATGACATTGAAGAGTGCTATTTCTAAAAACGAATTTTGTTTCGTAAATTATATCTTATTATACGTATTTGAGTATTTTATTTTATTTTGGACAATATAGTATAGGAAGATTTTGCATATACGCGTTATGAACGTATATACGATGTCTCAAATATACTGGATAGATATAGAATCACACTCTAGTCGCCCAGGGATGATTCTACTGGTGACTGTACAACATCAGTAGTTTATTTTCGAGTTTCGAAAGTGGGATATCTGTATATTTCCAGCTGACTGGTGTGAGAACTAAAGCTTAGTTAGAATTTATTGTTTGTGATTTGGCATTAAAAATATAATTTTTTGGGTATATAAAGTTATACATTTGAAAAGATAACATACTAATTGATTGTTGGTTGTGTTGTGTGATTATTAGTTTAACTAATAAAAAATATTGGAATGATAATTAATTTAACCAATATGGAATGAAAGGTAAATTAAGCCAAATCGAGTCAAATATTGAACTGAACTGAAAATTGATTGAAATTGCATATATGTACATATATATGTGTGAACAAATCATAGCATGTAAGCTAAGTAGAGGAATAAAATTGTATGCCCGACAAATAGGTACATATTTATTGTATTTATTGGGGTTTGATGATTTTATGAGCCGGTTGGCTTTTTCTTTTTGGACGATGAGGGCCCTATGAGGCAAGTTGTTGTTTTATCGATCAACCCGTACAAAGGAGGTTATGGCGAAATTTTTCAAAAATTTAGGGTGTTAGCCAAATTTTTGAGAAATTTGAAAATTCTTAGAAACCGAAAAGTTGAAGAATGAAAGTTGAGTTGGTTAGTTAAACAACTTTCAGCTCCGTTCCTTTTCGAGGACGAAAAGATTTTAAGTGGGGGAGATTGTAACAACCCAAAAATTCTGAACCAACTTAAAAAAATTTATTTTAGCTATTTTAATGTATTTTGAATATTTAAAGTGATTTATTTTAAATAATAACGACTAAAAATTTATATAAATCGAAGTTAGAACGTATAAATTTATTTTAATTATAAAACGAGCCTGAAATGGCGCAGTAGTTTGAAAATTAGATTTTAAATTTCAATTGAATGTACTAGATTCAAAATAAATCAGAATTGGATGAAACAAGAAACGTTAGAATCTGTTTAGTAATATCTTTCTAACAGATGTGAGAAACAGAGATTTCACCTTATAAACTGAAAGTTATGGCTAGTTTAAAATTCAAAATAGTCGCTATGGAATTTATATATTTTTTAATATAATATATAGCCCTTAAAAATGGCCATTTTGCAAACGACCTCTGTTTTTTACGAAACTACTTATGTTGGATCCGGAATGTCAAAATTGTTAAGTTTTAAATTTCATAATTCTTGGAATTAATTTGTGAGCGTAGTAAATTTAAACGTGTTTTGTCAATTCAATTAAATTTAAATAGCCAGTTAAAAAGGCCATTTTTCAAATTGTCTTCAAATTCAACGAAATTAGTTTTGTTGGAACCGTATCATCAAATTATAGCTAGATTTCAAAATTCATAATTTTTGGAGCTAGTATGTGGTCGTACGGGATAAATTGTGAATTAAACAAACATTTAAGCTAGAAATAGAGTTTTATGGGCAAAACGGACTCGGAATTCGACGAAACCATTTTTTTGGATCTGTATCGTCAAGACATAGCAGCATGTCAATTTTCAGCACCAACGGGGTTCGTGTGTGGCAGGGGCATCGATAACTGTCGATTGGAGACAGCGCCAACTAAAGAAATAATAAAAAAAATAAAATTTTCAACTATATAATATCTTTTCCTCCACAAACCCTTACTTCTCTCCCTCTTCTTCTTTGGAATCGGCAGCCCCCTTTTCCTTCAAAAATATTTTGCAAAAAAGTCTCCGAACATAAAATAATTTATATCTTCCAATCCGTGAACTATTAGCCCAAAACACAAACATTGTAGCCAACGATGATATCTACCTCCCACAAAAATTTGGGGACCTATCATTGCATGGATTCGCCAGAATATCAGGTCAACGCTGGAAAACTGATTTTGGTATTTGGGGATTTCTGGCCAAATCGTGGAGGATTTGATAATGGCACCAAAGATAAACTTATAGAGGAGAGGAAGGGCTACAACATTTTCTTTGGGTGCTCGACTTGAAACTGATCGTGGTGGCGGCAAATCAGAGATGAACAGAGAAGGGGTTTTTGGGTGAAGCAGCGAACTGATTTTCGTTGATTGCCGGCGGTGGAGGTCTAGATGGCCAAAGGTCACCGAAGGGGAAGTGTCGGCAGTGGCGAGGCCGACCTATTCCATGTGGTGCGCGACCCTAACATTAGGCGGTGGTGGAGAATTTAGCCGCGAGGATGATTTATGGGTCGGGGGAAATTCTGATCGACGGAGGAGAAAGGGGGTCGGCCGTTGGTGGTGGTGGCACGCCACGTGTAGGCGCAGGCGACGGTGGGCCCAGGTCGGACTCCGGCGGTCTGTAGAAGCGGCGACAGGTGTTGAATGATGGTGAACGACGTTATACGGATTTTGAAGTTAATTAGGTTTATTTAATTCAATAATTAATTATTTAAATTTATTTAATCTTTAAACGCTAATATCTTTCATGTATGAACTCGAAATTGCATGAAACTGAATCCGTTGCGATCGTGGAGTCGAGAGCTTCGCAAAAACACTAACTGAGACCAATTTGGAGTAAGTTAGAATTTGGGGAAAATCCAAACCCAAACGGTACCAAAATCATCAGACAAAGTCTGGCGGAGTGAAACCCAATGTGAGAACTCTCTCTCAAATTATTTAACACTTATTATATAATAGGTTGCAGACGAGGCTTAGTAGCTCCTGACACTATTTTTTGTATAAACCGTGGTTGATCATTTGTTTGGAATGTGATTGGGAGTGTAAGTGATTGATATTGTTGTATATAAAATTATTTATATAAACTGTATACAAAAATTATCATGGAAAGAAAATAAAATAAATAATCATTTACAAATCGAACGATTTGTTTATGTACACATATTTAACTGATCTTGATTGGAACGATAAATTTTACACATCGCCCAGCTGCAAAAATAATCATTATTTGTTGGCTGAAACCCCACACGAGTGTTGGGATGATATTTGACATACATTAAGCCCAATAATTAGTCGTATGTCAACCGATGGGTTGACCGACTGTATAAGCGTTATTCATTTATTTTTAATGCTTATACATTTGTAAAATGCACTCTGGATGTTGTATGAATTTTTAATGATTGTTTATCATTACTGTTGTATATATGCGATGCATGAAATCCATATAACTGAAATTATATGGTAATTGACTGAGTCTGATTCTAGTTCAGAATTAATGAATATTTTAAAATAAAATTTAGTGAATAATCAGAATGTGATTTTGATGTCCGATTTTGGATGGACACGAAAATATTGAAATGTGAAGTCGTGTTAAGTAGTTAATCGCCAATTTAACAAGAATGGGATTTTCTGTCGATTTTATTCATTTTATAATGAGTATTGAAAAGTGATTTCAAAATCTGATATTTTGAAAATATTATCAATTTATTATTATAATGATATAGAATATTCAATTTTGATTCAAAATTGAAATAGAAGTGGGAATCGTTTTAAAACGAATTTAAAACTAATTTATATAATACATTTTATATGGAAATCGACGATATGTACATTAGATATATAATGGCCTGAATAGAACACGCTGCGCAACGACCGTTCGCGAATTTCAACCATTAGCTTCAAATGGACGTAACTGGAGATCCGACCGTCAGATTCTCCTAAAACCAGAACTGTTGGGTTTGCATCAAAAAGAGCTTTCCGATGAATATAAGAGATTTGAAATCTAACGGTTGGATTTGGAATTATGTCCAAATCAATTTTAGAAAAGGTCGCTATGAATGCAGTTCGATGGCCGTTTATGGAAACCGACTGTAAGGGCCTTAATAAAATTATTAAAAATATGGAAAAATTGTGTAAAATCATAATAAATGTTTTGGAAAGAGTTTGGGTGAAAATTTACATATTTGAAAAGGTAAAAGATATTTTTATCAAAACGAACTAGTTATTAACTAGAATAATAATCCAATTATTTTTAGAAATAATAAATTGGATTGAAAACGGGTTTTAATATAACCAGAATTTTTCCAACGAATGAATTGGGATGGTTTTGAATTGAAATAATCTTCGGAATATTTCGATATTGGATTCCGTGATTATACGGACATTGTGGAGGAATTTGGAAGATATATATATCATTATTCCCAATTCGATATTTGTTGATTTCAGAATTTGATATTGAATATAAGCCAATATAATTTCTATTCAGAGCCTTGTATTTAATATTAAATTGGATTCTGGGTTTGTCGTGAATGGTGTCTTTAATAACACTGTTCTTAAACCCAGTTGAGAAAAGAATAAATCTTTTAAATAAGATAAAGAGAAGTTTGCCGAATTGAAATGAAATTGGATTTTTAGGTTTATCGTGGACGGTGTTTTAGATAATATTTGTTCTTTAACCCAATTATCAATGAATCGATGATTTGGAATTTATAAATATTTTTATTAAGATTTGATGGAAAATTTCCAAAGTAAAGTTTTTCAATTTAATATATTAAATTGGAACTGAATGGAATTCGATTGGTAATAATCGAGTTGAGCTTCTGTGAAGGAAGACCGTTACTGTATATGGAATTTAAATGTCTTTGCCAGTATTCCATTTATAGTATTGATTGGATATGGAAATTTATATCGATTATATATATTGATCTGTTTTCCGTGAAGATTCCATAGTTGATGGAAGCTGATTTGGGTTTATTGTGAATTGTGTTTTAAATGACATTAGTTCTTTAACCCAGTTAAAGATAAGATTAATTTTTTAAATTTGAATAATCATTAAGTAATGATTTTTGAGATTAAAACTGAATTAAAGTTTTAATGAATCTTTAATTAGATTGGAATGAGAATAAGGTAATTAAATTTATCGAATTCATGAAATGATCGAGAATGGAGTACCACCAGTTTTACTCCAGGCGATAGTTAAATCTTTAATTAGATTTGAACGTGAAATGGTAATTAAATTTACCAATAATACAGTTGGTGTTAGATATGGAGGACTACCAGCTTTGCTCCATGAGATGAATAGGTTGGGATTGGAAAGATAAAATAAATGATTACTTCGGTAAGGCTCGACAATCTCGACTAGTTTTAGAAACCATACTTTTGGTTTAGAATTGATAAAGGAAAAAATGAAAATCTTTTGAAATTGATATCCAATGGAAGATTAAAGTATAATTTTAAAAGAAATTGTCTTTGATGAAATTAATGGGAACCTTTCCCTGAAGATGTGAATATTTGAACAAAAGAATATTCTGAATTGGAATGAGGCTTATTATGTGTTTTTATAGAACTTGATTATAAGATACACGAGTTATTCGGAAAGACTGGGTTTATCCCGTTCTGAATAACTGATACGACGACTAAATGTCGATGATATGAAGATGGTGGTTGATAACCGGAGATCTTCACATCGTTTGGATGATTACTGATGCCTTGATTGGGATGCACACCCAAGACAAGGTAATAAATGGTGATCGTCCAGACGAACTTGGAGATCGACCGGATATGCGAGGGAATCTCTCTTGTATTGGACATATGGGACGAGGAATAAGGTGACTCCGGTTTTGTTCAGGCCCAAAACGGACTTGCGAATGGATAGTGTATCTGACATTGTATTCCTTTATACTGTATTCGTTGATCTCTGTTAAATATATATATCTGTTTGGTGGCGGAGAATTTATTCTCTTGCTTAACACCCTTCTCTGAGATGTACGAGCTTAGAGGTTATATATTGGTGGAAATCAGTGGTGCGGTAGGGTTGACAGTGTGGCATGCTGAGTTGCATGGATCAAGGCTTTTTTTGAAAAGCAGAGTCTTGCGGTTGATGATCAAAGCACAACTTTAATTAGCATAGCTTTGTGTAGCGTTAATTTGCAAGCTTCACACCCTAGGTATGAACCAAAAAAGAGATAGTGACTACATGGAAATAGATATATGTTAGTTCTAGCTACGAGTAACGTCATGGTATTGAACCTAGATTGTTTACTTATATGGATGTTGCATATTATTTGATGGAAAGCGAGGTACCTCGGAATTCAGTCCGATTGAAAGGCTCGGATATGATTTGAGTCCTTAGTGGCTCTAGAATGGTCGACATTACTGACCCATTTTAGAGGCTCGACAAAACCGGCTAACATATAGTTTATGGTATAACTAATCATCAATGGATGACTGGCCATGAAGATCCATGGGGTTCACTACGGGGGATCCTAAGGAATTTGCTAGAGTGTCTTGAAATCGGTGAGGAAGATCCCTTGCCTCAGTTCATAGATGGAAACCCAATTTCCAATATGTGATTTCACGATTTTAGTTGTAAATATATATGGCGACGTAATATAATGGTACCTACGTCGCCTATGATTGATACATTTATATTTGAAGTTGATTTCTTCACTTATAGTAATAGAAGATGAAATTTCGCATATCAAGCATATTTGGCTATTATAAGGGAAAAATTTATCCTCAACTACGTTCATTGTGTGATGGGACCTAAGTCTTATAATAGCTTCATTTTTCTCTTTAGCATTGAGCTTTTGTGTTATGCACTGGTATTAATGGGGGATAAACCCATTCCGTGTTATACGGCGTGGTCCCGTGATTTACCTAACTTTAAAATAAAAAGCTAATAACTGTTTTAATTCTCACACCAGTCACATGATTGACTCGGAGTTTAGTGTTTCTACCAAAACTCTGGGTGCCCATATTTCCATGCGAACAGCTAGTAGTTTTGGTTTTCGCGGATACTTCTTTTCACATGATCCTGGATTACAGCTAGAGCTATATTCGGAAAGCTTTGTATCCGTATATCTCATTCAGTTGTTGTGACACCCCACATCCGTTAATGTCACTCACTAAGGGAATGCATTACTTTCATGAAATGTTATAGGTAAATAAGAACATAATTTCACAAGACAAACATGTAAAATAGCAATGGAATTAAAATTTTTATTTAAATCAAAACATCATGGTCCCAAATACTGAGTTTACATCATAAGTAACTAATTACATTAATAATCTGTCTTGCCAAAAATATCAGAGTACAAAAGCATAAACCATATTTCCCTTGCAAATCCATAAGAGAGTTGACAATAAGTCAGAGCTGTACATCCATATCCAAAACCCATGCCAAGCTGAAAGAATTCAAATCAACTCTAAGCACTTCCACCCTGAGAACCTGGAGGGAGGGGGGGGGGGGAGAAACGGAAGAGAGAGAAGAGGAAACAAAAAGGGTCAGACATAAAGTCTGGCTAGTCCAGTTACTTTTAAACATAAATAAATAAAAGTATCATGGCAAGTATATAAAAACTGGAAGAACAAGATAACAATAACAATAGTAAGGACAAGTGTGAACCGAAAAGATAAGTTTGGACAGAATATACTGCACTTCTTAATACATTTCTCTGTACCGCACAGATACTAGTATATCAGAAGTAGAATGATCCCTACAATCCTGTTCCATTACATTTTCTTGATTATTAGGTTACATGGGTAATCGCACTCAAGACTTATACACACGTCATACCCATTTACTTTCCCATGGATTTACCTAATACAATATATGTAGATATCTCTCAATATTGAGATACACCCCGTGGTACCCCACTCGCACGGTCTCTACCATAATGAACGCAGTCCCTCATCCTACGCCGGAGTGACGTACGAATCTCTATATAATAATGTTACATTCCACATGTATCTGTCATTACTATGCTACGTAAGCGTATGGACTGCCACCATCGATCGAATCATATTCCATATCAGAATAATGCCCTTTAGTCTACGATACACCACTCAGAGCAGATATGCATGTATCTAGACTGTCCCACGTATGTACTGTAATTGTAGCTCGATGCCTCAATCGCACATCCTCTAATGTGCACCGAGTTCCGTGGTAGGGCTAAACAAGAAACACGGAACTCGGTTAGGAGATTATCCATACCTGTACGGGCCCATCTTTATGAATCTCTATGTATAGGTAATCCTACGGTCTGTTTTTCATGGTGGCTATGGCCCCACCTCGGCCCCTTCCTCAACTAGTAAAGACTACAAGAGCTAAGAGACCGCCCCTAATAACAACCAATCTAAACATCCATGTGGCGTCTACCCTCAACCCCGTACCTCGATAGTGAAAGGTGAAATGGTATCTTGAGTTTAGCTCTAGTCTTTTCGCATCTCGCTGACTGCCGATGACGGATATCTGATGGTCTACTACCCTTGTTGGTCATGACCCTCCGCCTCCTCATGAGGCAACCGCCGAACTACTCTAGTGTCACATCGTCACAGCATTCTGACTACCAGTCAAGGCCCACCCACCTAGTATCTACGTGCAGACCCAACCTCTGCGAGTACAGCCTAAAACATCTGTCACCACACAGAGTACTACTAGGAGCACCTTACGTACTTCAGGAAGCCGCGTTCTTCCCCTTTTAGTCATTTGGATCCATCATAATAATCAGATGAATGTGCACTCCGCTCGTGCCTTATAACACCTCGATGATATACCCCTTTGGGTTATTCACCCTCAAACATACGGACTGGTCCAAGTGCCTTTCTTTAATATGTTGTTAGACCCTATGTCTAAACATTCTTTACGCGCTTGCCTTACCTCACTGGGTTTCCATTTAACTTGATTATTCCCATTTATATTGAATTATTATTCAAATTACCAAGTTTCTCTTGCTTATTAATTTCAATCATATAACTTAATCCATTTAAGTTTATTAATAAGCCCACAACATGTTATTTTATAGATTGTGGCCCAAGGTCTGTAGTCTACAATCTATTTTACCTTCTTGTAGATTTCATCATTACAATAACATGTTTTACTTAATATGTAATTAAGTGTATCCAATTCACATGTTTTCTAATTAACATGTCACTTGCCATTTATGATTAAATAAAACTTTTTTCATTCTACAAGTTTTCCTCATCCTTTCTCATTTAATCATAAATTCAATCTACACCATCCCTACAACTTATCGTTGTTTACTTAGCAGATTATTCTATCATTTCTACAAGTTGTGCTTACCCTACAAGGTGTCTTCCAATTACCTAACTTATTATTTCTACCGGTTATGTATACCACTAGGTGTCTTTAATTACATAACCTTATTGGGTTAAGTTCGTGGGCCTATATATAAATATTACCCACCCCCTCTAATTTACTTAACCCACCCACTACCCATCCAATTTTACATAACCCTAACTTAAGTTCATAATCATACAATCCTTATGGATTAAATTAGGTTAAGTAGTCCAATTCATTACCATGTCCAATTATGGTTATAATGGGCTAGACCTCCTACATTAGGCCTACAACATGTGGATGCTGGATATGCCGGTCGGGTCCGGGCAGTCTTATTCCACAGTTGGGTCTAATCTCGTGTCCTAGCCCGATTCGTACTTACGTACTTAGACCTCCCACATTAGGTTCAACGCTAGTGGCTGCTGGATATGTCGGTCGGGTCCGGGCAGACTTCCACCACTAATGTAACCTAACCTCGTGTCATAAATACAATTACAATTCCTAATTGTAATTACTAAACATTCCGTCTTTATTCAAATCTACCTATGTCATTATAGGCAATTATTCTTTGTTTTCCCCATTTGAATTATGTCCAATTCACTGTTCAAATTATAGACCTTTATGCCTCTTTTTAATTTACCTTTTTAATTATGCACCATATACCCCTTATCATAAACTAAGTCATATATATATGTATAAATATATATATATATATTGCACAAACCCAAACCCACATATTTTCCAACTTATGCCCCAAGTCCAAATTCACCCTTTTCAATGCAAGTTATACCCAAATCCACCTTCACATAATTTATGCCTAAAATTCATATTCTCATATGTTCAAATTTACATCCCAAATCAATATTTAGACATGTCCATTTTAAACCCAATTCCGTATTTACATATATTCCAATGCATGCCTAAATTCATATTATCCAACAAGACATATGCCCCCAATCCCATCTTCGTATATTTCCAATTTTATGCCCAAATTTAGATCCATATTTTCCAATATCAATTATGCCCTAAATTATGTCTTTCCCCATTATTCCCAATTTCGCACGTTCGCATTTTCAGCGTTAGGCCTAGGCTCAAAAGTAGCCTGGCTATATAAAAATAAGAATGAAAGGAGGGGTAGAAGAGAATCAAGAATAGGCATAATGACGAATCAATAATAAACTGATAAAAACAGGCATAAACTGAATAGGCATATTATGACAAGATTTCACATGGTGACGATATAAACATATAAGAACAGATCAATGGAATATGTCGTAATATAACTGATCAGGCACTGATTCAAGATCCAATTATTATATACATATTAAGATTACTATTTAGATATTTAGATCTAAAAGCAACATGAACTCATAGTGAATTTGCTGCGAAGAGCATGTTGAATAAGTTGTAGCCATCGCTGTAGCAATCATTGAATTTGTATAATGTTTGCTGAATTAGATTTGGAGTAGATTAGGCCATTCAATCTTTGTTGCAGCAGAACTTCGCAGTCGCCATTGTTTTTTGGTGAATAAAACCTAGGTCTAGGGTTCTTTATATAGCCTTAGTATCGATGAATCTTGCTCATAAAGGTGTCCAGATACAATACGAAGTATTTCACCCAAATTTGTTCACGGGTGGGTCGACCCCCCTTTGAGTGGGTCGACCTATGGGTTGATCCCACTTTGAGTGGGTAGACCCACCTGGACGGGAAATCTGCCGCCTTCCTTGATTTTGAATTTTGAACCGAATTTCGAATTTTTGGGCCTATTTTTGAATTTATGAACCTATTATATATATATATTCTTCCTGTGCATATACAAACTTCAAACCTTAATAACTTCTTCATACGATGTCCGATTTACGCCAACCAGGTGTCTATCTTGACCAGAATTTCGAGACGGGCATAATGGCATAGTCCTTTTTACTTGATTTTGATTATTTAATTAAGTTTTCCTTAATTCATCATTATCAGTGTATTCCACATTAATTATTCCTTAGTGCATCATCTTTAGTATCGTTAAAATTTCGGGGTGTTACATTCTCCCCTACTCAAAGGATTTCATCCCCGAAATCTCTAAGTTAAGAAGAACGTATATCCTAACATCCAACAATCATACATCCATCTAGCAATCACAAGCATCCATTGTCCTTAAGGAATTTCTAATGCTTTTATGAACATACGCAATAGTGTGTGTATATGTCCGTAAACTAATGCGAAAGATCAGGCGGTCTACTGATTCAGTTGACCTCCTTAATGCAAATATATGTTTGTGTCATGCAACCAAAATGTATGCAAATCATCCTAATACATGTAAGTTCTATATATATGCACAATCATCCATCCATATGCAACATCAATGTAACGATAATCCATAAAAGTTTAAAATGTACACACATCAATATTCAATATGTAAGTGATTGAGCCAATCTAGTGCCTATTGTGTGTGTATATGCATCCACGAGCAACCACTAGCAACCACTTGCATTCATCAAACATAACATGTCTCAAACACATGTTTACATTCATTAGTTTTCTACCTAAAGACTTGATCGATAGGAGATATTCAAATGATAGATACAAGTATTAATTCAAAGCTTGGAAAAGAAGTTAAGAACATATTCTCGAAAAGGAAAGGATACGAAGCGTGAATCTTGTCTTCAGTCTCCCAAGTAGCGTCCTCGCGTCCCTTTCCCCATTGCACTCTTACTAGCTTCACTTCTTTGTTTCCTAATTTCCTAACCTCTGATCCAAGTATGAAAGTCGGAATCGTCATATCATTGCTTCCTTCTCTACTTTCATTTCCTCTTGCAAGTTTGGCTTCACTACCTCGAACTCTATTCATTTTATCGCCGCTTGGATGAACAATAATCTTAGAATGATGGGCTTCCTCAAGGACTTTCTTCAATAGGTTTCCCTTCCCGATATGACTCACCTATCAAACCTCTTCTCAAGTAGCTCCCCTACTTGCTTATCAAGTTCTCTCTTTTCTTTTAGGAGTCACACGTCGCAAATCATCAATTGATATATCAAGAGGTTCTTGGAGACTAAGCATGACATACCCTTTTGAGGTCATAAGAAATCTCGAGAGTCTTTTCCATGGCAAGTCAGAAGTCTAACGACCCTCCTCTCACAATCTAGAACGGCTCCATATATGGTTTACCCATCCACCCTAGAATCAAACCGTATCCTATGAAATCAAGAACATACGCGTCGCAATCAAATTCAACGCCTAACACAGAGATTCTCAAACCCCGAGAAATCATCGATAAATGAGCCATCCCTCTACTAGGGTTTGAACCAATAACGAGATCCAAAACCATACTAGTATCTAGGTGTAGAGACTCAACTAAAGGATCAGATATAAAAGAATGCGAAGCGCGGGGAAAAGAATTCTAATAGGATGACCAAAAATAGAAATCAATCCTTCGATGGAAACTTTCCTACCCCTATCCTGTCCACAAGCTATGAGAACATTAGTTTTCCCCCTAGAAGTTCCTGCCCTTTGGCCTTGTCTTTATCCCTTCGGGCACTCCACAATGAGGTGTCCTTCCTTACCAAAGTGTTAACAAATGCCTTATCTCTTTCTGCAATCCTTTTTCCAGATGACTCACTATTTCGAAATTATAATATTTCCTCTTTTCTTCTTTTATCTATATTCCCTTCTTAAGCCACCATTTTCTTTAATCTTTGGGCTGTGCTCCTTAGGCCCAACTCCCTTATTGTCCTTTTTACCATCCTTGTGCAACATGCTAACAAGTCTCTTGAAAGTTGCCTCCATCACACAGAAATTCTTACGAGGCTTGAGAGAAAATAAGACGCAGGTGAAACCACTACGGCTAAAGATGGAGGTTGGGCACTTCTTGGCCCTTCGACATGTACCGTAGTTTTAACATGCCTACGAACCATGCCAAAATAAGGATACCCTTTCGAAAAGAAATGGTTCCCCGAACAAAAAGGAAAAGTAATCAAGCGGAGAATTGAGAGATATTTATGGATTTGGGAAATATGCTTTTCAAAAACAGACTTTTTATTTTAAGATACTTTGTTTTTTAGACCTTTTTGAAAACCATTTTCGAAATACTTTATCTGATCATATAACCATATGCTCTGATACCAAATGTGACACCCCACGTCCGTTAATGTCACTCTCTAAGGGAATGCATTAACTTTCGTGAAGCGTTATAGGTAAATAAGAACATAATATCACAAGACAGTCATGTAAAATAGCAGCGGAATTAAAAAATTTATTTAAATCAAAACGTCATGGTTCCAAATACTGAGTTTACATTATAAGTAACTAATTACATTAAATATCTGTCTTGCCAAAAATATAAGAGTACAAAAGCGTAAACCATATTTCCCTTGCAAAGCCATAAGAGAGTTGACAATAAGTCAAAGCTGTACATCCATATCCAAAACCCAAGCTAAGCTGAAAGAAACCAAATCAACTCTAAGCACTTCCACCCTAAGAACCGGGAAGGGGGGAGAGAAACGGAAGAGAGAGAAGAGGAAACAAAAAGGGTCAGACATAAAGTCTGGCAAGTCCAGTTCCTTTTAAATATAAATAAATAAAAGTTTCATGGTAGGTATATAAAAACTGGAAGAACAAGACAACAATAACAATAGTAAGGACAAGTGTGAACTGAACAAGATAAGTTTGGACAAAATATACTGCACTTCTTAATACATTTCTCTGTACCGCACAAATACTAGTATATCAGAAGTAGAATGATCTCTACAACCCCGTTCCATTACATTTTTTTGATTATTAGATTACATGGGTAATCGCACTGAAGACTTATACGCGCGTCGTACCCATTTACTTTCCCATGGATTTACCTAATACAATATATGTAGCTATCTCTCAATATTGAGATACACCATGTGGTACCCCACTCACACCGTCTCCACCATAATGAACGCTGGAGTGACGTACAGATCTCTATATAATAATGTTATGTTCTGCATGTATTTGTCATTACTATGCTATGTAAGCGTATGGACAGCCACCATCGATCGAATCAGATTCCATATCGTAATAATGCCCTCTAGTCTACGATACACCACCCAGAGCAGATATGCATGTATCTAGACTGTCCCACGTATGTGCTGTAATTGTAGCTCGATGCCTCAATCGCATATCCTCTAAAATGCACTGAGTTCCATGGCAGGGCTAAACAAGAAACACGAAACTCGGTCGGGAGCTTATCATACCTGTATAGGCCCGTCTTTATGAACCTCTATGTACAAATAATCCTAGGGTCTGTTTTTCATGGTGGCTATGGCCCCTCCCTCAACTAGTAAAGACTACAAGTGCTAAGCGACTGCCCCTAATAACAACCAATTTAAACATCCACGTGGCGTCTACCCCAACCCAGTACCTCGATAGTGAAAGGTGAAATGGTATCTTAGGTTTAGCTCTAGTCTTTTCGCATCCCACTGGCTGCCGATGATAGATATCCGACGGTCTACTATCCTTATTGGTCATGGCACTCCGCCTCCTCCTGAGGCAATCACCGAACTACCCTAGTGTCACCTCGTCACAGCATTCTGACTGCATAGCTACATTTGCAGTCAAGGCACACCCACCTAGTAGTTACGCACAAACACAACCTATGAGAGTACAACCTAAGACTTCTATCACCGCACGGAGGACTACTGGGAGCACCTTACGTACTTCAGGAAGCCGCGTGCTTCCCCTTCCAGTCCTTTGGAGCTGTCATAACAATCAGATGAATGTGCGCTCCTCTCGTGTCTTATAACACCTCGATGATCTAACCCGTTGGGTTATTCACCCTCAAACGTACGGACTGGTCCAAGCGCCATTCTTTAATATGTTGTTTGACCTTATGTCTAAACATTCTTTACGCGCTTGCCTTACCTCACCGAGTTTCCATTTAACTTGGTTATTCCCATATATATTGAATTATTATTCAAATTACCAAGTTTCTCTTGCTTATTAATTTCAATCATATAACTTAATCCATTTAAGTTTATTAATAAGCCCACAACATGTTATTCTCTAGATTGTGGCCCAAGGTCTGTAATCTACAATCTATTTTATCTTTTTGTAGATTTCATCATTACAATAACATGGTTTACTTAATATGTAATTACGTGTATCCAATTCACCTGTTTTCTAATTAACATGTCACTTGCCATTTTATGATTAAATAAAACTTATTTCATTTTACAAGTTTTCCTCATCCTTTCTCATTTAATCATAAATTCAATCTACACCGTCCCTACAACTTATCGTTGTTTACTTAACAGATTATTCTACCATTTCTACGAGTTGTGCTTACCCTACAAGGTGTCTTCCAATTACCTAACTTATTATTTCTACCGGTTATGTATACCACTAGGTGTCTTTAATTACATAACCTTATTGGGTTAAGTTCATGGGCCTATATATAAATATTACCCACCCCTTCTAATTTACTTAACCCACCCACTACCCATCCAATTTTACTTAACCTTAACTTAAGTTCATAATCATACAATCCTTATGGATTAAATTAGGTTAAGTAGTCCAATTCATTACCATTTCCAATTATGGTTATAATGGGCTAGACCTCCCTCATTAATCCTACAACATGTGGATGCTGGATATGCCGGTCGGGTCCGGGCAGTCTTATTCCACAGTTGGGTCTAACCTCGTGTCTTAGCCCGATTCGTATTTACGTACTTATACCTCCCACATTAGGTTCAACATTAGTGGCTGCTGGATATGCCGGTCGGGTCCGAGCAGACTTCCACCACTAATGTAATCTAACCTCGTGTCATAAGTACAATTACAATTCTTAATTGTAATTACAAAACATCCCATCTTTATTCAAATCCACCTATGTCATTATAGGCAATTATTCCATGTTTTCCCCATTTGAATTATGTCTAATTCACTGTTCAAATTATAGACCTTTATGCCTCTTTTTAATTCACCATTTTAATTATGCACCATATGCCCCTTATCATAAAATAAGGCATATATATATATATGTATGTATGTATATATATATATATATGTGTGTGTGTGTGTGTGTGTGTGTGTATAAATATATATATTGCACAAACCCAAACCTACATATTTTCCAACTTATGCCCCAAGTCCATATTCACCCTTTTCAATGCAAGTTATACCCAAATCCACCTTCGCATACTTTATGCCTGAAATTCATATTCTCATATGTTCAAATTTACATCCCAAATCAATATTTAGACATGTCCGTTTTATACCCCAATTCCATATTTTACATATATTCCAATGCGTGCTTAAATTCATATTATCCAACAAGACATATGCACCCAAGCCCATCTTCGTATATTTCCAATTTTATGCCCAAACTTAGATCCATATTTTCCAATATCAATTATGCCCCAAATTATGTCTTTCCCCATTATTCCCAATTTCGCACGTTCGCATTTTCAGTGTTAGGCCTAGGCTCGAAGGTAGCCTGGCTATATAAAAATAAGAATGAAAGGAGGGGAAGAAGAGAATCAAGAATAGGCATAATGATGAATCAATAATAAACTGATAAAAACATGCATTAACTAAATAGACATATTATGACAAGATTTAACATAGTGGCGATATAATAAGAACAGATCAATGGAATATGTCATAATATAACTGATTAAGCACCGAGTCAAGATCCAATTATTATATACATATCAAGATTACGTTTTAGATATTTAGATCTAAAAGCAACATGAACTCATAGTGAATTTGCTGCGAAGAACATGTTGAATAAGTTGTAGCCATCGCTGTAGCAATCGTTGAATTTGTATAATGTTTGCTGAATTAGATTTGGAGTAGATTAGGCCATTCAATCTTTGTTGCAGCAGAACTTCGCCGTCGCCATTGTTTTTAAATGAATAAAACCTAGGTCTAGGGTCCTTTATATAGTCTTAAGATCAATGAATCTTGCTCAGAAAGGTGTCCAGATACAAGATGAAGTATTTTGCCCAAATTTGTTCACGGGTGGGTCGACCCCCCTTTGAGTGGGTAGACCCACCTTTGCGGGAAATATTCCTTATTTAATCGTTAACAGTGGGTAGACCCCCCTTTGAATTTTTGAACCTATTATATATATATATTCTTCTTGTGTGTATACAAACTTCAAACCTTAATAACTTCTTCATACGATATCCGATTTACGCAAACCAGGTATCTATCCTGACTAGAATTTCGAGACAGACGCAATGGCATAGTCCGTTTTACTTGATTTTGATTATTTAATTAAGTTTTCCTTATTTAATCGTTAACAGTGTATTCCACATTAATTATTCTTTAATACATCATCTTTAGTATCGTTAAAATTCCGGGGTGTTACAGTTGTGGTGGTAGATGATTTCCGTTGTACATTATTATATTTTCTGCAGCTTTGGAATTTGTAAATCTCTGATATCTATTTTCTGCTGTATATTATTTCTTCTTTGATATTCTTGTACTCCGATGTAAATTATTGTAATAGTAATGAAATGTTCCACTGTTTGTGTTCTGATGATTCGTATTCTCAATTCAATCCGGGCTTTCCCATAAGGGGGATTTTGGGACGTTTCATTATGGTATCAGAGCTTTGGTTTACAAGGGTCGAGAACAAGACACGTTCGAACCAAATGAAAGAATTCATCAGAGATAGAATTAGTAATGTCCTATAAGAGCAACTCATTAGAGATAGGATTAGTAGTATCCTAAAATGAGGTTGAAGAGTGCTATTTCTTAGAACGAATTTTGTTTTGAAAATTATATCTTATTATACGTATTTGAGTGTATTATTTTATTTTATTTTGGACAATCTAGTATATGAAGATTTTGCATATACGCGTCATGAACGTATTTACGAAGTCTCAAATATACTGGATAGATATAGAATCACACTCTAGTCGCCCGAGGATGATTCTACTAATGACTGTACAACATCAGTAGTTTATTTTTGAGTTTTGAAAGTGGGATATCTGCATATTTCCAACTGACGGGTGTGAGAACCAAAGCTTAGTTAGAATTTATTGTTTGTGATTTAACATTAAAAATATGGTTTTTGGGTATGGATAGAAAGAGGAATTAAAGATGGAAATTTTGGGAAATTTAGTTTTATTTAAAATGAAGTGTGCAGGGGATATGGGTGATGAGATATGTGACAATGGCTTGAAGGTTCATGGGTTTGTTTTTCTAAAGAGGAGGAAGATGGAGCACTGTAGAAAAGGGGCAGATGCGTGTAGATTGATGGGCTGGTTTAGTTAGGTAAGTCCCAATTTGAACTTTAATTAAATTTTGTTTAATTTAAATATATACAAAAACTTATAAACACTGTATCTCACTCATACAATGTCAGTTTGACGCATGGTTAGTCTCGTTCGAACCAAAGGGACGCAACCTACGAGATGGTTTGGTCAACATTGGGAGCAATGGGAATTTTTAATTAAATTAAACATTGGTTTAATTTAATTAAAACAAGTTGTTTAATCGACGAATAAAACCAAGGTGAGTTAAACTCACTCAGTTATCCAACTTATAATTATTATAAGCCGGGTTTATTTTTTATGCCATGTTTTCTAATTGTTGTTTGATTTGATGATTATTTGGATGTTGTTAAATACTGTTATATCGTTTATTTAAATTAATCGAAATCGTTATTTTTAACGCTTATTTCCAGTAGAGGTAACATACCTTGTTTGTTGCGTTTATAATAATATAAATGTTTTAAATTAAATTGGATGCTTGAATTATTATTATTGGTTTGAGCCCAACCGTTGGTGATATACATTCGATACACTCAAGTGAAATGAGCAGCCGGTCATGGTTGGGCCGGGTTGCAAGACGTTCTTGTTGAACCAAGTGTATTCCCCTCTAGAGATACACTATCGGTAGGTGGTTCCATACCTTGTCATAGTCGGAATCCAATCTCCAATAAGTGCCCGCGGTTTTGATTGTATACTATATATGTGGAGCGTGAGATGCAAGCGTTCCGCTAGATTATTATTTATTTGTATTTAATCACTATTATAATATCAGAATATGTATACGATTTCAAAATGTTTTGGGTTATCGTAAGGTAAAAACCGTCTGTATTTATATGCGGATTTGGTCTTACATTATCCTTTTCTTTCAAAATGATTTTCGAACTTTAAAATTAAGTTGGATGGTTCCGCTTAAAACTTTGCAAGTTTTTCTAACTCTGGTTCACTAGACTACACCGGTATTTGTAATGCTCGAGTTAGACCGTGTTGTACAGGATCAGGTTATCGGATGCTGTGAAGTACAGAAACAAGCTGGAAGAGTTTCAGACTTATGATGTTATATCATTATTATTCCGATGTGTTATATATATATATACATATATATATATATATATATATATATATATATATATATATATATATATATATGAGGACAGGTTATGATAACTGTCCAGATGTATTGATGTACTATGATGTTGTAAGTATTATTTCAAGCTCCCAATAAAAATTATTTCTAGATTATATTTTGTTCCCCTGCAATATGAGACTCTGATTCTATGTTTATTCTTCTCCTTATTCTTCTATTCTACCTTTCTTTCTTGTCTCACCCTCCAATGATCTCTCTAACAACTATCTGTGTTTTCGATACTTAGGTTCCGACAAGTGATACAAGATCTGTATTATTGTCGGAATTCGGGCTCGAATTCTCGTAGGTCGTTACAGTGGTATAAGAGCAATGGTTTAGGAATAACCTTGGCTCTGTGGTATAACTCGATATAGATGGGGTTAGTAATTCCCTAGATCAAGATTGAATATATATATATATATATGTGAGAGCGTATTTGTAGATTTTATATTCAAATGTTTTGTATTGTGTTGTTTGATCGGTTCAGGCTGAACTGACAGGTTAATATAATAATATTTTGAAAAGAGGGTAAATTAAATAATTTTGCCCAAATTATATTTCTATATGGAAAAGAAATAGTTTCAATCAATTATTGATATTTGGTTGTTGAGGATTTATTCCAATAGGATTATAAATTAAAAAGGTTTAATAAAAATTAGAAGAAAATTTAAATTATAGATAAAAACTTTAATGTTGAATTAAATATATAACCGAAGATAAGTTAAATAAAAATTGGAAAGGGAAATGGAATGATTTTGTTATGTTGATTGTTGATTTGTTTTTTTATTGGATGATAAATTGATTGGATAATAAAATTCATCAACCGTTATGAACTGAAAACTAAAGCAATAAATTCGAATAAATCAAATATGAAATAAAACAGAAATGGTTTAACCATATATCTGTTATTGGCATTGGATATTGGGTTGGTGCAGGTTGGAAGACGAAGAATTGTTAGAATTGTGCTTCGTGATTAGATTTTGATTGCCCCGACAAATAGGTACACCTTAATATATTGATTTAGTGTTTATTTTATACCCCTGAGTTGGGTAGCCACTTGGCTTTGTTTTCTTTTGATTGATGTGAGGCCCGGAGTGGCAGTTGTAGTTGTTTGGATCAAACAATACAAAGGAGGTGCTGGCGAATTTTTCAGAAATTTTAAAAACTTATTTTTGAAATATTTTAATATAATTATTTTGAAAATAAATGGGTTTGGAGCATTCTTTTACGTAGTAATTTCGGGGACGAAATTCTTTGAAGGCGAGAAAGAATATAACGACCCGGATTTTTCGATCATTTGAATCTGAATATTTAAATTTGTTTTAAATATTATATTCAGAATATTTATAGGTTTTAATATAGAATTCGTTTATAAAATGACGATGGGACGTTTATATATATATTTATATTAAAACGAACTCGAAACGACGCGGTAGTTCGTAATATTGAGTTTTGAACTTCAATTGAATATACAGAAGCAACTTTAAATCGGAATTCTATGAAACAAGAAACGTTTGAATCTAGTTGATTATAATTTTATAATGGAAGAGAAAAATTGAGATTTCAGCTTATATATTGTAAGATACGTCCAAATCAAAATTTAAAATAATCGCTATGGGAATCGTTAATAAACGATAACGTTTATTTAATAATTTTAATAAGGATTTTTGTATAATTTAAATAACGTTTTACTCGAAAAAATTAATATTGAGTTCTAATTTCATAATTGTTGAATTTGAAGTGATGAAATAACAATCAGCTACCCTAAATTAACACATATGGTTTCAAATCAATTCAGCTATACGATTGTATGCATGTCGTGTATTTACCCGGTGTATAACTTTAAATTTGTACTACAATAAAGTTAAACAAATTTGCATTATATTGAACAAACAAGTACATCCCGGGCATGACCATTGAAACATAGTAATGGATACAGACGATTGGCATGCATGCAGCAATGAAAGTGTTTTTACTTTTGGGTATACATGTTAACATGTTCGATCGACACTTTGTAAGATATCTCAATAATAATTATCCCAGATTCCATTTAAATAAAATAAAAAGCAACTTAAGCATTACAATGAAGCATGACTTTTCTCGAGCTACCCGTGTAAATGGTAGCTATAATGGCTGTGGAAAATTAATCAGTGGATCCGAATAGGAACTTTGAATTGTGTACAGTCGGCATTATATTGACAAAAGAAGGCTAAAAAAAAGAGAACACTGGCATATCTACCCATTCATAGCCCATTGTACATATGTCATTTAAATCTCGATCGGTCATAAGTAACTAGTGGTATAAATTTTTATGTGTGCATTGATTGATCTCTTCCAGCAAAAGAAAAAAAACTTGTCATGTTCTCTTTACATGACAAAAGCATGTACATTTATTACATGTATTTCCGATTTACTTTTGACTTCATGCATTAGAAAAGCAAGTACACCCACCCAGTCTTGTAGCTGCAGACCTACGCACAAAGCACATGCCTTCTCTCCCATCGGTTCTGCAAGCCTGCCTCTACCGGAAAACTAACAGCTAACCCAAAACACTATATTTTCAGCTATCCTACAATTCAGTGACGTGATTGCCAAACTATGAATCCGTTGTGGCCAAGCAACCAAATACCGTGCTTCCTAAACCATATTATGTGAGTGCCAAACTACGTATTCGTATCAACCAAGGTATCTCGCATGTATATATACACGTTGCTAGCTTCTGTTCTTCATCGTTTTTACAGTGCTTAAGATTTGAAACTTAAACCTTTGGAAAATCATTTCAGCGCATTTATGCAATTAAAAATCTAGAAATAATTTCAGTCGCCTCACATCTATAAGATCTTTAATCTGGTGTTGTTTTTACCGTGTACAATACGAGTTATGTAAGCTCT
Organism: Allium sativum; assembly: GCA_030737875.1. NCBI lineage: Eukaryota > Viridiplantae > Streptophyta > Magnoliopsida > Asparagales > Amaryllidaceae > Allium > Allium sativum. The sequence continues at coordinate 482,239,180 of CM060922.1, forward strand.
ACATCTTCCAGCACGCAATATAGGGTTCGAATATTTGGGATGTATAAGCTTCGATTAATGAAACAAAGATCATTTTCGTGTTTAAGGAATAGATAAGCTCCTATGGGCGAAAATGGGATGGATTCGACGCAATAAAATTACGCGATGTTCTCTGGAATTGAAACACTGATGAAAACCGCGAAGGAGAGGGGACATGCGAGTTGTTCATAACTGTTATGCGTAAAAAGAGGAATTAAAGATGGAAATTTTGGTTAATTTAGTTTTATTTAAAATGAAGTGTGGAGGGGATATGGGTGATGAGGTATGCGGCAATGGCTTGAAGGTTCACGGGTTTGTTTTTTTGAAGAGGAGGCAGATGGAGCACTGTAGAAAAGGGGCGGATGCGTGTAGGTTGATGGGCTGGTTTAGTTAGGTAAGCCCCAATTTGAACTTTAATTAAATTTTGTTTAATTTAAATATATGCAAAAATTATAAACATTGTATCTCACTCATACAATGTCAGTTTGACGCATGGTTGGTCTCGTTGGAACCGAAGGGACGCGAGCTACGAAATGGAAATGGTTTGGTCATCATTGGGAGCAATGGGAATTTTTAATTAAATTAAACACTGGTTTAATTTAATTAAAACAAGCTATTTAATCGCCGAATAAAACCAAGGTGAGTTAAACTCACTCAGTTATCCCACTTATAATTATTATAAGTCAGGTTTATTATTTATATACCATGTTTGCTAATTGTTGTTTGATTTGATGATTATTTGGATGTTGTTAAATATTGTTATATCATTTATTTAAATTAAACATCGTTTAATTTAAATGAAACAACATCGTTATTTTTAACAATTATTTCAAGTAGAGGTAACTTACCTTGTTGGTTGCGTTTATAATAATATAATTGTATTTAAATTAAACTGGATGCTTGAATTATTATTATTGGTTGGCTGCTATCAGTTGAATTGATTATTTATCTGCATATGATCATTATATGAACTGTTTAACCCATGTGATTGGCTTATTGATTTGGTTACCGATTGTTGAATCCAAATTCAACATTGTTTTGATATTAACCTATAGGTAGTACTGGTTAAGGATTTGGCAGTAGATGACTTAAATTATATATCGTTTTATTTGATTTACCGTTAGAGACTAAACTTATAAAATTTATTTTATAACTGAAGACAAGTTTTGAGATATATTATTTTGAATGAAGTTTATAAAAAGGAGATAAACCAACCACACATATATATTGTTTATTTTAACCACCAATCATCATTTTTGTACCAAAATCCACTGTGTGTGAAGGACGTGCCTCATCTTAATTAGTAAATGATTTATAAAGCTAACTCTTATATTACTAAGATGGATAAGCAAGTAAGCAAGGTTTAATGTAATGATTTATAACTGAAATTAATTATTTTTAAGTAAGTAGCAATTAAAATGGAGGTACATTGAATCGATGATTATTTATTTAATAATAATCAAGTAAATGAGATTTATTTAAATTAATTATATTATTAATTTAAATGAAAAGATTAATTAGAATTGATTAACAAGCTAATCATGTTTTAGCACTGACTAAGGCAACTGTTTTAACGGGAATTGATTTCTAAATTAAATTAGTTTGTGCCAATTAATCTAAAATAATTTAGTGAATAGTTGTTTAACTTAATAAGATTCTTAAAAAAGGAAATTTAACATCAATTCCAGTTAGTGGTGAAGTAAACTATAAAACTTAAATTATGATAAAGAATTACTTCTTGAATGAAGTCCATTTATGTAAGGAATTGAAGTTGGTACCGAAATATGAATGAATTTAAAAGTGAGTTGATGAACGGGTTTATATTTAAACCGAGTTAGGTAATTTGAGTTATAAAGGTTATTTTAAGCTAATATTATAAGCTTAAATAAAACGTTACTTAATTTTTGAATTAAGCAAAAGAAATCAAGATGAAAAAGGATTTATATTAAACCAGAGTTGTATAAACAAGTTTATAAAAAGAAATGGGAAGTTAAAGCGTTAATTTTAAATTAACGTTACTTAATATTGGTATTAAGTGAAATGGATGAGTTTTGAAATAAAATTTCCTAGAGGAAATTATTGAAAGTTTTAAAAAGGGGATTCTGGTAATTGAATTGGATAAAAGATCGAGTAATAGGATTTGTAATAGAAATCCAGATAATGGAACAAATAGTTTAAAGAAGTTAAAGTTTAGAAGTGGATGTTTTTTAATCATTTACTAAAACAATAAATTTAGTAATAATAATATATTTAAAAAAGAGATTTCAAAAGCATGAAGGTTTATAAAACCGTATGTTAAGTAAAATACTGAAATGATAATTGTTGGTATTGGAATGAATATGGGTTTTTGAATTACAATTCATATTTATCTTAAGATAAGAATGATGTTGATCAAGGTCTGAGATGTAATTATAATACCCCAACTTGAACGACCTCAAGATTATCGAAAGATGATATTAGTTGTAATGGGAAAGATGTTAGAAGAGATTTATTTGGAGAAATAACAATGCAACATTCTTTGAAGGATTTGAGGAAACATATATTGATATTTTCAAAATAGCGGGAATAAAAAGGGCATGAGAATATGAAATGATATTTCCATAATAAAAGAAACAAAAGGGGGATTTGTGAAAATATAACGATATTTTCAAAGTAAAGAGATGAGATTTAGAATGGATTTATTCTAAAAGGGTAAGTGACAATTAGTTTGTTTAAATAACGAAATAAAAGGAGATTTCGTAATGATTGTTTTACGAATGACAAGGGGAATTGATTTCACAATTATATATAATAAGTAATGTGATAGAAAATGTATTGAAATGAAAATTAACGAAAAACTAGATATGATTTTAAGATATATTTTCTAAGTATAAATTAAATGATTTGAGAATATTAATATATTAAGACTGAGATATTATTTTGATATTACTACTGATATATTATTTTAATGGCCAAGTGACGCTGTAGAATAACCGATGGATTTATTTATTTTTATGATTGTTTATTTTGATAGTTAGAGAACCGACTATCAAAACCATACCTAATGCGTTGTGATACGGAAAGTCAGGGATCGAATTTGTATTCAAAAACCATTCTGAATCAGTAACTACGTGAACGAAGAAGATATCTAATGCTGATCGAGATGGAGCAATTGAAAACCGTAAATCTTTATGAGCAGGGGAAACTATTGTTGAATTTCTCTAGCTGATCCATAGAGATATATATTTGATAATGATTCTGTCATGATTGAAATCTACGAATTGCAAGGACTACTCGCTTCTAATCTATAGAGTGATTCCTAGAATGTGGTAGGAGGGTGCCTTCGGTTCATCTGTTCATGAATGACTTGTAAGGGCGATGTGAACGGTGGCCAGATGTTCCAAAAGTCGATTATAACCTCAAGTCTCATCAACCGGGAAATGACAAAAATCGGGCAGGCAGCATGGCTATGTGGGTCGCTCCCATTAGGGTTTATAATTATCTATCTAGAGAAATTTCATTTCTTTCTTTAATCTATTTCGATGCTGTCCCTTTAGGGAAACGGTGGTTTGATCCCAACCGTTGGTGATATACATTCGACACACTCAAGCAAAATAAGTGGTCGGCCATGTGTGAGCTAGGTTGCAAGACGTTCTTGTTGAACCTAGTGTATTCCCCTCTAGAGATACACTATCGGCAGGTGGTTCCATAGCTTGTCATAGTCGGAATCCAATCTCCAATAAGTGCCCGCGGTTTTGATTGTATACTATATATGTGGAGCGTGAGATGCAAGTATTCCGCCAGATTATTATTTATTTGTATTTAGACACTATTATTATATCAGAATATATATACGATTTCAGAATGTTTGGGTTATCGTAAGGTAAAAACCATCCGTATTTATGTATGGATTTGGTCTTACGATTATCCTTTTCTTTCAAAAAGATTTTCGAACTTTAAAATTAAGTTGGATGATTCCCCTTAAAACTTTGCAAGTTTTTCTCATTTTGGTTCACCAGACTGACCCGATATTTGTAATGCTCGGGTAGACTGGGTTATACAAGTTTAGGTTATCGGATGTTGTGAAGTACAGAAACGAGCTGGAAGAGTTTCAAACGTATGATGTTATACTGTTATTATTCCGCTGTGTGTTATATATATAAGGACAGGTTATGATAATGGTCCAGATGTACTGATGTACTCTGATATTGTAAGTATTATTTTAAGCTCTCAATAAAAGTTATTTCTATATTATATTTTGTTCCACTGCGATGTGAGACTCTGATTCTGTGTTGATTCTTCTATTCTAACTTTCTTTCTTTCATATCTCACCCTCTATTATTCTCTCTAACAACTACATGTGTTTTCGATACTTGGGTTCTGACAAGTAATACAGGATATATACTATTTTTGGAATTCGGGCTCGAATTCCCGTAGGTCGCTACAACCTTTTTCTGAGAGAATTTTACTTTAGATAAAAACTTCACAAGAAATCATTGTTTCCAAAATATACCCCCTTTTACATCAAAACCAAATATTTACTTTTCTAATATGTTCTTTACATATTTTAAAAATATAACTTTTAAGATTAAAACTTGAAAACACCATAAAACACTTTCTAAAAGCATTTATAATTTCAGGTTCTTAAAAGTTAACAATGGGGTTAGACTCAAAGTGGGTTTCCCATTTTTCTTGGCTTACCTAGACACTCCCACAAAGTCAATTCTCTCAACTATATCTATTCCGAATCCATTTTTCTCTTTTTAACCTTTTCCAATTTATAGGGTTTTATTGCCAAACCCACTATTATATGGGATTCGGCTTTCTTCCATAGAAAGAAAATTGTACACTTTCTACCCAAATTACCTAAGGGTCTCAGATTTCCATGTTCATTCCTTTTGTGTACAAAATAGATATCCTAATTTTTACCATATTATACTCTTTCTATTTAGTGGGTTCCTTTATGGATCTAGGTATATATATATAATATTTATATTTTTAAAAATACAAATACGTTCACTCATTATCTATACTGGAATCCTAAACCTAAGCTCTGATACCAGATATAACAACGCGAATTCCGACAGAACAAAATTCTTTTTCTCAAAATTCTAATCTATCGAAACCCGAGTTGATTTGCTCTGGTATCCTGCCGAAAAGACATAGATATAAAATATATCAGATCTCAGAAAAACACCTCACAGTGGAATGGATAAAATATAATTTAATCAAAATATAGCCTTACCCGAATTATAATACTGCCTAACCAGTATCCAAAACTATCATATCTCTACCACAAGTCTAACCTGTGAGTGTGTGATGAGAAGGGGTTCAGAACACAAGTTCTGGTGACGGGATTTAAACTACACATTTTGGATAACCCTACATATAACGTTCAATTACATTTTCTTATTTATTAGGTTACTTGGGTTAACTGCACTCAAGGCTTACACACACGTCGTACCCATTTACTTCCCAGTGGATTAACCTAAAACAATATATATGTAGCTACCCCCCCAATATTGAGGTACACCCCATGGTACCCCACTCACTTGGTCTTCACCGTAATGCCACAAAAATGTATGCAGTCCCTCATCATATGCCGGAGTGACGTACGGATCTCTATATAACAACACTATGTTCCGCATGGAATTGCCATCGTCATGCTACGTAAGCGTATAGACAGCCACATTTGATCGAATCAGATCACAGAGTAATGCCCTCGAGTCTACGATACACCACCCAAAGCAGACATGTGTGTATCTAGACTTTCCCACATACATATCATCAATCGTACTCGATGCCTTAGCCGCACATAACCTCTAATGTGCACTGAGTTCTGTGGTAGGGTTGTACAAGAAACATAGAACTCGGTCGGGAGCTTTTCAATATTTGTACAGGCCCACCTTTAAGGGCCTCAAAATACAGATATTCCTTGGGGTCTGTTTTTTGTGGTGGCTATGGCCCCACCACGGCCCCTCCCTCAACTAGTAAAGACTACAAGTGCTAAGCAACTTTCCCCTAACAAGCAATCTAAAAATCCAGTTGGCGTCTCCCTCAGCCACCGTGCCTCGATAGTGAAAGGTGGATGGTGACTTGGGTTTAGCTATAGTCTTTTCGCATCCCACTGGCTGCCGTTGATGGGTACCCGACGATCTACTACCCTTTTTGGTCCTGACCACGCCTCCTAGTTAAGGTGATCGCTGAATCACCCTAATGTGACCTCATTACAGCTTTCTGACTGCAAAGCTACTTTTGCAGTCAAGGCTTACTCACCGGGTAGTTACGCACATACTCATCCTCTGTGAGCGTAGCCCGAATACTGCACCACCACAGAGGACTATCAGGAGCACCTTACACATCCCAGAAAGCCGTGTGCTTACCCTTCCAGTCCTCCGCAGCTGACATAATAATCAGATGAATGTATGCTCCCTTCGTGCCTTATGACACCACGATGATCTATCCCGTTGGGTTATTCACCCTCAAACGTACAGACTGGTCAAAGCGCCCTAGCTTAATGTGTTATTAAACCCTATGTCTAAACATTCAATTATGCGCTTGCTCTACCTCATCAGGTTTCCATTTAACTTGGTTATTCCCATTGACTTCTTATTCAAGTTACCAAGTTCCTCTTGCTTATTAATTTCAGTGATATAACTTAACCCATTTTAGTTTACTAATAAGCCCATAACATGTTATTCTCTAGATTGTAATCCAAGGTCTGTAATCCATAACATCTTTATATTATTGTCTAATTTCATAGTTACAATAACATGTTCTACTTAATATTTAATTAATTATATCTCAATTCACATGTTTTCGATTTAATATGTCACTTATTATTTACGATTATATTAACTTATTTCATTTCATAAGTGTAACAACCAGGAATTTCTAAACCAAATTAAAAAAATTATTTTAGCTATTTTAATGGGTTTTGAATATTTAAAATGATTTATTTTAAATAATAATGATTAAAAAATTATTTAAATCTAAGTTAGAACATATAAATTTATTTTAATTATAAAACGATCCTGATATGGCGCGGTAATTTGAAAATTCGATTTTAAATTTCAATTGAATGTATAGGATTCAAATAAATCAGATTTCGTAAAACAAGAAGCATTGGAATATTTTGAATTGTAATTTTCTAACGAATGTAAGAAACTAAGATTTCACTTCATAAATTGTAAGTTATGTCCAGTTTAAAATTTGAGATAGTCGCTATGGAATTTAAATATATTTTTAAATAATACATAGTCCTTAAAAATAGCCGTTTTGCAAACAACCTCCATTTTCGACGAAGCCACTTTTGTTGGATCTGGAATGTCAAATTATTTTCAGGTTTAAAATTTCATGATTTTTGGAATTAATACGCGAGCGTAGTAAATTTAAACGCGTTTCCAGTTTCAGTTTCAATTTAATAAGCTAATAAAAAGGCCATTTTTCAAATAGCCTCCAAAGTCGGTGAAACTTATTTTTTTAGGACCGTATCATCAAAACATAGCTAGATTTCAATTTTAATAATTTTTGGAGTCAGTATGTGGCCCCGGTAAATTAAAATGTACGTTGGAATTCAGTATTGACCGTTATATTAGTTTATATTTTAATTTTGATAAAAACTGATCAAAGCAGTCGAATTAGCTTATGAAACATGTCCCCTTGTGTCCGAAATAAGGGTATTTGGTTAGGGGCGATAGTCGTTGGGTTCGATTTGGAGTTCGTGGCAATAAACAAGTATTTTTGGGATTAAATAAAAATATTATTTATATATTTTGGATCAAAACCCTATTCTTCTATTGCCGTGGTCAAACCCGCTGAAATCCGCCTCCTAGCGATTCAAGGGCCAGTTTTTTCGAAATTTAAATCCTCAATCATACACAATCGCTATGATTTAGACATTGATTTTAAAACCAAAACTAAAGAGAAGGCTTAGATCTTTAATTCTGTAAGGGAGGGATCAATTTTAGGTGTGTGGATCTCTCTATTTCTGCTCCCAAAGGCGTTGTCTTTGCTCGTGTTTTCTGAGTCGCATGGAAGTTCGAGCTCGGCACCGGAGCAGGTGGGGAATGGCGACGCCTCGAGCAGCGACGTGGCGCAACTTGATCGTGGTGCGATGGCTTAATGGCGGTGGCGGAAGTGAAGAATGGTGACGAGGTTTTTATGTCGATGTTGGTTGAAGCAAACAAGGAAGAGAAAGAATTATTTAAATTAATTAAAAGGTTAAGAATTATTAGTGTGTTAATTTTGTAATTAGATTGATAAATGTTTATAATATCATAACTTTCGCAAACGACAACAAAAATTCGCAAAACTGGGTGCGCTGGATTCGCAGCGACGAAGGCTACAACATGGAACTGACCAGAACGAAAATAGAGAAAGTGGAATTTTTAGCTAAATTAAACGCATGTATAATTTAGTTTAAAAACATAAATCCTTCAAATAAAGAATGACGGAGTGGAAACCAATGTGAGAACTCTCTCACTCAATTATTTTGGTTATGATATTATTGTATTCATATTTATAAAAATAAATAAATTGTCATTGTTGATTTTTATCTGTTGTATGTGACATTACTTGAGTTCGACACATGAACTATTCATGACTCATTTGCATAAGAAGCGTTGTTTGAATATACGACACTCGTATTTCAAATAATGTAGACACTTTTGTGGTTGTTGAAATGGGATATAAATATCCATTTATTATTTGAACAGTAAATTTTCATTACTTATCTAAGTAAAATTGATTAATTAGAAAAATAATTCGAATCGAATTAGAATTAGTTAAATTCATTAACCAGTGATTAATTTTAATCGACTGTTGTTGTTTGAAAACCCCACACAGGTATTGGGATGATATTTGACATACACTAATCCTAATATTTAGTTGTATGTCAATCGATTGGTTGACAGACTGTGGTGAGCGATATTTATTTATTTTAATGCTTATACAGTTGTAGAATGCACTCTGGAAGATGTTTGAATGTTTAATGATTATTTATCATTATTGTTGAATACATGTGATGTATGGAATCCATATAAATAAAATTATATGGTAATTGATTGAGTTTGATTCCAATTCAGAAATAACGAATATTTTAAAATAATATCCAGTGAAAGAATCAAAATATGATTTTGATGTCCAATTTTGGATGGACACGAAAATATTGAAATATATTAAGCCGAGTTAAGTAGAAGTCCTCCATTTTAACTTGAACGGATTTTTCTGTCGATTTTATTTATTTTATAACGAATATCGAAAAGGTGTGATCTCAAAATCTGATATTTTGAAAATATTATCATTTTAATAGTATAATGATATAGAATATTCAATTTTGATTTAAAATTGAAAACAAAGTTGAAATTATTTTAAAATTAATTTATAAATGATTTATAAAATACATTTTAAATGGAAATTGACGATATATACATTATATATATTTAATGGCTTGACTAGAACGCGCAGCGACCTTTCACGAATTTCAACCATTAACTTCAAATTGATATAGCTGGAATCGTTATTGGAACCATTTGATTCATATCGAAAAGATCTTTCCAATGAATATAAGAGATTTAAATTTGAACGGTTGGATTTTAAAATATGTCCAAATCAGTTTTGGAAAAGGTCGCTACGGATACAGTTCGGTGGCCGTTATTGGAAACTGACTGTAAGAGCCTTAATAAAATTATCAAAAATATGGTAAAATTATGTAAAATCATAATTAATGATTTGGAAAGATTTTGGATGAAAAAATCCCGGTTTGAAAAGATAAAAATATATTTTTATCGAAATGAACTAGTTAATAACTAGAATAATAATCCAATTATTTTTAGAAATAAATAAATTGGATTTGTATATGGTTTTAAAATAACCAGAATTATCTAATGAATAAATTGGAATGGAAAATATCTTCGGATATTTCTATATTGGATTCCGTAATTATACGGATATTGTTATTGGAATTTGGAAGATACAAATATCGTTATTCCTAATACGATATCCGTTGGTTTCAGAATTTGATGATAGTGAATATAAGACAATATTAATTTCTATTCAGAGCTTTGTATTTAATATCAAATTGGATTTGGGGTTTGTCGTGAATGGCGTCTTTAATAACACCGTTCTTAAACTCCGTTGAAAAAGAATAAATCTTTTAATAAGATAAATGAATTTTTCTAATTTATAATTATAAACTGGAACTAAATGGAAGATGATTTTGGATTCATTGTGAACGATGTTTTAAATAACATTTGTTCTTAAAACCAATTAACAACGAAGATATAATTTGGAATTTATAAATCTTTTTATTAATATTTAATGGAAATTTTCCAAAGTGAAGTTTTTCAATTTAATACATTAAATTGGAATTGAATGGAATTCGATTCAATTATAATTGAGATAAGCTTCTGTGAATGAAGACCACTATATATATGGAATTTAAAAGGCATTGCCGCAATTCCACTTATAGTATTAGTTTGATACAAAAATTTATATCGATTCTATACTGTTAGGATCTCCGGGAAGATTCCATTTTGATGGAAGATGATTTTGGGTATATCGTGAATTGTATTTTTAATGACATTGAATCTTGAACCCAGTTAAAGGTAGGATTAATTTCCTAAAGTTGAATAATCATTAAGTAATGATTTTTGAAGATTAAAACTAAGTGGAGTTTTAATGAATCTTTAAATAGATTGAAATGAGAAAGGGATAATTAAATTTATCGAATTCGTGAAATGATCGAGACATGGAGTACCACTAGTTTTACTCTAGGCAATAGTTAAATCTTTAATTAGATTTGAAAGTGAAATGATAATTAAATTTACCGACAACACCATGGGTGTTAGATATGGAGAAATACCAGTTTTGCTCCATGGGATAAATAGGTTAGAATTGGGAAAATAAAATAAAATAAATGGTTACTTCGTTAAGGCTCGATAATCCCGACTAGTTTTGTAAACATTAATTTGGTTTAGAATTGTTAAAAGGTAAAATCAAATCTTTTGAAATTGATATCCAAAGGAAGAATAAAGAATAAGTTTAAAAGAACTCATCTTTGATAAAATTAATGGGAACCTTTCCCCTAAATGTGAATATTTGAAATAAAGAATATTCTGGATTGGGATGAGGCATATAATGTGTTTATATATCACTTGATTATAAGATATGCGAGTTATTCTGAAAGGCTGGGTTTAACCCATTCTGCATAACTGTTATGACGATTAAAAGTCGATGACGAAGACGGTGGTTGAAGACCGGAGATCTTCACATCGAATGAATGATTACTGATGTCTTGATTGGGATGCATCCCGAGACAAGGTAATAAGTGGTGATTGTCCAAACGTACTTGGAGATCGACCATATTTGCGAGGGCCTCTCTCATGTATTGGGCATATGGAATGAGGAATAAGGTGCCTCCAGTTTCGTTCAGATCCAGAACAGACTTGCAAATGGATGGTATGTCTGCTATTGTATTCCTTTATACTGTATTCGTTGGTCTCTGTTAAATATATATCTGTTTGGTGGTAGAGTAATTATTCTCTTGCTTAACATCCTTCTCTGAGACGTACGAGCTTAGAGGTTATATATCGGTGGAAACCAATGGTACGGTATGGATTGACAATGGGGTATGCTGAGTTGCCTGGATCAAGGCTTTTGTTGAAAAGCAGAGTCTTGTGGATGATGATCAAAGCATAGCTTTAATATATATAGCTTTGTGTGTTGAGATGTGACTTCGACGAATTTCACAACCCGTGAATGATTGAGGCCGGATAATAAACAACAAGAAGGAATCTGGTGTCTGTGAGCACCGATAAGGATGATTCTCCACCTTGGGCTATGGGATCAGCGCGCCTGTTAAGGTGTACTCCATTGTCATAGTGTGAAGGATACAGATTCGCCCCTAAAAAGGCAACGATATGAACATTGAGTGCATGTCGATATGGAATCACTATTTCGAGCCTTGGATTTAATGTAATAATTGAATGCGTGTCGATATGATTTCTTTCGAGTCTTGGATTCAATGTAGGGATGACAAGAAAGCCTCAACCATTGATGGAATCCATTTCCAGTATGAACCTTTGCGGTTTTTTATTGAAAACTAAGTATGTAGACGTAGTATACCACGTCTGCTATGATTGGTTCATTTATGTGCGAAGAATGATTTTTACACTAAGCACTAGTGATAATAAAAGATGATTGTACGTTTCAAGCATTTTTGGTCATTATAATGGAAATTTCTATCCTTCTGTTTGTGTTGCATTGTGTAATGAGATGGAGTCTTATAAATGGCTTCATTTTTCTTTATTTAGCATTGCGTTGTTTGTTTTACGATATCCTTGGGAGGAAACCTGTTCCGTGTCATACGACGTGGTCCCTTGATTTGACCAACATTAAAATAAAGTTAATAACTGTTTTAGTTCTCACACCAGTCCCATGACTGACTCGGAGTTTATTGTTTCCACCTAAACTCTGGGTGCCCATATTTTCCACACGGGAAATCATTAGTTTTGGATTTACAGACATTTCTTTTCATAGGATCCTGGATTACGGCTGGAGCAATATTCAGAATGCTTTGTATCCGTGTATTTCTTTCAGTTGTTGTAGTTGATGTATTTCTATTGTGCATTGTATTTATACATTTTTATTTCCGCTGCTATGTAATTTAAATCTCTGATATTATTTTTCCGCTGTGTAATATTTATTTGTACTCTGATATTCTTGTACTCTGATGTAATATTGTTGTAATAGCAATGGAATGTTTGTGTTCTAATGTGTCGTGTTCTCAAAGCAATGCGGGCTCCTCCGTCCCTTCTGGGACCGGGGAAGTCTGGGTCGTTAAAGTAAGTTTGCCTTCTTCTTTCTTATTTAATCATAATTCCATCTTATACTGTCACTGCCACTTATCATTGTTTACTTATTAACTTAGTTCTCTTAACTAAGGTTTACTAATGTAACACCCCACCTCCGTTAAGGTCACTCACAAAGGGAATGCATTAACTTCAGTGGAGCGTTATAAGAGTATAGAACAGATAAATTACAAAACAGACAAAATTTAAACAGCGGAAAATAAATAAAACTTTACTTTATTGATAAAACAACAACTTGGTAAAACAGCTTGTACAAAGATTGTTTTCCAGCACCAAAACACCGATACCCATTACAACAAAGCATCTATCTTGTTTAACAAAATAAAGAAGCATGAAACGACAATGAAATTCCCCTATAAAGCATGAGCTAGACATAGCAGTGGAAAAGAGAGTCCAAACAATACATCGTCTATCTTAGAGCTTGGAAAGAAAACTGAGCTAAGTGGTAACATTCCCTCCCTGTGAACTTGGGGGGGGGGGGGGGGGACAAAAGAAAAGAGGGAGAAACAAAACAGAGTCAGACATAAAGCCTTGTAAGTCCAATGATTATTCAGCATGTAAACAGGTAAAAGGATCATGACATGAATAAACTGGATACCAGACCATAACCATGATAATAAGCATAACAAGACAACAAATGATGATCGTTTGATATGACAAGGTAAGATACACTGAATGCGCTTCGGTTCTTTCTCTTATTTCCTATTTTCTCTACACCACCCAACTAGCATCCTAACTAGTGTCTTTCATAGAACGATTCGTATTCCCTACTAGTGTCCCAACTAGTATCCTGTGAAAAAGGATCCGTATCCCCTACTAGTGTCCCAACTAGTATCCTGTGTTATAAAATAAGGTGATCCCAACCCCGCAATTGTGGTAGCCTTCAAGAGTACATCTAGTATGAGGATCTTACCTCAACCAGCCTAATTTCCATGAAGATGTTAGATGTACCCTTACTACCATATAGATCGGCTCCCTACTTGTATTAACTTTCCTTGTGTCTGTGTTAATCGGCCCTCTCTTGCGTGTAGATACCCTGTGTTGGTCCCACCATAAGGGGTATCAATCCCTATGATAGCAACCCGACACAAATTCTAGATGCACAGTGTATACTACTAATGCCCAGTGCCTGCTTTTCCACTCCGGAACACGTGCATGCCCCTACTCCGTTGGAACTACACTGCTGCACCCCCTGCCGCTAATTTGACCGCTTATAATCAGCCCAGTAATCGTGCCCCACCCTGCCTAGTTTTAGGGTACCGTGATACATCTATGTGGTTTACTGCTGAAACAGGTCCCCGTTACTAGGGTTTTCTAGGGTCTATTCGTATACCCCCCCCCCCCCCCCAAAATTGGCTAAGTGCTATCCATCCATTCAAGTTAACTTAACCCATCCACACGCCATGTCATGTTGGTTAAGTGTTTCTTATTAACTTAACCCTTCTCATTCATCATGTTGTAATTGGTTAAGTGTTTTCTATTAACTTAACCCTGTTCATTCATCATATTATATTGGTTAAGTGTTTCCCATTAACTTAACCCCACTCGTTCATTGGTTAAGTGTTAACTTAACCCTACCACTGGTCATGTTACATTGGTTAAGTGGTGCCCTCTTGTGTTACTTAACCCTACCACACATCATGTTATATTGGTTAAGTGTTGCTCTTTTGTGTTACGTAAGCCTATCACACATCATGTTATATTGGTTAAGTGTTGCTGTTAAGTGTTAACTTAACCCTACCACTGGTCATGTTACATTAGTTAAGTGTTGCCATCTTGTGCTACTTAACCCTATCACACACCATGTTATATTGGTTAAGTGTTGCTTTGATTAACTTAACCCTACCATTCTTCGCCTGTCTATTTGTTAGCTTTAATTTATTCATTGAAGCACCAAGCTCTCACATTAGATCTATATTGTTGCGGACGCTGGATGTGCCGGGCGGTTTTGGGCAGCCTTAAACCGCAACTCAATCTAACCTCGGGTTTTTGGGCTTAAATGCGCTAACCTCTCACATTAGATCTATATTGTTGCGGTCGCTAGATGTGCCGGGCAGTTCTGGGCAGTCTTATCGCAACTCAATCTAACCTCGGGTTAGGCATGTTCATCTTTAGCCAATTTACATATTTGTCATATGTGTTCTAATCTATGTGTCAAATTTTCCACAAGTCCAGCCAATACAAGTTTATGCCACATTCCCATGCTATGCCCAAAATTTACTCAATTAAATTATACCCAATTTTCCCTACATTATAATCGCACGTACAACGAGATTCAATTTAAGTTCCGAATGAACTTAGTATTCACAAAAGCAAGTAGAAAGGAGAAAATAGAGAAGCGGCATAAGATTTTACATAAGGAAAAATAGGCATGTAAAGATGTACCCAATTCAGGAATCATGTTTCAATGTTGTACATTAACAATATGGGTAGACAAGCTAAGCAATTTACAACATAGGTATAAAGATTAGATAGAATTGGACTTAACGGATTCACTAATTTTTATGTACAACATGGTAAGTCCCACTATATCAATCACAATAGTCTCATAGGCATAGGATGTACAACATGATGGGTTCCATCATATAAATCGCAACAGTCTCATAGGCATGATAGGTTCCATTTTGTCAATCCAACAGTCTCATAGGCATGATAGGTTTTATTATGTCAGTTCAACAGTCTCATAGGCATGGTAGGTGTCATTACATCAATCACAATAGTATCATAGGCATAAGCAATTCAGATTTGACAAAAGGATAGGCATGAATCAGAATTAGGCATCGTTCTAGATCCGATTATTACAGTCATGATTTCTATTAGATGTTTAAATCTAAATAATAACTGAACTTACAGAAAAAGGATGGATCTTGTATTCTGGGATCTGATTTCTGAATTTGAAAAGCTATCATTTGATGTAGATGTTTGATTTGAAGTTCTTCTAATCGATTACTAGTTTGGATTTATTTTTCTAGTTAGGAGAAGATGAAGGAGGCTGGCTCGTAGACGAACATCATGACAACACCAAAGTCTTAGGGTTATGAGATTAGGGTCTAGGTTTGGCTATGTATATATAGATGTCTAGGATTAATTCTAGCCTTTATATTAGTCTAGGAGAAATCAGAGCCATCAAACCGAAGAGATGTGTCATCCAGCCAACCATAGCACGACACATAAGCCCTAACACCTCAGAAATTAGTCATTGGCCAATATGAGAAGGCCACATCAGCTCAGGACTACAGAAATTCGTCAGAGGAAGCAGATCTCAAAAGGAGTCGACTCCCTACGGGGGGGTCGACACCTATGTCGACTCCCTCTGGGGGGGGGGGGGAAGGGAGGTCGACACCCTGAGCGGGAATTTCCCCCCTCAGCCTGTTCTATTCGAATTTTGAATTTTGAACTGGATTTATTATTCAACTATTATTTTCTGTTTATTATTGAAATCTTTTGAACTCCATAACTTCTTCATACGGAGTCCGATTCACGCAAACTCGGACTCTATCTCAACAAAAATTCCGAGACGAATGCAATGGCGTAACCCGTTTCCCTTAATTCTTCTTCTACAAATTAAGTGTTCTTAGATTTGTTAATTTTAATATTCACAGAAAATACGGGGTGTTACATTCTCCCCTCCTTAAAGGATTTCGTCCCCGAAATCTCTAAGTTAAGAAGAATGTATCCTAACATCCAACATCCATCTACCCAACCATCAATAACAGGCATCCAATGTCCTTAAAAGACTTCTAATGATTTCATGATCATATGCATAGTGTGTGTATATGTCCTTATCTAATGCAAAATCAGGCCGACTACTGATTCAGTTGACCTCCTTGATGCGAATCATGTCAGTGCTATGAGTCCATCATGTATGCAATTATTCCTAATTGTATTTTGTAACTTCTACATGAGTGCACAATCATTCGTACAAATGCAACGTCCACATGATAACACATCAAGTTTCAATCCATATATAAATTCATATATGCATATGTAATATGAAAGTGACTGAGCCAATCTAGTACCGTGTGTGTGTGTGTGTGTGTGTGTGTATGCATCCACGAGCAACCACTAGCAAACACTTCCATCCACCAAACATAACATGACCGAGAGGATATACTTAAAAGATAAAGACTTGCATGCAAACAAATTTTACAGAAAAGAGAGATCAAGGATATACACTCAAAAGGGTATGATGCGCGTATCTAGTCTTCAGTCTTCTAAGTCGCATCTTCTTGAGCTTCACCCCATTGTGCTCTGACTGTCTTAACTTCACGATTGCGTAGCTTCTTAATTTCTGTTTCTAAAATATGAGTTGGAACCCATTACACTGTCGTCTCTCATTCCACCTCTTCTCCTTCTAGTATACTCAGGACTACAACTTCTGCTGTGTCATGCTAAAATTTCCTCAAAGGGTCTTCAAAATTCACTAGAGGGTATTCCATGTGGAAGAACTATCTCTTGAAAATAAACAGATGCTAACCATGTTTCCAAGTGTAGTTATTAAGGTGATTAGTGGTCTCTTCTCTACTTAACTTATTTATTACGTCAACTATCTGAGAGTCTTTTCTTTGTGAAGTCTCTATTTGATCCAAAAGCGTAGGTCTTACTCCTAGCGATGCCAACTACTAACTTAACCGAAGGTTTTAAAATCAAAGGTTGATGTGTATTCTAAACTTTTCCTTTTCACATAAAGAGGACTTGAAGTCAACCTTTTTCTTCTTAAGGCATCCACTACGACCTTACCCTTCTTTTTCACATCAAAATGGCGCCTAGTCCCGTGCCGCATGCATCCGTGTATACCGTAAACCTTTTACTACCGTAAGGTAAAAGTCAAAACTGGGGCCGTTGTAAGAGCCATCTTCGATCGTTGGAAAGCGACATCATAATCAATATCCCGAGCGAATGTTAGATTCTTCTTCGTTAATCCAGTAAGTAGGGCTAATACCTTCGCAAAGTTCTTAATGAACTTCCTATATTAACCCGCTAGTCCAAGAAAGCTTCTTACTTCTGTTGCATTCCTTGGGACCTTTCAGTCTTGCACCGCAACTACTTTTGCGGGATCTACTTCTATCCCTTCTTTAGATGCCACATGTCCTAGAAACCTTACTTCTTCCCTCCAAAAATGACATTTTGGCGAACTTCGCATTAAGTTGATGTGCTCGAAGTGTATCCATAACTTCCCTTAAATGAAAGCATGTTCTTCCTCACTTTTTGAGAAAATCAAAATGTCGCCACGGAGACCACTACAAATTTACTAGGGAAATCTCTGAATACCCTACTCATCAAGTCTACGAAGTAGGCAGGTGCGTTTGTCAAGCTGAAAGGCATGACAATCCATTCGAAGAAACCATCCGGGATCCTGAATGCAGTCTTATCTATGCTGTCCTCAGCCACTCTTAGCTGATGAAATCCGGTGGCTAGATCTAGTTGAGGCACCTACGAGCTGGTCGAACAAGTCGTCTATTCTAGGAAGTGGGTGCCTATTTTTCTTAGTCAGCTTGTTTAATTCTCTATAATCCACGCATAAGCGAAGTGGACCATCTACCTTAATAGCGAACACTACTGGAGCACTCCATTCAAAAATACTTCGCCAAATAAACCCCTTCTCAAGCAACTCTTTAACTTGCTTGCTGAGCTCCTTCCTCTCCCTAGGAGCCATGTGTCGTATGGGTAATGCAACTTGGTTGGCGTTATCAACCAAGTATATGCGGAAATCTATTTCATGTTTTGGGGGTGAACCCTTCACTTCATCAAAGACATCAAGATACTCATGGACTACTTAAACAGATTGCAAATTATCAACAGATGCATCAAGAGATTCTAGGTAACTAAGCGTGACATAACCCTTAGGGTTACATGAGATTTCGAGGGTATTACCGAGGCAAGTCAAAAGTCTAACTACACTCCTTTTATAATTGAGAATGGCACCATTACTGGATAACCAATCTATCCCTAGAATACCCATAGCCCATGAAACCAAAAACGTAAGCATTATATCTAAACTCAACGCTCAGCATAGACATTCCCAAATCCAAACAAATCACAGATAA
This sequence comes from Allium sativum, assembly GCA_030737875.1. Taxonomy (NCBI): domain Eukaryota; kingdom Viridiplantae; phylum Streptophyta; class Magnoliopsida; order Asparagales; family Amaryllidaceae; genus Allium; species Allium sativum. The sequence continues at coordinate 482,258,096 of CM060922.1, forward strand.
ATGAGCCGAACCATCAATTAGATTTGAGACAATAATGGGATCTTCTACTATACAAGTACTAAGGTGCAGAGACTCAACTACGGAAGTAGATTAAAAAGAAGGTGAAGCGCCAGAATCGAACAAAGTTCTAATAGGATGATTGAAAAGAAAAACTAAACTTTCAACAGAAACATTCCTACCTCTCTTAGGTACACTAGCAGTGAGAGCATGCAATTGCTCGCTAGAAGATTATGTCCTTTGCCCTTGTCCTTGTCCTTCGACAATCCTTGATAAGATGACATGCTTCACTATACTGAAAACAACCACTGTCTTCTTCTTCCTACAATTAAATGACCCGCTATACCACAGAAAAGACACTTACTCTTGTTGCGGGATCTATTGCTTCTTCCACCCTTCTTATATTCTAATCCCATGTTTGTGATTCCTCCACTTTTGCCTCTTTCTTTTCACCTTTCTCCTTCTGCGTGGATTAAGCCATATCAACAAGCTTCCTATCCTTGGGCTTGAGCTTCTTAGCCCAACCTCTCTTATTCTCATCCTTACTACCCTTGTGTAGCTTGTTGACAAGTTCCTCGAAACTACCTCCATCGCATGGCAACCAACAAGGCTTGAAAGAAAATTAGTCGCAGATGAAACTACCGCAGCTACAGATGGAGGTTGGGCACTACTTCGCCCCCGACATGTGTCGTATGCCTATGAAACTATGGCGAAAAGAAAGGAAGAAGAGATTCAAATAGAGAATCGAAAGGTAGTGCATATGGCTTTGGGGAATATGCCTTTTAAAAAAACAATACTTTTCTCTTGAAAAACGCTTCTTCAAAACATGTTTTAGAAAACACCCCTTTTAAAATATGCTTTTGAAAAATCTTTTATCTGTTCTGGTAACCTTTAGCTCTGATACCACGTGTAACACCCTACCTCCGTTAAGGTCACTCACAAAGGGAATGCATTAACTTCAGTGGAGCATCATAAGTGTATAGAACAGATAAATTACAAAATAGACAAAATTTAAATAGCAGAAAATAAATAAAACTTTACTTTATTAATAAAACAGCAGCTTGGTAAAACAACTTGTACAAAGATTGTTTTCCAGCACCAATACCCATTACAACAAAGCATCTGTCTTGTTTAACAAAATAAAGAAGCATGAAATGACAATGATATTCCCCAATAAAGCATGAGCCAGCCATAGCAGTGGAAAAGAGATTCCAAAGCAATACATTGTCTATCTTCGAGCTGGGAAAGAAAACTGAGATAAGTGGTAATATTCCCTCCCTGTGAACCTGGCCGGGGGAGGGGGGGGGGAGGGAACAAAAGAAAAGAGAGCGAAACAAAACAGAGTCATACATAAAGCCTGATAAGTCCAGTGATTATTCAGCATGTAAATAGGTAAAAGGATCATGACATGAATAAACTGGATACCAGACCATAACCATGATAATAAGCATAGCAAGGCAACAAATGATGATTGTTAGATATGACAAGGTAAGATACACTGAATGTACTTCGGTTCTTTCTCTGATTTCCTATTTTCTCTGCACCACCCAACTAGCATCCTAACTAGTGTCTTTTATACAACGATTCGTATTCCCTACTAGTGTCCCAACTAGTATCCTGTGAAAAAGGATCTGTATCCCCTACTAGTGTCCTAACTAGTATCCTGTGTTATAAAATAAGGTGATCCCAACCTCGCAATTGTGGTAGCCTTCAGGTGTACATCTAGTATGAGGATCTTACCTCAACCATCCTAATTGCCATGAAGATGTTAGATGTACCCTTACTACCCTATCGGTCGACTCCCTACTTGTATTAACTTTCCTTGTGTCTGTGTCAATCGGCCCTCTCTTGCATGTAGATACCCTCTACTGGTCCCACCATAAGGTGTATCAATCCCTATGATAGCAACCCGACACAAATCCTCGATGCATAGTGTATACTACTGATGCCCAGTGCCTGCTTTTCCACTCCGGAGCACGTGCACGCCCATACTCCGTCGGAACTACACTGCCGCACCCCCTGCCGCTACTATGACCGCTTATAATCAGCCCAGTAACCGTGCCCCACCCTGCCTAGTTTTAGGGTACCGTGATACATCTATGTGGGTTACTGTTGAAACAGGTCCCTGTTACTAGGGTTTTCTAGGGTCTATTCGTATACCCCCCAAATTGGCTAAGTGTTATCCATCCATTCAAGTTAACTTAACCCATCCACACGCTATGTCATGTTGGTTAAGTGTTTCTTATTAACTTAACCCTTCTCATTCATCATGTTGTAATTGGTTAAGTGTTTTCTATTAACTTAACCCTGTTCATTCATCATATTACATTGGTTAAGTGTTTCCCATTAACTTAACCCCACTCGTTCATTGTTTAAGTTTTAACTTAACCCTACCACTGGTCATGTTACATTGGTTAAATGTTGCCCTCTTGTGTTACTTAACCCTACCACTTGTCTTGTTACATTGGTTAAGTGTTGCCCTCTTGTGTTACTTAACCCTATCACACATCATGTTATATTGGTTAAGTGTTGTTCTCTTGTGTTAGTTAACCCTATCACACATCATGTTATATTGGTTAAGTGTTGCTGTTAAGTGTTAACTTAACCCTACCACTGGTCATGTTACATTGGTTAAGTGTTGCCCTCTTGTGTTACTTAACCCTATCACACATCATGTTATATTGGTTAAGTGTTGCTTTGATTAACTTAACCCTATCATTCTTAGCCTCTCTGTTTCTTATCTTTAATTTATTCATTAAAGCACCAACCTCTCACATTAGATCTATATTGTTGCGGTCGCTGGATGTGCCGGGCGGTTTCGGGCAGCCTTACAACGCAACTCAATCTAACCTCGGGTTTTTGGGCTTAAATGCGCTAACCTCTCACATTAGATCTATATTGTTGCAGTCGCTGGATGTGCCGGGCGGTTACGGGCAGTCTTGCACCGCAACTCAATCTAACCTCGGGTTAGGCATGTTCATCTTTAGCCAATTTACATATTTGTCATATGTGTCCTAATCTATGTGTCAAATTTTCCACAAGTCCAGCCAATACAAGTTTATGCCACATTCCCATGCTATGCCCAAAATTTACTCAATTAAATTATACCCAATTTTCCTCGCGTTATAATCGCACGTACAACGAGATTCAATCTAAGTTCTAAACGAACTTAGTATTCACAAAAGCATGTAAAAAGGGAAAAAATAGAGAAGAGGCATAAGAATTGCCATAAGGATAAATAGGCATGTAAAGATGTACCCAATTCAAGAATCATGTTTCAATGTTGTACATTAACAATATGGGTAGACAAGCTAAGCAATTTACACCATAGGTATAAAGATTAGATTGAATTGGACTTGAGAGAATCACTAATTTTTATGTATGACATGATAAGTCCCACTATATCAATCACAATAGTCTCATAGGCATAGGATGTACAACATGATAGGTTCCATCATATAAATCACAACAGTCTCATAGGCACGATAGGTTCCATTATGTCAATCCAACAGTCTCATAGGCATGATAGGTTTTATTATGTCAGTCCAACAGTCTCATAGGCATGATAGGTGTCATTACATCAATCACAATAGTCTCATAGGCATAAGCAATTCAGATTTGACAAAAGGATAGGCACGAATCATAATTAGGCATCGTTCTAGATCCGATTATTACAATCATGATTTCTATTAGATGTTTAAATCTAAATAAAACTGAACTTACAGAAAAAGGACGGATCTTGTATTCTAGGATCTGATTTTTGAATTTGAAAAGCTATCCTTTGATGTAGATGTTTGATTTGAAGTTCTTCTAATCGATTACTAGTTTGGATTTATTTTTCTAGTTAGGAGAAGATGAAGAAGGCTAGCTTGTAGACGAACAGCATGACGACACCATAGTCTTAGGGTTAAGAGGTTAGGGTCTAGGTTTGGCTATGTATATATAGATGTCTAGGATTAATTCTTGCCTTTAGATTAGTCTAGGAGAAATCAGAGCCATCAAACCGAAGAGATGTGTCATCCAGCCAACCATAGCATGACACACAAGCCCTAACACCTCAGAAATTAGTCATTGGCCAATCAGAGAAGGCCACATCATCTCAGGACTACAGAAATTCGTCACAAAAAGCAGATCTCAAAAGGGGTCGACTCCCTACTGGGGGGGGGGGGTCGACACCTATGTCGACTCCCCTATAGGGGGGTCGACACCCTAAGTGGGAATTTTCCCGCTTAGCCTGTTCTATCCAAATTTTGAATTTTGAACTGGATTAATTATTTAATTTTTATTTTCTATTTATTCTTGAAATCTTCTGAACTCCATAACTTCTTCATACGGAGTCTGATTCACACAAACTCAGACTCTATCTCAAGCAAAATTCCGAGACGAACACAATGGCATAACCCATTTCCCTTAATTCTTCTTCTAAAAATTAAGTGCTCTTAGATTTGTTAATTTTAATATTCATAGAAAATACGGGGTGTTACAACTAATAAGTTTCTTTTCCCATAAATATAACTTATGTTGTCCTCATCCATAGATTTCAGATTCTCAAGTTTGCAGATTGCTTAATTTATAATTAAGTACAACTTATTTCATTACATAAGTTATTCCATTTTATTTATCGCTTATTATATCCCAAGTTATAATTTCCACTTGTCCCTAGGACAAGTCAACCTATTATATAACATTCTCATTAATTAATTAATTTATAATAGGTTATTATCATTCCTCGTTCATTCCAATCTTTTTACTGTTGTAACTTTCATTCAGTTCCATTCATTTCCATTAATTAAAATTAATGCAATTTATTTCTATCCTTTTGTGTACACATATTCATATATATGTTTATGCACTAGACCTCTCATAATAAGCCGACCACTTGTGGATGCTGGATTTGTCGGGCGGTTCCGGGAAGACTTCTACCACAAGTTGGACTTAACGTCATGTCTTAGCACCGTAACATGTATATTTACGCACTAGACCCCTCATATTAAATTAATAACTTGTGGACGTTGGATTTGTCGGGCGGTTCCGGGCAGACTTCTACCACAATTTGAATTTAACCTCGTGTCTAAGTGCTGTTACAGTTTTCTATTTACTGTAAATTTTCTATATAATTTAGGCATGTCCATTCTTTCTAATTTTTACTGTAATCTATACTTTACATGTCATCATATTAAGCCCATTTATGTCGCGTGCTCTTTCTAATATGTAGTTAATTCTATTCTAACATGTAATCATGTAATTGTTCAAATCTGACAGATTAACACGTAATTTTCTCAATTCTACAGTTAATAATTCAAGTACATAATATGCCACAAGTTAATCATGTAATTAGAACATGTATGTATACAACAGTAATTGCTACACGTATTTTAATACATTTCAACATATGAATTTTCCAACATATTAATATTTTAACATATTAATATTTCAAAGCATTTCATCACTTTAATCATTCTAGCAGATTTACATTGCATATTAACGGGGAATGTCAAACGATAATATACCATTATCAAATATGATATAACTTAAATCCACTCACATAACTTACTTTCCAAATCCCGAATCTGGTCCAGATCTAGCATTCCATAGTTTCCCCTAACTGGATTTAGAACCTAACAACCATGGATCCACAATTCTTACTAAAAGATAAAGGGAAGAAAGAGGAGAAATTAAATTGACCAGATCCAAGAAATTACCTTACTTTGAATAGAATTCTGAACACCTTCTTTTTTTAATTTACATCTTTTTCCTCCATATCTTAATTTTGAATTTTCCTAAACTAATTATTCTATTTTTCTTAAGAGATTTGAGGAGGAAGAAGAATGGCAGAGCTTAGGCGGCTTCTCAGAAAATGTGAGATTTAGGCTAGGCTCTCTAGCCTATTTATAGATGTTAAAGATCATATTGTACACGCAGCGCTGAGTCAGCAACAAACGTCGTTAGGAAAACAGTCTAGATTCATCAATGAATCTTCCCAAATCTGGGGTGTGTCGACCCCTGGGTCGACCTCCCCATAGGTCCCGTGAGCTGTTTTGGCGTTGAAGTTTAATTTTTGAATTTCTGGAATTTATTTAAATATTATATTTACATATAATCTCCTTATATATGTACAAATCTTCTAATGACCATTTTACGCGTATGTATATATGCACAACTTTTATTTCGATTTCAAAATTTAAACGGTGTGGTAACGTTATTTAATTCTTACCATATTCCTTTGATTGCAGCTTTATTTTGAACTTTTCACTTGTATATATATATTTCTGCACATATATACGCATACATTCTCATAAACATATATACATATTTTTTTTCTATATTTCCCTATATATATACTTTTCCTTATATGTGTGTTTATACATATTTTCTCTTTAGAACATGTGTTATTTTAGTCGTTCCCTTAAAACAAAAATATGACAGCGGCGGGGATCGAACTCTGTACCTCTTGTATGAAATCCATATGCTCTGACCAGTTGGACTACTAAGGCTTTTGTTAACAAAGCTTAGAACAACGGTAGTCATTGTTCTTTTTTTATTCCTCTTTTTCATATTTGATGAAATATTTTATTTAAACCATTGCATGTAACCTTATTATTTTGCATGCATCTTATTCTTTCATTTTTCTTGCTAATATTTATAAATTGGTGCATGCAACATGATTACATTGCATGTCGCCAATTTCTTCTTTCTTTTAACGCATGCGTTGCATTTTTATTTACATTAATCTTTTCTTCTTATTCAATGCATGTATTTATTACATGCAATCATATATTATCATTATTTTATTTTTCTTTAATATATTTGTGCCTATGCATATATATATATACACACACACACATATATGCATTATTTAATTATTTAATTTTCATAAATGCGGGGTGTTACAAGGCATTCTCATATGGGAGACATTAAAGGGTGTGGGGGTGTTTCAACTCACTAATTAGAAAACAATTAAATTTAGCAACACATTTGAATTTATTTCAAAATTTGGCAAAATTCACTGAAAATTTCGACATCACCTTCTTTGTCTGGCTTGATCCGGAAAAAACACAAATCATCATTCAAGGCTCATCCCAACAAAAGAAAACAAAATTCCAAAAAATGGATACCCATATAGGGCATAAAATCACCAAAATGCACCAAATGGAAAAAAGGCAACTCCACATCTACTACATATCTCTTTTAAGCAAGCATGACATTTAGATGCAAATAAAAGCGAATTAACCCCTAAACAATCAATCCTTGCTTTTTTGTACCTGGGCATGTACTTAACAAATAGGATTAGAACTATAGTAGAAATAGCAACAAGGAAAATAAACATGCTAAATAAATAGAATTTATGTAAGCATATCAAGTCATTTATGGAATTTATTTCGAACGAATAAACAATACAATTATTATGAATGTCTAACAATCATATAATTATAAATAGACATGAAAACATCATCAATTAAACATGATAAGCAAAGCAATAACAATTATATAATATAACATTCATACCTATCGTAACATGTAGAATACTAATCTAGCTAATATGAGACATCACATATTAGATTTAGTCTATATATTATTCAACATCTTGGTTGGCATTCCAAAAATTAAGCATATTAATTTAGCATCTCTCGTCAACGAATCAGATATAAATCAAGTGTTATCATACTGGTCCCAATTTGTATGGAAACATATCAATGAAAACCATCAATAATTTCCCACATCCATTTAGGTATCCCAAATAGTTGTAGAAAACAATTTGATTCACCTCACTTAGCTATCTCTAGCTGCTATCGCATTCATAACGGAACTAATGCGCAACCAACCCCTTCTCATGATGTTGGAAAAAACAACGCCTCTTCAATACAGAACCAACCACCTCGGTCAAGCCCGCACTACCCCGTCTTAAGTTATGGAATCACGACCAGTGATAAACACAAGCTACGTTCACTAAAGGAATATCTCTTCCAAAGAGGTAAATTCCCAATTCGACACACACGAATAACTACATTTATTGTAAGTACCTATAGGAAACTTCATACTCGTAGGAATCCAAGAATTCCAACCATTGCTACTAGCAAAGGTTAAGATACTTCTCCTGGAAGGGAATCCTGATGATGCGGCGTCACCAATGACTCTAACTCGATTGCTAATAAATATTGCTTCCAAATCACGAAAAAAAACTCTATTGCCATCGACTTCAGATCGAGAGTTGACTACTCCTACTCGCATGGTTTTGGTAATAGACTAAATTGCGGCAATCTTCCATTCGAAAACAAACTACACTTAAACCACCCACACAACTAAGTAAGTACTATTATCCTCTCATTCCTGCTCAAAACGAAAAATCAACATGCTAATGGATCAATTCTAACTTCCAAACCATCGAAACTCTTGTAGGACTTATAGCAACATCCTACTCGAGATGACATGACCCAAGAACTCCATTTTTTTCCATGAAAAGTGAAACTTCAACAAGGCAATCACAAAATATGTCAACTCACTAGTTGTCCCGAATGACCCAACCAACCAGTCATGGTCGAGGCAGTGTGTGAGACGTTGTAATCGACATACTCCAACAACTACTCATAATCGATAAAATCCCCTCAGGATTCCTGACTGAAAAACATCCATAACCAGATCAATATGGAACTTGACTCAACATGATGGCAATCTGGTCACCTCATCGAATGTGTCCAAATACTCTCAAGTTACCAGCTCATGTGACGGCTCACTACTAGAGATCTGTCTCAGTCCGCTATCGTCCGACCATAAGCGACTTGCCTACTGAAGATCTAAGTCTCAGCATACTTTGCTAAATCAAAGACAACTCACTGCTGAAGATTAGCTTCTCCTATCCCACTATCAGCATCAACAACCTCTCATTACCACCGATATTTTTTATCCTATTGGTACATGAACCACTATACTAAAAAATTAAGTCCAATTAAGTTCAAAAATCAACAGCAAGCAACCAATTAACAAACATTAAACAATGACTGGATGAAATTTAAGTTTTTACGAACCCTATATACTGCCAAGCATATATTAGTTATGCCATAACACTCGCCCACCTCAAGGCCCGAAGTTAATCTCTATGGATGCTACAGTCACCATAGTATGAAGTTCTAATAACCCAACATGAGATGTTACACACATATAAAATCTAACTCACCCCTCAACATGATAAGTCACAATCAAAAAAGACAAACTAGTTATCATGAGTCCCAATCACATTTTATCCATCAAACCATAAGATCTAATGGAACATTGAAATCTCGATGCCAAAATAAAACACATATGGAAACACCATTTATGGAAACATATATCGAGTGATGACGTCATTCGCTTCTCTTTCATTGAAAGAGCACTCGATGAAATAGAAACGAAAAATAGTACATGTCTCCATGATTGGCCCCGACAAAGCAAGACAAACTTCTATACTAGGCACAAGCCTTAACATCGCGAGCTTCCTCGATCGACTCCTCTAAATCATCATTCCCTCGAAATGAAATAATCACCCTCTGAGTCGATCACTCAACCTAGCCACAAAATCCAAAATTTAGAGTGACAACAATGAGAATAGTGGTACTTCGATAGCACATTAAATTTGGTCATACTCTCAAACACAACATATCGCCTAAATTGACGAACTCTCATCGAATTCTAGGAAGTCGATACAAAACCTCTTTGAAGTGAACTGGTCTCGAGTGAATCGATTTTGGGAACCGAAAACTATATCGACTCTCGACCAACTCGGGATCAGCCTTGGTATCTCTTAGGAGAAAATTCTTAATTCATTCAACATACAACTCCAAATAATTGAAGAAAACCCTTTTGAGAACCCAAACAACTCTCGCACCACAACGGTCGATTCTATTCCAAGGAACGGTTAGCCACATAGACACTGTTACCCGACCTTTTGGCTCGGATACTAGAAGTTGTCCAAGCTCACACGACTCAGTCCATCGCATGGTTAAACAGTCCAGAGGTGTCGCCAAGATACCCAGGAATGAATCCCAGATGGAGTCGTCCAAGTGTTGTCGTATTAGCTCATCGAAATCGCCTATTGTTAAGGGGTCGGTATTCACCATCCATCAAGATTTTGTATCCCCGATGCCTCGGCCAAAATCTGTATACCCGCAACCAAACTCTAGGGGTTGGTATAAGCCTTCTTCCACGATTTCATATCCCAAAGATCACCTCCTCAAATTGGTACGATGAATTACATATCCCCAAAATTCACCCAGATTTCCTTCAAGTTCCTAGGATCAGTGCAACCATCTTCATATCACGGGACATGAAATCACCAAAGAAGAAGAGATTTCAGGCTTAAGCGGAGTAGAGATAAAGACCAAGTCCTTGGGATCAGAACCGACCATTAGGTATGAAAATTATAGGCACGTGTTGTAACAACCCGCATTTTACGTATCAAAAGATTGTAAAATATTTTTTATTTTATTCCCTGAGGGTGGGATCATTCTCATATTTTAATATGTCGCTATGGGGATGTAGGACATGTCCATAATTTTACCAATTTTGTTTGTGACCATTTTTCCCTTATCGATCTTGTACAGGGCATAACTTTTCACTCAGGTCAAATTAGAGGGCGAGAATTGTGCCATTGGAAAGGAAATGATGATTACCTTCCCGTAGAGTGGTTACATTAAAGATTGGTTCAGTGGTTTGGGTAAAATTGTTGTTTTAAGGTTTAACTGTTGGTTTTCCAGGTTTGGTAAGCCATAATGGGCTGAATTGGAGAGGCCCATTAGTGGGTTGGTGGAAGCTATAAATAGGGGGTGAGGGATATGGGAAATGGTTTAGTTTCTCTATTCTCTCATTTGGTGGCCTTGTGTTCCTCCTTCTTCTAACACCTTTCCACAATTAAAATCAAGATCCAATCTTAGGAAATCAAAGATCTACACCATTGGAGGCTAGATCTACATCGTTTCAAAGGCGAATCCATCGGATCGAGGAGTTTGGTTCAAATTGCTCGCTGTCCGGATTCATATTTCTATCATATTAGCTTGTTTTGGAGAATTGGTGAGTGATATGCATCTCTCACATGGATTCAATCAAGTGTATGAGTAGTTGATCATGTTTTTCATCTAATTCGATTCGTTTTCCTTAGATCTACACTTCGATAAGTCCATTTTCATATGAAACACCTTAGGATCTTATTTAGCAAGTTTAAACCAGTAATTCCATGTTATTTCATATGATTATGTAATTTAGATCTATAATTTTGTCCATATGATCAATTATCATGATTTTGGAGTGATTTGCATAATTTTGGGTGAGAATCGTTGTATTCATGTTAATAATGGTTTCATACCATGTTTATGGCCATATTTGATGAATTGGACAAGTTGGATTCGTCGAATCAATCGTTTAGCGAAGTTTTGGTCGAAACCGGAGTTGCATTTAAGTGGTGTAGGTTTTGGGTCGGTTATGATTGGGTCGGTCGACCGGAATCATGTCTTGGGAAGCAAGTCACAAAATTGGGTTGGCACAAAGTTGGGTCGGCACAAAGTTAGGTCGACATAAAGTTGGGTCGACATAAAGTTGGGTCGACACTAAAGTGGGTCAGCACTAAGTTGGCTAAAGTTAGGTCGGCATAAAGTTGGGTCGGCACTAAGTTGGGTCGGCACTACAATGGGTCAGCACTAAGTTGGGTCGTCATAAAGTTAGGTCGACACTAAGTTGGGTCGTCACTAAAGTGGGTTAGCACCAAAGAGGGTCTGGTCGGACATTTCTGGTGACGATGTGACTTCGAAGTGAATTCAATTGGGAAGATTCGAAGTGTTGAAAAGTGTTTGTTGGTCGATGTAGAACAATGAATGAGGTGACAATTCAAAGGTTGTGAATTGGTGGATAATGGATTGCTCGGGAATGTTGCTTGAGCTATGAAGAGTCATCGGGTTGGATGACTAGAGATGCGAAGGCCGAGAGATTATCGTTGTCGCAAGTTCTAGCTGGCTCAAAGCAGGGGTACACTAGAGACATCTAAAAGACCAGTTGTAGGTCAAGTACCCTAGGTATCGTTGAAAGGCCTAGTTGTCAAGGTTGGACATACATACGTATCGTTGAAAGGCGTATGAAGTTTATGCTAGAACTGGGGTTACCATTTTCCCTTGACATATGGGACGGTTGGCCGTCATACGATTAATGATAGTTTCAAAGCAGGATTGGCGGTGATAGCCAGAGTCAGTCATGAATGGTTGACTGTTTTGTTTGTACCGTCTCATTTAGATTGTCCAACATCGAAGGGGATCTTCCTTGGGTGCTTATCTGATATTGGTTTAGGCCTCTGGGGCTTGCGCTTGAGGGATGTTGAGTTCAATTAGGATGGTTTAAATGAGATATATAAATTGGATGTCATGAGTGTTTTGCGATGATTGAATGAGTGTTCTAGTTTCCATGGGTGTATGGTTGAAATGTCATCGTAAAGGCTACCACTGTCCGATTTAGGGAAGATAGGGTTAAGTTCTTCTTTGATGATGTAGGTAGTTAGTATGTTTATCTATCCATTCTCATATACTTTATTTTTGAAGTTTGTTAGTTGTTTTATCGCTCACTAAGACTGTTGTCTGACTCAAGGTTTTATGTTCCCTCTTATTACCTTGGGTTGTTCATTTGGTTATGGATGGGCAGACGTAGTAGGTGTCAGGTGATTAGTGGGGACGATGCTGTTGTGTGAAGGCGAGCAGGAGGCTGGCGTATTATCTTTACTACTATCTAGTATTTCTATTTCCGCTGTTTGAGTTGCTCTCTGAGTGTTGTAGTGAGGCTTCATGTACAAACTTTGATATTCCTATGATGTGTGGATAACCTTTATGCGTGTTGTGAAAGTTTTCAGAAGTTTGTTATATGATGCTCCACTATTTCTACTTGTTGTATATGTTCTATTATATTTTATCCATTCGTTGTGAGTTTTACGATGGGTTCCACTTATGTTTACCTACCTTGATGATCATCCATAGCTGCCTGGCACACCTTTCAGTGCATTATTCCTCTTGATTAGTGCAGGCGATGTGGGCGGTTGTCACACGTGCCCACCAGCCTCTTCTCCCACCTGCTTCACTCTCCTATAAATACCCTTCATCATGCTCCAAGAAAAGGGTTGAAAACTTTCTCATTCGACAATTTTGTAAGAAGGTATCGACTCTTAGACACCATACACCACCTTGGAACATTGGGAAGAAGAATTCTAGCTCCTTCTTGAAGACTTGGACTTCTGGACCTGCATAGACATTTCGAGAAGAAGGGGTTGGACTCCGCTTTTGGACCTAATATAACTTACTTTCCACCATTGTGTTTACAATAAGTTGTAACTATGGTTCCCACCATTGTAATTTGAGTAAAAAGTGGATAAAAAGAGCAAAACATTCAAAGTGGACATAGGTTCGCACAGATCAAACCACTATAAAATATTGGTGTTATTTATTTTCGTAGTAACTTCCACTCTGGATGCTTAGTTTCACTGTCTTGAAACTCATTGAGTGTTGTTGACAATTTTTGCGCATCAACATTCTAGTGCTTTTTATCGAGGACAAAAGACTTCATCTTTCCTACTGTCTTCTACCTAAACTTGGAAGCGCTACTTAGGTCTTCTTAGACTTACCAACCAAGTTTGCTGAAATGGTGAAGAAAGGAAAAGCTCCTTTGATTAGGCCTTTGACTATTGAACTAGAAACATATCCTCGATGTCAAACTTCCGAAGGTCCGACCGCCATGGATATGGAAACTTCCTCTAACTCGGAAGCTCCGTTCATGCAAGTTTAATTCTTCAAAGTGACCTAAAACTTGGAGGAAACTCAACAATAACTTAATGACAAGATTAAGAAAAATATTGACTTGATGCAAAGGCTGCAACAACTTACGAATAGGGATATCACACGCCTTCTAGCCAATATTGCCGCTCAGCCCCCTCAGTACATACAGGAAAGCTCTTCTTTCGATACTTACCATAGCAACCGTAGACAAATGCAAAGGAATAATGATAATGGTGTTATGCTTACAATTAGAGAGGGAGCTCATCGTTACGAACACTCTCGGTTGGGTCCTAGACTTGATCTTAAAACTAGCGCCCAACCCTCTACAAGGTAGCCTCTGCTTGCCTTTATTCAAAACTTATTGCTGACCAAACCTACAGTGAATCAGACTCAAGTTCCTCCTGTCCAACCTCCTAAAAAATCACAGAATCGAGGTTGATGACTTAGCAGAGGATAATGTTTATGTTCATTAAAGAAGGTGCCCTGGGCTATGAACTCCTTAGGCGGACCACAACCACTGGAATCTAGAGGAGGTCCAACCTGTGATTCTCACCGACATGGTTCGGAGGATCATGAGGGAATCACGGGGACACGTCAACAATATCTGGGAAACCAGTACGAGACATAACCCCTTTATTTTGTCTATCCTCAATGCCGAATAGCCAAGACACTTCAACACGCCACATTTAACGGCTTATTCAGGGAAGAAAAATCCTTGAAACTTCTTGAACCATTACGAGTGGCACATGGTCTTAACCCACACCATCAAAAGTGCAAGTGCTTTCCTATCTTCCTCGAAGGCATGGCTCTACTTTTGCTCTCTCGACTCCTGCCGAGAACTATTGTGACTTCCGATCAGTTGGCTTCGGAGTCGGTGATCAACATTAGAATGCATATTGCTAGATCGAAAGACATTTTGTCTCTCTCGAACATCTACCAACACATCGGGGAAACTCTCAAGAGTTACCTCGAATGACTCAACAACGCCTTGGCTGAAGTCGAAGACCACGAGCCTCGTACTATCCTTGTTCAGCATGCCAAGGGTGTACTTCCAGATTCTAAGTTCGGGCTTAGGTCGATAGAAAACAATCCAAGTCTCTGGAAGTTTTCTACGAGAAGGCAAATCTGTTCCTGTGCCCAAAAGAAGCAAGCAGGAACAGGGCATCTTGAGCTGACCACCACCAACAATCTGCACCAAAGCTCTACTCAAGGTAGCGTCAAATCTAAACAAGTCGGAGAAAAATTCAACACAAGAAAAAGGATCGCTTGGTTCAAGTGTAACAACCCAAATTCCAGCAGGTTCGAACTTTTCAGAAATTCTAAATCTAAAACCACTGAAACTCGAGATGGTTTGTCTAGTATCTTCTAGAAAAGACAGAGATAATAAATATATTAGATCTTGATAAAACATCTCATAGCGGAATGGATAAAATGTAATAATCAAATATTGCCATACCGAAATAATGACGTTGCCTAGCAAGTGTCCAAAGACTACCAAATCTCTACCATAAATCTAACATGCGAGTATGTTATAAGGAGGGGGTCAGACCACAAGTTCTGGTGAGAGGAAAATTATACATTTTGAAATAATACTATACAGTTCAGTTATATTTTTAACTATTAGGTTATTCGGTTAACAGCGCTTTAGGCTCTACACACACATCACACCCATGTCTACTCCCCAGTATATTTAACCTAATATAATATATATTTAGCTATGCCCAACATCTCAAGGTACTCCCCATAGTACCCTCCTCGTATGGTCTCCGACGTCACACCACGGACGCATGCACAACCTCCATCCTACGTCGAACCACATGTGGAAATCTCCACCGTTACGCCACGTATTCACACAGAACCACTATCATTATGCCTCATAAGCTTACGGATCCTTATATCCGAACTCCTCGGTCGAACCACATCTTGACACTGAGTAATGCCCTAACGTTTATAATACACCACCCAATGCGTGTATCTAACCCTTACACGAACGTACTGCCTGCTATAGCCCGGCTCCGTAATAGGACTACATCCAATGCACAAAACTCGGTCGGGAGCTTTCTAAATCTGTAAAGGGAAGCTTCGTTAGGCCTACATTATAGATATCCACCTATAGGTTGTCTCTTTTCACCGTGGCTATGGATCCATCCTAGCCTCTCACTTAACTAATGAAAAACTGCATTAAGAGTTAATGACATGCCCATATCAACCAATCTAACGTCTAATTTGGTGTGTCCCTCAACCAACATCCTGATAGTGAAAGATCATTGGTCTGTTGGTTTAGCTCCAGTCTTTGTGCATCCTACTGACTGTCAATGACAGGTATCCAATGATTATTATCCTTAATTTAGTCCTAACCACCTCCTCCCAATATGAGGCAAAACGCCATCTTCCATAGCCTTATTACTGCCACACTATAATTGTAGTCAAGGTATACTCTAGATGGTGCAAAAGACCTTCCTTCGAGCGATGACTTCATCCGGTTGTTCCTCAGAAGGTTATCTCAGAGTACCCTACCACCTCCTGCAGAAGCCTCGTGCTTCCCTCTAGTCCCGTAGAATAATTAGTTGGGCATGCTCCTCTCGTGTCTCCAGACACCACGATGATTAACCACGTTGATTTCTTCATCTCTATACATATAGACTGGTCCGAGCGCATCACACCATCGCGTTATTGGATCCTACGTCTAATCTTTTAATCATGTGTTTGCTTTAACTTATCACATTGCTAATTAAATTGATTATTTACACATTCATTTTCAAATTACTAGTTTGTTAGCTTATATTTGGCTGCTTACTTTCCTTAATCAGCCCCACATTGCCGTAACGGATCATATCTATGAGCCACTAATTTTCCCTAATCAGTCTCATGTTGCTGGAACGGACTTCTAGTTATTGTTATTACATTCATTAAACTTAATATTTCCCCATTCATAAGTTTACTAATAATAAGCCTCTTCTTTTTTTCATTTAATTTTTAACCTTATGTTATACCGTTACCACAACTGTTGCTGTGGGTTTACTTTCAACTTAGTTCCCATAACTAAGGTTTATTAATAAGTTCTCGTCTCATCTTTTATTATAACCCATGTTATAATTCCACTTGTCCATAGGACAAGTCTATCTATTATATTTCATCCACATTAATTATAACATATTATATTCCCCGCTCATCGCATTCTTCCTGGGTTCCTTATTATTTAAGCAAAACCTTAATGTTGCTACTTTCTTTTATTTACCTTTTTTGGAATTTCTAATATTACAGGAAATATTTCACACACTTTGTCAAATTGGTTGGTTGAAATGTACAAAAATCTATTTCCATAATATACATCAATTAAGATCCTTAGTAGTAAGCATTTCTCTTTATTGCATCATGTATATATATTTGATTAGCGTGCAATATGACAGAACTTATATTTCACACTAATCCGTATTATCTTTCTTTTTCTTTCAACCGTAATGGTAATTATGGAAATGTATCCCTTTTCCATCCCCAACCAACTCAGTCCACTACTAATTTCATTTTTCTGAGTTATATATTATTTTCTGTTTTCTTACCCAATTCCAATTTAATTACGGTAAACTTCTACACACAATTAGGCTTATTATTTCCTATTTCATTTTTTTCCACATTTTACTATAATTTTTCCCAACCTAATCTTTTGATTACATTCTAAAAAATATACCTTGGGAATATACACATAATCATCGTCAATTTACAATCTTATCATTATAGTAATTTCTTAAGCCTAATCAGAAAGATATAGGAATGAATTTACACAACATCAATATTTTTAATGCTTTTAGGAAATGAATTACATCACAATTACCATAATTTCAATTATTCATTACATTAAGAATTACGGGGAATTAAACGATAAATATACCATTACCAAAAGGTGTAATTTTAGTCCACTCACCTTTTAGCTTTCCAATTCCAAAATCTGATTCAAAATTATTAACTGCGGTTTTTCCCTAATTTGATGCAAGACTCAATAACCGCAGATTTGCAATTCAGAACACAAAAAAACAAAAGAATTGAATTGGAATATGATTCACGAAAATTTCCTCGTACGGAAAGGAATATTGAGCGCCTACGATCCTAAGCTATGAATTTCATTCTCCAATTCTTGTTTCTAAAGGCCTAAACTAATTTAATTTAGTTCAGAAAAGTTTTAGAGAAGAAATGAAATGACAGGGCTTCCACGTCTCAGAAAATAATAAGTTTGACGACTAGCCCTGGACATTTATTTATAATCGCTTAAAAGAACTTGGTCTGTTTGATTCGTCGTAAGCAAATCAGAACCGTTGCCAGAAGAAAAAAATGTCACTTAACCTAAAACGTTCACACCACCAGACCTACTTTGCGTCGACCCACCATTACCTGGGTCGACCTAGACACCCCTTGGGTTGACACTAGGTCAACCCAACACAACTTTGGGTCGACCCATACATGTTTTATAGAAAATATGCGCAGACCTTTTGATGCGTGATTATTTCTTGCCTATTCTCTTTGTCAACGTTATAATTTTAACATTCTGATTTAATTCTTTCTCCATTCTTTAGCCTTATCCATTTCAAATTTTAAACATGAGATTAATGGTGCATATAATTTCTTCTGTTTTAACTTTTTGCGTGTTTAATCCATTTTTAATTCAGTGAACATTATTTTTAATGCACATTAGTTCCATTTCAAATGCGCTCCATTAATATATTAATATGCGCATATCTATTCTAAATTGAAACATTACTTAATTAGTGTTATTTCAAACTTCCTTTATTGCATAGTTTTGTACCATTTATGTCATGCGTTTATTTTGCGCGTTTCTTCCGCAATTTATATCTAAATATATTTATATTAAATATATCTACACGCGTGTTCACATGTGTATCAACCTTCCCATAAATAAATTATTTACTTTTTTTGAATTTGATGTTAATTGTATTATTTCTTTGTTAATGTCAATTATGACATGCGTTGTCAATTAATAAGAACATTTCAATTTTAATGTCAGTTACTTTCCTTTTTCTGACTGTCCATTTATTTCAATTTCAAACGATCGTTTCTCTTAGAATTTATGTACACGCATAATCTGACAATATAAATTATATTTGCACACATACAAATATTTTCCAACGTTAAACTTTATACATTCGTGAATGTTTCGTACAAACTCCGTTTGAAACATATTACATATGTAATTTTATCAGAAAATTGCAATGAAAGCAATGGTACACGTTCCGAATCCCAGTTTTGACAATTCCAAAAATGTCCATTTTCCATTTTTTGTAATTATTTAATTGAATTAATAATATGAAAATGTGGGGTGTTACATCAACCCTAAGCCGAAAAAGGCAAACCAAGGAGCTACAAAAATCTGGAAAAGGACTCCAAGAAGTATGATTGATTCCCATCGTATAAGGTCTACACTCAACTAAATACTCAGTTGGAGACAATATATCTCGAGACCTACAATATGATGTAGTATAAGAAGCTGACATCATGGGAATCTACCAACCGAGAGAAGAACTCTAACAAATACTACTATTCCACGACATGTTCGGCCATAACACAAATGACTGCCTATACCTCCGCGACGCGATTGACAAGCTCATTCATGAGAAATGCCTCAAGTAGTACGTCTAAAATCCTACTCTGAAAGAAGCAGCCGCAGGCCCTTCAACACCCGCACTCCTCAGATACAAGCGACACTAGGGCCGCCCAATACAAGACCTCCTCAAAGGGGTATCATGATTAACACTATTTGCGGTGGACTTCACCCCGCAAACGAAACTTCCAGTGTACGCAAGGACGAGTCAGTCCTGGCAAAGCTACAAAAGACTATAAGGGATGATATAGTCTTGCGAGAGAAGTATGTTACGGGAATCGACATTGCCACCGCATATCCTCTTGTCATCTCCACATACATAGGTCCGACCTATGTCAAAAAAATCCTCGTTAACTCGGGGAGTTCCTTAAACATCATCTTCAAACATGCCTACAATTTGATGAATCTTGAGGTCGAAGATCTAAAGTCGTGTAAGGCTATTGTTCAATGATTCAACGGTGCTTCCAACCGGTCAGTCGGTCGTTTAGAGCTTTCGGTACTACTAGGGGATGGGGAACAAAGTCGGGTCAGGATCCTAACCTTTACTATTATCAATGTCCCTTCTTGTTACAAAGTCTTTCTTGGACGACTAGACCTCGCATAGTTCTAGATATTCATGGCGCTATGGTGCCTCCTTACGAAGTTCCCGATAGACAACTAGATCGGAACCATCTAAGGTGACCAAGTCGCAGCAAGAGCCTACTACCTTGCTGAGTGGAAAGACATAATCAATAAAGAGAAAGGAAAAGGTATAAAGATGACACTTTTCCCCCAAAACCCTCAACGTGTAGCATTCACTGAATTCTGAGTCCTGGCTCAAACGCCATAATTGTCTCTCTTAGGATCTCGATCCGCGGAAGGATGAAAAGCCTGAGTACGAACGAATTACTCCAATGGAACCAACCATTGTGTCGTGATCAACCCCGCCGACCTATCTCGGGTCTTAAAAATTGGATTGCAACTCCACCTACCTATTAGGAAAGAATTATGGATTTTCTATGGGCCAACTTGGATGTATTTGCTTGGGACCACTACTAGATGTGTGGCATCGATCCAGGAATAGCTTGTCACATACTTGGTATCAACCCAAAGTATCTTCCTATGAAACAGAAACGCCGAATCTTGGGATTAGAAAGACAGACAACACTCAAAAAGAAGGTAGATAGGCTACTCGACAATGGCTTTATCCACGATGCCCTCTATCCAGAATGGTTCTCCAATTCGATCTTTATAACAACCACCCCATATCTCCTGCACCGAAATAAGGAAAAGTGAGTTGTATGATGTGTCAGGCTAGTACGGAACGATCAATCAAGAAAGAATAACTTGAAATAAAACCTGTCATATAACTCAAAGCGAATGGGTAACATATAATAGTAAATATATAACAGTATATAGTAGTGAAGCATAACAGAACAAAAAAAATCAAATCTCTATAAAATCACAAAGTTACCAATATAAAATATCCATAGAAATGTATATATGTACATCAAGCCTCACTACATATCTCTTAGATTATCAACAATAAACGGTACAATGGAAATCAACGAGTATCTATATAAATAATATGTCAGCCACCATCTCGTCATCGCAAAACATCGTTAGCACTAAGCATGTCACTTGCTATCTCAGTCTACTCATGAAAAAAAATGATGAGCATACCAAGGTAATAAGAGAAAATATAAAACCTTGAGTCAGACAATAGTCTTAGTGAGCGATAAAATAACGATCAGTAGTTACATAGGTATTATGAGTATAAACAGTTCAACCATCCAATCTATCTCTAACCAAAGGATTAGCATAGGATAATCATCTATTATATGCCGCTCTAGAATAGGAAAAGGACACCCCACAATCCCACTTCTCTTCGATGACCTACGGTGATAGCCTACCCAGTGAAAATAGAGAAGAAAGCATACAATCAACCATAGCATCCATAGCAACTAATATCCTAGCTATTACCAACTAAAGCCTTGAATACATAAATCATCGAATGATCGACAATTGCCTTCCGTCATGGGCTAATTGAAAAACCTCGGTTCTAGTCAGTCTATTGTACATCCGTTTTGTGTATATTTTCCTCTGTTTGAGATAACTAGACCATTCCTAGAGCTCGATCGAGGGTACATGACCCGTTTGATTCTGATGGGCACCCCTACGATACCCCTGCTTTGAGTCTATTTGAACCTTCGATAACCAACGATTCCTTGGCGCTTCAAATCTTTCAAGCCTTCCTTTTTGGCGACCTCATCATTTAGTTCAAGCAGCTTCTCAAATTAGTTCCATTATCATCCACGATCGACTCCCATCCTAAGTCAATCCATCATCACATTGTATCGTGCTCATTTCACAAACACCATAATATCAATTCTACCTCAACCCTCCTTCTTGAGTTCATAATCGAAGTAACCATCCTACTCGAGTTGCATCTTGATCATTGAAGTCCTTTTCCATCCAAATTTCACCAAACATCCTTATGTAGTCATGCCACCACGCTCATTAAAAATGAGCTTCTCACCATGCATCATTGTGGATTGGTACCGATCTATCAAGCGTGGATCGGTACTGATCCATCATGCATGGACATATACCTATCCATCAACTTAGCAAAATTTTGCTAAATGTTGGCCTCCAGTCCATCGTTCCTTTGAGAGCTTCCTACCAATCCATCGTTGCTGTGAAATCTCCTACCGATCTGTAGCATCAAAGCACAATTCACTCCATCGTATGCTTCTTGCCAGTCCATCATGCAATCATCTAATAATTTTCTAGCGACCCATCCAGATCACTTGAAAATTTGCGTGCAGCCTCAAATTCAACTACCAAGTCCATATACAAAATTTTGAAGCAATCCAACCTATCCTGATGGATCAGTGCCGATCCATCGAGCATGGATCAATACCGATCCTCAAACATAGCGTATTTTCAACCCAATTTTTTTGGGTCTCTTCCAATCATCCTCCAGAGCGCCTCCGCCAAGTTTCGTCTAAATCCAATCGTATGAACCCCCAATTTGTTCTATTCTTAAAACCTAAGAACTACGACAAACGAACTAACAAATAATTAAAGCAATGCATTGAATTCAGCCAAAAAAAAATAGTGATTCGTCAAATATTGATCATACAAGCATGTACATATCATAAACATACCATAAAACAATATATCTAACATGGTTTGGATCAAAGCATATTCAAGAACATGATTAATCTCACTTCTTCCCGGCTTATATGATTCATTTGGATTATCCTAAGACGTCTAAATATGAAAGTCAGATCTATGTAGAATTTAACATGTATGATGTGAATCAATCCTAATTTAACCCGTATAATCTGTAGTTTCCGTGTGAGAGATATCTGTCACCCACTTATCCCTTGATTTGATGCAAACCCAATGAAATCAGATCTGATCAGCAATGAAAACCCTCAAAATTGATGCAGTTTGATGTGATATACTCTTCACAAATGATGTTCTAGCATCTAGATGTGATTTATGATGAATAAGAATGAATAGAATGAAGAAATTTGGTTTTAGGTCGAAAATGGAGAATCACAGACACTAGTCTAATGGGCTTTTCTAGCCATCCCATTAGCAGCTAATTATTCTGACTAACAGAAAATGAAACTTAAAACAACAATTTCTCTTAAACCGTTGAACTAAATCTTTAATGTGACCACTCTACGGAATTGCCAATCGCCATTCCAATCCAACGAGATTGATTTTTCAGCACCTGACTTGATCCCTATCAAAAATTATAGCTAAAACAATATTCACAAGGGTAAAACGATCATAATTAAGTTTGGTTAGAATCATGGACATGTCCACATCCCCATGAATGACATATTAAAATCTATGAAATGACCCGTCTGCTAGGGAATTAAATATATTTATTTTATGTTTCTTCGATTCGTAAAATATGAGTTGTTACATTCTCCCCTCTTTGGAAACTTCGCCTGCAAAATTCCAAGCAACCACGAGCGAACACAATATCCCACATGCCTAACAACCACGAGTCGAAATTCTACCATGCAGTCTAGCATCCAACAGTCCACTCAATCAAAATCCTACCCTAGCATGAGGAACTCTAATAGTGTAAGACACAATGGTACAAGTAAGATACGATATATGGGACATACCTCCCAAAGAGTTTTGGATGGTCGACCTCATACTCTTCTTTGTCTCCTATGTTCAATCATCATTGCCCCATTGTACCTTGACTAGCTTAACAATCTTCCTCTTAAGTTGTTTTGTGTCACTCCCTACGATGCGAAGCGGCTTACGAGGCGTCGAAACTTCAAGCTCGACCGCAAAATCTTCAATCTGATCTTGAACGATGCATGAAACACATTGTGCATACCCACTATCTTCTTAAGTAGATCCACTCTATAAGCGAGCTTTCCAATATGCTGACAAACGGTAACATCCCAACAAACTTTGGTGCTTACTCCTTTCCTTCCGAAACAAACCACATTCCTTAAAGGAGAAACCTTAACAAACCCCAAATCTTTGATTGAGAATTCCAAGTCTTTTCCTTGCTAATCGGCATAGTTTTTCTGACGATCTAGGCTGCCTTCATCCGTTTCTGAATTATCTCAGTATTATCCATCATTTCTTTTATCATCTTAGGCCCAAGTACTAACTTTTCTCCAGTCGCTAACCAACAGGATGGAGAATTACATGGTCTACCATACAACGTTTCTTACGATGCCATTCCAATGCTCAATTGGTAATTGTTATTATAAGAAAACTCAACTAAATGCAGATGATCTTCCCACGATCCTCCAAAATCTAACACAAGCTCTAAGAAGATCTTCCAGAACTCAATTAACTCTTTCGGTTGGACCATCTGTCTGGGGATGATAAGCTATACTCGTACATATCTTGGTTTCCAATGTCCCATGAAAACTCTTGCAGAATCCACTACTAAATAACGAATCTCGATCACTAACAATACTCTTCAGAATCTCATGAAATCGAACTATCCACTTAAGATATAAATCAGCCAGCTTCGATGTTGTCATCGTTGATCTGATAGGAATAAATATTACGTTATTGCTCAAGCAATCCATGACGACCCAAATACCATCATTTCCTACCCTTGTCCTAGGTAATCCATCGATAAAATGCAACGACACTTGCTCCCATTTCCACATAGGAACTTCCAATGACTGTAACAATCCGCTAGGCTTTTTCTTCTTAGCTTTAACCAATCGACAATCCATACATTTCAAGATGAGTTTCCCTCCATCCCTTTTTGTACCTTCCAAGTAGTAGGCTCGCTTTATATCTCGATACATCTTATTACCACCAGGATGAATTGTCAATCTAAATAGATGACATTCCCTTAGAAATTCATCTCTCAATCCATCTATATTGGGAACAACTGATCGTCCATTCTTACAAAGCCAATTATCTCGATCGATCTCGAAATCCTTGATTTCCTCGAGTTCCACTCTCATCTCTAATCTCTTAATAATCTCCACAAGCTTAACATTTCTCTTCTAGCTTTTGCCAATGCTTTCGATGAGAGTCTGACTAATCAATAAACTTACTAACATCTCTGGCTCTAACTCACAATGAGGTCTAAAATCAGATCCAACCAAATATCTGTGATGCTTCCACTCCGAAAACATGGCTCCCAAACTCAAACGTCTTCTTCTTAAAGCGTTCTCTACCATGTTACCTTTTCTTATAGTATAAGTTATTCCAAAGTCATACGATGCCAAAAACTCTAATCATCTCTACTACCGAATATTCAAATCCTTTTGCGAGAAACAATACTTTAATGACTTATGTCCGTAAACAACTATAACCTAACTCCCAACCTAACTCCCAACAAATAATGCCTCCAAATCTTCAGTGCAAACACTATCGCTGCTAACTCCAAATCATGAGTCGAATAATTCCTTTCGTGCAGCTTTAGTTGTCGACTCACATAAGCCATAACTCTATCCTTTTGCATTAGCACTGCTCCAAGTCTAGTGCAACATGAATCAGTGTATACCACTGTAAAGGCCCGCAAATCCGAGCTATCTGAGTTGACTAAAACACCACACGTCCAACCCAAATAACACAGAAATACGACTCATTATTAGAAAGAAGTTAGAGGATGAGGAATAGAAAGAAAGAAATATTAGGATAGAAGAAAAACGAAGATCACAACTCACAGCGGAACGAATAAATATATTATATAACATAAGCTTTGAAATACATATTTGTTCTGTACATATATACATACCATCATCAGAGTACACATAACATTTGATCCAGCGGAAGTAACTCTAAATAACTAACGTTGAAGCCTCCAGCTTCAAGCTCCTCCAAGTGTATCTGTAAAAGCCTGAAACACTTGACTGCCCGTACAAATTTGGGCACCCAAGAGTTTAGGGAAAACAAAACAAAACAAACTCTGGGTCAGTCATGGGACTGGTGTGAGTAAACTCCAACCACTTGTTTAACTTTCAAAACTCTTTTCGAAAGAAAAGATAATAGTAAGACCAGCCCACACATAAACATGGACGGTTTTTACCTTACTATAACCCAAAACACTTTGATATCAAATCCAGTGATATTATAATAATGTCTACATCAAATAAATAACCAAATAGTAGAACGCTTGCATCTCACGCTCTACATATATAGTGTAAACTCAAAAACCGCATGGCGCTTATTGGAGATTGGATTTCCAACATGACAAGGTATGGGACCACCTCCCGATGATGTATCTCTAGAGGCGAATACACCTGGGTTCAACAAGAACGTCTTGCAACCCGGCCCACACATGACCGACCACTCATTTCGCTTGAGTGTATCGAATGTATATCACCAACGGTTGGACTCAAACCACCGTTTCCCGAATGGGCAGAATCGATAGATTTAGAAACAAAAGGAATTTCTCTAGATAGGTGATTATACACCCTAATGGGTGCGACCCACATAGCCATGCTGCCTGCCCGATTTTTGTCCTTTCCCGGTTGTTGAGGCCTGAGGCTACGCATACTTACCATTCCTCGATAACACAATCACTTTGAATGCCACATTGTCAGATCCGTTAATCACTAGTTGAGTTTGCACAAATATTCTGGATATTATGCTAAGGGATAAATCCGTTGCAACCATATATATTCATACAGACCAACCCATTTGATCATTGGAAATACTCTGTCAGACATTCGTCCATTTACGTTCGTTCTGGGATTGAACGAAACCGAAGGCACTATTTCTATTACTAGAAAAGCCCTTGCACTTCACTCCGTCTTCAATATATTCAGCATACTTGGTTCGCAACGCTTATGCCGATACGGAGTGGTTCTTCGGATAATAATCCAACCGGTCTCTCCATATTGACAACGATGGTCAAAAACTTCGATAGTCTGTGTTTTAACTATCGAATAAAAACAAGTGTTCATCCAACATATCAAACAAATCACTGGCTCTTTAATTAATATTTCATTAATTAAATCACTTTTCCATTTCCTCTATCAATATTTGTTATCCCAATATTCCAATAACCATATTGGCCCTTTACGCTATTTTTGATTTCATTTCCTTATCGAATTCTATATATATCGATATATAGATTTCTAATTTTCAAATTCCTTAAAAATATTCTATCTCCTTAAATTTCCGGAAAAATTCGCCATAACCTCCCCTGTATCGGGAGCATCGGGAAATTTCAAATAGCATCCCGGTATCTTCTAATCTCAAAAAGAAAAAGAAAAAGCCAAGCGGCTAGCCGATACGGCGCATAAAACCCATATATGAATTAAACATGTACCTTTTTGTCGAGCACACTAATTATATACCTTCATCACTTTATCCCATACCTGTCTAACACATGTTCACCTGTTTCAATTCAATTCAACTCAATTCAATCGTCTGAATTCAGTTTCCGCTCATTTATTCTTTAATTAGTCGTTTTGCCTATTTCGCTTCTTTTGTTGAACATAACATGTTCAAATAAAATATTTAACTTGTCCTAACCAAATTGAATTTCTATTTCGATTCTAGTTTCCTGTTTGATTTCGAATATAAATCTTCAAATCGAATTCGCTTATTCAAAGCCCAATATTAATTCGAAATCTCATTAACTAATTACTATTCGAGTTAGTTAACTCTATTCAATAAACCAAAAATCTGATTTCTGTTTCAGAAATCAACTCATTACTCCACTGGAGTTCACATATGTTTTATAACTCAAATCTGGATTTTTCTAAATAGAAATTCGGATTTTATTTGCTTAAAATCCTTTTAAAAAAAATTAAATAAACCGTTATGGTTTTAAACGATTCTGGCGCTGCTTTTCTGAAAATTTGATTTTGACATAACTCAAAATTTATACGACGAAATCCAGATTTTTCTCCTTCATTAGAAAACTATTATCAAACTGGTCCTGACGTTTCTTGTTTCGAAGAATTCCGACTTCAATTGAATTCTGTATACTCAATTGAAGTTCGAGTCGCCAATTTACGAACTGCAGCGCTGCGGCGAGTTCGTTTTAATTATATTTATATATATAAACCTTTAACTTCTTAAAATGAATTCAATTTCCGTTTTAACTCTATTTGAATTCCTTGATTCAAATTCCAATCTCACTTTTGAATTCTATATTTCAAATCCCAATTCCTTTTCTATTGGATATTCAAATTCAATACTTAAATTTCTATTGAATTTCCTATATTCAAATTCTATGTTTGAATTCATTTGAATTCTCTTATTCAAACTCTATTGTTAAATTCCATTTGAACTTCTATATTCCAATTTTCTATATTTTAATTATATTGTAATTCAAATATTCAAACTTCTTTTTAAAATCTATGTTCAAAATTCCATAGTTTAAAACCCATTTGAATTTCATATTCAAATTCCTTTTTAAATTCCCTTGAATCCAAATTCTATTTCAAAACTATTCGGATTTCCTATTTTGAAATCCTATTTTCAAAGTTTATTTCAAATTCTATTTTGAAATCTCATATTCAATTTCTACTTGAATTTCTATATTCAATTCCATATTCAAATTCAATACTCGAATTTCTATTTCAAATCTTTATTCAAATTCCATATTTGAATTCCAATTCAAATCTTTATTCAAATTTCATATTTGAATTCCAATTCCAATCTCTATTTAATTCTTCTTTGAAATTCTATTTTCAAAGTCTATTTCAAATTCTCTTTTGAAAATTCTATTTTGAAATTCTATTTCAAATTCTATTTGGAAATTTTATTTCAAATTCTCTATATTCAAACCCCATTTGAAAGTTCTATATTCAAATCCACCTTGGATTTTCTATTTGAATTCTAAATTCAAATTTTCCATTCCCTTTTCTTTTTGAATTCAAATTTCCATTTCCTTTTCTTTTTAAATTCAAATTTCCATTTCCTTTTGAATCATATTTTCAAAACACTTGGATTTGCTATTTCTGAATTATCAAATGATAATTTTTTTTTCACTTCATTTATAACTTCGTTATAAAAGAACTATTTATAAACTTCGTTTATAAAGGAACTACTTGTTTTATTTTTCAAACCAGTTTATATTTTATTCCCACTTAAAAATTCAAATTCTATTTAAAAATAGAATTTTCCCTTTTTAAATCGCCAATATCCTTTTTACGATATTTTAAATATCATTATTTACGCCCAGTGATATTTAAACACACAAAGCAACGAATTATTTATTTTTCTAACACATCATATATATAAAAATATATATGCAATCAAATAAACAAACAGATAATATATTTTTGAGGAATCCAGTTGGATTCCTCCAACCTGTTTTCCTGCATCCACAGATGTTAGCACATAAATAATACCCATTCTGCTTCGTGGCAGAATATCGCGGTATAGAAGGTCATCCACTAATCATAGCGTGGGGCGTATAGGGTAATCATCCGCTATGAAACTGCGGGCATCCGCTAATGAGACTGCGGGAATCCAACCAATCAATCAACCCAATATATATATATATATAACCTAAATAACTAATATATATAAACAACCAGAAAACATTCACACAAGCAACAAACAATTATTTTTAAATGAAATAAAAATAATTCTAAAGGTGAGTGAGATTTACTCACCTCGATTTATATTTCGCCGATCTCTTCTGACTTCCATTTTTAAATTCCTGATTGTAAGATCTGAAATTACTAATCCAATATCCCACTCCCGATCTTCCAACCTTGTATAAATTAAACACCATATTTCTGAGGAATTGATTAAATTAATTAGTAATTAAACTTAATTAACTAAACTAAATTAATTTAATTTTCATCCCGTTCTCTATTCTCCTTTAATCACGTTTTAGATTCATAAATTAACATGATTATCTATACATAATCAATTAAATAAATTACAGTTTTAAATCCACTAATTAATTTTTTAACCAAGCATAAATTTTGCGCTAATTATTCACTGGACTAACCTAATCAATTTATATAAACAAATTGTATGAAATTTTATTTAATGATTCAACTATTTTATTGTTGAAATAAATCGAAGAAATGTTCGATTTTCATTCAACTGATTCCGGCAAATTTCCAAATCCAACACTCGATTGTACCTTTCGTAACTACAATTCCATTGGACTGATTTCTCAATTTAATCACCTCCTACCAATTAAATTTTTGTATTTATCAAATATTTTGATTATATCAGCTGATGGTAAAAACTGAAAACTCAAATTGGATTCTAATTTAATAAATTTTAAACAGTTTTACCTTCTCAACATTTGTAGGAATTTTCCCCAAATTAAAGCATACAGACAACTCCTTTCCAGTGCCATCGCTTCACGTTCCACCCATCTCCACTTGTACGCATCCCTCAATCTAGTTTGAACAGTGCCCAACCAGCTCGAGCTTCCCTTTCCACTGCGTACCTCAACTTGCTCACGGCTGAGGTCGAGCTCCAGGAAAACATCGCGGTGTTCACAAACTCCCCAACTTGTTGCTATACCCACCACGATCTTCATTTGACACGAAAATCTCACGGAAGTCGAACCTTAAGTCATCGCATCGTTTAACAGTATCCAGTACCCCCTTCACAAGCTCGCCTCGTTGATGTCGATCCTCGCGACATTGATTGACCTCGGAGTTAATCGATTTCACTGAGGGACTTTGAAATCGGAGTGGGAGTTTCCACTTGAAGCTTGCCGATTCGGTATGATTTCATTTAGGCTTTGAACTCGATTTTGATTAGCAAAAGAAGGAGCGGCCCTTTTTATTTCCAGAAGAGGATTAAAGGAATTAAATGGAAGGGGATGTCGTGATTTATAGAAAAGGGTGCAGACATATCCATTGAAGCTTTTGAGTTCGATTTTTGCTGAGGAACCAAAATGAATTGAAGAGGAAGGAGTGTCGCAATTTATAGAAAAGGGGGAGGGAACAATTCGTACTCGCCATTAATTCATGTTTCCTGGATATCAAATGTGAACGACAGGAATTTGTGCTCGAGGAAGAAATATAGGGTGGCTTGATTTCTTTAGGTCTGTGTTTTGAGATTTTAGGACAGACTAGGTCGGCTGCACTTCTTTGATCAGACTAATTTGAATTTTATTATAATTATGTTTTTATATAATATATCTCACGGTCCCTAGCTTCAACGAAAACCCCCATATTACTTAATGACCGACGTCTTCAAGTTATACCGTTTTTTTTTTTTGAATTCAACGAAATAGACTGTATAATTTAATTCGAACATTAAAAATAACATTTATATTATAAATTCAATATTTAAACTCTTATTAAATATTTAAAATAAATCGACCAAAAATCCGGGTCGTTACATTCTTCCCCCCTTAAAATAATTTCGTCCTCGAAATTGCTAAAGTAGGAAAAATGGTACAAACTCATTACTTTTCAAAATCTAACTTATGTTGAAACTCATCTCTTCACATTTCAACAAATTTAGTTCCACCAAAACTTTTGGTTCCCATTCATTAAAATTGAATGATCTACGATCAATCCATTTATATCCAATCTATGTTCTATTAAACTAATTCAAATTGATTCTAGTCAATTGATTCACCCTAAACCATTTAACTTGCTTAAGTTAAATTTTAATTCCAGAATCCAAATCCCTGGGTTTTTCCTTTCAAATTCTTTTGAAATCCCACAAATATATACTTATATTTATCTAAAACTCAAAACATTTGAATTTTCAAACCACTAGTTTTCCTTTCAAACAAATTCCATCAAAATTTTTCTAAGGTAGCAATTCATCACTTAGAAACTCGGAAATGAACACTGATGATGTTGCAATCATCATCAGAATTATTTCCCAGCCACCGAAGTGAGTTCAGTGCTTTATTATTTCAAAATCCATGATTTTCTTTCAAATCCTTCTAAAACAAAGCTATATTACTTTAATATACTTTGAAAAATATTTTCAACTTCCCAGGATTTTGAATTCCAAATTCAGGTTTGAATTTAATTCTAATTCATCTCATTTGTATATTTAATTCCTATACAAATTCTACTCTGGTTATAAATAACCATTCTAAATTTTATAATCTTATTTGATTATAAATCAACATCCAACACATCCATATAATAATAATCCTAGAAAATTATTCTTTCTATATCAAAATAGAAATTTTGGGTAAAATTATTTCATCTACCCACTTGGAAACAATACCATGTTGTATTTTCTGTTCAAGTTTTTAGAAATCCCTATCGACTTCGTGGCGTCCCACGATTCGACCAGAATTCATAAACCACTCAACAGACTAGCCAACACAATATAAAACAATTTTATATTAATTAACAAATACGCTCTCTCGTATATATATACTGAACTCATTCTAGGGTACTACTGACCCTATTTCTAATGAGCACATGCCACACAAGCCTAGGTATTCGCTCAACCTAAGCTCTGATACCAACTGTAAAGGCCCGCAAATCCGAGCTATCTGAGTTGACTAAAACACCACACGTCCAACCCAAATAACACAGAAATACGACTCATTATTAGAAAGAAGTTAGAGGATGAGGAATAGAAAGAAAGAAATATTAGGATAGAAGAAAAACGAAGATCACAACTCACAGCGGAACGAATAAATATATTATATAACATAAGCTTTGAAATACATATTTGTTCTGTACATATATACATACCATCATCAGAGTACACATAACATTTGATCCAGCGGAAGTAACTCTAAATAACTAACGTTGAAGCCTCCAGCTTCAAGCTCCTCCAAGTGTATCTGTAAAAGCCTGAAACACTTGACTGCCCGTACAAATTTGGGCACCCAAGAGTTTAGGGAAAACAAAACAAAACAAACTCTGGGTCAGTCATGGGACTGGTGTGAGTAAACTCCAACCACTTGTTTAACTTTCAAAACTCTTTTCGAAAGAAAAGATAATAGTAAGACCAGCCCACACATAAACATGGACGGTTTTTACCTTACTATAACCCAAAACACTTTGATATCAAATCCAGTGATATTATAATAATGTCTACATCAAATAAATAACCAAATAGTAGAACGCTTGCATCTCACGCTCTACATATATAGTGTAAACTCAAAAACCGCATGGCGCTTATTGGAGATTGGATTTCCAACATGACAAGGTATGGGACCACCTCCCGATGATGTATCTCTAGAGGCGAATACACCTGGGTTCAACAAGAACGTCTTGCAACCCGGCCCACACATGACCGACCACTCATTTCGCTTGAGTGTATCGAATGTATATCACCAACGGTTGGACTCAAACCACCGTTTCCCGAATGGGCAGAATCGATAGATTTAGAAACAAAAGGAATTTCTCTAGATAGGTGATTATACACCCTAATGGGTGCGACCCACATAGCCATGCTGCCTGCCCGATTTTTGTCCTTTCCCGGTTGTTGAGGCCTGAGGCTACGCATACTTACCATTCCTCGATAACACAATCACTTTGAATGCCACATTGTCAGATCCGTTAATCACTAGTTGAGTTTGCACAAATATTCTGGATATTATGCTAAGGGATAAATCCGTTGCAACCATATATATTCATACAGACCAACCCATTTGATCATTGGAAATACTCTGTCAGACATTCGTCCATTTACGTTCGTTCTGGGATTGAACGAAACCGAAGGCACTATTTCTATTACTAGAAAAGCCCTTGCACTTCACTCCGTCTTCAATATATTCAGCATACTTGGTTCGCAACGCTTATGCCGATACGGAGTGGTTCTTCGGATAATAATCCAACCGGTCTCTCCATATTGACAACGATGGTCAAAAACTTCGATAGTCTGTGTTTTAACTATCGAATAAAAACAAGTGTTCATCCAACATATCAAACAAATCACTGGCTCTTTAATTAATATTTCATTAATTAAATCACTTTTCCATTTCCTCTATCAATATTTGTTATCCCAATATTCCAATAACCATATTGGCCCTTTACGCTATTTTTGATTTCATTTCCTTATCGAATTCTATATATATCGATATATAGATTTCTAATTTTCAAATTCCTTAAAAATATTCTATCTCCTTAAATTTCCGGAAAAATTCGCCATAACCTCCCCTGTATCGGGAGCATCGGGAAATTTCAAATAGCATCCCGGTATCTTCTAATCTCAAAAAGAAAAAGAAAAAGCCAAGCGGCTAGCCGATACGGCGCATAAAACCCATATATGAATTAAACATGTACCTTTTTGTCGAGCACACTAATTATATACCTTCATCACTTTATCCCATACCTGTCTAACACATGTTCACCTGTTTCAATTCAATTCAACTCAATTCAATCGTCTGAATTCAGTTTCCGCTCATTTATTCTTTAATTAGTCGTTTTGCCTATTTCGCTTCTTTTGTTGAACATAACATGTTCAAATAAAATATTTAACTTGTCCTAACCAAATTGAATTTCTATTTCGATTCTAGTTTCCTGTTTGATTTCGAATATAAATCTTCAAATCGAATTCGCTTATTCAAAGCCCAATATTAATTCGAAATCTCATTAACTAATTACTATTCGAGTTAGTTAACTCTATTCAATAAACCAAAAATCTGATTTCTGTTTCAGAAATCAACTCATTACTCCACTGGAGTTCACATATGTTTTATAACTCAAATCTGGATTTTTCTAAATAGAAATTCGGATTTTATTTGCTTAAAATCCTTTTAAAAAAAATTAAATAAACCGTTATGGTTTTAAACGATTCTGGCGCTGCTTTTCTGAAAATTTGATTTTGACATAACTCAAAATTTATACGACGAAATCCAGATTTTTCTCCTTCATTAGAAAACTATTATCAAACTGGTCCTGACGTTTCTTGTTTCGAAGAATTCCGACTTCAATTGAATTCTGTATACTCAATTGAAGTTCGAGTCGCCAATTTACGAACTGCAGCGCTGCGGCGAGTTCGTTTTAATTATATTTATATATATAAACCTTTAACTTCTTAAAATGAATTCAATTTCCGTTTTAACTCTATTTGAATTCCTTGATTCAAATTCCAATCTCACTTTTGAATTCTATATTTCAAATCCCAATTCCTTTTCTATTGGATATTCAAATTCAATACTTAAATTTCTATTGAATTTCCTATATTCAAATTCTATGTTTGAATTCATTTGAATTCTCTTATTCAAACTCTATTGTTAAATTCCATTTGAACTTCTATATTCCAATTTTCTATATTTTAATTATATTGTAATTCAAATATTCAAACTTCTTTTTAAAATCTATGTTCAAAATTCCATAGTTTAAAACCCATTTGAATTTCATATTCAAATTCCTTTTTAAATTCCCTTGAATCCAAATTCTATTTCAAAACTATTCGGATTTCCTATTTTGAAATCCTATTTTCAAAGTTTATTTCAAATTCTATTTTGAAATCTCATATTCAATTTCTACTTGAATTTCTATATTCAATTCCATATTCAAATTCAATACTCGAATTTCTATTTCAAATCTTTATTCAAATTCCATATTTGAATTCCAATTCAAATCTTTATTCAAATTTCATATTTGAATTCCAATTCCAATCTCTATTTAATTCTTCTTTGAAATTCTATTTTCAAAGTCTATTTCAAATTCTCTTTTGAAAATTCTATTTTGAAATTCTATTTCAAATTCTATTTGGAAATTTTATTTCAAATTCTCTATATTCAAACCCCATTTGAAAGTTCTATATTCAAATCCACCTTGGATTTTCTATTTGAATTCTAAATTCAAATTTTCCATTCCCTTTTCTTTTTGAATTCAAATTTCCATTTCCTTTTCTTTTTAAATTCAAATTTCCATTTCCTTTTGAATCATATTTTCAAAACACTTGGATTTGCTATTTCTGAATTATCAAATGATAATTTTTTTTTTCACTTCATTTATAACTTCGTTATAAAAGAACTATTTATAAACTTCATTTATAAAGGAACTACTTGTTTTATTTTTCAAACCAGTTTATATTTTATTCCCACTTAAAAATTCAAATTCTATTTAAAAATAGAATTTTCCCTTTTTAAATCGCCAATATCCTTTTTACGATATTTTAAATATCATTATTTACGCCCAGTGGTATTTAAACACACAAAGCAACGAATTATTTATTTTTCTAACACATCATATATATAAAAATATATATGCAATCAAATAAACAAACAGATAATATATTTTTGAGGAATCCAGTTGGATTCCTCCAACCTGTTTTCCTGCATCCACAGATGTTAGCACATAAATAATACCCATTCTGCTTCGTGGCAGAATATCGCGGTATAGAAGGTCATCCACTAATCATAGCGTGGGGCGTATAGGGTAATCATCCGCTATGAAACTGCGGGCATCCGCTAATGAGACTGCGGGAATCCAACCAATCAATCAACCCAATATATATATATATAACCTAAATAACTAATATATATAAACAACCAGAAAACATTCACACAAGCAACAAACAATTATTTTTAAATGAAATAAAAATAATTCTAAAGGTGAGTGAGATTTACTCACCTCGATTTATATTTCGCCGATCTCTTCTGACTTCCATTTTTAAATTCCTGATTGTAAGATCTGAAATTACTAATCCAATATCCCACTCCCGATCTTCCAACCTTGTATAAATTAAACACCATATTTCTGAGGAATTGATTAAATTAATTAGTAATTAAACTTAATTAACTAAACTAAATTAATTTAATTTTCATCCCGTTCTCTATTCTCCTTTAATCACGTTTTAGATTCATAAATTAACATGATTATCTATACATAATCAATTAAATAAATTACAGTTTTAAATCCACTAATTAATTTTTTAACCAAGCATAAATTTTGCGCTAATTATTCACTGGACTAACCTAATCAATTTATATAAACAAATTGTATGAAATTTTATTTAATGATTCAACTATTTTATTGTTGAAATAAATCGAAGAAATGTTCGATTTTCATTCAACTGATTCCGGCAAATTTCCAAATCCAACACTCGATTGTACCTTTCGTAACTACAATTCCATTGGACTGATTTCTCAATTTAATCACCTCCTACCAATTAAATTTTTGTATTTATCAAATATTTTGATTATATCAGCTGATGGTAAAAACTGAAAACTCAAATTGGATTCTAATTTAATAAATTTTAAACAGTTTTACCTTCTCAACATTTGTAGGAATTTTCCCCAAATTAAAGCATACAGACAACTCCTTTCCAGTGCCATCGCTTCACGTTCCACCCATCTCCACTTGTACGCATCCCTCAATCTAGTTTGAACAGTGCCCAACCAGCTCGAGCTTCCCTTTCCACTGCGTACCTCAACTTGCTCACGGCTGAGGTCGAGCTCCAGGAAAACATCGCGGTGTTCACAAACTCCCCAACTTGTTGCTATACCCACCACGATCTTCATTTGACACGAAAATCTCACGGAAGTCGAACCTTAAGTCATCGCATCGTTTAACAGTATCCAGTACCCCCTTCACAAGCTCGCCTCGTTGATGTCGATCCTCGCGACATTGATTGACCTCGGAGTTAATCGATTTCACTGAGGGACTTTGAAATCGGAGTGGGAGTTTCCACTTGAAGCTTGCCGATTCGGTATGATTTCATTTAGGCTTGGAACTCGATTTTGATTAGCAAAAGAAGGAGCGGCCCTTTTTATTTCCAGAAGAGGATTAAAGGAATTAAATGGAAGGGGATGTCGTGATTTATAGAAAAGGGTGCAGACATATCCATTGAAGCTTTTGAGTTCGATTTTTGCTGAGGACCCAAAATGAATTGAAGAGGAAGGAGTGTCGCAATTTATAGAAAAGGGGGAGGGAACAATTCGTACTCGCCATTAATTCATGTTTCCTGGATATCAAATGTGAACGACAGGAATTTGTGCTCGAGGAAGAAATATAGGGTGGCTTGATTTCTTTAGGTCTGTGTTTTGAGATTTTAGGACAGACTAGGTCGGCTGCACTTCTTTGATCAGACTAATTTGAATTTTATTATAATTATGTTTTTATATAATATATCTCACAGTCCCTAGCTTCAACGAAAACCCCCATATTACTTAATGACCGACGTCTTCAAGTTATACCGTTTTTTTTTTGAATTCAACGAAATAGACTGTATAATTTAATTCGAACATTAAAAATAACATTTATATTATAAATTCAATATTTAAACTCTTATTAAATATTTAAAATAAATCGACCAAAAATCCGGGTCGTTACAACCACCATCTCTTTATTCCCGCTCGGAATAGTCAACATATGGGCACTCATTAACCTCTCTTTCAAAATTTCGAAAGCATGCTCACACTTCGTGTTCCATGCGAAGACCTGATTCTTCTTCGTCAATCCGATTAACGGTGCAGCTATCTTCGGGAAATCCTTGATAAATAGTCCGTAATATCCAACTAAATCAAGGAAACTCCTAACATCTATCACATTCTTGGGTCGATCACAATTCTGAATTATTGCCACTTTAGCGGGATCCACCACTATTCCTTGTCGCGACATGACATGACCCAAGAATCACTTCTTTCTTGCAGAAGTGAAACTTCAAAAATTTAGCCTTCAACTGATGTTTCCATAAGATTTCCCAAACAATCCTCAAGTGCATCTTGTGTTCCACCTTAGTCCTAGAATAAACCAATATATCGTCCATGAGTATAAGCACGAACTATTCAACTAATCTTTGAAAACATGATTCATAGGATCTACAAAATATGTTAGCGCATTAATCAGTCCAAATGGCATCACTAACCACTCATAAAATCTGGATGGTGTCCTAGTCCTAGAAGAAATCTTCGGCACACTATCAGTTGGTGAAATCCCGTTGCCAGATCTATATGGGAAAACACCTTGACTTCGTGAAGCTAATCAAACAAGTCATCAATTCTCGGCATTGGATACTTGTTCTTCTTGGTCACCTTGTTCAGCTCCCGATAATCCACAGACAATTGCAACGATGCATCGGCCTTGGTCGCAAACACAACTGGTGCACCTTATTCGGATACGCTTCTCTGAATGAATCCCTTACTCAAAATATCATTCACTTGCACCTACAAATCTTGTTGTTCCTTAGGCACCATCGGCCTAAGAGGCATAACAATAAGTCTGGATCTATCCACTAAATCAATCTGAAAATCGATCTCTCGATGCAATGGCAATCCTATGACCTCTTCAAAGACATTTGAAATTTAACTAGCGATTGACACTAATGACAATCCTTCCCATGGAATCACAAGCGAATATATCTTGTGGTAAACAACGTATCACCATCGTTTTCCCTTTGACATTCCCGATCGTCACCTCGAGCCTCTCGTAATCCACAATAGCCGCATACCCCTTGAGCCAGTCCATACTCAGAATAATCCCAAACCCAACGAAGTTCAAAACAAAACAATCACATACAAAAGATAAACCATGACTCGATAGGACTGGACCACGACAAATCATAAAAAGAATAGAAGATCCTCCTACTGGCTCAGTCACAACTAATGGTCTATCAACAATCTCAAGTCCAAACCTAACTTGCAAACAAGCTCATTACAAATAAAAGAATGAGATGCTCCAATATCAAACAAAACTCAAAATGTAACATCTCTGATACAAATCATATGTAACACCCCGTAAATTTAACAACACTTAAACTGGAAAAATTAAAGGATAGTTAATTTAATATTCAGAATTAAGGGAAACAAACTGCGCCATTGTGTCCGTCTCGAAATTATGGTCAAGATAGACAATTGGTTTGCACAAAACGAACACCATATGAAGAAGTTATGAAGGTTTGAAGTTTGTATACGCACAAGAGAATTATATATATAATATTCAGAAAATCAAATTTTAGTTCAAAAATCAAAAATTCCGCGAGCGGCAAATTTCCCGCCTATGGGTGTCAACCCCTAGGTCGACCCCTCAAGGGGGTGTTGACCTGTGAGTCGACCCTATAAGGGGGGATCCCCTTACAACAGTCTGGGCAGATTAGGGTTTCGGGGTTTTGGATATAAATATGGCCTCATTTCTCTAGTTTTCTCACAATGAAAAGAATGGAGGACTAGATGTTGTCGCTGCCCGGACTGAATCAAACCTTCTTCTTCTTATGCAATCAAGTTAATCAACTTTAGAGTTATTCAAGTTTAGATCTGTGATTCAACATCTACTATTCTCCTTCTGTTTCTCTAGACCCAAACACTGTGAGTTTAAATTACTTTTAGATATGAATAATTAAAAGTAAAGTCTGATATGACATTAACTTAGATCTGTGCCTATGACCATTTGAATCAAATCAGGTCTACTATCACCTGTGTATCTATGATGTTATGACATGATTATGACTTATATCTAAATTTTCACCTATTTATCTTGTCAGATCTACCATTGTTTCACTGTTTAGATCACCTTATACTTGTCCCTATCATGTTCGTGGTTAAATTGGATCTATTATTAGTTGGATATCTAAACTATTGTTTTGATCTTATCATGCATGTTATGACATCCCTATTATGTTGGAATCAGTTCTATTGTCATGTGTTCATCAGATTTGTTCCTATGTGCCTACCTTGTCATTATGCCACTATATGTTTATTCCATTATATGTCAATCTAGTTAGTATGATCATTTCTATCATCTTTCCCTTTTTATTTTATATAGCCTGGCTCCTTTCGAGCCTAGGCATGCCGCTGAAATATGCGAACGCGTTAAACGGGGTACGAGGGGAAAAACATTGAAAGTGGGCATAACTTGTAATTGGGAATTTGGGCATAACCTGAATAAAATACATGAATATGAATTTGGGCGTATAGTTTATTATGAACATAACTTGGGGAAAAAGGCATGAAAACCTATAAAGACATAGGTAAATTTGGCTAATAATGAAATGCCCAGTATTACAGTAATCAGAAACGTACCTAGACACGAGGTTAGATTACACTTGTGGTGGAAGTCTGCCCGGAACCGCCCGGCATATCTAGCGACCACAAGTGGTGAATCTAATGTGAGGGTTCTAGGTGTACAAATACGAGATGTGCTAAGACACGAGGTTATGCCCGACTTGTGGAAGAAGTCTGCCCGGAACCGACCGACATATCCAGCATCCACAAGTGGTAGGCTTAATGTGGGAGGTCTAGCACATTATAACCATAAATGGATATGGTAATGAATTGATATACTTAACCTAGTTAAATCCATAGGGATTGTATGAACATGAATCTAATTAGGGGTTGAATAAAATTGTTTGAAACAGTGGGTGGGTTAAGTAAATCTAGGTTGGGTGGGTAATATTTATATATAGGCCCACAAACTGAACTACTTGGGGTTATGTAATTAAAGACACCGTTAGGTAAGCATAACCTATGGAAATCCTAGTGGGGATACAAGACAAAGGGGAGAGCTTGTATCATCTTGTGTGGGGGACCCGTTTCAGTCAGTAACCCATAGAACGGTATCAGACGAGTACTCCACCCTAGGTCGGAGTCGGGACATTCTTACTGGGCTGATTGTAAGAGATCCAGATATAGAGGACGGTGTTGGCGGCGCAGACCGACCGAGGTCATGTGCGTGCATGGTCCGGGCAGAGGGGATAAGATGACCGTGACACCTGTAGATATGGTTGTGCACATCAACGAAGGGTTGCCACTTTAGATGTGATACCTCCTACTGTAGGGCCAGCATGGGGTATCTACGGAGTAGGGAGCTGATCGATTAGGGTAGTAATTAGGGTACACTTAGACTCCGTTATGTTTAGGAGCTCGTTATTATCCATAAGGGTAACTCCGGAACGTTGGGCTGCCTGTTGATTGTATGGGGTGAAAACCTCTCACTGGAAGTACGCCTAAGTCTACCATCTTATAGTTGTTGGGATCATCTCATTCTGGTTATACTAGTATTGTTGCAGATTAATCTTTAGAGAAGCATATACACTCTATCATGTTTACCTTGTCATACCTGCCTTTTATGGTGTTACCTTTCTTATCCACTTTATATGCCTATCATGATACTTTTACTTATTTATTTGTTAAAAGTAACTGGACTTGCCAGAATTTATGTCTGGCCCTTTTTGTTTCCTCTTCTTCCTTCCATTTCCCCCTCCAGGTTCTCAGGGTGGGAATACTCAAGATTGATCAGGATTCTGCTATCATTTTGCGGGAGCTGCTTAGATGTATTGCTCAAGCTCCTATCTTTGCTACTATGGCTATGTTTTTATTTGGGGATTATGCTTCTTTTATATTGTACTCTGATGTTTTAAGTACAAGACAGAAGTTTTTATGATGTATTGGTTTTTATGTAATTCAGACATATGATGTTTTGAACCACGATGCTTTATGATTAATAAAAGTTTTTAAATCCGCTGCTATTTTATATCTGTCTTGTAATGTTTCTGTTTCTATTTACCTATAATGCTTCTTGAAACTTAATGCATTATCTTAATGAGTGACATTAACTAACGTGAGGTGTCACACTTGGTATCAAAGATGAAGGTTACCAGATTGGATA
This sequence comes from Allium sativum, assembly GCA_030737875.1. Lineage (NCBI taxonomy): Eukaryota > Viridiplantae > Streptophyta > Magnoliopsida > Asparagales > Amaryllidaceae > Allium > Allium sativum. Next base: position 482,300,395 of record CM060922.1, read on the forward strand.
AAAAATTTTGAAAATTATTTTCAAAAAGGTTTTAAAAGAAAGCGTTTTTCATAAAGAAAAGTCTATTTTGAAGAACATATTTCCCAAAGCCATATGTACTATCTTTTTATTCTTTGTTTGAATCTCTTTCCTTTCTTTTCAGCATGTCTGGGGAACCTAATATTCCAGAGGAGTTACGATACTTGGCTGGATCCGTAGATATCTAGAGGCCACGACGACTGCTGGTGGTCAAGCTGACGTTCCTACCCCAGCTTCACCCGTCGTTCCTCCTCCTCCTCCTCCTCTGTGTGCAGACAACTTCTCTAAGATCTGTAAAGATTTATGTGCTATGGGAGGAAGGCCATTCCATGGAATCGAGACATTCGTAGAAGCAAGGAATTGGCTAGAGGAGACACAGGACTTGTTTAGAATTTTCGATGTGGACGATCATAGGAAGATTCAGCTAGCCGCCTGGCTACTGAAAGATGAAGCTTCGTTCTGGTGGGAAGTAACCCAAGCGGGGCGTCCGGTGGAGACATGGGATGATTTTAGACAGAGATTTGAAATGAAGTTTCTTTCTCAAGCTGAGAAAAGCATGCAAATGGAGAGGTTTCTGGCACTCAAACAAGGAAACATGACTATTAAAGAATATGTGGACAAATTCAATCAGCTGGCAAGGTTTGGAACTGGTAGATACTTCGCATAAGAAAGCTTTGCGGTTTGCTAAAGGGCTGAATGAACCCCTTCATGGGTTAGCTATGTCACATATTCCAATGGGAGCAACTTTTGAAAGGCTTGTTGATATGGCCTTGATGCATGAGGAAGACAAAGAAGAAAAGAAGGAAGTTAAGACTGAGGAAACAATGCAAAACAAGAAAGTATGGCCCAAGAAAGGACAGCAACAACAACAACAGAAGAAAGGCAGAAAGAATGAGAAGGCTAAGGATAAGAGGAAGTGTCACAATTGTGGACGTGAGGGTCACTTGGTGAAGGACTACAAAAGAAGGAAGAATTCTTGCTTCAATTGTGGAGAGGTCGTGTAACAACCCGGAAAATTGGAACCAATTTAAATTTTTATTTTAAGAAATTTTAAATAGAAAATGCATCAGAATTTAAAAAATATATATATATATATATATCCATTGCTTGATGATTACATCTTTAATGTAAATGAATCATTAGATAGGATTCATTATTTGGAATGAAAATATGTTAACATAAAAATTTACATTTTTATTGTAGATAAAAAGAAGTTCATTATTTGAAATGAAATTTGTTTTTACATAAAAATTCACATTTTAAATGTAAAGATGAGTTCAATAAAAAGTTTACATGTTTATTGTAAAGGAGAAAATATGAAAAAAGGATTCATTGTAGGAAATTTGTTGTAACGTAAAACTTTACATTTTTATGTAATAATGATTCATTCATAGCTTGTTTAAAATGATGTAACATAAAACTTTACATTTTTATGTAATAATGATTCATTAAAATGTTCATAGCTTGATAAATTTTTAACATAAAAGATTACATTTTTTATGTAATAAAAGAAAGATTAATAAAGATTATCACGTATTAAATATTATATTTGGAATTTTGTCCATTTTAAATGATATTTAAGTAAACTATTTTCATTAATTTATAAATATATATCTTTGTAACTGATGTAAATTTTTAACGCTCCTCGGTTGAATTTAATGTGAACATTTTGGAAACAAGAGTTATTACTATTATTAATTTATTTTGTAATTTGAGTAAAAAAATGAATTTAATGCTAGATTTGTGATTCGGGTAAGAACGTAAGTATATGCTAATATTTGAAACTAAAATGTGGACTTGAACTTTCATTTATTTTGGTCATAGTGACATATCATCAAAACTAATTTATCAAATTATAAGTATAAATGGCGTAATAAACGTTAAATTAATTTCAAATGTATGTTGAAGCTTTAATGGTGATTAATTTTTGTAGACCAATAAGTCTAAATTCATTACCATATTATTCATAGTACAATTAATGTAACAAAGACATTCTATGTAATTTAAACTTTGAATTGAAGAGAGTAACAAAGGAAGAGCTTATCGTTGGCAATTTCAAATTGGAATTTAATATATATAGTGATTATTTCGTTTGAAAGTTAGAATTCAATATTGATATATTTAATAAAATTCAATGGTGCACTTATTTAATTAACCTTTGAAATCCTTTCATAAACTCTAACCTAAATTGACCCTTCATCCATTCACTTTCTTTGGCTATAAATAATATTAAAAATTACTTATCTAATCCTCCTCTAAACCCTAATTCATTTCATAGTCGCCGCCTCCATCTTTCATGAATGGCCAAAAACGCTCTCCTTTTCCCCCTCAAATATCTTTCAATCCATTCCTCGATTTGCAAATCGTTCAGCGGCAAACATGAATAACCCAATGAGCTCTAATCATTCAACGATGGGGATCCATTTTTCTTTGCCTGAATTGCGTGAAATCAAGACATGAAAGGCACCGGTTTGGAGTGATTTTCTGGGCGGCACAGTGGTGTGAGATGCACCTAGTGGCTCGCACGAGGGAAGGGAATCGAAGTCAAGGTTGGGTTCAATTTGTTCTAGGTTACAACAACGAAGAAGACGTTTGACTTAATTAAATGGTAATTAGTGTTAATTAAGAAAATAGTTATAATTATTGTGAAACCTTATAAAATCAATATCTATTTCATATGACCTCAGAAATACGCAAATTCAGTTTTCGATGGAATTGTAAAATCAAGATCTACATGATGGAATCAATTTGGTCAAATTCAAAGCTAGTTACAAATTTGGTGAAATAAAACGTTCAGTTTAATTTAAAGGAAAAATCATTATTTAAGCGATTTCAGTAACCGATCAAGGTGAGAAATTCTATTCGTTTTATTATATAATTAAAATTTATTAATCATAATTGCAGTATTAATCATACGCTGTAATATTCTGTTGATTTTCATACGTGATTTGATCTGTGATTGGTGTGTTCTGTAGATCTGTTAAAATTAACAATTATGTTAATTAGAAAAATAGTTAAACAAAATCATCATTTTGTGTTTATTAGATTTGTTGATTCAAAAATTAACAATTGTGTTAATTAGAAAAATAGTTAAACAAAATCATCATTTTGTGTTTATTTGATTTGTTGATTCAAAAATTAACAATTGTGTTAATTTGAAAAATAGTTAAACAAAATCATCATTTTGTGTTTATTAGATTTGTTGATTCAAAAATTAACAATTGTGTTAATTAGAAAAATAGTTTTGTCAATTAAGAAGGTTGAAACAAAAATGCATAGTTTTGTCAATTAAAAAGGTTGAAACAAAAATGCATAGTTTTGTTAATTAAAAAAAAAGTTGAAACAAAAATGCATATTTTTGTCAATTAAAAAGGTTGAAACAAAAATGTATAGTTTTATCAATTAAAAAGGTTGAAACAAAAATGCATAGTTTTGTCAATTAAAAAAAAGGTTGAAACAAAAATGCATATTTGTCAATTAAAAAGGTTGAAACAAAATACACATTTTTTTGTCAATTAAAAAGAGTGAAACAAAAATTAACATTTTTTTTAATAAGAAAAGAGTGAAATAAAAATTAACATTTTTGTTAATAAGAAAAGAGTGAAACAAAAATTAACATTTTTGTTAATAAGAAAAGAATAGAATTAAAAGACATATTTTTATTGTCATTTTAGTTACAATAAAAAGAGTAGAATTAAAAGACATATTTTTATTGTCATTTTAGTTACAATAAAAAAAGTAGAATTTGAAGACATATTTTTATTGTCATTTTAGTTACAATAAAAAAAATAGAATTAAAAGTCATATTTTTTGTCATTTTATTCACAATAAAAAGAGTAGAATTTGAAGACATATTTTTATTGTCATTTTAGTTACAATAAAAAAATAGAATTAAAAGACATATTTTTATTGTCATTTTAGTTACAATAAAAAGAGTAGAATTTGAAGACATGTTTTTATTGTCATTTTTAGTTACAATAAAAAGAGTAGAATTTGAAGACAAGTGTTTATTGTCCTTTTGGTTACAATAAAAAGAGTAGAATTAAAAGACATATTTTTATTGTCATTTTAGTTACAATAGAAAGAGTAGATTTAAAAAACATATTTTTATTGTCGTTTTAGTTGCAATAAAAGGATTGGTCATTTAAGAACATCTTTTTACCATAATTTTGTTGCAATAAAAAGATCAGTTGAAACAAAAACATTCATTTTTGTTAAAAAGATTAGTTGAAGCAAAAACATTCATTTTTGTTAAAAGATTAGTTGAAATGAAGTACTCATTTTTGATAAAAAGATTAGTTGAAACAAAAAATTACAATTTTGTTAAATAAGATTTGAGTTAAACAAGAAAATTTAATTTTTGTTGAAATAGAATTGTCAACAAAAATGAAAATATCATTATAATCATTTTGTTGAAATAGAATCGTCAACAAAATGAAATTATCTTTTTTTGTTCTTTTTGTTGAACTAGAATTGTCAACAAAAATGAATGTATCACTTTTAGGCATTTTGTTGAGATAGAATTTGTATGTTAAATAAAGAATCATTTTTATTTCAACATACATTAGAATTGATATAATAATGAAAGAATTTATTTTATTGTCAAAACATACAATAAAACTATATACAAATAATATATTTCCTTTTTATTTGTTAGAGTTAAAACAAAAATAGAAATACAAATAAAAATTATTGTTAGCATACTTTGTGAAATAGGCTACACAAAGACACAGATCCAATTCTTGAAGAATGTTGGTTAGAAGAACGTGCAATTGAAGTCAGGATCGGATCGGGGATCTCAAGCCAAAAACAAAAGGAAGCGAAGTAGAAATCAGAGAAGCAGGGGCAAATTCGGATCGGGTCGAGGGAGTCCGATCTGCCCCTCTTTTCCTTTGTACATCGAACCGAGCCGAGAGCAAATGGGCAGCGGTTACATCCCACAACTCCTGAAAACTCGGAGCAGTTAGATAGCCACATCCTTACGTTCACCCACGACATAGTTGTGTTGTCATCATCTTGTTCTATCCGAACTCGATTCTCATGGGATGTCCGCCACGTGTACTCGAACCGGAGCCATTTCAGAGAGGAAATTCACCTATAAATACACCTCCAAGGGTCATTTGAAAGGATCTTTTGGCAAAATTCAGAACTCAAATCCTCTTGTCAACTGAATTTCATCACTATATTCCCATCATAATCATCTTTCAAACTATATTTTGGAGAGAATTGAGTGGATCTATGTGTTGTATGAGTAATTTGAGTGAGAATCATTAGTGTACTTATATCTAAATCATCAATTCAAAAAGTAGAAAGTGGACATAGGCTCTTTAACACCGAACCACTATAAATCGTGTGTTTCCCTTTGCTTTTTGATTTCATTTTATTAGAATTATCGCTAGTTTGGGTGTTAGGGCCATTTTTGGATCTAACATTTTGGTGCTTTCACTGAGAAGTCTTTGAATTCTCCGCTTTTTTGGGATTATCGTTCTACTATACCTTCAAGTTCAAAGAAGTTAATCCTCTTTTTTCGACATTTTAAAGTATTTGTTGATTAATCACTGAAGAATTGGACATTATGGCTAAAGGAAAAGGAAAAGGAAAAGAAGTGCAAGGCGCTCGGGAGAATGAAGCTAACGAACATTCACAAGCCATGATCGTGACGAGGTCGTGGGGACAGGGCATTGATGTAGGCCGATCCGAACCAGTTGCTCCGAACAGAATGGATGGCTCGACCCTGAACCAAAACGGAAACGCTGATGTTGCTCGTACCCCCCTCCGAACTGAACCAGTTCCACTTCCCTACTCTGATCCGATCCGAACGCGGCTGAAACGTGTACATCTACTCGAGAACCCACCAATGCTCCGATACCGGCCGCGACGACTAGTGAACAAACTGTTCCATCTGCACCAGTTACACAAGGAGAATTTTCGTGCCTCCTTGATATGCTTAAAAGTACTAGGGATGCTTTGGAAGCTCACAAACGTGACAATCTTCGTATGCAGGAGAACATGATCACTATGAATAGGGAAATCAACGAGCTTCGTAGGCAGAAGACACCCTCTCCAACTCGCCGCCTCACAGCAGACCAGTCATCCTCTTTGGATGAAGAGCGCCCTCGTGAAAGAAGGCCACTTGAGTGACCTGGAAATCTTGATCAGTTGACCTTTGGATCTTTGGGATCCCGTGAAGATGCTGCTCATGTGCTAGGACCTGACGACCCGAGCCTGAGAGAACATATGTTGCTGCCCATGCGTGGATCTCACGTTCTACCCAGGGATCCTAATATTATTAATCCCACACAAGGACAACTCCTCCAACCCCTTCCTCCCATGAATGACCGGGAACGTAGGGAACAGAGTAGAGTAGCTGCTGCTAGAAACAGGAGGGTATCCCCTAATCAGGAGCATAGGGGTAATCCGAACATTAGGGCCAGAGAGCCTGAGCCGACATTAACGAATGCTGATGTATGGGCAATGGTGCGCCAAATCATGTCCAAAAGCCGACACTACACCAATGAGGACTGGGGCATTGAACGAAGTCAGACGCCCTTTACAAATGATATATTGGACTTCCAATTCCCTCAGCGATTTAATTTTCCACAAATGGATCAATATTCAGCGAGAACCGACCCGAGACAACATCTAATGAGATATGCATGGTTCATGAATGCCGCAGCAGCTCTATACACTGTAAAATGCAAGGCCTTCCCGATTTATCTAGAAGATGTGACGTTGATGTGGTTCACCCGACTCCCTCCACGGTCGATATCAACTTTTAAAGAACTAAGTGAATGCTTTATGAACCAGTTTCGACTTCATGCTCGAAAATCTTAAAGCGTCATTGAATTGTCTAGGATTAAACAGGCTCCAGGTGAATCTTTGAAGTCATACATAGACCGTTTCAACCTTGCTGTTACCGAAGCCAGCGACCCTCACAAACCTACTATTTTGTTGGCCTTAATAGAAGGAGTCAACATTGACACAGAATTCGGGGATTACTTGTCCGGAAAATCGCCCCTACTAGGGAATTGTTCTACGAAAAAGCCAATATTCGCTTGAGACGAGAGGAAGCCCATGCAAATAGAAAAAGAAAATCGGAAGGGGTTTCTAAGGAAGATATTCAAAGCAATGTCGCAGTAAAGCAGTCTGACGACAGCTCAGGAAGGGTTGAGGTGAACATCGGTAATAAGAACGAAGGCAATAACGACAGGAATGGCAACGGTAATAGGAGGAATAGGAATCGAGGGAACAACTCCAGCAAAAGGCCTCGATTCTAAACTTTTGAGAACTATTCGCTGTTGAGTGACACATTGGAAAACATCTACCTGGATACTTACAACGTATTGCAATATAAAAAGCCACCACCCAGAGACTCGACCGAAAAAGAGATCGCTACGGGAAAGTTTTGTTTGTTCCAAGGAACTCATGGTCATTTTACCAACGAATCCCGCCATTTGAGAGATGTAGTTGAGAAATTGCTACGGGAAGGGAAGCTAGACGAGTACAAGGTTGCCCCATGGGACAGGAGGTATGGAGGGCAAGCCCCAAACCAAAACCAGCCTACTTCCAAACCCACAGCCCAATAGAAAGGTAAAGGGATTGCTATCAATACCATTATAGGCAGGCCCCATCTAGCTAGCCATAGTTACAAAGCAATGGATCAGTATGTTAATGCCACCAAGCACTTTGAAGTAGAAGAGTGCAGTAACCTTGAAGACATCACTCTAGTGAAGCAATAGAAGACGATGTCATATTTCGTAATAGAGATGATACCGGAATTCAATCACCCACTGAAGACCCGCTGGTAATTGCTACAACCATCGACCCCGCTTTAGTCCATAAGGTGTTAGTGGATAACGGAAGCTCAGTTAATATCCTCTTTAAGAAAGCCTTTGAACAAATGAAACACGAAGCGAAAGACTTGAAGCCCTGCGAAGGATGGATACGAGGCTTCAATGGGGCGTCGACGGCTCCAATGGGATATGTAGAATTACCAGTGACGTTAGGATAGGGAGATCGCCAGAGAGTGATAATCCTACCATTTGTAGTTTTGGATGTTGAATCACCCTACAATGCCTTCTTAGGCCGACCGGCCCTCGCAAAGTTTAGGGCATGTATTGCACCTTGGTGCCTACAGCTTAAATTCCCAACAAACGTAGGAGTAGGAGTGATGAGAGGTGATCAAGCTACGGGACAAGCTTGCTACATGACAGAGTTGAAGATGCTAATGAAGGGGTTGAGTATAGAACCCAAGGACGCTTCTCCCCCTTCGAAGGAAAATTCAGCATAGCAATTAAGGGGTCCAGCCTCAAGAGAGTCGCTCAGAGATGCGCTCGAGGATATAGACCCCAGAGAGGATAAGGGACCTGAGGACCGAAAGGCGACTCCAAATGAAACGACAGTGGACATCTCCATTGACGATGCAGATTCGACAAAAGTATTGAAGATTGGATCGCAACTAGATTCAATTCGAGTGAAAGAGTTGGCTGACTTTTTGAAGGCAAATATGGATGTGTTTGCCTGGACTCATGCTGACATATGTAGGATATCGCCTTCTATTATGAGCCACTCTTTGAGTTTCAACCCAAAACACCCGCCAGTCAAGCAAAAGAGGCGGATGTTAGGCCCGTAGCGATCGACAGCCTTGAAGGAAGAAGCGCAGAAATTGAAGGAAAATGGATTCATCAAGGGCTCGAAATATCCCCACTGGATATCGAATCCTGTCCTGGTCAAAAAAATCTAACGGGAAGTGGCGAATGTGCATTGACTTCTCTGACTTAAACAAGGCTTTTCCGAAAGATAGCTTTCCTCTTCCCAGGATTGATCAACTGGTGGATTCAACAGCCAGACATGAGCTCCTATCCTTTATGGATGCCTATTTGGGATACAATCAAATTCCCATGCATATACCAGATCAGGAGCATACAAGTTTCATCATAGACTTGGGGTTATATTGCTATGCGGTAATGCCATTTGGATTAAAGAATGCAGGAGCCACATATCAATGCTTAGTCAACCGCATGTTCTATTATCAAATCGGAAAAACCTTGGAAGTCTATGTGGATGACATGCTCGTGAAGTCTAGACAGTCTCCCGATCATACATAGGACTTGGAAGAGATAGCAGCAATAAGGAACATTGAAGAACCACAGAAGATTAAAGACGTTCAAAGCCTGGCAGGGAAGGTTGCCGCATTAAGCAGGTTTATCTCCAAAGCCACAGACAAGTGTGTCCCTTTCTTCGATTTGATAAAACGGGGGAAATGTAACTTCGAGTGGACTCCCAATTGTGTGGAGGCTTTCCAAAATCTATTGGACTTATTAGAGAATCCCCCGATATTGTCAAAACCTATGGGCCATGAGGATTTGTTCGTCTATCTGGCGATGTCGTCTCATGCTGTCAGCACAACATTGGTGCGTGAAGAAGACAAGGTCCAGAGGCCTGTATACTACGTAAGAAAGAAGCTAGCCGCTGCAGAATGTAATTATCCAAGAATAGAAAAGCTTGCTTATAGCCCCCTGATTGCCTCCCGAAAGATCCGTCATTACTTTCAAGCTCATCCGATAGTTGTATACACTGATCAACCTCTAAGACAAGTGTTGCAAAGACCTGAAGAATCAGGGCGATTACTTAAGTGGAATATCGAGTTGAGCCAATTCGATTTGAATTTTCAACCATGGAGATCAATAAGGGGCAGGCCTTAGCTGATTTCATAGCAGAATACATGATCCCCGAAGAAGAAACAGTGGATGACAAGGTTGTCGCTTCAGAACACGAGTTAGAGCTTAGTCCGTGGAAGCTATATACGGACGGGGCCAAAAATGATCGAAGATCCGGTGCCGGAGTTATTTTAATCACTCCTGAAGGATGATCCATTTACTATGCACTGCGATTGGAATTTCCTGCCACCAATAATGATTCCGAGTATGAGGCCCTGATTGTCGGGATGAAACTCGCCAAGGAATTAGGAGTAAGGACACTGGGCATATTCTGTGACTCCAAGATAGTTGTCTGCCAAGTTCGGAAGGAATTTATGACCAAGGGACCACGGCTTCTTACTTATCTTGGAACAGTGGAAGAACTGCTAAGCAACTTGGAACATTACAATATAACACACATTCCAAGAACGGAAAATCAGAAGGTGGATTGACTAGCTAAGCTAGCGAGTTCTGACAACTCATAGGAAACCGAAATGGTTTCGATAGAGATACTGGAATCACCAAGCTTTGACTTAATGGAAATTGAACTAGCCTTGGAAACTGAGCCAGAGAGGGAGTCATGGATGACAGCAATAAAGAACTTCCTCAAGAGTGGAATTATCCCATCAAAGAAGAGAAAGAGATGAGCTGTAACATGTAAAGCTGTAAGATACGTTTTACAGGATGACGTCCTTTATCGCCAAGGGTTTTCCATGCCCCTGCTAAGGGGTATAGCACACGATGACATCAAGCATGTACTGCAAAAAGTACATGAAGGTGAGTATGGCGACCACACTGGGGGTAAAACCTTAGCAAAGAAAGTATTGCGGTACAGATATTTTTGGCCTACCATGAATAAAGATGCGACTAATTACTCACGACGCTGCGACAAATGTCAAAGATTCGCTAAAATTCCCAGAGCACCTCCAACTCAGCTTAAGTCAATGGTAAGCCTATGGCCGTTTGCCATGTGGGGAATTGATATTATTGGAGTTTTTCCCATCGGCAAAGGAGGAGCAAAGTACGCGATCATTGCCGTGGATTATTTCACGAAGTGGATGGAACCCGAACCCTTAACCACGATCACGGCAAGGAAGGTGATAAGTTTTGTGGTCAGAAATATTATTTGCTGATTTGGGATACCGAAAACCATTATAACTGATAATGGAACCTAATTCGACAGTGCCGAATTTAAAATTTCTGTCAGAAATACAAGATGGATAAAAGGTGTACCGCTGTAGCTCACCCGCAGTCGAGTGGATAGGTTGAAGCGATAAACAAAGTCATTAAATCTATTATTAAGAAGCGGTTGGAGCGGGCCAAAGCCAAGTAGCACTCCTCCTAGAGTCCCTCGACATGGTTGAAGAAAAAAGAGATGAAGCAGACTTGCGTGCTTCAAGGCATTGACGCCAAGTAGCACGTTATTATGATAGACAGGTTCGCACTAGGACCTTCAAACCAGGGGACTTGGTGTTGAAACGTGTCTTCCCGCCTCCAACCCAATTGGGTCCAAAGTGGGAAGGGCCACATGCCATCCAACGGAAGCTTGATACAGGAGCCTTCAAGCTAACGGACGTGGATGGTGAAGAGATTCCCAGAGCTTGGAATGCTCAGCATTTGCGGTGATATTTGAACTAGATATGTACTACTTTCTTTTGTTTTTATGAACTATGTAAAGAGGCACGACTTGCCTTGAAAAGTTTGTTTATATGAACAAAGGATTATAAAGTGGATATAGGCTACGACTTAGCTGAACCACTATAAAAACATCGTGTGTCATTTATTTTCCTGCACTATTCTTATGTTCTATGACTGTTCTGTCCTGATTATGAAATACTAAACATTAAATAAAGCTTAAAAGATTAAGAACAATTCACGTGCAGGAGCAAACGAAATGACCGTTTTCATAACAATATTGAAGGAATGGAAGACGACATTCCTAACCCTAACTTTCATGAAATGAGGGAAAGTATAAAGGACGAGAAGACAACGTCCTCCAAGGCATGATGGTGCACCCGAAAAGAAACTGCCTCAATGATACTTTAACCTGATTACGACACAGAAGAGTATAAAGATGCTCAAAAGAATAAGCATCCCTGATAAAGGGAACTTGACCCCACCAGAGAGTCGGAGGCAAATAAGTATCAACGCTAATCAATCTCGAACAAAGCTTTAGATAGGTCACTTGTTCAAGATTGACATGTTGTTTATCTGCATTCTTACTTATGTAATGTATTCGCAAACATTTGACGTTGTAGGAAATAAACTATTTTATTTACAAGTACGTGGATTTACAGGGAAAACTAAAACAAAAATGCGAGGGCCGCACTCGCTACAACAACAGCAGACCAGGAGATAAACAAAACAAGAGACAAAGTCATCCTTTATTTGGACTTCGGAGTAGGCTTCGCCTTCTTAGCTACCTTAAGCTTTTCATTCTCCTCTTTATCAAATTCACTAATAATAAGCTTTTGCTCCTTCTTCTCTGGAATTGGGTTGCTGGAGTCAACGGATGTCTTCCAAGGAATCAGAGCACTGGGATTATTAGGAGACTTTTGACTGAGTTGAAAGTTTGACAACTAACCTTGATCTGGGAGGTACCACCGCAAGAGGATTAAGACTTTCGGGGTCTGTTTCCTCAACTTTTAGCTGCATGCGCTTGTCTTGTTTGGCCTTTATCTCAACCAAAGTCATGTCATCGACGTTCCCCGAATCTCCAGTTACAACAACATCTTCCTCCTCTTCATGTCCCTCGTCACCATCACCTTATATCAGAGCATCTATCATCTCCCCATGTTGAGAAGTTTCGGTGATGGGTGGCACAGGAGCTTTTTCAGTAACCTCCTCTTTCTTGTTCTCGACTCCACCTCCAGATTTGGGGATAGTGACTTCATCTCGTTTCTCTCGAGTTTCTCCAGTAGACCCTTCACCTGAAGTTGTCTTCTATGAGTCATCAATTTTATCAGTTGACTTGGTACCTGCAGGACGAGAAGTAACAGTTATCAACTCAGGAAAAAACGCTGGACTTTCAAGTGTTTGTCCAATAATGTGACGAATGGTTGAGATAGCCTTGGAAAATTGAGCTGAAAAAGTAGAAATACCCTTAGCAGATTTCTCAACTTGAGCAACAGGAACTTCGGGAGACAATCCGACAGTAGAAGGTAAGGAAGAAGCTTCGGGGATCTCTGGCCTTTTTGGATCATACCCTTCTACTACAGCAGTCTCGGCTATGGCAGAAGAAGAAACAATTTCAATGGTATCCATTCCCTTGTCTTGACGCTTTTCCTCCTCCATAGCGGCGACAATAAGTTTTCGCCCTTCAGCTAAGTGGGTTATCTCTTCACCTCTCAAGTACTTCTCCATCAGCTTGTCGTCATCAACCAAGTCAACTCCAAGTTCTACTTTTTCCCATTCGACCAATTGGTCCCATGCATACACGAGGGGAAGAGGATAGTCCTTAAGCCAAGAAAGATTTCGTTGACGAATCACCTGAGCAAAAAATCCAACCATAATTTCACCACTCTTGTCCAGCTCCCTTTGAGCTTCTTTAAGCTGTTCATTGACTTCCTAAACTTGCTACAAAGCCGTATTTGCATTTCCTTCGGCAAGAACTGCCCTTGTTTCAGCCTCCAGTAATTTAGCCTCAAGCTCTGCATTCTTTTTGGCTAAGTCTGCCTTCTCTTGGGCGAGACGAGTGCTCTCGGACTTAGCATCTTCAGCCTACTTCTTTAAATCTATTTGCTCCAGACTATGGGATTCAAGCTCGGAATGATAGCGCTTTTGTAATTCTTCGAGCTGCTTCTTATAATTATCTGCGTTGCGTTGTGCAAGAGGTAGCTTAGCTTGGGCATCCTCCAGATCTTTCTCAGAGTTTTCGATAGCTCTCGCATCATACTCAACAGCATTGGCCATGGATTTTTCATCTGCCATTAGATCGCTGATGATTTTAGAGAGAGTCTTTGCATACTTCTTCATTTCCTTATATTGTTCATCCACGAAATCTATAGTAGCCTTGACATCGTTGGCCCAATCAAGTTTTGCCGGTTTGAGTTTTAGGACAAAGTGCATGTGCCCGAAATGGTGATCGAGAAAATTTCTGCCTCAGAACTTCCAGTCTGGCCTGGTTCTCGTCATTGAGAATAACCAGCCTTGTGGTAGTTATGTCGACAATGCGACGAGATAGTTTTGTGATAGGTCAGTTCTTTCCTACATCTTTCCCCGATTCCGGTTGCTTCTCTTTTGGATCAGGAACCCTTTTTGAAGTACTGTCTTGAGGAGTCTTACCCTTATATTGAGCAGAAGGCTTAGCGCTGTACTTATCCTTCTCATGATGTGAAGGATGACTCTTGCATTTGTCTGCATCTTTATGTTGTGGAGATCGAGAACAGGAAGACCGATAAGGCCTTGGAGGTCGATCCCTTCTGTCATCTTTGCCCCTACTTTCACGCTGGTCATGCCTCTTATCGGGATCCATTGGGGGAATTCTCGAACGAACATCCCTCATATAGTAACGCTACCTCACCATTTGTCCTATAAGAAGAAATGAAAGAATATTAGAGTCAACATTAACATAAAACTCAAGTGCTGTGACGTGCAGTACTAAAGTGCAGCATGTTTCCTAAAGTGGTGATTCCGCCAAATAGACTAGAGCCCGAACTAAGGCCGGTATGTGTAGTCTCACTGAACTTTATGGGAGTAACTTCTTCCTTAGAAGTGAGAGCAGGAGGATTGGTTGCAAAATCATCTACAGTATAAAAGGTCTCGGGCAAGGGAAGATCTCCTAAACCCCGATATATGGGGTCATCAACTGTGGTCTTATCTCCTAAAGGAATGATTGACGACAACTCTTTTGGAGAAGTTGGCCTTTCAGGAGTAGTAGCATCCTCAGGAGGGATATATCTATCTCTGTCTTTCTTAGCTATGTTTGCTAATTCGTCATCCTGACTAGAAGATGGAGAAGGGGGATCCTTAAGGGGTGCCGTTAGACCTTTCGTGCTTCCTCCCGTTTCAGGAATAATGTCAACTGGGGGTATGTACACATAAGGGCCTTCTCCATGTCCTATGCTACAGGTTATGGCAAGTAGATGGTGCTGATGTAGATATTCATTTACCAAACAATCCTTGATGGTCAAGAACTTTTGGTCACCATTAAGCAATTGATTCAAATGATCAAATTGTATTGGAAGCTTCTCTTGTGGAGGATTAGGAACTGTTAAAAGAAAACAAGCAACGTTTAATAAATGTAAGATAAAGGCTGGAACTGAAACTCGAAAAATTATAAGTCCTACTTGATTTGATCCATCTTCTGGCACACCCGGGCTGTTGCTTGATATAAAACCATTTGGATTTTGGATCCCCAACATTACTACTAAACGGAATGGTGATAATTTTCCTTTTTGGCACCGATTCAAAATATACGAAGGACAGGGTGTCATTGTTTCGATGCTTGAAGTTGTAAAAGAAGTGAACATCTTTCAAAGTCAACTCTTCACCAAGAATTTCTTTATAGGCTATATACAGAGTATACAAATAAGCGTAAGAGTTGGGAAGAAGCTGCATGGGGGCAATCCTTAATTGTCTCAGAAAATTGATGATAAATGGTGGGAATGGAGGTATTGCCCCAACAAGACACATTAGTCTGGTAATGGCCATATACCCTTCTGGTGGATTATGAGGACGATCTGTTTTTGATGGCACCTCAGTGTCTCTTCGAAGAATCCTGTGTTTTAGACATATCCGTGCAAGTCTGTCTTTATCAATCGTTGATTTGATTGAATCCTTGGGCGACTCAAGAATAGATATATCCCTAAATTCATCGGGGGCGCGATTATCTCCTACCCCTCCTTCCTCGCCTACAGAAACATTACAACCGGATGATGCTTCACTATCATGAGTCCCCATTTCATAATCCGAGCCTTCACTATCCCAGTCTGGATCGGAGGTAGAAGATACATCCTCAATGACAAGATTCTCAGATGTCCCCACAACTTCTCTTCTCTCTGTTAATCCAGATGAGCGTCTCTCGGTCATATCTGATGTACTGTTGAAGGAACAATAGCAAGGATTAGAGTAAAGTTGCCCGTGTCCCTCTGTGTATATGTATGAACTAAATTGTGCTGGTATGAATGCAGTGCTAAAGTGAAAAAAAAGAAGTCAGCATCAATTAAAAGCAATATGAAGTAAAGTTGCAGGTTAGCCAAATCTACAAAGTCCAAGTAAAAAGGCTCTATTCTAACTGTCCACAAAGTCATAGACCAAAGTCAATGTTAATTGAATTAGTTGGACAGTTCTTGCAGGTTAAGTTGAATGTCTTCGGATCCGTTTGGGCGTGTATGTTACAATTGATTCGGTTTAAGTCCCCTTTCTTAGTGTCATAATCAGATCGGTTCGATGTCCATGTCATAGTCAGATCGGTTCAATGTCCATGTCATGATCAGAACGGTTCAGATGCTTCACTTAGGCGAACCGGTTCGAAACGAGGAAAGGAATGGGATCAGATAGGAGGAGTTAAGAGAAAGACAAATCTAGCCAGGTCGGTTGACACCGATTCGAACCATATCAGCATCACGAGACCTGTCCACTCATCTCAACCTCCCACCACAACATTAATTCTTTCCTCCGACTCAAACCAGTCCAACCCACTGTCCTTAATGGCTACTCCTTATCTTCGTGAAGCATTCGACCCGAATCGACCCTTCTTCTCCTTCCTACTTCCACTCTGCTCCGTTGACACAATCTTTCCCCTTGCCAATGGCCAAGTTATTACCAAGTAAATTATTTATAAATTGGTATGACCGGCGCCTTCTTTAAGTCCCCTTCGCCACTACATCGGGATGGCGACAAGGCCATCAACGACGATAGCGAGGAGGTGGAAGGCGCGGCGTCAAAGCCAACGAAACATCATGTTGAATCGCTCAAATTAATCATGAATTCGAATTGGAATCAAGTAAAATGGAGTTAATCGAAGTTGTTGACCCATCTATGTGATCGATTTGAAGATTAAAGGGTAATTTTGAAGTTCTAGGAACTAGGGTTTTTTGTACGTGTGAAACCTGGAAGGTGATGGAAATGAAAGGAAGAAGAAAGATATGGAGAAGTAGTAAATTTATATGGGTACGGAGCGGCCCTTTGTATTCGTATTGACGTGGCATCCTGCTCATATCGGACCGGAAAGACGGACCATGATCATGTAGCCTATTAGCTTAACGGCAATGGGTTGCAGATAAGGCCGTACGGATTGGATCCGAACCCAAGCAGAGTCACAGACATTAACTCAACACATGAAGTGAATCTAAAGAGAAACATATAAAGGCTTACTTGAAGGAGATACTTGAATATTAAACAGAATTCTCGAAGTAACTTTAGAACAACAGAAGCAATTTTGGTATTTCAGAATGTATTTATAGGCAGCAAGAGATGTGACTTAGCAAAGCAACACGACCTTACAAGTGAAAGGAAACAACTATTCAATGGTGCTAATTCAGAAGCAGTTATTCAATGGCCTTTGTTTCAGAAACCGGTGAACTGAAAATTTCGAAGCACACTTTATCTTCAATAAATGCGTACTTCGATGGGGAAAAATGTTAGCCTACTTTGTGAAATAGGCTACACAAAGACACAGATCCAATTCTTGAAGAATGTTGGTTAGAAGAACATGCATTTGAAGTCAGGATCGGATCGGGGATCTCAAGCCAAAACAAAAGGAAGCGAAGCAGAAATCAGAGAAGCGGGGACAAATTCGGATTGGGTCGAGGGAGCCCGATCCTCCCCTCTTTTCATTTGTACATCCGAGCCGAGCCGAGAGCAAATGGGTGGCGGTTACACCCCACAACTCCTGAAAACTCGGAGCGGTTAGATAGCCACATCCCCACATTCACCCACGACATAGTTGTGTTGTCATCATCTTCTTCTATTCGAACCCGATTCTCATGGGATGTCTGCCACGTGTGCTCGAATCGGAGCCATTTTAGAGAGGAAATTCACCTATAAATACACCTCCAAGGGTCATTTGAAAGGATCTTTTGGCAAAATTCAGAACTCAAATCCTCTTGTCAACCGAATTTCATCACTATATTCCCATCATAATCATCTTTTAAACTATATTTTAGAGAGAATTGAGTGGATCTATGTGTTGTATGAGTGAATTTGAGTGAGAATCATTAGTGTACTTATATCTAAATCATCAATTTAAAAAGTAGAAAGTGGGCGTAGGCTCTTTAACGCCGAACCACTATAAATCGTGTGTTTCTCTTTGCTTTTTGATTTCATTTTATTAGAATTATCGCTTGTTTGGGTGTTAGTGCCATTTTTGGATCTAACAATTATCTTTTTATTTGTCATTAGCAATTGTCATGTAAATAAAATACATTTGAATTGACGGTACAAACATGTAGATGTGTTGTGCCAATAAAACATATTTTTGTTTATCGTGTTAAATATGTTAGTGGAATTGTCGAATAGTTCATATTTATATATAACTTTATATATAAATATAAATTTGAATTAAACGAATCGCGCGCGGTAATACGCATTTCAGAATCATAAATTTAAACGATTATACTGAAAAATCCGACCGTCGGATTTTCCCAAAACTGGAACCTTAGGACCGCTTTGGGAATATCTTTCCAACGATATAAATTTTATTAAAATCCAACAGTTAGATTTTGAGAAATGTGTAAATCAAATTTGGGTAAAAACAGCGCCAGGGCCGCCTATAGACCCGAAATGTCATTAAATTAATTTAGCTATTTTTATATAAATAAAAATAGCGATAAATCGTTATAAAATAATATTAATGTTATAAAATGGTTTAAAATATATATGTACGAGAATTATTTGAAGAGACTGAGTTCAATCTCATTTCAAATAATTATACGATGATTTAAATCGGAGTGGCGCAGCAGAAGCGTGGTGTGGTTTTTGGTCGATTCAAAGGGCGGGGATTTTCGGGTCATTATAGGTCAGGCACTTTACTAAGGACGGCCTAAAGAAACAAGGACAAGGTCAAAGGACAGGAGCTTCTAGAGGGCAGGTTCAAGCTCTCATGACTAGTGCTCCGGACAAAGGTAGGGAAATTTCCATGGAAGGTTTAATTTCTCTTTCCAGCCATCCTATTAGAACTCCTTTTGATTTTGGTGCTTCACATTCATTTATATCTAGTTCTTTGGCTGAGTCTCTACACCTAAATACTAGTATGGTAGTGGATCCCGTAGTTGTCTCAAACCCCATTGGTGGTTCGGCTCATTTGTCTATGATTTTTCGGGGTTTGAGAATATCTGTTTTAGGCATCAAATTTGAGTGCGACGCATATGTGCTCGGTTTTATGTGCTACGGTTTGATTCTAGGGATGGATTGGCTAGTCATGTATGGTGCCATTCTGGATTGTCAAAGGAGGGTCATTAGGCTTCTAACTTGTCATGGAAGGACCCTCGAGATTTCTTGGGACCCACAAGGGTCTATTATGCTTAGTTTCCTAGAGTCTTTTGATGCATCTATTGTTGATCTGCAATCTTTTCCAGTAGTCCGAGATTATCCCGATGTTTTTGTTGAGGTACGGGCTTACCTCCGAAGCACGGGATCGATTTTCGTATATATTTGATGGACAATGCAAAGCCAGTTGCATTACCTGTACGCTATATGGCTCCAAGGGAATGGAGAGAGCTTAGCAAGCAAGTAGGGGAGCTACTTGAGAAAGGATTCATTAGGCAAAGCATATCTGAATGAGGTGCTCCAGTAGTATTCGCGACTAAGGCAGATGGTTCGCTTCGCTTACATGTGGACTATAGAGAGTTGAATAAACTCACTAAGAAGAACATGCACCCACTCCCAAGGATAGATGACTTATTTGACCAGCTTGTTGGTGCATCAGTATTCTCTTGGTTAGACTTGGCCATGGGGTTTCATCAGTTGAGGGTGGCCGAGGACAGTATAAATAACCACTTTTAGGACACCAGATGGTTTCTTTGAATGGCTAGTTATGCCTTTTGGGTTGACGAATGCACCAGCCTATTTTGTTGATCTGATGAGTAGGGTGTTTTGGGAGTTCCTAAATAAATTTGTCGTGGTCTTTTTTGATGATATCTTGATCTTCTTAAAGAGCGAAGAAGAACATGCCCAAGATTTGAGAGAAGTTTTGAAAATTCTCCGTGCGCATCAGCTAAGGCAAGCTTCTCCAAATGCCAATTTTGGAGAAAAGAGGTGAGATTTCTAGGGCATGTAGTTTCTAAAGATGGGATAGCTGTAGATCCTGCAAAGGTAGTTGCAGCTCAAGAATGGCAAATTCTGAAGATTGCAACGGAGGTGAGAAGTTTTATTGGATTGGCAGGCTATTATAGGAAGTTCATTAAGGACATCGCAAAGATATCGGCCCCACTCACCAAGTTGACGAAGAAGAATTTTGCATTTTCATTGGATATAGATTGTGATGTTTCTTTCCAATGATTGAAGAGGGCTCTGACAACAACCTCAATCTTAACCCTGCCCGATGGGAATAAAGTGTTTACAGTATACATTGATGTATGTGGTACAGCGCTTGGTGCGGTTCTGATGTAAGAGGGAAAGGTAGTATGTTATGGGGGAAGATAACTTAGGGTTCATGAGAAGAACTACCCTACCCATGATTAGAGCTAGCTACCATAGTATTCGTGCTTAAGATATGGCATCATTATTTGCTTGGAGAGAAGTTCGAGTTGTACACCGATCATAAATCTCTTAAGTACTTGTTTTCGCAGAAGGATCTTAATTTAAGGCAACAAAGGTGGACGGAGTTCCTAGCTTCTTATGATTTTGAGATTGCTTATACCCCTGGCAAGGGTAATGTGGTGGAAGACGCAGTGAGTAGGCAGAGGATGGCCTTATGTCTTCTGTTTGTGGAGAGGAAAAGCTTAGAGTTCATATCTACTTTTGACTTTATACCCTCCACTGAGTTGTTGCCTGGTTTGTTTGCATCGCAAGAGATACGACCTACTCTTATGGATCAAATAGGAGCTTCACAGCGAGATGATCCACAAATTTTAGACATCTTGGATAGACTCCGTAAAGGGGAGACTTCTAGTCACCTCAATAGATATTCCATAGACGATAAAGGGTGGTTGCGACGAGATAGAAGGCTTTGTGTTCCCCAAACTGGAAGTTTGTTAAAGACAGTCCTAGAGGAAGCCCATCATTCTAAGATGACTATTCATCCAGGCGGTGATAAGATGTATAGGGATATGAAGAGGGTTTTCTTTTGGGCTGGGATGAAGAAAGATGTGGCAGAGTTTGTTTGTCAATGTTTGGTTTGTCAGCAAGTCAAAGCTAAGCAAAAGAAGCACGGTGGTTTACTTCATCCTTTGGAGGTTCACAGTGGAAGTGAGAGAGTGTCTCTATAGATTTCATAGATGGTTTGCCTAGATCAAATAAAGGAAACACCAGTATTTAGGTTGTAGTAGATAGATTTACTAAGAGCGCTCATTTTATTCCAGTTAAGAGTAAGAGCACGACAACTTGGCTAGCAGCAATTTACGTTCGTGAGATAGTCTGTCTTCATGGAGTAACTTCCAGCATCGAAGGTGATCGTGACCCCATCTTCACCAGTGAATTTTGGAGGAGCTTGCAAGAAGCATTAGGTACACAGTTGTATTTGAGCACTGCTTATCACCTGCAGACCGATGGACAGACAGAAAGGGTAAATAGAATTCTTGAGGATCTTTTGAGGCTGTGTATCCTAGACTTCGGAGGGACTTGGGAAGAGCATCTTCCTTTACTAAAGTTCGCCTACAACAACAGTTATCAAGCTAGCATTGACATGGCACCCTTCAAAGCATTATACGGACGACCCTACAGGTCACCAACTTGTTGGTGGGAATCTACAGAAAGACTATTACTTGGATCAGATATGGTTAGAGAAACGTCTGAGATGATTGACCTTATTAGACGGCGAACGAAGACCGCTCAAAATAGGCAGAAATCTTATGCTAACAAGAGAAGGAATGACATTAAATTTGAAGTAGGAGACATGGTTTTCATTAAGGTGTCACCTTTGAGGAATGTGGTGCGCTTCGGATTTGTAGGGAACATGGCACCAAGATTTGTAGGGCCATTTCCCATAACAGAAAGGATTGGCCAAATGGCCTATAGAGTAAAGATACCAGAGAGAATATCCGGCATTCATGATGTTTTCCACGTTTCTCATTTGCAGAAGTGCTTGCATGATACCACAGAAATAGTTGAGCCAAGTATACTGGAAGAAGTAGAGGTGGAACGAGAGGCGACAGTCAGATGAGTCCCTACCCATATTCTTGGATCAGAAGTTAAGAAGCTAGGCAATAGAGAGGTCAAGTTGATCAAAGTTCAGTGGGAAGATAACACAGAGGATGCGACTTGGGAGACCGAAGACATGATTCGCGCTTCGTAGCCTTTTCTTTTTATGGGTATGTTCTTAACTTCCTTTCCAAAGCTTTTATTTATTCTTGTTTCTATCATTTAAGTATGTCCTATCGATTGAATCTTCGACCTTTAGGTAGGAATCCCATAGATGTAAACATGTGTTTGAGACATGTTATATTTGATGGATGCAAGTGGATGCAAGTGTTTGCTAGTGGTTGCTCGTGGATGCATACACACACACATTAGGCACTAGATCGGCTCAATCACTTTCGTACTGCATATGGATGTGTGTGCATTTTTTCTTCTTTTAATGGACGGAAATGGATGTATCATCATACGAATGTTGCATTTGGATGGACGATTGTGCACCCATATAGAACATATATGTTATAATAGGATTGTTCCACACATATTAGATTCATAGCTCTAACATATGTTGCATTAAGGAGGTCAACTAAATTAGTAGACCGCCCGATCTTCGCATTAGTATTAGGACATATACACACACCTTTGCATATGTTCATATAAGCATTAGAAGTCTTTATGGACAATGGATGCCTGTGATTGGTGGATGAGTAGACGGGCGATGGATGGTAAGATATACATTCTTCTTAACTTGAAGATTTCGGGGATGAAATCCTTTGAGTAAGGGAGAATGTAACACCCCGTAAATTTAACAACACTAAAAAAGAATAAACTAAAAGATACTTAATTTAATATTCAGAATTAAGGGAAACGGACTGCGCCATTGCGTTCGTCTCGAAATTCTGGTCAAGATAAACACTTGGTTTGCGTAAAACAGACACCGTATGAAGAAGTTATGAAGGTTTGATGTTGTATATGCACAAGAGAATTATATATATATATATTCAAAAAAAAAAATCAAATTTCATTTCAAAAATCAAAAATTCCGTGAGCAGCAAATTTCCCTCCTAGGGGCGTTGACCCCTTAAGGGGTCGTCGACCCCTCAAGGGGGGTGTCCACATATGGGTCGACCCCCCTGCGGTAGTCTGGGCAAATTAGGGTTTTGAGATTTTGGCTATAAATATGGCCTTATTTCTCTAATTTTCTCACATTGAGAATAATGGAGGACTAGATGCGGTCGCTGCCCGGACTGAATCAAACCTTTTTCTTCTTCTGCAATCAAGTTAATCAAGTTTAAATTCATTCAAGTGTAGATCTCTGATACAACATCTGCTATTCTCCTTCTGTTTTTCTAGATCCAAACACTGTGAGTTTAAGTTACTTTTAGATCTGAATAATTAAAAGTAAAGTCTAATATGACATTAACTTGGATCTATGCCTATGACCATTTGAACCAAATAAGATCTGCTATCACCTGTGTATCTATGATGTTATGACATGGTTACGACTTAGATATAAACAGTCACCTATTTATCATGTCAGATCTGCATTGTTTCACTGTTTAGATCACCTTATACTTGCCCTTATCATATTTGTGGTTTAACTGGATCTATTATTAGTTGGATATCTAAACTATTGTTTAGATCTTATCATGCCTGTTATGACATCCCTATTATGTTAGAATCAGTTCTATTGTCATGTGTTCATCCGGTCTGTTCCTATGTGCCTATCTTGTCATTATGCCACTATATGTTTATTAGGTTATATGTCAATCTAGTTAGTATGATCATTTATATCATATTCCCTTCATCTTTCGCTTTGTATTTTATATAGCCTGGCTCCTCTCGAGCCTAGGCATGCCATTGAAATATGCGAACGCGTTAAACGGGGAACGAGGGGGAAAACATGGAAATTGGGCTTAACCTGTAATTGGGAATTTAGGCATAACCGGAATAAAATGTATGAATATGAATTTGGGCGTATAGTTTATTATGAACATAACTTGGGGAAAGAGGCATGAAAACCTATAATGACATAGGTAAAATTGGCTAATAATGAAATGCCTAGGATTACAGTAATTAGAAACTGTAACTGCCTAGACACGAGGTTAGATTACACTTGTGGTGGAAGTCTGCCCAGAACCGCCCGACATATTCAGCGACCACAAGTGGTGAATCTAATGTGAGGGGTCTAGGTGCACAAATACAAGACGTGCTAAGACACGAGGTTAATCCTGACTTGTGGAAGAAGTATGCCCGGAACCGACCGGCATATCCAACGTCCATAATTGGTAGGCTTAATGTGGGAGGTCTACCACATTATAACCATAAATGGATGTGGTAATGAATTAAAATACTTAACCTAGTTAAATCAGTAGGTATTGCATGAACATGAATCTGATTAGGGGTTAAGTAAACTTGTTTGAAACAGTGGGTGGGTTAAGTAAATCTGGGTTGGGTGGGTAATATTTATATATAGGCCCACAAACTTAACTGGTTGGGGTTATGTAATTAAAGACACCGTTAGGTAAGCATAACCTATGGAAATCCTAGTGGGGATACAAGACAAAGGGGAGAGCTTGTATCATCTTGTGTGGGGGACTCGTTTCAGTCAGTAACCCTTAGAACGGTATCAGATGAGTACTCCGGCCTAGGTCGGAGTCGGGGCATGCTTACTGGGCTGATTGTAAGAGATCCAGACGTGGAGGATAGTGTGGGCGGCGCAAACCGACCAGGGCCATGTGTGTGCATGGTCCGGGCAAAGGGGGATAAGACGACCGCGACACTTATAGATATGGTTGTGCACATCAACGAATGGTTTCCACTTTAGGAAGTGATACCTCCTACTGTGGAGCCGGCACATGGTATCTACGGAGTAGGGAGCCAATCGATTAGGGCAGTAATAAGGGTACACTTAGACTTTGATATGTTTAGGAGCCCGTTATTTTCCATAGGGGTAACTCCGGAACATTGGGCTTCCTGTTGATTGTATGGGGTGAAAACCTCTCACTGGAAGTACGCCTAAGTCTATCATCTTATTATTGTTAGGACTATCTCATTCTGGTTATACTAGTATTGATGCAGAGTAATCTTTAGGGAAACGTATACACTCTATCATGTTTACCTTGTCATACCCGCCTTTTATGGTGTTATCTTTCTTATACACTTTATATGCCTGTCATGATACTTTTACTTATTTATTTGCTAAAAGTAACTGGACTCGCTAGAATTTATGTCTGACCCTTTTTGTTTCCTCTTCTTTCTTCCATTCCCCCTTCCAGGTTCTCAGGGTGAGAATACTCAAGCTTGATCAGGATTCTGCTATCATTTTGCTGGAGCATCTTAGATGTATTGCTCAAGCTCCTATCTTTGCTACTATGGCTATGTTTTTATTTGGGAATTCTTCTTCTTTTATATTGTACTATGATGTTTTAAGTATAAGACAGAAGTTTTTATGATATACTGGTTTTTGTGTAATTCAGACATATGATGTTTTGAACCACGATGCTTTATGATTAATAATTTTTTTTAATTCTGCTGCTATTTTATATCTATCTTGTAATGTTTCTGTTTACCTATAACGCTTCACGAAACTTAATGCATTCTCTTAATGAGTGACATTAACAGACGTAGGGTATCACATCATACATTGCACAACGATGCTCTTCCCTTTTTTTTTGCAGCGGTCAGACCTCTCGAGGAAGACGACACATCATCCAAAGCATATACTCTCACAACATGCTTATCCTTAGGTGGTTGTGGATAATTCTTTCTCATGTCTAGGCTTATCACAATTAAAGCACTTCCTGACCACCTTAGGGTTCTTACAATCCTTAGAAAGATGACCTTTGTGAGAGGAATAACGACCCTTTAACAATTAGATAAATTTGAGCAGTTTTGGCAAACCACGACGAATATAGTTTAATGACTCCAACCTTGCTTGATTCCTGGGTATTTTGCCGACACTTCTAGGTATTTTCACCACGCGGTGGGTCGAGTCGTCAAGCCTGGACTGCTTATGGTATCCAGGCCAAAGGGCTAGGTAACACTTTCCCACCCAAAGGATGTCTGTGTTAATATAACAAGCTTTGAGTTGATACAAGTATTTCTGGAAGTCGAAAAAGTTTCCAAGTCATGTCGAGTGATTGGTCATGATCCTTCCGTTGAGTAGTCATGACGCTTTGTCGAAGCTTATTGGCATAAGTTTGTGTTTCCACCTTTGTTGAGAATTCTACTTGCTTTGAACTCTGTCGCTCGAACTGGAACCCGTCTGATCGCTCAGGCGAATGTCTAATTCCTATCAATTTAAGAAATTAAACATTAGTCGCCAATTTACGCCTACGTCGGAATGTAGATGAGTCATTGTCGGCACAATGTCACATATGTGCTCACACATTTATGCATGGTTTTGCATGATATAGTTGGGGTTCATAATAAAACATAATCGAAATGGTATGTTTTGGGTGTACAATCGCGCAATTTGATTTTTGAAACGTTAGCAAATTGGAAACTCGATCGCTTCGCGTGTATTCTAGAACGTTAAGTTCATGTGTACGTGATTGGCTAACGAGTCAAGTCAGTTTCAACAGTCGAGATTTTGAAAATGCGTATGTGCCATCATAGTCGTGGTCGGGCACATGGTCGCGTAAATTGATTTTCGAAATGTTGTAGAATCAGGACTTGGTCGTTTGGCGTATTCCGTAGAATTGTTTATATTCATGAGTACGATGGTCAATGACTCCAGTCAGTTTCGATGATTGAAGTTTCGGAAACTTGTATGCGCAATCGTCGCCATCATTTGGGTTCAAAAGTTTTTCACTGATCCCGACATTATTTAATCTTCCTTTTCTTTCCTCCTTTATCTATCTTCTTTCTCCTTCCTCTTGTTGTGTTTTTTTTCATATGATGGAGTCGGTACCAACCCTGGGATCGGTACCAATCCTGAAACACTTAGGAAAAATTTATAAGTTTCTCGATTTCCTTTCCCTACCCCAATAAAAATCGGATACAAATTTATTCTTTCCTTTTTCTACTGGCCTATTTCGTTCTATAGAGCTTAGCATATTTTGTGAATCCTCGAAATTCAAACGACTTTGAATCTTCCACTCGCCCTTCGCTAACAATTCAGATGAGTTCTCCCATTGACCAGTATTGCACTTGATTCGTGGGGTTTCAATACCGAGAAGGATTGGTGACGAGATCGGTGATGGCCAGGGTTGTAGTGTCGAGGTTGGAGCCGAGGGGAGTTTGAAGTGTTGGAGCGTGGGAAGTGGAGTATGAATTAGGTAAGAGATTGTAAGGGGGTTATAATATAAAAAGTAAGGAAATTGAAGTAGACGAGGAGGGAGTAAGAAATTCTGACAGAGGTGATGAAACGTTGAAGCCCAGGGATACGAAATTATGTTTTTTTACCCTGGAACTTTGTATCATAGAGGGACGGTGATGGGGATACAAAAAGGAGGAAAGGTGATCGGTAGAAACAAGGTCAAGGAAGTGTTGGAGGTACGAAATTGCAATTTCATATGTGAGAATACGAATTGGTTTATCATACACATACACTTTGTTGTTTTCGAGAATCGAATTCTAGGATGAAAATTTTCGAGCATATAGGGATACAAAATTGAATTTTGTATCTTGAAAACTTTAGAAATTTTTTGACTCTGATACTCAACTTCATGAATTTGAGTTGCTTTGCAACGTCGCGTGATTAGATTGGGAATTAAACGAGTGTATCATCATGTAACGCGTTAACGCTTGAAAGATGAACCTTCTTGGATTGATAGTTCGGACATGCACATAGGACTAGAGCATAAACGCGGACCATTGACGTATGACTGAACTACCAATTTCTAAACTCGATTTTCATCCCAATCACGACGTAATCACAACTTTATGTGAATTCAACGACCTCAATCGGCGACAAAAATGGTTCAAGCTTAGGAACTTGAAACCGTCATCGCGACATGTTTAAATGTAATTGTATAAGAACGCACGACACTGCACATTCCCCGTTAGTGTACACCAATACAGGGGGTACAAGTCTTTGTGTAAATACTAGTGCAACTATCTTGAGATTGTAATTTGCAGTGGCACAATGAGGCTCCAAACGACTTTAAGGCTTGGAAGCCAAAACCGTAGAACCATCATTAGGTTCTTCTAAATTTTCGTACCTTCAATCCCAATAGGTAGCGAGCTTAAGACTTCCATGGATTCCACCACTTGTCAATGAATGAGCCCTCACAACATGCATGACCCGGAGGTACAACCAAAAGGATTACAATAGTGGGACTAGCGTGTGCATGATCCGGTCTTCCAGGGAGAGGCAAAACCCATGAGAGCTAAGACGTATAGATAAGATAATGCTAGTGGCGAGCAAGAGGCATTATTGTGGCGCTAGACATGATACAGATGCCGTTATTCTACATAATTTAGTAGATTCAGTTGTCTCGTGAATCAACGAGGCTTCACTAAGGCGCAAGCACCGCCAAAGGGCTACACTGCTTGGAATAGACATATGTGTTTTGTAAGGTGCATGTCTCCATTCCATAAATCCAAGATATTTTGCACTTTTTCCATTTAGCGTCGACGTAGCTTTATCTAAACGCGTACGTCTTTCTAATCGACACCTACTTCTTGTTTATTGAGTGGTTAGGCATAGAACTGACTGGGGAAGACATTCGATTCCTTTACTCTGCGAAAAGTAGAAGTACTATGCCTTCCCTTGTCATCTTAAAAGCACAGGCCAACAACTGTGTCATCCTGGAGGAGTGTAACAAGCTTAGCTACTTTAACCATGATTGGTTCTTCGTCTGCTACGCTCCAGGATTTGTGAGGAGATGGCTCGCGGGCCGTAATTGTTTTAAGACTTATGTTGTACTACAAGTTAATTGAGTCGTAAGCTCTAAACTAACTTAAAACTTTATGTGGTAGGTATCCCTAGATTTCGAGGGATAGTGTTTACTCTGAGTGAATCTTAGAGTTGAGGAATGTGCCGAATGCGTATCATAATTCCCAGACTCTGCTATCAGACCATCTCCTCCACGTGTCGGGTTTACTTCCCAAAGGCAATTTAACGGATCATAAGAATGACTACATAGAAGAGAAAGAAGGGACATAAGTTGAGGGAGGATTGGCTCCTTCAGGTCCGTAGGTGGAACTACCCCTTTCATGAATCCCTCCATGCCCCCAGTCGAAGAAGAGGTTGCATGAGCTAAGGAGGAAGTTGGTGGCCATAATGATGATGATAAGGAGGAATTCATCGGAGGATATGAGATGATTCCTACCACCGTTGCATCTCCGGAAGAGGAGATGAAGTTGGGAGGAGGTCTCGAACCAGTTTATCCACCAATGATGTTTGAGACCACCACATCGATGGAGGTTGAGTATTAATTCTCAGGTTTGGACATAGTCCCCATCGAGACTTCTACTTTCGGGTTCAGCGACACAAATGTCAAGAGCCAATTGCTTAGCGTTCGGGATGTTATCCCTTTAAGCAGGCCGGAATCTGTTCTTTGGAGGGAACACTTAGGACATACATACTCATAAGCGCTGCACGACACTTATTCGTGTCCGTAGGATGTTCATTTCTGACTCAAGGTTTGCTTTGTTCTGTTGCAATGGACCGAGATGGTGATAGAGACCGAGAATGGCGATCTAGATGTCACTGACGATTGAAAGGTGGAGCCATATGCGGTTTTATAAGAAGTGCGAATTTGCAGTCACAACCCCCAATAATCTTACTACCATGGCACTTATTGGCGACGCCGCGATGAGCCCCATCATTCGATGTCTCTACCACCAAGTACCCAACTGGCCGAAGTAGAAAGGAGACTAGAAATAAGAAGTACAAAGCACCCGACAACGACCGTTCCCTTTATTGCTCACCTGCAGCGCCATTAGCTAAGACTACATGAAAAGTCAAAACCTAAGGAAGCTCGAGGACAGAAAGATGGGATGTGAGGAAGCGGGGTCCAATAATGCCTGACATGTCAGAGATCCCCAAGCTGAGCAATGTAGAGAAGAAAGAGATATTAAAGATGTCATTCACGGGCTTCTATTTCGAAGAGCTACTATGTATACCGACATGATTCAGATGCCATAACATATTGATGAAGATACATGGTCGTGGATATACGACATCTTTCACCAATATCGGGAGTTGTAAAGTATGAAAGAGACTCCCAGAGGTGATTATTCAAAAGAATGCTGAGATCTAAGGCTTGAAGCACGAAGCGATGTTTGAGCAAGTGTCTCAGGAATCGGGAAATTGAGCAAGGTAAAACAAGTTTCGAGTCACATATTTTAGCATATTTGAACAACATGTTAATGTGCTAACTCTTTGTTGCTGAAACAGACAGGTTGAAGAAGGAACTGTTGGAAGTGAAGGCAGCGATGGTCAGGGATCGTGAAGAGCACAAAGATGTGTTGGCTTCAACCGCAGCTCGGGCAGCTGTGCTCGAGATAGATAATAAAGTGATATCTGAAGAGTATGTCTGGCTGTAGGAGGAGAACAAAGAAGCGCACTAGCATCAATAAATAAAAAACAATGAGACCTTGATCAAGGAGAATAAGAAGTTGTGGGAGGAAAATGAGCATGTGCAACACTAAATTAAAGGGAACACCAAGCTTAGACAACTTCTTGAATTAAATCGTGTTGAACTCGAACAGGCGAGGAAGGATAAGGCGACAGTTGAGGCTTCGAATAGAGGAGTGCTGGGATAGGTGGAAGGTGTCAAAGCTGAGTATAAGGCCTAGCCAGAACAGCTAAAAGAAGAAGATAGAGAGGCTCGGGAAAAGGCGGAGATGGAGTTAGAGATGGCGGTATGGGGCTTTTACATCGTGACACTTTAATTTCGTGAAATATCGTAGGTTGAAAATTATACCCGCGTTTTTCCCTAGCTTTGGAAAAGTTGGTGGAATACAAAGCTTGGGTCCTAGAGGTGTAGACGGTTGACGAGGTGGTGTTGATGGCTCAATACCAGATGGAGGAGGAGCGTCAGGTTCGTCGAAGGAGAGAGAAATGCTAAAAGAAGACGCCAAGTCGGAGGAGGTGGAGCGACTTGCTGCGGGAAAAGGGAAATTAATTGTTATGCAAAGCGTTGTCATCGCTCATGAGTTTGGGGGTAGCAGTTCCCAAGGGTAGCAGGTCATTCCACTTGGTTCCGATGGCGATTGGTCCATGTCAACTCCGATGGTTAGAGAACATGGCTCCGACCATCCGGAGTTGAAGCAACAGGGCTCCCTTACGCCAACCACGGAGAGCATGATGCCAATTGAATCAACACAAAAGTAGACAAAAGGTGTATCCACTTCCTAGATGGTAACACGAAGTCGAAGTAGACTAACTTGTCTTCTCATTTGTCACGCAGGTTCCTCTAGAGCAAGGATGATA
Organism: Allium sativum; assembly: GCA_030737875.1. NCBI lineage: Eukaryota > Viridiplantae > Streptophyta > Magnoliopsida > Asparagales > Amaryllidaceae > Allium > Allium sativum. The sequence goes on from CM060922.1 coordinate 482,331,733, forward strand.
GCAAGGTATGAGCCAAAGTGCCTATCGTGACCGGGTTTGATGTGGAGGCTTACTTGAAATAGTCGGGGAAGAATTTCGGTCATCCGGATAAGTTACCAAGACTTGAGTTGAAAGGGATAACAATGGAGGATTTTGACAATCTTTTCACGGAAAAGAACGAAAAATAGGAGGTGGACCCATAGGTGATTGGATCGACGAAGGCAGGCGGGAAAACTATGCACGAACTAGTTGAACATTTAAAGGACCAAATGCTGGTGAAGTCAGAGGATATGGAGGCGAAAAAGAAAGTCGATGAGGAATCCCCTCTCAAGTCTTGGGAAGAGGCAAGCAAAAAAGCTGGAGCGGACGCCCGGGCCATTATTGAGGAAGCCCAGAAGAAAGCTGAGGAGGTCGTGACCCGTAAGAGGGAAGAGGAGGAGTTCGCGAGGTTAAAGGCTGAGGGTGAGGCAATGCTAAAGGCGGAGGCTCAAAAGTAGACCGAGCAAGATGCTAAAAGGAAAGCTTCCAAGGATCCCAAGAAAGCTGAGAAGGCATCCTTCGTAGAGAGGATAAATCTATGGTGGTGGCGCTTCCCATAGAGCCTCAACTTAAACCTCTGAAGATCATGCCTGGCCACAATGTGGAAGCTGACGTCACCAAGGTTCCGAGTGACTCCGATGAAGAACTTCTACTCGAAAGGGATCTCAAATTTGAGATAAGGTCGCAACCCTAGCCTACTCTGCCGAAGGGACATAAAGGAGGTGGAAGAAGTAGACTCAAGAGGAAAAAGAAGAAGGATGAGGATAAGGAGGTGGATGAGCTACCAGAGTCTGGATTAGAGAAGAAGCTGAGAGGTGGCCCTTCATAATGATGGTTATAGGTAGATATTTTTTGGTTATAGGCCGATAGAATACGCGAATACAACCCTTGCTTTTGGAGGCACGATGTGGTTTTGATGTACATCGTGTCTTTAGAAAGAAATATTTTGACTTGTGCATGAAAGCTAGTTCACTTTGCTTATATCATTTTTCGTCTTAAGTTTTTAAGTGTTCTTTACATTTTCCTGTACTGTGCTTATGTAAATCAATTTGTCGTTACACTTAAGTTTAAGTTGTCTGAGACTTCAATCTTGAGAATCTCAAGTCATAATAAGTTCAAATGCGTTGACTCCATTCTTGAGATCTCCTTTCGGTCGTTGATTTCGACTCATTTTGAGTCCAAGTGAGTGAACTTCACTCTCGAGACCTCTCTTCTGTCATTGGTCTTGGGTTGAAGTGGAGTTCAAATTTGGTGACTCCCCACTCGGGACATCCTTACGATTTGATTTTGAATCATGAGGAGTCGTGTATGTACACCGTTGTTTCATCCTTTATACTCTCCAGTCGTTTTGTTCGGGTTAAAGTTGAGGGCGTCATTGGGTTACAAGTTTTGCACCTAGATTCAAAACCTGGGGATCATACTTAGCTAAGCAAGCGGTCTGTATCACTCTTACCCGACTAGTGGGTTGCCCCCAAGTCCGGAGACTAAAGGATGGGATTGGACACTTAAATTGATATGCTTCATGAGTTATCGATACTCGTCCTCGTCGTTGGTCCAAGACTCGTGTTGATTTGTGAAGGGCGGACCGCTCCACAAGGTGTGAGCCTATGTAATGTCTTGGGATGGTGGATTAATTCTAAGCTCTGAGGTGTTGATCCACTGTTGTGCGCTCGTGCATGCAAGTCAGTGGTAGTCATTGCTTTAACATACTACGTAGAAAGTGAATACACTAAGAGCATGGAGATCTGAAAATCTTTACTGATAAACTATTGGTTGTAACTACCTTTATTTTTGTAACAACCCGGAATTTCTGAACCAATTTAAAATTTTTAATTTAGCTATTTTAATGGATTTTGAATATTTAAAATGATTTATTTTAAATAATAACAACTAAAAATTTATTTAAATTATAAAACGAACTCGAAATGGCGCGGTAGTTTGAAAATTCGATTTTTAAACATTGAATGAATGTATAGAATTCAATATAAGTCAAAATTGGACGAAACAAGAAACATTAGAATCAGTTTAATAATATCTTTCTAACGAGCGTAATAAAATGAGATTTCACTTTATAAATTGTAAGTTATGTCCAGTTCAAAATTTAGAATAGTCGCTATGGAATTTATATATTTTAATATTATAAATAACCCTTAAAAATAGCCATTTTGCAAATGACCTCCGTTTTCAATGAAACCACTTTTGTTGGATTCGGAATGTCAAATTATTGTTAGGTTTCCAATTTCATAATTTTTGGAATTAATATGTGAGCGTGGTAAATTTAAACTTGCTTTGTCAATTCAGTTTAAATTTAACCGACCAGAAAAAGGCCATTTTTCAAACGATCTCCAAATTTGATGAAATTAGATTTGTTAGAACCGTATCGTAAAAAAAAGCAAGATTTATTTTTCTGTAAATTTTGGAGTCAGTATGTGGCCCCGGTAAATTAAAATGTACGTTCAAATTCATTATTGACCGTTATATTAATTTATATTTTAATTTTGATAAAACTGGTCGAAACAATCAAATTGGCTTTGAAACATATCCCATTGTGTTCGGAATGGGGGTATTAGGCTGGGAACGACAGTCGTTGGGTCGATTTGGAGTTCGGACCAATAAACAAGCTATTTTCAAATTAAATAATAATTAAATATTTATATAAATAGAAAAGGGGGCTAACCCTAATTCATTACGTTCAGCTGCCGCTACCTGCTATAAACGAATGAGATTGCTCAAAAATTTGGGGCTAAATTTCTCCAACTTCGTGACGAATTAAACCATGTTTCTAAAGAGAAGATTATAGAGTTTTTCTCGATCTTCAAATCCCTACCCACCAGATCGATCCTCGTGAAGTAAGTTGAGAGAATTTCCTCCTCAAACTCGCCAGCTTCGCATGCCGATTCACGATAGTAGGAGGCACCGGGTCTGATGTGACTGAGGGAGGAGGGGCGTCGTGCGTTGGCGGAGAAGGGGATGGCCGACGATTATCCTCCGACGGCCTGATGGATGACCGGTGGTGGCAAATAGAAATCGACGATCGTCGATTTTGGTTTCCAAATAATTAAAAAGAAGGGGGAGTAATTAATTATATTTTAATTTAATTATGTAATTAATCTTTAAATGATCATATCAAGGTGATACGAAATCAGAATCCAGTGAAATGAGTTGCATTGAGATCATATCAGAAAACTCTACAACATGGAACTGACCAGAACGGAAACAGAGCAAGTTGGGTTTTAAGATAAATTAAATGGTTTTTATTTTAGTTCAAAAATAGAAATCCTTCATTAAAGAATGGCGGAGTAGAAACCAAAGTGAGAACTCCTTCTCACTCAAGCTTATTTTATCATGTTATTATATTCGTATATAAAAATATATAGAACTGCCAGTGTAGATTTTTATTAGTTTTAATCATTATAAATTGTATATGGTGCCAGTTAGCTCACCTCCCTCATCCACAAACCATGGACGATTTATTTGACTGTATTGTTCTTTGGTTGTGATGCTGAAATGTTTAACATATTGAAATAATGTTAACATTATTGTGGTAGTTGAAATTAAATTATAAATATCCATGTATAATTTAAACAGTGAAAATTGGTTAATTAGAAAAATAATTCAAATCGAATTAGAACTGGTTAAATTTATTAACCAATGATTATTTAAAATAGATTGTTGTTGTCTGAAAACCCCACACGGGTATTGGGATGATATTCGACATACACTAATCTCAATATTTAGTTGTATGTCAATCGATTGGTTGACAGACTGTGATAAGCATTATTTATTTATTTAATACTTATACGGTTGTAAATTGCACTCTGGATGTGAATTGACTGTTTGATGATTATTTTTCATTATTGTTGAATACATGTGATGTATGATTTCCATATAACTAAAATTATATGGTAATTGATTGAGTCGCATTCCGATTCAAAAATAACGATTATTTTAAAATAAATATCAGTGAATAATCAAAATACGATTTTGATGTCTGATTTTGGATGGACACGAAAAAATATAAAAACATATGAAGCTGGGTTAAGTATAGAAACGCCCTTTTAACCCGAACGGGTTTATCGATTGACTTTATTCATTTGATAATGAATACGAAAAAGAAATGGTTTTCAAAATTTGATATTTTGAAAATAATATCATTTTAATATTTTAATGATATAGAATATTCAGTTTTGATTTAAAATTGAAATGGAAGTAGAAATCGTTTTAAAATAAAATTATAAACGAATTTATAAAATACGTTTTGAATGGAAATCGACGACTTATATATATATATATATTATATATTTAATGTCCTGGATAGAACTCGTCGCGCCGCGACTGTTCGCGAATTTCGACCATTAGGTTTAAATTGATGTAACGGGAGATCCGACCGTCAGATTTTCCTAAATCCGGAACCTTTGGGTTCGTATGGAAAAGAGCTTTAGAATAATAATAAGAGATTTAAAATCTAATATTTGGATTTTAAAATATGCCCAAATCAATTTTGGAAAATGTCGCTATGAATGCAGTTCGGTGGCTGCCATTGGAAACCAACTGTACGGGCCTTAATAAAATTATTAAAAATATGGAAAATTTATGTAAAATCATAATTAATGATTTGGGAAAGATTTAGGATGAAATATTCCACATTTGTAAAGATAAAAGATATTTTTATCGAAATGAACTAGTTATTAACTAGAATAATAATCCAATGTTTTTAAATAAATAAATTGGAATTGAAATGGTTTTGTTATAACCAGAATCTTCCAACGTTTGAATTGGAAAGGATATAAATAGAAATAATCTTCAGAATATTTTGATATTGGATTCCGTGATTATACGGATATTGGTGAAGAATTTGGAAGATATATATATATATCGTTATTCCCAATAAGATATTTTTTGGTTTCAGAATTTGATATTGAATATAAGCCGATAAAATTTCTATTTAGAGCCTTGTATTTAATATCAAATTGGAATTTGGGTTTGTCGTGAATGGTGTCTTAAATAACACAGTTCTTGAACCCAGCTGAGAAAAGAATAAATCTTTAATTAAGATTTATAGAAGTTTACCAATTAATTAATATTAATTGGAATTGAATTGAAATTGGATTTTTGGTTTTATCGTGAACAGTGTTTTAAATAACATTTTTTCTTTAACCCAATTAATAGTGAAGTTATGATTTGGAATTTATAAATCTTTTTATTAAGATTTAATGGAAAATTTCCAAAGTAAAGTTTTCCAATTTAATATATTAAATTGGAATCGAGTGGAATTCGATTTGGTAATAATCGAGATGAGCTTCTGTGAAGGAAGGCTGTTACTATATATGTAATTTAAAAGGCTTCACCATTATTCCATTTATATTATTAGTATGAAATAGAAATTCATATTGATTTTGACTGATCTCATTTCCGTGGAGATTCCATTTTGATGGAATAGAATTTTAGGGTTTATCGTAAACTATATTTTAAGTGACATTGGTTCTTTAACCCAATTAAAGGCAGGATTGATTCCTAAAGTTGAATAATCATTAAATAATGATTTTTAAGATTAAAACTGAACTAGAGTTTTAATGAATCCTTAAGTAGATTAAGATGAGAATGTGATAATTAAAATTATCGAATTAACGAAATGATCGAGAATGGAGTACCACCAGTTTTACTCTAGGCGATAGTTAAATCTTTAATTAGATTTGAACATGAAATGGTAATTAAATTTACCAATAACACCGTGGGTGTTAGATATGGGGTACAATCAGTTTTGCTCCATGGGATGAATAGGTTGGGATTGGGATTAATAAATAAATGATTACTTCGGTATGGCTCGATAATCCCGACTAGTTTTATAAACCTTAATTTGGTTTAGAATTGTGAAAAGATAATAAAATATTTTGAAAACAATATCCAAAGTAAGATTAAAGAATTAGTTTGAAAGAACTTATTTTTGATAAAATTAATGGGAACCTTTCCCTAAAGATGTGAATATTTGAATAAAATAATATTCTGAATTGGAATGAGGCATATGATGTGTTTTTATGGCACTTGATTATAAAATATGCGAGTTACTCGGAAAGACCGGGTTTATCCCATTCTGAATAACTGATACGGCGACTAAATGTCAATGATATGAAGACGGAGTTGAATACCGGAGATCTTCACATCATTTGGATGATTACTGATGTCTTAATTGGGCTGTACAACCAAGACAAAGCAATAAGTGGTAATCGTCGACGTACTTGGACATCGACCAGATATGCGAGGACCTCTCTCTTGTATTGGACATATGGGACGAGGAATAAGGTGCCTCCGGTTTCGTTCAGACCCGGGACGGACTTGTAAATGGATGTGTGTCTGACATTGGATTTCATTATGTATTGATTGATCTCTATTAAATATATATCTGTTTGGTGGTGGAGAATTTATTCTCTTGCTTAACACCCTTCTCTGAGACGTACGAGCTTAGAGTTATATATTGATAGACATTAGTTGTATGGTGTGAATTGTCAGTGTGGTGTGCTGAGATGCAAATGATCAAGGGTTTTGTTTAAAAGCAGAGTCTTGTGGTTGATGATCAAAGCATGGCTTTAAATAGCATAGCTTTGTGTATAGCGTTAATTCGCGAGCCTCACACCCGGTATAAGTCAAAAACGGGATAGTGACTGCAGGGAGTTATGCGTTTCTTTCTAGCTAGAAGTGGTGTCATCGTATGGAGCCCAGACATTTTTACTTATGTGCATGAAGGATTGTGAGGCGCCTCTGATTTGAGTCCCTAGTAGCTCTTGATATGGTCGACGTACTGACCAAATTTTATGCCCCATAGGGCAGGGAAACATATTGTTCAAGAATAACCAATCCACTAAAGTAAGTGTGGACCAACCGTGAAGATCCTGGGGCAGTTGCAGCTATATCCAGAGGCATGGGATAGAGTGTCTCGAATCGGTGAGGACGATCCCTTGCCTCGACTCATAGATGGAATCCAATTTCCAATAGGACGTATTTCGGTTTTAGTTGTAGAACTAGTATGGAGACATGATATATGGTACCCATGCCATTTATGATTGATACATTTATATTTGAAATTGTTTCGACACTATGCACTTATAGTAATATCGAAAAGATTTGTTTTAAATGTACCAAGCATGTTTGGAAATTATAAGGGAAAACTCTATCCTCCGGCTTGCTTTGCATTGTGTGATGGGACCTGAGTCTTGTATTAGCTTCATTTTTCAAAAAACATTGCGTTGTTTTATGTTTTAAACTAGTATTCATGTAGAGTAAACTCGTTCTGTGTTATACGACGTGGTCCCATGATTTCCCAACTTTTAAAGTAAAAAGTTAATAACTGTTTTAGTTCTCACACCAGTCCCATGACTGGCTCGAAGTTTATTGTTTCTACCTAAACTTTGGGTCCCCATATTTTCCACATGGGAGCTAGTAGTTTTGGTTTTGCAGATATTCATTTTCACAGGATCCTGGATTACAGCTGGAGCTATATTCGGAAAGCTTTGTATCCGTATATCTCTTTCAGTTGTGTCAGTTTTTATTTTTTTTGTTACACATTTTACTTATGTATTATTTTTCCGCTGCTATGAATTTTAATTCTCAGATATTGTATTTCCGCTGTGTAATATTTACTCATACTCTGATATATTCTTGTACTCTGATGTAATTGTTGTAATAGCAATGAAATGTTATAGTGTTTGTGCTCTGATGAGTAGTGTTCTCAAAGCACTCCGTTGTTTTCCGTTTTTTCGAAGATCGGGGAATTTCGGATCGTTATAGTTGGTATCAGAGCTTTGGTTTACAAAGCTAGAGAACAAGGCACATTAGAACCAAACGAAAGAATTCATCCGAGATAGGATCGCTAATATCCTATGAGAAAAACTCATTAGAGATAAGGTTAGTAATACCCTAGAATGAGTTAGAAGAGTATTATTTAAAAACAAATTTAATTTTGGAAATTATATCTTATTATATGTATTTGAATATTTTATTTTATATTAAAATTTGGACTATCAAGTATATGAAGATTTTGCATATACGCGTCATGAACGTATATTCGAAGCCTCAAATATACCGGATGGATATAGAATCACACTCTTGTCGCTCGGGGATGATTCTAATGATTGTAGCTACGTCATCAGTGTCTATGTTCGAGTTTCGAAAGTAGATATCTATATACTTCCAATTGACTGTGTGAGAACCAAAACTTAATGAGAATTTATTTTTTGTGATTTGCTACTAAAAATATGATTTTGGCTGTATATTAAAGCTATTTATGTTTGAAAAGCTAATCAACCAATTGATTGCTTGTTGTGATGTGTGATTACAGTTTAACTAATAAAATATTGGAATGATGAAACCAATAAGAGAATAAAAGGTAAATTTAGTCAAATCGAATCAAATATTAAACTGAACTGGAAATTGATTGCAATCGCATATATGTATATGTACATGTATACAAAATGAACAGGTCATAGCATGGAAGCTAAGAAGAGGAATAAAATTGTATGCCCGACAAATAGGTACATCTTTACTGTATTTCTTGGGTTTTGATGATTTTATGAGCCGATCGGCAAGCCGCTTGGTTTTTTCTTTTTCTTTTTGATTAATGAGGCCACTGTGAGGCAAGTTGTGGTTTTACCGACTAGCCCGTACAAAGGAGGTAATGGCGAAATTTTTCAAAAATTTAGGGTGTTAGCCAAATTTTTGAGAAATTAAAAAATTCTTAGAAACTAAAAAGTTGAAGAATAAAAGCCAGAATGAAAGTTGAGTTGGTTAGTTAAAAAACTTTCAGCTCCGTTCCTTTTCGAGGATGAAAAGAATTTAAGTGGGGGAGATTGTAACAACCCGGAATTTCCGAACCAATTTAAATTTTTTAATTTAGCAATTTTAATGATTTTGAATATTTAAAATGATTTAATTTAAATAATAACAACTAAAAATTTATTTAAATCAAAGTTAGAATGTATCAATTTATTTTGATTATAAAACGAACTCAAAATGGCGCCGTAGTTTGAAAATTCGATTTTTAAATTTTGAATGAAGACGAAACAAAAAACGTTAGAATCGCTTAATAATATTTTTCTAACGAGTGTAAGAAAATGAGATTTCACTTTATAAATTGTAAGCTATGTTTAGTTCAAAATTTAGAATAGTCGCTTGAAATTTATAGATTTTAATATTATAAATAGCCCTTAAAAATAGCCATTTTGCAAACGACCTCCGTTTTCGACGAAACTACTTTTGTTGGATCCGAAATGTCAAATTATTGTTAGGTTTCAAATTTCATAATTTTTGGAATTAATTTATGAGCGTGGTAAATTTAAACGTGTTTTGTCAATTCAGTTTAAATTTAATCGACCAGGAAAAGGCCATTTTTCAAACGGTCTCTAAATTGATGAAATTAGTTTTTTAGGACTGTATTGTCAAAACATAACTAGATTTATTTTTCTGTAATTTTTGGAGTCAGTATGTGGCCTCGGTAAATTAAAATGTGCGTTCAAATTCATTATTGACCGTTATATTAGTTTATATTTTCATTTTAATTTTAATAAAAAATGGCCGAAACAATCGAATTGGCTTATGAAACATACCCTAGTGTGTCCGGAATGGGGGTATTAGGCTAGGAACGGCAGTCATTGGGTTTGATTTGGAGTTCGGACCAATAAACAAGCTATTTTCAAATTAAATAATAATTAAATGTTTATATAAATAAAAAAGGGCTAACCCTAATTCATTACGTTCAGCCGCTGCAGCCTACTATGAACGAACGAGATTGCTCAAAAATTCAGAGCCAAATTTCTACAACTTCATGACGAATGAAACCATGATTCTAAAGAGAAGAGTGTAGAGTTTTTCTCGATCTTCAAATCCCTACCCACCAGATCGATCCTCATGAAGTAAATTGGGAGAATTTCCTCCTCAAACTCGTCAACTTCGCACATCGATTCACAGCGCTAGGAGGCACTGGGTCCAACATGACTAAGGGAGGAGGGGCGTCGCGCATAGGCGGAGCAGGGGATGACCGACGATTACCCTCCGGCGGCTTGATGGATGACCGACGGTGGCAAATAGAAATCGACGATCGTCGATTTTGGTTCCAAGTAATTAAAAAGAGGGGGAGGATTAATTTAGAAGGTAATTAAGTTTTAATTTAATTATGTAATTAATCTTTAAATGATCATATCTAGGTGTTACGAAATCAAAATTCATTGAAATGAGTTGCATTGAGATCATATCAGAAAACTCTACAACATGGAACTGACCGAAACGGAAACGAAGCAAGTTGGGTTTTAAGCTAAATTAAACAGTCATTTAATTTAGTTCAAAAACAGAAATCCTTCACTAAAGAATGGCAGAGTGGAAACCAAAGTGAGAACTCCTTCTCACTCAAAATTATTTTATGATGTTATTGTATTCGTATATAAAAATATATAGAACTGCTTATGTAGATTTTTATCAGTTTTAATCGTTATAAATTATATACGGTGCCTTTAGCTCACCTCCCTCATCCACAAACCATGGAAGATTTAATTGACTGTATTGTGTTTTGGTTGTGATGCTGAAATGTTTAACATATTGAAAATAATGTTAACATTATTGTGGTAGTTGAAATTAAATTATAAATATCCATTTATAATTTAAACAGTGAAAATTGGTTAATTAGAAAAATAATTCAAATCGAATTAGAACTGGTTAAATTTATTAACCAGTGATTATTTTAAATAGATTGTTGTTGTTTGAAAACCCCACACGGGTATTGGGATGATATTTGGCATACACTAATCTCAATATTTAGTTGTATGTCAATCGATTGGTTGACAGACTGCGATAAGCATTATTTAATTATTTAATGCTTATACAGTTGTAAATTGCACTCTGGATGTGAATTGGCTGTTTGATGATTATTTGTCATTATTGTTGAATACGCGTGTTGTATGAAATCCATATAACTAAAATTATATGATAATTGATTGAGTCGCATTTCCATTTAGAAAATAACAAATATTTTAAAATAATATTCAGTGAATAATCAAAATATGACTTTGATGTTCGATTTTGAATGGAGACGAAAATATATAAAAATATATGAAGCCGGGTTAAGTATAGAAACGCCATTTTAACCTGAACGGGTTTGTCGATCGATTTTATTCATTTGATAATGAACATGAAAAACAAATGGATTTCAAAATCTGATATTTTGAAAATATTATCATTTTAATATTATAATGATATAGAATATTCAATTTTGATTTAAAATTGAAACGGAAGTTGAAATCGTTTTAAAATGAAATTACAAATGAATTTATAAAATAAGTTTTGAATGGAAATCGAAGATATATATATTTAATGGCCTGAATAGAACGTGTCGCACAGACTGTTAGCGAATTTCGACCATTAACTTCAAATTGATGTAATAGGAGATCCGAGCGTCGGATTCTCCTAAAACCGGAATTGTTGGGTTCGTATCGAAAAGAGCTTTCGAATGATAATAAGAGATTTGAAATCTAATAGTTGGATTTTAAGATATGTCCAAATCAATTTTGGAAAAGGTCGTTATAAATTATTAAAAATGTGGAAAAATTATGTAAAATCATAATTAATGATTTGGGAAAGATTTAGGATGAAATATTCCAAATTTGCAAAGATAAAGGATATTTTTATCGAAATGAACTAGTTATTAACTATAATAATAATCATATGTTTTAAATAAATAAATTGGAATTGAAATGGTTTTGTTATAACCAGAATTTTCCAACGTATGAATTGGAAAGGATTTAAATAGAAATAATCTTCGGAATATTTCGATATTGGATTCCATGATTATACGGATATTGGTTAAGAATTTGGAAGATATATATATATATCGTTATTCCCAATACGATATTTGTTGGTTTCCAAATTTGATATTGAATATAAGCCGATAAAATATCCATTCAGAGCCTTGTATTTAATATCAAATTGGATTTTGGGTTTGTCATGAATGGTGTCTTAAATAACATTATTCTTGAACCCAACTGAGAAAAGAATAAATCTTTTAATTCAGATTTAGAGAAGTTTACCAATTAATTAATATTTAATTGGAATTGAATTGAAATTGGATTTTTGGGTTTATCGTGAACGGTGTTTTAAATAACATTTGTTCTTTAACCCAATTAACAGTAAAGTTATGATTTGGAATTTATAAATCTTTTTATTAAGATTTAATGGAAATTTTCCAAAGTAAAGTTTTCCAATTTAATATATTAAATTGGAATCGAATGGAATTCGATTTGGTAATAATTGAGATAAGCTTCTGTGAAGGAAGGCTGTTACTATATATGGAATTTAAAAGGCTTCATCGTATTCCATTTATATTATTAGTCGGAAACGGAAATTCATATTGATTTTGACTGATCTGATTTTTGTGGAGATTCAGTTTTGACGGAATAGAATTGTGGGGTTTATTGTGAACTGTGTTTTAAGTGACATTGGTTCTTTAACCCAATTAAAGGCAGGATTGATTTCCTAAAGTTAAATAATCATTAAATAATGATTTTTAAGATTAAAACTGAACTAGAGTTTTAATGAATCTTTGAGTAGATTAAGATGAGAATGTGATAATTAAAATTATCGAATTCATGAAATGATCGAGAATGGAGTACCATCAGTTTTACTCCAGGCGATAGTTAAATATTTAATTAGATTTGAACGTGAAAAGGTAATTAAATTTGCCGATAACACCGTGGGTGTTAGATATGGGGTACCACCAGTTTTGCTCCATGGGATGAATACGTTGGGATTGGGATTAATAAATAAATGATTACTTCGGTATGGCTCGATAATCCCGACTAGTTTTATAAACCTTAATTTGGTTTAGAGTTGTGAAAGATAATAAAATCTTTTGAAAACGATATCCAAAGGAAGATTAAAGAATTAGTTTAAAAGAACTTATCTTTGATAAAATTAATGTGAACCTTTCCCTATAGATGTGAATATTTGGATAAAATAATATTCTGAATTGGAATGAGGCGTACGATGTGTTTTTATAGCACTTGATTATAAAATACGCGATTTATTCAGAAAGACTGGGTTTATCCCATTCTGAATAACTGATAGACGACTAAATGTCGATGATATGAAGACGGTGATTGAAGACCGGAGATCTTCACATCGTTTGGATGATTACTGATCTCTTGATTGGGTTGTACACCCAAGACAAGGTAATAAGTGGTGATCGTCCGGACGTACTTGGAGATCAACCGGATATGCGAGGACCTCTCTCCTGTATTAGACATATGGGACGAGGAATAAGGTGCCTCCGATTTCATTCAGACCCGGAATGGACTTGTAAATGGATGTGTGTCTGACATTGGATTTCATTCTGTATTGATTGATCTCTATTAAATATATATCTGTTTGGTGGCGGAGAATTTATTCTCTTGCTTAACACCCTTCTCTAAGACGTATGAGTTTAGAGGTTATATATTGATAGACATCTGTTGTATGGCGTGAATTGTCAGGGTGGCATGCTGAGATGTAAATGATCAAGGCTTTTGTTGAAAAGCAGAGTCTTGTGGTTGATGATCAAAGCACGACTTTAAATAGCATAGCTTTGTGTATAGCGTTAATTTGCGAGCCTCACACCCGGTATGAGTCAAAAATGGGATAGTGAATGCAGGGAGAGCATGCGTTTCTTTCTAGCCAGAAGTGGTGTCATGGTATGGGGCCCTGACATTTTTACTTATGTGGATGATGGATTGCGAGGCGCCTCAGATTTGAGTCCCTAGTGGCTCTTGACATAGTCGACGTACTAACCGGATTTTATGCCCCATAGGACAGGAAAATGTTTTTTTCAGGAATAATCAATTCACTATAGTAAGTGTGGACCGACCCTGAAGATCCAGGTGCAGTTGCGGCTGTATCCTGAGGCATGGGATAGAGTTTCTCGAATCGGTGAGGATGATCCCTTTCCTCGACTCATAGATGGAATCCAATTTCCAATACGACATTTTTTGGTTTTAGTGGTAGAACTAGTATGGCGACATGATATATGGTACCCATGCCGTCTACGATTGATACATTTATATTTGAAATTGTTTCGACGCTATGCACTTATAGTAATATCGAAGAAAAAAAAGTTTCAAACGTACCAAGCATGTTTGGCAGTTATAAGGGAAAACTCTATCCTCCAGCTTGCGTTGCATTATGCGATGGGACCTGAGTCTTATAATAGCTTCATTTTTCAAAAAGAATTTCTTTGTTTTATATTTTCAACTAGTATTCATATAGAATGAACCCGTTTCGTGTTATATGGCGTGGTCCCATGATTTCCCAACTTTTAAAGTAAAAAGTTGATAACTATTTTAGTTCTCACACCAGTCCCACGACTGACTCGGAGTTTATTGTTTCTACCTAAACTCTGGGGGCCCTTATTTTCCACACGGGCAACTAGTAGTTTTGGTTTTGCAGATATTCATTTTCGCAGGATCCTGGATTACAGCTGGAGCTATATTCGGAAAGCTTTGTATCCGTATATCTCTTTCAGTTGTGTCAGTTGTTATTTTCCGCTATACATTATACTTATGTATTATTTTTCTGCTGCTATGTATTTTAATTCTCAGATATTGTATTTCCGGTTTGTAATATTTATTCATACTCTGATATATTCTTGTACTCTGATATAATTGTTGTAATAACAATGAAATGTTCTAATGTTTGTGTTCTGACGAGTCGTGTTCTCATAGCAATTCGTTGTTTTCCATCTCTTCAAAGATTGGGGAATTTCGGATCGTTTCAATTTTACAATGCCTTGAATTGAAACCAAAACATTTGTGGAAAGCAGTAAGTCTATGCAGTAATGTAGGTGAAGTAATGGTGAAGGTGCTCGTTGTTTCATGTACTTGATAGTTCGATACCAACTAACGGTCGTTAGCTTGAAATTACCATCTCCAAGCCTCCGTTGAATGATGTACAAACCTTCTGAGCGAGGACCAAGGCCGGTCGATGTGGGAAAGATCCGCTTAAGGATGAGTTCGCCGATGTCAAAGTGCTTTGGGCAGACTTTGTTGTTGAAGTATCAGGCGACATGCTGGCGATGTGTAGGTGCTCTGAGTTCAAACTCATCCCTTTTCTCTTCAAGTAGGTCGAGAGACTCCAAGAGGAGATCTTTATTAGTCTTTGGATCGTAGTAAGTGGCTCGATGAGAATGCAGTTCAAGCTCGATAGGAATTATAGCATCAGTTCCATACGAGAGAGAGAATGGAGTATGGTCGGCCATTGACTTATGGGTAGTGCAGTAAGCCCAATGGGATAGAGGGAGTTCATCTACCCACTCGACTTCGACCTTTTCCAAATTCTTCTTAATGATGAATTTGATGATTTTGTTGATGGCTTCGACTTGTTCGCTAACTTGAGGATGAGCTACTGTAAATAATCGTTCTCAATATTGTGGCGGTGGCAGAAGTCTTTGAACTTAGATCTTTTGAATTGGGTACCATTATCAGAAAACTAATAGTCTTGGAAACTCCAAAACGAAAAATGTTGTTGCGGACAATGAAGTTGATTACTTTCTTGGTAATGATTGTAGTAAGAGCCGCAGCTTCGACCCATTTGGAGAAGTAATCAACCGCGACGATAGAAAAATGAGCAACGCCCTTTGCCATTGGAAGGGTTCCGATAATATTGATTCCCTACATTGCGAATAGCCAGAGTCGACCATTTGCATAAGTTTTACAGGCAAGGATTAAGGGATCTTGAAGAATGTATGGCATTTGTCACATTTTGGGTGTAGTCTGCTGCATCCCATTTGAGAGTTAGCCAAAAGTAGTTATATCGAAGAATGTTTTTTTCTAGATTTTGTCCCCAGTGTGGTCACTACACTTGCCTTCGTGCACATCCAGTAGTACATGTTTGGCGTCGTTGTAGTCTACACACCAGAGTAGTGGAATAGAGAATCCCCTTTGGTAAAGTACTCCTTCTTACATGATATAATGTGATGCTTTACGAAGGAGCGATCGCTTTTCGTTTCTAGAGTCGGAAAGAATCCATATTGCAGATATCCATTGATTGGAATCATCGAGGACTTAGGTCCTTGCTTGGTTTCCGTTGTTGGTCTCCGTATGATCGATACTCGAAGAGTCGGGCACTTCTACCGGTACAAGTCCCAAAAGTTGTACATCCCCATAACTTGCTAATTTGGCTAACGAATCTGCTTTCTCATTCTGTTCTCGAGGGATGTGAGTAATAATGTAGTAGTCGAAGTTAGTAAGAAATTCACGAACCCGAGCTTTGTAAGGAGCGAGACATGCTCCATTCGCTTAATATTCTTCAAGCACTCAATAAATTATGAGTTATGAATCTGAGAAGATTTAGAGAGCCTTGATGATGAGTTCGATTGCAATTCTAAGTCCAGCGATCAAGGCTTCGTACTCTGCTTCATTATTTGTTGTGGGGAGGTTAAGCTTTAATGTAACACCTTTCAAAAATATATCCTAAATAGACATGGTTAATTAAATTAAATATAAACAATAATAAATTGGTAAGATAAAAATAAGAATTATCGTTAATTGGGATATAAAAGTATTACGGCTTATTCATGACTAGAATCTGATCCATTTTCTTATTTTATTTATCAAAAACGGAGTCTGTATGAAGAAGTTATTAATAAAACAAGTTGTACGTAAAATATACTCGCATAAGATTTGAAATTCAAAATGATTAAATATAAATCTGGAATATAATTAAATATAAATTGGCATAAATGAATAATCCTCAATGGTTTGTAATTATGTATATATATAGGGGATAAGAACAAACAAGAAACGAAAATAATCAATTAGTTTAATAAAATAATTAATACAAATTAACATACAAGTAAATTAGATACCTGGCTTAACCCTAGAAGGGGGGTCGACCGACCTTCTATATAGGGGGCGACCTCCCTTAAGATCGTGGGTAGAGAAGGCTTGTTCTTTTTAGGGATTTATATATAGTTTCACTTCAAATGGACTTTCTATATTAAATCAAACTAATCCTACGGTCCATATACACACTAGCAACTATAAATAGACCCCCTAGCATCTTCGTAAACCCTAGACTTATTTCTATTCTACGCCTCCATCTTGTCTCTCCACTGTTTCTTAATTCAAGAAGAAAGGTTAGTCTTCTTCTCTCTCTCTCTACCTATATTCTATCCTTTTTAATCTAGATTCATATATAGATTCTGAAATTAAGTGTAATATGTATATATTAGATTCTAAATCTGATTCTTATATATATATATATATATATATGGCAAGCATTCCGTTGCACCCCAAAAATGGAGCACCCCAAAAGCCCCCTGATTTCCACCTCACATTTATATTAAAGAAAGTGAGTGGGAAGTGAGAGAGTTAGTGGAAGGAGAGAGAAGGGGAGTTAGTGGGAAATGAGTGGTGGAAAAGTGGTAGGCTAAAAGGGTGCTCACTATTTGGGGTGCCATTGAACCTGCTTATATATATATATACAAGGAGTAATTAGAGCATGTTGTTTTGAAGGGTAAGATCCATATTTTTGATAGATTCTACTCTAAAACCATTATTCTTCCCTTCCTATCTTTGTGAGTGGAAATTATATGAGTTTGCTATTGCTTATGTTTTGTTAGTTTAAATTTGGATCATTATGCCTAAAGGAATTTAGATTTGAATGAAAATGAAACAATCCAAATCCTCCTAATTCCTTATTTTTGTTATTGCATAAATGATCAATCAGTTGTTGTATTTTGGGATTTGATATTGATGTAACAAAAGATAGGTGTTTGGGTGTTGTACAATCTCTGAAATTGGTCTAATTCACTTGTTTGTTATGGATATTACGTAACCATGTATGTAAAGCATAAGATTTGAGTAGTAGGGAACTAATAGATTTAAGCATCTATTTTCAATAGATCACTTGAACTTATTACTCACAAAAATGCTAAAGTCTTAAGTTTAGTATACAAAAACATATAGAAGTGAATACTAAAAAAAAATTGTGTATAATTTAATTATTTCTCCTTGTCTATCTTTTGTTATTAAGATAATCATTCAAACCCTAGTTACAAGTTTTATGTACACGATGTTATTTCCCTTTAATTTATTCAATGTGAATACACATATCCATGCCATGTGAGGAAGTAGGGAAATAAACTTGTATACCATGTTATGTTGTTAGGATTGACATTTCAAACGAATTAGGATGTTTATTCACCTGCGCTTGATTTACATTTATTTACAATTATTTATTAGCATAATTAACATATTAAATAGCGTATTAAATGCGCTAAACTAGGATAGTACAAATTTAAAATACCCCAAATAGGAAATTTGTATGTGTGTGAGTTAATGAATTTAATTATTATTGATGATGCACAGACACGAGGTTAACCAATACTTATAGTAGAAGTCTTCCTAGAACCGACCGGTATATCTAGCATCTACAAGTAAGACTGGTTAATGTGAGAGGTCAAGGTGTCATGGGCCATTATAATTATTAAACAAAGATGCGAAATCAAACCCAACTTTTAGTAGAAGCCTTCCTGGAACCGCCCGACAAATCCAACATCTACAAGCGGACGGTTTAATGTGAGATGTCTTATGCATATAAATATATAATAATAATAATAATAATAATAATAGTAATTGTTATGAAGTATGCTTGCCTTGAGAAGGTAATAAGTGGCCGACCTACCTTGTTTGGGTATTAAATGGTTAGAACCAATCCATTCTTAAGGATCACTCTTTATTTTAGGGCCAAAGTCAAGGGACCCGCCCTTGTGAAGTTCTTAAATTGTCATCGGGTCCGCGTTTCTCTTAAAAAGGTATTAAATGGTCTTAACTAAGCGATATACGTTTGAGTATGGTAGTCCTTCGAAAGTGTCTGCTTCTTATCTAGGGGTTATATGAGGGCATACCTTGGGATAGGAATATAAGAGTTCTTAAGGAACCATCCATGTAAGGGAAGTATTAAGTGGCTATGAGTTCACCACCAAAGATAGCTAAATAGTAATGCATGGGTCTGCCAGGAGGGTCATAAATGGTAATGGAAGGGTACTTAACCTAGTATTAAGTGTGTTACAAACAAAGAAGAAACAAATTTTAAATGGGATAAACTTCTCAACTTTATTATATACCTCAGTAAAGCTTGTATACACATCAACAAAGAAAAAAAAGAAATGGGATGAACAAATGAAATGGGCCAAACTACATACATCAAAACAAAAGGCAAAAGAAACAAAAGAAATTCATGTATGCTATACACTACATTATACACATATAAGGTTTCTCCTGATAACACTCCCCTTCAAGTTGGTGCATAGATATTGATCATTCCCAACTTGCCACACAAATACTCAATTCTGGCCCCATCCAGTGCCTTTGTGAAGATATCAGCAAACTGTTTTCCAGTTTTCACATGCCAAGTAACAATTAATCCTTGTTGTATCTTCTCCCTGATGAAGTGACAATCTACTTCGATAATTTTAGTTTTCTTGTGAATTACTGGATTCGATGCAATACACAGAGCAGCTTGGTTATCACCATACAAAATTATTAGCCTTGTAATCCATAGTCCAATTTCACACATAAGATGATCTATCCATATTATCTCACATACTACCTTAGCCATAGCTGTATACTATGACTCAACACTTGATCTTGAAACAACATTTTGTTTCTTATTCTTCTAAGAGATCAGAATATCTCCTAAGAACACACAAAACCCAGAAGTAGACTTCCTATCTATCTTTAATCCTGCCCAATCTGCATCACAAAAGCACTCAACCTGTGTATGTCTATGATTTTTATACATTATTCCCTATCCAACAGTTCCTTTGAGATAGCTCAAGACTTGTTTTAATATACTTCAATGATGCACAGTTGGAGATGACATGTATTGACTTATTATACTGACAGAAAAGGCAATATCAGGTCATGTAACGATCAAATAGTTCAATTTCCTACTAGCCTTATATATCTATTTGGATCTTTAAACAACTCACCACCCATTACAAGATTTCTATTTGGTGGAATAGGTATAGAACATGGTTTGATTTCTAGGTTTCCAGTCTCTTCTAATAAATCGAGGACATGTTTTCTTTGAGACATGAAAATACTTTCATCGATTCATGTAATTTAAACTCCTAGGAAATACTTTAAATCTCCAAAGTCTTTAGTATGAAACTGTTTATAAATGAAGCTCTTGAGAGATGAAATATACAACTCATCATTACCGATGATTACTCACTACACCATAAACAACCTAATGCAACGGAAAAAAATTGTTGGCACAACCCAAAAATTGTTGGCATAGGTCTTTGGCAAGGTTTTTAGGGTGATGCAATTTTCACCGTTGCTATAGACCTCAAACGCAATATTTTGACTAACTACGGCAACACAACAAATATTGTTGCAGTAGAACCCTATTTAGGTCTATAGCAACATCCTTAGGTGTTTGTAGCAACATTCCGAAAATGTTGTTATAAATATTAATTTTATTTATATATCTTGTGGGGCTCACAATATGGGTCCCATTGAGCCCACAACCCAATCTAATCTCATCCTTACTGCAACACCTTATATGACGATTGCAACATTTATAACCAGTGGCGGCATTATATTAAAGCTACTGCAACACAATATTTTTGAAAATGGGTAAACCGCCTCGTTAAAAACCTATGCTAGCACTCAGCATAAGTACTAGACAGGGAAAAAGAGTTTGGCACTTTATTGATAACGAATCAATAAAAAATGTACAAGAACATAGGGCAAATAAACATCAAAGCACCATATAGTCCGATACCCAAATACAAAATATTGCCTTCTAACACAAATAAATGCACGGAAAAGCTAAGGCATGTGGCAAGCCCAACCTGGCCCAGCCCAAAAGTGTTAGACGGAATTCTAGAAGACCCGAATACAAAGACAGTAAAGTCAAACTGAACTTTCCCAAAATAAAACTCCAAACCCTATCATGGAGACGAGAGCAAAAGGAGGTGACGAGCAAGAAACACCACATCACCGGGGAACCGTACCGACCTTCTTTACCCTTTATCCAACAGTTCTATGCCCCAATTCGCCACGATCTTTCTTTCATCTACAGAGATACCCTTTCTTCTTTTAGAGCATCCAAATAAGTATTTAATGTCTAATTCAACGAGTTTCCTCCTCTGAAATTTATCAATTCCTTCGTTTCCATGAACTTTATCGTTCATCTCCTTCTAGATATGGAAATGGTGGTAACAATGTGTGACGGCCCGCCCTGCACCAGCCGACATTTCGAAAGAAAGTGCGTTGTGCCAATGCCCGACTAGCACGGGACGGTCGCCAAAGAAAGGAAAAGAAAAGAATTTGAACTAATGAGGAACCTGTAGAATGTATCAAAGCTCATGGGATAAAATATTATAATAACATAACTTTGACATAAAACAGGCGAGATAGTGCATAAGCTGAAAACTAAACCATCATAGCAGCGGAAATCCAAAATACAGTTTATCATCCAAACTAACATTATTACAACTTTGAAATACTGTCTCTAAAGAAAAAGAAAGAGGTACACTACTAATGCCCAAAGTAGTGACCAACAATAACACAGGGAAATTATATATATATATATATATATATATATATATCTGTGTGTGTGTGTGTGTGTATCATACGTGGAAGCCTCCTGCTCGTCTCCGGTACAGCTACCCGTGCATAATCACCTGACCTATCTCTAGTCTGCCCGTTTAAGAGCACCCAGAGTAATAAGAAGAGACATAAAACTCTAAATCAGACAAAAGTCTGGTATGAGCGATAAGCAGCAAAACAGAACAATAACAGGTATACATAACCATACTTGAACCTGGACCTGCAACCAAAGAGTTAGCAGAACAGGATGTACAATACTCTAAGGTGACACTAACACATGGTGTGAAAATAATAGGGAGGGTGTGTGCATGTCATGGTGATAGCAAAACATCAAACATAGCAATCATCCTCACATCTCTCACTCAGTGCACAAAGCATACGATATCTACCACTTTGATTACCCAATTATTTGTTACGATCACTTTGCCTCATGGAGTCATGACGGCTCCACTACACTGATCCATAATCACTAATACTTTGCTATGTCCTCTCTTCCCCATGGAGTCATAACACCTCCACTGCATTGGCTCATAGCCCTGCTACGATCACTTTGCCCCCATGGAGTCATAACAACCCCACTGCACTGATCCATAGCCACTAACCTGTCTCAGTGGTGAGTCAAAGCTATAGACATCGATAACCCCTTTGCACACGTCCCGCAGCAAAGTCCAATTCATGAAGTTAACTCGTTGGTTCCCATCTGGATCCTGAGTTCTACTTCCTATTTGGACGTCCTTTGCATCTCGGGTTTTGGTCGAATTGGAGTTGGTCTTCAGAAGAGTCGTCGCGTAGAAGTGATTCCAAATCCGGTTCGGTTCAGCCTCCATATGCAGTTCAGTTCAGTGTTCATTGGTTTGGTTCGGGTCTCCTTCCCTTTGCTAATGCTTTCGTTCGGTTCGGCCATCCACGTCTAGTTCGGTTCGGTGCTTGCAATCCTGGTCCAGCTCGTGCTTTGCTTCTCGGTTCCGTTCGTCTCTCCTGCTCCAGCTCGCTTACTCCGATCCGATCCCACGTCCCAACTCCAACTCTATGCAGGTGGCCTTCCTTCTTGCTAAGCCCCCTCTAATGTCAAGTTCCGATCTGAATCGAATCCCCCTTGCCCGGTTCTCTTATCCGATCCGAGCCCCATATCCGATCTGATCTGAAACCCTGCACATTTTCCAACGAGCAAATTTTCGTCCATTCTCGCCATATGATGGCGTTTTCAACCATTCTAACTTCACTAACCAATCATAAAACATTCCAACCAGTAATAGTAATATATAAGATCAATCAACAAGGTCAAAACATCAAGCATATAGGTCATTTAAGATCAAACATACCCCAAAAGCATGATTTTCCCTTTAATCCCCTTAAGCATGTTTTAACAATAGGATTAACAAACTTAATCGAAATTAACTCAAATTTTTAACAGAGCCATAAAATAATATTTCAGAATTTTACAAATTTTTCCAGATTTTTCTAAGCCATAATTTCGCTAATTATCATTAATCACACCTAATTAGCCGTAATTAGTGAAAAACAATGCAAAACGCTCACCTTAGCCACAAATAAAATTTTAAATCTGAAACTCTACTATTTTGGGGGCATTTTCCTATGCAACACAGCAGCTCCAACTATGATTTGGTGTTGATTTGCCTTGATTTGATGTAGATCTTCTTAATTAGTGATTAGAAGGTGATTTGGGATGATTTTAGAAGGTGGAGGCCACGGCTAGGGTTAGGGAAAAGTTTTAGGCGGCTGAGAAAATGAAATAAAATCGTTTTCTAACTGATTTCAGCCTCCCCATAACCCTAATCCTGAAATGGGTCTAGCTGCTAATCACCCTATTTGGCCTGGTTAAGCTGTTTTTCACCTTCCAAACCTTATTTCAGCCATATCTCCCAAACGGTAAGTCCGTTTGATCAATGTGACCACTCTACGAAAAGGTAAACCATCATCTGAATCTAATGGAAGTGGTTTCAGGTCAAAAATCCTTACCAATCCAAAGTTATAGGCGAAACAAGATTCACTAGGGGCAAAATGGTCAATTGAAAATCGGCAAAAATCGCGAACATGGAAAATGACCTCAATAGTCGTTCCCCAAAGTTACACGACCATACGATCTCATATGAAATAGAAATAAATATTCTACGATCCTTCGATACGTAGAATGCAGGTCGTTACGCTCTCCCCCCTTAAGAAATTTCGCCCCCGAAATTCCTTAACCAAAAACATACAAAGGTGTTCCGCGTGCCTATCAGTCATTCACAAACAATCAAACATATACAACAAGCCTACCCTAGCATGCGGTTTACTAACAAGGGAAGAAACTATCACTATTAAAATCTTACCAGGCAAAGTGTTCTGGATGTGATTCCCTTATGCTCTCCTCTGTTTCCCAAGTACAGTCACTCTCATTCTCACCCCATTGAACCTTGACCAGTTTCACCGCCTTCCTTCGATATTGCTTCGTATCGCTCTCGACAATACGGATCAGCTTGCGGTTCCCAACCTCCTCGGGTTCTACTTCGATGTCATCCAACTGATCCGGTGAAATAGTCATATCGGCGCCATGCACGAACTTCCTTAACTGGGAAACATGAAACACATTATGAACTCCCACCATCTTGTCTGGCAACTCAACTTTATATGCCAAATTCCCAGCTTGTTCGAGAACTGGGAATGGACCAACAAATCTTGGTGCTAACTTGCCTCTCCTGTCAAATCGAATCACACTCTTTAATGGAGAAATCTTAACAAACACCAAGTCACCAATGGAGAATTTTAGATCTTTTCTCCTCTTATCAGCATAACTCTTCTGCCTATTTTGAGCAGCCTTCATTCGCTGTTGGATACCCCTGATCTTGTCTGAAGTTTCTCTTATCACATCTGGCCTAAGCACGAATTTCTCAACAGTTTCTAACCAACATAATGGTGAGTTGCACGGTCTTCCGTACAAAGCTTCAAATGAAGCCATACCAATACTGGACTGATAACTATTATTATATGCGAACTCAACCAGATGTAAATGATCATTCCATGATCCTCCAAAGTCCAATATACAAGATCTCAAGAGATCCTCCAATATACGATTCACCCTCTCTGTCTGACCGTCGGTTTGAGGATGGTACGCGGTACTGAGATGTAATTCTGATCCTAAAGCCTCTTGTAAGCTCTTCCAAAACCCATTAGTAAACAACGGATCTCGGTCACTCACAATGCTTTTGGATATTCCATGAAATCTCACTACCCACTTCATATACAGTTCGGCTAACTTAGCTGCCGTTCTGTTCGACTTGACTAGTATGAACCATGCACTCTTGGTCAATCGATCTATAATCACCCAAATATAATCATGACCCGATCTAGTCCTCGGCAAACCGTCGATGAAATCCATTGAGACTTGTTCCCATTTCCATTCTGGAATTTCTAATGGTTGCAACAAACTGCTAGGTTTCTTTTGCTCAGCTTTAACTAGCTGGCAGTTCATGCATTTGGATCTAAACTTCCCAACGCCTCTTTTCATCCGTTCCCAGTAGTAGGTCTACTTCATGTCTCGAAACATTTTGTTACCACCGGGATGTATAGTCAGTTTTGAGTGGAGACATTCTCTAAGCACTTCATCGCTCAATCCATTAACATTGGGCACAACCAGTCTAACATTCTTTCGAAGCCATCCTTCTTGATCAAGCCCATACTTGTTCATCTCCGCACCGTCGATACCCATTTCTAACTTGGAGATGATTTCTAGTAGGTTAGGATCATCCCTCTGACTGAAACCAATCCGCTCAATCAAAGTGGGTATGATCGTCAAACTTGCTAACATCTCTGGATCCAATTCATACTTTGGTCTGAAATCATACCCTGCGATATATTCCAGTTGCTTCCATTCCAAAATCATAGCCCCTAAACTGGCATGTCTTCTACTCAATGCATCAGCTACCGCATTGCCCTTTCCTGGTGTATATGCGATATGGAAATCATAGAAAGCCAAGAATTCTAACCATCTTTGCTGTCGGAGATTTAGATCCTTCTGGGAGAAGAGATACTTTAATGACTTATGATCGGTAAACAACTCGAATCTTTCTCCTAAGAGATAATGTCTCCGCATCTTCAACGCGAACATGATCGCTACCAATTCCAAATCGTGGGTAGGGTATCTTTTCTCATGCGGTTTCAGTTGCCGACTTGCGTAAGCTACAACCCTACCTCCTTGCATCAATACAGCGCCTAGTCCTGTACCACATGCATCCGTGTATACCATCTTCTCTTCATTCCCTTTAGGAATTACTAACATCGGCGCACGCGTCAACTTTTCCTTTAAACTCTTGAATGCATTTTCATACCTTCCATCCCATACGAAAGCTTGATTCTTCTTGGTCAACTGAGTTAACAGTGCCGCTATCTTGGAGAAGTCTTGGATAAACTTACAATAATATCCAGCTAATCCCAAGAAACTTCTCACGTCTGTTGCATTCTTGGGGGTAGACCGATCTTGTACCGTAGCCACCTTCGCAGGGTCCACAGCAATACCATTCTCTGAAACAACATGGCCCAAGAGTCTCATTTCCCTCCTCCAGAAGTGACACTTGGAAAACTTCGCTTTCAATTGGTGTTTCCTCAACACCTCCATCACTATCCTCAAATGTTCCTTGTGTTCTTCCTCTATCCTCGAGTAAACCAAGATATCGTCTACGAACACAAGAACAAACTTATTCAGTTGATCCCTGAATACCCTATTCAAAAGATCCACAAAATATGTTGGTGCATTGGTCAACCCGAATGGCATGACCAACCACTCATAGAATCCAGACGGCGTCCGAAAGGCCATTTTAGGAATACTCTCAGCTGCTAATCGGAGCTGATGAAATCCTGTCGTGAGGTCCAATCGGGAGAACACTCTTGCTTCCTCCAGTTGATCAAACAAATCATTTTTCCGCGGAAGAGGACACTTTTTCTTCCTAGTCACTTTATTCAACTCGCGATAGTCCACCCACAAACGAAGGGAACCATCTGCCTTGTTAGCAAATACAACTGGTGCTCCCCAATCGGAGACACTTCTTCGGATAAATCCCTTCTTCAAAAGATCGCTCACTTGCACCCCGAGCTCTCGCTGCTCCCTTGGTGCCATACGACGAAGTGGCATCACTATAGGCCTGACATCTTTCACTAAATCAATACGGAACTCAATCTCTCGATGTGGTGGAAGTCCGGTCACTTCCTCGAAGATATCCAGATACTGGCCGGCAATGGGAACCCCTGATAACTCGTCCTGTGGAATGTTGAGGGAATTTAGGAAACTAGCCATTACCTTATCACTAGGTAGGCCACCAAACACTACCCTCCGCCCATCATCCTCCCTAATAGTCACCGAAAATCCCTCACAGTCTACCACCACCCCATATCTTTGGAGCCAATTGACTCCCAAAATAATGCCAAACCCAGTAAAGCCCAAAACAAAGCAATCACAAGCAAACATACATCCATGACTCGATAAGACCAAATTTTGACAAATCATACTAAGGCTAGTCGAACCACCAATCGGGTTCGTCGCCGCTAAAGGTCTATCGACTATCTCGGGTTCCAATCCCAACCTATCTACCAGGTCAATAGATATGAAGGAACGGGAAGCCCCAGTATCAAACAGTGCTCGAACAGGAACTTCATAAACAGAAAGCATACCTTGAATGACGACATTCTTTCCTTTCTCCGCCGTAGTTGGGGCATTTGACGAAGAAGGAACAACATTAATAGCATATGCTTTCACAATCTGCTTCTCTTTGGGGGTTTGCGGACATTTATTCTTGTGATGTCCCACACTTGGCCGCAGTTAAAGCACTTCCTGGCCGCTGGCTTTGCTAGACATTCTTTAGCATAATGGCCCTTCTTGCCAAAGCTAAAGCACTCTACATATTTCCTATGTTTCTTTTTCTGACCATCCTTGGTCTGACTCTACTTCCTTTTATTCTGAGAATTATTCTTGCCTCCACCGCTTGCCTGTGGCTTTGGCCCCTCTGCAGATGCAACGGCGACTTCAGTCATGGGCGTAGGATAAAGGCTCTCTGACCTCAATGCTTTCCCAACAATCGATCCAAAAGTCTCATCAATATGGTTTATAATCCTTTCCCTAAATTACTGATCTAAGCCTGTTATGAACTTCTCATTCTTCTTCTCGGGAGTGTCAATAAGGGATAATCCATACTTCGATAAAGTATCGAACTCGGCAATATATTCCGAGGCTGCCCTACCATTTTGCTTAAGCTTTAAGAACTTCCTAAAAAATTATGATTTCTGAGCAGTTGGGATAAACTTATCACTGAATCGGGCCTTGAACTGATCCCAAGTAACTTGATCCTCAGGGGTAGCTGCCTTAATAGCATTCCACCAATTCATAGCCCGTCCTTGCAGCTGACGGGATGCTAGCTTCCTCTTCATTGCGTCTTCGATTCCCATATCCTCGAAGATACGCTCACAACTATCAAGCCAATCCTGAACTTCTGTAGCCGATTCCGTTCCGTGGAACGGCTTTCCACCAAGACTAGTGTAGTCCTTACATAGCTTGGCAAAATCGGCCCTAGGCGCCTGCACCGCTGCACCACCACCATTTGCAGCATTAGGAGCTGCCCTTTGAACATACGTAAGCATCTCTCTCATGAAGTCAGTGAACATCGTCCTCATATCAGGAGCATTCCTATTATTGGCTCCTGAACCAGTATTCCTCGTATATCGGCTCATCGTTCAATCTGCAAGGAGAAAACGATTAACCATCTCTTCAGTGATGCCAGTGCAGTGCGATTCCATCCTTAGATATACTAATAGTATATATATAACTTTTAAAAACCCAAAATATAACAAAAACGCGCTCTCATATATGTACTATCTCCCCCTGGTGTCTTTCCCTAGGTTAACTACGCAACCTAGAGCTCTGATACCAACTGTGACAGCCCGCCCTGCACCAGCCGACATTTCCAATGAAAGTGCGTTGTGCCAATGCCCGACTAGCACGGGACGGTTGCCAAAGAAAGGAATTTTAACTAACAAGGAACCTGTAGAATGTCTCACAGCGCATGGGATAAAATATAATAATAACATAACTTTGACATAAAACAAGCGAGACAGTGCAAAAGCTGAAAACTAAACCATCATAGCAGCGGAAATCCAAAATACAGCTTATCATCCAAACCAACATTATTACAACTTTGAAATACTGTCTCTAAAGCAAAAGAAAGAGGTACACTACTAATGCCCAAAGTAGCGACCAACAAAAACACAGGGAGATTATATATATATATATATATATATATATATATATATATATCATACATGGAAGCCTCCTACTCATCTTCGGTACATCTACTCATGCATAATCACCTACCTGTCTCTAGTCTGCCGTTTAAGAGCACCCAGAGTAATTAGAAGAGAAATAAAACTCTGGGTCATACAAAAGTCTGGTATGAGCGATAAGCAGCAAAACAAAACAATTACACGTATACATAACCATACCTAAACCTGGACCTACAACCAAAGAGTTAGCACAACAAGATGTACAATACTCTAAGGTGACATTAACACATGGTGTGAAAATAATGGGGAGGGGGTGTGCATGTCATGGTGATAGCAAAACATCAAACATAGCAATCATCCTCACATCTCTCACTAAGTGCGTAAAGCATACGATATCTACCACTTTGATCACCCAATTCTTTGTTACGATCACTCTGCCCCATGGAGTCATGACGGCTCCACTGCACTGATCCATAACCACTAATACTTTGCTGTGTACACTCTTCCCCATTGAGTCATAACAACTCCACTACATTGGCTCATAGCCATGCTACGATCACTTTGCCCCATGGAGTCATAACAACCCCACTGCACCGATCCATAGCCACTAATCCGTCTCATTGGTGAATCAAAGCTATAGACATCGATAATCCCTTTGCACACGTCCCGCAGCAAAGTCCAATTCATGAAGTCAACTTGTTGGTTCCCATCTAGATCCCGAGTTCTACTTCCTATTTGGACTTCCTTTGCATCTCGGGTTTTGGTCGAATTGGAGTTGGTCTTCAAAAGAGTCGTTGGGTAGAAGTGGTTCCAAATCCGATTCGGTTCAGCCTCCATATGCAGTTCGGTTTGGTGTTCATTGTTTCGGTTCGGGTCTCCTTCCCTTTGTTAACACTTCCGTTCGGTTCGTCCATCCCTATCCGTTTTGGTTCGGTGCTTGCAATTTTGGTCCGGCTCGTGCTTTGCTTCTCGGTTCCGTTCGTTTCTCCTGCTCCAACTCGCTTACTCCGATCTGATCCCACGTCCCAACTCCAACTCTATGCGGGTGGCCTTCCTTGCCAAGCCCCCTCTAGTGCCAAGTTCCGATACAAATTGAATCCCCCTTGCCCAGTTCTCTTATTCGATCCGAGCCCTATATCCGATCCGATCCGAAACCCTGCACATTTTCCAACTAGCAAATTTTCGTCCATTCTCGCCATACGACGGCGTTTTCAACCATTCTAACTTCACTAACCAATCATAAAACATTCAAAATAGTAATAATAACATATAAGATCAATCAATAAGGTCAAAACATCAAGCGCATAGGTCATTTAAGATCAAACATACCCCAAAAGCATGATTTTCCCCTTAATCCCCTTAAGCATGTTTTAACAATAAATTAGCAAGCTTAATCGAAGTTAACTCAAATTTTTATCAGATCCATGAAATAATATTTTAGAATTTTACAAATTTTTCTATATTTTTCTGAGCCATAATTTCGCTAATTATCACTAATCACCCCCTAATTAACCGTAATTAGTGAAAAACAATGCAAATCACTCACCTTAGCCACAAATAAAACTTTAGATCTGAAACTCTACTGTTTTGGGGCGTTGTCCTATGCAGCAAAGCAGCTTCAACTCTGATTTGGTGTTGATTTGCCTTGATTTGATGTAGACCTTCTTAATTAGTGATTAGAAAGTGATTTTGGATAATTTTAGAAGGTGGAGGCCATGGCTAGGGTTAGGGAAAAGTTTTAGGCGGCTAAGAAAATGAAATAAAATCATTTCCGAACTGATTTCAGCCTCCCCATAACCCTAATCCCGAAATGGGTTATGGGCCTAGCTGCTAATCACCCTATTTGGTCCTGTTAAGCTGATTTTCACCTTCTGAACCTTATTTCAGCCATATCTCCCAGACGGTAAGTCCGTTTGATCAATGTGACCACTCTTCGGAAAGGTAAACTATCATCCGAATCCAATGGAAGTAATTTCAGATCAAAACTCCTTATCAATCAAAAGTTATAGGCGAAACAAGATTCATCAGGGGCAAAACAGTCATTTAAAATCGGCAAAAATCGTGAACATGGAAAATGACCCCAATAGTCATTCCCCAAAGTTACACGACCATACGATCTCGTATGAAAAAGAAATAAATATTCTACGATCCTTCGATACGTAGAATGCGGGTCGTTAAACAATGCTACAAAAAGCAATGTCTTGTATGAAATTCTTCGAATTGAAGGCAGCTTTTAAATGGTTCATCTCGTATTCCAGAATCAATGGGTCTGCCAATAGAGGGGGCGTGCCAAGCTTAATCTTACAACGAGTCCAAAGGTACAAAGAATAGGTACATAAGAAAAAAGATGATCTCTATTTTCTTGTTGTTCATTGCATAGAACACAGTTCAGATTAACATCGTATCCCCATGATATCATGCTGTCTTTAGTACTTAATATGTTAAGAGTAGCCCTATAGGTGCAAATAGACATTTTTGGGCTAATAATGTAGTGCCATGTAACTCTACACCAGTCTAATTCAGGATGGTGGACTCTAGACATGTCCCATGCAGACTGAAAAGAAAACCCATCTGATTTACTGTTCCAACTCCAATAGTCATTGTCATTAGAATGGTGTATACTAACCTCATTAATTCTATCTGAAATTAACCTGGTAGCCGATAGCCTATTAGGTTGTAGATATCCATCATGAATAATGCTGTCCACATTTAAGTTTTCCCCTTCACAAATACTGAGGTAATCCCAACCCAGGATTTTAACCATAATATCGCTATTAATCCAGGGGTCAAACCAAAGCTTAGAGTTATGACCGTTAACGATACATCTGTTAATACATTACAACCCTATCTGTCTATGCCTGAGAATAGATTTCCATATACAAGAACTATTAACATCAATGTCTTTGACCCAGAAATTGTCGTTATCACAATATCTATTTTTCATACAATTTTTCCATAAACTGTTCCCGTGAACAAAACGCCACAGATGTTTAAGGGCACCAACCGATTTGATATCATTTAGACTCCTCAAGCCAACACCACCTTCATATTTTGGGGGTACAAAGCGTTTCCCATGTGATTTTATGTTTCTTACCTGCCCACACAAAATTTGCACACATTTTATTAATTTGCCCAATCGTCGCCATCGGCAGTTGATATGTCAACATCTAGTACATCACCAATGGAGTTATAACTGATCTTATAAGTTCGATTCTCCCTGCCATAGATAGTAGGCGACAATTCCAACTGTCCAATCTTCCTCTGATTTTGTCGAACAATTCCCCACAATCTGCAAAATTAAGATAATTTGTAGATAGAGGGATTCCCAAATATTTGATAGGAAGCTTACCATCATTCATGTCTATAGTGTGAAGAATCTGCAATCTATTCCCCACTCCCCTACTAAAGTAAACTTTAGATTTTTTTTATTTAATTTCAGCCCTGCCATCTCCTTCAATTTATCCAAAATAATCTTGATATCTTTAGCTGCTGATGAATTAGCTTTAGAAAAAAAATCATCAAATCGTCCGCATAAATAAGGTGGGTAATAATAGGTTCATTTAGGTAGATTGGCACCACCAATTTAAAAAAGAAGCCTTATACATCAAAATAGAAAAATATTCCATTGCAACAAAAAACAAATAAGGCGATAGAGGGTCCCCTAGTCTTAAACGCCTATTACTATTGATAAAACCTTTCAGGCTTCCTTTAATCAAAATAGAAAAGGTCGGGGATGTAATACAAGTTATAATAGCCCGGACAATTTTATTAGGAAAACCCATCATCTTGAGCATATGGCTTATAAAAACTCTATTTATCATATCATATGCTTTCTGTAAATCGATTTTGACGCACATTTTCCCACCCCCTTTTCTATTAAACTGTCTAATTTGCTCATGAGCGAGAATAATGTTTTCTGCAATATATCTCCCCGGAATAAATGCTGATTGATTTTCTGAAATAAGATGCATGAGATAAGGCTTAATTTTGTTGTATAAAACCTTGGAAATAATTTTATAAATCACGTTGCAATAAGAAATAGGCCTATAATCCGACATACTCAATGGTTTTTCAACTTTGGGTATAAGGCTAATAAATGTATGATTTATTCCTTTAGCCAGTTTACCCGTTCTTAAAATTTCCTGAGATAATTCAAGGATATATTCTTTTAGATCATTCCGGTGAATTTTGTAGAATTTAGCTATAAATCTGTCAGGTCCTGGACTTTTATCATCTGGAATAGAAAAAACCTCCTTCTTAATTTCATCCATACTGAAATTAGATGTCTGATGCCTTTGTCGTCTTGCATTTATAATGACCTTGCAATTAAGCTTCTGGAAATTTCTTATATATTGAATGTCAGATAAAAACATGTTAGAGGAAAAAATTGATTACCTCACGTTCAATCGCTTCATCATTTTGACAAAACTCTCCATTTTCTTTAATCATATTACACCAATTATTAATATGTTTCCTAAGGGACATCTTAGCATGAAAGAATTTAGTGCAAGAATCACCTTACGTTAGCCAATTGATTTTAGATACATTCCTCACTATTTTATAAATAAATATTTTATTTCAACATTTCAAATAGTACAAATTATCTGACTCCACTATTGTACATGCACTGGTATATTAGACAGCCATTCATATTTACATACGTTCCTCACTACACTGCCACTAGATTCACTCATATACATAGTCATTGACACTATCTGACACACAATGCCTTCAGCTGCTTTCATATTTACACTTTAACAACTTCACAACACCTTTGGACTAATTTACAACATAATCACCATTTAACCATGGCAAGCAAATGCTCACCCCATCATATAGGAAAGGAGTGTTTCTTTCTTCTTCCCAAACAAATGTTTTGTTGATGAGGCTTTCAATCATGGCTGGAACATATCTTGTGTAACATCAAAAGTTCATTGATACTCTGTATGAGAACAATTTGCCAGTGGATAAATACCTGGAATTTTGGTTAGTGAGGCACGGGCCTTCCCTGCTCTCTTCAAGACTAAATTATCATCTCGTCCTGCAGTGTTTAGGTATCTTTTTTATTGTTCGAAAATAAATTTCTCAAAAGTTATTTGGATATGCAAATCAAAATGTGAGAATGAATCAGAATTAAAGAAAGTCAACTTAACATAGGATTCAAATTTTATGTTTTTAATGAAATAAAATTGTAGACAATGTTCTTAGCTTTTTACATTAAGATACTAAGAATAAAAAAATGCTAACCACTATTTATGGTAGCGCATGTCTTCTCTGGTGTTTTATTCTCATCAAGCTCAATTTGTGCTACTCCACATATATCTTCCAATTTTGTCCTCTTTCTCAAAACATGTTCTTTCATTTTTGCTGCTTTAACTTTTACTAGTCTGTCAACTTCATTTTCTACCTATGGAAATAGGTATAACAAGCACCATATAAATTTGCCCTTGATGAAATACATGAAAAAATAACCTAAAATTTACAAACCATTTCAGTTGTTTCTGGTGGTAGCACACTTGTTTGTGTGATATCTTGAGATCACACCACATTGACTACATCTTCAAAGGGAAGTTTCTCTTCCTTGGATGAATAAGATTAGCCATTCGCAGTTGTTCTCATATTCAGCTACAGTATTGAAAGAAATACATCAAAAGCTATAATATTAGAAAAAAGAAAGAAGATAAAAGAGTATCCATATATGAAGATAAAAGAATTTAATCCATTCACAATTGAATTTAATGAAGATAAAAGAAAGAAGAATTTTGAGTGAAAATTTATGAATACATCAAAAGCTATAATATTAGATTCAACGGAAGCGTTACCTTATGTTATGCATATGCATCCAACTGTTATTAATTCAATTTACAGAGTATCCGTATATTAGTGAAATTTGGGCTATTTATAAGAATTAGAGTCCTAAGTGGGTACATTCATATTTGATGAAGAGTGATTTTTGACTTGGATATTACATTAGATATACTATCAAAAGGTCGTGTATTACACTGGATATCTGTAACACCCCACCTCCGTTAAGGTCACTCATTAAGGGAATGCATTTACTTCAGTGGAGCGTCATAAGTGTATAGAATAGATAAATTACAAAACAAACAAAATTTAAACAGCGAAAAATAAATAAAACTTTACTTTATTGATAAAACAACAGCTTGGTAAAACAGCTTGTACAAAGATTGTTTTCCAGCACCAAAACACCTACCCATTACAACAAAGCATCTGTCTTGTTTAACAAAATAAAGAAGCATGAAATGAAAATGATATTCCCCAATAAAGCATGAGCCAGCCAAAGCAGTGGAAAAGAGAATCCAAACCAATACATCGTCTATCTTCGAGCTTGGAAAGAAAACTGAGCTAAGTGGTAATATTCCCTCCCTATGAACCTGGGGGGAGGGGGGAAGAGAGCGAAACAAAACAGAGTCAGACATAAAGCCTGGTAAGTCCAGTGATTATTCAGCATGTAAACTGGTAAAAGGGTCATGATATGAATAAACTGGATACCATACCATAACCATGATAATAAGCATAGCAAGACAACAAATGATGATCGTTAGATATGACAAGGTAAGATACACTGAATGCGCTTCGGTTCTTTCTCCGATTTCCTATTTTCTCGGCACCACCCAACTAGCATCCTAACTAGTGTCTTTTATTGAACGATTCGTATTCCCTACTAGTGTCCCAACTAGTATCCTATAAAAAAGGATCTGTACCCCCTACTAGTGTCCCAACTAGTATCATGTGTTATAAAAAATGGTGATCCCAACCCCGCAATTGTGGTAGCCTTCAGGTGTACATCTAGTATGAGGATCTTACCTCAACCAGCCTAATTGCCATGAAGATGTTAGATGTACCCTTACTACCCTATCGATCGGCTCCCTTCTTATATTAACTTTCCTTGTGTATGTGTCAATCGACCCTCTCTTGCGTGTAGATACCCTGTGTTGTTCCCACCTTAAGGTGTATCAATCCCTATGATAGCAACCCGACACAAATACTAGATGCACAGTGTACACTACTGATGCCCAGTGCCTGCTTTTCCCCTCTGAAGCACGTGCACGCCCATACTCTGTTGGAACTACACTACTGCACCCCCAACCGCTATTTTGACTGCTTATAATGAGCCCAGTAATTGTGCCCTACCCTGCCTAGTTTCAGGGTACCGTGATACATCTATGTGGGTTACTGCTGAAACGGGTCCCCGTTACTAAGATTTTCTAGGGTCTATTCGTATACCCCCAAATTGGCTAAGTGTTATCCATCCATTCAAGTTAACTTAACCCATCCACACGCCATGTCATGTTGGTTAAGTGTTTCTTATTAACTTAACCCTTCTCATTCATCATGTTGTAATTGGTTAAGTGTTTTCTATTAACTTAACCATGTTCATTCATCATATTATATTGGTTAAGTGTTTCCCATTAACTTAACCCCACTCGTTCATTGGTTAAGTGTTAACTTAACCCTACCACTGGTCATGTTACATTGGTTAAGTATTGCCCTCTTGTGTTACTTAACCCTACCACTTGTCATTTTACATTGGTTAAGTGTTGCACTCTTGTGTTACTTAACCCTATCACACATCATGTTATATTGGTTAAGTGTTGCTCTCTTGTGTTACTTAACGCTACCACTTGTCATGTTACATTGGTTAAGTGTTGCCCTCTTGTGTTACTTAACCCTATCACACATCATGTTATATTGGTTAAGTGTTGCTCTCTTGTGTTACTTAACCCTATCACACATCATGTTATATTGGTTAAGTGTTGCTCTCTTGTGTTACTTAACCCTATCACACATCATGTTATATTGGTTAAGTGTTGCTTTGATTAACTTAACCATACCATTCTTAGCTTGTCTGTTTCTTAGCTTTAATTTATTCATTAGAGCACCAACCTATCACATTAGATCTATATTGTTGCGGTCGCTGGATGTGCCGGGTGGTTCCGGGCAGTCTTACACCGCAACTCAATCTAACCTCGGTTTTTGGGCTTAAATGCGGTAATCTCTCACATTAGACATATTGTTGTGGCCGTTGGATGTGTCGGGCGGTTCCGGATAGTCTTACACCGCAACTCAATCTAACCTCAAGTTAGGCATGTTCATCTTTAGCCAATTTACATATTTGTCATATGTGTCCTAATCTATGTGTCAAATTTTCCCCACGTCTGGCCAATACAAGTTTATGCCACATTCCCATGTTATGCCCAAAATTTACTCAATTAAATTATACCCAATTTTCCCCGCGTTATAATCGCACGTACAATGGGATTCAATCTAAGTTCCGAATGAACTTAGTATTCACAAAAGCAAGTAAAAAGGGGAAAAATAGAGAAGAGGCATAAGAATTGACATTAGGAAAAATAAGCATGTAAAGATGTTCCCAATTCAAGAATCATGTTTCATTGTTGTACATTAACGATATGGGTAGACAAGCTAAGCAATTTACACCATAAGTATAAAGATTAGATAGAATTGGACTTAAGAGAATCAATAATTTTTATATACAACATGATAAGTCCCACTATATCAATCATAGTAGTCTCTTAGGCATAGGATGTACAACATGATAGGTTCCATCATATAAATCACAACAGTCTCATAGGCATGATAGGTTCCATTATGTCAATCCAACAGTCTCATAGGCATGATAGGTTTTATTATGTCAGTCCAACAGTCTCATAGGCATGATAGTTGTCATTACATCAGTCACAATAGTCTCATAGGCATAAGCAATTCAGATTTGACAAAAGGATAGGCACGAATCACAATTAGGCATTGTTCTAGATTCGATTATTACAATCATGATTTCTATTAGATGTTTAAATCTAAATAAGAACTAAATTTATAGAAAAAGGACGGATCTTGTATTCTGGGATCTGATTTCTGAATTTGAAAAGCTATCCTTTGATGTAGACGTTTGATTTAAAGTTCTTCTAATCGGTTACTAGTTTGGATTTATTTTTCTAGTTAGGAGAAGATGAAGGAGGCTAGGCTAGCTTGTAGAAGAAAAGCATGACGACACCATAGTCTTTGGGTTATGAGGTTAGGGTCTAGGTTTGGCTATGTATATATAGATGTCTAGAATTAATTCTAGCCTTTAGATTAGTCTAGGAGAAATCAGAGCCATCAAACTGAAGAGATGTGTCATCCAGCCAACCATAGCACGACACACAAGCCCTAACACCTCAGAAATTAATCATTGGCCAATCAGAGAAGGCCACATCAGCTCAGGACTACAGAAAGTCATCACTGGAAGCAGATCTCAAAAGGGGTCGACTCTTTACAGGGGGGTCGACACCTATGTCGACTCCCCTATAGGAAGGTCGACACCTATGTCGACTCCCCCTTGGGGGGGTCGACACCCTGAGCGGGAATTTTCCTGCTCAGCCTGTTCTGTCCGAATTTTGAATTTCGAACTGGATATATTATTTAATTATTATTTTCTATTTATTCTTGAAATTTTCTGAACTCCATAACTTCTTCATACGGAGTCCGATTCACGCAAACTCGGACTCTATCTCAACCAAAATTCCGAGACGAACGCAATAGCGTAACCCGTTTCCCTTAATTCTTATTCTAAAAATTAAGTTTTCTTAGATTTGTTAATTTTAATATTCACAGAAAATACGGGGTGTTACATTCTCCCCTCCTTAAAGGATTTCATCCCCGAAATCTCTAAGTTAAGAAGAATGTATCCGAACATCCAACATCCATCTACCCAACCATCAATCACAGGCATCCATTTTCCTTAAAAGACTTCTAATGCTTTCATGATCATATGCATAGTGTGTGTATATGTCCTTATCTAATGCAAAATCAGGCAGTCTACTGATTCAGTTAACCTCCTTGATGTGAATCATGTCAGTGCTATGAGTCTATCATGTATGCAATTATTCCTAATTGTATTTTGTAACTTCTACATGAGTGCACAATCATTCGTACAAATGCAACATCCACATGATAACACATCAAGTTTCAATCCACATATATATAAATCCACTCATGCATATGCAATATGGAAGTGACGGAGCCGATCTAGTGCCTAATGTGTGTGTATATGCATCCACGAGCAACCACTAGCAAACACTTACATCCACTTGCATCCACCAAACATAACATGTCTCAAACACATGTTTACATCCATTGGCTTCTACCTAAGGATCGAGGATAGGACCAAGAGGATATACTTAAAAGATAAAGACTAGCATGCAAATAAACTTTACAGAAAAAGAGAGATCAAGGATATACCCTCAAATGGGTATAATGCGCGTATCTAGTCTTTAGCCTTCTAAGTCGCATCTTCTTGAGCTTCACCCCATTGTGCTCTGACTGTCTTAACTTCAGGACTGCGTAGCTTCTTAATTTCTGTTTCCAAAATATGAGTTGGAACCCATTACATTGTCGTCTCTCGTTCCACTTCTTCTCCTTCTAGTATACTCGGGACTACAACTTCTGCTGTGTCATGCTAACATTTCCTCAAAGGGTCTTCAAAATTCACTAGAGGGTATTCCATGTGGAAGAACTATCTCTTGAAAATAAACAGATGCTTACCATGTTTCCAAGTGTAGTTATTAAGGTGATTAGAGGTCTCTTCTTTACTTAACTTATCTATTGCGTCAACTATCTGAGAGTCTTTTCTTTGCGAAGTCCCTATTTGATCCAAAAGCGTAGGTCTTACTCCTAGCGACGCCAACTACTAACTTAACCGAAGGTTTTAAAATCAAAGGTTGATATATATTATAAACTTTTCCTTTTCACATAAAGAGAACTTAAAGTCAACCTTTTTCTTCTTAAGGCATCCACTATGACCTTACCCTTCCTTTTCACATTAAAATGGCGCCTAGTCCTGTGCCGCATACATCCGTGTATACCGTAGACCTTTTACTACCGTAAGGTAAAAGTCAAAACTGGGGCCATTATAAGAGCCCTCTTCGATCGTTGGAAAGCGACATCACAATCAATATCCCGAGCAAAGGTTAGATTCTTCTTCGTTAATCCAGTAAGTGGTGTTAATACCTT
The DNA here is from genome assembly GCA_030737875.1 of Allium sativum. NCBI lineage: Eukaryota > Viridiplantae > Streptophyta > Magnoliopsida > Asparagales > Amaryllidaceae > Allium > Allium sativum. The sequence goes on from CM060922.1 coordinate 482,371,680, forward strand.
CGCAAAGTTCTTAATGAACTTCCTATATTAACCCGCTAGTCCAAGAAAGCTTCTTACTTATGTTGCATTCCTTGGGACCTTTCAGTCTTGCACCGCAACTACTTTTACGGGATCTACCGCTATCCCTTCTTTGGATGCCACATGTCCTAGAAACCTTACTTCTTCCCTCCAAAAATGACATTTTGGAGAACTTCGCCTTAAGTTGATGTGCTCGAAGTGTATCCATAACTTACCTTAAATGCAAAGCATGTTCTTCCTCACTTTTTGAGAAAATCAAAATTTCATCCACGAAGACCACTACAAATTTATTAAGGAACTCTCTGAATACCCTACTCATCAAGTCTACGAAGTAAGCAAGTGCGTTTGTCAAGCCGAAAGGCATGACAAACCATTCGAAGAAACCATCCGGGGTCCTGAACACAGTCTTATCTATGATGTCCTCAGCCACTCTTAGCTGATGAAATCCGGTGGCCAGATCTAGTTGAGGCTCCTACGAGCTGGTCGAACAAGTCGTCTATTCTAGGAAGTGGGTGCCTATTTTTCTTAGTCAGTTTGTTTAATTCTCTATAATCCACGCATAAGTGAAGTGGACCATCTACCTTAATAGCGAACACTACTGGAGCACCCCATTCAAAAATACTTCGCCAAATAAACACCTTCCTAAGCAACTCTTTAACTTTCTTGCTGAGCTCCTTCCTCTCCTTAGGAGCCATGTGTTGTACGGATTATGCAACTGGGTTGGCGTTATCAACCAAGTTTATGTGGAAATCTATTTCACGTTTTGGGGTAAACCCTTCACTTCATCGAAGACATCGGGATACTCATGGACTACTTAAATAGATTGCAAATTATCAACAGATGCATCAAGAGATTCTAGGTAACTAAGCGTGATAGAACCCTTAGGGTTACATGAGATTTCGAGGGTATTACCGAGGCGAGTCAAAAGTCTAACTACCCTCCTTTCCCAATTGAGATTGGCACCATTACTGGATAACCAATCCATCCCTAGAATCAACCCATAGCCCATGAAACCAAAAACGTAAGCATTATACCTAAACTCAACGCTTAGTATAGATATTCCCAAATCCAAACAAATCATAGATAAATGAGCCGAACCCCCAATAGGATTTGAGACAATAATGGGATCTTCTACTATACAAGTACTAAGGTGCAGAGACTCAACTATGGAAGCAGATAGAAAAGAATGTGAAGCGCCAGAACCAAACAAATTTCTAAGAGGATGATTGAAAAGAAAAACAATTCTTTCAACAGAAATGTTCCTACCTCTCTTAGGTATACTGCAGTGAGAGCATGCAATTTGCCCTCTAGAAGATTATGTCCTTTGCCCCTTGTCCTTGTCCTTCGGGCAATCCTTGATAAGAGGCCCTGCTTCACCATACTGAAAACAACCACATGTCTTTTTCTTCCTAAAATTAAATGACCCACTCTACCATAGAAAAGACACTCACTCTTGCCGCGGAATCTATTATTTCTTCCATTCTTCTTATATTCCAATCCCTTGTTTGTGATTCTTCCACTTTGGCCTCTTTCTTTTCATTTTCTCCTTCTGCGTGGATTAAGCCATATCAACAAGCTTCTTATCCTTAGGCTTATGCTCCTTGGCCCAAACTCTCTTATTCTCATCCTTACTATCCTTGTGTAGCTTGTTGACTAGTTTCTCGAAACTACCTCCATCGCATGGCAATCTACAAGGCTTGAAAGAAAATTAGCCGCATGTGAAACTACTACGGCTACAGATGGAGGTTGGGCACTACTTCACCCTCGACATGTGCCGTATGCCTACGAAACTATGGCGAAAAGAAAGGAAGAAGAGATTCAAATAGAGAATCGAAAGATAGTGCATATGGCTTTGGGGAATATGCCTTTTAAAAACAATATTTTTCTCTTGAAAAACGCTTCTTTAAAACATGTTTTAGAAAACACCCCTTTTAAAATATGCTTTTGAAAAATCTTTTATCTATTCTGGTAACCTTTAGCTCTGATACCACGTGTAACACCCCACCTCCGTTAAGGTCACTCACAAATGGAATGCATTAACTTCAGTGGAGCGTCATAAGTGTATAGAACAGATAAATTACAAAATAGACAAAATTTAAACAACGGAAAATAAATAAAACTTTACTTTATTGATAAAACAGCTTGTACAAAGATTGTTTTTCAGCACCAAAACACCAATACCCGTTACAACAAAGCATCTGTCTTGTTTAACAAAATAAAGAAGCATGAAATGACAATGATATTCCCTAATAAAGCATGAGCCAGCCATAGCAGTGGAAAAGAGAGTCCAAAGAAATACATCGTCTATCTTCGAGCTTGGAAAGAAAACTGAGCTAAGTGGTAATATTCCCTCCCTGTGAATGGGGGGGGGGAGGGGAAGGAACGGAAGAAAAGAGAGCGAAACAAAACAGAGTCAGACATAAAGCCTGGTAAGTCCAGTGATTATTCAACATGTAAATAGGTAAAAGGATAATGACATGAATAAACTGAATACCAGACCATAACCATGATAATAAGCATAACAAGACAACAAATGATGATCGTTAGATATGACAAGGTAAGATACACTGAATGCGCTTCGGTTCTTTCTCCGATTTCCTATTTTCTCGGCACCACCCAAATAGCATCCTAACTAGTGTCTTTTATTGAACGATTCGTATTCCCTACCAGTGTCCTAACTAGTATCCTATAAAAAAGGATCTGTACCCCCTACTAGTGTCCCAACTAGTATCATGTGTTATAAAAAATGGTGATCCCAACCCCGCAATTGTGGTAGCCTTCAGGTGTACATCTAGTATGAGGATCTTACCTCAACCAGCCTAATTGCCATGAAGATGTTAGATGTACCCTTACTACCCTATCGATCGACTCCCTACTTGTATTAATTATCCTTGTGTCTGTGTCAATCGGCCCTCTCTTGCGTGTAGATACCATGTGCTGGTCCTACCATAAGGTGTATCAATACCTATGATAGCAACCCGACACAAATTGTAGATGCACAGTGTATACTACTGATGCCCAGTCCCTGCTTTTCCACTCCAGAGCACGTGCATGCCCATACTCCGTCGGAACTACACTGCTGCACCACCTGTTGCTATTTTGACCGCTTATAATGAGCCCAGTAATCGTGCCCTACCCTGCCTAGTTTCAGGGTACCGTGATACATCTATGTGGGTTACTACTGAAACGAATCCCAGTTACTAGGGTTTTCTAGGGTCTATTCGTATACCCCCCAAATTAGCTAAGTGTTATCCATCCATTCAAGTTAACATAACCCATCCACATGCCATGTCATGTTGGTTAAGTGTTTCTTATTAACTTAACGCTTCTCATTCATCATGTTGTAATTGGTTAAGTGTTTTCTATTAACTTAACCATGTTCATTCATCATATTATATTGGTTAAGTGTTTCCCATTAACTTAACCCCACTCGTTCATTGGTTAAGTGTAAACTTAACCCTACCACTGGTCATGTTACATTGGTTAAGTGTTGCCCTCTTGTGTTACTTAACCCTACCACTTGTCATTTTACATTGGTTAAGTGTTGCCCTCTTGTGTTACTTAACCCTATCAAACATCATGTTATATTGGTTAAGTGTTGCTCTCTTGTGTTACTTAACCCTACCACTTGTCATGTTACATTGGTTAAGTGTTGCCCTCTTGTATTACTTAACCCTATCACACATCATGTTATATTGGTTAAGTGTTGCTCTCTTGTGTTACTTAACCCTATCACACATCATGTTATATTGGTTAAGTGTTGCTCTCTTGTGTTACTTAACCCTATCACACATCATGTTATATTGGTTAAGTGTTGCTTTGATTAACTTAACCCTACCATTCTTAGCATGTCTGTTTCTTAGCTTTAATTTATTCATTAGAGCACCAACCTATCACATTAGATCTATATTGTTGCGGTCGCTGGATGTGCCGGGTGGTTCCGGGCAGTCTTACACCGCAACTCAATCTAACCTCGGTTTTTGGGCTTAAATGCGGTAATCTCTCACATTAGATCTATATTGTTGCGGCCGTTGGATGTGTCGGGCGGTTCCGGATAGTCTTACACCGCAACTCAATCTAACCTCAAGTTAGGCATGTTCATCTTTAGCCAATTTACATATTTGTCATATGTGACCTAATCTATGTGTCAAATTTTCCCCACGTCTGGCCAATACAAGTTTATGCCACATTCCCATATTATGCCCAAAATTTACTCAATTAAATTATACCCAATTTTCCCCGTGTTATAATCGCACGTACAACGGGATTCAATCTAAGTTCCGAATGAACTTAGTATTCACAAAAGAAAGTAAAAGGGGAAAATAGAGAAGAGGCATAAGAATTGACATAAGGAAAAATAGGCAAGTAAACATGTACCCTATTCAAGAATCATGTTTCAATGTTGTACATTAACAATATAGGTAGACAAGCTAAGCAATTTACACCATAGGTATAAAGATTAGATAGAATTGGACTTAAGAGAATCACTAATTTTTATGTACATCAGGGTAAGTCCCACTATATCAATCATATTAGTCTCATAGGCATAGGATGTACAACACGATAGGTTCCATCATATAAATCACAACAGTCTCAAAGGCATGATAGGTTCCATTATGTCAATCCAACAGTCTCATAGGCATAATAGGTTTTATTATGTCAGTCCAACAGTCTCATAGGCATGATAGGTGTCATTACATCAATCACAATAGTCTCATAGGTATAAGCAATTCAGATTTGACAAAAAGATAGGCACGAATCAGAATCAGGCATCGTTCTAGATCCGATTATTACTGTCATGATTTCTATTAGATATTTAAATCTAAATAATAACTGAACTTACAGAAAAAGGACGGATCTTGTATTCTAGGATCTGATTTCTGAATTTGAAAAGCTATCCTTTGATGTAGACGTTTGATTTGAAGTTCTTCTAAACGATTACTAGTTTGGATTTATTTTTCTAGTTAGGAGAAGATGAAGGAGGCTAGGCTAGGTTGTAGACGAACAACATGACGACACCATAGTCCTAGGGTTATGAGGTTAGGGTCTAGGTTTGGCTATGTATATATAGAGGTCTATTAGCCTTTAGATTAGTCTAGGAGAAATTAGAGTCATCAAACCAAAGAGACGTGTCATCCAGCCAACCATAGCACGACACACAAGCCCTAACACCTCAGAAATTAGTCATTGGCCAATCAGAGAAGGCCACATCAGCTCAGGACTACAAAAATTCGTCACAGGAAGCAGATCTCAAAAGGGGTCGACTCCCTACAGGGGGGTCGACACCTATGTCGACTCCCCTATAGTGGGGTCGACACCTATGTCGACTCCCCTTGGGGGGTCGACACCCTGAGCAGGAATTTTCCCGCTCAGCCTGTTCTATTCGAATTTTGAATTTTGAACTGGATTTACTGTTTAATTATTATTTTCTGTTTATTCTCGAACTGTTCTGAACTCCATAACTTCTTCATACGGAGTCCGATTCACGCAAACTCGGACTCTATCTCAAGCTAAATTCCAAGATGAACGCAATGGCGTAACCCATTTCCCTTAATTCTTCTTCTAAAAATTAAGTGTTCTTAGATTTGTTAATTTTAATATTCATAGAAAATACGGGGTGTTACAATATCTAATGCACAAACTACCAAATAATAAATGAAAAGGAAAACAATATTTGTACATGTGCAACCCAATTCATGAACAATTGGGAATGGGTACATAAGGGGTGAACGTGTACTGGTCGGTATTAAATTCTTCTAGGACAAAGAATAACTTCGCTCCGCCAGGACCTATGCTATTATGTAGTAAAGACCGTTCAATAGTACAAAGAACAAAAATTACATCAACTTGAATAAACCGAAATACACAATCACTTGCGATAACACTAAATATTCTTTCAAAAAAAATTAAACATAAGCCATGAATCCTAATGTGATGGTTTTCCAAATACATAGAGTAATACCACACGGGAATATAATCTAGAGCAGTAATAATAGAGGAAAGCCAAAAGTGTGTATATACACAAGTGATACCGATGTCTCCATAATATACGCCAAATATACAAAATACAAATAGCATCAGTATTACAAAAAACCATATACCATACTATACTGTTAAGAGTAATACAGAAAGTAACATTAAGCATCTTCTTCTTACCATTCAGGAGAAGGTATTCTTATTTCGAATAACAAGTTGCATAATTAACCACTTCAACCTATCCATAGACATGTTTCTAACATCTACTTCTCAATATCATAAATTGGTACAATGGAATTGATAACATCTACAGAAACTAGCCAATATAGAGTTTAGGAATGTGCTTCAATTCTTTCAGTTAACACATATTTGCCCCAGGTTTGGTTGATCCAGTATCGATCACCTTACCATCTAAATCATAGCAGGACCAATAGACATCAACTTCTCAGTTATTTGTTGAAGATACAAATTAGTAAAACTGGGTTTTTTGATCTACAAGTCAGCATGTTCATTACAATCCAAACAAAATGAGAAAAGCCATCCCAGAAACGATGGGTTATCGGCTTGTAGTTCGTATAGTAATCGCTAGAGATACAAATCAAGTAAAGTAGTTTCACTTTACCATAACTTGGTGTATGTATTTGTCGTTGAAAAGATAAGGGTGCGTTTGGTTTGCCGTTTTCGATTCACCCTCCGTTTTCTATTTTGCAAAATACTGAAAACATGTTTCTTTTATCATTTTCAAAAATAGGCCCAATAAAGAAAACCCAAAACAATTTTTTTTTAACGTTTTCAGGCCTAGCTGAAAAATAGAAAACCCAAACCCAAAACAAAGCAAACGCATTATTTTACCCTAATCATTTTCTAGCCGCACTATTTCTCTTCTCCAATTCTTGTCAAACATGCTAAATCGAGGTAAAATCGCAACTTTTTTGCTTCTCTCGCATCTCCTTTGATTCAATTTAACTAATTCATCAAGTTTTTTATATTTAACAGTGGCTCCTCTCTTCGACATGAATAAGGGTTTTTTATTGGGTTCGAGCTACTTCTGTTTCAACGGTTTTAAGGTAAAATCGAAACTATATCCCTTTCCGTTTCGTGCTTTTGATGCAGATTGTGTTAGTGAATGGCAGTTAATGATGTTAGTGAATGGTTAATTTGGTTTGGCTTGGTAGGTTTTTGATGTGGATTTTTCACTTCTTGTCATTGCTGGTACAATGTCATTTCTCTGTAGGAAGGGACTAATTTTCCTTATCTAATTAATGGTTCTATGTTGATTTTCCCTGCCTACTTAGGTAAAATGTGTTATACAGCCCTTACATGTTTGTCTAACAAGCTATGCTTACGATAGGGGTGGATATTAACTGTAGGACCAGATAATCTGAAGTCTACCATATATATATGTTTGATTGTTCCTGTCATCAATTTCTTATTCTGTCAGTTGGATAGAAAAATGAAGGCACACCGACATATTATTATTATAACTTATAAGCTTGCATTGATATACCAAGAATTGATCGAATTCCGTCTACTGGTTTCTTCAGCGTAAGTCATCATTGATGCCTTATTTTTTTATTACATCTATAGGTTCCAGCTTAAAATAATCACATGCACCACTATTATTACTAATAGTATAAGTCAATGATAATATTGCTTTTTATGTTAAACATTTTCCTTTAAAAGTAAACTTGTTTGTTAGATGTTAGTCTGCCTAAATATTTGGCCGGGAAATGATTCACACTTGATCATTAACCACTGGTCTTGGATTTGATTCCTTGGTTAAGTATGAAATAATTCACACTTGATCATTTTTTTATATACCCCTCTGAGCTTTAACACATAGAGCATCTGGAATTATCAAAGACTGACATGTTATTCAAGCAAGTGCAATACTCTTCTTAAAGCTCTACAGTAGTTCCTATTTCATGATAATTAGTATACATGCGTTGGGCATAAAAAACAACCACATATGAGATGAAGTGTTATATAATACCAAATATAAATAGTCCTTCCCACACACAACAGTTTGGTTGTTTTTGGATAAAACACCAATGCCCTATCCGACATGTGTCCTGTAAAAAGTTGCATATTATTCATATACTTTTTTGAATGCATGAACAATCATTTTGGACATTATGCACGTCAAATAATTGATAATATAGGAATTTTCCTCTATGCATAAAGAGTTATTTGAAGTATAGATGATTTGTTTAGCTTAGAAACCATAATACAGTTTGCCTTTTCATAGAATCGGCAGGGTCATAACAACCTTTCTATATATAAACTTGAAGTGGACTCTTCACTCATTCTAGATTCCCACTTTGTTAACTTAATAACTAAATGTTGTTTGGGTCAACATCATATTCTGTAATCGCCTACTTTTGAACATATGCAAACAAAGCTATTTCCTTCGGCTTCAAGCTAACTCCCATATTTATCGTATCTCAAATTATTTTACTATATTTTAAAAGTTGTTAGACTTGTTTAGTTTATGTTACATGTATATATGATCACTAGCTTCTATTGAATCTATTCAAACATCTCACTATCGGTTACATAAATAAATATTTGTAAAGAATATGGAATCAAGCTTCAATTCATATAGACCCTATTTAAAAAAATGTTAAACGATTTATTCACCAAAAAGTTATAAGTTAACTAGGTCTCCTACGAAATATTTGTGTGTATTTTGATTTCATGTTTTTAAATTTTGAACATGATGCTTGTTGTTCTTATTAATTTTATTTTCTTTTGTCTTGATGCATGTTAAGCTGCCTAATATTTAGTCCAGTATGATGCATTCATGTTTGAACTTCCATTATATATTAGAAATAACGTTAATTATGTCTACCTTATAGTAAATGATTTCCTTATGTTTTATAAAAGTTATGCTGCAACACATTTTATTTATTAGAAAATTTTATACTATTAAAAGCCTTTACTCTGTTTTGCTATAGTAGGTGATTCAGATTTATTAGTTTATTTTAATAATTATAGCAATAAATTTATTGCTTATTTCAGTAATTATGACAATAATACAAGCTACTTATGACCAACAAATAGATTAAAGTGGAGTATAACATCTAGGCATTTTAAATATAATATCATTAACAGCTTATTAGTCAACCATTTAATCCACTGTTCATTTCACTTTAGTTAGTAGTTACTGGCACTATTACTTTGACAAGGGATGATGCACTCACTGATTGTGGTATGAAAGGCAACAGATTTTAATTTAATTTACTACTTTTTTTCTCTTGGAGCTTTTGTCCTTAAATTTTGAGTGGATGAGCTGCATAAAAGTAAAAATCTCTTGCACGCCTCAAAGATTCAATCAAAAGATGATGTATTGTAAAAACAGTATAGTTGTAACTTATTCATATTGATCTTCCTGATCTTAATTTAAATTGACATTTAATCATCTTTTAGCTGTAACTTATTCATATTGATCTTCATGTTCCAAACTCGAATTGAGGTTCAATATTCTTTTTGGCTGTAACTTGTTCATATTGATCTTCATGATCCAAATTTGAGTTGGCATTTAATAACCTGTGTACAATTCAACTGGTTTGATCGTACTTCTTCAACATGGCAAATCTACCCATTATTATTATCTTACTTCTTTTGCTATTATTAATTTGTGATATAGGGTTGATGTATCATTATTATTTTGAATGGATGAGCTGCAAAAAGTAAAAATCTTTTGCATGCCTTAAAGATTCAATCAAAAGATGTTTATTGTAAAAACAGTATAGTTACACAAAGTGAGTGTGATATAGAGCCACAACAATCTCATCAACTTATTTTCAAAGTGGCATCTGATTGTATTTGTTGTCTTCTTGGATTTATATTTGGTAACAGAAATAGTATACATAATAATCAACTCTTTAAATGTATGTTTCTTTAAAAAAAATGTCAACAATGTTGTGTGTCATTCTTTTTATTTGGATATGGCATACATGCTGAAACCAGCATATATAATGATTAATAAATGAATGATCTAATAATATTTAATTTTTCACATAGATTATGGGAGGTCATAGTAAGACAAAGGAACCAATGTCATGGTCGTACGGGAACGAACAAGCTTTCATTGGAATACTCTATGAATACGTAAAAGCAGGAAAACTTCAGTGCTCGACTTTCACTAAGGAACAATAGGGGAAGTTCAATCAAGAGATCATTGAAGCAACAAAATCTGACCATGGGATAGAGAGGTTGAAGGGAAAGTGGAACTGTCTGTGTATTGTGCATTGTTTGTTTTCTCAACTATTAGGGCATACAGGGGTTACATGGGATTCAAATACCAACAAGGTCAATGCTGCAGAAGAAGTTTGGCAACACTTTTATACGGTATGCGATTTAAGAGAATTTTCTAAATTTATTAGAATATAAGTGCATGTCGAACTAAAAGTTATTATAGATCAACAAGACCGAGTTTAAGATATTTAGGAAAGATGGTTGCAAGAATTATGAACTTTTGGGAGAGATTTTTGGTGGAACTACGACCACTGGAGGTTTAAGTATGCTTCAACAAAACTTCCTCCGAATTTAGATGATGAATGACAAATAGAAGAGAATTTTCTAACCAAGGGTGTGCATGTTCATGTGGTGGACGATGATGAGCAAATGAGTGCTCGTCCAAGTGATGACACGTCAACAAATGAATGATGACACAAATAACATAAAGCTAGTAATGCTGAAAAGGTTGACTCATATATGGAAAAATGGTCTTCTTCAATTGAAATTCGCAATGAAGAAGCTCGCTTAGAATGCAATACTTGAGAGGAAAAATTGCAAAAGTTGAAGGAAAGTCGCCCAAACTAAATGATAGTCAAAGTGGCGCATCTGACCCATATTGTGACATGGTGTGTATGAATATATTAAATGGTATTGATGGAGTTTCTGATGACGTCTACACAAAGGCAGTGAAAGCTTTAGATAATCCCAATTTCAGGATGCGATTTGTTATGAAGCCGGAACATAGAAGATTTTCGATTTTAGAACACCTATAGTGATTTTATTAGCTTGTGCATTATGGTATCTTTATTATAGGTTTATATACTTTATGCTTTATTAAACTTTGTGTTCACGTAACTACGTAGTTCCTAATCTTTGCGTTCATTCCTCTTTATTGGTATGGAAATGAATATGCATGACAATACATCGATTTGGAAGAATGATTGTTTTTTGATTGTTAACATTGTTTTTTGGCTGTTTGGATGAATTACTGTTTGTGCATATGAATGTCTACCAGTTTGTGCATAGTATTTTCCTATGAGTTTTCATTCTTATACGATTTTTTTTCCTTTTTTTTTTTTGAAAAAAAGGAGACACATATATCAAAAAGGAGAAACAAGACTTCCTCCAACGGCTCACAAAAATGGATATCGACAAGAGAAACCGTGCACACACAAAATGTAAAAAGAAAACAACAAATGCAAATATAGGAAGTATGAAAAAAGTAAGACTCTAATCTAGGCCTTGACGAAACAGCCTCCAAAGCGAGCCTAGCCCTGTAGCCAACCAAATCACCTCTAACCAGGGCAAAGGCCAAGACAACAGGAAAGACCTCCAACGAAGATTAGGAGGTACGAACCACAATACAATGAGGTAACCAAGATGAAGGCCCAGTAGCACGCCTTCTACTCTACCCAGATCCACAGCCGCTTCTGCGCCAAAGTGGAGACGAGACCCCCCTGAAGCTCCCGCCAAAGCAATCCAACACATAATAAAAGCGAACTGCAAACAAGCAAACAACATAAGACCCGGGGGGAGCAGAGGGAGAAATAATAAACAGAATACATCAAAAGGAAAAAACCAGCAAAAAATAAAGAATCATATAAGACAATAGAGCCAAATAACTGGACACCAAGAAAACCAAAGACTCACCCAATGCCTGCCCTAGGAGAGCCCGCTATTGACAAAATGTCAAATGAAACAACTAATCTCCTAAAGTAGGTAACAATGACACCTCGACACGGCCTTCCCCGTAAGGCAAGGAACACATCGTTTCTAACTTTTCGGATAATGGTAGGAGGGTCCATCGTTACATCGTCAAAAATAGCCTTATTCCTGGCACACCAAATGTGCCAGCAAATAAGACAAGGAATCAGACGCATGAGAATAGAACATATAGTTTTGCTTGAGACGCCAGACCACCAGTGTCTTAGCAACTCTCATGTCGAGTTGGCATTACTTCGACATCCCGTAAGATTACCGAAGTAATTCCAGACAGCACGGGCATAAGACCCCGCTATAAGAAGATGAGAAGTAGATTCTGAACATCCATATCTGCAGCACCTGCATCTGGACACAAGAAAGATTCCAATGCGCTAAAGATTCTCGTCTATCGGCAAACCTTAAAGGTTTTCCACATAAAAAGAAAAACCTTCGGCGGGATACGGACATTCCACACAGAACGAAAAACAGGGAGACGTGGATTAGGAGTCCTAATCGAATTCCATGTCGCCTTAAGCGAGAAGGGGGCTTCATTCTTATACGATTGTTTGTTAGGAGTGAATACACAATTGGTTCAATAATTTATTTGTTATGTGTCTCACTATGATGTATATTTTTATTGCATTTGCTAGCAAATTGTTTGTGCAATGAATAAAATAAGTAGCTTCATTTTGTTAATGCACTCTGTTATGCTACATGTGTCATATAGTTATGTGAATTTTTATTAGGTATTGAAATTATTACAACATTGATAAAGGAAGCTCAGTAAATTCCGCCAGGTGTATTTGCAATCTAAATTGAGCCTAGTTTTGGTTAATATTTTGATTATGTTTTTTTAGAAATACATAAGTCCATCAAATAATGAATTTATAATTCCTTGTTCAGTCAGATACCTGCTAGATTTGATGAAATTTCTAATAACTCTAATGATAGCTCAAGCGATGAAGATTTCATGATAATGGATGATCAAACATTTGATGACATTGATGATGATTAGGTATTCAGTTGCTAACCGAAGAACTATGATTAGTAACCGGCCTTTTAGGATATCATCTCTTACTGAGGGAAAATATATGCTTGAAATTTTAAATGGACATCCAAATGTTTGCCATCAAATGTTTTCCACGCAAAAACACATGTTTTTGAACTTTTGTGACATTTTGAAAGAAAAAGGGCTACCGAGAGATGAGAAAAAAGTCAACGCTGAAGAGGGTGTTGCTATGTTTTTGATGATTATAGGACATACAACATGCTATAATGTGATTGGTGATTGTTTTTAGCATTCCCATCATAAAATCTCAAAATGGTCTCATAAAGTTTTGCATGATGTTTGCTCGTTAGGCACAGAGATAATTCAGCCAAAAAATCAAGATATCATCCATGAACGCATTCTGCGGAACTATGCACATTTCAAGGTGATACAATTAAGTTTATATAATATTTTATTTACTTGACAATAAAATAACATTACTATTACTATTATTTAATATCATACAATAGAATTGCATTAGGGAAATAGATAGAACACATGTTTCACCGTCAGCACCTTCTTCAAGGAAAACATCATTTCGTGGAATAAAAACGCCATAACACAAAATGTAATGGTTGCATGCGACTTTGACAAGAGATTCATATTTGTATATGCTGGATGGGAAGTTACAGCTAATGATTCTCGAGTATTTATTGATGCAGTTTCAAAACCGAGCAATAATTTTCCAATGCCGCGAGGAGGTACTTTCAAATAATTTTATTTATGATATATATAACATATTTACAATTATTTTATGAACTCAGAAAATACAACGTTGTTGTAAATTTATTTACAGAAATTTTTTATCTTGTTGACTCCAGATATCCAAACATACCTAGCTTTCTCTCCCCATATTGTGGACAAAGATACCATTTACGTGATTATAGTGGACAAGGAAGATTACATGGAAAGGAAGACTTGTTCAACTATAAACACTCATCATGTCGGAACACTATTGAGTGTTGTATTGGAATTTTGAAGGCAAGATTTCCCTTTTTGAAGTTGATGACAAATTTTGCGCTTTCAAAGCAAAGATTAATTCCAATTGCATGTTGCACAATACACAACTTCATTCATGTGGAACATGCATTGGATGCTCTATTTACTAAATATTCATCTGAGAATATGATATTTCAACCCACGGGGGAGCCTGATCAAGAACAAGAAGTTGTGCAATTTAATGTTAGCCAAACGACTGAAATGGGCCAAGTCAGAGATCAAATTGCTACCCAATTGTGGGACGAGTATGTATCCACTCACCATTTGTAGTTCAGGTAAAATTTTGTTTCTAGTTCGAATTCAAATTTATTCAACCATATTTCATTAACAAATTTTATGTCTTACTTTTGTGCTATTTTATGCAGATGTGATTTAGAAGACTTCAACCTTGTGTTCCTTGAAAATATTGTGGCTGTTGACATATCTATATATTATTATGGACGATGCTTGAGTTGTTTTCCATTTTCTATGTATTTGGTGTATCTCTTCTTTTACATGTCTAAAAATCTTGTCATGAACTTTTTTTTTATAATTTTATTCCTTATGCAACTTGGTCTCATGTAACAACTTAAAGTATTGCGCTCTCTTTAATTGTTAACTATTATGTTTATGACTTACTGTATTTTCTCTCGTCATGTACTGATTGTTAATTTGATATAATGGTAGTATTTTCATTTGGCTCTTTATTTTATTCTCGTGTGTTCAATTGAATATGGATAATGAGTAATGTATATTATGTATTATGGTTTAAATGTAAATGTTGTTTGGATTACAAAATGGAAAATTCAAAACTTCAAAGCATGATAAGCATACTTCAAACCGAACGCATTTGCCAATTTTCATTTTTGAAAATGTGTTTTCAAAATACTCCATACCAAACGCATTTTCTAAAATAATGAAAATTGTCAAAATGAAAAATTGAAAATGGCTAAAAACTCAAAAATAAATTGAAAACACAAACCAAACGCTACCTAAATTTTCCATTGGAAGTAGAAATACCAACCTAGAAAATAAAAGTTGAACATCCATGGCTTTTTAACCTAAGACTCATCCCTAATCTTAAAGTTCATACCAGGTATAGTTTACTTACCTTGTATAGATCAAATCAGCATAGGATTTCCATTAGTTCAGATGATCGATTTGGATAATCGAGGTCTTTAGCATAAGATGTTAACGGTGAAATTGGTTTCGCTGAATCACCCATTCTCAGTGGCTTGATCCTCTGAACGTCGTATTGATTGATTTAATCCATCGTAGGCCGAAATCAGACATCTCATTTGAATAGTTTACGGGATAGTTGAATGAAACGACCTTCGAAACCCATATCAAATTGACCATAGTGATTATTTGAGGATATAAACTACAAAGAATAGGGTGATCGCTAAATTTTGACAAAGTTTTCTTTGTTACTGGCTTGAAACTTGTAACACCCTGAAATTTTAAAGAACGATATAATGATGAACTAGAGAATATTTAATTAAATATCGGGAATTAAGTAAAACGGACTGTGCCATTATGTTCATCTCGGAATTCTGCTTAAGGTAGACTTCGATTTTGCGTAAAACGGACAACTTACAAAGAAGATATTAAGGTTCGAAATTTGTATACATATAAACAAATTATATATGAATTAAACAGTCCAGGAAGTCAAAAATCGAAGGTGGGAAGGCATGGGAATTCGGCCCGTTAGGGGTCGACCCCATCCCCTATGGGTGTCGTTCCATGGGTCGACCCTTACACGTGGGTGTCGACCCCTGGGTCGACCCCGGGGTCGACCCCACACAGATCTGGGGTAGATCCATTTCTGTGAACATGGACTCGTTTCTTGACCAGATTTGTTGACATTAGGCTATAAATAGGACCTCATTTCTATTGTTTTATTCACCAAAAATACAATGGAGACAACGAGGTGCTGCCCCAACTCAGATTAGAATAGCCTATTCTTTTGGGACAACGATTTATACGAATTCAAGTATCTCTGTTGCAGTCAATTCTCTGTTCTTTAGATCTGGTCACTGTGAGTCCATATTATTTTTAGATATAAACATCTAATAGTAATCTTGACATGGTTATAAGTTTGGATCTAAACCTGTGCCTGTTAATAACTTGAATCATAACTAAACAGATCTGTCATTACTCGTACACCTACTTTACTGTTTAGTTCTCATATGCCAATTCATGATATCCCTATTATGTTAGTTTGCCTAATCATGTCACCATTTGCCTATTCTGTTAGTAGGGCCAATTCTATCATCATATGCCTATTTTATTATTATGCCTATTCTGGTTCCCTTCTCTCCCTCTTTCCCTTTTTATTTTTATAGCCTAGGCTACTTTCGAGCCTAGGCCTATCGTTGAAATATACGAGTGTACGGAATTAGGAATTGTTGGGAATGATAAATTGGGGCACAACTTATGTTGTAAAACATGATTGGGGTTTAGGGGCATAATCTATACCTTGATCTAAACTTTAACATGGGGCATAACTTGTCTCGTGAATCGGACGGGGATTTGGGGCATAACGTTTGATAAACATGAATTTTTTTGAATAATGAACATGCCTAGATTTACAGTAATTAGAAACTGTAACCGCACTTAGACATGAGGTTAAATTACACTTGTGGTAGAAGTCTGCCTGGAACAGCGCTGCAAATCCAGTGTCCACAAGTGGTTAGTTTAATGTAAGGGGTCAAGTGCATAAATGTACATGTAACAGTGCTAAGACACGAGGTTAAGTCTGACTTGTGGTAGAAGTCTACCCGGACCCACCTAGCATATCATCCACAAGTGGTAGACTTAATGTGAGAGGTCTAGTGCATTAATAGCCATAAATGAATGAATGATAATAATTAGTTAACCTTTAATACTTAACCTATTTAAATTGGTGAGGGTTACATGAACCTGTCAAATTGAATAGGGGTTAAGTAAACTTGACTGAATCAGTGGGGGTTAATAAATCTTGTCAAATATGTGAGGGCATGTTATATATGTAAACCCAACAAACTTAATCTGTTGGGGTTATGCAACCTTGTTAAACTGTTAGGCATAACCTGTCAAAATCCTAGTAGTGGAGATCCAAGCCTAGGAGGAAGCTTGTATCATCTGTTGTGTGGGACCCGTATCAGTTAGTAACCTATCTTGGTATCAAATGGGGAACCCTGAACTATGTCGGGGTCAGGGCATGCTTACTAAGTTTTGTAATAGGTCCATTTAAGTGAGGGTGTTGACGGTGCAATCCAATGGAGTCATGTGCGTGCTGGGTCCGAATTGCTAGAGGGGATAGTTGACGCTGTGGCATCAGTAGGTATTGCTGCGCTGTGAAAACCCGTAACTTCCCCGTAGAGGAAAGCGACGGATAGTTCGAGAACAAGCCACAACAGAACACATACAGAAGAACATTTCATTGCATATTACAACAATGCATCAGATTACAAGAATATACAGAGTATAAATGAATAATACACAGAAATATCAGAGATTTAAATTACATTTAAATACATCGCAGCGGAAAATAATACAATACACAACTAGAAGTAGATATACGGATACAAAGCTTTCCGGATATCGTTCCAGCTGTAATCCAGGATCCTGTGAATATAAATCTGCAAAACCAAAACTACTAGCTGTCCGTGTCAAAATAAGGGCACCCAGAGTTTAGGTTAAAACAATAAACTCCAGGTCAGTCATGGGACTGGTGTGAGAACTAAAACAGTTATTAATCTTTATTTTTAAAGTTAGGCAAATCAAGGGACCACGCCGTATAACACGGAACGGGTTTCCTCCCAAGAATACCAGTGCATAAAACAAACAGCACAATGCTAAATAAAGAAAAATGAAGCTGTTATAAGACCCAGGTCCCATCACACAATGCAACGCAGCCGAGGATAGGGTTTTCCCTTATAACAGCCAAAGAATGCTTGTTACGTTTAAAACAAATTGTTTGATACTATTATAAGTGCATAGTGTATAAAACAACTTCAAATCATAAGTATCAATCATAGGCGGCATGAATGCCCCATAACACTATGTCGCCATATATAAGTTTACAATCAAAACCGCAAGACGTCGTATTGGAAGTTGGGTTATCATTTATGGTATGAACCGAGGCTAGGGGCAAGATCCTCTCCGATTCGAGACGCTCTAGTCCGCCCCTCAGGCAAGTACTCAGTCAAGCCTTTGGATCGTCAGGGCCGGTCCACCGATGTGGATTAAAATTCCTGAACACTGCGTTTCCCCGCCCTTTGGGGCGTAAGCCTGGCCCGTCAGCCAACCAGAAGCATCGACCGAAACCGATATCACGAGGCGCCTCGCTTTTCAGCAAGTAATAATAAGCAACATCCACATGAGTCAAACTCGTCAGCCAGTTCAAGCACTGACGCCACTCCTAACTAGAAAGAAACGCATGTCCTCCCTGATGTCCGTCTCCCGTTTTTGATTCATACCGGGTGTGATACTCGCGAATCAACGTTACACAAAGCTACGCCACAAAGGCCGTGCTTCGATCATCAACCACAAGACTTTGCTTTTCAACAAAAGCCTTGATCATTTGCATCTTAGCATGCCACACAGGAAATTCACTCCATGCGATTGATATCCATCAATATATAACCCCTGAGCTCGTATGTCTCAGAGAAGGGCGTTAAGCAAGAGAATAAATTCTCCGCCGCCAAACAGATATATATTTAACAGAGATCAATCACACGGACTAAAATCCAATGTCAGACACACAGTCCATTTACAAGTCCGTTCTGGGTCTGAACGAAACCGGAGGCACTTTCCTCGCATATCCATCCATCTCCAAGTACGTCTGGACGACCACCAACTATTTCCATCCTCTCGGGTGTACAGCCCAATCAGGATCGTCGGTAATTACTTCCGGTCTTCAACCACCGTCTTCATCTTCGACATATCGTCGTATCAGTTATTCAGAATGGGATAAACCCGGTCTTTCCGAATAACTCGCGTATATTTTAAATAAGTGTTACACAAACACAACATACGCCTCATTCCATTTCATCAGTCACTAACAGTAAATTAATCAAGAGAATAATTCCCCAAATATTAACCCCGAAGGCCGAAACCAACATCAGATCAATATCCAGAAAACCATTCTGCTTGGCTAACCGACAATTAGTTTCTAAATTTCACATTCATAGGGAAGGGTTCCCATTAATTTTATCCAAGATAAATCATTAAAATTTATTCTCAAATCTTCTTCTGAATTTCGATTCAACTAGTCGGGATTAACGAAACTTACCGAAGTAATCATTTGTTTTAATTTCCCAATCCCAACCTATTAATCCCATGAAGTAAAACTGGTCCTACTTCATATCTAACACCACGGTGTTATTGGTAAATTCAATTACCATTTCACGTTCAAATCTAATTAAAGATTTAACTATCGTCTGGAGCAAAACTGGTGATACTCCATTCTCTATCTTTTCAATCTAATTAAAGATTCATTAAAACTCCAATTAGTTTTAATCGTTAACTGGGTTAAAGAATCCGTGTCATTTAAAAACACGGTTCACGATAAACCCAAAGTCACATTCCATTGATTATCGGGTTAAAGAACGAGTGTTATATAAAACACTGTTCACGATAAACCCAAAAATCAATATCAATTCAATTTCAATTAAATATTATTTAATTGGTACACTTCATTAAATCTAAATAAAAGATTTAATCTTTTCTCAACGGGGTTCAAGAACAGTGTTAGTGAAGACACCATTCACGACAAACCCAAATCACATTCGATATTAAATACAAGGCTCTGAATAGAAAATATATCGACTTATATTCAATATCAAATTCTACGACCAACAAATATCGTATTGGAAATAACGATATATATATCTATATCTTTCAAATTCCCATAACAATATCTGTATCATCACGAAATCCAATATCGAAATATTCCGAAGACAATTTCGATTCAAATCCATTCCAATATAATTATTGGAAATTCTGGTAATTTTTAAAATCCTTTTCAAATTCAATTTATTTATTTAAAAATAAATAGAATTATAATTCTAGTTCAAAACTAGTTTACTTCGATAAAAATCTATTTTTATCTTTTCTAATATGAAGTTTTTCATCCCAATTCTTCTCAAATCATTTCTTATGATTTTACACAAATTATTACTATTTTTAATAATTTTATCACGGCCCGTACAGTAGATTTCCATCAACGGCCATCGAACTGCACTTACAGCGACCTTTTTCGAATTTGATTTGGACGTATCTCCAAATCCAACCGTTAGATTTCAAATTTCTAACATTCGTTAGAAAGCTCTTTTAGATACGAACCCAACGGTTCCGGTTTTAGGAGAATCCGACGGTCGGATCTCCCGTAATGTCCGTTTGAAATAAATGGTCGAAATTCACGAACTGCCGCGGCGCGGCGCGTTCTATTCAGGCCATTATATTATATATATATATATATATATATATATATATATATATATATATATTTTTTCGTTCAAAAACCAAATCATTTCATGTTTATAAAATCGATCCTTTATCTATATAAAAAGGGGGGGGAGGGGCCAGAACGGAAAAAGGGGGAGAAAGAGAGAGGATTTAATTTTTAATTTATTTTAATTATAAAAAGTTGACTTTTACATACGACCTCTAAACGAGGTCCACCGCCTGTCATCCATAGCGTTTCACCCCCATTCCGAACACAATAGGATATGTATCGTAGGCTGATTTGATTGTTACAATCAGTTTCCGTTAAATTTACATTTAAATCACTATATTGAATTTTAAACGTACATTTCAAATTACCGGGGTCACATACTAACTAGAAAAATTCCAAAAAAATATTTTCTAGCTTCGTATTGACGATACGGTCCTAACAAAACTAGTTTCGTCAAATTCTGAGGCTGTTGGAAAAATGGCCAATTTCCAGTCGATTTAAAATCAACTGAAACTGGTCAAACGTGTTTTCCTTTGCCACGCTCACCTATTGATTCAGAAAATTATGAAAATTGGAATCTAGCAATAACTTTACATCACGGACCCAACAAAAGTGGTTTCGTCGAAATCCGAGGTCGTTTGCAAAATTCCCATTTTTAAGGGCCTGAATTCCATAGCGACTATTCAGAATTTTCAACTGGACATATCTTTTGATTCCCGCTATGAAATCTTGATTTTTCGGATTCGATAGAAAGATATTATCAATTAGATCCTATCATTTTTCGTTTCACTAAAATCCGGATTGTTTTGCACCCGGTACATTCAATTGAAGTTTGAAATCGAATTATCGAACTACCGCGCCATTTTTAATTCTATTTATAATTATATATAAATATTTATATTCTAACGACGACGCGTATAATATATACGTTCGAATTATATTCAAAACAAATTTCTCGCCGATATTATTTAAAATAATTCATTTTAAATAATCAAAATTCGCTAAAATTGCCAAAATAAAATTTTTAAACTGGCCCAGATTTTCGGGTTGTTACATGCGCCTCTTGAAAATATAGGGTTTCCACTTTAGGAAGTGATACATCCTACTGTGGGTCAACCGTAGGGTATCTACGGGGATAGGGAGTCAATCGATTGAAGGTAGTAACTACGGTACATCTAGTCTTTCTTGTTTGGATCCCATTATTATCGTTGGGGCTAACACCTGTCATTTCCATTGGGCTACCTGTTATTATTGTATGGGGTAAAACCCCTCACTAGAAGTACACCTAAGTCTACCATTCTGATTT
The DNA here is from genome assembly GCA_030737875.1 of Allium sativum. Lineage (NCBI taxonomy): Eukaryota > Viridiplantae > Streptophyta > Magnoliopsida > Asparagales > Amaryllidaceae > Allium > Allium sativum. The sequence continues at coordinate 482,393,391 of CM060922.1, forward strand.
TGTTTGGGATCATCTTATTAATAGTATAGGTGTAGAGAAAAGTACTTGAGAAGCGCAATATATTCTGTTCTATTTACCCTGTTATACCTGCCTTATGATACTGTTATCTCTCTCATCCAGTTTATATGCTTGTCACGATGCTTTTACTTATTTATATGCTAAAAGTAACTGGACTCGCCAGACTTTATGTCTAACCCATTTTGTTTCCTCTTCTCTCCCTTCCGTTTCCCCCCAGGTTCTCAAGCTTGATTTTGATTCTCTCTTTCATTCTTCTTGGAGCTGCTTAGATGTACCACTTTGATATCTTGTCTTCTCAGATATGGCTATTATTGGGGACTATGCTTTTCAAAAATTACTGTACTTTGATGATTTTAGTAGAAGATAGAAATTGTAATGGGTTTTCTGTATTTCAGATTTTTGAAGTAACTAGGTTTTTGGACCACGATGTTTTCTATTTAGTAAAGTTTTAAATTCCTCTGTTATTTTATATCTGTCTTGTAATGTTTCTATTTCTATTTACCTATAACGCTTCACGAAACTTAATGCGTTCTGGTAAAGAGTGACATTAATGGACGTGGGGTGTCACATTTGGTATCAGAGCTGAAGGTTACCAGATCAGATAAAAGATTTTGAAAATTGTTTTCAAAAAGGTCTGAAAAGAAAGCATTTTCAAAAGAAAAGTCTGTTTTGAAAAACATATTCCCCAAAGCCGTATGAAATATCTTTCGATTCTCTGTTTGAATCCCTTTTCCTTTTCTTGTCAGCATGTCTGGGGAACCTAATATTCCTAAGGGCGTTCAAATACCAGCTGGGTTCCATAGGTATCTTGTGGCTACAACACCTGCCGAAGGCCAAGTAGACGTCCCTTCGCTAGCTACAGCCGTTGTTCCCCCTCCTCCTCCTCTACGAGCGGATAATTTCTCCAAGATATGCAAGGACTTTTATGCTATGGCAGGAATGCCATTCCGAGGAACTGTGACTTTTGTCGAAGCAAGGAATTGGGTCAAGGATACAGAGAACTTGTTTGGGATTTTTTTAGGTTGATGACCGTAGTAAGATTCAGTTGGCCGTTTGGCAGCTGAAAGATAAGGCTTCATTCTGGTGGGAAGTGACGCATCAGGACGTCCAGTTGAGACTTAGGATGATTTCTGATAGAGATTTGAAATGACTCTCAAGCCGAGCAAAGTATGAAAATGGAAAGGTTTTTGGCGCTTAAGCAAGGTGGCATGTCTATCAAAGAATATGTTAATAAGTTCAACCAATTGGCGAGGTTTGGTTTGGAGCTAGTGAATACCCCGCACAAGAAAGCTTTGAGGTTTGCTAAAGGATTGAATGAACCCCTCCATGGGTTGGCTATATATCATATTCCGATGGGAGCAACTTTTGAGAAGCTCATTGATATGGCATTGATGCACGAAGAAGATAAAGGTGAAAATAAAGAGGTTAAGAATGATGAAACACAAAACAAGAAAGTGTAGCCCAAGAAGAAACAACAACAGTAGAAGTAGGGCGGAAAGAAAGAAAAGAGGAGAAGTCATAATTGTGGACACGTGGGTCATTTAAACAAAGTGTAACACCCCGTATTTTCTGTGAATGTTAAAGTAACAAATTAAAGAATACTTAATTTTAAAAGTGGGAATTAAGGGAAACGGGTTACGCCATTCCGTTCGTCTCGGAATTCTGCTTGGGATAGAGTCCAATTTTGCGTAAATCGGACAACGTATGAAGAAGTTACAAGCCGTAGAAGTTTATATACGCACAAGGAAGTATATATGTATACACAACATCATCTCCATAACCAAAATAAGTCAAAGACGAGTGAGCGGGAAAGAACTCGCTCAAATGGTGTCGACCCCCCTTAAGGGGGGGTCAACATAGGTGTCGACCCCCTTAAGGGGGGTAGACATAGGTGTCGACTCCCCTTAAGGGTGGTAGACCCCTTCCGAGATCCAGTTCCTGTGACGATTTCTATAGTTCTAAGCTGATGTGGCCTTCTCTGATTGGCCCGATGACGAATTCTGATGTATCAGGGCATATGTGTCGTACTGTGATTGGCTGAGTGACACATATCTTTGGTTTGGTAGGCTCTGATTACTCCTAGACTGATCTAAAGGCTAGAATTAATCCTAGACTTCTATATAATCAACTCAAACCCTAAACCTAAAACACATAAACACATTCTATGAAGCCATCATGCTGTCTCTCTCTGAACTAGCGTAGCCTCCATCTTCTTAAAACTAGAATATCTTCTTCAACTAGAAATCAATTAGAAAAACATCAATAGTCCACATCAAAGGAATAGCGTAACAAATTCAGAAATCAGATTCCAGAATACAAGAACTGTTCTTTTTCTGTAAGTTCAGTTATATTTCAGATTTAAATATATAAAAGTCATGACTTGAAATAAATCGAACCTAGAACTGTGCCTAATTGTGATTTTGATTCATGTTTATCCTTATGACAAATCTGAAATTAACTATGCCTATGAGACTATTGTGATTTGTACAATTGAACCTATCATATTGTATATTAATTTGGTGACGCTTTTATGTTATGTTATGTACATGTTCATAAACTAAGTCATGTTCATATATGCTTATATGTATAGATCTACATGATTGCTTTTATGTTATGTTATGTTATGTACATGTTCATAAACTAAGTCATGTTCATATATGCTTATATGGTTAGATCTACACGCTTGCTTTTATGTTATGTTATGTACATGTTCATAAACCAAGTCATGTTCATATATGCTTACATGTTTAGATCCAAGTTAATACATATGTTTAAGATCTATGTAAATTCCTGTTCATATGCTTAAGATCTATGTTAATTGGATCTAACTCAAATACAAGTTCACATTGATATGCTTGATTTAGTTTGTATTGTTCATGAAAATTTTGTATTACACATGCTTAGTTAGATTCATGTTATTTTGCGTTGTTGGAATGCTACATGTTCCTTTCTTTTCCCTTTTGTTTTTGAGTTAGGCTAATTTGCGAGCCTAACGTTCTATGTAAATAACGCGAACGAATAACGGGGGGAAACGTTGGGGTAAAACATTAAATTTACATGCTAATGGCATAGATTGGATCATAATCGTGTAAATGATTAATAGCATGAAATGGTATAATCTGTATACCATTAATTATGAACGTAATTTACATAGTAAATGTGACATGACAACACTTGTGGATAATTTACATATAAACTTGACATAAATGACGAATATGTAAATTAAATAAAGGATGAACATGCCTAACCCGAGGTTAGATTAAGTTGTGGTGTAAAACTGCCCAGAATCGCCCGGCACATCCAGTAACCGCAACCACACCTATCTAATGTGAGAGGTTAGTGCATCATGCCCAAGAAAAACCCGAGGTTAGATTGAGTTGTGGTGTAAAACTGCCCGGAACCTCCTGGCACATCCAGTAACCGCAACAACACAGATCTAATGTGAGAGGTTTGTACATTAATAAATCAATTAGTGCTAATGAACATGACATGTTAAAAATGGTAGGGTTAAGTTAGCTAAGGCAATACTTAACCGATATAACATGATGTATGGTAGGGTTAAGTAACACAAGAAGGCAACACTTAACCAATATATAACATGATCTATGGTAGGGTTAAGTAACACAAGAAGGCAACACTTAACCAATATATAACATGATGTATGGTAGGGTTAAGTAATACAAGAAGGCAACACTTAACCAATATATGTAACGAGATGTATGATAGGGTTAAGTAGCACAAGAGGGCAACACTTAACCAATATAACATGATGAACGGGTGGGGTTAAGTTAATAGAGAACACTTAACCAATACAACATGATGTGTGGATGAGTTAAGTTGACATGAATGGACAACACTTAACCAATATTACATGAACGAAGTGGATAGGGTTAAGGTAAGCTTAACCAATAATACGTATTGACTTGATCAGTAGGAGGGTTAAGTACATCTCGTGTAGGTGGGTAATATTAGTATATATAGGCCCACAAACTTAACCGTTAATAAACATGCTTGAATCGGTGGGAGGGTTAAGTACATCTCATGTAGGTGGGTAATATTAGTATTTATAGGCCCACAAACTTAACTGTAAATAAACATGCTTGAATCGGTGGGAGGGTTAAGTACATCTCGTGTAGGCGGGTAATATTTGTATATATAGGCCCATAAACTTAACCAGTAGGAAACCCTAGTAACGGGGACCCATTTCAGCAGTAACCCACATGGATGTATCATGGTACCCTGAACTAGGCAGGGTGGGGCACGACTACTGGGCTGATTATAAGCGGTCAAAATAGTGGCAGAGGGTACGTCAGTGTAGGTTCCGACGGTTTACGGGCGTGCACGTACTCCGGAGTGGGAAAAAGCAGGAACTGGGTAACAATAGTTATACACTGTGCATCTTGAATCGTGTCGGGTTGCTATCATAAGAATTGATACACCTTATGGTGGGACCAGCATAGGGTATCTACACGCAAGAGAGGGCCGATTGACACAGACACATGGAACATTAATACAAGTAGGGAGCCGATCGATAGGGTGGTAAGGGTACATCTAACATCTTCATGACAATTAGGCTGATTGAGGTAAGATCCTCCTACTAAATGTACACCTGAAGGCAACCACAATTGCGGGGATTGGGATCACGTTGTAATATTATCATTTTATACAGATTACTAGTTGGGACACTAGTTAGGCAGTGCAGAGATATAGAAATCAAAATAACAGGGTAGTAACGAAGCAGAGAAAGAGTAGAAGCACATTCAGTTTACCTTGCATTATCTTGTCTTAAGTTATCTTGTTTTATGGTATTGTCCTATTTTCAGTTTATTCATCCTTTGTCTTGTTTACATGCTGAAAAATCACTGGACTTACCAGACTTATGTCTGACCTGTTTTCTTTCGTCTTCTTTTGTTCCGTTCCCCCTCCAGGTAGTCAGGGAGGGAATAGCTCAGCTTAGTTTGGACCGTTTCTCTTCCCAAGCTCGGAGATTCTGTGATGTATGGCTTGGAACCTCTTATCTTTGGCTATGGTTGTGATTGCACTTTAATTTGGGGACTTATGCTATTTTGCTATGTCTTATGCTTCTTATATACTTGGAAGTTTTTGAATCAAGGCAGAAGTTTTATGTAATAATTTTAAGTATGATTGAGTCAATTGTTGTAAAAGCTTATCTAAACTACGTTGCTTATAAAATGACTTTATTTTCCGCTGCTTTATTTGTCTGTCTTGTAATTTATCTGCACCTCTTACCTATAACGCTTCACTGAAGTTAATGCATTCCCTTTGTGAGTGACATTAATGAACATGGGGTGTTTCACCAAGATTGCAAGAAAAGGAAGAATACTTGTTTCCATTGTTGAAAATTCGGACATCTTATTAAGGATTGCCCGAGGAAGCAAAGACAGGACCAAAAGGCAGGATCTTATGGAGGGCAGGTGCATGCTCTCGTGGCCGGTGTACCAGACAGGTAGGAAAGTTTCTGTTGAAGGTTTGATTTCCTTTTCTAATCTTCTTGTTATGACTCTTTTTGATTCTGGCGCTTTACATTCTTTTATATCTGATTCTGTGGTTGAGTCTCTGCACCTTAGTACTAGTATGGTTTTGGATCCCATTGTTATCTCAAACCCCATTGGAGGTACGACTCATTTATCTATGATTTGTCAGGGTTTGAGAATATCTTTGTTGGACGTCGATTTCGAGTGCGATGCATATGTTCTTGGTTTCATAGGCTATCGTTTGATTCTAGGGATGGATTGGCTAGCCATATATGGTGCCATTGTAGATTATGAGAAGAGGTTCGTTAGACTTTTGACTTGCCATGAGAGGGCCCTCAAGATTTCTTGTGACCCTAAGGGGTCTGTCATGCTTAGTTTTCTAGAGTTTCTTGATGCATCTATCAATGATTTACGATCTGCACCAGTAGTCTGTGAGTATCCTTATGTTTTTGATGAGGTTTCGGGCTTAACTCCAAGGCGCGAGATTGATTTCCGCATATACTTGGTGGATAATGCAAAGCCAGTTTCATTGCCTGTGCGCCATATGGCTCCAAGAGAAAGGAGGTAGCTCAGCAAGCAAGTAGAGGAGCTACGTGAGAAAGGGTTTATAAGGTGAAGCATTTCTGAATGGGGTGCTCCAGCAGTATTCGCCACTAAGGCGGATGGTTCTCTTCGCTCATGTGTGGATTACAGGGAGTTGAGTAAACTCACTAAGAAAAATAGGCACCCACTTTCAAGGATAGATGATATGTTTGACCATCTTGTTAGTGCATTTGTTTTCTCCCAGTTAAACTTGGCCATGGGGTTTCATCAGTTGAGGGTGGTTGAGGACAGCATAGACAAGACTGCCTTTAGAACTCCAGATTTTTTCTTCAAATGGCTCGTCACGCGTTTTGGGTTGATGAGTGCACCCGCCTATTTTGCTGATTTGATGAGTAGGGTGTTTCAGGAGTTTCTAAATAAGTTCATTGTGGTCTTTGTTGATGATATCTTGATTTTCTCAAAGAGGAAGAGCATGCCCTACATTTAAGGGAGGTTTTGAAAACACTCCGTGCGCACCAACTTAAGGCGAAATTCTCCAAATGTCATTTTTGGAGAAAGGAAGTGAGATTTCTAGGGCATGTAGTCTCTAAGGATGGGATAGCCGTCGATCCTGCGAAAGTAGTTACAGTTCAAGATTGGCAGATCCCGAAGAATGCAACGGAGGTGAGGTGTTTTCTTGGTTTATCGGGCTATTATAGGAAGTTCATTAAAGACTTCCCAAAGGTATCAGCCCCACTCACCAGGCTGACGAAGAAGAATCTGAAATTTTCTTAGGGTATAGACTGTGACGATGCTTTTCAGCGATTGAAGAGGGCTTTAACAACAACCCCAGTCTTGAATTTGCCTGATGGGAACAAAGTGCTCACAGTATACACTGATGCATGTGGTACAAGGCAAGGTGCGGTTCTGATGCAAGAGGGAAGAGTAGTATGTTATGGAGGTAGACAGTTAAAAGTTCATGAGAAGAACTACCCTACCCATGACTTGGAGTTGGCTGCCATAGTATTCGCGCTTAAGACTTGGCATCATTATCTACTTGGAGAGAAGTTTTAGTTGTACACCGATCATAAATCTCTCAAGTATTTGTTCTCGCAGAAGGATCTCAATTTGAAGCAACAAAGATGGATGGAAATCCTAGCGTCCTATGACTTTGAGATTGCTTATACCCCTGGCATGGGCAATGCGGTGGTAGATGCACTGAGTAGGTAGAGCATGACTTTGAGTGCTCTATTTGTAGAGAGGCAGAGCTTGGAGTATATATCGACTTTTGATTTTAAACCCTCTACCGAGTTCACACCTGGTTTATTGGCATTGTTAGAGGTGCAACCTACTCTTATGGATCAGATAGGAACTTCGCAGCAAGAGGAGCCACAGATAGTAGACATCTTGGATAAACTCAGTAGAGGGGAGACTTCCAGTCATCTCAGTAGATATTCCACGAATGATAAAGGGTGGTGGCGACGAGATGGAAGGCTTTGTGTTCCCCGAGTTGGGAGTCTGTTGAAGACAATCCTTGAGGAAGCCCATCATTCTAGGATGACTATTCATCCAGGCGGTGATAAGATGTATAGAGATATGAAGAGGGTTTTCTTTTGGGCTGGGATGAAGAAAGATGTCGCAGAGATTGTTTCTCGATGTTTGATTTACCAGTAAGTCAAAGTTTAGCAAAGGAAGCCCGGTGGTTTACTTCGTCCTTTGGAAGTCCCACAGTGGAAATCGGAGAGCGTCTCAATGGATTTCATTGATGGTTTGCTAGATCGAGGAAAGGCAACACCGGTATTTGGGTTATAGTTGACAGACCTACTAAGAGCACTCATTTCATTCCTGTTAAGAGTAAGAGGACGGTAGCATGGTTGGCAGTAGTTTATCTTCATGAGATAGTCCGTCTATATGGAGTACCTTCCAGTATAGTAAGTGATCGTGACCCCATATTCACTAGTGAGTATAGGAGGAGCTTATAAGAGGCATTAGTAACACAGTTGTGTTTGAGCACCACTTATCACCCTCAGACTGATGGACAGACAAAAAGGGTGAATAGAGTTCTTGAAGATCTTTTAAGACCGTGTATCCTAGACTTCGGAAGGACTTGGGAAGAGCATCTTCTTTTGGTAGAATTCGCCTACAACAACAGTTATCAGGCTAGTATTGGCATGACACCCTTCGAAGCATTGTACGGGCGACCCTGTAGATCACCAACTTGTTGGTGAGAGTCTACAGAAAGGCTTCTACTTGGGCCTGAGATGGTTAGGGAAACTTCAAAAAATATTAATCTTATTCACAGACGCATGAAGACAGCTCAGGATAGGCAGAAGTCCTACGCAGATAAGAGAAGAACTGATATTGATTTTAAAGTGGTAGACATGGTTTTCATCAAAGTTTCACCTTTGGTAAATGTGATTCGTTTTGGATATGTAGGGAAATTAGCGTCAAGATTTATAGGGTCGTTTCCCATAACAGAAATGATTGGTCAAATGGCTTATAAAGTGAAGTTACTTGAGAGACTAACCAATGTTCATGATGTTTTCCACATTTCTCATTTACAGAAGTGCCTGCATGATACCACGAAAGTAATTGAGTCGGGCATACTTGAGGAAGTAGAGGTGGAACGGGAAGCGACAGTTAGACGAGTTCCTACCCGTATTCTTGGATCAGAGGTTAAGAAGCTACGCAGCCGAGAAGTCAAGCTGATGAAAGTTCAGTGGGGAGATAACCACAAGGATGAAACTTGGGAGCGAGACTGAATACAAGATTCGCGCTTCATACACTTTTCTTTTCAAGGGTATGTTCTTAACTTCTTTTTCCAAAACTTTTATTCGTACTTGTTTCTATCATTAAGTATATACTATCGATACAATCTTCGACCTTTAGGTAGAATTCCAATGGATGTAAACATGTGTTTGAGACATGTTATGTTTGATGGATGCAGGTGGATGCAAGTGGATGCAAGTGTTAGCTAGTGGTTACTCGTGGATTCATATACACACACTAGACACTAGATCAGCTCAATCACTCTCATATTGCATATGGATGTGTGTGTGCATTTTTTTCTTTTATAGATGGAAATGGGTGTATCATCATACGAATGATTGCATTTGAAAAGATGATTGTGCACACATATAGAGTTCACATGATATACTAGGATTGTTTGCATACATGTTGGATTCATGGCACTTACATACATTGAATTAAGGAGGTCAACTAGAACAGTAGACCGCCTGATCTTTCGCATTAGTATAGGGACATATACACACATCTTTGCAAATGTACATATAAGCATTAGAAATATTTTAAGGACAATGGATGCCTATGATTGGTGGATGAGTAGATCACTACAACAGAAAACACTTTTCGTAACAGGCAATATCTGTTGCAGTAGACCAATTGCAATAGACCCGCGCCTGTTGGTATAACCGAAGTTGCAAAAAGTTCACAACATTTTCCGCCTGTTGCAATAAGATGTTGCGGTATACTCTTTTTGCAATAGGCTTTTGTTGTTGCAACAGATACTTTTGCAACAGTATATGCCCGTTGCAATAGATTTAAAAATCTATAAAAAAAAACTACAGTTTGTAGATACTACATATTAAATGCGTAATAGCATATGTCACAGAACGAAATAAACAAATAAAATTTTTATTTTAACAAAGTTTTAACAGTACAAACAATTGAAACAAAAATTTCTACAATTTTCATACACTATTCATGTATAACAATTTCTTCTCTCACACAACACATTTTTTTCGAATGGAGTTTTTCTAATCATATTTCTACTCTATCATACATATACTATAACAAAAGAATAAATATCATCAATTCACTAGAACAAATCTGCAGTTCATGCTCCACATTACTCAAAACTACATCATGCTCCCACTATGACAAACTGTACCCATTGTCAATTGTTGTGACTCCCCAACCTGCACATATTAAAACCCAATCTATATACAACCATATTTCTCAGTTGACATTATAAAGTAGGAATATTATATAACTACTAGCAGTCTTAAACTATTAAAAAAATTACAGCAAGAAATCTGTTACCAATACTTGCAACAGGGAAAGAAAGAGACAAATAGATATGCCATTGCCTGCAAAATAAAAAGGCAAGTAATGAATGCATGAATCTTAATCATTCTTATTATTTAAGAACTGATATGGATCAGTCCATTATCCATAACATGAAATTTACGTAATATAAGATCTCTCTCTCTCCCTCTTTTTTTCTTTTCAAAACAAAATGTTTCAAATACTTTTTATTGATTAAACAAACAACATAACCAATTATCCGTTCCATTAATAAAAATTAATAACATTTTGCTTCGAAATTACAAGTTCTACTACTAGAAATTACAACAGACGAAATAGCAGTTTAAAATTGAACTTTCCTTAAAATTGCATAGACACCTTGTTACCTTAGCGTCCATTCCAGAAACAAAGAAGAGTATGATAGATCATACAAATCGTCATAGAATCAATATAAACACATAAGTAAAAGAACAAAATAATCACCTAAACACTTGTATTTCAGCATCAGAAGAACTAAAAGAAAAATAATCTAGTTTTGTTGTACATAATTAGATAACCAATATGAACAAATCATTAAGTTTACCTTCCCACTTCATCTTCCCTATTCACTATAATTGATCAACAAATTAACAGACAATCAAATAATACAACAATCAAATATGAAAACACAAATAGAAGTACATTCACAGTAGGCACTTTCCTTTTAAACAAGCTATGTAACTGCCATTGTTTTTACATCCAAGCTTTTGAATGAGCATCAGGATGCATTGATCATCAATTTATCGCTTTCCTGAAACAAATGGTCATCACTGAATGTAATGACGCCTCTAAATTCAATTACCAAAAGGAGCAATAATAAGAAACTTTAAGTAAAACAGGGAATAAATTGGGAATATTATAGGCTAACGTTTGTAGGCAACAAGGAAACAAGGGCTACCGGCAAAGATATATGGCTATCCCGACAAAGCTGCCATTTATTTCTTAATTGCTCAATACTCAAAAGAATGCACAGCTTGCTGATTCAGATCTAAGCTTGTTTCAAAAATTGACAAATACAATAGAAGAAAGTAAAATACACATAATATAAGATCTTTCTCCAATGTATCATACATCAATTGACATATATAATAATATCATTTAGTTCATCTACGCCTAATTTATTCATGCTAAATTTAAAGAACTTTTTTTTGTACTATGCCGAAATTAACCAACTTACTATGCACACACATATATATTTTCCCTAACTTTTCTTTCTGGTGATGTCCACTGTCCCTGTGTTTAGTTACTCTACTGTTTGTAGCATGCATAATCGCATTGATGTATAAGTAGTTGTTGACTGGTGATGTCCACTGTCCCTGCGTTCAGCTAATCTACCTTTATGACCTTACTGATATACCAAATTCTCTTTAATCATAAAAGCAAAACAAAAAAATTAAATTCACATCTGGCATGCTTGTCAAACATAATGGAACAAGTCTCCATGAATCTAACAAATACGCTTTAGCTTAACTTGACGGTTGAGCTTGTTTAATCCAAGTTGTCTATAAACTGAAGCAGGGACTTTTCTCCATTTCGACAGTTTTAAAACAATATTATACAGATTCCTCTTTCATAAACAAAAATCCCATTTATAATCAAAAGATAGAGTTGCTGAAACAAACATGAAAAGCATCAGAGGCAAGAGGAGCGCTCATTCCATGGTAAATAGCGGAAACTCCCTCATTAGAAGGGACGAGATCGATTCCGTTGGAGTTGGAGATGCTGATGGATCGGAGGGCGAAGACCTCCTAGCCGAGGCGGGCGCTGATGCAGAGTTCGAAGGAGGAATTGGTAAGCAGGCCGAATGATCGGAGATCAGAGAAGGAGGAGAAGATGGCGATCTTTCGGGACCAGCCACGGGTGTCCCAGAGGTGATGGAGTTTGGGGTTTAGGGTCTTGCTGAGTTGGTGATGGAGTTTGGGGTTTAGGGTCTTGCTGAGTTGGTGACAGATGTACTGATCGTAGGAGGTGTAGATGGGGCGGATCTTAAGATATGGGTTTGGATCTGGTAAGGGGGTTAGTGGGTTCTAGGAGGGAGGCTGATTGGCGTTTGAGGGGCTGTTGAGGGTAAAGAGGAGGGAGAAGGAAAGGAAGACGAGGAGGAGTTTGATAATCTGTACCGACTTATTGGATTTCATTTTTTATTTTGTTTTTATTGAGTTGCGGAGAGGTCTCCATTGTTGAACATGAATTTTATTTGGCTGGGGCAAATCGAAATTTAGGGTTAGGGCAGCGGGTAGTGAAATTTAGGGGAAACGGGAGGGAAATGAAATTTGGAAGGAAATTTTTGGGCGTGGTTAGCTGGTCAAACCAGTATGCGAATTTTACTATTTTCATTTGAAATCAAAATCAAATTTAACCTTCCAAAATGTATCATTCAAACTTCGCTGAAGGTGCTGCCCCAACACCACTGCGATCTGACCGGACAGGTTGAATGTTGCCAGCATGGCCATTTTCCCCGCACCTCCTTCATAGAGTTTAATATTGGACAAAATTTTAAAAAATATTTTAGTACACTACTAAAAAATAATTAATTAAATATAACTCAGTTAAACTAAAAATCACAAACTAAAATACTCTACTAAAATATCATGTTTAAATAATCTGTTTTAATACTCCTCTTTCATTACGCGCAAACGCATCCTTAGTTATTATTATTAATTAATTTTTTATAAGTTCATAATTATTAATAGAAATTATTTCATGTTTCGAATTAGTTGTATTTATCATTATGTAGTAGTAGTTCTTAATGATTCCATATTAACTATCTATTATTAAATACTAGTCTTAGTTATTATATAATTATTACTAAATCTTAATCAATAATTTAATAGTAAATATTAATTAATAATTGTTAAATTTTAAATATTAATCCTTATTTCTTAAATATTACTTAGTTATAGAATATAGAATATTAAGTTATAATGAATTTTTATTAATTATTTAATATTTGTTATTAATTAGATTTATTCATTATTAAATGTAACTAATAACTGGTAAATATAATTTACATACTATTAATAACTAACCATAATAAATTATTAAAATATTAATTCATACTAATTAATGATTATTACTTAATACTTATTATATTGTAACTAGATATTACTTACTACTTCGTATTTTTGTATTTAATAGTAATTATGTTTACAAAAATGTCGAAAAAATATATGTTTTTAATAGTATGTTTTTCGCAACTGACTTTACTAGTTGTAAAAAATACAGTTATTGCAAGTTGCGAAAATAGTTGCTAAATATATTTATTCGCAACTGGCTTGGAAGTGCAATTGCAAATAATATGTTTATTGCAATTGTTATGTAAGCGCAGTTGCTAAAACATATGTTTTTGCAACAAGAAGGGAAGGGCAGTTGCTAAAAATATATTTTTCGCAACAGAAAGAAAAGACCTGTTGCTAAATCTCATCTATTGCAACTGTTATAAGAGGTCTGTTGCTAAATATCATTTACTGCAAATGTCATGTGTTGCTTGTTGCAAATAGCTAGTTGTAATAGGGTATTTTTCTTGTAGTGTTACTACAATCCCCGCCAAAAACCTCTTTCCTGTAACCTGCATCCAAACGTTTCCCTTCTTCTCCAAAATGAAAATCGTCCCCTTCCCCTCGTTGCTAACTAATGACATCCTCTCTCCCATTATTTAAAACGCGTGCACCTCTTCCTCAACAAAAATATCCACGCAATAATATAAATCAACTAATACTACCAAACACTTCTTTTCACAATATGAATTCCAACTCCACAACGTTACTACAAACTGCAATACCTTCTATATGTATATACACTGCTTCCCCCTTCTGCATAACCCAATTTCACACCCTCCATGCATGCTTCCAAACCGTACAAACCCGTGTAACCTCCACAATGCCCTCAATTCAAACTCACCCTCCGCTGTCTCCTCATGCCCATCAACACCGACTCATGCTTGCAGCCACCACCCGAATTGGCGACATCAGCTCATCACTACACTGCTACAGGAACCGCGGCCACCCTAATCCAACTACCACTACCACGGTGGTCTACCGTTCGTCGCCTAGTAGCCGCCACCGGAATCGCCAGCCACACGCCCCCCTCAGTTTCGAATCCAACACACCCTTAAACTCGACTTGCCGTGTTCAGTGAAAGAAAGTGCCTCTACCCCACTGTTTCTAGTCACCGAACGCCCAGCCGACCACAAGAGAACTCGCTTCACTCCCCTTGATCAGCTCGCAGCCATCGTTTCAGAATCGTCGATCGTCCCATGTTGCCGCTAATAATTTATTTATATACAAATTGAATTTAAATTATTAAATTAAACTGGCCTTACCCCTTGTATATCGGCCAACTACCAATCTATCCATCTGCGTCCACCTTATTTTCCCTTCCTCTTATTTTAGCCCGCCACTTCTTACTTTCTTCCATGTATATTTTTTTTCTTTCTTTGACTTATTTATAAAAATATGGGCCCATTACTACAATCCCCGGCCCAAAGCCTCTTTTTTGTAACCTGCATCCAAACGTTTCCCTTCTTCTCCAAAATGAAAATCATCCCCTGCTCCCTATTGCTAACTCACGACACCCTCTCTCCAGTTATTTAAAACGCATGCACCTCCTCCTCAACAAAAAAATCTATGCAACAATATAAATCAACTAATACTACCAAACACTTCTTTTCACAATATGAATTCCAACTCCACAAAATTACTACAAACTGCAATACCTTATGTATGTATATACACTGCTTCCCCCTTCCACGTAACCGAACTTCACACCCTCCATGCATGCTTCCAAACCGTACACACCCATGTAACCTCCTCAACTCCCTCATTTCGAACTCACCCTCCTATGTCTCCTCACGGCCATCAACACCGACTCATGCTCGCAGCCACCACCCGAATTGGTGACAGTAGCTCATCAATACGTTGCTAAAGGAACCGCGACCACCCTAATCCAACTACCATTACCACGGTGGTCCACCATTCGTCGCCCAGTAGCCGCCACCGGAATTGCCAGCCACACGCCCCCTCAGTTTCGAATCCAATACACCGTTAAACTCGACTTGTCGTGTTTAGTGAAAGAACGTACCTCCACACCCACTGTTTTCAGTCACCGAATGCCCAGCGGACCACACATGAGAACTCGCTTCTCTGCCCTTGATCAGCTCGTATCCCTCATTTCAGAATCGTCGATCGGCCTGTGTTGCCGCTACAGTTGCTCCACGAGAGACTATGCCCTTGCGTATGTTTAAAATTGAAGCTTTCGTTGGAATATATAAAAACAATATGAGTATGTAGAAATCCATATATTTTATATACTTGCTTTATTTAGGGTTTTAGAAGAGCATTCAGTTGGTTCAAAGTTTTTGGAAGCCATTCACAAATTCTCGGCTTTGAAATATCTTAAAGAAAATGGAGCAGGAAGACGTGTTTATATAGAAGAAGAAGACTTACTCGTTAAGGTATAGGCAAAGATGTGATAGGGTAGGTAGTCTGATGTTTTCAGAAGTAGCTGTGTACGTGAATCTGTCGGCCAAGTATACTTCAAAGCTAAGCAAACTTAAAAGAAAAGGAAACACATGCCGTATAGTGTATTTTTTTCCGTTCTCCGATACACAAAACTCCATTCATTCTATGTATAGCAATAGACAAAAATAAAAATACCGTCGTGTTCAGCAATGTGCCACGATCCCAAAAATATAATAATATAGACTAGTTAACTTATTCTGTGATATCCCAAAATTTTTGATATAAGGTGTAAAATACTTCAAACAAAAAGTTGCATATTTTCCAAATTAAAAATTACGAAAAAAATCTATAAATTAAATTATGACTATGTCTCAAAGATCTTGTCTAAATTTGAAATCACTATTTAATTATAATTAAATATATCATTATGGTTTATAAACAATTCCATAACGACTATTTAAAAATTTGATTTGGACATAGCTCACAATCTATAAGACGAAATCTCCATTTTTCACTTCCATTAGAAAAATACAGTTTAATAGATTCCAACATTTCTTGTTCCACAGAATTCCAATTTAAAACGAATTCTTTATATTCAATTGAAGTTCAAAACTCAATATTAAGAACTACCGCGACATTTCGAGTTCGCTATTAATATATTATAATTAATATGTTCAATGGTCGTTTTTAAAAATATTCGTTATTATAATTTAATTCTAAACTGAAATAAATCTCTTAAATTATCCAGTTTACACAAAATTGTCATTTCCACTATTTCTGGCACTTTCAGAAATTAACAATTTTATCACATTATTTATATTAATTAAATATTTGAAATATCTAAATTCAAACTATTTAAATTACCAACCCAGTATATTATAATAATTATCAAATTAATTATTAAATAGCTAAAATTCTGGGACATTACAGGAAGGAAGCTATTTATTCTGTAGTTTGCTTTATTTCAATACAACGGGGAATAAAAATTAGGGATTCGATTGATTTGGGAAATTTGGAGTTGTGGACAAAATGAAAAAGAAAGTGGTGAATGAAAAAGAAAGCGGGAAATAGAAATTGCTGAGGTGTGGATTGATGGTTGAGATTAATGGTTGAGATATTGTTTTAAATGAAGGTATGGATTGAGGTGTAATTTTTTTAAATTTTAAAGGTCTGTTATAACAACACTATATAAAATGTTGCATCGTGTTACACTAGTTTATCTATAGCAACACATTTTTATGGCTAAGGTAACACCAAAAATAGAACGTTGCAGTAGGACCAAAATAGTATAGTTATCATGACATATTGGATGGCAACACCTTGCAAATTCGTTGCATTAGGTCGTTTATGGCGTAGTGACTATATTTCAGTCTGTCACCAGAATTTGACTCTCAATAGAAAAGAGACGAGAAGGGAAATTATTAACTGATGTATATTTTAAGATATAATAAGTCGAAGAAAATAATAGAAACCGGATAAAAAATGTGTTTTTGAGGATTAAGTACAATGGGATTCACGATAAAAAAAGAGTTAGTAGTAGAAATAGAATATGGCTAATGTTTTTATCTATTTTATTTTGGATTGAATTTGTAGAAACAATTAGTAAGATTATACCCGTTTTAATATTTTTATAAAATACAAAATGATCACATTTACTTTCACCATGCCAAAATTTTCCATAGCATGGCTGAATTTTCCAAACCAAGCTTTAGGACTTTCTTTAAACCCATTCAGTGTCTTCTTTAATCTACAAACTAGACCACTTTTCCCTTATGCAACAAACCCAGGTGGTTCGATCATATACACTTTTTCTTCTAAATCACCATGAAGAAATGCATTTTTTACGTCAATTTAATGTAGCTTCCAGCTATGTATTGTTCCCAATGAAATGAACAATCGAATGGAAGTTAGTTTTTCTATTGGAGAGAATGTTTCTGAGTAATCTACTCCATACAATTGTGCATAACCCTTTAAACTAAATGTGCCTTCAGCCTAGCAATAGATCCATCTGAATTCACTTTTATAGTAAACACCCATTTACATCCAATGGGACTGTTATCTTCAGGTAATTGAACTAAGTTCCATGTCTCATTATATTCAGGAGCGTTTAGTTCTTCGATCATAACAACATGCCATCCAGGATTGGATAGTGCTTCTTCAACAGCTTTAGGTATATAAATGAATTCAAGAGAAGTGAGGTGAATGAGTGGATGGTGACACTTGTTTATATGATACAAATGAAGAAATAGGATACGCACATTGACGTTTTCCTTTAGAGCAATAGGTAGATCCATATCAAGGTTAAATGTGGAAACAAGTTCATGTTTATGCGAAGAAGTATTTTCTGGTGGAGATAAAGGTAGGTCATAAGAAGGTGATGAAATGATTTCAGTTGGAATACCGGTATTATTTCCTTTTTGTATAGGTTCAGACACCTCATATATAAAGAATTCATCACTCTCCGCCTGATTTTGATAAGATGAGCTTGGTAATGATTGAAAAAATGTTGTTTTTTCAATGAAGGTAAAATCAATGGATACAAGATATTTATTCAGAGAGGGACAAAAGCATTGATGTCTTTTTTGTAAGCGAGAATAACCAAGAAATATACACTTGACAGATTTTGGATCAAGCTTAGATATTTATGGTCTAACATCTCGAACAAAACATATACAACCAAATATTTTTGGTTTAACTGGATATAACGCTTTATTTGGAAAAAGTACCAAGTATGGAATATCACCATTAAGAAAAGTTGAAGGCATACAATTTATAAGAAAATGTGTTGTAGAAACAACATCTGCCCAAAAACTTTTGGGTACATTCATATGAAACAATAATGCATGTGTGGTTTCAAGGAGATGTCAATTTTTCCTCTCAGCAACCCCATTTTGAGGTGTAGTATCAACACAAGAGGTCTCATGAAGTATTCCATTCTGATTTAAGTACGAAATAAACTTGAAGTGTATTCTTTTGCATTATCACTTCTTAAAGTTTGAATAGAAGTATTGAACCGAGTTTTGATTTCAACACAAAATGAATAAAATATTGAGCACAATTCAGAACTATTTTTCATGAGAAACAACCAAGTTATATGTGAATAATCATTCACAAATGTAACAAAATATATAAATCCTGGTTTAAATATTACAGATGCAGGTCCCAAATATCAGAGCGAACAAGTTCAAAAGGACAACTAGCTCTTTTATTTATTCTAGGACTCAAGCTAACCCACTGATGCTTAGCATATTAACATGACGTCAAAATTTAGCGAATGTAGTGAGCTAAAATGTGACGTAATTTCTTTAGAAAAGATAAAGATGGATGACCTAGTTGACAGTGTGTCTTTGATTCCGAGTAATATTTGAACAAGCAAAAAAAATTTGATCTACAAAAGGAGTATCAAGTACGTACAGTCCCTTTGACTCATTCCCGTTACCTAATTTGTTGAGTCACAAGATCCTGAAATATACAGTGAGATGGAAAAGATAAGGTCGAACGGTTTAAATTTTTAGTTAATTGACTGACTAAGAGCGAATTGAAAGTAAGTTTAAGTATGTATAAAGCAGACGTTAATGGAAAAGGTGAATAGGTTGAACCTAAAGTTCCAAACCCTTGAATATTAGAAGAAGAAACATCAACTAGAGTGACATTATATGCAGAAGTTTGTGAATAAAAATTTGAAAAGAGAAGACAATTACCTGTCATATGATCTGTAGCACCAGAATCAATGACTCATTAAGTTTTTCATGGATTAACAAAGTTGCTATTATTTTCTATGGTGGATACAGCTGGTGATGATTGGATAATATTTTTTTTGATACTCTTTGCAAATTCTTTAGCGTAAACCATTATAGTTTGATTAGACTGATCTTGAGTCTTTACAACATTAGCTACCTGTGGACTTGTAGCCTGTCTTTGCTTGTTTTGTAGCTTCCATCATTCATATTTGGTATGCTCGTGTTTGTTACAATATGCATATGACTTTGTATTCACTGCTTGATTATCATGTCCGGGTATACTAGTATCTCTCCTATGCACATTCTGGTTCTGTTTCCATGGTGAATACCTATTGTTTACACCTATGAAAGCACTTTATGTTGAGTAGATGTAGTTGATGCTGAACTTGAGATTTCAGTTCGAAGAATCCTCCTACAAACATCATGCAATGAAGCCACATCAGATCCATATAGTACTAGAGATTTAGTAGACTCATACTCTAATAGAAGTCCTATTAAAAAATTCATAATGGTTATTTGCTCTCTCTACATCTATTGTACCTTAATATCAACACTAATATGAAGCAATAGATTAAATTCTTTATAAGTCTTCTTGAATATCATGAAATAGTTCATAAGTGATTGATCTTGTTTATCAACATGATAGAATGATTTACATATGAACATTCAATTCAAATTTCCTTTTCTAGAATACAAGAACTCCAAACAACCCATACGTTATTTCACAAATTCACAATGATTCACCAAACTAATAATATCACTCTTAATTGTATTTCGGATCTGAAGAAATAATCGAACATCATCTCAAACCCAAACCACAACTTCTTTATCCGATGGATCTGCCTCAGGTGGGTCTTTGGTTAGATAATTATCTCTATAAATACTTCATAGATATAATCAAATAGTTTTTGTAACGACCCGTATTCTATGTATCGGAGGATCGTAGAATATTTATTTCATTATAATACGAAGTCGTATGGTCGTGTAACTTTGGGGAACGACTATTGGGGTCATTTCCCGTGTTCACGATTTTTGCCGATTTTTAAATGACCGTCTCGCCCCTGGCGAATCTTGTTTCGCCTATAACTTTTGATTGGTAAAGAGTTTTGACCTAAAACCACTTCCATTAGATTTGGACGATGGTTTACCTTTCCGTAGAGTGGTCACATTAATCAAACGGACCTACCGTTTGGGAGATATGACTGAATTAATGTTTAGAAGATGAAAAACAGCTTAACCGGGCCAAATAGGTTGATTAGCAGCTAGGCCCATTGGGGGATTTCGGGATTAGGGGTATTTAAGGACTGAAAGGGACTAAAGAAGCCCTTCTTTGTCATTTTTGCAGTCGCCACTTTCATTCCTTCAACCCTAGTAATGGCTTATACCCTCTAAAAACACCTCTAATCACCTTCTAATCAAGGATTAAGCAAACCAACATCAAATCAAATTAAAATAGCATCAAATCAGAGTTGGAGCTGCTGTGTTGCATAGAGAATCGACCCAAACAGTAGAAAAGTTTCAGATCTAAGATTAATTGTGGATAAGGTGAGTGATTTGCATTGTTTTTCACTAATTACGGCTAATTAAGGGTGATTAGTGATAATTAGCGAAATTATGGCTCGAAAAAATTTGTAAAATTCTGAAATATTATTTTATGGCTCTGATAAAAATTTGGGTTAATTTGGACATGTTTTTCTAATCGTATGATTAAGTCATGATTAAGGGGATTAGGGAAAAAACATGGGTTTTGGGTAGGTTTGATCCATATTGGCATGTTAAAATTGTTGTTTTAGTGTTTGTGGTTGATTATACATGTTGCTATTACTGTTTGGAATGTTTTTTTTGTTGCTTAGTGAGGTTAGATTGGTCGAAAACGCCGTCGTATAGTGTAAACACTTACTGGAAAAGTCGCAGGAAAACATGCAGGAAATAGGATTGGATCGGGTTCCCTGAACCCACCCGCTCGTGGAGCTCCCCACGACTCCGACCCTCTCGCCTGAGTGCATCATGAACCAGATCGATGGAGAGGCGTGACCCGGACCGCTTGCACCCGAACCACTTGCTCATGAACTGATGCCACGAGCTAAACCATGGTGAGCCAAACCGTGAAGCATCCACGATCCGCTCGCACTTGAAGACCACGAATCGACCCAGAGTATATCGTAAACACTCGCTGGACAAGTCGCAGGAAAACAGTGCAGGAAATGGGATCGGATCGGGTTCCCTGAACCCACCCGCTCGTGGAGCTCCCCACGACTCCGACCCTCTCGCCTGAGTGTGTCATGAACCAGATCGATGGAGAGGCGCGACCCAAACCGCTTGCTCATGAACCGATGCCACGATCTAAACCATGGTGAGCCAAGCCGTGAAGCATCACGATCCGCTCGCACTTGAAGACCACGAATTGTCCCGGAGTATCATTCACGAACCATGCTTGCATATCTGAACCGACCTGATGCTTGGAGAGGAGCACCAAACTGGAGTGCCACGAACGAAGAAGTCATGAACCGAGGTGGAGCATCACGACCCGATGCTCATCACGAACGGGTCCCACAAGCCGACCCGAACCGGAAGGTGGTCACGAACCGGTGCCACATGAGGACCACGAATCGAACCGAATCGACTTAGAGTGGAGCACTGAACCAAAACATGAACTCTGAACCGAATGAAGACCGAACCGAGATGATGACCAAAACCCGAGATGCAAAGATAGCCCAAATAGGAAGTAGAACTCAGGATCGAGATGGGAACCTACGAGTTAACTTCAAGAGTTGGGCTTTGCTGCGGGACGTGTGCTAAGGGGTTATTGATGTCCCTAGCTTTGACTCACTATAGAGAGACGGATATTGGCTATGGATTAGTGTAGTGGAGCCATTATGACTCCATGGGGCAGAGTGATCGTAGCAAGGAATTGGGTGACAAAAGTGGTAGATATCATATGCTTTACGCACTGAGCGAGAGATGTGGGGATGGTTGCTATGCTTGATTGTTTGATATCACTATGACATACACCCCCCTCCCCCGTATTTATGCACCATCTGTTAGTGTTACCTTAGAGTATTGTGCATCTTGTTGTGTTGACTCTTTGGTTGCAGGTCTAGGTTCAGGTATGATTGGATTATACCTGTTACTGTTATGTTTTGTTGCTTATCGCTCATACCATACTTTTGTTTGACCCAGAGTTTTATGTCTCTTCTTATTACTCTGGGTGCTCCTAAACGAGCAGACTAGAGGCAGGTTAGCTGGTTATGCACGAGTAGCTGATCCGGAGACTAGCAGGAGGCTCCCATGTATTATCTACATATATTCTCCCTGTGTCGCTATTGGTCACTACTTTGGGCATTAGTAGTGTACTTTTCTTATTTTTCTTTAGAGACGGTATTTTAAAGTTGTAATAATGATGTTGGATCATAAGCTGTATTTTGGATTCCGCTGCTATGATGGTTTAGTTTTCAGCTTATGCACTGTCTCGCCTGTTTTATGTCAAAATTATGTTATTATTATATTTTATCCCATGCGCTGTGAGACATTCTATAAGTTCCTTGTTAGTTCAAATTCCTTTCTTCTCTTACTTTTCTTTTCTTTGGCGACCGTCCCGTGCTAGTCGGGCTTTGGCACAACGCACTTTCTTTCGAAATGTCGGTTGGTGTGGGGCGGGCCGTCACATTTGGTATCAGAGCTCTAAGTTGCGTTGTTAACCTAGGGGAAGACATCAGGGAGAGATAATATACGTATATGAGAGCGTGTATTTGTGATATTTTGGTTTTCAAAAGAAATATATATGTATATATACTATTAATATATCTAAGGATGAAGTCGCATTGCGTTGGCACCACAAAGGAGATGGTTGATCGTTTTCACTTTGCAGATTGAACGATGAGCCAATATACGAGGAGTACAGGTTCAGGAGAAACAATAGGGATGTCCTTGATATGAGGTCGATGTTTACTACCTTAATGCGAGATGTAATGACCCGCATTGTCAGAGGTATTATAATTAATTTATTTAATTATATAAATAATGATTTAGGGAATTAAATCGTTGTTAATTTAATTATAGTGAATAATTAATTAAATTAAATAATATATTTAATTCAGAAATAATCAAAAATATTGGAAATCACAATATTCTGTGAACGGGGTCATCCCCAAGATTTAATTCAGCTTAGAGTTGAATTATATTGACGAATATAATCAATCGACGACAGTTTGAACGTATAATTATATATTAATTAAAATAGAGCTCGGAATGGCGCTGCAGTTCGCGATTTGGTGATTTGAACTTCAACGGAATGTACAGGATTCGTTTTAAGCCAGATTTCTGTGAAACAAGAAATGTGTGGAGCTGGTGGAGTATATCTTTCTAGTGGAGGAGAAAAATCGGGATTTCATCGGATAGATTTTGATTTACGTCCAAATCAAATTTCAGAAAAAGTCGCTGTAGAATTCCTTTATAATTTGCGACGCTTTATATACGTTATAAAAGGATTTTCGATATAAACTGAATATCGATAAATCTAAAATCTGAAATATCAAGCTGTAAATTCTGATATGATATTCTGGAGTTGGACGATATCATATATGGAGATATACGATAATATAAATTTATTTATATTTAATTTAATAATATTTAAATATATATATATATATTTGAATGGGTCATCCAGAGCTTTAAAAATAGCCAATTTTGCAAACGAAGTCGGAATTCGACGAAACTAATTTTGTTGGATCCGCAATATCAAATAGTTGTTAGATTTCCAGTTTCGTGATTTTTAGAGTCACTGTGTGGCCGTACGGATTTTTAGAGTGAGAAACAGTCAGTATTTTGACAGTTAAAAATATGCTATGTGAGCATACGGAGTCAGAATTCGACGAAACCAGTTTCGTTGGGACCGTGATGTCGAACTCTAGCTACATGTCCAGTTTGGCGATTTTTAGGTATCGTATGTGAACACATGGATTTTTAGAAGACAGATATATGAGATATTAGCTAAAGAAAAAAATAAAGCAAAATTCCTAAAGCCAAGAAATGGCCACGTCCTCTTATTTTTCAGCCTCACAAACAAAATATCATCCCCATATATATCAACATTTCAAGCCGCCACTAGAAACTCTCTTAGCTCAAAAACGCAAGAGAAGAAAATCAAAAGAAATTCAAAACTAAATCTATAAATCTCCTCATAAATACATTTGCAATCTCCTTGACCTCCTCTTCAGTTTGGTATATGATTTACTGGGCTCAAACACATCTTTGCAGCGCTGAAATAAGGTCGCGTATACTAGGGTTAAGAAAATCTCGGGATTTAGGTTTCAATCCTCGATTTCGAGTTCGTATTTGGGATCGACGAGGAAATCCGCACCTAGTGTGCTGAAATGGGTGGATTCGGTGTTGATAGTTGTCGACCGAATTGATGGGTTGAGGCATATCGCGTTTCAGGGCGCGGTTCGAGTGTGTTTTAATTGGGGTGAGTAGAAAGAACAGGAGAAGAGTAAGATAAAGATGGTTCCCGTTTTCGAAATCGTGGAGGGGATGAACGTGCGATTTGGGGTAGGCGGAAGGATTGATGCGGTTTGGCCATGCTTGCTGTTCGATGGTCACTGGAGAAACACGATGGGATTTGGGAAGATAAGGTAGCGGGTTGGTTATGTGGTAGTGGGCTTTGTAAAAGAGTTAAGGCCCAAAATTAATTAATTTAAATTCAAGTTTTGTTTATTTGAGTGTATAACTTGTAATGACAATATCTGCTCCATACGTTATCAGAATTTCAAACCATCGGATCCGTTGGGACCGTAGGGATGAGGAATTCGCAATAAAACAGACGGGGAGTGGATTGGAGCTCGTATGAATTTATGGCGAAATAAATTGTTTGATTCAAATAAAACAACAGTTTATCGTTCTTTAACGATGAACTGCAAATGTGAGTAAAACTCACCAACTCTGAACAGTTTATATTTTCACGTTGTATTTTTAGAACTGTTAGAAATTGTCTGATTTACTGTATGTTGACTGTTTGATTGAACTGCTAGTCAGTTAGTTGAATTTCTATATTGATTCTGTTTAACAGAATATATCATATGGAACTGAAACTGATGATAATCATATTGTGTAACATCTGTGGATGCAGGGAGACAGGTTGGAGGAATCCGACTGGATTCCTCAACAGTTATTTTATTGTTTTTCATATATTTTGATATATGATGTGAAGTATAACCTGTTGTTGATTATGTGGGTATGGACGAAATTGAACATCATGATTTGATATGATTGAATACCATGACATACTGGAATGTTGATAAGGGGATTTTCAAAGTGATATTGAAAATTGAATTGAAAGTGGAATATTTATAAATAAGAAATGTTTATAAATTGGAATATTTATAAATAGGAGATATTCAAAAAGGAAATAATTACAAACCATTTTCTTTTTGAATGGGAAAGGTCTGTGTGGCGAGTTTGGGGATTTTCCCGATGCTCCCGATACAAAGGAGGTTATAGCGAATTTTCCCGGGAATTTAAGGAGTTAGAATATTTTTAAGAATAAATTTGAAAAGGGAATATTTGCAAACCATTTGCAAATAGAATAAAATAGAGAAAAGAAATATTTGTAAACCATTTACAAATAGAATTGAAAGGGGAATATTTAGAAAATAAATAGAGTTAATAAAAAGGAAATTGGTTTATAAAGGAAACCGTTATAAAAAGGAAACGTTATTAAAAGGACATTTATAAAGTGAAGAACCGTTACTAATAGTAAATCTTTATAAATGAATAAACGTGTTAAAAAGGGGATCTTTTTAAAATGGATAAACGTTATAAAAAGGAGAAATCGAATATGGTATTCGAAGTTAGTAATCGAATATGGTATTCGAAGTTAGTTAATCGAATATAGACAATCGAAAGGAGTTAACCGAATATGGTATTCGAAGTTAGTTAATCGAATATGGTATTCGAAAGTTAGTTAATCGAATATGTTATTCGAAAGGGGTTAGTCGAGTCGAGTTAGTCAAATAGAGTTAACCAGTTAGAGTTAATCAGTTAGAGTTAACCAGTTGGGGTTAATTAGTTAGAGTTAATCGATTAGATTTAAAACGAACTAGAGTAAATCAAGTGTAGTTATTTGAGATAGAGTTAATCAAACATAGTTATTCAGGATAAGTTGCCATCTCGTACGACTGCTAGCGTAATTCGCAGGGCTGCAGATAGCCTAAGGCGGTCGGATGTTTCCTGAGGGAGTCAGGCGTAACCATTGTGATCGCTACGATCTAGAGTCAAGAGAATGGAGTTTAATCGAATATTAGTTATTCGATAGGAGTTAATCGAGTTGATCGAGTTGAGAAATAAGTTAAGTTAAATAAGTTGAGTTGATCGGGTGGTTCGACCAAGTTAGTCGAGCCTAGTTAATTGAATCGAATTGGTCGAACCAAGTAAGTCGAGTTAAGTTAGTCAAGTTAGTCGAGCCTAGTTAATCGAATCGAATTGGTCGAACCAAGTAAGTCGAGTTAAGTTAGTCAAGTTAGTCGAGCCTAGTTAATCGAATCGAATTGGTCGAACCAAGTAAGTCGACTTAAGTTAGTCGAGCCTAGTTAATCGAATCGAATTGGTCGAACCAAGTAAGTCGAGTTAGTCGAGTCAAGTTAAGTTAGTCGAGTTAAGTTTGTCGAGTTAAATAAATCGATGTTAGTTTCATCGAAAGGAGTTATTGATGTTAGTTTCATCGAAAGGAGTTATCGATGTTAGTTTCATCGAAAGGAGTTATCGATGTTAGTTTCATCGAAAGGAGTTATCGATGTTAGTTTCATCGAAAGGAGTTATCGATGTTAGTTTCATCGAAGGGAGTTATCGATTATAGTTTAATCGAAGTGAGATTTTCAAATATGAGATATTTGAAAAGGAAGAGTTCTCGAATATTAGTTATTCGAAGAGAGATTATCGAATATCGTTTATTCGAGAAGAAGTTAATCGAATATAGGTTATTCGAAGAAGAGTTAATCAAATAGAGATTTCTCGAAGAGAGTTAATCGGCAAATTCGATTATATCGAATTCGGGAAAGTACTTATACTTTCCAGTGTTTAAATAGAGATTTATTTATTTATAAATAAATAAGTGTTAGGTTAATTATTCACTAATAAGAATAGAAGTTATAATTAAAGTTAGATAATTCGAAAGTAGGGATTATAACGTTATCGTTATAATCAATGTTTTAAATATAGAAGTGGACTAGTAAAATTGAATCCGAGAAAGGCGTAAAGAAGTTGTTAAAGATTAAAAGATAAACTTTGACCATTTCGAAGTTATAACGTTGTTCAGTTAAGGTCTGAGAGGTAATTATACCCCAACTTGAGTGACTTCCTTCTTAACTAAGAAATGGTAAGGTTTGATCGTAAAGGAATTTTGGAAATGTTTTCCAAACGAGAATCAGAAATGTTTTCTGATAAAAGAAAATAAGAATTTAGAATATATGGAAACAGAAGATAAGTAAATTAATGAACTAATGAGATAAGAGTTAAATGATGTTTGATTGATATTATTTCCACCTGGAAATAATATCGTTGTTTGCACACTTGTTTTTCTTTGATAGTTAACTCACAGACTATTGAAGTTTTGACCATTTTAACGTTGTTAATATGGAGAGACCGGTTGGATTATTATCCAAAGAACCACTCTGTATTGGCATAAGCGTTGTGACTCATATATGCCAAAGATATTGAAGATGTAGTAAAATGCAAGGGCTGTTATATAAGTCTTAGATAACAGTGATTAAGATGGATATACTGAATAGTGCCTTCGGTTTGTCCAGTCCCAGGACAACTTGTATGGACGAAGGTCTGACAGAGTATATCCAATGGATAGCGTAAGTTGATCTGTTCAAACGTATTCACGTTTGGTGGCGGAGGAATTCGTTTCTCTTAGCTGTATACCCGTGTTATTTTTGGATAAGTCAATTTGTGATTTGGCGGGTATGACGATGTGACATTCTAAGTGAATGAGGATGACTTGTATGAATGAATGTCTGACAGAGTATTTCCAAAAAGGTCACGTACCTTGATTTCTTCAACCGTACCAAGAGTGGAAGCGGAGAAGGAAACTTCTTTACCTAACACGTAATGTACTATTGTAGACGTCAATTAGTGATTTTCGATGGATCTAACAATGTGGCATTCGAAGTGAATCTAATTTGATGATAAAGCGTAGCTTCTAGCCTCATCAACCGGTAAATGACAGAAATCGGGCAAGCAGCATGGCTAAGTCGGTCGCACCGAAGTAGGGTGTATAATCACCTATCTAGAGAATATTCATTTGTTTCTTAAATCTATCAATGTTGTCCCATATATATACGGGAACGGTTGCTGATCCCAACCGTTGGTGATATACATTCGATACACTCAAGCGAAATGAGTGATCGGTCATGTGTGGCTGAGTTACAAGATGTTCTTGTTGAACTCCAGTGTATCGTTCCTAGAATACACTGACCGGAAGGTGGTTCCATACCTTGTCATAGTTGGAAATCCATTATCCAATACGTGCTTGCGATTTTGATTTTATACTATATGTGTAGAACGTGAGATGAAAGCGTTTCTGCTAGATTGATATATATTTGTACTTAGACATTATTATAATATCAGAATGATATTGCTTGTCAAAGATGTTGGATTCTCATAAGGGAAAAACCCGTTCCGTATTCACGGCGTGGTCTTATGAGATATCATATATATGTTAAACTGTGTTAAACTATTTTACTCACATCAGTCCCATGACTGACCCAAAGTTTGCTTTGTTGTTTTCCCTAAACTCTTGGGTGCCTAAATTTGTACGGGCAGTCAAGTAGTTGGGATTTGCAGATACATTGAAGAGCTAGAGCAGGAGGCTTCAGGATCATATAGCTATAGTTATTTCCGCTGTGTTGTAAGTGTTGTACTCTGATAAGTGCTATTGTATACATAACTGTTATATTTCAAAGTTATGTTATCTATTATACGTCATTCGTTCCGCTGTGAGGTTCGTGTTACTCTGATGTTGTGTTCTTCTTCTTCTTCTATTCTAAGTTTCTATCTTATCTATTCTCACCCTCTAATTTCTTTCATTAATTACCGGGATTTTTCGATGTTTTGGTTATCGACATCGTGCTTATGTCGATAACCAAAGTCGCCGAAAATCCGGGTCGTTACAGTTGGTATCAGAGCTTAAGTTAAGAATTACTTGGCTCTGTGGCGTGACTCGGTAGAGATAGGGTTATTAATACCCTAGATTGAGTTTGAGTGTATATATACTAGTGCGTATTTGTATTTGATATAAAAATGGTTTTATATTGTGGAGATTCATTGGCTGAGTTGTTTATGAGTTCTGATCGATCAGTTTGATCCACTGTATCGGTAGGAGTAAATAAATACTTGAATACGATGGACCAACACGGTATGGATATCTAATATATTACCATATATTAGATATATTGGTTGTAATTATAATCGAATGAGATTATAAAGTGAAATTGTTATATACAACCAATCAGAATCATATAAGTAAAGTATATGAAATAAGATGAATTAAATACGAATTTAAATCAGATTTGGAATTAAAATAAGGAAATTTTAAGTTCCTGGGAGATTTTGAGATGTTTTCAAAATGGATGTATTTAGTAAGGGTTTTGAAATGATATAGTATTGAATTCACTTGGGTCGTTGGAAAATAATTCCGATGATGACTGCGCAGTATCATCGGTGTGATTTTCAAGTTCTAAGTGGTGGATTACTACCAGAGATTTTGATTTGAATTGTTTTGAGAGAACAAGTTGTTTAGAAATTCAAATATTTTGAATAGGTATTATGATTTCAAATTGATTTGAAATTTACCTAGGAATTTAAGTTTTGGAATTTAAATTTAACGTATGAAGTTAAATAAAGTGAGATGGTAAAAATAAATTGAAATTTAACTTGAACTAAGTTAAATAGAATTTGAAATTTAGCTGGACTTAGAATTTGAAAATCAAGGATGAAAACTTGAGATTGAAAATGGGATTCGGCTTGAGTATAAGCGAATGATTTGGTTTGACGATATAAAAGTGATTGAGTTTGATTGGGATGGCATTTGTATATGCCGAGTTGATAACAGATGGTAGGGATATAATGATATGCCCAACAAAAAGGTACAAGTTTATATTTTGTATGAGTTTGGAATTTATGAGCCGAATTGGCAAGCCGTTTGGCGTTTTGATTTTCTTTTGGGTTGAAGAAGGCCTAGAGAGGCGAGTGGGAATTTGAGCTATTGACCAGTACCAAGGAGGTGCTGGCGAAATTTTTCGAAAGTGTAAAGTGTTAGA
The DNA here is from genome assembly GCA_030737875.1 of Allium sativum. NCBI lineage: Eukaryota > Viridiplantae > Streptophyta > Magnoliopsida > Asparagales > Amaryllidaceae > Allium > Allium sativum. Next base: position 482,424,026 of record CM060922.1, read on the forward strand.
AAATTTTCAGAATTTTTGAAAATTTTAGTTAGTCGGAATGAATAAATATTTTAGTCAATATTAATTGGTTCAGTTGAAATCATAAATAAGGGGTAAACAAATCTTAGGAATTCCAATAGATAGGGTCGTCCTCTAACTTAGCAATTTCGAGGACGAAATTATTTTAAGTGGGGAAGAATGTAATGACCCGCATTGTCAGAGGTACTATAATTAATTTATTTAATTATATAAATAGTGATTTAGGGAATTAAATCGTTGTTAATTTAATTATAGTGAATAATTAATTAAATTAAATAATATATTTAATTCTGAAATAATCAAAAATATTGGAAATCACAATATTCTGTGAACGGGGTCATCCCCAAGATTTAATTCAGCTTAGAGTTGAATTATATTGACGAATATATTCAATCGACGACAGTTTGAACGTATAATTATATATTAATTAAAATAGAGCTCGGAATGGCGCTGCAGTTCGCGATTTGGCGATTTGAACTTCAACGGAATGTACAGGATTCGTTTTAAGCCAGATTTCTGTGAAACAAGAAATGTGTGGAGCTGGTGGAGTATATCTTTCTAGTGGAGGAGAAAAATCGAGATTTCGTCGGATAGATTTTGATTTACGTCCAAATCAAATTTCAGAAAAAGTCGCTGTAGAATTCCTTTATAATTTGCGATGCTTTATATACGTTATAAAAGGATTTTCGATATAAACTGAATATCAATAAATCTAAAATCTGAAATATCAAGCTGTAAATTCTGATATGATATTCTAGAGTTGGACGATATCATATGTGGAGATATACGATAATATAAATTTATTTATATTTAATTTAATAATATTTAAATATATTTATATATTTGAATGGGTCATCCAAAGCTTTAAAAATAGCCAGTTTTGCAAACGAAGTCGGAATTCGACGAAACTAATTTTGTTGGATCCGCAATATCAAATAGTTGTTAGATTTCCAGTTTCGTGATTTTTAGAGTCACTGTGTGGCCGTACGGATTTTTAGAGTCAGAAACAGTCAGTATTTTGACAGTTAAAAATATGCTATGTGAGCATACGGAGTCGGAATTCGACGAAACCAGTTTCGTTGGGACCGTGATGTCGAACTCTAGCTACATGTCCAGTTTGGCGATTTTTAGGTATCGTATGTGAACACATGGATTTTTAGAAGACAGATATATGAGATATTAGCTAAAGAAAAAAATAAAGCAAAATTCCTAAAGCCAAGAAATGGCCACGTCCTCTTTTTTTCAGCCTCATAAACAAAATATCATCCCCATATATATCAACATTTCAAGCCGCCACCAGAAACTCTCTTAGCTCAAAAACGCAAGAGAAGAAAATCAAAAGAAATTCAAAACTAAATATATAAATCTCCTCATAAATACATTTGCAATCTCCTTGACCTCCTCTTCAGTTTGATATATGATTTACTGGGCTCGAACACATCTTTGTAGCGCTGAAATAAGGTTGCGTGTACTAGGGTTAAGAAAATCTCGGGATTTAGGTTTCAATCCTCGATTTCGAGTTCGTATTTGGGATCGACGAGGAAATCTGCACCTAGTGTGCTGAAATGGGTGGATTCGGTGTTGATAGTTGTCGATCGAACTGATGGGTTGAGGCATATCGCGTTTCAGGGAGCGGTTCGAGTGTGTTTTAATTGGAGTGATTAGAAAGAATAGGAGAAGAGTAAGATAAAGATGGTTCCCATTTTCGAAATCGTGGAGGGGATGAACGTGCGATTTGGGGTAGGCGGAAGGATTGATGCGGTTTGGCCATGCTTGCTGTTCGATGGTCACTGGAGAAACACGATGGGATTTGGGAAGATAAGGTAGCAGGTTGGTTATGTGGTAGTGGGCTTTGAAAAAGAGTTAAGGCCCAAAATTAATTAATTTAAATTCAAGTTTTGTTTATTTGAGTGTATAACTTGTAATGACAATATCTGCTCCATACGTTATCAGAATTTCAAACCATCGGATCCGTTGGGACCGTAGGGACGAGGACTTCGCAATAAAACAGACGGGGAGTGGATTGGAGCTCGTATGAATTTATGACGAAATGAATTGTTTGTTTCAAATCAAACAACAGTTTATCGTTCTTTAACGATGAACTGCAAATGTGAGTAAAACTCACCAACTCTGAACAGTTTATATTTTCACGTTGTATTTTTAGAACTGTTAGAAATTGTCTGATTTACTGTATGTTGACTGTTTGATTGAACTGCTAGTCAGTTAGTTGAATTTCTATATTGATTTTGTTTAACAGAATATATCATATAGAACTGAAAGTGATGATAATCATATTGTGTAACATCTGTGGATGCAGGGAGACAGGTTGGAGGAATCTGACTGGATTCCTCAACAGTTATTTTACTGTTTTTCATATATTTTGATATATGATGTGAAGTATAACCTGTTGTTGATTGTGTGGGTATGGACGATATTGAACATCGTGATTTGATATGATTGAATACCATGACATACCGGAATGTTGATAAGGGGATTTTCAAAGTGATATTGAAAATAGAATTGAAAGTGGAATATTTATAAATAAGAAATGTTTATAAATTGGAATATTTATAAATAGGAGATATTCAAAAAGGAAATAATTACAAACCATTTTCTTTTTGAATGGGAAAGGCCTGTCTGGCGAGTTTGGGGATTTTCCCGATGCTTCCGATACAAAGGAGGTTATGGCGAATTTTCCCGGGAATTTAAGGAGTTAGAATATTTTTAAGAATAAATTTGAAAAGGGAATATTTGCAAACCATTTGCAAATAGAATAAAATAGAGAAAAGAAATATTTGTTAACCATTTACAAATAGAATTGAAAGGGGAATATTTAGAAAATAAATAGAGTTAATAAAAAGGAAATTGGTTTATAAAGGAAACCGTTATTAAAAGGACATTTATAAAGTGAAGAACCGTTACTAATAGTAAATCTTTATAAATGAATAAACGTGTTAAAAAGGGGATCTTTTTAAAATGGATAAATGTTATAAAAAGGAGAAATCGAATATGGTATTCGAAGTTAGTAATCGAATATGGTATTCGAAGTTAGTTAATCGAATATAGACATTCGAAAGGAGTTAATCGAATATGGTATTCGAAGTTAGTTAATCGAATATGGTATTCGAAAGTTAGTTAATCGAATATGTTATTCGAAAGGGGTTAGTCGAGTCGAGTTAGTCAAATAGAGTTAACCAGTTAGAGTTAATCAGTTAGAGTTAACCAGTTGGGGTTAATTAGTTAGAGTTAATCGATTAGAGTTAAAATGAACTAGAGTAAATCAAGTGTAGTTATTTGAGATAGAGTTAATCAAACATAGTTATTCAGGATAAGTTGCCATCTCGTACGACTGCTAGCGTAATTCGCAGGGCTGCAGATAGCCTAAGGCGGTCGGATGTTTCCTGAGGGAGTCAGGCGTAACCATTGTGATCGCTGCGATCTAGAGTCAAGCGAATGGAGTTTAATCGAATATTAGTTATTCGATAGGAGTTAATCGAGTTGATCGAGTTGAGAAATAAGTTAAGTTAAATAAGTTGAGTTGATCGGGTGGTTCGACCAAGTTAGTCGAGCCTAGTTAATCGAATCGAATTGGTCGAACCAAGTAAGTCGAGTTAAGTTAGTCAAGTTAGTCGAGCCTAGTTAATCGAATCGAATTGGTCGAACCAAGTAAGTCGAGTTAAGTTAGTCAAGTTAGTCGAGCCTAGTTAATCGAATCGAATTGGTCGAACCAAGTAAGTCGAGTTAGTCGAGTCAAGTTAAGTTAGTCGAGTTAAGTTCGTCGAGTTAAGTTCGTCGAGTTAAATAAATCGATGTTAGTTTCATCGAAAGGAGTTATCGATGTTAGTTTCATCGAAAGGAGTTATCAATGTTAGTTTCATCGAAAGGAGTTATCGATGTTAGTTTCATCGAAAGGAGTTATCGATGTTAGTTTCATCGAAAGGAGTTATCGATGTTAGTTTCATCGAAGGGAGTTATCGATTATAGTTTAATCGAAGTGAGATTTTCAAATATGAGATATTTGAAAAGGAAGAGTTATCGAATATTAGTTATTCGAAGAGAGATTATCGAATATCGTTTATTCGAGAAGAAGTTAATCGAATATAGGTTATTCGAAGAAGAGTTAATCAAATAGAGATTTCTCGAAGAGAGTTAATCGGCAAATTCGATTATATCGAATTCGGGAAAGTACTTATACTTTCCAGTGTTTAAATAGAGATTTATTTATTTATAAATAAATAAGTGTTAGGTTAATTATTCACTAATAAGAATAGAAGTTATAATTAAAGTTAGATAATTCGAAAGTAGGGATTATAACGTTATCGTTATAACCAATGTTTTAAATATAGAAGTGGACTAGTAAAATTGAATCCGAGAAAGGCGTAAAGAAGTTGTTAAAGATTAAAAGATAAACTTTGACCATTTCGAAGTTATAACGTTGTTCAGTTAAGGTCTAAGAGGTAATTATACCCCAACTTGAGTGACTTCCTTCTTAACTAAGAAATGGTAAGGTTTGATCGTAAAGGAGTTTTGGAAATGTTTTCCAAACGAGAATCAGAAATGTTTTCTGATAAAAGAAAATAAGAATTTAGAATATATGGAAATAGAAGATAAGTAAATTAATGAACTAATGAGATAAGAGTTAAATGATGTTTGATTGATATTATTTCCACCTGGAAATAATATCGTTGTTTGCACACTTGTTTTTCTTTGATAGTTAACTCACAGACTATTGAAGTTTTGACCATTTTAACGTTGTTAATATGGAGAGACCGGTTGGATTATTATCCAAAGAACCACTCTGTATTGGCATAAGCGTTGCGAATCATATATGCCAAAGATATTGAAGACGGAGTAAAATGCAAGGGCTGTTGTATAAGTCTTAGATAACAGTGACTAAGATGGATATACTGAATAGTGCCTTCGGTTTGTCCAGTCCCAGGACAACTTGTATGGACGAAGGTCTGACAGAGTATATCCAATGGATCGCGTAAGTTGATCTGTTCAAACGTATTCACGTTTGGTGGCGGAGGAATTCGTTTCTCTTAGCTGTATACCCGTGTTATTTTTGGATAAGTCAATTTGTGATTTGGCGGGTATGACGATGTGACATTCTAAGTGAATGAGGATGACTTGTATGAATGAATGTCTGACAGAGTATTTCCAGAAAGGTCACGTACCTTGATTTCTTCAACCGTACCAAGAGTGGAAGCGGAGAAGGAAACTTCTTTATCTAACACGTAATGTATTGTTGTAGACGTCAATTAGTGATTTTCGATGGATCTAACAATGTGGCATTCGAAGTGATTCTGATGTGATGATAAAGCGTAGCTTCTAGCCTCATCAACCGGTAAATGACAGAAATCGGGCAGGCAGCATGGCTAAGTCGGTCGCACCGAAGTAGGGTGTATAATCACCTATCTAGAGAATATTCATTTGTTTCTTAAATCTATCAATGTTGTCCCATATATATACGGGAACGGTTGCTGATCCCAACCGTTGGTGATATACATTCGATACACTCAAGCGAAATGAGTGGTCGGTCATGTGTGGCTGAGTTACAAGATGTTCTTGTTGAACTCCAGTGTATCGTTCCTAGAATACACTGATCGGAAGGAGGTTCCATACCTTGTCATAGTTGGAAATCCATTATCCAATACGTGCTTGCGATTTTGATTTTATACTATATATGTAGAACGTGAGATGAAAGCGTTTCTGCTAGATTGATATATATTTGTACTTAGACATTATTATAATATCAGAATGATATTGCTTGTCAAAGATGTTGGATTCTCATAAGGGAAAAACCTGTTCCGTATTCACGGCGTGGTCTTATGAGATATCATATATATGTTAAACTGTGTTAAACTATTTTACTCACACCAGTCCCATGACAGACCCAAAGTTTGCTTTGTTGTTTTCCCTAAACTCTTGGGTGCCTAAATTTATACGGGCAGTCAAGTAGTTGGGATTTGCAGATACATTGAAGTGCTGGAGCAGGAGGCTTCAGGATCATATAGCTATAGTTATTTCCGCTGTGTTGTAAGTGTTGTACTCTGATAAGTGCTATTGTATACACAACTGTTATATTTCAAAGTTATGTTATCTATTATATGTTATTCGTTCCGTTGTGAGGTTCGTGTTACTCTGATGTTGTGTTCTTCTTCTTCTATTCTAAGTTTCTATCTTATCTATTCTCACCCTCTAATTTCTTTCATTAATTACCGGGATTTTTTGATGTTTTGGTTATCGACATCGTGCTTATGTCGATAACCAAAGTCGCCGAAAATCCGGGTCGTTACACGAGAGATGCTTAGGGATGCTCGAGGAGCAGTTCCTAATGCTGCTAACGATGGTGGTGCAGGAGCCTATGGCCGATTTCGCCAAGCTTAACAAGGATTATACTAGTCTTGGCGGGAAGCCGTTCCACGAAACCGAGTCGGCTATGGATGTTCAAGATTGGTCGGATAGTTGTGAGCACATCTTCGAGGACTTGGGAATCGATGATGCCATGAAGAGAAAGTTAGCATCGCGTTAGCTTCAAGGACGAGCTATGAATTGGTGGAATGCTATTAAGGAAGCTACTCCTGAAGATCAAGTTACTTGGAATCAGTTTATGGCTCGTTTCAGCGAAAAGTTTATTCCAGCTGCTCACAAATCTGAATTGTTTAGGAAATTTTTGGAGCTTAAGCAGAATGGTAGGGAAGTCTCAGAATATATTGCTGAGTTCGATACTTTATCGAAGTATGAATTATCTCTTATTGACACCGCCGAGAAGAAGAACGAGAAGTTCATAACCGGCTTAGATGAGTACTTAGGGGAAAGGCTGATAAACCACATTGACGAGATGTTCAAGTCTATAGTGGGGAAAGCATTGAGATCGGAGAGTCTTTACCCTAAGTCAAAGGCCGATGTTGCTATTGTATCTGTAGAGAAACCAAAGCCGCAAGCAAGCGGTGGAGGTAAGAAGGAGTCTCAGAATAAGAGAAAGCAGGATCAGACCAAGGGTGGTCAGAAAAATAAGGACAAGAAAGATAAAGAGTACTTTAGTTGTGGCAAGAAGGGCAACTATGCTAGAGATTGTCAAGAAAAACCTGGGGAAAGGAGGTGCTTCAATTGCGGCCAAGTGGGACATCACAAGGATAATTGCCCGCAACCCCTAAAGAGAAGCAGATTGTGAAAGCATATGCTATCAATGTTGTTCCTTCTTCGTTGAATGCCCCAACTGCAGCGGAGAAGGGAAAGGGCGTTACTATTCGAGGTATGCTTTCTATTTATGATGTTTCTATTCTAGTTTTGTTGATAGCGAGGCATCCTATTCCTTCATATCTGGTCACCTGGTAGATAAGTTGGGGTTGGAACCTGAGATACTCGATAGACCTTTAGTTGTGACGAACCCGATAGATGGTTCAACTAGTCTTTGCATGATTTGTTGTAATGTGGTCTTATCGAGTTATGGATGTATGTTTGCTTGTGATTGCTTAGTTGTTTTGCTAGTATCATCTCACGTAGATTGTCTGAATTCGGCGGAGATGTTCCTTGAGTGCTTGTCTGATATTGGTTTAGGCCTTTGGGGCTAGTTCTTAGGGAATGTCGAGTTCGACTAGGATGATTTGCGTGAGATATAAGTAGTTGTTGTGATTTCCATTGAATGATATCTCGGCTTACTAGAGGAGTGATGTGAAGCCGTGGCATGATAAGGCTGTTCCATGGTATGGACTGCCCCGAATTGGATTCGATAAGGCTAGTAGATGACTCGAGTGGGACTTGAGGGAGCTGCAAGGTAATGGATTGTTTAGGACCCTATGTTGATGTTTTCTTTAGTTCAAGAATGGTATAACTTTGAAGGGATAAGATGTGCTCGTTGATCGTGGAGATGCAACGAGGGTTAGGACGATTCAAGTTAGACTTGAACACGTAAAAGGATAAGGTGTGTTCGTTGATCGTGGAGATGCAACAAAGGTTAGGACGATTCAAGTTGGACTTGTACTCATAAAAGAAAAATGCTTGTTCGTTGATCTTGGAGATGCAACGAATAGAAAGACGACTCATGTTGGACTTGAGATTTGTCAGTAATGGATACTCGAGACTGGGTCAGAGTATGTGGGTAGCTTTTCTGATGAGAGTACAAATAAATCATCGATACTTAGAGTGTTCTAGGAGGACTCGAAGCAGGGGTATCTAGGGACGCCCGTTACCTTGGATCCATTGGACGTGATCTAGTTATTCTTGGAGGATAAACGTACGTTGGATGTGCGGTAGTCTGTATGGAGGCGGGGCTTCCATTAGCCTTGGGATCGGTTGGACCAGTCAAGTAGGCATCGATGTATGTATGGAGGCGGGGCTTCCATTAGCCTTGGGATTGGTTGGACTAGTCAAATAGGTATCGATGTATGTATGGCTCTGGCACGTGATAGATATGACATGTTTGATGGATGCTATGGTTGCTATGTTTGTTCCTATATTTGTTCCCTTGAGTAGACTATCACCTGTAGGATTCTGGTAATAGAGAACAAAGATATGAAGGCATACACGAACGCCTGTGCTATCGGACTAGGCGCGATAGCTGATGCATTGAATAGGAGACATGACAGTTTAGATGCTATGTTTCTTGAATGGAAGCAACTGGAGCATATCGTGGGATATGATCTCAGACGTAAGTATGGGTTGGATCCAGAAATGTTAGCAAGTTTGATGGTTAGACCGACTTTGATTGAGCGGATTGATTCCAGTCAGAGGAACGATCCTAACCTATTGGAAATCATCTCCAAGGTAGAAATTGATATCGATAGCAAGGAGATGAGCAAGTATGGACTTGATAGAGAAGGATGGCTTTGAAAGAATGGGAGACTGGTTGTACCCAATGTTAATGGACTGAGAGATGAAGTACATGAATTGCCAGTTAGTTAAAGCTGAGCAAAAGGAGCCTAGTGATTTGTTACAACCATTGGAAATTCCAAAATGGAAATGGGAACAAGTCTCAATGGATTTCATTGATGGGTTACAGAGGACTAGATCAGGCCATGATAGCATTCGAGTGATTGTGGACCGATTAACCAAAAGTGCAAGGTTTATACCCGTCAAGTCGAATAGAACAGAAGCTAAGTTAGCAGAACTGTATATGAAGTCGGTAGTGAGATTTAATGGAATACCCAAAGGCGTTGTGAGCGATCGAGATCCGTTGTTTACTAGTGGATTTTGGAAGAGCTTACAAGAGGAATTAGGATCAGAATTACATCTCGGTACCGCGTATCATCCTCAAACCGACGGTCATACAGAGAGGGTGAATCGAGTATTAGAAGATCTCTTGAGAGCTTGCATATTAGATTTTGGTGGTGTTGGATCTAGATTAAACCTAGAGGGGGGGTGAATAGGGTTTATCACAGTTTTTAAACTGATTTGAAAAATTGACAGGATATTAAAATAATAAACAGATCACAGAATGCAGTAGAAATAATAGTGCAGAAAATAAATCACACACAGATATACCCAGCTTCGGCAAAACCCTGCCTACTGCTGCATTCCTAAGGTTTCTACTAGATGATAGAACAGATCCCGCATACAAGACCTTGTACACTCGCGACTATCGCTCCTATTCTAACTCTACGCTCAAAACCCTAGACTGACCGATATCCCCTCGATCAGATTTCCCCTAATTACAACCTCGTAACCAGTAACCCAGATTTTACAGATTCTGACAACTGTTTGATCGGTTTACAATTCAAAACAAAAAAAGATACAACACCAGAAATTAAACTAAAAACAAAGAAAACTCTAGTAAAATAAAACAAAGATTAAATCTCCCCTTCAAGTAAATAGGCTAAGCCCACTTGTTCACATCCGACCCACACTCATTTTATTTGCCCCGATTCTCTTGTGTTCTGGAGAATGAAAATGGCGGCGTCATTGGGAATTAGGGTTTCTTTGTCCCTTAAATCGATCGATTGATGATGTAAAGAAACTAGATGGCTTTGTATTCTTGTATGTTTCTTCGTGATCGATTCCTGAGGCTTCTTGCTTCACTGGTTTAGGGTTTCGATTTGAATCCTCCCCAAATCAATTTGATGATGTGATAAAGAGCTATGGATGTTAATCACTGAAAGCTCGAATGCTTTGTTGCTCTCGTTCTTCGATTTACTTGCTTGGTTCTCGATCGAAAATCTTGTAAGTAAATTCTGAAAATATTACTCTAATTTTTCTCTCGATTTTGGCTTGTTGTTTTCGATAGTTAAGCCTATGATGATATGGTGAATAATATAGGATTGTATAATCCTTTAATTGCGCTCTGATTTCAATATATGGCTCTGGTCTGATTGTCCCTGATTTGTGCGGTTTCCTCTTTGATAAAAACGGCTTTGATTGGTATGCTTGATTAAACCTTGAATGGATGTTCTTGTGACCCCTTGCGAAGATTGTGAGTTGTTGCCTTAAAACTGTGAGCACTAATTTGTAAACAATATTGCCTTGAATAAATTCCTGAAAGCATATTTATCAAAACATGAAAAAAATTGATTTCGACCCCTTATGAAATAATCTCTGATTGATTCCATTGCCTTAAAACTGATTTCAAAAATCAAGAGAATATTTTGAAGATAAATGAGTTCCTTAAATTGTTGGCTTTCCCTTTTTAGTTTATTGTAAATAAAAGCTTTGTCCATAATTCCTGTGAATTTCTTTGGCTTTGAATACATTTTCAGGTCTTAAAAAAATTGTCACATTTGTGCCTTTGCCTTTATTTCCTGATTTGAAACTTGCCAAATAATCTTTCCATGCATTTGTTTCTCTCTGAAATTGAATTTGAGATTTTCTGGAAATACTTTATTTGTTTCTGCTTAGTGCCCAAAAACAAATCCCATGAATGCACCATGTTGAATTTGTAAATTTTGTCACCATGTTTGAAAAGGTACTGCCTTTATTTTCTTTGTATGGTTGACACTGCATATTTACAAATCATTGCCGAGTTTGATTCTTGTTTAATCACCATTCCATATATAATTAAATCCAAGCATTAACTATGTTTCTCTCTGGTCCCATGCATGATTGAAATGCTTTCCAAAGCCATTTGCTCTTTGATTGTTTTTTAAAAAAATTCTGGAAGCATTTAAAACCTGAATGCAGATTTAGTTGTTGCCATTTGGAATTTGAACTTGTTCATAAATGTGTGCATATGCACTGTTGAACCATACTGGAGCATGCATCATCCATTTTGACATTGCATTTGAAAACTGAACCATGTATGTACATGCTCAAACCTGAGTGCTTGGCTCCACTTGTTTAGCCATGTCTTGGTATATCACTTGCTGCTTTGTCTTGTTTGAGCTCGACACACTTTGGCATTTTTGGCATGACAGATTTTTGAATACATGCATGTTCATATTTGTTGACATACCCATATGTGTATACTTGAACAAACTTGATATGGTTACACTCCTTTGCATGAAAATGAGTTACAAACTGTTTGACCATACCAGTATGTATTTGTTGAGTCACCGACCATACATTTTGTTTTACTATGTTGTACCATGTTGAACTATAGCCGTGACCATTCCATACTTGTACTTGCTAAAATATTTGCCATGCCACTTTATTCATTGTTCATTTTTTATGCTGCTCGGCCATCTTTGCTTGAATTTGTTTTGTCCCTTTATGTTGGCTGCACCATTTTGAATTTTTTGTGTGTTTTTGTTTTGGCTTGAACTTCTTGGCTCGACACTTGGAGTTGTCTTGACTTTTTGTATTTTTTGGCTTCATGTTGACTTTGGCTCCATGTGCACTGAGTCGAGAAGGTCCACGTGGCTACTCCTCAGTTGCACACTGGATTGGCAAGGCAGTGCACATGTGTGTATATATATACGCGTGTGTATATGCAGCCATCAGAAGAGATTTCCTGTCCCTGCATTGATATATATATATGTGTGTGTGTGTGTGTGTGTGTGTGTGTTGTCTCCCTTGTGGTATTTACAGTGTATCACTGTGAATATCACAAGCTGTCTAGACACAGATTGATGGTTTTATAATTCAGATCAAGTCATGAAAAATGATGAGAAACACACCAGAAATCTGAGGCAAATAAAATTAAAAATAAAATAAAATTTATATTTGCCTATATACAGTTTTATTCTTTGTTGCAGTGTACTGTGTGTGTTTCTGTTTTATTTGACAGGTAAGCAGAAGACGACTGGACTGACAGTGAAGTGCTGTGAAGACTGAAGATAGAAGACTGAAGACAGAAGACTAAGAGACAGTGTCTGTGAATGTAAATGTATCAATGACTGTATATGGATATGAAAATGTTAAAACAGTGATTGCATATAAATATGAGATGTATAGACAGTGTTATATTGAGGAGCTGTTTAACAATAGAATTGTACTTATGTTTATAAACAAGTTTGTTTGAAATAAAATATTATTTTATTGTTGTCAAACAACCTTGTCTATCATATTCAGTTTATTTACAAGTACAGTATCATGTGTAATATTTGTGAGTGTGTACAAATAGTGGAGTCATATAGTTTGTACTGTTTGAATGTTGAAATATAATATTATATTTAAATACAATACAGTATGAATATATGAATGTTTGTACAGTCGTATTCTATTTAAATATAAATATCATATTCATGTCTGTGATGTATATATGAAATAGTACAATTACAAACACATATCTGATAATATATATTTGGTTGTTTTCATCAAACAAAAATCATATGATTGTGTATACAACACTGTTATATACAACAATCTCCCCCTTTTGATGATGACAAACAAATATAAGATTTTGAGCATAAATGTGTTTGAAAAAAAATGAAATATATATTACTCCCCCTATTTGAATGCTCCCCCTTCAACAGAAACTCCCCCTATAACTGTGCATGAGTGAAATGTATGAATAAAAAAAAAATTCAAAAGTTAAAAATATTTATAAAATATTCACTTATAAATCAAAATCTAATCCATTCTCCCCCATTTGTTATCATCAAAAGGATTCAGAATTTAAAATATAGATGAAAAAATGACTAAAATATATATAGTTTCAGTATAAGAGGAAGAACAGTCATCATAAATCTCAATCAGTCAAACAAAAATCATAATAAACTAAGAACTGGTGGCATATCTCACATTGTAGAGAAAGACGGATTTACGATGAATTTTATATAAAATGGAGAGAGTTAAAAAAAATATTTTTCAATTATTTTCCAAAAGAATAAAGCACAAAATATAGTGATGGATTTTGACTATAATTATAAATTCAACTTAAGTGACAAAATCAGATAGTCTCAAATCCCAGTAGCCATCAATCAATAAATCATAATACGTCATAAAAATTCAACATATTTCACAGAATAGAAGATGGATTGATAGGCTGGCTTTTATACTCTGAGGAGAATTTCAAAACTTATTTCTATTTTTAGCACTTTATTTCCTTTTTATTTAAGAGCACACTGACCACGCATAACCAGAGCTTGGATTTTTAAATGGGATCAGTCGCAGCTTAAATTATAAGACGTCTCATAACCATGCATAACCAGAGCTTGGATTTTTAAATGAGGTTAGAGACACTCTTATATATTAATTATATTTTTATCATTTTCAGCTTTATAAAAGAAATAAAACTCCTCGGTATATGAAACCAATATGGATGATAGAAATGTGGTAGGCACAGAAATGGACTGTGAAATAAATTTCTAAATTGATTATATTATGAAATAGGCTCGACTGTACAGGGATTATTGAAAATTTTCAATTCTCACTAATTCTGAATAATAGTATAGTACCATTTCTATCACAAATAATTTTCACTGTTTTAAAACAAGATGATTTTTCTTTAAAAAAAATAAACTCTCCATATTAATATAAAATCATGATGGATGGCAGACGGGTGATAGATAAAGGAGATGGTCGAGAAATATTTGCCAGTTCAAAGATATTATAATTAATATTCAACCATCATGCAAATCCAAATGAAATCTCCTCTTGTTGTGAAATACACTACAGTCGCAATTCATCACAATTTCAAAAACTGATAATAATTTTGATTAATTATAAACATAGCACAAATTGGATATTGATTTCAATTTCTGAATGAATAAAAAATAAATAATTTTAAAATTGAAAAACAATTACAAGAAGAAATTAAACAGATTTAAAAAAAATGAATTTATACAGGGGTGATAATTCAAAAAACAGATAAGTGAAAAAGGCTGATACCAAATGTTCTCGCTTATTGAGGAATTTAATTACACCCTGATGGACTATCATGGACATCTCAGACTAAAGAAATTTAAACACAAACCCAGCCAGACAAATTTAGCACATTTATTTGTATAAGGCAAAAAAAAATGTATGGATCTATACATGGTGAAAAATTTGAATCTCAGTACAGATGGGTGAAACAAATATAAGGCGCTTCTGATACCACTTGGTGTCTCTATTTACGAGGAATTTTAACATGATACTGAACAAGAATGTCATAGACAAAAAAAATTATTAAATACCAAGCCCAAACAGACAGATAATAGATTATGCACATGTATCAGAGCAGCAAGCATGTGATTCCAGAACAAACATTTTTCAAAACAGTATCAGAGCAACACAGAACATAGTTTCAAATCATACTTGTCAAGATAATGGCCACATATGATGATTCATGATCTAATGATTTAAAATACTGTTTACTTGAAATCATTTGAGGAATATGAAAATATCAGAATTTAATGAATCAATCACACCAGATTATAAATTTTTGATTTGAGATATGTGTGAGATTCAATAAATCAATAATTTCAAATGATTTTAAACAAACAAATAATTAGATCAAATAATCATGAAATAGGAGTGAATTTCAAGACCAGATTTTCAAAGGAATTTTTCACAAAATTTCTAAGAATGATTTCAGATCATTTACATCAAATAATTAAGAGATATTCATGATCCATAAATAAATAATTTATTTGAAATCACTTGAATCAATATCAAGTTTGAGATATAATGAATTATTCACACAAGATTGATTATTTCAAATTCAAGAGGTGTGTGATATTTAAAATATCAGGAATTTCAGATGATTTCACACCGACATATTCTAACCATAATGATCATGAATAAAGATGGAATTCAGGATGTATCACTGATTCAAGCCAATCCGAAAATCAATGAAATTATCACAACTGATAAATAATAGAGTGCTGTAATGAGTATAATATTTTCAGCTTTTCTAAAATGAATTAGAATAAACTCAGAACAGCAAAGTTGTGTGAAATTTCATTGAATATTCAGATCTTAAAAAATTTAGAATTCAAATTAACAGTGTTCAAGATATGACATGAATGCTTCAGCACTGTTATGAATTCAAGAATAAAATAAACTTCTAAACAATTGCAGATAATTACAAGATTAAATTCAGAATCTGGAAATGATTATAAACAAGAGAGTTTTATTCAAATAAAATGAATTTTCAGAAAATCATGAGAACTGCAATTGGAAGTTTAAGAAGCACAGAATAAACAAAGAGATATGGCAGTGACAAATCAAATAAAAAACAAATAGAAGAAAATAAAATAGAAAGGGGTAGAAGAAGCAGAAAAAACAATGAAAAAATATATTTACAAGGATGAGGTTAGAAATCATACCTGATTCACAGAAGACGTTGTGGATCTCTAACTCATCAGACTTGGCTAAGGAACAGTAGATGATTCAATGATGTGAAGCAGTTTGAATCAGTTTCTCTTTTCAGCACAGTTGTTCCTCAGCCTCCTTTGGTAGCTAACTGTTTAGAGGATTGAGTGGTCTAACAAAAGCAGTAAAACCACTCACAGTTGTATTTGTTCGTTTTGGTACCCAAACCTATTTATATAACAAACCATCAGAATAAACCTTTGTACCCTTAGGAACCCAGATCTGTTTGAACTTGACGAAGCCCGTTTTATTTTTTGGGATCCAAGAATGTTTAAATGGTTTATTATAAAACGATTTCTCATCATAATTTTGATTCAAATAACCTTTGAAATTATCAAAGTTAAAATTATCAAAACAATTATTTCCAAAGCAGTTTGTGGGATTGTTCAAATCATTTGAATTTTGTTTTCTAGAAACATCATTTTTCCTGAAGCCAAGACCAGATTTATTTTCACTAGAAACTTGGTTTTGTAACAGCATATTCAACGATTTTTCCCCATTAGAAAATTTATCCAATGTTGATTCCAATCGTTAAATTTTGGATTTTAGATCACCATTTTCTTTTAATAAATTTGAGCAATTATTTATAGCGATCATCTGTTCAGCATTGGTCTGTTTTAAAAATAAATTCTCATTTTCAAGCAATCTAATTTTGGCTTGAGATTCCGAGATTTCAAGTTCAAATCGTTTTTGTTTTCCAGACTCAAAAATCTTGGATTTTTCAATCTCATTTTCAAGTTCTTTCAAAATCAAATCACTTCTCAACAAATTTTCATTTTCAGCAATCTCAAATTTGGAACTTATATCAGTCTTGAAATTTTCAAATTCCTTTTGCAGAAGGTTATTCAAACTTGATAACTCAGTCTTGTTCTCATTTAAAATCAGAATTTCATTTTCAAACTTTTGAATATTTTTATTGAGATGAACAAGACTAGTTTCCAATTTTAAACAATTTTTGCAAACTGAATTTGAAGTGTTTTTAAAAAATTCAAGTTGTGACTCCAAATTATCAATTTTGCTGGTCAACTCAGAATTCTTAGATTTTAGAGACTTATTTTTCAGTTGGAGTTTATCAACAGATTTCGTTAAATCAAGACACATGTAAACTAGATCTTCATATGAGAAATTTTCTATTTCATTGTCTGTTGATTCTCCATCAGCTGATCCATCTGAATTATCATCTGTCAGACCTGTTAAGCATATATTTGAATCTGAGTTGTCATCCTGGGGTTTTGAACTGTTGTCAGGTTTTCCATACAGCTTGTTGAGAGTTCTCCAGACTTCCTGTGCAGATAAACAATGACATATAAGATTAAACTGTTCAGTACTAAGATAATCAAATATAATTTTCATAGCACGAGCATTGAAAGCTACATCTACACTATTAAACCCATTGATAACAACATCCCAACATTTAATATTAACAGATTTTAAATAAAATTCCATGTTGGATTTCCAGTTTGAAAAATCTGTTCCAGTGAAAATATTTGGAGATGAACTGGACTGACTCTCACTAGACTGACGACTAGGATTACCCATGACTCTAGAGTTAAAAGAAAATACCCGCTCTGATACCAAATGTTGGATCTAGATTAACCCTAGAGGGGGGGGGGGTGAATAGGGTTTATCACAGTTTTTAAACTGATTTGAAAAATTGACAGGATATTAAAATAATAAACAGATCACAGAATGCAGTAGAAATAATAGTGCAGAAAATAAATCACACACAGATATACCCAGCTTCGGCAAAACCCTGCCTACTGCTGCATTCCTAAGGTTTCTACTAGATGATAGAACAGATCCCGCATACAAGACCTTGTACACTCGCGACTCTCGCTCCTATTCTAACTCTACGCTCAAAACCCTAGAGTGACCGATATCCCCTCGATCAGATTTCCCCTGATTACAACCTCGTAACCAGTAACCCAGATTTTACAGATTCTGACAACTGTTTGATCGGTTTACAATTCAAAACAAAAAAAGATACAACACCAGAAATTAAACTAAAAACAAAGAAAACCCTAGTAAAATAAAACAAAGATTAAATCTCCCCTTCAAGTAAATAGGCTAAGCCCACTTGTTCACATCCGACCCACACTCATTTTATTTGCCCCGATTCTCTTGTGTTCTGGAGAATGAAAATGGCGGCGTCATTGGGAATCAGGGTTTCTTTGTCCCTTAAATCGATCGATTGATGATGTAAAGAAACTAGATGGCTTTGTATTCTTGTATGTTTCTTCGTGATCGATTCCAGAGGCTTCTTGCTTCACTGGTTTAGGGTTTCGATTTGAATCCTCCCCAAATCAATTTGATGATGTGATAAAGAGCTATGGATGTTAATCACTGAAAGCTCGAATGCTTTGTTGCTCTCGTTCTTCGATTTACTTGCTTGGTTCTCGATCGAAAATCTTGTAAGTAAATTCTGAAAATATTACTCTAATTTTTCTCTCGATTTTGGCTTGTTGTTTTCGATAGTTAAGCCTATGATGATATGGTGAATAATATAGGATTGTATAATTCTTTAATTGCGCTCTGATTTCAATATATGGCTCTGGTCTGATTGTCCCTGATTTGTGCGGTTTCCTCTTTGATAAAAACGGCTTTGATTGGTATGCTTGATTAAACCTTGAATGGATGTTCTTGTGACCCCTTGCGAAGATTGTGAGTTGTTGCCTTAAAACTGTGAGCACTAATTTGTAAACAATATTGCCTTGAATAAATTCCTGAAAGCATATTTATCAAAACAGGAAAAAATTGATTTCGACCCCTTATGAAATAATCTCTGATTGATTCCATTCCTTAAAACTGATTTCGAAAATCAAGAGAATATTTTGAAGATAAATGAGTTCCTGAAATTGTTGGCTTTCCCTTTTTACTTGATTGTAAATAAAAGCTTTGTCCATAATTCCTGTGAATTTCTTTGGCTTTGAATACTTTTTCAGGTCTTAAAAAAAATTGTCACATTTGTGTCTTTGCCTTTATTTCCTGATTTGAAACTTGCCAAATAATCTTTCCATGCATTTGTTTCTCTCTGAAATTGAATTTGAGATTTTCTGGAAATACTTTATTTGTTTCTGCTCAGTGCCCAAAAACAAATCCCATGAATGCACCATGTTGAATTTGTAAATTTTGTCACCATGTTTGAAAAGGTACTGCCTTTATTTTCTTCATATGGTTGACACTGCATATTTACAAATCATTGCTGAGTTTGATTCTTGTTTAATCACCATTCCATATATAATTAAATCCAAGCATTAACTATGTTTCTCTCTGGTCCCATGCATGATTGAAATGCTTTCCGAAGCCATTTGCTCTTTGATTGTTTTTAAAAAAAATTCTGGAAGCATTTAAAACCTGAATGCAGATTTAGTTGTTGCCATTTGGAATTTGAACTTGTTCATAAATGTGTGCATATGCACTGTTGAACCATACTGGAGCATGCATCATCCATTTTGACATTGCATTTGAAAACTGAACCATGTATGTACATGCTCAAACCTAAGTGCTTGGCTCCACTTGTTTAGCCATGTCTTGGTATATCACTTGCTGCTTTGTCTTGTTTGAGCTCGACACACTTTGGCATTTTTGGCATGACAGATTTTTGAATACATGCATGTTCATGTTTGTTGACATACCCATATGTGTATACTTGAACAAACTTGATATGGTTACACTCCTTTGCATGAAAATGAGTTACAAACTGTTTGACCATACCAGTATGTATTTGTTGAGTCACCGACCATACATTTTGTTTTACTATGTTGTACCATGTTGAACTATAGCTGTGACCATTCCATACTTGTACTTGCTGAAATATTTGCCATGCCACTTTATTCATTGTTCATTTTTTATGCTGCCCGGCCATCTTTGCTTGAATTTGTTTTGTCCCTTTATGTTGGCTGCACCATTTTGAATTTGTTGTGTGTTTTTGTTTTGGCTTGAACTTCTTGGCTCGACACTTGGAGTTGTCTTGACTTTTTGTATTTTTTGGCTTCATGTTGACTTTGGCTCCAAGTGCACTGAGTCGAGAAGGTCCACGTGGCTACTCCTCAGTTGCATACTGGATTGGCAAGGCAGTGCACATGTGTATATATATATACGCGTGTGTATATGCAGCCATCAGAAGAGATTTCATGTCCTTGCATTTATATATATATATATATATATATATGTGTGTGTGTGTGTGTGTGTGTGTTGTCTGCCTTGTGGTATTTACAGTGTATCACTGTGAATATCACAAGCTGTCTAGACACAGATTGATGGTTTTATAATTCAGATCAAGTCATGAAAAATGATGAGAAACACACCAGAAATCTGAGGCAAATAAAATTAAAAATAAAATAAAATTTATATTTGCCTATATACAGTTTTATTCTTTGTTGCAGTGTACTGTGTGTGTTTCTGTTTTATTTGACAGGTAAGCAGAAGACGACTGGACTGACAGTGAAGTGCTGTGAAGACTGAAGATAGAAGACCGAAGACAGAAGACTAAGAGACAGTGTCTGTGAATGTAAATGTATCAGTGACTGTATATGGATATGAAAATGTAAAAACAGTGATTGCATATAAATATGAGATGTATAGACAGTGTTATATTGAGGAGCTGTTTAACAATAGAATTGTACTTATGTTTATAAACAAGTTTGTTTGAAATAAAATATTATTTTATTGTTGTCAAACAACCTTGTCTATCATATTCAGTTTATTTACAAGTACAGTATCATGTGTAATATTTGTGAGTGTGTACAAATAGTGGAGTCATATAGTTTGTACTGTTTGAATGTTGAAATATAATATTATATTTAAATACAATACAGTATGAATATATGAATGTTTGTACAGTCGTATTCTATTTAAATATAAATATCATATTCATGTATGTGATGTATATATGAAATAGTACAATTACAAACACATATCTAATAATATATATTTGGTTGTTATCATCAAACAAAAATCATATGATTGTGTATACAACAGGTGGATCATGGGATGACCATTTGCATCTAGTAGAGTTTGCATATAATAATAGTTATCAGTCCAGTATTGGTATGGCTCCATTTGAAACTTTGTATGGAAGACCGTGCAACTCACCATCATGTTGGTTAGAAACCGGTGAGAAATTTGTGCTTGGGCCAGATGTGATAAGGGAAACGTCAGACAAGATCAAGGTTACACGACAACTAATGAAGGCTGCCCAAGATAGGCAGAAGAGTTATTCTAATAAGAGACGAAGAGACTTGAAATTCTCCATTGGAGACTTGGCGTTTGTCAAGATTTCTCTGTTAAAGAGAGTGATACGATTTGGTAGGAGAGGAAAGTTAACACCAAGATTTGTTGGTCCATTCCCAGTTCTCAAACAGGTTGGGAATTTAGCATATATAGTTGAGTTGCCAGACAAGATGGCGGGAGTTCATAATGTATTTCATGTTTCCCAGTTAAGGAAGTTCGTGCATGACCTCGATATGACTATTTCGCCGGATCAGTTGGATGACATCGAAGTAGAACTTGAGGCAGTTGGGAACTGCAAGTCGATCCGTATTGTCGAGAGCGATACGAAGCAACTTCGAAGGAAGGCGGTGAAACCGGTCAAGGTTCAGTGGGGTGAGAATGAGAGTGACTGTACTTGGGAAACAAAGGAGAGCATATGGGAATCACATCCAGAACTCTTTGCCTGGTAAGATTTTAATAGTGATAATTTCTTCCCTTGTTAGTAAACCGCATGCTAGGGTAGGCTTGTTGTGTATGTTTGTGAATGACTGATAGGCATGCGGAACACCTTTGTATGTTTTTTGGTTAAGGAATTTCGGGGGTGAAATTTCTTAAGGGGGAGAGTGTAATGACCCGTATTCTACGCATCGAAGGATCGTAGAATATTTTTTTCATTATCATACGAATTCGTATGGTTGTGTAACTTTGGGGAACGACTATTGGGGTCATTTCCCGTGTTCACAATTTTTACCGATTTTTAAACGACCGTCTTGCCCCTGGCGAATTTTGTTTCGCCTATAACATTTGATTGGTAAGGAGTTTTGACCTGAAACCACTTTCATTAGATCCGGATGATTGTTTACCTTTTCGTAGAGTGGTCACATTAATCAAACGGACCTACCGTTTGGGAGATATGGCTGAATTAAGGTTTAGAAGGTGAAAAATAGCTTAACCGGGCCAAATAGGGTGATTAGCAGCTAGGCCCATTGGGGGATTTCGGGATTAGGGGTATATAAGGACTGAAAGGGACTAGAGAAACCCTTCTTTGTCATTTTTGCAGCCGCCACATTCATTCCTTTAACCCTAGTAATGGCTTCTACCTTATAAAAACACCTCTAATCACCTTATAATCAAGGATTAAGCTAATCAACATCAAATCAAGTTAAAATAGCATCAAATCAGAGTTGGAGCTGCTGTGTTGCATAGATATTCTACCCAAACAGTAGAAAAGTTTCATATCTAAGATTAATTGTGGCTAAGGTGAGTGATTTGCATTGTTTTTCACTAATTACGGCTAATTAAGTGTGATTAGTGATAATTAGCAAAATTATGGCTCAGAAAAATCTGGAAAAATTTGTAAAATTCTGAAATATTATTTTATGGCTCTGATAAAAATTTGGGTTAATTTGGACATGTTTTGCTAATCGTCTGATTAAGTCATGATTAAGGGGATTAGGGGAAAAACATGGGGTTTGGGTAGGTTTAATCCATATTGGCGTGTTAAAATTGTTGTTTAAGTGTTTGTGGTTGATTATACATGTTGCTATTACTATTTGGAATGTTTTTTGTTGCTTAGTGAGGTTAGATTGGTCGAAAACGCCGTCGTATGGCGTAAACACTTCCTGGAAAAGTCGCAGGAAAACAGTGCAGGAAATGGGATCGGATCGGATTCCCTGAACCCACCCGCTCGTGGAGCTCCCCATGACTTCGACGCGCTTTCCTGAGTGCGTCATGAACCAGATCGATGGAGAGGCGCGACCCGAACCGCTTGCACCCAAACCACTTGCTCACGAACCGATGTCACGAGCTAAACCATGGTGAGCCAAACCGTGAAGCATCCACGATCCGCTCGCACTTGAAGACCACGAACTGACCCGGAGTACCATTCATGAACCGTGCTTGCATATCCGACCCGACCCGATGCTTGGAGAGGAGCACCGAACTGGAGTGCCATGAACGAAGAAGTCATGAACCGAGGTGGAGCATCACGACCTGGATGCTCATCACGAACGGGTCCCACGAGCCGACCTGAACAGCAAGGTGGTCATGAACCGGTGCCACATGAGGACCACGAATCAAAACGAATCGACTTAGAGTGGAGCACTAAACCAAAACACGAACCCTGAACCGAATGAAGACCGAACCGAGATGATGACCAAAACCCGAGATGCAAAGTTAGTCCAAATAGGAAGTAGAACTCATGACCCAGATTGGAACCAACGAGTTAACTTCATGAGTTGGGCTTTGTTGTAGGACGTGTGCTAAGTGGTTATCGATGTCTATAGCTTTGACTCACCACTGAGAGACGGATATTGGCTATGGATCAGTGTAGTGGAGCTGTTATGACTCCATGGGGCAGAGTGATCGTAGCAAGGAATTGGGTGACAAAAGTGGTAGATATCGTATGTTTTACGCACTGAGTGAGTGATGTGAGGTTGGTTGCTATGCTTGATTGTTTGATATCACTATGACAACACACCCCCTCCCCCGTATTTATGCACCATCTGTTAGTGTTATCTTAGAGTATAGAGTATTGTACATCTTGTTGTGCTGACTCTTTGGTTGCAGGTCCAGGTTCAGGTATGATTGGAATATACCTGTTATTGTTATGTTTTGTTGCTTATCGCTCATACCAGACTTTTGTCTGACCCAGAGTTTTATGTCTCTTCTTATTACTCTGTTTGCTCCTAAACGAGCAGACTAGAGACAGGTTAGCTGGTTATGCACGAGTAGCTGATCCGGAGATGAGCAGGAGGCTCCCACGTATTATCTACATATATTCTCCCTGTGTCGCTGCTGGTCACTACTTTGGGCATTAGTAGTGTACCTTTCTTCTTTTGCTTTAGAGACAGTATTTTAAAGTTGTAATAATGATGTTGGATCTTAAGATGTATTTTGGATTTCGCTACTATGATGGTATAGTTTTCAGCTTATGCATTGTCTCGCCTGTTTTATGTCAAAATTATGTTATTATTATATTTTATACCATGCGCTGTGAGACATTCTATAGGTTCCTTGTTAGTTCAAATTCCTTTCTTCTCTCTTTTCTTTGGCGACCGCCCCGTGCTAGTCGGCCATTGGCACAGCGCACTTTCATTGGAAATGTCGGCTAGTGCGGGGCGGGCCATCACAGTTTTACTCCAATCAAAGTATTTTGATTCACTTACTTTTTGCTCAGTTATCTTCAATTTCATAACATCCTTAACGGATTTAGTCTCTCTCATAGTTAGAAGATGAAATTGGAAAAATGAAATCTGAGATCTGAGATCTGAAATTTGAATCAAGGGCGACGCTCTAATACTATGTTACAAACGAATAAGAAATATAATTGAAATAGGATAGACTTCACAACTTTATTATACACCTTAGCAAAGCTTATATACACATTAGCAAAGAAAAAAACAAAAAGAAATGGGCCGAACAAATGAAATGGGTCAAACAACATACAGCAAAACAAAAGGCAAAAGAAACAAAAAAAATTCATGTACACTATACACTACACTTATACACATATATGGTTTCTCATGATAACAAATTGGTAGATTACTATCTCTAGTTTTACATTAAGAGTATATTCAATAGCATTGATAATTATAAGACGAGGTCTTAAGTGTTTGGGGTCTGCCATGGGGTCTTAAGTGATCAAAGGAATTCGCCCAAACAAATATGCACATATAATGGCCTTAAGTGACCAATTAATAGTCTGTGTCATAGGGTACTAAGTGATTATAAAGAATCCGTCCTTAGGTAAATACATAACATGTAGGCCTTAAGTAACTGTAGGGTAGTTTGACTTATTATGACATATGTCTATTTGTGTGTTAGATATCATAGACATAATTTGATGAATTCATACTACCAAGTATTGGAAATAATTATTCCTCAAACTTATGTGATTTTCATTCACCGAAATTTATTGTTCTGACCTTCCTCCTCTTGACATATAAATAGGTTAGTAGGTGGAAATGCTGGATCAGTGGTATCTTGGAGTGTGGATCCTGACGGAAGAGGATCCATAATTGTTAGTTATTATTTATAGCAGTATTATGATTATTGTTGTGTTATTTGGATAATTATTATTGGTGCACCTCTTAATGAAAATTGACATTTGTTGTAACTAAAATTTTATGGTTTTTAATTATCGTACATGTATTTCAAGTTATTATATTTTATCCCTTCCATGTGAAATTTTGATTTTGGTTTAGTCTGCTCTATTATATCTGTTAAAGTATTTCCTTATAAGAATCAACGATCTGTTTTGAGTAAGTTCCGATGAGCCATTTTTGGGTTGGAATTTAAACCATTTTGGGTGGGTTGTTACATGTGGTATCAGAGCATAGATTACCCGATTACAGTGAAATATACGTATGTGAGACGTACTTGTTATTTGAAAGGTTTTCAAATTATATATATATGTATGTATGTATATGTATGTATATATATATATATATATATATATATATATATATATTATACCCCATAAACATATGCAGCTATACTAGGCAATTCTGATCTTTCTTCCTTTTGTTTTTAGCTTAAATATTATCCTAGGAATTTCCACTAAGGATCTTTCCTTTTTTGATAATGGAAATGGCCGAAAATCAGCCTGAGCAAGGAAATCAGGCAAGGCCTCGGTACTTGACCGAGTGGTTACAACAGTGCCTTAGGACCATTGACCAAGTTTATATTGCCCCTCCGGTCCTTACGCGACAAGTAGCTCAACCCGTTGAAGCGACTCTCAACTTAACCCATCTTTGTAAATATTTTAATAAATTTAGGACGGAAGCCCTATCTTGGAACGGAAGGATTTCTGGAATCTAAGGCATGGATATTTAAGTGCGATCTTATTTTTAAAGCTATAGGATGGGAGGACCCTCTGAAACGTAGGGTAGCCACTTATCATCTTAAGATATAAGTCCTAGAATGGTGGAATATGGTTTCTAGAGATAACAAGAGCAGGGTGTTTACATGTAAGAGTTTAAGACCCAATTCAAAATAAAGTTCTTTCATAATGCAGAGGTGAGCATACAAGTGGAGAGATTTATTTAGCTTAAGCAAGGAGATTCTAGTTTAAAGGAGTATGGTGTAAGATTCACTGAGTTGTCCAAATTTGGAAAAGGATTGGTGGATATGCCGATGAATAGTGCGTTAAGATTTGTAAAAGTACTTAATTTCCCATTGAGAGACATAAGCTCAAGTGGCTTCTGACACAACTTTTGAGGCACTAACAGAGGCTGTTATTCGTTGCATTGTTGAGGAGAAAAAGGAGAATAAGAGGGAGAAAGGTAAAGGTGCTTCTGTATATGAAAAAATCAAGAAGAAGAGCTTTTGGCTTAAGAAAAAGAGGAACAGGAAGTTTAAAAAAGAGACTAAAGTATGTGGGAGATTCCACAAGAAGGGCCATGAGGCTATGGATTGTAGGGTGAACTTAGCAAAGTTTGAGATTAAAGGAAAGTGCTACAATTGTCATGAGGATGGACACTTTTCAAGAAATTTCCCCAAACAGAAGGCAGGACAGAGTGGGCAGAATTATGCCATTGAGGTAGCACCATTTCAAAGTCAAACCCCAAGAGACCAAAGACAATCAGCTTTGGAAGGTATAATTTCTAATCTAAGAACTTCTGTATATACCTTTTTTTTATTCAGAGGCAAACATTCCTTCATCTCCAGAAAAATCAATGATTTCTTGAATCTTCCCTTATCCTACGCTAACAGTCTGATAAATGTGTCTAACCCTATCGAAGGAGTTAAGGAACTCTTGTTAATTTGTAAAGACCTAGTACTATATATCGGCAATGTCGATTTCTTATGTAATGCATATTTGTTAAATTTTGAGGGGTATGGTCTTATATTAAGGATGGATTGTCTATAATTTTACGGGGTCATCTTTAATTTTGATAAGAAGGTTATTTTCTTGAAAAGTTGTGGTGGTCGTAATTTAGAGATCCCTTGTAGGACGAGAGATAAGGGTTTGACCTTATTACATTTTTTATCTTATGATTTAGAGGGGCCATCTTTAATGCCTGTTGTTCGCAAGTTTGCTGATGTCTTTGAGGAAGTAATGGGACTTCCACTCCCACCAAGAATTCTCGTTTAGGATAGACCTCAAGAAGAACATGAGACCAGTTGCGTTGCCATTAAGGCATATGACGGAGTACTTCAGAGTGGGGAGCACCCATAGTATTTTCCATCAAAGTCGATGGGTCACTAAGACTGTGTGTAGATTATAGGGAACTCAACAAGCTAACTAAGAAGAATATATATCCCTTACCTAGGACAGATGACATGTTTGATCATTTAGGAGGCACCCAAGTCTTTTCTCAGTTAGACCTTGCAATAGGATTTCATCAGTTGAGAATTTTCGTAGAGAGTAAACCTAATATGACATTAAGGACACTCAATGGATTATTTCAGTGGGGAGTAATGCACTTTGGTTTGATGAATGCATCCTCTTTCTATGTTGATCTTATGAGTAGAGTATTTAGGGGCGTCCTCAACAAGATAGTTGTGGTATTCGTGGATGACATTCTCATATTTTCCAAGGAATTCAAGGACAATGAGGATCACTTAAGGAAATTTTCAGGAATTCTAGGGGAAAACCAACTTAAGGAAAAGTTTTCGAAATGTCACTTTTGGAGGAAAGAAGTAAAATTTCTTGGACACATTGTTTCTGGGAGAGCATTGGTCGTAGATCCTGCAAAGGTTGAGGTTGTTCAATTGTGGAGAATATCTCACGATGCGACGGAGGTTAGAAGTTTTATTGGGTTTGCGAGCTACTACAGGAAGTTTATTAAGGATTGCAGCCCCTTTAACCTAGTTAACAAAGAAGAATCTCTAATTCGTTTGGAATGAGAAGTGTGATATTTCTTTGTAAGATTGAAGGAATCTCGAATGAGTGCGCCTGTCCTTATTATTTTTGATGGTACGAAGATGTTTACGGTTTTCACCAATGGGTGTGGGACATGGCTAGGAGCGGTACTCAAGCAGGAGGGTGGGGTAGTTGCCGACGCAAATAAACAACTTAATGACCATGAGAAGAGATATGTTGTACATGATTTGGAACTTGCAACCATTACATTTTCCTTAAAAATGTCAATGCACTTTTAGAAGAGAAGTTTGAGATCTTTATGGACCATAGGTCTCTTAAGTAATTGTTTCCTCAACGTGATGTGAATCTGCGACAGCAGCGGTGGATGGAGTACATAGCATCGTTCGACTTTTCTATCCAGTATACCCCAAGGAAGGGTAATTTCGTTGCCAATGCTTTAAATCGGAGACATGCTACCCTAGGAGAAATTTCTAAGTGGAAGCAGTTGAAGTTTCTTTCTAATGTTAATTATCTGCCGTTTGAAGCATCTCAAAGGTTTCTTGGTGTTCTAGAGGTGAGGCCAACTTTAGTAGATAGAATTAAGCACAAGAAAGATCTTGATGATGAGTTGAGGACATTAAGGGAAAGGATTTTTTGAAAAGAACCCTTTCCTCATTCTAATAGGTATTTTGTGGATAAAGATGGGAGTTTGAGAAGGGATATTCGACTTTGTGTCCCTAAGAAGGAAGACCTTCGAAAGGAAGTTCTAGAGAAGTGTCATTGGTTGTGGATGACCATACACCCTAGGGGAGACAAAATGTTTAGGGATATGGAAAGAAATTTTATTGGGAAGGCATGAAGAAGGACTTAGTAGAATTTGTAGCTCGATGTTTGACTTGTCAAAAGTTCAAGGTAAAGCGAGGTAGGCTTGGAGGGTTGTTGTTACCCTTAGAGGTTCCCTCTTAGAAATGGGAATACATTCTGATGGATGGATGGGATTACGAAGAGTCAAAAGGAAAATGAAGTCATTTGGGTCATTGTGGATCACTTGACGAAGAGAGCTCATTTTATCATGACTAAGAAAAATAGGACCGCAGCTTTGTTTGCAAAGTTATACGTCAAGGAGATAATTAGACTGCATGGAATCCCAAAAAGCATAGTCAGGGATAGAGACACTTTGTTTACAAGTGAATTTTAGAGGAGGCTATGAGCAGCCTTAGGGACAATGCTGAGTTTGAGCACAGCTTACCATCAACAGATCGACGGACAGATAGAAAGAGTCAACCAAGTCCTTAAGGATCTAATTAGAGCCTGCATCATCGACTTCAGAGCATCTTGGGAGCGACATTTTCCATTGGTATATTTTCGTATAACAATAGTTTTTAAGCGACGATTGCTATGGCTCCTTATAAAGCGTTGTATGGACAGCCATGCAAATCGCCTACTTGTTGGTGAGAAATACTGACCAAATTTTACTTGAAAAAGACCTTATCCATGATTCTACAGAGAAAATCACTTTGATTCGAAAAATAATGAAGGCAGCCCAAGACCGGTAGAAATCGATGCGGATACAAGAAGGAAGGAAATCGAATTTAGCATTATAGATCTAGCATTTGTGAAATTTTCCCCTTTTAATAAGGCCGTTCGGTTTGCAAAGACTAGGAAGTTGGCTCCTAAATTTATTGGGCCATTTAGAATAGTCGATAGGATTGGAAAACTAGCTTATTGTGTGGATCTTCCCGAGCGATTATCGGGAGTCCATAATGTTTTCCATGTTTCTCATCTTGGGAAATGCCTTAATGATTCTGCCGCTAGACTTGAGCTAGTTATTATTGGATACTTAGGGAGCTTTGAGTTGGAGCCTAGGGTGCCCCGTGCAACCACAAGGATTATGGAGTGCGGAAAAAGGCTCCTTAATAAATCCATTAAACAAGTCCTAGTACAATGGGGGATAACCCTGCGGAAAGCACTTAGGAAACCGAAAAGAAGATGAGGCAAACTCATCTAGAGCTTTTCTTGAATAATTATTTCCTTTAGATTTCTTTTATGGTTGCACTGAGGTTGCTAGACTGGATGGTAGGAGATGATTGCAACATAAACACATCGTACACTCATACAGAAATTTTGTACATATTAGGGTGTTTTGCTTACATTCAACATCACTTATTACACATACATGCTAAGACTGAGCTCACTTAAGCAAGCCTTCAATACATAACCATATCAAGTAATGAGTGTTTTATGGATACTTAATAAATAACATGGGTGTATAACATGTTTGTTAGAGTGAGTTGTGATTTTCGCCTCTTCGAAAGATTTCCAGATGAAATCTCTTTTAAGGACGGAGAATGTAACGCCCATTAAAAATATACCCTAAATAGTCATAGTTAATTAAATTAAATATAAACAATAATAAATTGACAATATAAAAATAAGAATTTTAGATAATCAAGAATTGGGTCACAAAAATGTTACATTTTATTAATGGTGAGATTCTGATCAGTTTTCATATTTTATTTATTTAAAACGGAGTCCATATGAAAAAATTATTAATAAAACAAGTTGTACGTAAAATAGATTCACATAATGTTTGTGTTGATGTCAAAAGTTGGTCTAGTGACGATGAACCCCCAACGTGTGTTAAACACACATGAATAATAATCACAGAGATGCAAGAAAAAGTAAATGAACATGGGAGGCACAATATTTTGTCGTGGTTCGGCATATATCGGTGCCTACATCCACTTATAGTCTTTGTTTATATTGTCGTTACACGTTATAGTGGTGTTTTCAGTGAAAGAAAGTAGAGATCACACAAAATCCTTGTGTTGTTTGAAGTGCACGGTTGGATGTTTTCAGTATACCGAGCATAAGTTTCTCTATCAAGGATTTTTCATATATTTTCCATTTTCATTAGTGGTGTATTTATAAGTGAAGAAGGTGGGCTGAGCCGTGTGGCACGTGGCTTGCCTCTTTTTCAGAGTTTAGAAACGTGGAGCTCAGTCCAGCAAAGCAGTTGTGGCAGAGGAACCCGGTCTACTGCTGATGAATAGTTCTCCTTGAAAATAATCATCGACATGGAGCTTGATATTTGGCGTATAAAAAGGAGAGCTAGTCAAAAGCTATTCTAATTCAGCAACTTCGGGAGTAGGACGTCGTCCGATAGTGCATAATTCTCCAGATGCTTTAGGTGAGATCCGAGACTTTAGCTTGTCCAAATATTATAGGATCAACCTAATCTACTGGTAGATTGCTTGATCGTTCGATATGTTGATGATTCAGCCTATTAGTTTGATGTTGTTGTGGTTTTGGGTCAGCTTATGGTTGGTCGACCTAAGATAACAAACATCCCAAAAAGTTTGGAATGGGTCGATATTTGGTTATGGCTTCGTCCGTTGGTTGGAACGGCTTTTTACCAAAAAGCTGCTCAACACTTTGCCCCCTAAAACACATGTTCTTGAAGAAAGGAGATGTGTTCCGAATCTTCTAAAGAATGTTGAATAGCAGATATTCAGGAAACCATAGTTATACCGAGCCATATTAAGGCCAGAAAACCGACGATCGACAATGGTTGTATTAAGGCCAGAAGTCCGACGACCGCTAAGGATCGTATTAAGGCCAGAAAACCGACAACCATCGACAATCGTATTAAGGACATAAACTTGTGAATGCCAGAAGATAAATCGACCATTCTGAATTGGTCTTGACAAAAGAACTGGGATCCTGCTGATTAAATGATACCTGTAAAGAACTGAGTACGAGCATTGATCATGCTCGGTTTTGCAAAGTTGGCTAGTATAAACCATACTCGGCTTAAAGAGTTTGGCGAGTATTAACCATACTTGGCTTAATGGAATTGGCGCGTATTAAACATACTCGACTTAGAGAGTTGTCAAGTATTAATCATACTCGGCTTATGGAGTTGGCAAGTATTAACCGTGCTCCGCTTATGAAGTTGGCGAGTATTAAGCATACTCGGCTTATAAAGTTGGCGTGTATTAAGCATATCAGTTTATGGAGTTGGAAAGTATTAACCATACTCGGCTTATGGAGTTGGCGAGTATTAACCCTACTTAGCTTACGGAGCTAGCGAGTATCAACCATACTCGACTTATGGAGTTGGTTGGATATGGTGGCGGGCATCGACCATACGTAGTTTAAAGATGGTGGCTAGCACTGACCATAGTTGGGTAGGCGAGCGTCAATCATGCTTGGCTCGAATCGTTCAAACATAATCCACGTTTGAAAAAGAAAGTTTATTGATGCTAAGGAGCTATTATAGAAAAATGAAAACAAATTCTAAGCCGGTGATAGTTGAATCCAGAGCATGCCTAGGAGCTAGATACTAACCACGTACGTGTGTACTTCAACATAACCACATTATTGAAGAAATAATAAAAGTACATTTCTTATATCCTAAGAAACAGGTAAATTCTACGACGAACTAAACATTATTAATTAACGATGATGTCGCAATTGCTGGGCTCGAGGCCCTTTCCGTTTCGAGGAGCTCGAGGACCGATCTAAGGAGCTTGGGCAGAAGGTTGCGGTGGCACAACCATTGCAGGTTTCTTGGCATACTCGGGTAGTTCCCCGCGCTTAACCCTATCCTCGATGAGATCGCGTAAATGCCTGCACTCGCTAGTGCTGTAGCCTGCCATGTTATGATACATGCAGTGCTTTCCAGAGTCGAGTTCTTTTTGGGTCGGCTCCCTTCGAGGAGATTTAGAGAAAGGTATAGATCCTCGTACATCAAGGTAGATGTCGATCAGGGATGAGTTGAGCTCTATGTATTAATCATACTTGTTCTCTCTCCGGAGTCGTAAATTCCGATCATTCTTTTTCAAAGCTTTTCCTTTTCCTTTGTTCTGGACATTGGTGTTAGATGGATCTCCATCCTTAGTAGCAAGCACCTCGAGGCTTTCCATCTCGATGCTAGCATCTTTTTGTCGAAGGAATCTACGAGCTTCAGCATAGAAATCTTCAATGCCTTTAGGGGCTCTCTGGTTAAAGAGATCCTGAATTTTGATCGGTTCTGAACATCAACTATAGCGGCCATAAGCACCATCGATGGCTCGGGTCGATCGACTAATGCTACGGCCGCGTTGAATCTTTATACGAAGGATCGAAGGGTCTCGTCGGAATGCTTCTTGATGGAGGTAAAGAACATGATGCTCTTTGGTCGGGATATGTGCACTCTGAACTGCTTGATGAAGCGGGTGACCAACATATTCCATATGTTGATCGACTCAGATGTTAATTGTCGGAACCACATGCCAGCTATGTCGGTGAGGAAGAGTGGAAAACACTTGGCCATGGCATTGGTCGATGTAGAAAGTACTTCCATGTGACTCCTGTATCGGATGAGATGGATGGTCGGGTCGATCCTACCGTTATAGGGCTCCAGGATCGGAAGCTTGAAGTCCGGTGGGTTTCAGGAGTTTCTGATTTCTCGTGTGAAGGGAATGCAATGGATATCATTCACGTCTTGTTGTGAAAACGTGCCTCTGGTGAAGTGTTTGAAGATGCTTGCAAGCTAGCTTCCATCTCCTAGGAGTCGCTGCCATGAATCCAACTCTGCATTAGGGACGTATGTGACAATCCCAGTACCAGGATCTGACGAAAGCATGCTCAGAAGGCGAAAGATCGACTGTGTTTGTACTCCGGGAGTTGAGTGAAGGTGAGGGTGTACCCTATCCTTAGGCCCTGGTTCAGTCGCAGCTAAAGTGGAATGGTTATTATTGGACCGAACCGTATCTGCTCCTATTGGAAGTGATGGGCTCAGGTGAGTGGCACCCATCTGGGGCTTGGCATTACCCCTATTCGGAGAGATGTTAGAATGGTTTACGGTAGTGTTTCCCTCCATCACATTGGGGACCGGTATGGCAGAGTGGTCTTGGTTACACGGAGGGTTGCTGTCCCCAGCTCTTCGTTGAAGGGAAGGCTGCATAAGATGGGTTTGCAGTACGATGTTGGGTCAAACCGGATGTAACAACATTCCTAGTTCTGGCCAGCCCACAGTCTGCACTAGTTCCAAAGCGGTTTTTCCAAGAAGTTGAGTCGATCCCTGAACCGAAGGCAAACTGCTCGATTGGTCCTGAACTCGGCCAAGATCGATCTAAGAATCTGAAGCTACCAAAGCTCCGTTTGATGCTAGAAGTGATACCCCTAGTATTGGTCGATCGGGAAGTGAAGTTGAGTTAGAAGGAAGCAAAGGTATGGACCGATATGGGGCTTGAATTTCCTCAGACCGAAGATCGGTTGTTGCCCAGCCTCGCCCGGTGTAGGAAATGATACTGGAATGTGAGATCCCTTTTCCATCCGAACGAGGAGGTTGTGCATAACTTCCTGCTGATGTTTGAGAAGTTCGCCCTGAGGTGCCATCTGATTTCTAAACTCAGCAAAAAAATTATCCATGTCGTCCCTGGTGAGGTATTGGGACATGTCTTCGTGGGAGGAAGCATCATGGCTCACCTCCGTTGCTGCTGTTTCTGCTGCATCGGCAGGTAAAGGACGAGAAGACAAAGCACCCTTCTTCCGCTTGATTTTCATTTTTTGCTCAGAAATTGCTGAAGGAGGTCGAAGGTTGTAGGTTCGACCCCTTCCTGACACGCCAAAGTGTTGACGTCAAAAGTCAGTCTAGTGACAATCAACCCCCACGTGTGTTAAACACACATGAATAATAATCACACAGATGCAAGAAAAAGTAAATGAACAAGGGAGACATACTATTTCATGGTTCAGCGTATATCGATGCCTACATCCACTTATAAACTTTGTGTATACTGTCGATTACATGTTATAACAATGGTTTATTCAGTGAAAGAAAGTAGAGATTACACAAAATCCTTGTGTTGTTTGAAGTGCACGGTTGGATGTTTCCAGTATACTGCGCATAAGTTTCACTGTCAAGAATTTTTCAAATATTTTTTCATTTGGTGTATTTATAGGAGAAGAAGGTAGGCTGAGCCGTGTGCCACGTGGCTTGCCTCTTTTTCGGAGTTTAGACACGTGGAGCTTGGTCCAGCAAAGTAGTTACGGCGAAGGGACCCGGTCTACTGCTGATGAATAGTTCTCCTCGAAAATCATCGTCAGCGTGGAGCTTGATATCTGACACACAAAAAGGAGAGCTGGTCAAAAGCTATTATGATTTAGCAACTTCGCGAGTAGGACTTCGTCCAGTAGCGCATAATTCTCCAGATACTTCAGGTGAGATCCGAGACTTTAGGCTTGTCCAGATATTACAGGAACGACCCGATCTACTGGTAGATGGCTTGGTCAGTCGATCTGTTGATGATTTAGGCGATTAGTTTGATGTTGTTGTGGTTTCGAGTCGGCTTATGGTTGGTCGACCTAAGATAACAAACATCCCATATAGTTTGGAATGGGCCGATATCTGGTTGTGGCTTCGTCCATTGATTGGAACAGCTTTTTGCCAAAAAGCTGGTCAACACTTTGAAATTAAAACGAATTAAATATAAATATGGTATAAAGAAATATTCCGCGACGTTTTGAAATTGTGTACAAATATATAGATAAATAGATATAAAGGGGAACATGAACAATAAAGAAACAAAAGTAATCAATCAGTTCAATAAAATAAATAATATAAATTAACATAGAGGGAAATTAAATTCCCTGGATCTACCCCCAAAAGGGGGGCCGACCGCCTCTATAGAACATGGGTTGATCGCCCTTCTATATTGGGGGACGACCGCCCTTCTATATTGGGGGTTGACCGCCCTTAAGGGGATGGGTGGAGAAATCTTGTTCTTTGTAAGGATTTATATATAGTTTGGCTTCAAATGGACTTTCTAGATTAAATAAAACTAATCTTATGGTCCATATACCCACTAGCAACTATAAATAGACCCCTTAGCCTCTTCCCAAACCCTACACTTATTTTTATTATGCACTTGCATCTTGTCTCTCCACTATTTCTTAGTTACAAAAGAAAGGGTAGGCTTCTTCTCTTTAACGTATATTCTATCTTTTCTAATCTAGATTCAAATATAGATTATGGAATTAAGTGTAATATGTATATATGAGATTCTAAATCTGATTCATATTATATATATATATATATTACGAGAAATTGGAGTATGTTGGTTTGAAGGTTAAGATCTATATTTTTTATATAGATTCTACACTAAATCCTGTATTTTTTCCTTCCTATCTCTATGAGTGGAAATTTTATGAGTTTGTTGTTCCTTATGTCTTGTTAGTGCAAATTCAGATCATTATTCCTAAAGGAATTTGGATCTGAACGAAAACAATACAAATCCTACAAATTCCTTAATCCTGTTATTGCGAAAATGGTCAAATAGTTGTTATATTATAAGATTTGATATTTATGTAACGAAAGATAGGTGTCTAGGTGTTGTTCAATCTCAGAAATTGGTCTGATTCACTTATTTATTGTAGATATTATGTAATCTTGTATACTAAAGCATAATATTTGAGTATTGTGGAATTAATAGGTTTAAGCAACAATTTTCAGTAGATTGTTTGAATGTATTACTCACAAATTGCTAAAGTTTTGTATATAGAAACATATAAAAGCGAAGCAGTACCAAAAAGGAAATTTTACATATATAATTAAATTATTGCACCTTGTTTGTCTTTTGTTATTAAGATAATCATTCAAATCCTAGTTACAAGTTTTATGTATATGCTATTATTTCCCTTTTATTTATTAAATGTGAATACACATATCTATATCATGCGATGAAGTATAGAAATAAACTTGTATATCACGATTATGTTGTTAGGGTTGACATTTCAGATGAATTAAGGCATTTATTCATGTACACTTTATTTATTATTATTTATTAGCATAATTAACATATTAAATAGCATATTAAATTCGTATTAAATGTGTCAAAAAAGTAGAGATTTAAATTGCTACTAATATGAAATTGGTATGTGTATAAGTTAATGTCTTTAATTGTTATTAATGACACACGGACACGAGGTTAACCACTATTTGCAATGGAAGTCTGTCTGGAACCGGCCGACATATCTAACATCTACAAACAAGACTGGTTTATGTGAGAGGTCTACATGACATGGCCCATTATAATTATTACACTAAAACGCGAGGTCAAACCCAACTTGTAGTAGAAGCTTTCCCAGACCAACCTACCAAATCCAACATTTACAAGTGGACGGTTTAATGTGAGACATATTGTGTACATGTAACACCCTGTATTTTTTGTTAAAGTTATAATAACGAATCAAAGAATATTTAATTTCAAATGTGAGAATTAAGGGATACAGGTTACGCTATTGCGTTCGTCTCGGAATTCTGCTTGAGATAGAGTCCGAGTTTGCGTAAAACAGACACCGTATGAAGGAGATATGGACGAACGAAGTTAAACAGAAAACCAGAAAGAAAAAAATGCACTGGCGCACTTTCCAAGTGCGCCCAGGCCAAGCAGAAAGCCTGCACAGCTTTATGGTGTGATCTAATCCATACTGTGACTCATTGCTGAGTCCTTTCTGACTCCTTGCTGAGTCTCTAGGGCTGAGGTGTCACCATATCCTGACTGAATGGTTGTGGTTAACTCTAGGTTCATCCGACGGCTATAATTAAATTGAAATTCTATATAAACAACCCAATGCTCAAACCTAAAAATCACACAAAAATAATCCTAGAACTATCATGGCATCAATAGAGAACTTGGAATAGCCGTCACCGCTTTCGATTCAGAAACGAGATAAAAACCTGAATCAAAATCAAATTAAAGTAATCAAATTCAATGATCTGCATCAAAGGCGAGCTTACCAATTTCAGAATTCAGATTTCAAAAATCAAGAATTCCTTTTTAGTTTGTAAGTTGGTTATCACGTAGATTTAAACGATCTTTTAATTGAAATCATGACATGTTGTAATTCGAATATAGAATGATTCCTATGTATAAGATAAATAAAGTTTGATCCTTATTTATCTTAAATTACCGTTGCAATTGATCATGTCTATATGTTTGTGATGATGAACATACCATATTGAATGTTATTGGAATCTATTATGATTGGGTAAAGAACTTATTATGACAACTGAATGGTGAAACATGTCATGTTATAATTTGGTGGCTACTTGCAAGTTTATGATCTAAATCACATGCTTACATGTTAGATCAACATTCATGTATATTTAGAACTATGTTAAGTTGAATCTATTTATGTTGCAAGATTTGGATTTGTAGCTCTCTTATGTTTTAACACATAAGTTATCATGCTAAGTTGTGATTCGAATATGTTTATAGTAGCTTTCTTATGTTTAACACATATAAGTTATCATGCTAAGTTGCGGTTTAAATATGTTTATAGTAGCTTTCTTATGTTTTGACATACATAAGTTAATATGCTAAGCTGTGGTTTAAAATTGTATGTTAAACCTCCATGCTATACCTATATCAAGTTTACATCATAATTAGATCCAACTTAGTCACAAGTTCACCTTTACCCGTTTAATTAAGTTAATGATACTTCTATGCCAAGTTACACATGATAAGTTAAATGTATGCTATTTTATGTTTGATTCATGTCCCTTGTTTATTACCCCTTTTTGTTTATGGGTTTGGGCTAATTTACTAGCCCAACATTTTATGTGATTCATGCGTACGTTCCACGGGGGTAGCGATGGGAAAATATGAAAATTACATGGCATAGATTTGGTATATTTGGTATACCATTTATTATGAGCATAATCAAAAGGATAATTAATGCATGATTAAATTAAGATTAATTTACATAAAGAATTAGACATATATAGAAAATATGTGAATTTAGAAAAGACGAATATGCTTAACGCGAGGTTAGACTGAGTTGTGGTGTAAATCTGCTCGGAACCGACCGGCATATCTAGTGACCACAACAAGACCTGTCTAATGTGGGTGGTTAGTGCATCAAGCCCAAAAGAACCCGAGGTTAGACTGAGTTGTTGTGTAAACCAGCCCGGAACCGACCGGCACATCCAGTGACCACAACAAGACCTGTTTAATGTGAGTGGTTGGTGCTTTAATGCATAAGTCAAAGCTAAGTCAGGATTGATAGGGTTAAGTAATTAAGGAAACACTTAACCATTATAACATGTTAACTAGAGAAGTGGGTAAGGTTAAGTAAATGTTTAACCGTTATAACATGTTAACTAGACTAGAAGGTGAGGTTAAGTGAATTTAGAATACTTAACCGTAATAACATGTTAACTAGGCAAGTGGGTGAGGTTAAGTGAATTTAGAACACTTAACCGTAATAACATGTTAACTAGGAAAGTGGGTGAGGTTAAGTAAAATTAGAACACTTAACCGTTACAACATGTTAATTAGACAAGTAGGTGAGGTTAAGTAAATTTAGAACACTTAACCGTTGTAACATGTTAATTAAGCAGATGATAGGGTTAAGTTAACTAAGGTAACACTTAACCAAAATATATAATGACATGTGGTGGGATTAAGTAATACAAGAGGTAAACACTTAACCAATTATATAACATGATGTTTGGGAAGGGTTAAGTTAACACGAGAGGGCAGCACTTAACCAATATAACATAATTTAAGGTAGGGTCAAGTCAACACCAGAAGGAAACACTTAACCAACATGACGTGACGGGTGGATGGGTTAAGTTAACTTGAATTGATTAATGACACTTGACCAGTATAACTTGATGAGCTAATGGGGTTAAGTTAAATGGGGAATACTTAACCAATATAACCTGATGAATGAACAGGGTTAAGTTAATAAATCACACTTAACCAATCCAATAAGATAAGCGAGAAAGGTCAAGTTAATAAGAACTACTTAACCAACACGACTTGACGAGTAGGAGGTTAAGTACACGTCGGGTTGGTGGGTATTATTAGTAAATATAGACCCATAAAGCTTAACCATTAAATAAACATGCTTGAATCTGTAGAAAGGTTAAGTAACGTTGGGTTGGTGGGTAATATTAGTAAATATAGGCCCACAAAGCTTAATCATTAAATAAACATGCTTGAATCTGTGGAAAGGTTAAGTACATGTCGGGTTGGTGGGTAATATTAGTAAATATAGGCTCATAAAGCTTAACCGTTAAATAAACATGCTTGAATCTATGGGAGGGTTAAGTACATCTCATGTAGGTGGGTAATATTAGTACATATAGGCCCACAAACTTAACCGTTAAGAAAACATGCTAGAATCGGTGGGAGGTTTAAGTATATCTCGCGTAGGTGGGTAATATTTGTATATATGCGCCCACAAACTTAACCAGCAGGAAACCCTAGTGACGGGGACCCATTTCAGCAGTAACCCACATAGATGTATCATGGTACCTTGAAACTAGGCAGGGTGGGGCACGATTACTGAGCTGATTATAAGCGGTCAAAGATAACGGCAGAGGGTACGTCAGTGTAGGTTCCGACGGTTTACGAGCGTGCACGTACTCCGGAGTGGGAAAAAGCAGGCACTAGGTACCAGTAGTTTTACACTGTGCATTTTTGAATCGTGTCGGGGGTCGCTATCATAAGGATTGATAAACCTTATGGTGGGACCAGCACACGGTAGCTACACGCAAGAGAGGGACGATTAACACAAACACATGGCAAGCTAACACAGGTAGTGAGCCGATCGATAGGGTAGTAAGGGTATATCTAACATATTCATGGCAATTGGGCTGATTGAGGTGGAATCCTCAAATATAGATGTACACCTGAAGGCTACCACAACTACAGGGGTTGGGATCGTATTATACAGATTACTAGTTGAGACACTAGTTAGGTGGTGCAGAGATTATAGTAATGGGTGCGATCACATGTTCAACCTATCTTGTCTTATATTAGGGTATTGTCCTATGTTCTGTTACTCCTGTCATGATCCCTTTTCCTTGTTTAAATGCTAGTAATCACTGAACTTACCAGACTTATTGTCTGACCTATTTTCTCTCGTCTTCTTTTCTTCCGTTTCTCCCCAGGTAGTCAGGGAGGGAATAGCTCAGGTTTGTTTGGACCGTTACTCTTTCCAAGCTTGAAGACTCTTTGACGTGTTGCCTTGGACTCTCTCTTCTACTGCTATGGTTGGCTCATGCTTTATTTGAGGAAATCATTTTATGCTTCTTTATTTTTATTAAACAAGACAGGATACTTTGGTATTGTAAGACAATCTTTGTACAAGCTGTTTATCAATGAAATAAAGTTTTATTTATTTGCCGCTGCTTTAATTGTCTGTCTCGTAATTTATCTGCATCTTTTACCTATAATGCTGCATCGAAATTAAGTCATTCCCTTTGTGAGTGACCTTAACGGAGGTGGGGTGTTTCACTTGGTATTAGAGCTGAAGGTTACCGGATCATATAAAAGATTTGAAAAATTATTTTCAAAAAAATTTTTAAAGAAGCATTTTCAAAAGAAAATTTTGTTTTAAAGGCATATTCCCCAAAGCCATATGCACTATCTTTTGACCCTTTGCTTGAATCCTTGTTTCCTTCATTCTTGAGTCTCTGGGGCTCCTGGCTTTCTTGGAGGTAACCTCATCGCGACATGGTTCCATAGGTTTGATGAGACTACGACACCTATCAAAGGGCGAAGAAGTGCCCAACTCACATTTATAGCCACAGTAGTTTTACCTGCGGCTAATTTTCTTTCGAGCTTTGTAGGATTTTCCATGCGATGGAGGCAGCTTTCAAGAGACCTATCAACAAGTTACACAAGGATGGAAAAAATGAGAATGGGGGAGTTTGGCTAAGGAGCACAACACAAGGATGAAGAACTCATGGATATGGACTTGGTTCACAAAGGAGGGGAGGAAAGAATGGTAAAACCTAAAACAAGTGGAAGTATCTTTATTTTGGTATAACGGATCGTAGAATTAAGGGAAAGGGCAAGAACAAGGGACAGTATTTTCCGGAAGGCAAGTACATGCTCTCACCCCTAGCATACTTGAGAGAGAGGCAGTAAGATTTCTGTTGAAAGAGTTTTTCCTCTTTGATTATCCTGTTAGTACTCCTTCTGATTTTAGCGCTTCACATTCGTATATATCTACTTCCATAGTTGAGTCTCTGCACCATAGATGTTGTATAGTAGAGGATCCCATTATAGTCTTAAATCCAATTGTTGGTTCGACTCATTTATCTTTGACTTGTGAGGATTTGAGAATAGCTATATTCATGCTTATGTTTTTGGGCTATGGGTTGATTCTAGGCATTGATTGGTTAGCTAGTAATTGTGTAACAAGGGTAGTTAGACTTTCGACTTGCCTC
The DNA here is from genome assembly GCA_030737875.1 of Allium sativum. Lineage (NCBI taxonomy): Eukaryota > Viridiplantae > Streptophyta > Magnoliopsida > Asparagales > Amaryllidaceae > Allium > Allium sativum. The sequence continues at coordinate 482,465,971 of CM060922.1, forward strand.
GGGAATACCCTTGAGATTTCAGTTTGTCTTAGCTACCTAGAATCACTTTATTTATCTATCGATGATTTTCGATTCGTTGGAGTAGTCCATGAGTACGCAAGATGTTTTGATTAGGGTAGGGGTTTTCCCCTAAAACTCGAGACAGACTTCCGCATGTATCTAGATGAAACTGCAAAGCCAGTTATGCAATCAACGATAATTCTGGAGCAAGATTGGCGAGGATAGCCAGAGTCGGTAAAGTGCTCAATGGTTTGGTTGTTTTGTTAGTATCATCTCACATAGATCGTCCAAATTCAGAGGAGGTATCCTTTCGGTGCTTGTCTAATATTGGTTTAGGCCTTTGGGGTTTGTACTTGAGGGATGTCGAGTTCGACTAGGATGGTTTGCGTGAGAAATAAATGGTTGGGGCTGGCACCCTAAGTAAGACTGACCTTAAGAGAGGTAAAAAGTACTAGAAACCTTTAGCTTTAGACCCTCAGAATTGTGACATGACGGATAAGCTAAGTAGAAGAGAGACCTCTAATCATATACACTTGGCATCATGGTTAACATATGTTTATCTTGGGAAAGATAGTTCGACAACATTGGATACCCTCTAGCTAGTAAGTGATCGAGGTCCTATCTTTACTGGTGGGTTTTGGAAATGGAAGTCAAGAAGCTTCGCAATCATGAAGTCAAATTAGTTAAGGTACAGTAGGGTGAATCTCAAGAAGATGCGACTTAGAAGACTGAAGACTAGAACGCGCATCTTACCCTTTTTACCCTTTTTTGAGGGTATATCCTTGATTCCTCTTTTTCTGTAAAGTTTATTTGCATGCTAGTCTTTAGCTTTTAAATATATCCTCTCGGTCCTATCCTCGATCCTTAGGTAGAAGCCAATGGATGTAAACATGTGTTTGAGACATGTTATGTTTGGTGGATGCAAGTGGTTGTAAGTGTTTGCTAGTGGTTGCTCGTGGATGCATATACACACAATAAGCACTAGATCGGCTCAGTCACTTTCATATTGCATATGCATGAGTGAATTTTTATACATATGAATTGAAACTTGATGTGTTATCATATGGATGTTGCATTTGTATGAATGATTGTGCACTCATGTAGAAGTTATAAAGTACGATTAGGAATAATTGCATACATAATGGACTCATGGCACTGACATAATTTGCATTAAGGAGGTCAACTGAATCAGTAGACCGCCTGATTTTGCATTAGATAAGGACATGTACACACACTATGCATATGATCATGAAGCATTAGAAATCTTTTAAGGACAATGGACGCCTGTGTTTGATGGTTAGTAGATGGGTGATTGGATGGTAGGATATAAGTTCTTCTCGACTTGAAGATTTCGGGGACGAAATCCTACAAGGAGGGGAGAATGTAACACCCCGTATTTTCTGTTAAAGTTATAATAATGAATCAAAGAATATTCAATTTCAAATGTGAGAATTAAGGGATACAGGTTACGCCATTGTGTTCGTCTCGAAATTCTGCTTGAGATAGAGTCCGAGTTTGTGTAAAACAGACACCATATGAAGGAGATATGGACGAACGAAGTTAAACAGAAAACCAGAAAGAAAAAAAAATATAAATGCACTGGCGCACTTGGGAAGTGCGCGAGTACAAAAATACACTGGCGCACTTGCCAAGTGCGCCCAGGCCGAGCAGAAAGCCTGCACAGCTTTCTGGTGTGATCTGATCCATACTGTGAGTCATTGCTGAGTCCTTTCTGACTCCCTGCTGGGTCATTACGGGTGAGGTGTCACCCTATCCTGACTGAATGGTTGTGGTCAACTCTAGGTTCATCCGACGGCTATAATTAAATTGAAATTCTATATAAACAACCCAATGCTCAAACCTAAAAATCACACAAAAATAATCCTAGAACTATCATGCCGTCAATAGAGAACTTGGAATAGCCGTCACCGCTTTCGATTCAGAAACGAGATAAAAACCTGAATCAAAATCAAATTAAAGTAATCAAATTCAAAGATCTACATCAAAGGCGAGCTTACCAATTTCAGAATTCAGATTTCAGAAATCAGATTTCTGAAATCAAGAATTCATTTTTAGTTTGTAAGTTGGTTATTACGTAGATTTAAACGTTCTTTTAATTGAAATCATGACATGTTGTAATTCGAATATAGAATGATTCCTATGTATAAGATAAATAAAGTTTGATCCTTATTTATCTTAAATTACCGTTGCGATTGATCATGTCTATATGTTTGTGATGATGAACATACCATATTGAATGTTATTGGAATCTATTATGATTGGGTAAAGAACTTATTATGCCAACTGAATGGTGAAACATGTTATAATTTGGTGGTTACTTGCAAGTTTATGATCTAAATCACATGCTTACATGTTAGATCAACATTCATGTATATTTAGAACTATGTTAAGTTGAATCTATTTATATTGCAAGATTTGGATTTGTAGCTCTCTTATGTTTTAACACATAAGTTATCATGCTAAGTTGTGATTCGAATATGTTTATAGTAGCTCTCTTATGTTTAACACACATAAGTTATCATGCTAAGTTGTGGTTTATATATGTTTATAGTAGCTTTCTTATGTTTTGACATACATAAGTTAATATGCTAAGCTGTGGTTTAAAATTGTATGTTAAACCTCCATGCTAGACCTATATCAAATTTACATGATAATTAGATCCAACTTAGTCACAAGTTCACCTTTACCCGTTTAATTAAGTTAATGATACTTCTATGCCAAGTTACACATGATAAGTTAAATGTATGCTATTTTATGTTTGTTTCATGTCCCTTGTTTATTACCCCTTTTTGTTTATGGGTTTGGGCTAATTTACTAGCCCAACATTTTATGTGATTCATGCGTACGTTCCACGGGGGTAGCGATGGGAAAATATGAAAATTACCTGGCATAGATTTGGTATATTTGGTATACCATTTATTATGAGCATAATCAAAAGGATAATTATAGCATGATTAAATTAAGATTAATTTACATAAAGAATTAGACATATATAGAAAATATGTGAATTTACAAAAGAGGAATATGCCTAACCCGAGGTTAGACTGAGTTGTGGTGAAAATCTGCCCGGAACCGACCGGCATATCCAGTGACCACAACAAGACCTGTCTAATGTAGGTGGTTAGTGCGTCAAGCCCAAAAGAACCCGAGGTTAGTCTGAGTTGTGGTGTAAACCTGCCCGGAACCGACCGGCACATCCAGTGACCACAACAAGACCTGTCTAATGTGAGTGGTTGGTGCTTTAATGAATAAATTAAAGCTATGTCAGGATTGATAGGGTTAAGTAATTAAGGAAACACTTAACCATTATAACATGTTAACTAGACAAGTGGGTAAGGTTAAGTAAATGTTTAACCATTATAACATCTTAACTAGACTAGAAGGTGAGGTTAAGTGAATTTAGAATACTTAACCGTAATAACATGTTAACTAGGCAAGTGGGCGAGGTTAAGTGAATTTAGAACACTTAACCGTAATAACATGTTAACTAGGCAAGTGGGCGAGGTTAAGTAAAATTAGAACACTTAACCGTTACAACATGTCAATTAGACAAGTGGGTGAGGTTAAGTAAATTTAGAACACTTAACCGTTGTAACATGTTAATTAAGCAGATAATAGGGTTAAGTTAACTAAGGTAACACTTAACCAAAATATATAATGACATGTGGTGGGGTTAAGTAATACAAGAGGTAAACACTTAACCAATTATATAACATGATGTTTGGGAAGGGTTAAGTTAACACGAGAGGGCAGCACTTAACCAATATAACATAATTTAAGGTAGGGTCAAGTCAACACCAGAAGGAAACACTTAACCAACATGACGTGACGGGTGGATGGGTTAAGTTAACTTGAATTGATTAATGACACTTGACCAGTATAACTTGATGAGCTAATGGGGTTAAGTTAAATGGAGAATACTTAACAAATATAACCTGATGAATGAACATGGTTAAGTTAAAAAATCACACTTAACCAATCCAACAAGATAAGCGAGAAAGGTTAAGTTAATAAGAACTACTTAACCAACACGACTTGATGAGTAGGAGGTTAAGTACACATCGGGTTGGTGGGTAATATTAGTAAATATAGGCCCACAAAGCTTAATCATTAAATAAACATGCTTAAATCTGTAGAAATGTTAAGTACACGTCGGGTTGGTGGGTAATATTAGTAAATATAGGCCCACAAAAGTCCTTCAGGCGCCTCAGGTTGTTGTAAGACTTGTCATAGTGGCTGGTCAGTGTAGACTTTGATTGGATGTGATTGGAAGTAAGGACGAAGATTTCGACAAGAGATTAACAGGAAATTAGAGAGCTTCTCAAGCTTTAGGTAGTTGTTTTCGGCTCCTATCAATCTCTTACTGATGTAATAAATTGTCCTTTGGACACGATCTACTTTACGCACAAGCACTGAGTTAATTGTCTGGAAAAAAATAGCCAAATAGATATATAAGTCCTTACGGTCCACAGGTTTTGCTAGGATAGGGGGTCGTTTTAAGTGATTCAGGAGGTCCTGGAATGTGGTGATGCATTCCGATGTCCATGCAAAGTTGTGCTTTCCTTTCTTGATCAAATCGAAGAGAGGAATGCACTTGTCGGTTGCTTTTGAAATGAATCGACTTAGGGTGGCCACTTTCTCATTCAAGTTTTGAACATCCATGATGTTCTTTGGAGCTCCGATTCCCCGAATAACTTTGATATTTTATAGATTTTCTTCGGTTCCTCATGAATTGACGATGGTACCCAAGTATTTTTCCGATGTAATGCCAAAAGAGCATTTCAATGGATTGAGTTTCATGCTATATTTACGAAGAACACTGGACATCTCCGAGAAGTTGTTGACGTGGTTGTTTGACATCCTGATTTTCATGAAAATGTCATTTATGTAAACTTCCATGGATCTTCTGATTTGGTCATTAAACATTCTAATGACGAGTCATTGATAGATGGCTCCAACATTCTTGAGACCGAAGGGCCTGACAACATAACAATACAGCCCAAGATCGGTGATAAACGAAGTGCATTATTGATCTGGAATATACATCGGAATTTGATTGTACCCAAGTACACGTCCATAAAGGAGAGAAGCTGGTGACTTGTAGTTAAATCAAGGAGTTTTCGATGTTCGAAAATGGGAAACTGTCCTTCAGGCATGCTTTGTTCAAGTCAGAATAGTTGACGCATGTCCTCCATTTCCCGTTTGATTTCTTGACTAAGGCCGGGTTGTAGACCCATTCCAGATAGAGGGCACTGGGGATAAAGCCACTGTCAAGTAGCTATCCACCTCCTCTCTGAGTGCCACCAATCTTTCGGATCCCAAGATTCGACATTTCTGTTTAACGGGTAGGTACTTTGGGTCGATACCAAGCATGTGACAAGTAATTCCTCTGTCGATGCCACAAATATCAGAGTTGATCCAAGCGAACATGTCCAAGTTGGCCTGTAAGAAGACCACTATTAATTCCTTGATTTCTGAGTGAAGTTGCGATCCAGATTTCAAGATTTGAGATGTTCGGCAGGGTTGATCGTGACATCAATGGTTAGTTCCACTAGAGGAACCCTCTCGTATTCGGGATCTTCATCTTTCTGTAGATCAATATCCTAGGAGAGACGGTTGTGGCATCTGATCCAGGACTCAGACTTTAGTGGATGCTATGCGTTGAGGGTTTTGGTGTCGAGTGTCATCTCTACACATTTGTCTTAATCTTTATTGATTGCATATTTCCACTCAACAAGGTAGCTAGCTCTTGTTGCGCTTGGTCGCCTTGGATAATTCCGACCCTGTTGTCTGTAAAGAACTTCATGAGGAGGCACCAAGGTGTCATGAATATCTGGAACTTAGTCAGGGCTGGTTATTCAAGAATGATGTTATAATGAGAGGGGATATCGATCACGGCGAAGGTGAGGATTCTGACTCAGCTGTGATCCCTGTTCTCAAGTTGTACTAGCATATCTACTAGACCGACTAGCCGGTTGGAAGTACCATTTAATCCGTAAATGGTGGCTTTACATGGCTTTAAATCTCCAGCCTCAATCATTATTTGATCATAAGTCGATTTGAAGATAATGTTTACAGAGCTCCTCGAGTAACCGAGGACTGACTTGACATATGCTGGACCTAAGTAGATAGAGATTACTTGCGGGCCTATGGTAGGAACATCGATTCACGTTTCATCCTTCTCTCAGAAGACGATGTGATCCCTCATAGTCTTTTGCATCTTCGTCGGGAATGACTCGCAGTGGCAGATCACGCTTTCTGGTCGACCTGCTTAATGGAGTTGTAGTATCCTTGAATACACCGGAAGCTTTCGTTCATGGGGTGAGGTCTACCGCAAATAGTATTAATCACAATACGCCTTTGCGAAAGTCTCGGATTAGAAGATCTAGGTGTTTCTTGGATCTAAGGAGGAGCGGGTGTTAAAGGACATGTAACAACCCAAATTCCAACGGGTCTGGATTATTCAAAAATTCTAAATTCAAAACAACTAAAACTCGAGTTGGCTTGTCTACTATCCTGCAGAAAAGATAGATATAATAAATATATCAGAGCTCGATAAAATATCTCACAACGGAATGGATAAAATATAAGAATCAAATATAGTCTTATTGAAATAATGATACTGCCTAATAAGTGTCTAAAGGCTACCAAATCTTTTTCATAAATCTAACATACGTGTATGTTATGAGGAAGGGGTCAGAACACAAGCTCTGATGAGAAACAAAATTATACATCTTAAATAACCCTACATATACAGTTCAGTTACATTTTCTTTTTTATTAGGTTATTCGGGTTAACAGCACACTAGGCTCTGCAAACACGTCACACCCAACTACTCCCCAGTAGATTAAAGCTAATATAATATATATGTAGCTATGTACAGCATCTCAAGGTACTCCCCACAGTACCCTCCTCACACGGTCTTAGCCGTCACACCACAAAAGCATGCACAGCCTCCATCCTATCCCACACTGCGTATGCCACATAATCGCACAAAACTACCCTCATTATGCCACGTAAGCATATGTTTCCTTGTATCTGAACTCTTCAGTTGAACTATGTCTCGACACAGAGTAATGCCTCAACTTCTACAATACACAACCTAATGCATGTATCTAGACCATCTCACGAACGTACTGCCTACTATAACCCGAGTTCCATAACTGAGCTGAATCTAATGCACGGAACTCGGCCGAGAGCTTTCGATATCTGTAAAGGACGACTTCGTTAGCCTACATTGCAGATATTGACATATGGTCTGTCTCTTCCCATAGTAGCTATGGCCCCACCCCGGCCCTCCCTCAACCAATGAAAGACTACATCAAGAGCTAATGATGTGCCCCTATCAACCAATCTAACATCCAATTTGGCGTGTCCCTCAATGGACGTCCCGATAGTGAAAGTCGTTAGTTTATTGGTTTAGCTCTTAGTCTTTCACTACACCAAAATAGTCATTTGGCAACACTTATTTTTTTTTAGACGCCAACACTTATTCGCATTGCAGCTTAGTCACCGAAATAAGCGTTGCTAAGTAAAAATAGTGTTACCGTAAATACAAATATATAACTCCTTTTTTCCAACACATATTTGAGTTAGAACTTTCCGTTAACTTGGAATTTCTTGGGGGCAAAAAGGTAACTACCCGTGCTTAACCCTATTTCCTACCTCTCAATGCTTTTTCATTCATCGGCCGCTACAAATCAAAAAGTAGATAGCAGAAATTTGCAAATTGGATTCCAAGTCCTCCACTCCTTCAGGCGAACCCGATTCCTCGACTCCTATCTTCTCCGTAAGTGCATGCTCATTTGTTTTTCTATTAGATTCGACTAGATTAGACTACCCCGTTTGATCTGTTTATTTATCTTTTCTCTGTAGTCTACCCTTGAATAATTTGGTTTATTATCCGTTTAATTCTACTTTTTTTTGTCAACATGCAAGTATTGCTCTTCTGCTGTGATAAATCTCAGTGTTTTATCTTTTGTTACGTTTGATTTGGTACCTGAATCCCTCAATGTTAAAAAACTGACGTTGTTTTATCGGACGAAGCGGTGAACCATGTAGTCCAAGAGCTGCACTAACTTTCCAAAAACTCATCAGAGATTCGTATGTTTGTTAGAGACGCTGGTGCCATTCCATTGCTAATTACTTACCTTCCTTCGAAAAATGCGTATTTGTAAGTCAATGCAATTATAGTTGTAGTTAACCTTTCCCTTCCTTAAATTAGCAAGAAACGCGTAATGCACATAGATGCGGCTGTAGACGCCATTGTGGAAGCCCTAACACATGGTTTCATGTGGCAGGCAAAGGAGAATGCTGCTGATATAGTAGTAACTTATCAGCCATTCATTCTTATAGAAAAGGTTAGGGAGAAACACAGAGTTGGTGGAATCACTTGTGAATATAGCAAACGAAGGCCCCGTCAAAAGCAAAAAGATGCATTGTCAATTATATCAAGCCTTGTTGGTGAACGAGAGAACATAACAAGATTAGTTAAAAGGAACGTGATCAAAACTGCTTTAGAGCTTATAAGCAATCCAGATTTGGCAAACGAGAGTGCTAGCATTTTATAAGCAATCCGGATTTTGCCATGTGGTCTTCCTCTAGAATGGGAAGAAGATCGATGGGATTTCGGCTTAAACATTGTCTATATGCTTTATATTTCAACATATCTAGATCTGCTTTATATTTGTATGGCATCTTCATTTCCCAATTTAATTTTGGATTATTGTCGATGCTAAAAAAAATCATGCATCCCATTTACTTATGATTTTTAATATGTGCATAATGGTTGTTTTACCTGTCACATAGCAGTGAATGTACGTTATTATTTTGTTTTCCTGTTTAAAGGTTCATTTTATTTTCCTTCTTGATTCAAACTGTTAATTATCAGCTACAAATTTATTTCATTTGTATACAAGGGACAGTATCACAATCCCAGTGGAAGACATCGACACAGCTTGAGTATGGAACATGCGCTACAATTGTGCTGAAATTAAACAACTGACTAGGAGTACAAAACTCATGTAAGCTTATTTGTTTATTAATCTTTTTTACTTGCTATATTTTGTTTTGATTGTTGGGATAGTGTTACTCAAATTGGGCTGATAATACCATTCTTCAGCTGGCAGTCAAATGAATTCATGTAATAACATCTTTGAGCAAGTAATCTTCTCAACTCGATGATATAATAAAGAGAACACTTTAATATGAACCAACATATAGTTGCAACCAAACACTAGCAAATCTTTTCTAATAATGTAGAATAGCATTAGGAAAGGATAGTTTTGTTCAAGCTAATTAATACAATGTATTCATTTCCTCAAAGTTTATTAGATTTGATTGTTATCTTCACATTGACAGCATATAATTTAATGAATCTTAGCTGAATTCTAATATACTATTTAACAAATGGTTGAATACCATTAAATTAAATGAGATAATAATCAAATATTATAAAATCTCTACAAAAGTAAACACTTCTACACAAATATAGAGTACAGAAAGTTAGTTGGCCCTCTTATGAACATTAGGTTGCTTCACTAATATTTCTTTTCTTAATTAACTAGTTCACTTGTTATGTATATTATTTATCCAGCAAAATTTTGTTTAAAGAAGACTTCCGATTTTTTAGGTTATTTAACTTTAAATTGGAAGTAGTTTGAGGGGCTTCACTAGTAAATCTATTTTTTTTACTCAATTATTACTTCTTAGGATATTTTGAATTTTAGTTCAAGTTTACGAATACTAGCTAAAGTAATTCATATGTACCGAAAGGTTAGGATAGTGCCCGCTAAACCAATACATCATCGTTTAAGAAGGCTATATAAAGAAGAGCGTTGTTTGGAAGAGGTATAAAGCAAAATAAAACTCCTTTTGTGACGGCTCGCCCCACACCAGTCGGCATTTCCTCCGAAAGTGCGCAGTACACATACCCAACTAGCACGGAACGGTCGCCAAAGAAAGAAAAGAAGAGAATGAACTAATCAAAAACCTGTAGAATGTCTCACATCGCATGGAACAAAATATAATAATAATATACTTGACATAAAACAGGCGAGACAGTGCATAAGCTGATAACTGAAACCAACATCAACATCATCATCAGAGTAGCGGAAATCCAAATACAGCTTATTACAACTTTCCAAATTACTGTCTCTAAACAAAAGAAAGAAAGGTACACCATTAATGCCCAAAGTAGTGACCGCAGCAACACAGGGAGAATATCTATGTATATATCATACGTGGAAGCCTCCTGCTCGTCTCCGATACAACTACTCATGCATACCACCTAACCTGTCTCTAGTCTGCTCGTGAGAGCACCCAAAGTAATAAGAAGAGACATAAAACTCTGGGTCAGACAAAAAAATCTGGTGTGAGCGATAAGCAGCAAAACAGAACAATAACAGGTTTACTAAACCATACCTGAACCTGGACCTGCAACCAAAGAGTTAGCACTACATACCGTACAATACTCTAAGATGCCACTAAACAGATGGTGTAAAGAATACGGGGTGGGGGTGTGCATGTCATAGTGATGGAAAACAAATCAAACATAGCAACCATCCTCACATCTCTCACTCAGTGCATAAAGCATACGATGTCCACCACTGTCAATCACTAGACCCATCGAAGTAGTGACGGAGTTCGACTTGTACAACTACTGCTACTACCAAGCTTACCCCATGGAGTAATGACCAAATCTTTACAAATGACCCTACTTCATTGGTCTATAGCTCTTTAGTCGTACCTAGGCCACTGTGGCCCTGAATCCATTCACGTACTCCCTACACATAGTGATCCAAAGTTACAGACATCGACAACCCCTTAGCACACGTCCCGCAGCAAAGCCCAACTCATGAAGCCAACTCGGTTGTTCCCAACTGGATCCTGAGTACAAACTTCCCACTTGGACTACCTTTGCATCTCGGGTTTTGGTCGTCACCTTCTTCTCCGGATCGGTCTTCATTTCTTCACTTCACTTTGCTTTAGGTCGTGGCCATCAGCTCCTCGGTTCGTGAGCCCTCAACTAGTTCCACCATCCTCCTCGGGTCGGGTCATGGTCATACAACAGGGTCGGATCGGGTCGTGATGAGCTCCTCCAATCCTGTCCTCCTTCCCAAGCGCTTCAGATCGGGTCCACATCTCCAAGCGGTTCGGATCGTGGAGAGCTCCGGATCGGGTCGGGCCTTTCTCACCAGTTCGGGTCGTTGTGTGTCTATCGGGTCGGGTCTTCAAGCTCGTGGCCTTCAAGGTGGAGCAGCTCGTGGAGATGGCTTGCGATCAGGTCGGATGGTGTGAGCGGTTCGGTTCGGGTAGGGGCAGTCCTATCCGGTCCCTGCATATTTTCCTGCAACTTCTTCCAGCGACTGTTTACGCCATTCGACGGCGTTTTCGACCAATCTAACACTTCTAGACAACCACAAAGCATGCTATACATTCGTAGCAACATGTATAATCATCCACAAACAGCAAAACAACAATCCTAGCATGTAAAATGGATCAAACATACCCAAAACCCCATATTTTCCCTTAAGCATGTTTAAGCAAAACTAATCATAGGGTTAACAAAACTTAACCAAATTAACCAAATTTTATAACAGAGGCCTAAAACATTGTTTTCGAATTTACAAATATTTTTCCAAAATTTTATCATGTCTAATTTCGTTAATCTTCACCAATTACCCTTAATTAACTGTAATTAGTGCAAAACCATGCAAATCACTCACCTTGGCCACAAATAAAATACCAAATCTAAAATGATTCTCTGTTTGGCGTTGTTCCCAATGCAACACAGTAGCTCTAACCTTGCTTTGGTGCTATCTCTCCTTAATTTGATGTAGTTTAAGCCAAAACTTGATTAAGAAGTGATTAGAGGTGTATTTAGATGTTGGAGGCCATTGTTAGGTTGAAGAGAGGGTTTGCGGCGGCTGGAAAATGAGTGAAAAACCGAAATCATAACCCAAGCAGCCCTTAAATACCTCTAATCCCGAAATCCCCCATTGGGCCTAGCTGTTAATCACCCGGTTAAGCCCAATTAAGTTGTTTTTCACCATCTGAAACTTATTTCAGCCATATCTCCCAAACGGTGAGTCCATTTGGCTAATGTGACCACTATATGGAAAGGTAAACCATCATCCGGAGCCAACGGAAGTTCTTTCAGGTCAAAACTCTTTTCCAATCAAAAGTTATGGCCAAAACAAGACCAGCTAGGGGCAAAACAGTCATTTAAAAATCGACAAAAATCATGAGCATGGGAAATAACCCCAATAGTTGTCTCCCAAAGTTACATGACCATACGACTTCGTATGTAAAAGAAATAAATATTTTACGTTCCTATGATGCGTAGAATGCGGGTCGTTACACTCTCCCCCCCTTAAGAAATTTCGTCCCCGAAATCCCTTAACCCAAAACATACAAAGAATCCCGTATGCCTACCAATCATATATAACAATCAAACATGCAAAACAAACAAAACAAACCTATCCTAGCATGAGGAAAGACTAAATCGAAACTGAAATCTTACCAGGCGAAGAGTTATGGATACGTTTTCCTAATGCTCTCCTCTGTCTCCCAAGTATCATCATTCTCATTTTCGCCCCACTGAACCTTGACTAATTTCACCGCTTTCCTTCGCAGTTGCTTCGTATCGTTCCCAACAATACGCATAGGCCTGCGGTTCCCAACCGCCTCGGGTTCAACTTTGATATCATCCAACTGATCAGGTGAAATAGCCACATCGGGGTCGTACACGAATTTCCTTAACTGGGAAACATGAAATAGGTTATGAACTCCTGCCATCTTCTCTGGTAATTCAACTTTGTATGCCAAATTCCCAATTTGCTCAAGAACTGGGAATGGACCAACAAATCTTGGTGCTAACTTGTCTCTCCTACCAAATCTTATCACGCTCTTCAACGAAGAAGTCTTGACAAACACCAAGTCGCCAATGGAGAACTTTAATTCTCTTCTCCTCTTATCAACATAACTTTTCTTCCTATCTTGGGCAGCCTTCATTCGCTATTGAATGATCTTGATCTTGTCTGAAGTTTCTCTTATCACATCTGATCCAAGTACAAACTTCTCACCAGTTTCTAACCAACATGACGGTGAGTTGCACGGTCTTCCGTACAAAGCTTCAAATGGAGCCATACCAACACTGGATTGATAACTATTATTATATGCAAACTCTACTAGGTGTAGATGGTCATCCCATGATCCACCAAATCCAATATGCAAGCTCTTAAGAGATCTTCTAACACTTGATTCACCCTCTCCGTCTGTCCGTCGGTTTGAGGATGATACGCGGTACTGAGATGTAATTCTGATCCTAACGCCTCTTGTAAGCTTTTCCAAAATCCACTAGTGAACAATGGATCTCGGTCACTTATAATGCCTTTGGGTATTCCATGAAATCTTACTACCCACTTTACATATAGTTCGGCTAACTTAGCTGCCGTCCTGTTTGACTTGACGGGTATAAACCTTGCACTCTTAGTCAATTGGTCCACAATCACCCAAATGCTATTATGGCCCGACCTAGTTCTTGGTAACCCGTCAATGAAATCCATTGAGACTTGTTCCCATTTCCATTCTGGAATTTCTAACGGTTGCAACAAGCCACTAGGCTTCTTTTGCTCAGCTTTAACTTGCTGGAAATTCATGCATTTGGATATATAAACTTCCCAACGTATCTTTTCATCCCTTCCCAGTAGTAGGTCTGCTTCATGTCTCGGTACATCTTGTTACCAGCGGGATGTATAGTCAGTTTTGAGTGATGACATTCCCTAAGCACTTCATCTCTCAATCCATTGACATTGGGTACAACTAGTCTTCCATTCTTTCTAAGCCATCCATCTCGATCAAGCCCATACTTGTTCATCTCCTCGTCGATACCCATCTCTAAGTTGGAGATGACTTCAAATAAGTTAGGGTCGTCCTTCTGACTGGAACCAATCCGCTCCATCAAAGTGGGTCTGATCGTCAAACTTGCTAACATTTCTGGATCCAATTCGCACTTTGGTCTGAAATCATACCCAGCGATGTTCTCCAGTTGCTTCCATTCTAGAAACATAGCCCCTAAACTGGCATGTCTTTTACTCAATGCATCAGCCACTGCATTGCCCTTTCCTGGTGTATACGCGATGTCGAAATAATAGGAAGCTAAGAATTCTAACCATCTTTGTTGTCGGAGATTTAGATATTTCTGAGAGAAGAGATACTTTAATGATTTATGATCAGTAAACAACTCGAATCTTTCTCCCAAAAGATAATGTCTCCACATCTTCAATGCGAACACGATCGCTGCTAATTCCAAGTCATGGGTAGGGTATCTTTTCTCGTGCGGTTTCAGTTGCCGACTTGCATAAGCTACAACCCTACCTCCCTGCATCAACACAACACCTAATCCGGTACCACATGCATCCGTATATACTGTCATCTCTTCATTCCCCTTAGGAATGAATAACACTGGTGCACATGTCAACTTTTCCTTTAGACTCTTGAATGCATTCTCGCACTTTTCATCCTAGACAAAAGCTTGATTCTTCTTGGTCAACTGAGTCAATGGTGCTGCTATCTTGGAGAAGTCTTGGATAAACTTACGATAATATCCAGCTAACCCCAAGAAACTTCTAATATCCGTTGCATTCATGGGCGTAGACCAATCTTGTACCGTAGCCACCTTCGCAGGGTCCACGGCAATACCATTATCTGAAACAACATGGCTCAAAAATCTCACTTCCCTCCTCCAGAAGTGACACTTAGAAAACTTTGCTTTCAATTGATGTTTCCTCAACACCTCCATCACTATTCTTAAATGTTCCTTGTGTTCTTCCTCTGTCCTCGAGTAAACCAAAATATCAACCACGAACACAAGAACAAACTTATTCAACTGATCTCTGAATACCCTATTCATAAGATCCACAAAATATGCTGGTGCATTAGTCAGCCCGAATGGCATGACCAACCACTCATAAAATCCAGACGGCGTTCGAAAGGCCGTTTTAGCTATACTCTCAGCTTCCACTCTAAGCTGATGAAAACCTGTCACGAGATCCAACTGGGAGAATACTCTCGCGTCACTCAACTGATCAAATAAATCATCTTTCCGCGGTAGAGGATACTTGTTCTTCCTCGTCACCTTATTCAACTCGCGGTAGTCTACACACAAACGAAGGGAACCATCCGCCTTGGTAGCAAACACAACTGGTGCTCCCCATTCAGAAACACTCCTTCTGATAAATCCCTTCTTCAAAAGATCGCTGACTTGCACCCCGAGCTCTCGCTGCTCCCTTGGTGCCATACGACGAAGTGGCATCACTATAGGTATGGCTTCTTTCACTAAATCAATACGGAACTCAATCTCTCAGTGTGCTGGAATCCCGGTCACTTCCTCGAAGACGTCCGGATACTGGCCAACCATGGGCAAACCTGACAACTCACCTTGTAGGATGTCGAGGGAATTTAGAAAACTAGCCATTACCCCATCACTAGGTAGACCACCAAACACTACCCTCTGCACATCATCCGCTCTAGCGGTCACCAAAAAGCCCTCACAGTCTACCACCACATTGTATCTTTGGAGCCAATCGACTCCCAAAATAATGCCAAACCCAGTAAAGCCCAAAACAAAACAATCACAAACAAACACGCATCCATGACTCGATAATACCACATTACGACAAATCATGCTAAGGTTAGTCGAACCACCAATCGGGTTCGTCACTACTAAAGGTCTATCGACAATCTCGGGCTCCAATCCCAACTTATCTACCAGGTCACTAGATATGAAAGAGCTGGAAGCTCCGGTATCAAACAATACTCTTACAGGAACATCATAAACAGAAAGCATACCTTGAATAACGACATTCTTTCCCTTCTCCGTCGCAGTTGGGGCATTCGACGAAGAAGGAATAACATCAAGGGCATATGCTTTCACCATCTGCTTTTCTTTAGGGGGTTGCGGACACTTGTCCTTGTGATGTCCCACTTGGCCACAGTTGAAGTACTTCCTGTCTGCCGGCTTCGCTCGACAATTGCTAGCATAGTGGCCCTTCTTGCCACAGCTAAAGCACTCAACATCTTTCTTCTTCTTATGGCCATCCTTATTCTGGTTCTGCTTCCTCTTATTCTGAGAACCATTCTTGCCTCCACCGCTTGCTTGTGGCTTTGGCTCCTCTGCAGATGCAACCTCAGTCTTCGACTTAGGGTAAAGACTCTCTGACCTCAATGCTTCCCCCACAATCGATTCAAACATCTCATTGATGTGGTTAATAAGATTTTCTCCTAAGTACTGATCCAAATATGTTATAAACTTCTCGTTCTTATTCACGGCAGTATCTATTAGGGATAACCCATATTTCGACAAAGTGTCGAACTCAGCAATATACTCCGAGACAGCTCTGCCATTCTGCTTCAGTTCCAAGAATCTCTTAAACAACACTGACTTCTGAGCAGTTGGAATGAACTTATCGCTAAAG
The DNA here is from genome assembly GCA_030737875.1 of Allium sativum. Lineage (NCBI taxonomy): Eukaryota > Viridiplantae > Streptophyta > Magnoliopsida > Asparagales > Amaryllidaceae > Allium > Allium sativum. Next base: position 482,482,470 of record CM060922.1, read on the forward strand.
TGAGCCTTAACTTTAGCCTTAAACTAATACCAAGTAATCTGATCCTCGGGAGTAACTGCCTTTATAGCATTCCACCAATTCATTGCCCGTCCTTGCAGCTGACGGGATGCTAGCCTTCTCTTCATCGCATCCTCGATACCCAAGTCTTCGAAGATATGCTCGCAGCTATCCAACCAATCCTGAACATTTGTAGCCGACTCCGTTCCGTGGAACGGCTTTCCACCAAGACTAGTATAATCCTTATTCAGCTTGGCGAAATCGGCCCTAGGCGCCTGCACTATTGGACCACCTCCATTACCAGCAGAGCATCCCTAAGCATCTCTCTCATGAGGTCAGTAAACATCGTACTCATGTCAGCAACATTCCCATTATTGGCTCCTCTACCGGTACCCCTAGCGTATCGGCTCATCGCTTAATCTGCACAGAGAAAACGATTAACCATCTCCATAGTGGTGCCAGTGCAGTGCGACTTTATCCTTAGCTATACTAATAATATATATATAGCTTTTGAAAACCAAAATAATCACAAATACACGCTCTCATATACGTATTATCTCTCCCTGCTGTCTTTCCCTAGGTTAACTACGCAACCTAGAGCTCTGATACCAAGTGTGACGGCCCGCCCCGCACCAGCCGGCATTTCCTCCGAAAGTGCACTGTACACATGCCCAACTAGCACGGAACGGTCGCCAAAGAAAGGAAAAAAGAGAATGAACTAAGTGAAAACCTCTAGAATGTATCACAGCGCATAATATAATAATAATATACTTGACATAAAACAGGCGAGACAGTGCATAAACTGATAACTAAAACCAACATCAACATCATCATCAGAGTAGCGGAAATCCAAATACAACTTATTACAACTTTCCAAATTACTGTCTCTAAACAAAAGAAAGAAAGGTACACCACTAATGCCCAAAGTAGTGACCACAACAACACATGGAGAATATCTATGTATATATCATACGTGGAAGCCTCCTGCTCGTCTCCGGTACAGCTACTTGTGCATACCACCTAACCTGTCTCTAGTTTGCTCGTGAGAGTACCCAGAGTAATAAGAAGAGACATAAAACTCTGGGTCAGACAAAAAGTCTGGTATGAGCGATAAGCAGCAAAACAGAACAATAACAGGTATACTAAACCATACCTGAACCTGGACCTGCAACCAAAGAGTTAGAACTACATACCGTACAATACTCTAAGGTGCCACTAAACAGATGGTGTAAAGAATACGGGGTGGGGGTGTGCATGTCATAGTGATGGCAAACAAATCAAACATAGCAACTATCCTCACATCTATCACTAAGTGCGTAAAGCATACGATGTCCACCACTGTCAATCACTAGACCCATCGAAGTAGTGACGGAGTTCGACTTGTACAACTACTGCTACTACCAAGCTTACCCCATGGAGTCATGACCAAATCTTTACAAATGACCCTACTTCATTGGTCTATAGCTCTTTAGTCGTACCTAGGCCACTGTGGCCCTAAATCCGTTCACGTACTCCCTACACATAGTGATCCAAAGTTACAGACATCAAAAACCCCTTAGCACACGTCCCGCAGCAAAGCCCAACTCATGAAGCCAACTCTTTGGTTCCCAACTGGATCCTGAGTACAAACTTCCCACTTGGACTACCTTTGCATCTCGGGTTTTGGTCGTCACCTTCTTCTCTAGATCGGTCTTCATTTCTTCACTTCACTTTGCTTCAGGTCGTGGTCATCAGCTCCTCAGTTCATGAGCCCTCAACTAGTTACACCACCCTCCTCGGGTCGGGTCATCCAACAGGGTCGGATCGGGTCATGATGATCTCCTCTGATCCTGTCCTCCTTCCCAAGCGCTTCGGATCGGGTCCACATCTCCAAGCGGTTCGGATCGTGGAGAGCTTCGGATCGGGTCGGGCCTTTCTCACCAGTTCAGATAGTTGTGTGCCAATCGGGTCGGGTCTTCAAGCTCGTGGCCTTCAAGGTGGAGCAGCTCGTGGAGATGGCTTGTGATCGGGTCGGATGGTGTGAGAGGTTCGGTTCGGGTAGGGGCGGTCCGATCCGGTCCCTGCATATTTTCCTGCAACTTCTTCCAACGACTGTTTACGCCATTCGATGGCATTTTCAACCAATCTAACACTTCTCAACAACCACAAAGCAAGCTATACAGTCGCAGCAACATGTATAATCATCCACAAACAGCAAAACAACAATCCTAGCATGTAATATGGATCAAACATACCCAAAACCCCATATTTTCCCTTAAGCATGTTTAAGCAAAACTAATCTTAGGGTTAACAAAACTTAACCAAATCAACCAAATTTCTAACATAGGCCTAAAACATTGTTTTTGAATTTACAAATATTTTTCCAAAATTTTATCATGTCTAATTTCGTTAATCTTCACTAATTACCCTTAATTAACTGTAATTAGTGCAAAACCATGAAAATCACTCACCTTGGCCACAAATAAAATACCAAATATGAAATGATTCTCTGTTTTGCGCTGTTCCCAATGCAACACTGTAATAACCCGGAAAATGTGAACCAGTTTAAAATTTTTAAATTAGGTTATTACCAAAGAATTTGAATAATTTAAATAGCCTATTTCAATAAAATATAGAATTGTGTATAATATGGCAGTTTGAAATTTTGAATATAAACTTTGTCTGACTGTACCGGGTTGAAAATATAACGGATTTTGACGAAACTGAAAATATTTAAATCTGTTCATCAGTACCTTTCTAACGAATCTAAAAAATCGAAATTTCATAACGGAAATCAAAAGTTATGGCCAAATGAATTTTCAGAAAGGTCGCTATATAGTATATATAGCCCTTGAAAATTGGGATTTTGCATACGACCTCGGAATTCGATGAAACCACTTTTGTTGGGTCTGGGATGTCAAATTATTGCTATGTTTCAAATTTCATAATTTTTGAAGCTAGTATGTGAGCGGGGCAAAAGATAATGTGTTTGGTCAAATTCTGTTAAAATGGGTCGACCTAAAAAGGGCCGTTTTTCAAACGAGCTCAGAATTCGATGAAACTGGTTTTGTTAGGACCGTATCGTCAAAACAAAGCAAGATTTATTTTTCTGGAATTTTTCGATTCAGTTTGTGGCCCTGGCAAATTGAAATGTACGTTTAAAATAAATATCGAATGTTTTATATTTTAATTTGAAAAATAACTGACTGTAACAGTCGAAATGGCCAACGAAACATATCCCATTGTGTCCGGAATGGGGGTATTTAGCTAGGGGCGACAGTCATTGGGTTTAAAAGGAGTCCGTTTGCAAAAACACTATTTAAAAATTTCTATAAAGCATGGACCAATAGGAATTTTTCTTTAAAAAAAAAAACCTAAAATCCTAGCCGCCAGAGAACGATTGGACGAGCACAGTGCTCCAACCTTCACGTCCATTTTGCCGCCGCCTCAGGCCATTTCACCGCCGCCGCCAGTTAAGGCTTCCGACCGCCTTCACCTCCTCTCCACATCCGACCAACCCACGTCCCCTGACATCGACCATCGGCGTCGGAAATCGACGAGGAAGTTGCGACCTTCAGAGCGCCGCCGCGACGAGCACAGGCCACCGAACCCTTCGCCACCACCGCCGATCTGGAGGTGCTTCGTAGCCCTTTGACGCAGCAAGGTCTGATCGAAGCATAGAGGTACGGATCGACTGAAAATTTGTGACCTAGTTTCGAAGGTTTTAAAAACTTTTCTGATGAAAATTCTGAAATGGAAATAACACTTTTAAGTGTTGCAAAACTTTGAAAAATAATATCTTTTTCGTTCTTTAACGAAATTTGATGAAACAGGAGACACCGTGACCGCAAGGAGGCTCCCTACATTCTAGAAGAAGCCGCGGATTTTTCTGACCTTCCTACGATTTTTAGCACTGCAATAACCAATGTGAGGAATCTAAACTATTTGTGTGAATGGAATTGCGTTGTATAAATTATATAAGCGAAGTGTAAATTATATACGCATTGTATACCACATGTACATGTGTTGTATAAGTTATATTAGCGATGTATGAATTATACAAGCATTGTATGAAACATATATGCTTTGAATTGTGATGAAATGCAAGTGAATTATTATATTATATTATATATATATATACACTCCCCTCGTCCACAAACCATGGACGATATTTATTTCTTGTGATTGACGTGATATTGTATGGTATGACGAATGGTTGAAAATAATTGTTTGTGGTTGATATTGTGGTTGAAAAATACCCTCTTGTGGTTGAAACAAATTAGAATAGGATTGTGGAATTGAAAATAAAACATGCCGCCTGCGTGCGAACTAGATGCATGATCCCCATTGTCAAAAACCGCGAGGTTTTAAGGTAGAGCGAGGAGCCGTACTAGGGACGGTCCCGGTTTTAACTACCCTGCCGTTATGCTGCCGAAATTTTCTGAAATATTTATGTGTTAGAATAATTTTCATTCGTTGAAATAAATTACATATACTATATCGAATATTCATGTGTTGAGTTGCAATTCATTCGTTGAGTTGAAATTCATGTGTTGAATATTAATTGAATTTAAACAAATGGCTTTAGCGATAAAAATCACATTTTTTATATATATACAACTATATCAAATATTCATGTGTTGAGTTGCAATTCATTCGTTGAGTTGAAATTCATGTGTTGAATATTAATTGAATTTAAACAAATGGCTTTAGCGATAAAAATCACATTTTATATATATACAAACTATATAGAATATTCATGTGTTGAGTTGCAATTCATTCGTTGAGTTGAAGTTCATGTGTTGAATGTTATCATCTTTTAATAATAAAATGAATCGACAAGGAAAACTATAATTTTATAGTGAACATGAAGTGTTAAAAATACACATGTGTCGAATAAATATTTTTGATGATAAAAATATTCCTTTTATCATGTATACGCTTAGTTAAAAATACACATGTGTCGAATAAATATTTTTGATGACAAAAATATTCCTTTTATCATGTATACACTTAGTTAAAAATACACATGTGTCGAATAAATATTTTTGATGATAAAAATATTCCTTTTATCATGTATACGCTTAGTTAAAAATACACGTGTCGAATAAATATTTTTGATGATAAAAATATTCCTTTTATCATGTGTACGCTTAGTTAAAAATACACACGTGTTGAAATAAATAATAGTTTGCTAGAAATATTATTATTAGCTTTGTTCTGCATATATATACATGTGTTGAACAGGAAAAATGGATTAACTGTAGAGTAAAGAAATTATTTGCGTGCCCGACAAATAGGTAAACCTTGATGAGTTGGCTGCGCAATTTTATTTATATATCAACTCCTGTGAATGCCATTGGATGCGGAGTGCTGGTTTTTCTGTGTGAAATAATAAATAACGCCATAGGATAGTAACAATTAATTTTGAACTACACTACATGGCATACTTCTTGACGATAGGCATACTTCATCATATTCCACATAAGCAACTGGAGCTTGTGTGATGAGGTGGAAGATTTACCATACAAGCAAGAGGCTTGTATGGCGATGACTATGTACTACAGGTTGAACTGATGACTGATATGGACTATATAAATTATAACGATAAATTGCCAGATAAATAAAAACCCCACACGGGTCTGGAGTTGACAATAATCACATCGCTCTAGTTATTAGATACGGCACATGGACTATTTATTTCCACACGGAAACGGGGTGACGGGAATTTATTCTCTGGAGTGATTATCAGTACATGCTCCCCCGTAAACACCAAAATATATCACTATAAATATGTGAATGCTTTTTAGGATTTATTGGGTACCTAATACGGCCCAATAAATTTCCAAACCCCTCCCCGTACAAAGGAGGTTATGGCGAAATTTTTCGAAATATTAAGGCGTTAGTGAAATATTTGAAGTGAAAACGAAGTTGAAAATATAGAATGAGCTATAGTTGAAATTATAGATTGAACTATATTTATATATATAAATATAAATAATAATTAAAAGGAATAGAGGCCGTGCAGTTCGTGTTTCGGAATCGTAATGTGAAACGATTAGTGCGAGAAATCTGACCATCGGATTTTCCCGAAACCGCAACCGCAACCGCTGAGTTCGCCTTGGAAATATCTTTCAAACGGCACCATCCTTGTAAAAATCCAACGGTTGGATTGTCCGGAATGTTTAATTCAAATCTGAAGAAAAACAGCGCCAGAATCGTTTATATTTATATATAAATATAAATATAATTAAATTAAATCGAATAACGACGCTGCAGTTCGAATTTTGAAACCGTAACTTCGAACGACTAGTGTGGGAGATCCGACCGTCGGATTTTCACGAAACTGGAACCGTTGGGTTCGCTTTGGGAATATCTTCCCACTGATATAGACTTTGTAGAAATCCAACGGTTATATTTTCCGATATGTGTAAAACAAATTAAGGGAAAAACAGCATCAGTGCCACGGCACGACCTGAAACGTCGTTTAATTAAATATGGCCATTTTTAAGTAAATAAAAATGGCGAAAAATCATTATAAAGTATTATAAGCGTCATTGATTGAAAGTAAACCATTTGGGCTTGAATTGTTTGATATTTGATGGTTGTATGTGTTTGACATGAAAATAACACTAAATAACTGAAAGATGGATGTCGAATAATATAACCATAAAATGAATCGATTTAAATTCTAATGACGTGAATCATTTGAAAAGGCCGAGCTAACCCTCATTTCAAATAATTTATCGAGCGATTCGAATTGGAAAATGCAAAGACGATTCAAGACCGACGATCTTCGTATCGGTTGGATGGGCGCTACTGAGGTTCCTAACCGGAGTAGCTACCGGAAGGGGACGGAAGTAGTAGCCGTCTGGACGTATGTGTTGATTGTACGAATTTGCGAGGAATTTGACGCCTCCGGTTTCGTTCAGACCCAGAACGGACTTGTAAATGGACCGTGTGTCTGACATTGAATTTTGTTCTATACTGATTTATCTCTGTTAAATATATATCTGCTTGGCGGCGGAGAATTTATTCTTTTGCTTAACGCCCTTCTCTGAGACGTACGAGCTCAGGGGTTATATATCGATGGAAATCAATCGTATGGAGTGGACTGCCTATGTGGCATGCCAAGATGCTGTGATCAAGGCTTCTGTTGGAAAGCAAAGTCTTGTGGATGATGATCAAAGCAAGGTCTACATGGCCTGGTTTTGTGTATTTTGTAGATTCGCAAGCCTCACACCTCGGTATGAGTTAAAAACGGGATATGAACCGCTGGGAGAGCACGACGTTTCTTTCTAGCTATGGTGGTGTCAGTGACTTACCAGCCCTGACATATATATCTATTTTTCACCTTTGTGGTTGTTGGAATGCGAGGCGCCTCGATTATAGGTCTGTAAGGACCGGGAAACGTGTGTTCAGGAATAACTAATCCTCTAACGTAAGTGAGGACCGGCCCAGCCGCATCCAGGGGTTGCCCAGAGTGTGTAGTCCCGAGGCATTTGCTAGAGTGTCTCGAAGCGGAGAGGAGCTTGCCCCTTGCCTCGACTCATGACGGAAATCCAATTTCCAATACGAAATAACGGTCTTGATTGTAGAACTAGTATGGCGACATAGTAGATGGTAGCTATGCCGCCTATGATTGATATTTATGATGCTATTCGCTTTTGAAACATATATGCACTAGTAATAATATCAATTGATTTTGCTTTATACGTATCAAGCATATTTGGCCCTTATAAGGTAAAAACTCTATCCTCCGGCTTGCATTGCATTGTGTGATGGGACTTGAGTCTTATAATGGCTTCATTCTTTCAAAAAGCATTGCGTTGTTTTTAAAAGAATTTACTTTGTTTTAAATGCACTAGCAATCACTGGAGTAAACCCGTTCCGCGAAAGTGGCGTGGTCCTATGATTTGCTATTTACTGTTGTTGAACTGTTAAATAGATTCCTCATACCAGTCCCCATGACTGACTCGTTGTTTGTTTCACTTTGCAAACGCGGGTGCCCTTATTTTCAAATGGGCAGCCTAGTACACAGGTGACAGGTTGTTTTTGGCTCTGCACTGCTGCATAGAGTGCATTTTTGGCTCATGGCGAGGCTGACTTCATAGAGACGACTTTGACATTTTCCACTATTACTATACTTATGTTATGATTCCGCCACTGGCGATACAGACTGATTTACTTTCCGTATTTCTCATTATATGTATATGTATTCCGCCTTCGGCGATGTAGACTGATACCCTTATTATGTCTCACTGCATGTATGTATTCCGCCTCTGGCGATGATGACTGATCACTTTCCTTTTTATTTACTAAGTTATATCCCACGTTATGCTATTCTGATGTTCCTACATGTTGTGATTCCGCTGTCATGTCCATGTAAAATTTATTCTATTTATTGTTTCTGCTATTATCTGTACTCTGCTATGATGATTAATGTGTTATTTCCCTAATGATTATCCTTAATACCGCCCCTCGGATTTTGGGATCGTCACAATTGGTATCAGAGCTTTGGTTAACCTTAGTTCCGGGATCTAACACATTAAACACCTCGTCAGAATAGAATCAGTAGTGTTCTAATGCGAGTAGCTCGTTAGAGATGGGATTAGCAATGTCCTAGAATGAGCTAAGCAGATTAGCAAAACAATTTGATCAGTACATCATCATTATCTTTCCTTGTATTCCCCTGCTTTATCATTTATGAAAATTATCAAATCTGTGAGCTTGACTCTTTTCTTGCTTATACAGTACTCTTAGATGGATACACGAGCAGTAGCAGCTAGAGGAGGCCGTGGAGGCCGAGGAGATGCAGCAGGAGGACGGGGGAATATCCCCGTAGTAGTGGAAGGCCTTATTGTTCAGCCACCAGCACCCGAAGACTTTGAGCTTGATAAAGTAGCAAAGAGGTACAGAAATCTTGGGGGAAAACCTTTTACTGGCACTGGTACAGTAACCGAGGCAATAGCTTGGCTGAAAACCTGTGAGAAAATCTTTGAAGGCATGGGTATGGGAACTAACAACAAAGCCCGACTTGGCATTTGGCTCCTTCAGGAAGAACCAGAGCTGTGGTGGGATGCCATTACCTCAGAAGATGCAGCTGGTACTGTTAGAACTTGGGATAATTCAAAGCTATGTTCAATGAGAAGTTTGTACCGGAACAGGCTCTAGAGAGGATGCGAGAGCAGTTTGCTAATCTCCAGCAAGGAGACCTCTCTATTCAGGATTATCTAAATAAGTTCACCCAGTTATCGCGCTATGCTCCAGAGCTGATTTTGACCAACAAAGCAAAGAACAAGAGGTTCATATTTAGGCTGAAGCGCAAGTACCACGATAGAGCTATGAGCAACATCAAACTCTCCTTTTCAGAACTAGTAGAGATGGCTTGCAACTACGAAGACATGGATGAGAGGCACGCTAGCCAAGACCGCGCCAAAAGCCAAGCTGGGAATAAGTGCAAGGCTTCTTCAGATCAACCCGAATCTAGCATTACCGCGGCCGCTACTCATAAACCTGCAAAGATCCCGAAAGGAAATTGCTACAATTGTGGGAAGCCAGGTCATTTTTCTAATGTATGCAAAGCTCCGAGGAAGCCAAAGGAAAAAGACTCAGCCGAATGCTACAACTGCCATAAGAAGGGACACTATAGCAGGAACTGTCCTCTGAAGCAGAATGCTCAAGTGGCTCATGTCTATGACGGGAAGACCCCGCCAGCTACCACCGATGGATCAGGTAAACCCGACGTCTTAGGAGGTACCCTTACCATTAAAAATATACCTGTTTCTGTACTTTTTGATACTGGTGCATCACGTAGCTTCATTTCTGGTAAAATTGTTCACAAGTTAAAATTGAATCAAAGAATTCTAAAGGAACCAATTAAAGTTCGAAACCCGATAGGAAGTTCTATTAGTCTCAGTACATATTGTAAAGCACCTATTTCCTTTTCTCGGTACCGGTTTCCTTTTAAAGTAATTGTCATGGACCTTTCGGACTTTGATATTATACTGGGACTTGACTGGTTGACAAATTATAAGGCCGAAGTTAGATGTGCCGAAAGAATCGTTAAAGTCGAAACGAAGCTTGGACCTATATATATACCATGCCATGGCTCAGAAATTAATAGAGCAGAATTTTGGTCTTCTTTAGAAGTTATTCCCCCTTCATTAGAAAAGATACCGGTCGTTAAAAACTATGCAGATGTGTTTGAAGAAGTAGAAAACTTACCGCCGCAAAGAGAAATTGAATTCAGGATAGATCTAATTCCTAATGCTCGACCAGTAGTACATCCAATTAGAAGAATGGCCCCGAAAGAAAAAGAAGAGCTAAGTAGCCAAACACGAGAATTGCTTTGGAAAGGTCTAATCAGACCGAGCTTTTCAGCATGGGGAGCCGCAATAGTATTTGTCCCAAAATCAGACGGTACTCTAAGACTTTGTGTTGATTACCGAGATCTCAATAAACAGACATTGAAGAACAAATATCCCTTGCCCCGAATAGATGATCTGTTAGATCAATTAAATGGAGCAACAGTATTCTCCAGAATGGACCTAGCTACAGGTTTCCACCAATTGCGTATAGCCGAAGACTGTGTTCCTTTGACAGCCTTCAGGGGTCCCGATTTATTCTACGAATGGTTGGTAATGCCGTTCGGCTTGTGTAACGCTCCTGCATACTTCGTTGATCTTATGAATAGAGTGTTCCGTGGTGTATTGAATAAATTTGTTCTAGTCTTCATCGATGACATTTTAATTTACTCTAAGTCGGAAGATGAGCATGCAAAACATTTAGAACAAGTGTTGAAAATTCTAAGGAGAAAGGTCTTGAAAGCTAAATTTTCTAAATGTGTCTTCTGGCAGAATGAAGTTAAATTTTTAGGCCATGTCGTATCAAAAGAAGGGATTGTTGTTGATCCAAGCAAAATTACAGCGATTCAGAACTGGAAACAACCTACTACTCCCACAGAAGTTCGAAGTTTCCTTGGATTAGCTAGTTACTATCGGAAATTCGTTCAGGATTTTTCAAAGATATCAGGAGTATTGACAAAGCTTACAAAGAAGCATGAGAAATTCAAATGGACACCCGAATGTGAAGAAGCTTTCCAAGAGCTGAAACTGAAGTTGACAACCGCTCCAGTATTGACAATTATAGAAGGTAACCAAGACTTGACTGTATGGACATACGCTTCTATTAGAGGGCTAGGCGCAGTGCTAATGCAAAAAGGCCAAGTGATCGCTTATGCCAGCCGTCAACTAAAGCCGCATGAAAGGAACTATGCAACTCATGATCTTGAGTTATTAGCTATCGTGTTCGCTTTGAGAATCTGGAGGCATTATTTATTGGGCGAGAAGTTCGAACTATTTACCGATCATCAATCCTTGAAATATCTGTTCACCCAGAAAGATTTAAACTTGAGACAACAGCGTTGGTTAGAATTCCTTGCAGCATACGATTTTGAAATTCTATACACTCCAGGGAAAGCCAATGTTGTAGTAGATGCGCTCAGTAGAAAGAATGAAATCATCGCCAGTTTTGTCATCACGTCTTCATTAATAGACAGGATCTCGACCTTTCAGAAAGACGATGAATTTATTCAAAGAATCAGTCAAAGAGTCAAGGGAGGTGAATCCACAAGTTTTGGACTCGATGACGAAGGGGTTCTAAGATTAAAGGGCAGAATTTGCATCCCAAACCTTCCCGAGCTCAGAAGAGAAATACTTGATGAGTGCCACAAATCCAAATTAAGTATCCATCCCGGTGTGAGCAAAATGTATAACGATATCAAACGCACATTCTGGTGGAGGTCAATGAAAAGAGATATCTCATTATATGTTAGCAGATGCCCCACTTGTCAGCTAGTTAAGAGTGATCAGCAGAAATTGGCTGGACTATTACAACCCTTAGAAATTCCAGGATGGAAGTGGGAACAAATTTCGATGGATTTCATCGATGGCCTGCCTCGAACTAAGAAAGGAAACGACAGTATATGGGTAATCGTAGATCGCTTCACGAAGACTGCCCATTTCATACCTGTCCGATCCAACAGAACGGCTCGAAGTCTAGCACAGATTTACTTCAAAGAAATAGTTAAACTACATGGAGTGCCGCTCAATATAGTCAGTGATAGAGATCCCCTGTTCACTAGAAAATTCTGGGAAGCATTCCAGGAAGAGTTGGGAACCAAATTGAATCTAAGCACCGCTTATCACCCTCAGACAGATGGCCAAACTGAGCGGGTGAATAGAATTCTAGAAGATTTACTGCGGGCTTGCGTTATTGATTTCGGAGGTTCATGGGAAGATCACTTACATTTAGCCGAATTCTCTTACAACAATAGCTATCAAGCAAGTTTGGGAATGTCTCCATTTGAAGCATTATACGGTAGACCGTACCAATCTCCCGCATGTTGGGTAGAACCTGGCAACAGACTTGTGTTAGGGTCCGATATGATTCAAGAAGCATCGGATAAAGTCGATTTCATTAAGAAGAGATTGAAAACCGCACAAAGCCGACAGAAAAGTTATGCTGATGCGAGAAGAAGGGATATATCGTTTGCCGTTGGCGATTATGTTTATTTAAGAGTTTCTCCAATGCGAGGAGTAATCAGATTTGGCAAGACTGGGAAGTTGGCACCGAGGTTTATTGGTCCCTTTCCTATACTTGAAAGGATTGGAACTCTTGCATATAGGGTTTCATTACCTAATTGGTTGCCTAGTATACATGATGTGTTCCACGTATCTCAACTCAGAAAACATGTTAATGATCCAGATCTTGTTGTGGAGGAAGCAGCGCAACATGATATTGACATAACTCCAGAATTAGCACTCAAGAGAGAGCCATTAAAGATAGTTGGCAAAGAAACTAGAGAGCTAAGGAGGAAAAAGATTCATTTAGTCAAAGTGCAGTGGAGTTGTGATCCTAGAGACTGTACTTGGGAAACTGAGGAAAGCATTAAACAAGCCTATCCCAAATGTAGAGTGGACATCTCTGACTAACTCCGGTGCAAGGCACCTTTACAATACTTTGCATTTACATTTTATTTCCTGCTTAACTGTTATTTCCTTTTCGACGATGAAAAGTTTTAAGTGGGGGAGATTGTAATAACCCGGAAAATGTGAACCAGTTTAAATTTTTTAAATTAGGTTATTACCAAAGAATTTGAATAATTTAAATAGCCTATTTCAATAAAATATAGAATTGTGTATAATATGGCAGTTTGAAATTTTGAATATAAACTTTGTCTGACTGTACCGGGTGGAAAATATAACGGATTTTGACGAAACTGAAAATATTTAAATCTGTTCATCAGTACCTTTCTAACGAATCTGAAAAATCGAAATTTCATAATGGAAATCAAAAGTTATGGCCAAATGAATTTTCAGAAAGGTCGCTATATAGTATATATAGCCCTTGAAAATTGAGATTTTGCATACGACCTCGGAATTCGACGAAACCACTTTTGTTGGGTCCGGGATGTCAAATTATTGCTAAGTTTCAAATTTCATAATTTTTGAAGCTAGTATGTGAGCGGGGCAAAAGATAACGTGTTTGGTCAAATTCTGTTAAAATGGGTCGACCTAAAAAGGGCCGTTTTTCAAACGAGCTCAGAATTCGACGAAACTAGTTTTGTTAGGACCGTATCATCAAAACAAAGCTAGATTTATTTTTCTGGAATTTTTTGATTCAGTTTGTGGCCCTGGCAAATTGAAATGTACGTTTAAAATAAATATCGAATGTTTTATATTTTAATTTGAAAAATAACTGACTGTAACAGTCGAAATGGCCAACGAAACATATCCCATTGTGTCCGGAATGGGGGTATTTAGCTAGGGGCGACAGTCGTTGGGTTTGAAAAGGAGTCCGTTTGCAAAAACACTATTTAAAAATTTCTATAAAGCATGGACCAATAGGAATTTTTCTTTTTTTTTTTAAAAAACCTAAAACCCTAGCCGCCAGAGAACGATTGGACGACGCACAGTGCTCCAACCTTCACGTCCATTTTGCCGCCGCCTCAGGCCATTTCACTACCGCCGCCAGTTAAGGCTTCTGACCGCCTTCACCTCCTCTCCACATCCGACCAACCCACGTCCCCTGACATCGACCATCGGCGTCGGAAATCGACGAGGAAGTTGCGACCTTCAGAGCGCCGCCGCGACGAGCACAGGCCACCGAACCCTTCGCCACCACCGCCGATCTGGAGGTGCTTCGTAGCCCTTTGACGCAGCAAGGTCTGATCGAAGCATAGAGGTACGGATCGACTGAAAATTTGTGACCTAGTTTCGAAGGTTTTAAAAACTTTTCTGATGAAAATTCTGAAATGAAAATAACACTTTTAAGTGTTGCAAAACTTTGAAAAATAATATCTTTTTCGTTCTTTAACGAAATTTGATGAAACAGGAGGCACCGTGACCGCAAGGAGGCTCTCTACATTCTAGAAGAAGCCGCGGATTTTTCTGACCTTCCTACGATTTTTAGCACTGCAATAACCAATGTGAGGAATCTAAACTATTTGTGTGAATGGAATTGCGTTGTATAAATTATATAAGCGAAGTGTAAATTATATACGCATTGTATACCACATGTACATGTGTTGTATAAGTTATATTAGCGATGTATGAATTATACAAGCATTGTATGAAACATATATGCTTTGAATTGTGATGAAATGCAAGTGAATTATTATATTATATATATATATATATACTCCCCTCGTCCACAAACCATGGACGATATTTATTGCTTGTGATTGACGTGATATTATATGGTATGACGAATGGTTGAAAATAATTGTTTGTGGTTGATATTGTGGTTGAAAAATACCCTCTTGTGGTTGAAACAAATTAGAATAGGATTGTGGAATTGAAAATAAAACATGCCGCCTGCGTGCGAACTAGATGCATGATCGCCATTGTCAAAAACCGCGAGGTTTTAAGGTAGAGCGAGGAGCCGTACTAGGGACGGTCCCGGTTTTAACTACCCTGCCGTTATGCTGCCGAAATTTTCTGAAATATTTATGTGTTAGAATAATTTTCATTCGTTGAAATAAATTACATGTACTATATCGAATATTCATGTGTTGAGTTGCAATTCATTCGTTGAGTTGAAATTCATGTGTTGAATATTAATTGAATTTAAACAAATGGCTTTAGCGATAAAAATCACATTTTTTATATATATACAACTATATCGAATATTCATGTGTTGAGTTGAAATTCATGTGTTGATTATTAATTGAATTTAAACAAATGGCTTTAGCGATAAAAATCACATTTTTATATATATACAAACTATATAGAATATTCATGTGTTGAGTTGCAATTCATTCGTTGAGTTGAAGTTCATGTGTTGAATGTTATCATCTTTTAAAAATAAAATGAATCGACAAGGAAAACTATATTTTTATAGTGAACATGAAGTGTTAAAAATACACATGTGTCGAATAAATATTTTTGATGATAAAAATATTCCTTTTATTATGTATACGCTTAGTTAAAAATACACATGTGTCGAATAAATATTTTTGATGATAAAAATATTCCTTTTATCATGTATACGCTTAGTTAAAAATACACATGTGTCGAATAAATATTTTTGATGATAAAAATATTCCTTTTATCATGTATACGCTTAGTTAAAAATACACCTGTGTCGAATAAATATTTTTGATGATAAAAATATTCCTTTTATCATGTGTACGCTTAGTTAAAAATACACACGTGTTGAAATAAATAATAGTTTGCTAGAAATATTATTATTAGCTTTGTTCTGCATATATATACATGTGTTGAACAAGAAAAATTGATTAGCTGTAGAGTAAAGAAATTATTTGCGTGCCCGACAAATAGGTAAACCTTGATGAGTTGGCTGCGCAATTTTATTTATATATCAACTCCTGTGAATGCCATTGGATGCGGAGTGCTGGTTTTTCTGTGTGAAATAATAAATAATGCCATAGGATAGTAACAATTAATTTTGAACTACACTACATGGCATACTTCTTGACGATAGGCATACTTCATCATATTCCACATAAGCAACTGGAGCTTGTGTGACGAGGTGGAAGATTTACCATACAAGCAAGAGGCTTGTATGGCGATGACTATGTACTACAGGTTGAACTGATGACTGATATGGACTATATAAATTATAACGATAAATTGCCAGATAAATAAAAACCCCACACGGGTCTGGAGTTGACAATAATCACGTCGCTCTTGTTATTAGATACGGCACATGGACTATTTATTTCCACACGGAAATGGGGTGATGGGAATTTATTCTCTAGAGTGATTATCAATACATGCTCCCCCGTAAACACCAAAATATTTCACTATAAATATGTGAATGCTTTTTAGGATTTATTGGGTACCTAATACGGCCCAATAAATTTCCAAACCCCTCCCCGTACAAAGGAGGTTATGGCGAAATTTTTCGAAATATTAAGGCGTTAGTGAAATATTTGAAGTGAAAACGAAGTTGAAAAATATAGAATGAGCTATAGTTGAAATTATAGATTGAACTATGTTTATATATATAAATATAAATATAATTAAAAGGAATAGAGGCCGTGCAGTTCGTGTTTCGGAATCGTAATGTGAAACGATTAGTGCGAGAAATCTGACCATCGGATTTTCCCGAAACCGCAACCGCTGAGTTCGCCTTGGAAATATCTTTCTAACGACACCAACCTTGTAAAAATCCAACGGTTGGATTGTCCGGAATGTTTAATTCAAATCTGAAGAAAAACAGCGCCAGAATCGTTTATATTTATATATAAATATAATTAAATTAAATCGAATAACGACGCTGCAGTTCGAATTTTGAAACCGTAACTTCGAACGACTAGTGTGGGAGATCCGACCGTCGGATTTTCACGAAACTGGAACCGTTGGGTTCGCTTTGGGAATATCTTCCCACTGATATAGACTTTGTAGAAATCCAACGGTTAGATTTTCCGATATGTGTAAAACAAATTAAGGGAAAAACAGCGCCAGTGCCACGGCACGACCTGAAACGTCGTTTAATTAAATATGGCCATTTTTAAGTAAATAAAAATGGCGAAAAACCATTATAAAGTATTATAAGCGTAATTGATTGAAAGTAAACCATTTGGGCTTGAATTGTTTGATATTTGATGGTTGTATGTGTTTGACATGAAAATAACACTAAATAACTGAAAGATGGATGTCGAATAATATAACCATAAAATGAATCGATTTAAATTCTAATGACGTGAATCATTTGAAAAGGCCGAGCTAACCCTCATTTCAAATAATTTATCGAGCGATTCGAATTGGAAAATGCAAAGACGATTCAAGACCGACGATCTTCGTATCGGTTGGATGGGCGCTACTGAGGTTCCTAACCGGAGTAGCTACCAGAAGGGGATGGAAGTAGTAGCCGTCTGGACGTATGTGTTGATTGTACGGATTTGCGAGGAATTTGACGCCTCCGGTTTCGTTTAGACCCAGAACGGACTTGTAAATGGACCGTGTGTCTGACATTGGATTTTGTTCTATACTGATTTATCTCTGTTAAATATATATCTGCTTGGCGGCGGAGAATTTATTCTTTTGCTTAACGCCCTTCTCTGAGACGTACGAGCTCAGGGGTTATATATCGATGGAAATCAATCGTTTGGAGTGGACTGCCTATGTGGCATGCCAAGATGCTGTGATCAAGGCTTCTGTTGCAAAGCAAAGTCTTGTGGATGATGATCAAAGCAAGGTCTACGTGGCCTGGTTTTGTGTATTTCGTAGATTCGCGAGCCTCACACCTCGGTATGAGTTAAAAACGGGATACAGACCGCTGGGAGAGCACGACGTTTCTTTCTAGCTATGGTGGTGTCAGTGACTTACCAGCCCTGACATATATATCTATTTTTCACCTTTGTGGTTGTTGGAATGCGAGGCGCCTCGATTATAGGTCTGTAAGGACCGGGAAACGTGTGTTCAGGAATAACTAATCCTCTAACGTAAGTGAGGACCGGCCCAGCCGCATCCAGGGGTTGCCCAGAGTGTGTAGTCCCGAGGCATTTGCTAGAGTGTCTCGAAGCGGAGAGGAGCTTGCCCCTTGCCTCGACTCATGACGGAAATCCAATTTCCAATACGAAATAACGGTCTTGATTGTAGAACTAGTATGGCGACATAGTAGATGGTAGCTATGCCGCCTATGATTGATATTTATGATGCTATTCGCTTTTGAAACATATATGCACTAGTAATAATATCAATTGATTTTGCTTTATACGTATCAAGCATATTTGGCCCTTATAAGGTAAAAACTCTATCCTCCGGCTTGCGTTGCATTGTGTGATGGGACCTGTGTCTTATAATGGCTTCATTCTTTCAAAAAGCATTGCGTTGTTTTTAAAAGAATTTACTTTGTTTTAAATGCACTAGCAATCACTGGAGTAAACCCGTTCCGCGAAAGTGGCGTGGTCCTATGATTTGCTATTTACTGTTGTTGAACTGTTAAATAGATTCCTCATACCAGTCCCTATGACTGACTCGTTGTTTGTTTCACTTTGCAAACGCGGGTGCCCTTATTTTCACACGGGCAGCCTAGTACACAGGTGACAGGTTGTTTTTGGCTCTGCACTGCTGCATAGAGTGCATTTTTGGCTCATGGCGAGGCTGACTTCACAGAGACGACTTTGACATTTTCCTCCATTACTATACTTATGTTATGATTCCGCCACTGGCGATACAGACTGATTTACTTTTCGTATTTCTCATTATATGTATATGTATTCCGCCTTCGGCGATGTAGACTGATACCCTTATTATGTCTCACTGCATGTATGTATTCCGCCTCTGGCGATGATGACTGATCACTTTCCTTTTTATTTACTAAGTTATATCCCACGTTATGCTATTCTGATGTTCCTACATGTTGTGATTCCGCTGTCATGTCCATGTAAAATTTATTCTATTTATTGTTTCTGCTATTATCTGTACTCTGCTATGATGATTAATGTGTTATTTCCCTAATGATTATCCTTAATACCGCCCCTCGGATTTTGGGATCGTCACAAACACAGTAGCTCTAACCTTGCTTTGGTGCTATCTCTCCTTAATTTGATGTAGTTTAAGCCAAAACTTGATTAAGAAGTAATTAGAGGTGTATTTAGATGTTGGAGGCCATTGTTAGGTTGAAGAGAGGGTTTGTGGCGGCTGGAAAATGAGTGAAAAACCAAAATCCTAACCCTAGCAGCCCTTAAATACCTCTAATCCCAAAATCCCCCATTGGGCCTAGCTGTTAATCACCCGATTAAGCCCAATTAAGCTGTTTTTCACCATCTGAAACTTGTTTCAGCCATATCTCCCAAACGGTGAGTTCGTTTGGCTAATGTGACCACTCTACGGAAAGGTAAACCATCATCCGGAGCCAATGGAAGTGGTTTCAGGTCAAAACTACTTTCCAATCAAAAGTTATGGCCAAAACAGGATCAGCTAGGGGCAAAATGGTCATTTAAAAATCGACAAAAATCATGAGCATGGGAAATGACCCCAATAGTCGTCTCCCAAAGTTACATGACCATATGACTCCGTATGTGAAATAAATAATTATTCTACGATTCTATGATGTGTAGAATGCGGGTCGTTACACCTTTTTTTACCAAAACAAGTCAAAATCATTCCAAATATTTTTTATTCTTTGTGCTGATTTTAATTCTGTCACTTTTTAAAGATAGCTGACCATAAATGAACTTTTTAACTTGTTAAATTAGTAATTATTGATTGAATGCAGATGCATAGATGGAACAGATGAATTTTAACTAAAACAAGTAGAATTAACAGATTGAGACCTTTCATATTAAAAAAAAAGAACACAGATGAAATTAAGAAAGAGAAAAATTAAACCCAGACTCAAAGTCAACCATGTTGTAAAATTTCTGTTATCAAACTCTCGTAAATTTCTGTTATCAAGTATTTATATTATCTTCTCGGTGTATACTATCTAGGTGTGAACCATGGTACTGCTGTGACTAATCTTACTTTAGATTGATGGAATAAGTTTGTAAAAAAAATAAAGATAGGTAATAATCACTAACCATAACCGTTAAATAAAGTAATAAATGAACATTTTGGTCTATCATCATATTAATATAGTCACTGAGTTGTGCATATTGTTTAATTATTGTGCAGATCAAATCTAAAGCTTCATTAGCCGGTCCATCATAAGATAGGAAGAATAATGCAGGTAATATAGCCCTTTGAATTTATAATATCGTCCATTGTTAACTGACTTTCATTTGTATGCCACTAAAAGTGTTTCTTCTCTCCAAATATCCAGTACCTGATGCTAAATATCAGTTGTACTGAGCCGATAAAAGCGAGCTTTGGCTCAGTTAAACTGAGACGAGTCGCTCAGTTTTACTGAGCCATCGGGTTCAGTTAACTGAGCCCAATGGCTTAGTAAAGTTGAGCTTACAAGGCTTAGTTTAAAACCGAGGTGAAGCTCGGTTTTACTAGCTTTAACTCCCATTTTGTTTGTTCCATCTATATGTCTTTAAAATTATTTACTAGCTTTAACTCCCTTTTTGTTTGTTCCAACCTCGTGTCTATCTCACTTTCCTCTTGTTTAGGCTCTAAAGTAATAAGAGCGATTGTTTTGTTATTCTTAGGATGCTTACTGTAACACCCCAGATTTTTGAATAATCGAATTAACTAAATTAAAGAATAATTAATCTCAGACGTGAGAATTATGGGGATTGGATTGCGCCATTATGTTCGTCTTGGAATTCTAGTGGAGAAAGAGTCCGAGTTTGCGGGAAACGAGTATCGGATGAAAGAGTTATGGACGAACGAAGTTTGGTAGCAAAGTAAACAAGAAGAAAAAAATGCACTGGCGCACTTGGGAAGTGCGCCAGTACATATTAACACTGGCGCACCTGCCAAGTGCGCCCAGGCCGAGGCTGGAGCCTACACAGCTTTCTGGTTCAGGCAGACCCGTGTTGTTGAGTCCATTCTGACTCCTTGCTGAGTCATTAGGGCTGACTCATCACCCTATCATAATTGAATGGTTTTGATTAACCCTAAGAACATCCGACGGCTTAAATTAATTCATAACTCTATAAAAAGACCCATAGACTCAAACCCTAAATCAGAATTAAAACTAAACCTATGGCCGTCATGCTGTTGTCTTGAACCCTAGAGCAGCGGCCACCAAATTAAAGAGGAAGAACAACAACCAAATCATAACTATTCAACCCTAACAGCGATTCTTCATCAAAGGAGCGCTAAGTCAACTCTAGAAATCAGAATTCAGAACTCAAGACTGCTTCTGAGTTGTGAGTTCGATAGTTTTAGCAAAATAATTAGTAATTTAATTAGATTAAGTTATAACGCGGATTGTATGGATGTGATATGAAGTATTGATTGCATGTTGTAATTATGTTGTAGGATTATGATTGAAATACCTATGATGTTATGTTGTGATGCGAAGTTATGCTGCTATCATCCATGTTGTAATCTTATATACAATCAAACCGTCATGTTTCTTATGCTAGTTTGTGATATTGATTCATATGATAAATCATATGTAGGAAAGTTTAGATGTTGATTCAAACATGAATCATATACAAGTTTGGGTAGAATTACATGTGACCTTACATGATTATGGCACCTAGTTTATGTGAGAATTTAATTGAAAGATTAGGCTGTGACATGATACTTTACATGTTAGATATTAGTTTACACCATTGTTGCGATGTATAAATCACATATGTGAATTTATGAGTTGGACATGAATCATGTTATGTTATTACCTATGCAAGTTTAACCCCTTTAGATATAGGTTTATGACATATGATATTTATGCAAGTTTAACCCCTTTAGATATAGGTTTATGACATATGTTGTCTATGCAAGTTTGTGGCCATTATTTCATCAAGTTCACACCTTTAGATTTGGATCTATGTTATACATGATGTTTATGCAAGTTTATGGCCATTTTCTCATCAAGTTCACACACTTAAATTTGGAACCATGACATATGTTGTTATGCAAGTTGTAATCTTGGCCTATGCAAGTTTTAGATGTAGAACATCATTCACATATGCAAGTTCACCCCTATGTTAGATCTATGTTTTAATTATGTGTATATATGTGATGTTTTCTTTTATTTCATGAGTTAGACTATTTGAGTCTAATGTATATCTTTACGTTAAACGAACAAACGTACTACGTGGGGAAAAAGGGGATAATATTAAAAATGTTTAATTGGCATAAATGCCTTAAAAGGCATAAAATAAAATTGTGGTGAAATTGGTATGATTTTACATACCATAAATGGATGGACATAATTGAGTCAATTATGGACATCGCTAAATTTGGAATTAATTGGTAATTTGAATAGGGAAAGTAATTCAAATTGGGGGTGATTAATTAGGAGTAATTAATCGTCTAAGACACGAGGTTAGACTCTTTTGTGGTGTAAGACTGCCCGGACCCGCCCGGCAAATCCAGCTGCCACAAATGCCAGTCTAATGTGAGAGGTCTTAGGCATAAACTAAATACGTAACAATTGTAAAGACACGAGGTTAGGCTCTTTTGTGGTGTAAGACTGCCCGGACCCGCCCGGCAAATCCAGCTGCCACAAATGCCAGTCTAATGTGAGAGGTCTTTATGAGGTTACAGTCTTAATGAATTAAGAAACACTTAACCAGATAAGCATGTAGTGGGACATGAGGGGGTTAAGTGGGTGCCTTGGGTGGCATGTGGAATCTAGTGGGTGCATTGGGTGGCATTTGGAAATACGATTAGAAACACTTAACCAAAATATGAAACATGTAATTGAAACATGAATAAGAAGTGGGTTAAGTGGGATGTACTAGAGGGGACCAAGCTTAGGTGGATAGCTTGTGTCAAGTAAAGGGGGCCCGTTTCAACCAGTAACCCATATGTATCTTTGTGGGCTCGACTCAAGTCGAGGACGGGACACGCATACTGGGCTTGACTATAAGAGGCCAAATCGGGTTAGCGGTGGCAACGCAAGTCCAACGGGTTCATATGCGTGTGTGGACCCGGGCTGGTAGGTAAGACGTTGTTGCATCGTGTAGGTATAAGCTGTGCATTATTTGTTGTATCAGGTTGCCACTTTGGGGAGTGATACACCCCACTGTGGGGCCAGCACGGGTATCTACGAGTTAGGGAGCCGATCGTTTGGGGGTAGTGGGTACACCTAGTGGAGATAGGGACAGACGACACCTATGAAGGCAGCTAGGGGTGCACGAAACTACCAATATCATTATTAAGTCTGTAGGCGGGATCAACCTTAGGGTGACTAGTGGTGGTGCAGTATACTAGTGGCGGTGCAGTTTAGGAATTATCCCATAGTGTTGGTGTAGTTCAGTAATCATCCTATAGTAGTCTAGGTGCGCTTTAACGATATCGTAATTCACCTTGTTTCCTTGTTTACTCTGTCATACTCAATGGTTCATGGTCATTTCCCTATTTTCCAACTTATGCCTTAGCCTAGTTACTTTGTTAATTATATTGTTAGAATTATCGCACTCGCCAGACTTTATGTCTGACCCCCCCCCTTTTCCATCTCTTTCCTCCCCCCCCCCCAGGTGCTCAGGTTGGAACTAGCACCAGTGGAGCTTGATCTTGGACTGCTTTTAGAAGATTTCTTGGACCGCTGAAGTAAAGTTCAACTTCTCTTTATTTATGGCTATTTTAATGTTGGGGATTATGTCTTTCAGTTTATGTACTTCATTTTATCAAGATGGATATGATGTACTTGACTTTGGTTTATGGTTTTGATGATGTAATCAAACATATGGGTTTATCCGCTGCAATGAAATAAAGTTTTAATTTTCAAGTACTGCTTTATATCTGTCTTGTTGTGATTTTCTGTTCTATATTCACCTAAAACGCTCCACTGAAGTTAAGGCATTCCCTTTGCGAGTGACCTTAATGGAGGTGGGGGTGTTACACTTACTATGGTCCTCAAAATGGAATGTACAAGTTACGTGATTTTTCAGATGGAGACTTCGTTATATGGCCGGAGTTTCGTATTTGGTATTTGCAGAATTTAGCAACTTAATTATGTTTCGACTTTAGCAACTTAATTATGCATTGAATTTAACAACCTAATTATGTGTTGTACTTGTGTGTTGTTAACTGATATTCTATGTCGTTACTTGATTATAAATGTTGTTTATTTGTATTCACTGAGTTATAGTTTTAAATTTGAGAATAATATTTGTTTTGGATTCGTATTAATTATCTATTAATGGTAGAATATGAGCATTACTAATACATATTATGTTACTATTAACATTTATAACTTGCAACATATATAAGCATTGCAAACAAAAATCTTCCAAAGCTTGTAAGCATTGCGAATGAAAATATACCAACGCTTATAAGCGTTGGGAGAGAAAAATCTACCAATGTTATAAGCGTTGGGAGAGAAAAAACTGCCAACACTTATAAGCGTTGCAAACGAATATATACCAACGCTTATAAGCATTGGTAGAGAAAATCTACCAACACTTATGTGCTTTGGAAATCAATTGCCACGCACCCGTAGCAACACTAATAAGAGTTGTTTAAATTGTTTAAAATGGTTATACTCGTTGGGAATCACCTGTTTTGGTGTAGTGTTTCCGCATCCCACTGATTGCCGATGATAGGCATCTGATGATTACTATCCTTAATTTGGTCCTGATCACCTCCTCCCAGAGAAAGGAAAACCGCTGAATCACCCAACGCCATCCACCACAACCTTCTGGCTTCCACGCCATGGTTGTAGTTAAGGTATACTCTAGATGGTGCAACAGACCTGCCTCCGAGCGATGGCCTTCATCCGGTGGTTCCTCAAAGGGCCATCTCAGAGTACCCTACCATGTCCCGTAGGAGCATCATTCTTCCTTGCAGTCCCGTTAAATAATCAGTTGGACGTGCTTCCCTCGTATCTCCAGACACCACGATGATCTACGCCTTTGGGTTCTTCATCACCGTACGTACGGACTGGTCCAAATGCATCATGTCATCGCGTTATTAGATCCTATATCTAATATTTCAATCACGTGCTTGCATTAACTTATCACATTACTAATTAAATTGATTATTTACATATTCATCTTCCATTCAAGTTACTGGTTTATTAGCTTATATTTGATTGCTTATTTTCCCTCATTGGCCCCATTCTGTAGGAAGAGACCATACTATGAGCCACTTATTTTCCGCAATCAACCTCACACTACCGGAACGGACTCCACTACCTTAGCTTGTTAATTTTATCTTTAAATTAACTTTACACAATTTAAGTTTATCAATAAGCCCAATATAACCTCATGTTATATTCCTAGGTTGTATTAAACATTCCTAATTAATGTTTATTCTTTATCATTTGATTACAACCTCATGTTATATCGTTACCACAACCGTTGTTGTGAGTTTGCTTATTAACTTAGTTCTCTTAACTAAGGTTTATTAATAAATTCTATTTTCATCATTAATTATAAGCTACGTTATAATTTCACTTATCCCTAGGACAAGCTACCTATTATATTTCACTCTCATTCACACAATTAATTATAATACATTATGTTCCGCGTTCATCAAATTTTTCCCTATGTTCCTTATTATTTAGGTGAACCCATACTATTATAGCCTTTCTTTATTTAGTGTCTTTTACATTTTTACTATTATATGAAGTATTTCACACATTTCATTAAATTGGTTAGTGGAAATGTATTAAAAAAACATTTCCATGATATACATCAGTTAAAATCTGTAATTGCAAGCTATTCTCTTTATTTTATCTTGTATGTGTGTGTGTGTGTGTATATATATATATATGTGGTTAGTGTGCAATACGGGGAAAACCTTTATTTCACACTAATCCCTATTACCTTTCTTTTTCTTACAATTATGTTTTCTGCAATTTACCGTAATGGCAATTATGGAAATGTATCCCTTTTCTACACTCAACTAACTCAATCCAGTACTAATTCCTTTTTCTGAGTTATATATTATTTGATGTTTTCTTACACAATTCCTAATTACAATTTAATTACAGTAAATTTACATACAAAATTAGGCTTACTAATATTTATTCCGCTATTTCCAAAATTTACTGTAATCATTCTCAACCCAATCTTTTAATTATATTCTTAACAATATATTTCGGAAATATACATAATTCCCAATTCCAATTTTATTATGGTAAATTTTTGTACGCTATTAGGCTTACAGTTTCCTATTCCATTTTTTCACCTTTTAATGTAATTTTTCTTGACTCAATCTTTTAATTACATTCTATACATTATGATTTGGGAACATACACAAAATCATCATCAAATTTACAATATTTTTATTACAGTAATTACTCAATCCCAAACAGAAAGATATAGGAATGAATTTACATAACAATAATATTCTTAACGCTTTTAGGGAATGAATTACACAATAACCATAACAATTCCATTTATTTATTTCGTTAAGAATAACAAGGAATTAATCGATAAACTTATCGTTACCAAAAGGCATAATTTAAATCCACTCACTTGTTTGCTTTCTAATTCAAGAATTTGATTCAGAATTATTAACTGTGGTTTCTTCCTAATTTGATATAATACTGTACTAACCATAGATTTACAATTTAGAACCTAAAAGGAAACAAAATTATTGAATTGGAATCAGATCCATGGAACTTACCTCGTACGGAAAGGAATTTTGAGTGCCTACAATTCTAAGCTAAGAATTTCATTCTCCAATTCTTGTTTCTGAAGGCCTAAACAAATTTAATTTGATTTAGAAAAGGTTTGGAGAAGAAATGAAACGGCAGGGCTTCCACGTCTGCTTAGAAAATAATGAGTTTGATGA
The DNA here is from genome assembly GCA_030737875.1 of Allium sativum. Lineage (NCBI taxonomy): Eukaryota > Viridiplantae > Streptophyta > Magnoliopsida > Asparagales > Amaryllidaceae > Allium > Allium sativum. The sequence goes on from CM060922.1 coordinate 482,509,289, forward strand.
CCAGCCCTGGACGTTTATTTATAGTAGCTCAAAAGAAACTGGCCCGTTAGATTCGTGGATATCGAACCATTACTGAAAATAAAACATGTCATAAGACTGAAGTAAATCACGTCGCCTAGGCCTCATGGGTCGATCCACATGCTGCCTGGGTCGACACTAGGTCAACCCAAGCGCAACTAAGGGTCGACCCATACACGTTTTAAAGAAAACGTGTATATGCCTTTTAATACATGATTATTTCTTGCCTATTTTCTTCCTTAACGTTATAATTTAAATGTTCTGATATAATTTCTTTCCCTATTCTTTAGCCTTATCCATTTCAAATTTCAAACGCGAAATTAATATGCTTATATAATTTTTTTCCTATTTAAACTTTTTGCTCATTTATTCCCTTTTTAATTCAATAAACATTATCTTTAACATTTATTTCCATTATGTTACATTCCTTTTATAATGTGCATTAATTCCATTTCATATGTGTAACATAAGTATATTAGTATGCACATATTTATTCTAAATTTAAACACTACTTAGTTAAAGTTATTTCAAACTTCCTTCTTATTATATAATTTTGTACCATTTATCACCCTAATTTATATTGCGCGTTTCTCTTGCAATTAATATCTCAATATTATTTCTTTGTTAATGTCAACTAATAGGAACGTTTCAATTTTAATGTCAATTATTTTCCTCTTTTTGACTGTCCATTTATTTCAATTTCAAATGAACATTTTTCTGGAAATTTATATAGATATATAATTTAAAAATATAAATTATATTTGCATATATTTACATTCAAATATTTTCCGATGCTAAACTTCTTACATTCATAAATTTGCCAAAAGAACTCCGTCCGGAACATATAATATGTAAATTTATCAAAAAAATGAAATTAACGCAATTGTACACATTCTAAAGCCCAATTATGACAATCCCAAAAAATGTCCATCTTCCATTCATCGTTTTCTATAAGTACTTAATTGAATTAATATTACAAAAATGCGGAGTGTTACATTCTCCTATCCTTTAAGAAATTTTGACCTGAAAATTAAATAAAGGGTTACCTTATATAACTTCTCGCATAATTTACAACTATCATGTATAAATCAAGTTTTGCAACCATATGTGTGCTAGTGCAAAGTGCAATATATTGTAAAAATTCATGTATGTAATGAATTTCTAAGCGGTACCTCCTATATGAATGTTGTCTTTTTCACAAACATTTTGAAAACATGATGAACACAACCTAAATATACTTACAATTTCTATGTCAATGCAATATTTTTAAGATCAAAAATATGCTTTCATCTAATTTTTCCCATACTCTTATAGAATAAGAGCATAATTCATCCAATTTCTGCATTCAAACCCTACCAACCAACTTTAAATTTGCGAATTTCAAAAAAAATCTAATTTTCGAAATTCGCTTTCTTATGCTAGAAAAGGTAGGATGTGGGAACATCTGTATTTTCCTCTTCACTTTTACTTACCATTTACCCTGTGCTTGGAACCCTTGGCAACTATTCTACAAAAATTCCTACTTTATTTTCCGAGTACCGTTTACATAAGAAGATTTTTTTTCAACTTTCCCAAACTTACTTTGGGAGAATCTATTTTCTCTTATTATTCTCGTTTATTATAGTTATTGCCTTAATTATATTTGTTTTTATTTTAGTCATTCATTTGTGAGATCCTATGTCTTTATACTTTTCTAGTAATCATCCCACATAGTTAGAAAAAAAATTCATACTAAACCATTTTATTTTCAACAATAAAATAGAATACTATATAAGAGTGCAACTACATGTAAAAGAAAACAAGCTCTACTGCAATCACTACTAGGCAAAGCGTACGATGGTCAAATGTTGTTATCTACTCAGACTAGGAGGCCTAGGAACATGTCCCCGTGATAAAAAAAGGGTCTTCATCACTGAATCCATCCATTCATAGCATTCCTCCTTTCCATCTACCGCTCTCTACAAAACCCATCCCGCGTATCTACTAGTTCCATGAGCCATTATCAATTATCCACCAATGATTTACTACTATCTATAGGCTAACTGTAACAAACCAGTTTTTGGCTAATTCTATTAAACAATAATTAATTGATTATATTAAGCAATCAATATAATTTAATAAATTGGATTTAATTGTTGGAGAAAATTTAAAATGATCATTTTTATATAAAATCCTATATATATTTACAAATTTATATTATTTAGTTTCTAAAAAATTAAAATATGTCTATAAACAAGTATGTAATATCTTGTATATTTTGTTTTAATGGTTTTTAAACTTATGTAAAACTAGATGTAAATAATTTAAGTAGAAATATATATTACTTCCTAGCTAAGAAATATTACATTAGTACATGATGTAACACCTTTGTACATAGGATCTAGAACAATTAAATGATGAAATTGGGTTTTTGTACCATTGATATGTCATTTAAAAATATTTGAATACATATGCATTAATAGCTAGGAGTCTTGGAAACAAAGTATTTGCATTTTTAAACTCAATTGTACATGCTGCACATAGGTTTGTACCTTGTTTATGGCACATGGCCATGCCTTTGCATCTGAATTGAAGTTAGGATTAGCTAATACACTACACAAAACTATAAGAGCATATAGAACTAGCTATAAAATATTTAAAAAAAATCCTCTCTAATCAAACAATTGCAGCAGCTATAAAATCATTCAATCCTGCCCTCTCATAACCTACTATTTACACATGGCCACGTAAATGTGTGTTCTTCATCTTTCTTGGCCGCCATGCATTGATTTGGAAGCCATATAGAACTGGCTTTTTTTCCCAATCAAAATACACATGCACATAACACAGCTGCACATTCTTTCTACACAAACAAGTAAAGTAGCTACCACCATTACGTCAACCTTATATAGATCTATTCGCACATGGCTATCCTACATACATATACTTCATTGTCATAACTATGTATGCCTATTTTTGCACTTCTAATGACTACCCTGCAACTTTTGTTTCATTTGATTATAGAATATTGCTCATCCTTTCAATACACAAGCACAGCTATGCGTAAACTCCATTTTAAATCAAACCATAGTTGTATTCCTTCAATCTAACATAGCCATATTCATTTCAATCAACAATAGCACAATTACATTCTCTAGTTATTATTTTTAATACACAGATGCACGCAGCTAATACATACCTTTTCTTCTTCCATCATATATCAGCAGCTTAAACTTTCCATCAAGTAGTGTAATTCACTTCCCCATGTGCACATATATTGCTACATTATTTTAATCATTCTTTGCTTCTATAAATACACTTAGTCCACTGCATACATGCATTTATTTTTCATTGGAACCAAACTATATGGAATATGGAAGCAAACCTGGACGGAAGGCATAGAATAGAGGACACATTTATGTGAGTAAACTATGAATTTCTATTCCTATTAATCATCACGTGAACATATTTATATTGATGCCTTATATATGCATATCTGACATGTTCTATCAAAATAGGACCAAATCACTTGAGTATATGGTGTATAGCTAGCTCTGTTAACCAATTTAAACATTTCAATATGTGAAAACTGAGTAAAAGTGAATATGATGGTATAATATGGTAATATGGAAGAAGTTATATTGTATATAATCCAGCATTTACAGGGACATGACATACAAGTAAAATAAAATATTAAGCAACTGATAGCAATCTGTAACAGAGACAAGTTGTACTACACCATGAGTGTCTAGGAGCAGATAGGAACAAATATGGTTTACTAAAACAAATTTGTGTTAACAATCTATAAGTGAACGTTAAGGGGAACAACAATAATATGTTCCATAAGCTTAGTGCAGTACTGTTAGCTAGCGTAAGATGTGATCAATAGGAGAATTTGTATTGTATTGAACAATACCTTTGTATAGTATAAATATAGAAATGAATACAACATAACATTCAATACCACGTAGTTAGTAGATATCGAAGTCTGGGTTGAAGCATCCAAATTTGATGTTGATGATCGAAGCAGAATTTAAGGGGGTGGATGAGTTTAGTGGGCATTGGTGCATTTGCGTAGGCGGTCGTGACCGATGCTAGTAATTTGGGAAGTGTATGCATGTGCACCAATGTGTGTGTATGGTAGTGAGTCCTAGAGCAAATTTGGGTGGTCGAAGCTTTTTTGCAGGAGCAAGAAAGTAATGGGGTTGGTACGGGCAAGAATTAGAAAAGAATGGGAGGAAGGATTTGCGGACCTGGTTTATGTGTATATCTGTTGTGCCTTATTGGGCCAGGTACGGGAATAAAAAAAATAAGATAAAAGAGAATAAAAGGGGAAACATGAGCAAGGATGTGAGGATCGATCTTTGTTTTGCGTAACCAAATGCGTAGCCAAGCTATCTTGTACCGTAACCTTTTTGGGTAACCTGGGATATGATGCATTTGTTTAAAGCATCGTGACTGAGTTTGTAGGGCTTCAGAAGCTACGCGGGGAAGAAAAGAAGAAATGGAAGGAAGAAATGGAACAAACGAAAGAAGGGGAGGCGAATTAAAGATGGGATGGGCGTTGGGCCTTATTGGGCTAAAATGAATAAAAGAAATTGAAAAGAAAAGAGAATTGAGAAAAGAGATTAAACGACAGAAAAGAAACTAAAGGGAAGAAAATATAATTCTAGAAAGGGAACAGAAATCTTAGAAAATAAAATAAAAAAATTTCGTTAAAATATAATTTAATATTAAGGATATATAAACATGAAAATATATCCAAAAAAAAAGAGATAAAAGAAATATTAAATAAATTAAATAAATGGGAAGAGGTGTAGTCTGGATGATAAAAATCTAAAGGTAGCTGATTAAACAAGGATCATAATGGACAGAGTTGTATGTTGTCAAAATTAAATAAGTTATTTAATAAATAAATAAAATAAAATTTATATTTTTTGAATAAATTAAAATAAAGACAATATGCATCCATTTATTCTAAAATCTGGATAAGTAGTTCCAATCATATTAGTTGAACTATAATCGACGTTATGTCGTGATTAATGGACGATGGCTGATCGTTAATAATCTTGTGTTGTAAACTCAATTGTTTGAAATGAAACGTTATTTTAAATTGTAATGGACTTAAGTCGATAAATATATTTTAAATTGAGTAATGATTTAAAAGTTGAATTAACGAAAATTAAACCAAATATTGAAATTCATATAGTAACTAGATGAACAGAATTTGACAATACTAGTATTTATTATTGAAATGAAGTTGACGTGATAAAATGAGATCATAAGGAAGGATATTCACAGTCCAAGGTGTATAACGTGAGAAGCAAATGTTTTGCAGATAAGGATGGCTGTGGAGGAACATTGGTAAGAGAAATTGGTTTACCGTTAGTTATGAGATTATTCTGAAGCTCGGAAAATAAATGAAATAGAGATGTTGAATAGGTAATCAAGTAAGTTGAATTCAAGGAAAGTTTCTTTCACTTTCCATTTTAAATAAGACTTTAAATTTAATTATATATATTGAATTATTTATTCATTAAAAGGAATGAAATAATAGTTATACTTTTAAGTCATACATATTGAAGTATGGATTATAACAATACTGTTATAATCAATGAAAACAAATGGGATTTCTTAAAGTGAATTAAATCTCAGATAGATATGATTTGGGAATAATTATTTTCCAAGATCAACTAATCTATGAACGACTATTATTTGAATTGTTGAATTGTGATAGACGATATTTGTTGTGATGGTCGATTTAATGATAGGATTGATTTTAATACTGTGGTATGACCCAATAAAATTGCTTAGTTTAAATTAGACATTTTTAAGTATTTTTATGATAGAATCTACGTATATCAAACTTCTGTTTAAATCTAAAAATTTATACATAAAATAATTTCAGTGGACAAGCCATGATAATCAATATAGATATTGAAATTTATTTGATAAACTGATTTCTTTAAGTATCACTTGTCCTTAAAAGATATTAACGTCCATCGATCCAAAGAGACCGGGATTGGTTTTCTAAATGAAATCCAAATACCATTTTGTTTCTACCTAGGCATTGTTTAATTTGAAATAAAGTTGAAGACATTGAAGAGCGAGGGATACTGCTACTAATTCTAAGGGTGATTCCAAAACGAATGTAGTACAGTTAGAGCCTTCGGTTTGTCCAATCCCAAGACAACTTGTATGGAAAAATGTCTGACAGAGTATGCCTAACAGGTCATATACATTGATCTTTTCAAACTATGTTTGGTGGCGGAGGAATTCGTTTCTCTTAGCTTTATAGCAGTAGTATTGGGAAAATCAATTTATGATTTTGTAGGTTTTACGATGTGGCATTCATAGTAAATGAAGATACGATATATCAAAAAGGTAAGTATAGCCTCTAGCTTCACAACCGGAAAATGACAAAAATCGGGAAGGCAGCATGGCTAAGTGGGTCGCTCCCATTAGGGTGTATTATCATCATCTAGAGAAAATCCTATTTGTTCTTCTATCGTTTCTGTATCGTCGGAAATGGTTGTCGTACACAACCATTGGTGATAAGACATTCGATAAATTTAAGCGAAATGAGTGGTTGATCATTTGTGGCCAGGTTGCATGATGTTCTTGTTGAACCCAGTGTATTCCTATCTAGAGATACACTATCGGAAGGTGGTTTCATACCATGTCATAGCTGGAAATCCATTATCCCTAAGTGCCAAGCAGTTTTGTTTGTACATTATGTAGTGAAATGTGAGATGCAAGCATTTCACTAGATTCTAATTTATATTTGAAAACCTAGACGTTATCATAATATATGATTTTGATATACCACGTGTTTTGATTATCATAAGGGGAAAACCCATTCCGTGTTTATGTGCAGCATGGTCATATGAGAAACCTTTTATTTCTCAAACTATTTAAAAATCTTTTACTCACACCAGCCCTATGGCTGACCCAGAGTTTATTTTTATATGTTTTTCGGGGTACCCAAATTTGTATGGGGTGGTCAAGTAGTTTAGGATTTTTACAGATTTTCTTAGAGAAGCTTGGAGTAGGAGGCTTCAACATTAGTTATATAGAGTTTAATGTATATGTGATGTACTATGATGATGTATGTAAGTACAAATGCAGTTTTGTATTTCTAAAAGTTTATATATATATATATATTATATTTTATTCCGCTGCGATTGCGGGATTCTGTGTTGTTCAGTTCTTCCTTTTATCTTATTTCTTCTATTCTAATTTTCTATCTTTTCTATTTCTCACCCCTAACTTATTTCTATTAATGATTCGTATTTTCGTGCAATTTGGGTTGGACGTATGTTGTTTCAATTTACTCAAAAGGTACGAATTTGCGGTCATTACAGTTGTTATCAAACCATAAGGTTGAGTAATAACTTGGCTCTGTGGCGTAACTCGATAGAGATAGGGTTAGTAGTATCTTAGATTGAGTCTGAGTGAATGTATATGAGCATGTATTTATTAGTTAATATAAAAATGGTTTTATTTTATGTTGTTTGGTTTGTCGAGTGGTTTATGAATTCTGGTCGATATGTATTACATAATTATATCGATAGGTGTTTTTAAACACTTGAACAGAATAATTTGACACAGTATTGTTTTAAAGGTTGGGTGAATGAAATTATCTTGCCCAAATTTATATTTTGTTATAAAAGAATAATTTTCTGAAATTATTATTATATATGGATGTGTCGGTAGTTGTATTATAATCAAATAGGATTATAAATTGAGATGTTTATATAGAACCAGATTGAATTTGTATAAGAATGAAATTTACAAATAAGAAAAACCAGAAATGGAATTTGAAATCCTGAAAATTTGGAAGAATTTTTAATGAATAAAAATTTGGATTTCCACCAAATGAATTCAAACTTAAATGATTAACTGGATATGAATTCATGTGAATTGAACAGATTGATTTTTGGAATTAAAGGAATTCGAACCTAACTGGAGATTGGTTGAGTTAAATGATTTTATGAGTATTGATATGATGTTGATTTCGGTCTTCAGGGTTGACGCTTAGATGATTATTTTCTTACCAATTTACGGTCAGGAACTGATGAATGTTGAAGAGTTGAATGCGTGAATAAGAAATGAAAATATTTTCCAACTGTAATAACAAATAATTCTAGTTATGAAAATGAATGTGTGCATATTGAATGTTTTGGTAGGTAATCGTGTGTTTTGGATGCCTTGTTTATTGTGATTGTTAGGGGATGACCCATGTATGTGTTTTGTTATAAGTCTATGACTTTGTATATAACTGGGATCTCCTTATTTACTCTTTAATTTCAGGGATGAAATTCTTTTAAGGGGGATAGATTATAACGAACCAGTTTTTGGCTAATTCTATTAAAAATAATTTATTAATTATATTAAGTAATTAATATAATTGAATAAATTAGATTTAATTATTGGAGAAAAATTAAAATGATCATAAAATTCTATATGCGTATATATATTTATATTATTTAGTTTCTAAACAAATGAATTTATGTGTATAAACAAGTATATAATATCTTGTATATTTTGTTTTAATCGTTTTTAAACTTATGTAAAGTTAGAAGTATATAATTTAAGTAAAAATATAGATTACTTCCAAGCTAAGAAATATTACAATAGTATATGATGTAACGCCTTTGTACTTAGGATCTAGAACAATTAAATGAAGAAATTGGGTTTTTGTACCATTGATATGCCATTTAAATATATTTGAATACATATGCATTAATAGCATATAATGTATTATATGCCAGTAAATGTTGCATTATATGCCATTTAAATATATTTGAATAAATAGTACAATAGTATATGATGTAACGCCTTTGTACTTAGGATCTTGGAAACAAAATATTTGCACTTTTAAACCCGATTATACATGCTGCACATGAGTTTGTACCTCATTTATGGCACATGGTCGAGCCTTTGCATCTGAATTGAAGTTAGGATTAGCTAATACACTACACACAGCTATAAGAGCATATAGAACCAGCTATAAAATCTTAACAAAATTTCTTTCTAATCAAACAATTACAACAGCTATAAAATCATTCAATCCTACTCTCTCATACCCTACTATTTGCACATGGCCAAGTACATGTGTGTGCTTCATCTTTCTTGGCTTTCATGCATTGATTTTGAAGCCATATAGAACTAGCTATTTTTTCCAATCAAAATGCACATGCACGGAACAAAGCTACACATTCTTTTCACACAAACAAGTATAATAGCTACCACCATTACACCTACCTTATAAATACCTATTAACACCTGGTTATCCTGCATACATATACTTCATTGTCATGACTATATATGCCTATTTTTGTACTTCTAATGGCCGCCCTGCAATTTTTGTTTCATTTGATTATAGAACATTGCTCATCCTTTCCATACACAAGCAAAGCTATGCATAACTCCATTTTAAATCAAACCATAGATGTATTCCTTCAATCTAACATAGCCATGTTTATTTCAATCAACAATAGCATATCTACATTCTCTAGTTATTATTTCCAATACACACATGCATGCAGCTACTACATAGCTTTGCTTCTTCCGTCACATAGCAGTATCTTAAACTTTCCATCAAGCAATGTAATTCACTTCCCCACGTGCACATGTATTGCCACATTATTTTAATCATTTTTTGTTTCTATAAATACACTTAGTCCACTGCATACATGCATTCATTTTTCATTCACCAAACTGTAAGAAATATGGAAGAAAACCTGGACTAAAGGAATAGAACAAAGGAATCACATATGTGAGTAAACTATGAATTTCTGTTCCTGTTAATCATCACTTAAATGTATTAATATTAATGCCTTGTATATATACATATCTGACATGTTCAATCAAAATAGAACCAAATCACTTGAGCATATGGTGTATAGCTATCTCTGTTAACCAATTTAAGCATTTCAGTATGTGAAAACTGGGTAAAAATAAATATGATGGTATCGTATGGTAATATGGAAGAAGTTATACTGTATATAATGCAACATTTACTGGGAAATTACATACAAGTAGAATAAAATAATAAGATGTTGATAACATTCTGTAATACAGATAAGTTGTACTATACTATGAGTGTCTGGGAACAAATAATCGCAAATATGGTTTACTAGAACAAATTTGTGTCAACCGTCTATAAGTGAATGTTAAGGGGAACAACATTAATATGTTCCATAAGCTTAGTGTAGTACTGTTAGCTAGCATAAGATGTGATCAGTAGGAGAATTTGTAGCATATTGAACAATACCTCTGTATGTAAATATACAAATGAATACAACATCACATTCAGTACCACGTTGTTAGTAGATACCTGGTGACATGATTTTTGGTAAAAGTCGTCATACACGTTCAAGCATTGAGAACATCGTCAGAAGACATTAAGCAATCTAGTCGAATTCGCATCACAAACATAAAGTGGTCCAAAAATCCTAATAGATGACCTCTTTTGGGCCCGAAAACATCAATTACGGTGCTTTACATCATAATTCTTGTAGCGCTCTGAACTAGCTTCAAGTAGAGCTCTCATTTGGTCAAAATGGACTTACTATTTGGAAGTTACGGCCGTTTCCATGAGCGCATGCAGAACTGGAAACTTGGATTTTGGAATTGACTTGACGAACCAGGTTGGATCGGACAAACTGGTTCGGATTGGAGGAGCACCTAACCCCAAACTTTGAAGCTGCTTAGCACCTGGACTTCTGGCATGCGATCTCCTTCGGCTCGGATCGAGCTAAACTGACCCGACCCGCCTCGTGCTTATGGCTCTGAAGCACACGATGTCTTTGGATTGAAGACATCGGTTCAGATCGGAGGAGGACCCGATCCGACCTGCCTAGATCTACTTCTGCATAACAGCATTGACCGATTCTAAAGGGATAATTCCTCCTACTTGCATGGATCAAGCTCCACTTGGCATAGCACGATTTCAAGAGCATTTTCCACTACTTTCCGAGATTGCCTCTGGTCGTGACACATGGCATCCAACCTAGAGCCTGTCCACCTCCGTAAATACGCCACTACATGGCTTTTTGAAGGGATCTTTTGGCCTCTCTCACTCTCGACCTTCATTACAGCAATGCAAGGACATTGCTCTTCATTCAAAAACTAAATTTACACGTGCATTACGTGTATATATTCTTGTATTCTAATTCAACACACGGATTGTGTGTCTTCTTGTAACTGATTCTTGTATTCTTTCAGTATAACAAAAAGATTATAAAGTGGACGTAGGCTACACCTACAGCCGAACCACTATAAAAACCTTGTACGTCTCCTGTTATTTACTGTTTTCTACTTTCCGTGATCTGTGATTTGTGATTGTGAGGACTTCACATTGCATTTTGGTGTTAGTACCAATTTTGGTCTAACATTTTGGCGCGCCAGGTAGGTGGGCACACGATACAACTTCTTCTTCTAGCTTAAAAGGAATCAGATTGCTTGGCTTTTGAATTGATGGCAAAACGAAAACTTCCCCGTACTGAGGATGAAGGCGCAAGGAACGAGGCAAGCCAGGAGGCTTCCTCTCATGGAAATCCATCAGCATACTTGACCCGAAAAGAGATGGATGGTGTTCTAGCTGAACTAAAGAGCCAAATGGAAAGGCAAGACGGGCTTCTTTAGAAATAAAAAAATATGATTAATGAATTCCTCGCTTGGATGGATGGAAGACTGGGCAATGTTCATCTCACTAGAGATAACACTGCACAGGTAAGAGCAGCAACAGAATCAGCCCCACCTGGAGCAATGAACCGAAATGGTACAGACCCGATATGAACCAGAGAGGATTCACATCCGAATGAGCTCGGGGGCAATCCTCATCAACAACTTGCAGCTTCAGCACTTACCATTCAGGATGAGGACGCCGTAAGCAACACAAGCCATGCTTCTCGAGCACGTCCAAGAAGGAGCGCGTCAGACAAACGATCAAACCCGTTCGGGTCGAACCCTACGAACCAGTTTGGTTCGGCACATCCGACCTACGAACCGTAGGAAATCCCGACTCGAACCGGGAGCCTCTCCATGCGATACATCTTGAGCCTCCTCAATATCTTGGTATCAATGCTAGGGCCACCAGTTCTGATCTTGGCAGTTTTCAACAATTCTTTGAATGCGATCGGCTCGCCAATTTGATTCAATGCTTCTCGAGAGGCCGCACTATCGGAGTGACGTAGATGATGTCAATCACACTCTATTCACACAGGAAATCCAGATTTCAAACTTCCAGTTCTGGAGCCTTACAACGGCAGGACAGATCCTACCATGCACCTGATGCGATACAGATGACAAATGGAAGTTCAATCGGCATCGGAAAACGTTATGGCAACATGTTTTCCTCTCTTTCTGACTGATATAACTACTGTGTGGATTCGGCAGCTGACCCTGGAATCAATCAAAAGCTTGAATATGTTGGTTGCTCGCTTTATTGAACGGTTTCGGGTCCACATTGCATGACCCAAGAACGTAATATCTCTCACTACAATCAAGCAGAGGTCTGGAGAAACTCTGCATTCATTCCTTGATAGATTCAACATCGCAGTAGCATCTGTTGATAGACCTAAACCATCTATGGTATTGATGGCAGCAGTATCTGGTGTTTTGGATACATCAGTCAAAACCACTTTATATCGGGACCCACAGCGAGATCTCGGCGAATTCTACTTTAAAGTAGATATATTTCTACGTGAGGAAGGTGGAAAATCCGAGAAGGCTATTCTTGATGTCAACATGCTTAAAGGCGGAGCGCCATCTAATTCTGGAAAAGGCAATGACAAGGGAAAAGGAACAGCCGCTGCAAAGAACGACCGCAATGCTCAACCTCATAGAGGGCCCAGATATGTAAAGTATACTGAATTCAGTGCTTCCCTATCTGACATCTACATGGATACAGCTACCTCCTATCCAAGGCCTCCCAAGAGGGAGCAAACTCAAGCATAGCGCAATTTCGGAAGGCACTGCATATTTCATGACATAGATGGTCATAACACTAATGACTGCAGACATTTGCGAGATTTGATCGAGGATCGGATCAGACAAGGAGAGCTGCCCAAGTACATCACATAACCAATAGCGCCTGCATCTACCCCTGCGCTGCCACCACCTATTCCCCTGAGAGGGAACGATCCTGGATTGAGCAATCGCACGATTATCATTAACTGATCCCACTCAACGAATCTCTTTAGTTTGCTGAACTCCGGTCCATAGTTTATGTTTTTAGGATTTTAGACGACTTCTCACCCTTCTTTGCTTTTTCTGCCTACAATAAAAGCGACCACATTATCCTACATGCACGGAACTGGATTGGGGTCTCCAGTCGTGTTTGGCTAACTACCGTTGTACTTTCATGAATCAGTAATAAACATTGAGCTCCGACTCTGAACTAGATCCGTCTAGTATAAATAATTTTCTTTAGCATTTCCTTGGTCGTCTTACTATGCTAAGGCCGCCTTGGAACTTCATCAGAATTTCCTCGGTCGTCTTGCTGCGATAAGGTCGTCGTGGAACACTCACAGCATTTCCTTGGGCATATTACTCTGATAAGGCCGTCATGGTACCTCCCTAGCTTATCCTCGATCGTCTAACCCTGGTAAGGCCGTCTTGGAATCTCATAGCACTTCCTTGGTCGTCTTACTCTGGTAAGGCCGCCTTGGAGCTATTCTTGCATAGTTTATCTTATTTCCTTTCAGGTACGGACTTTCGATTTCTTGGACTATCCAGAACACATCTTCCTTCAACCAACAAGATATATTCTAAGGGACAAACATGTTGACATGCTTTTTGGTAAAAGCCATCACACACGTTCAAGCATTGAGAACATCGTCAGAAGACATTAAGCGATCTGGTCGAATTCGCATCACAAACATAAAGTGGTCCGGAACTCCTAATAGATGACCTCTTTTAGGACCGAAAACGTCAATTATGGTGCTTTACAAGGTAATTCTTGTAGCCCTCTGAATTAGTTTCAGGTAGAGCTCTCGTTTGGTCAAAATGGACTTACTGTTTGGAAGTTACACCCATTTCCGTGAGCGCACATAGGACTGGAATCTTGGATTTTGGAATTGACTTAATAAACTAGGTTGGATCGGACGAACCGGTTCAGATCGAAGGAGGACCTAACCCCACACTTTGAAGCCGCTCAGCACCTGGACTTCTAGCTTTCGATCTCCTTTGGCTTAGATTGAGCTAGACCGACCCGACCCGCCTCGCGCTTGCGGCTCAAAAGCACATGGTATCTTTGGATTGAAGATGTCGGTTCAGATCGGAGAAGGACCAGATCCGACCTGCCTGGATCTACTTCTGCACAACAGCTTTGACCGATTCTTAAGGAATAACTTCCTCCTACTTGCATGGATCAAGCTCCACTTGGCAAAGCACGATTTTGAGAGCATTCTCCACTACTTTCCGAGATCGCTTCCGGTCGTGACACATGGCATCCTGCCCAGAGCCTCCCCACCTTCATAAATACACCACTACATGACTTTTTGAAGGGATCTTTTGGCCACTCTAACTCTCGATTTCCATTACAGCAAAGCAAGGACATTGCGCTTCATTCAAAAACTAAATTTACATGTGGATTACGTGTATAAATTCTTGTATTCTCATTTAACACATGGATTGTGTGTCTTCTTGTGACTGATTCTTGTAATCTGTCAGTATAACAATAAGATTATAAAGTGGACGTAGGTTACATCTACAACCGAACGACTATAAAAACCTCCTATGTCTCCTGTTATTTACTGTTTTCTGCATTCAATGATCTGTGATTTGTGATTGTGAGGACTTCACGTTGCATTTGGGTGTTAGTACAAATTTTGGTCTAACATTTTAGCGCGCCAGGTAGGGGGCACTATGACACCCCAGTCCGTTAATATCACTCATTTAGGGAATGCATTAAGTTTAGTGAAGCGTTATAGGTAAACAGAAACAGAAACATTACAAAACCGATACAAAATAGAAGCAGAATTAAAAACTTTTATTAATCACAAAGCATCTTGGTTCAAAACATCATATGTCTGAATTACATAAAAACCAGTACATAATAAAAACTTCTGCCTTGTACTTAAAACATCAGAGCATAAAGATAAAAAAAGCATAGTACCCAAATAAAAGCATAGCCATAGTAGCAAAGATAGGAGCTTGAGAAATACATCTAAGAAGCTCCAGCAAAATTATAGCTGAATCTTGATCAAACTTGAGTATTCCTACCCTGAGAACCTGAGGGGAAACGGAAGAAAGAAGAGGAAACAAAAAGGGTCAGACATAAAGTCTGGCAAGCCCAGTTACTTTTAGCAAATAAATAAGTAAAAGTATCAAGATGATATCACAAAAGGTAGGTATGACAAGGTAAACATAATAGAGTGTATACGCTTCTCTAATGATTACTCTGCACCAGTACTAGTATAACCAGAATGAGATGATCCCAACAACGATAAGACGGTAGACTTAGGCGTACTTCTTGTGAGAGGCTTTAACTCCAAACAATCCACAGGCATCCCAACCTAACAGGCTCCTAAACTTTACTAGAGTCTAGGCATACCCAAACTACTACCCTAAGCGATCGGCTCCCTACTCCGTAGATACCCTGTGCTGGCCCCACAGTAGGATATATCATTTTCTAAAGTGGCAAACCTTCGTTGATGTGCACAACCATATCTACAAGTGTCACGGTCATCTTATCCGCCTATGTACGGACCATGCACGCACATGGCCCCGGTCGGTTTGCGCCGCCCACACCGTCCTCTACGTTTGGATCTCTTACAATCAGCCTAGCAAGCGTGTCCCGACTCCGACCTGGGGAGGAGCCCTCGTTTTATACCATTTTATGGGTTACTGACTGAAATGGGTTCCCCACACAAGATGATACAAGCTCTCCCCTTTGTATTGTGTCCCCACTAGGATTTCCACAAGTTATGCTTACCTAACGGTGTCGTTAATTACATAATCCCAAACAGTTAAGTTTGTGGGCCTATATATAAATATTACCCACCCTACCCAGATATACTTAACCCTCACACTGTTTCCACCAAGTTCACTTAACCCCTATTCAAATTCATGTTCATACAATCCCTATGGATTTAACTAGGTTAAGTATTCCAATTAATTACCATGTCCATTTATGGTTATGATGTGCTAGACCTCTTACATTAAGCTACCACTTATGGATGCTAGATATGTCGATCGGTTCCGGGCAGACTTCTTCCACAAGTCGGGCTTAACCTCGTGTCTTAGCACATCTCATACTTGTGCACGTAGACCCTTCACATTAGATTCACCACTTGTGGTCGTTGGATATGCCTGGCGGTTCCGGGTGGACTTCCACCACAAGAGTAATCTAACCTCGTGTCTAGGCGCAGTTACAGTTTCTAATTACTGTAATCCTCGACATTTCATTATTAGCCAATTTTTTACCTATGTCGTTATAGGTTTTCATTCCCCTTCCCCAAGTTATGT
The DNA here is from genome assembly GCA_030737875.1 of Allium sativum. Taxonomy (NCBI): domain Eukaryota; kingdom Viridiplantae; phylum Streptophyta; class Magnoliopsida; order Asparagales; family Amaryllidaceae; genus Allium; species Allium sativum. The sequence continues at coordinate 482,525,765 of CM060922.1, forward strand.
TCATAATAAACCATGTGCCTAAATTCATATTCATACACTTTATTCAGGTTATGCCCAAATTCCAATTACAAGTTATGCCCAATTTCAATGTTTTTCCCCTCGTTCCCCGTTTAACGTGTTCGCATATTTCAGCAGCATGCCTAGGCTCAATAGGAGGCAGGCTATATAAAATAAAAAGGGAAAGATGAAGGGAAGATGATAGAAATGATCATACTAACTAGACTGGCATATAACGGCACAAACATATAGTGGCATAATGACAAGACAGGCACATAGGAACAGATATGATGAACATATGATAATAGAACTAATTCTAACATAATAGGGATGTCATAATAGGCATGATAAGATCTAAACAATGGTTTAGATATCCAACTAACAACACATCCAATTTAACCACAAACGTGATAGGGACAATTATAAGGTGGTCTAAACAGTGAAATAATGGCAGATCTGACATGATAAATAGGTGTAGGTTTAGATCTAAGTCATAATTATGTCATAACATCATAGATACAAAGCTTATAGCAGATCTGATTTGATTCAGATGGTGATAGGCATAGATCCAAGTTAATGTCATATCAAGTTTTACTTTTAATTACTCAGATCTAAAAGTAACGTAAACTCATAATGTTTGGATCTAGAAAATTAGAAGGAGAATAGCAGATATTGAATCATAGATCTATACTTGAATAAATTTAAATTTGATTAACTTGATTGCAGAAGAAGAAAAAGGTTTGATTCAATCCGGGTGGCGACAGCATCTAGTCCTCCATTATTTTAGATGTGAGAAAACTAGAGAAATGAGGCCATATTAATAGTCAAAACCACGAAACGCTAATCTGTCCAGTCTGCTGCAGGGGGGTCGATCCCCCCTTATGGGGTCGACCCATGGGTCGACACCCCCCTTGAGGGATTGACCCAGGGGTCGACAACCCTAGGAGGGATTTTTGCCACCCCCTGAATTACGAAATTTGAACTAAAATTTGATTTTATGGATTTAATTATATATATATAATTCTCTTGCGCGTATACAAACTTCAAACCTTCATATCTTGACCAGGATTTTGAGACGGACGCAGTGGCACAGTCTATTTCCCTTAATTCTGAATATTGAATTAATTATTCTTTAGTTTTTCCTCTTTAGTGTCGTTAAATTACAGGGTGTTACATTCTCCCCTACTCAAAGGATTTCGTCCCTGAAATCTCCAAGTTAAGAAGAATGTATATCCTACCATCCATCACCTATCTACTTATCCACCAATCACAGGCATCCATTGTCCTTAAAGGCTTCTAATGCATATATAAACATATACAAAGGTGTGTGTATATGTCCTAATAGTAATGCGAAGATCAGGCGGTCTGCTGATTCATTCGACCTCCTTAATGCAATGTATGTTAGTGACATGAATCCAACATGTATGCAATAATCCTATTATAACATGTAAGTTCTATATGGGTGCACAATCATCCGTCCAAATGCAACATTCATATAATGATGCATCCATTTTCATACATTAAAAGAAGAAAAACGTACACACATCCATATGCAGTATGAGAGTGATTGAGCCGATCTAGTGCCTAATGTGTGTGTATATGCATCCACAAGCAACCGTTAACAAACACTTGCATCCACTTGCATCCATCAAACATAACATGTCTGAAACACATGTTTACATCCATGGGATTCCTACCTAAAGGTCGAAGATTCAATCGATATGACATACTTAAATGATAGAAACATGCATAGATAAAAGCTTTGGAAAATGAGATAAGAATACACCCTCGAAAAGAAAAGGGTACGAAGCACGAACTTGTCTTCGGTCTCCTAAGTCGCATCCTCGAGGTTATCTCCCCACTAAACTTTCATCAACTTGACTTCTCTATTACATAGCTTCTTAACTTCTGATCCAAGAACACGGGAAGGAACTCGTCTGACTGTCGCCTTCCGTTCCACCTCTCTTTCCTCCAATATACTCGGCTCAACTACTTCCGCGGTATCATGTAAGCACTTCGGCAAATGAGAAACGTGGAAAACATCATGAATGCCGGATAGTCTCTCTGGTAGCTTTACCCTATATGCCATTTGGATAATCCTTTCTATTATGGGAAACGGCCCTACAAATCTTGGCGCTAGTTTCCCTACAGATCCGAAGCAAACCACATTCCTTAAAGGTGACACCATAATGAAAACCATGTCTCCTACATCAAATTTAACGTTAGTCATTCTCTTGTCTGCGTAGGATTACTGCCTACCTTGAGTGGTCTTCATTCATCATCTAATATGATCAATCTTCTCAGATGTTTCCCTAACCATATCTGGTCCAAATAATAGCCTTCTTGTAGATTTCCACCAACAAGTTGGTAACCAACAGGGTCGTTCGTATAATGCTTCTAAGAGTGCCATGCCAATGCTAGCTTGATAAATGTTGTAAGCAAACTCTACTAAAGGAAGACTCTCTTCCCAAGTTCCTCCGAAGTCTAGGATACACAGCCTTAAAAGATCCTCAAGAACTATGTTCACCCTCTCCGTCTGTCCATCGGTATGAGGATGATAAGCGGTGCTAAAACATAATGTGTACCTAATGCTTCTTGCAAGCTCCTCCAAAATTCACTAGTGAAAATAGGGTCACGATCGCTTACGATACTGGAAGGTACTCCATGAAGACGGACTATCTCACAAGCAAAAATTGCTGCTAACCAAGCTGCCATCCTCTTACTCTTAACTGGAATAAAATGAGCACTCTTAGTAAGTCTATCCAATACAACCCAAATACCGGTGTTGCCTTTCTTTGATCTAGGAAAACCATCTATGAAATCCATAGAGACTCTCTCCCACTTCCACTGTCTAACCTCCAAAGGATGAAGTAAACCATGGGGCTTCTTTTGCTCAGCTTTGACTTGCTGGCAAATCAAATATTGAGAAGCAAACTCCGCTACATCTTTTTTCATTCCAGTCCAAAAGAAAACCATTTCTCAAGTAGCTCCCCTACTTGCTTGCTGAGCTCCCTTCTTTCCCTTGGAGCCATATGGCGCACAGGTAATGCAATCTGGCTTTGCATTATCCACTAAGTATATACGGAAATCAATCTCGCGCCTCGGAGGTAAGCCCCGAGCCTCATCAAAATATCTGAATACTCACAAATTACTGGTACAGATCACAGATCATCGATAGATGCATCAAGTAACTCTAGGAAACTAAGCATGACAGACCCCTTAGGATCACAAGAAATCTCGAGGGTCCTCCCATGGCAAGTTAAAAGTCTAACGACCCTCCTCTCACATTTTAGAATGGCACCACATGTGGCTAGCCAATCCATCCCTAGAATCACACTGTAGCCCATAAAACCGAGCACATATGTGTCACACTCAAACTCGGCGCCCAACACAGATATTCTCAAACCCCATCAAATCATAGATAGATGAGTCGTACCCCCATGGGGTTCAAGACAACAACGGGATGCACAACCATACTAGTACTAAGGTGCAGAGACTCAACCACATAATCATATATAAACGAATGCGAAGCACCAGAATTGAAAAGAGCTCTAATAGGTTGATTGGAAAGAGAAATCAAACCTTCAACAAAAACTTTCCTACCACTATTCGGTACAATGGCCACGAGAGCATCACCTGCCCTCCAAAGGATCCTGCCCTTCGGCCCTGTCCTTGCTTCTTTGGGCAATCCCCCATATAGTGTCCAATTTCGCCATAGTTAAAGCAAGCATTCTTTCTTCTTTGGCAATCTTTGACCAAATGACCCACGTGTCCGCAATTATGGCAATTCCTCTTATCCTTAATCTTGTTGTTCTTTCCGCCCTTTTATTGTTGCTGTTGTCCATTCTTGGGCCATACTTTCTTATTTTGTGTTTCCTCAACCCTAACTTCTTTCTTTTTAGAGAAATCATCTACTCGCGACGGTGGAGGAACAATGACTGCAGCTGGGGGAGGACGTCTTCTTGGCTTCCGGGTAGTGCCATAGCCTTAAGATACCTACAGAACCAATCCGGTACTTGAATGCCCTTAGGAATATTAGGTTCCCCAGACATGCTGAAAAGAAAAGGAAAGAGATTCAGACAAATGATTGAAAGATATTACATATGGTTTTAGGGAATATGTTTTTCAAAACAGACTTTTCTTTTTTGAAAATGCTTACTTTTAAAACCTTTTTGAAAATAATTTCCAAAAACTTTTATCTAATCTGGTAACCTTCAGCTCTGATACCAAGTGTGACACCCCAGGTCCATTAATGTCACTCATTAAGAGAATGCATTAAGTTTCATGAAGCGTTATAGGTAAACAGAAACAAAAACATTACAAGACAGATATAAAATAGCAGCATAATTAAAAAAAATATTAATCATAAAGCATCGTGGTTTAAAACATCATATGTCTGAATTACATAAAAACTAGTACATCATAAAAACTTCTGTCTTGTACTTAAAACATTAGAGTGCAAAGATAAAAGAAGCATAATACTCGAATAAAAGCATAGCCATAGTAGCAAAGATAGGAGCTTGAGAAATACATCTAAAAAGATCTAGCAAAATTATAGCAGAATCTTGATCAAGCTTGAGTATTTCCACCCTGAGAACCTTGGGGGGAAAACAGAAGAAAGAAGAGGAAACAAAAAGGGTCAGACATAAAGTCTGGCGAGTCCAATTTCTTTTAGCAAATAAATAAGTAAAAGTATCATGACAGGCATATAAAGTGGATAAGAAAGATAATATCACAAAAGGCAGGTATGACAAGGTAAACATAATAGAGTGTATACGCTTCTCTAATGATTACTCTGCACCAATACTAGTATAACCAGAATGAGATGATCCCAACAAATATAAAATGGTAGACTTAAGCGTACTTATGGTGAGAGGTTTTAACCGCATACAACCCACAGGCAGCCCAACCTAACAGACTCCTAACCTTTACCAGAGTCTAGACGTACCCTAACAACTAACCTAAGTGATCGGCTCCCTACTCTGTAGATACCCTGTGCCGGTACCACAGTAGGATGTATCACTTCCTAAAGTGGAAACCCTTCATTGATGTGCATAACCATATCTACAGGTGTCACAGTCACCTTATCCCCCTATATCCAGACCATGCACGCACATGGCCCTGGTCAGTTTGTGCCGTCCACACCATCCTCCACGTTTGGATCTCTTACAATCAGCCCAGTAAGCGTGTCTCGACTCCGACCTAGGGTGAAGTCCTCGTTTGATACCGTTCTATGGGTAACTGACTAAAACGGGTCCCCCACGAAAGATGATACAAGCTCTCCCCTTTATATTGTATCCCCATTAGGATTTCCACAGGTTATGCTTACTTAACGGTGTCTTTAGTTACATAACCCTAACCAGTTAAGTTTATAGGCCTATATATAAATATTACCCACCCTACCGAGATATACTTAACCCTCCCACTGTTTCCACCAAGTTCACTTAACCCTTATTCAAATTCATGTTCATACGATCCCTACAGATTCAACTAGGTTAAGTATTCCAATTCATTACCATGTCCATTTATGGTTATAATGTGCTAGACCCCTCACATTAAGCCTACCACCTGTGGATGCTGGATATGCCGGTCGGTTCCGGGTAGACTTCTTCTACAAGTCGGGCTTAACCTCGTGCCTTAGCATGTCTCGTATTTGTGAACCTAGACCCCTCACATTATATTCACCACTTGTGGTTGTTGGATATGCCGGGCGGTTCCGGGTAGATTTCCACTACAAGTGTAATCTAACCTCATGTCTAGGCGCAGTTACAGTTTCTAATTACTGTAATCCTAAGCATTTCATTATTAGCGAATTTTTTACCTATGTCGTTATAGGTTTTCATGCCCCTTCCCCAAGTTATGTTCATTATAAACTATATGCCTAAATTAATATTCATACATTTTAATCAGGTTATGCTCAAATTCCCAATTACAAGTTATGACCAATTTCAATGTTTTTCCCCTCGTTCCCCATTTAACTCGTTCGCATATTTCAGCGGCATGCCTAGGCTCGAAAGGAGCCAGGCTTCACAAAATAAAAAGGGAAAGATGAAGGGAAGATGATAGAAATGATCATACTAACTAGACTGACATATAACACCATAAACATATAGTGGCATAATGACAAGACAGACACATAGGAACAGATCTGATGAACATATGGTAATTGAACTGATTCTAACATGATAGGGATGTCATAACAGACATGATAATATCTAAACCACAAACATGATAGGGACAAGTATAAGGTGATCTAAACAGTGAAACAATGGTAGATCTGACATAATAAATAGGTGAAGGTTTAGATCTAAGTCATAATCATGTCATAACATCATAGATACACAGGTTATAGCAGATCTGATTTAATTCAAATGGTCATAGGCATAGATCCAAGTTAATGTCATATCAAGTTTTACTTCTAATTATTCAGATCTAAAAGTAATGTAAACTCACAGTGTTTAGATCTATAAAAATAGAAGGAGAATAATGGATGTTTAATCACAGATCTACACTTGAATAGCTTTAAACTTGATTAAGTTGATTACAGAAGAAGAAAAACGTTTGATTCAATCTGGGCAGCGACAACATCTAGTCCTCCATTATTTTGTGTGTGAGAAAACTAGAGAAATGAGGCCATTTTTATAGCAAAAACCCCGAAACCCTAATTTGTCCAGTTTGTCGTAGGGGGGTCGACCTCCCCCCTTATGTTGTCGACCCATGGGTCGACCCCCCCTTTGAGGGGTCTACCCTGGGGTCGACACCCCTAAGCGGGATTTTTGCCACTCCCTGAATTTTGAAATTTGAACTGAAATTTGATTTTCAGGATTTAATTATATACATATATATACATATATATAATTCTCTTACGCTTATACAAACATCAAACCTTCATAACTTCTTCATACGGTGTCGGTTTTACACAAACCAAGTGTCTATCTTGACCATAATTTCGAGATGGATGCAATGGCACAGTTCATTTCCCTTAGTTATGAATATTAAATTAATTATTCTTTAATTTTTCCTCTTTAGTGTCGTTAAAATACATGGTGTTACAGGCATACGATACAACTTCTTCTTCTAGATTGAAAGGAATCAGACTGGTTGGCTTTTGAATCGATGGCCAAACGAAAACTCCTCTGTATTGAGGATGAAGGCGAAAGGAACGAAGCAAGCCAGGAGGCTTCCTGTCATGGAACTCCATCATAATACTTGGCCCGAAAAGAGATGGATGGCATTCTATCTGAACTGAAGAGCCAGATGGCAAGGCGAGACGAACTTCTTCAAGATGAACAGAATATGATGAATGAATTCTTCACTTGGATGGAAGGAAGACCGGGTAACGTTCATCTCACTGGAAACAACACTGCACAGATAGGAGCAGCAATGGAATTAGCCCAATCAAGAGCAACAAACCGAATCGGTACAGACCCGATCTGAACCGGAGGGGGTTCACATCCGAATGAGCTCAGGGGCGATCCCCTCAACAGCATGCAGCTTCAGCACTTAACATTGCAGATGAGGATGTCGTAAGGAACACAAGCCATGCTCAGCCATTATCTACTCCTGTTAGACTTGACAATGGGGTAACAATAGATGGAATAACGCGAGTCCATGCAGGAGTTCGTCAGACAAATGATCACAGACCCGTTCGGGTCGAACCCTATGAACTGGTTCGGTTCGGCACATCCGACCTACGAATCGTAGGAAATCCCGACCCGAACCGGGAGCCTCTCCGTGCAACACAACTTGAGCCTCCTCAATATCTTGGAATCAATGCTGGGGGCAGCAGTTCTGATCTTGGCAGTTTTTAACAACTCTTTGAAGGCGATCAGATCGCCAATTTGATTTAACGCCTCTGGAGAGGCCGCACTTATCAGAGTGACGTAGATGTCGTCAATCACACTCTGTTCACACAGGAAACCAGGAGTTCTCACAATCCCCAAGATTTCAAACTTCCAGTTCTGGAGCCTTACAACGGGAGGACAAATCCTACCGTGCACCTGATGCGATACAAATGACATATGGAAGTTCAATCGGCATCGGAAAGCGTTATGGCAACATGTTTTCTTCTCTTTCTGACTGATATAGCTGCTATATGGATTCGGCAGTTGACCCAGGAATCAATCAATAACTTGAATATGTTGGTTGCTCGCTTTATTGAACAGTTTTGGGTCTATATTGCATGACCCAAGAATGTAATATTACTCACTATAATCAAGAAGAGGTCTGGAGAATCTCTCTGTTCATTCCTTGAGAGATTCAACGCCGCAGTAGCATCTGTTGATAGACCTGAACCATCTATGGTATTGATGGCAGCGGTATCCGGTGTTCTTGACACATCAGAGTTCAAAACCTCTTTGTACCGGGACCCACCGCGAGATCTCGGCAAATTCTACTTTGAAGCAGATATATTTTTGCATGAGGAAGATGCAAAATCCGAGAAGGCTATTCTCGATGTCAACATGCTTAAAGGAGGAGCACCGTCTGATTTTGGATAAGGCAATGATATGGGAAAAGGAACAGCCGCTGCAAAGAACGATCACAACGCTCAGCCTCGGAGAGGGCCCGGATATGAAAAGTACATTGAACTCAGTGCTTCACTATCTAACATCTACATGGATTCATGGGTGCTACCTCCTATCCAAGGCCTCCCAAGAGGGAGAAAACGCAAGCACAACGCAATTCCGGAAGGCACTGCATATTTCATGACATAGACGGTTATAACACTAATAACAGCAGGCATTTGCGAGATTTGATTGAGGAATGGGTCAGACAAGGAGAGCTTCCCGAGTACATCACACAACCAATAGCGCCTGCATCTGCCCCTGCACTGCCACCACCTATTCCCCGGAGAGGGAATGGTCCTGGATCGAGCAACTGTGGGATTACCATTAACTGATCCCACTCAATGGATCTCTTTAGTTTGCCGGACTTCGGTCCATAGTTTATGTTTTTTGGCTTTTAGACGACTTCTCGCCCTTCTTTGCTTTCTCTGCCTATAATAAAAGCGGCCACATCAGCCCACACACACTAAATCATCTTGTGGTCTCCAATTGTGTTTGGTTAACGACCGTTGTACTTTCATGAATCAGTAATAAACATTGAGCTTCGGCTCTAAACTGGATCCGTCTAGTATAAATAAATTGCATTAGCCATTCCTTTTGTCTTACTCTGCTAAGGCCGCCTTGGAACTTCATCAGCATTTCCTTAGTCGTTTTACTGCGGTAAGGCCGTCGTGGAACACTCACATCATTTCCTCGGCCTTCTTACTCTGGTAAGGCCATCATGGAACTCCTTAGCTTATCCTCGATCGTCTTACCCTAATAAGGCCGTCTTGGAATCTCATAACACTTCTTTGGTCGTTTTACTCCGGTAAGGTCGCCTTGGAGCTATTCATGCATTGTTTATCTTATTTCCTTACAGGTATGGACTTTCGGATTTCTTAGACTATCCAGAACACATCTTCCTTCAACCAACAAGATATGTTCTGAGGGCAAACATGTTGACATGCTTTTTGGTAAAAGCCGTCACACACGTTCAAGCATTGAGAACATCGTCAGAACACATTAAGCGATCTGGTCGAATTCACATTAGAAACATAAAGTGGTCTGGAACTCCTAATAGATGTCCTCTTTTGGGCCCAAAAGCATCAATTATGGTGCTTTACACAGTTACTCTTGTATCCCTTTGAATTAGCTTCAAGTAGAGCTCTCGTTTGGTCAAAACGGACTTACTATTTGGAAGTTACGCCCGTTTCCGTGAGCACACGTAGAACTGGAAACTTAGATTTTGGAATTGTCTTGACGAACCAGGTTGGATCGAACGAACCGGTTCGGATCGGACGAGGACCTGAACCCACACTTGGAAATCGCTCAGCACCTGGACTTCTAGCATGCGATCTCCTTCAGCTTGGATCGAGCTAGACGGACCCAACCCACCTCGCGCTTGCGGCTCAGAAGCACATGGTGTCTTTGGATTGAAGACGTCGATTCAGATCGGAGGAGGATCCGATCCGACTCGCTTGGATCTGCTTCTGCACAATAACTTTGATTGATTCTTAAGGAATAACTTCCTCCTACTTGAATTGTGACACCCCACGTTCGTTAATGTTACTCATTAAGAGAATGCATTAAGTTTCATGAAGCGTTATAGGTAAACAGAAATAGAAACATTACAAGACAGATATAAAATAGCAGCGGAATTAAAAACTTTATTAATCATATAGCATCGTGGTTTAAAACATCATATGTCTGAGTTACATAAATACCAGTACATCATAAAAACTTCTGTCTTGTACTAAAAACATCAAAGTACAAAATAAAAGAAGCAAGATTCCTAAATAAAAACATAGCCATAGTAGCAAAGATAGGAGCTTGAGCAATACATCTAAGCAGCTCCAGCAAAATGGTAGCAGAATCCTGATCAAGCTTGAGTATTCCCACTCTGAGAACCTGGGGGAGAGGGGGGAAACGGAAGAAAGAACAGGAAACAAAAAGGGTCAGACATAAAGTCTGGCGAGTCCTGTTACTTTTAGAAAATAAATAAGTAAAAGTATCATGACAGGCATATGAAGTGGATAAGAAAGATAATATTACAAAAGGAAGGTATGACAAGGTAAATACGGTAGAGTGTAAACGCTTCTCTAATGGTTACTATGCACCAACACTAGAATAACTAGAATGAGATGATCCCAACAACTATAAGATGGTAGACTTAGGCGTACTTTTGGTGAGAAGTTTTAACCCCATACAATCCACAGGAAGCCCAACCTAACAGGTTCCTAAAATTTACCAGAGTCTAGATGTACCCTAAATACTACCCTAATCGACCAGCTCCCTACTTCGTAGATACCTTATGTCGGCCCCACAGTAGGAGGTATCACTTCCTAAAGTGGCAACCTTTCGTTGATGTGCACAACCATATCTACAGGTGTCATGGTCGTCTTATCCCCCTCTGCTCGGACCATGCACGCACATGACCCCGGTCGGTTTGCGCCACCCACATCGTCCTCCACGTTTGGATCTCTTATAATCAGCCCAATAAGCGTGTCTCAACTCCGACCTAGGGCGGGGTACTCATTTAATACCGTTCAATGGGTTACTGACTGAAACGGGTCCCCCACACAAGATGATACAGGCTCTCCCCTTTGTCTTGTATCCCCACTAGAATTTCCATAGGTTATGCTTACCTATTGGTGTCTTTAATTACATAACCCCAACCGGTTAAGTCTGTGGGCCTATATATAAATATTACCTACCATACCTAGATATACTTAACCTTCCCACTGTTTCCACCAAGAACCTCTATTCAAATTCATGTTCATACAATCCCTACGGATTCAACTAGGTTAAGTATTCCAATTCATTACCATGTCCATTTATGGTTATAATGTGCTAGACCCCTCACATTAAGCCTACCACTTGTGGATGCTGGATATGCCGGTCGATTCCGGGCAGACTTCTTCCACAAGTCGGGCTTAACCTCGTTCCTTAGCACGTGTCGTATTTGTGAACCTAGACCCCTCACATTAGATTCACCACTTGTGGTCGCTGGATATGCCGGGCGGTTCCGGGTAGATTTCCACTACAAGTGTAATCTAACCTCGTGTCTAGGCGCAGTTACTGTTTCTTGCTACTGTAATCCTAGGCATTTCATTATTAGTAATTTTTACCTATGTCGTTATTGGTTTCCATGCCCCTTCCCCAAGTTATGTTCATAATAAATTATATTCCCAAATTCATATTCATACATTTTACTCAGGTTATGCCCAAATTTCCAATTGCAAGTTATGACCAATTTCAATGTTTTTCCCCTCGTTCTCTATTTAATGTGTTTGCATATTTCAGCGGCATGCCTAGGCTCGAAAGGAGCCAGGCTATATAAAATAAAAAGGGAAAGATGATAGAAATGATTTACTAACTAGATTGACATATAATGGCATAAACATATAGTGGCATAATGACAAGATAGGCACATAAGAACAGATCTGATGAACATATGATAATAGAACTGATTCTAACATACTAGGGATGTCACAACAGGCATGATAAGATCTAAACAATGGTTTAGATATCCAACTACTAATAGATCCAATTTAACCACAAACATGATAGGGACAAGTATAAGGTGATCTAAACAGTGAAACAATGGCAGATCTGACATGATAAATAGGTGAAGGTTTAGATCTAAGTCATAATCATGCCATAACATCATAAATACACAGGTTATAGCAGATCTGATTTGATTCAAATGTTTGTAGGCATAGATCCAAGTTAATGTCATATCAGGTTATACTTTTAATTATTCAGATCTAAAAGTAATTTAAACTCACAGTATTTGGATTTAGAAAAATAGAAGGAGAATAGAAGATGTTGAATCACAGATCTACACTTGAATAACTCTAAACTTGATTAACTCGATTGCAAAAGAGGAAAAAGTTTTGATTTAGTACGGGCAACGACAGCATCTAATCCTCCATTATTTTCGATGTGAAGAAACTAGAGAAATGAGGCCATACTTATAGCCAAAACCCCCCGAAACCCTAATTTGCCCAGTTTTCTGCAGGGGGGGTCTCCCCCCTTATGGGGTCAACCTAAGGGTCGACACCCCCTTTGAGGGGTCAACCCAGGGGTCGTCACCCCGGGGGCGGGAAATTTGTCGCTCCCTAAATTTCGAAATTTGAACTGAAATTTGATTTTCTGGATTTAATTATATATATATATATATATATATATATATATATATATATGTGTGTGTGTGTGTGTGTGTGTGTGTGTTCTTTCTTGTGCATGTACAAAATTCAAACCTTAATAACTTCTTCATACGGTGTCCATTTTACACAAACCAAGTGACTATCTTGACCAGAATTTCGAGAAGGACGCAATGGTGCAGTCCGTTTCCCTTAATTCTGAATATCAAATTAAATATTCTTTAATTTGTCCCCTTTAGTGTTGGTAAAATTACGGGGTGTTACATTCTCCCATACTCAAAGGATTTAGTCCCCGAAATATCCGAATTAAGAAGAATGTATATCCTACCATCTATCACCCATCTACTCATCCACTAATCACTGGCATCCATTGTCCTTAAAGACTTCTAATGCCTATATGAACATATGCAAAGGTGTGTGTATATGTCCTTATTATAATGCAAAGATCTGGTGGTCTACTGATTCAGTCAACCTCCTTAATGCAACGTATGTTAATGCCATGAATCCAACATGTATGCAACAATCATATTGTAACATGTAAGTTCTATATGGGTGTACAATCATTCGTCCAAATGCAACATCCATATGATGATACATACATTTCCATCCATTAAAAGAAGAAAAATGCACACACATCCATATGCAGTATGAGAGTTATTGAGTCGATCTAGTGCCTAATGTGTGTGTATATGCATCCACGAACCACTAGCAAACACTTGCATCCACTTGCATCCATCAAACATAACATATCTCAAACACATGTTTACATCTATGGGGTTCCTACCTAAAGGTCGAAGATTCGATCGATAGTACATACTTAAATGATAGAAACAAGCATAGATAAAAGCTTTGGATAGGAAGTTAAGAACATACCCTCGAAAAGAAAAGGGTACGAAGCATGAATCTTATCTTCGGTCTCCCAAGTCGCATCCTCTGGGTTATCTCCCCAATAAACTTTCATCGACTTGACTTCTCTATTGCGTAGCTTCTTAACTTCTGATCCAAGAACACGGGTAGGATCTCGTCTAACTGTCGCCTCCCATTCTTCCACTACTTCCTTCAACATACTCAGCTCAACTACTTCCGCGGTATCATGCAAGCACTTCCGCAAATGAGAAACGTGGAAAACATCATGAATGCTGGATAGTGTCTCTCGTAGCTTTATTCTATAGGCCATTTGGCCAATCCTTTCTATTATGGGAAATGGCCCTACAAATCTTGGTGCCAATTTCCCTACAATTCTTAAGCGAACAACATTCCTTAGAGGTGACTCCTTAATGAAAACCATGTATCCTACTTCAAATTCAATGTCAGTCCTTCCCTTTTCTGCAAATGACTTCTGCCTATCCTGAGCTGTCTTCATGTGCCTGTGGATAAGATCAATCTTTTCTGAAGTTTCTCTAGTCATCTCAGGTCCAAGTAGAAGCCTAACTCTACTGTCTCAATTTGAGATCCTTTTGTGAGAACAAATACTTGATTTATGGTCCAAGTATAACTCAAACCTCTCTCCAAGAAGATACTGTCACCAAGTCTTAAGCGTGAATACTATAGCAGCTAATTCCAAAACATGGGTAGGGTAGTTCTTCTTATGAACCCTCAACGGTCTAATCCCATAACATAGTACCCTTCCCTCTTGCATCAGAACCACACCAAGCCCTGTACCACATTCGTCAGTGTATACTGTAAATACCTTATTCCCATCATGCAATGTCAAGACTGGGGCTATTGTCAGAGCCCTCTTCAATTGCTAAAAAAAGCATTCTCACAGTCTATACCCCAAGAAAATGTCAGATTCTTCTTTGTCAGTTTGGTGAGTGGGGCTGATGTCTTTGCGAAGTCCTTAATGAACTTCTTATAATAGCCCGCTAATCCAACAAAACTCCTGAAACACCCTACTCATCAGATCAACAAAATAGGCGGGTGCATTCGTCAATCCACAAGGCATAACGAGCCATTCAAAGAAACCATTTGGAGTCCTAAAAGCAGTCTTGTCTATACTGTCCTCGGCCATCCTCAACTGAAAACCCCATGGCCAAGCCTAACTGATAGAGTACTGATGCACCAATAAGCTGGTCAAACAGATCATCTATCCTTGGGAGTAGGGTGCATGTTCTTCTTTTTGAGCTTACTCAACTCCCTATAATCCACACAGAAGCGAAGCGAACTATCCGCCATAGTTGCGAATACCACCGGAGCACCCCATTCAGATATGCTTCGCCTAATAAATCCTTTTTCAGGTAGCTCCCCTACTTGTTTGCTAAGCTCCCTCCTTTCCCTTAAAGCCATATGGTGCACAGGTATTGCAATTGGCTTTGCATTGTCCACCAAATATATACGAAAATCGATCTCACTCCTTGGAGGTAATCCCCGTACCTCATCAAAAACATCTGGATAATCTCGGACTACTGGAACAGATCGCAGATCATCGATAAATACATCTAGAGACTTTAGGAAACTAAGCATAACAGACCCTTATAGGTCACAAGAAATCCCGAGGGTCCTCCCATGGCAAGTCAAAAGTCAAACGGCCCTCTTCTCACAATCCAGAATGGCACCATACATGGTTAGCCAATCCATCCCTAGAATTAAACCATAGCCCATAAAACCAAGCACATATACGTTGCATTCAAAATGGATGCCTAACACAGATATTCTCAAACCCGGACAAATTATGGACAAATGAGCCGAACCACGAATGGGGTTTGAGACAACTACGGGATCCACTACCATACTAGTATTTAGGTGCAGAGACTCAACCACAGAACTAGATATAAATGAATGTGAAGTGCCAAAATCAAAAAGAGTTCTAATAGGATGACTGGAAAGAGAAATCAAACCTTCCACGGAAATTTTCCTACCTCTATCTCGAGCATTGGTCGCGAGAGATGCACCTGCCCTCTAGAAGCTCCTGCCCTTTGAACTTGTCCCTATTTCTTTCGGCACTCCTTAGCAAAGCGTCTGATCTCTCCATAATTGAAACAAGAATTCTTCCTTCTTTTGCAGTCCTTCACCAAGTGACCCTCACGTCCACAATTGTGACACTTCCTCTTATCCTTAGCCTTATCATTCTTTCTGCCCTTCTTCTGTCATTATTGTTGTCCTTTCTTGGGCCATACCTTCTTGTTTTGCATTGTTTCCTCAGCCTTAACTTCCTTCTTTTCTCCTTTGTCTTCCACATGCATCAAGGCCATATCAACAAGCCTTTCAAAAGTTGCTCCCATTGGAATATGGGAAATAGCTAACCCATGAAGTGGTTCATTCATCCCTTTAGCAAACTGCAAAGCTTTCTTATGCGGAGTATCTACCAGTTCCAATCCAAACCTTGCTAGATGGTTGATTTTGTTCACATATTCTTTAACAGTCATGTTTCCTAGTTTGAGCGCCAAGAAACTTTCCATTTGCATGCTTTTCTCAACTTGAGAACGAAACTTCATTTCAAACCTCTGTCTAAAATCATCCCAAGTTTCCATCAGACGCCCCACTTGGGTTACTTTCCACCAGAATGAAGCTTCATCTTTCAGTAGCCAGGCGACTAGCTGAATCTTCCTACGATCGTCCACATCGAAAATTCTAAATAAGTCCTTTGTCCACTTGAGCCAATTCCTTGCCTCTACGAACATCTCGGTTCCATGGAATGGCCTTCCTCCCATAGCATGGAAATCTTTGTAGATCTTAGAGAAGTTGTCTACATGCGGAGGAGGAGGAACGACGAGTGCGGCTGGGGGAGGAACGTCAACTTGACCATCGGCAGGTGTCATGGCCTCTAGATACCTATGAAACCAGCCTGGTATCGTAACGCCCCAAGGAATATTAGGTTCCCTAGGCATGCTGAAAAGAAAAGGAAAGAGATTCAGACAAAGGATCGAAAGATAGTACATATGGCTTTGGGGAATATGTTTTTCAAAAAAAACTTTTCTTTTTGAAAATGCTTTCTTCTAAAACCTTTTTGAAAATAGTTTTCAAAAACTTTTATCTAATCTGGTAACCTTCAGCTCTAATACCAAGTGTTACACCCCACGTCCTTTAATGTCACTCATTAAGAGAATGCATTAAGTTTCGTGAAGCGTTATAGGTAAACAGAAATAGAAACATTACAAGATAGATATAAAATAACAGCGGAATTGAAAACTTTATTAATCATAAACATCGTGGTTTAAAACATCATATGTGTAAATCACATAAAAACTGGTACATCATAAAAACTTCTGTCTTGTACCTAAAACACCAGAGTACAAAATTAAAGAAGAAAAATCTCCAAATAAAAACATAGCCATAGTAGCTAAGATAGGAGCTTGAGCAATATATCTAAGTAGCTCCAGCAAAATGATAGCAGAATCCTGATCAAGCTTGAGTATTCCCACCATGAGAACCTAGGGGGAAGAAGAAGAAAGAAGAGGAAACAAAAAGTGTCAAACATTAAGTCTGGCGAGTCTAGTTACCTTTAGCAAATAAGTAAAAGTACCATGACATGCATATGAAGAGGATAAGAAAGATAATATCACAAAAGGCAGGTATGACAAGATAAACATGATAGAGTGTATATGCTTCTCTAATGATTACTATGCACCAATACCAGTATAACCAGAATGAGATGATCCCAACAACTATAAGATGGTAAACGTAGGCGTACTTCTGTTAAGTGGTTTTAACCCCGTACTATCCATAGGCAGTCCAACCTAACAGGTTCCTAAACTTTACCAGAGTCTAGATGTACCATAACTACTACCCTAATCGATCGGCTCTCTACTCCGTAGATACTCTGTGCCGACCCCACGGTAGGAGGTATCATTTCCTAAAGTGGCAATCCTTCATTGATGTGCACAACCATATCTACAGGTATCACGGTCGTCTTATCCCTATCCACCCGGACCATGCACGCACATGGCCCCGGTCGGTTTGCGCTGCCCACATCGTCCTTCACGTTTGATTCTCTTACAATCAGCCCAGTAAGCGTGTCCCAACTCCGACCTAGGGCGGCGTACTCATTTGATACGGTTCTATGGGTTACTGACTGAAATGAGTCCCCCACACAAGTTGATACAATCTATCCCCTTTGTCTTGTATCCCCACTAGGATTTCCACAGGTTTTGCTTACCTATTAGTGTCTTTAATTACATAACCTCAACCAGTTAAGTTTGCGATTCCGGGCAGACTTCCACCACAAGAGTAATCTAACCTCGTGTCTAGGCGCAGTTATAGTTTCTAACTACTATAATCCTAGGCATTTCATTATTAGCCAATTTTACCTATATCGTTATAGGGTTTCATGCCCTTTCCCCAAGTTATGTTCATAATAAAGTACATGCCCAAATTCATATTCATACATTTTACTTAGGTTATGCCCAAATTTCCAATTATAAGTTATGCCCAATTTCAATGTTTTTCCCCTCGTTCCTCATTTAATGTGTTCGCATATTTCAGTTGCATGCCTAGGCTCGAAAGGAGCCAGGCTATATAAAATAAAAAGGGAAAGATGAAGGGAAGATGGTAGAAATGATCATACTAACTAGATTGACATATAATGGTATAAACATATAGTGGCATAATGACAAGATAGGCACATAAGAATAGATCTGATGAACATATGATAATAGAACTGATTCTAACATACTAGGGATGTCATAACATGTATGATAAGATCTAAACAATGGTTTAGATATCCAACTACTAACAGATCCAATTTAACCACAAGCATGATAGGGACAAGTATAAGGTGATCTAAATAGTGAAACAATGGCAGATCTGACATGATAAATAGGCGAAGGTTTAGATCTAAGTCATAATCATGTTATAACATCATAGATACACAGGTTATAGCATATCCGATTTGATTCAAATGGTCATAGGCATAGATCCAAGTTAATGTCATACCAGGTTTTACTTTTAATTATTCAGATCTAAAAGTAACTTAAACTCACAGTGTTTGGATCTAGAAAAACAAAAAGAGAATAACAGATGTTGAATCACAAATCTACACTTGAATAACTCTAAACTTGATTAACTCGAATGCAAAAGAAGTAAAAGGTTTGATTCAGTCCGAGCAGCGACAACATCTAGTCCTCTATTATTTTCACTATGAAGAAACTAGAGAAATGAGGCCATATTTATAGCCGAAAACCGCTGAAACCCTAATCTGCCCAGTTTGCCGCAGGGGGGTCGACCCCCCCTTATGGGGTCGATCCATGGATCGACACCCCCCTTGAGGGGTCGACCCAGGGGTCAACACCCCTAGGGCGGGAAATTTTCCACTCCCTGAATTTCGAAATTGGAACTGAAATTTTATTTTCTAGATTTAATTATATATATATATAGTCTTTCTTGCGCGTATACAAACTTCAAACCTTAATAACTTCTTCATACGATGTCCGTATTACGCAAACCAAGTGTCTATCTTGACCAGAATTTTGAGATGGACGTAATGGCGCTATCCGTTTCCCTTAATTTTGAATATCAAATTAAATATTCTTTAATTTTTCCTCTTTAGTGTTGGTAAAATTACGGGGTGTTACATGCATGGATCAAGCTCCACTTGGCATAGCATGATTTCGAGAGCATTCTCCACTACTTTACGAGATCGCCTCCAATCGTGACACGTGGCATCCGACCCAGAGCTTCCCTACCTCCATAAATACACCACTACATGGCTTTTTAAAGGGATCTTTTGGACACTCTCGCTCTCGACCTCCATTACTGCAACGCAAGGACATTGCGCTTCATTCAAAAACTAAATTTACACGTGGATTATGTGTATAAATTCTTGTATTCTCATTTAACACATGGATTGTGTTTCTTCTTATAACTGATTCTTGTAATCTGTCGATATAACAATAAGATTATAAAGTGGACGTAGGCTACATCTACCGCCGAACCACTATAAAAACCTCGAGCGTCTCCTGTTATTTACTATTTTCTGCATTCTGTGATTTGTGATTGTGAGGACTTCACGTTGCATTTGGGTGTTAGTACCAATTTTGGTCTAACATTTTGGCGTGCCAGGTAGGGGGCACACGATACAACTTCTTCTAGCTTGAAAGGAATCAGATTGCATGGCTTTGAATTGGTAACCAAACGAACCCCCCTCGTATTGAGGATGAAGGCGCAATGAACGATGCAAGCCATAGGGCTTCCTCTCAAGGAAATCCAACTGCGTACTTGACCCGAGAAGAGATGGATGGCGTTCTAGCTAAATTAAAGAGCCAAATGGCAAGGCAAGATGAGCTTCTTCAGAAACATTAGAATATGATGAACGAATTCTTCGCTCGAATGGATGGAAGATCGGTCAATGTTCATCTCACTAGAAACAACGCTGCACAGATAGGAGCAGCAACGGAATCAGCCCTAGCAGGAGCAACGAACTGAATCGATACGGACCCGATCCGAACCGTGGAGGGATCACATTCGAATGAGCTCGGGGGCAATCCTCCCCAACAGCTTGCAGCTTCAGCACTTAACGTTTCGGATGAGGATGTCGTAAGGAAGACAAGCCATGCTCGACCATCATCTGCTCTTGTTCGGTTGGACAATGGGACAACAACAGATGAATAACTCGAGTCCAAGAAGGAGTGCATCAAATAATTGATCACAGACCCGTTCAGGTCGAACCCTACAAACCAGTTTGGTTCAGCATATCCGACCGATGAACCGCATGAATTCCCGACCCGAACTGGAGCCTCTCCATGCGACACATCTTTAGCCTCCTTAATATCTTGGAATCAATGCTGGGGGCACTAGTTCTGAACTTGGCAGTTTTCAACAACTCTTTGAAGGTGATCAGCTTGCCAATTTGATTGAACACCTATCGGGAGGCCGCACTTATCACAGTGACATAGATGACGTCAATCACACTTCGTTCACATAGGAAATCAGGAATTCTCGCAATCTCCTAGATTTCAAACTTCTGGTCATGGAGCCTTACAACGGCAGAACAGACCCTACCGTGCACCTGATGCTATACAAATGGCATATAGAAGTTTAATCAGCATCGGAAAGCGTTATGGCAACATGTTTTCCTCTCTTTCTGACTGATATAGCTGCTATGTAGATTCGGCAGTTGACCCCAGAATCAATCAACAGTTGGAATATGTTGGTTGCTCGCTTTATTGAGCAGTTTCGGGTCCACAGTGCAATCGCTCACTACAATCAAGAAAAGGTCTGGAGAAACTCTGCATTCATTCCTTGAGAGATTCAACGCCGCAGTAGCATATGTTGACAGACCTGAACCATCAATGGTATTGATGGCAGCGATATCTGGTGTTTTGGATACATCAGAGTTCAAAACCTCTTTGTATTAGGACCCGCCGCGAGATCTTGACGAATTCTACTTTGAAGCCGATATATTTCTGCGTGAGGAAGATGCCAAATCCAAGAAGGATATTCTCGATGTCAACATGCTTAAAGTAGGAGCACCGTCTGATTCTGGAAAAGGCAATGACAAAGGAAAATGAACAGCCGCTGAAAGAACGATCGCAATTCTCTTCCTCATAGAAGGCCCAGATATGAAAAGTACACCAAATCAGTGCTTGACTATATGACATCTACATGGGTATAGGGGGTGCTACCTCCTATCCAAGGCCTCCCAAGAGGGGGCAAATGCAAGCACCGTGCTTCCGTAAGGCACTTCATATTTCATGACATAGACAGTCATAACATTAATGACTACAGACATTTGCGAGATTTGATTGAGGATCGGGTCAGACAAGGAGAGCTGCCCAAGTACGTCACACAACCAATAGCGCCTGCATCTACCCCTGCGCTACCACCACCTATTCCCCAGAGAGGGAACGATCCTAGATCGAGCAATCGTGGGATTATCATTAATTGGTCCCACTCAACGGATCTTTTTAGTTTGCCAGACTCCGGTCCGTAGTTTATGTTTTTAGGCTTTTAGATGACTTCTCGCCCTTCTTTGCTTTCTCTGCCTGTAATAAAAGCGGCCACATCAGCCCAAACGCACGGAACTGGCTTGTGGTCTCCTGTCGTGTTCGGCTAACGACCGTTGTACTTTCAGGAATCAGTAATAAACATTTAGCTCCGGCTCTGAACTGGATCCATCTAGTATAAATAAATTGCCTTAGCATTTCCTTGGTCGTCTTACTCTGCTAAGGCCGCCTTGGAACTTCATCAGCATTTCCTCGGTTGTTTTACTGCGGTAAGGCCGTCATGGAACATTCTCAGCATTTCCTCAGTCGTCTTACTCCGGTAAGGCCGTCATGGAACCTCCCTAGCTTATCCTCGATCGTCTTACCCCGGTAAGGCCGTCTTGGAATCTCATAGCACTTCCTTGGTCGTCTTACTCCGGTAAGGCTGCCTTGGAGCTATTCTTGCATTTTTATCTTATTTCCTTGCATTTACGGACTTTTGGATTTCTTGGACTATCCAGAACAAATTTTCCTTCAACCAGCAAGATATGTTCAGAGGGGAAAACATGTTGACACGCTTTTTGGTAAAAGTCGTCACACACGTTCAAGCAATGAGAACATCATCAGAAGACATTAAGCGATCTGGTCCAATTCACATCACAAACATAAAGTGGTCTTGAACTCCTAATAGATGACCTCTTTTAGGCCCGAAAACATCAATTACGGTGCTTTACATAGTAACTCTTGTAGCCCTATGAAATTAGCTTCAGGTAGAGCTCTCGTTTGGTCAAAAAGGACTTACTGTTTGGAAGTTACGCCCGTTTCCGTAAGCGCACGCAGAATTGGAAACTTGGATTTTGGAATTGACTTGACGAACCAGGTTGGATTGGACAAACCAGTTCGAATCGGAGGAGGACCTGACCCCACACTTTGAAGCCGCTAAGCATCTGGACTTCTGGCATGCGATCTCCTTTGGCTCGGATCGAGCTAGACCAACCCGACCCGCCTCGTGCTTGCGGCTCAAAAGCATATGGTGTCTTTGGATTGAAGATGTCGGTTCAGATCGGAGGAGGACCCGATCCGACCTGCCTGGATTTGCTTCTGCACAACAGCTTTGACCGATTCTTAAGGAATAACTCCTCCTACTTTCATTGATCAAGCTCCACTTGGCATAGCACAATTTCAGGAGCATTCTCCACTACTTTTCGAGATCGCCTCCGGTAGTGACACGTGGCATCCGACCCAGAGCCTCCCCACCTCCATAAATACACCACTACATGGCTTTTTGAAGGGATATTTTGGCCACTCTCACTCTCGACCTCTATTACAGCAATGCAAGGACATTGTGCTTCATTCAAAAACTAAATTTACACGTGGATTACATGTATAAATTCTTGTATTCTCATTCAACACACGAATTGTGTGTCTTATTGTAACCGATTCTTGTAATCTGTCAGTATAACAATAAGATTATAAAGTGGACATAGGCTACATCTATAGCCAAACCATTATAAAAACCTCGTGTGTCTCATATTATTTATTGTTTTCTGCATTTTGTGATATGTAATTGTGAGGAATTCAAGTTGCATTTGGGTGTTAGTACTAATTTTTGGTCTAACAATACCGAACTTTGGGTTCAAGCATCCAAACTTGATATCGATGATCAGATGAAAACCTAAAGGCATGGATGAGTTTAGTGGGTGGTGGCGCATTTGCGTAGGTGGTCGTGACCGATGCAAGTCAATTGGGAAGTGTATGCATATGCAGCAATGTGTGTGTGTATGGTAGTGAGTCCTGGAGTAACTATGGGTGGACGAAGTTGTTTTGTTGGAGCAAGGAAGTAACGAGGTAGGTACAAGTAAAAATTAGAAAAGAATAGGAGGAAAGAAAACGGGAAACATGAGCAAGGATGTGAGGATCGATCTTTGTTTTGCGTAAGTAAATGCGTAGCCAAACCATCTTGTATCGCAACCTTTTTGGGTAACCTAGAATATAATGCATTTGTTTGAAGCATCGTGACTGAGTTTGTAGGGATTCAGAAGCCAAGCGGAGAAGAAAAGAAGAATGGCAGGAAGAAATGGAATAAACGAAAGAAGGGGAGGGGATTAAAGATGGGCTGGGCATTGGACCTTATCGGGCTAAAATGAATAAAAGAGATTGAAAATAAAAGAGAATTAAGAAAAGAGATTAAAGGAGAGAAAAGAAAAGAAACTAAAGGGAAGAAAATTAAATTCTAGAAAGGGAACAGAAATCTTAGAAAATAAAATAAAGATTTTTCTTTAAAATATAATTTAATATTAGGGATATATATATATACATGAAAATATATCCAACTAAAAGGGATAAAAAATATATTTAAAAAAGGAAATAAAAAGGAAGAAGTATATTCTGGGCGATAAAAAATTGAAAGTAGCTGATAGTAGCTGATCAAACAAGGATCATAATGGAAAGAATTATATGTTGTCAAAACTAAATAAGTTATTTAAATAAATAAATAGAATTAAATTTATTTATTTTTGAATAAATTAAAATAAAGACAATACGGATCAATTTATTCTAAAATCCAAATAAATAGTTCCAGTAATATTGATTTAACTATAATCGAAATTATGTCATGATTAATGGATGATGGCTGATCGTTAATAATCTTGTGTTGTAATGAACCCAATTATTTGAAATGAAACGTTATTTTAAATTGTAATCGACTTATGTCGATAAATATATTTTAAATCAAGTAATGATTTAAAAGTCGAATTAACTACAATTAAACCAAATATTGAAATTCATATAGTAACTAGATGAACATAATTTGACAGTACTGGTATTATTATTGAAATGAAGTTGACATGACAAAACGAGATCAGAAAGAAGGATATTCACAATCCAAGGCGAATAACGTGAGAAGCTAATGTTTTGCAGATAAGAATGGCTGTGGAGGAATATTGGTAAAAGAAATTGGTTTACCGTTAATGATGAGATTATTCCGAAGTTCGAAAAATAAATGAAATAGAGATGAATTGGAAAGAGATGTTAAATCGGTAATCGAGTAAGTTGAATTCAAGGAAAGTTTCTTTCACTTTCCATTTTAAATAAGACTTAAATTTAATTATATATATTGAATTATTTATTCATCTAAAAGGAATGAAATAACAATTATACTTTTAAGTCGTATATATTGAAGTATGGATTATAACAATACTATTATAATCAATGAAAATAAATGGAATTTCTTAAACTAAATTAAATCTTAGATAGATATGATTTGGAAAGAATTATTTTCCAAGATCAACTGATTTATGAACGATGATTATTTGAATTGTGATTGACGAGATCTATTGTGATGGTCAATTGAATGATGGGATTGATTTTAATGCTGTGGCATGACCCAATAAATTTATTTAGTTTAAATTAGACATTTTAAAGTCTTTTAATGATAGAATCTACTTATATCAAACTACTATTGAAATCTAGAATTTTATATGTAAAATAATTTCAGTAGATAAACCAATAATCAATATTGATATTGAAATTTATTTGATAACCTGATTCCTTTAAGTATCACTGGTCCTTAAAAGATACTAACTCTCATCGATTCAAAGAGACCGGGATTGGTTTTCTAAATGAAATTCAAATACCATTTTGTTTTGACCTAGGTGTTGTTTAATTTGAAATCAATTTGAAGACATTAAAGAGCAAGGGGTAGTGCTACTAATTCTAAGGGTGACTGCAAAATGAATATAGTAGAGTTAGTGCCTTCGGTTAGTCCAATCCCAAGACAACTTGTATGGACGAATGTCTGACAGAGTATGCCTAACGGGTCATATACATTGATCTTTTCAAACTATCTTTGGTGGCAGAGGATTTTTTTCTCTTAGCTTATACCCGTAGTATTAGGAAAACCAATTTATGATTTGGTAGGTTTGACGATGTGGCATTCAAAGTAAATGAAGGTGTGATTTATCGAAAAGGTAAGTATAGCCTCTAGCTTCACAACTGGGAAATGAAAAAAATCGGGAAGGCCGCATGGCTAGGTGGGTTGCTCCCATTATGGTGTATTATCACCATCTAGAGAAAATCCTATTTGTTCTTCTTTCGTTTCCGTATCTTCGGAAATGGTTTCCGTACACAACCATTGGTGATAAGACATTAAATACACTCAAGAGAAATGAGTAGTCGGTCATGTGTGGCAGGGTTGCAAGATATTCTTGTTGAACCCAGTGTATTCCACTTTAGAGATACACTATCAGAAGGTAGTTCCATACCTTGTCATAGCTGGAAATTCATTATCCCTAAGCGCCAAGCGGTTTTGTTTATAAACTATGTAGTGAAATGTGATATGCAAGCATTTCGCTAGATTCTAATTTATATTTGAAAACCCTAGACACTATCATAATATTTGGTTTTTATATACCAAGTGTTTTGGTTATCATAAGTGAAAAACCCATTCTAGGTTTATGCGCGACATGGTCTTATGAGATATCTTTTATTTCTCAAACTATTTTAAAAATCTTTTACTCACACCAGTCCCATGACTGACCCAGTTTTATTTTTCTATGTTTTCCCAAAACTCTAGGGTGCCCAAATTTGTACGGGCAGTCAAGTAGTTTCGTATTTTTACAGATTTTATTGGAGGAGCTTGGAGCAAGAGGCTTCAACATTAGTTATATAGAGTTTATTTCCGCTGTGATGTACTCTTATGATGTATGTAAGTTAAATGCAGCTTTATATGTCCTAAAGCTTATGTATATTACATTTGATTCTGCGGCTACTGTGAGATTCTGTGTTGTTCAGTTCTTTCTTCTATTCTAATTTTCTATCTTTCCGATTTCTCACCCACTAACTTCTTTCTATTAATGATCCGTATTTTTGTGCAATTTGGGTTGGACGTGCGTTGTTTAAGTCAAATTAAAAGGTACGAATTTGCGGTCATTACACTAACCATACCTGATACCTAAACGGATACAAACCTGACAACCTTACTTTATCATGAAGTAATCTTCCATCCTTAGGCCTAGTTCTTATCATCTCTTAAAGTAAGACAACATATCAGGCCTTCTAATTTCCTAAGAAGCTCTAAAAATGGGATTTCCATTAATCACAAATCATACAACAGTTTTCCATACAAGAATCCCAAACTTGCCCGTACATTTCATTTACCTTCATATTCCAATTAGGTATGTTTCAAGCCTTTCCTTGAAAATTTAATCTTCTCTCATTTTATTACTGATTTGCATGGGAACTTAATTCTCATTTGAATTAACCGACCTTTTCCACTTAACTTATATCATCTCCTAAATCAATATTTATGCGGAACGTCTCTGCTTCCTTTCCACATTAATTATACAAGTTTTAAAACCCCCCTTAATCCTTTTTACCAAACAGTAACCATTAGAGAGGCAACTTTCTAACATTATTTTTCTCAGTCTACATACATTACCGTATAACCTTTTTAATTTTGACCAATTTTCCATTTTCACTTCCCTATTTCTGCTCTAGACTTTCTACAATTACCGCTCAAGTTTATTGTTTACTCACCTACTAGGATAGTTTCTCAAAGCTCTACCTAGTTTCAAGCACACTACTAGAATTATCCTAATAACCATTTTTTATTTTTCAAAAATATTGTTTTCTCAAAAACCTTTCTAAAGAGTCAAAAATTTTGGGGAAAAAGAATTGACTACTTCTATTTGATATTGTAAAATCTATATTAAATCTATACATGTCTAATTCATTTATTAGTGCCTTCCCTTTTGTAACAACCCAGAAATTCTGGGCCAATTTAAAATTTTTATTTTGGCAATTTTAGCGAATTTTGAATATTTAAAATGAATTATTTTAAATAATATCGATGAGAAATTTATTTTGAATAGAATTAAAATGTATATATTTATATAGATCGTCGTTAGAATATAAATATTTTATTTTAATTATAAAATGAATTGAAAATGGCGCGGTAGTTCGATAATTCGATTTCAAAGTTCAAATGAATGTACAGGATTCAAAATAAACCGGATTTTAGCAAAACCAAAAATATTAGAATCTAATTGAGAATATCTTTCCAACGAATCCGAAAAATTGAAATTTCATAGCGGGAATAAAAAGTTATGCCCAGTTGAAAATTCAGAATAGTCGCTATGGAAATTATACATGGCCCAAAAAGTCATATTTTGCATACGGATGAATTTGAACTCGAAACCACTTCCATTGAGTTCAAAATGCCGTTTAGAACTCTGAAAAGTATAAGCTTCGATATATTCCGATATCCGGAATAGTGGCAATTGGCTGGAGCTTTTCGGTTAGCAAAACATAGCCCTTAAAAAGTGAAATTTTGCATACGAGCTCAGAATTCAACGAGATAAATTTTCATGGATTCATAATGACAAATTATTGTTGAGTTCCAAAGGGCGCGTCGAACGGAGTCATTATGTGGTCGTGCAAGCTAAAACAGCTCGGGATAAAACATGTAGTCATTTTACAAAGGAACATTATTGATACGACATCAGAATTCGATTTCGCTTTTTTCTGGATTCGTATCATCTAAAAATGGTTAAATCCAAAAGGGCATGTTTTTTGAAGTTAGCATGTGAGCGTGCAAGAAGAAATAGTGCGCCAAAATCGCATTTTTAGAGCTTATCTGAGCATTTTAGAGAATTTTAACGGACGGTCAAACGAACTCGAAATTCGACGAAACGTATTTCGTTGGACTCGTCTTCACGTCTACTATGTCGTGTCCGAAATCTGCGACAAACGGAGATCGTTTGTATTCAGAAGATAGGTGAGAAACTAGCATATAATCACTTTTACTTCATTTCTCTCTTCACTTTTTCTCTCTTCCTCTTCCTCCTTTCTTCATTAATGGGGAGCTCACTCACCCCATGTCGTTGCCGCCACTCCCCCACCTCCACGGCCAGCCGCCGGCCACCACCACCTCCTCCCCCTCTCTCTCTCCTCTCTTCCAATGCAATCCCTAAACCCCTAAATCAATTTCCACCACCACCACCACCACGGGCCCCACCACCACCGCCGCTGCCCCTTAGCCACCTCCCCCACGTCCATCAGGTCCGGCGCCCCCCCTATGGCCACCCAACTCCGGCTGTGGGCCCCTCCTCCTCAAAAATCACATTTTTCACTAATTTCCCGTTTTGCAAATAACACCCCATCCTTATTTCGACAATAACTCCCAAACCGTGTGTTTCTAACCAAAGTTCCTCAAGACCAAAATCGAAGAGCATGATTTTATCTTCGATTTGGTATATGATAGTCCCATTTTGCATTGCGGAGTTGTCGGGAAAACGCGTCCAAAGTCTGCTGTCCAAACGCTGTCAAAATGCTGTCTTTTCGCGATTTCCGGCGAAATGACACATTTTCGGGAGGAAGACCACTAGGTGAAAGTTGTCCGGAATGGCGCGTTTAAACTAGAAAAAAAGTTGGTGTGAAGATTGAAGCTCGTTTGCAAATTCTGGAACCAGAACAGCAAATCCGGGCGTTAGAAAAAATGTGAGTTTTCTCCGCTTTAAAGCTTCTACGGTTTTTGACGAACGAAGTAAATAAAAATATGATTTTTATATAATAGAGAATATAAAAATATCATCTTTATATATGTAGCGAGATAAAAATATGATTTTTATCATATGTGAAATATAAAAATATAATTTTTATAAAGTAGAAGTATTAAAAATATAATTTTTATATAGAGAATAGCGTGATAAAAATATGATCTTTATTATATGAGCATCGTTATAAAAGTAGAATTTTTATCTATATAGCAACGGTGTAAAAAATAGAATTTTTATCCATATAGAGTGATTATAAAAAATGTGATTTTTATATACATAGCAACAATATAAAAATGTGATTTTTATATGTGTAGTGGCTACGGGCAACGAAAGTGACAAAAGGCGATAACGGTGAAGACTTCTACATATAAAGAGTCGCGGTGTATTGGTTTAGCTTATGGGTGAGAACTTCTCACTTTAAACCTTGTTTTCTAGTTAAATTATATGTTAGGATGCAGACGGTGCTTAATAGCAGCCGATACCCATCGTCCACAGACCATGGACGACTTGTTTGTTTAGTTGATTGTTTGGTGGTTGATTTATTTGTTTGGTTGGTTTTAGAAGTGAAATGAGATTGATTAGATTGGTATGCGTATGGCGCAGGCCATTATTAGACCGGGGATAAGGCTAGGCCTTGACCCGTTTCTAGTATCGTGCCGTTATGCGCCGAAATTTTCTAAAATAAGTTAGAAAAATAAAAATATCATTTTATTGAATAAATGAACTGAGTAGAAATTCATGTGTTGAAATAAAAGAATTTATCGTTTAAAATATAATTTTTAATGTGAATGTGGATAAATAAATATTCATTTACAAACCGGACGGTTTGTTTATGTACACATATTTGAAGGATATTGATTGGGACGATAAATTTTACACATTTCCCAACTGCACAAAGAATATTCTGTGTTTGTGGATTGAAACCCCACACGGGTGTTGGGATGATATTTGGCGTACACTAATCCCAATTATTTAGTTGTATGTCGATCGATGGATCGACAGACTGTGTAAGCATTAATTATTTATATCTAATGCTTATGTAGTTGTGTGGTGCATTTTGGATGATGGTTGATTATATATCGTTGCTATTATATACATGTGTTGTATGGAATCCATATAATTAACATTATATGGTAATTGATTGGGCCTCATTCCAATTGGGAAAATAAAGAATATTATAAAATAAAGATTCATGTGTTGACAGTACTCATGTGTTGAGATTAGTCATGTGTTGAAAGAAATATAGATTCATGTGTTGAATGAAATATTTTAACAATAAAATTTACAATTTTATCATATATAAAATTAGAACTAACTGGAAAATAGATAAGATGAGTGGTCTCCTGGATATTGATCTGATGTTGGTTTCGGCCTTCGGGTTTAATATTTAGGGAATTGCTCTCTTGCTAATTTACGGTTAGAGTTTGATTAAAAATTAAACGATAGGAATCATAATTTTATAAAATATATTAAATAACAAAAATAGTCATGTGTTGACAATACACATTTGTTGAGATTAGTCATGTGTTGAAAGAAATATAGATTCATGTGTTGAATAGAATAAATATTCATTTGTTGAATAGAATAACGAAGTTATTGAAATATATAAAGCCGTGTTGATTAGAGATGCGCTATTTTGACACGAACGATATTTATATCGATTATATTCGTTTTTATAATAATTATAGAAAAGGAAGTGATTTCAAAATATAATATTTTGAAAATATTATCATTTGTATGTCGATGATGTGGAATATTCAATTTCAATTCGAAGTTGAGTATGAAGTTGAAATCGTTTCGAAAACGAATTTAAAACGATTTACAAAATATGTTTTAAAAGGAAATCGGCGAAATATAATATATATATATATATATTATATATAATGGCCTGAATAGAACGCGCCGCGCCGCGGCAGTTCGTGAATTTCGGCCATTGACTTCGAATGGGTATTACGGGAGATCACCGTCGGATTCCCCTATAACCGGAACCTTTTGGGTTCGTATCGAAAAGAGCTTTCTAACGAATACAAGAGATTTGAAATCTGACGGTTGGATTTGGAGATACGTCCAAATCAATTTCAGAAAAGGTCGTTGTAAGGGTAGTTCGATGGCCGTTGTTGGAAATTGACTGTACGGGCCTTGATAAAATTATCAAAAATATCAATAATTTGTGTAAAATCATAAGAAATGATTTATGAAGAACTGGGATGAAAAATCCCACATTTGTAAAGATAAAAATAGATTTTTATCGAAGTGAACTAGTTTTGAACTAAAATTAAAACCCAATTATTTTTAAATAAATAAATTGGATTTGAAATAGGTTTTAAATAACCAGAATTTCTAATATATTTAATTGGAATTGAATTAGAATTGATTTGTGGGTTTATCGTGAATGGTGTTTTAAATAACACTTGTTCTTTAACCCGATAATAAATAGAATGTGATTTGGCTTTATCGTGAACTGTGTTTTAAAAGACATTAGTTCTTTAACCCAATAAAAGGAGTTTAATGAATCTATAATTAGATTGAAATGTGAATTGATAATTTAAATTATCAAATTTTGAAAGTGAGCGAGAATGGAGTATCACCAGTTTTGCTCCAAAGCGATAGTTAAATCTTTAATTAGATTTGAAAGCGAAATGATAATTAATTTTACCGATAACACCGTGGTGTTAGATATGGAGTATTACCAGTTTTTCTTCATGGGATAAATAAGTTGGGATTGGGAAATAAAATAAATAATTACTTCGGTGTGGTTCGCTAATCCCGACTAGTTTGGAAAACCATAATATGGTTTGAAATGATATCCAAAGGAAGATTAAAGAATAAATTTTAAAGAATTTATCTTTGATAAAATTAATGGGAACCTTTCCCTAAGAATGTGAAATTTAGAAACTAACTGTAGGTTAGCTAAGAAGAATGGTTTCCTAGGTATTGATCTGATGTTGGTTTCGGCCTTCGGGGTTAATATTTGGGGAATTGTTCTCTTGCTAATTTACGGTTAGTGACTGATGAATTGGGATGAGGCGTATGTTGTGTTTGTGTAACATTTGTTTATTATATACGCGGGTTATTCAGAAAGGACGGGTTTAAACCCATTCTGAATAACCGATTCGACGATGTGTCGAAGATGAAGACGGTGGTTAAAGACCGGAAGTCTTCACATCGTTTGGGTGATTACTGATGATCTTGATTGGGCTGTACACCCAAGAGGAGGGAATTAGTTGGTGATCGTCCAGACGTACTTGGAGATCAATGGATATGCGAGGAAAGTGCCTCCGGTTTCGTTCAGACCCAGAACGAACTTGTAAATGGACTGTGTGTCTGACATTGGATTTTATTCTGTGTTGATTGATCTCTATTAAATATACATCTGTTTGGCGGTGGAGAATTTATTCTCTTGCTTAACGCCCTTCTCTGAGACGTACGAGCTCAGAGGTTATATATCGATGGACATCAGTCGCATGGAGTGAATTGCCTGTGTGGCATGCCTAAGTGGCAAATGATCAAGGCTTCTGTTGAAAAGCAAAGTCTTGTGGTTGATGATCAAAACACGACCTACGTGGCATACCTTTGTGTATAGCGTGAATTCGCGAGCCTCACACCTCGGTATGAGTCAAAAACGGGATAGTGACTGCAGGGAGAGCACGACGTTTCTTTCTAGCTAGTGGTGATGTCAGTGCTTAAACTGGCTAGCATTTATATACTTTTCACCTATGTGGTTGTTGGATGTGAGGCGTCTCGATTTTAGGTCTGTTAGGACCGGGAAACGTGTGTTCAGGAATACTAATCCACTAACGTAAGTGTGGACCGGCCCTGAAGATCCAAGGGTTGCCCAGAGTGTGTAGTCCTGAGACATTTGTTAGAGTGTCTCGAAGCAGAGAGGAGCTTGCCCCTTGCCTCGACTCATGACGGAAATCCAATTTCCAATATGAGATATTTCGGTTTTATTTGTAGAGCCTAGTATGTCGACATGATAGATGGTACCCATGCCGCCTATGATTGATATTTATGATTTGAATTGTTTTGACACTATACACTTATAATAGTATCAAATGATTTGTTTTAAACGTACTAAGCATGTTTGGCTATTATAAGGGAAAACCCTATCCTCCGGCTTGCGTTGCATTGTGTGATGGGACCTGGGTCTTATAATAGCTTCATTTTTCGAAAAAGCATTGCGTTGTTTATTTTATGCAC
This sequence comes from Allium sativum, assembly GCA_030737875.1. Taxonomy (NCBI): domain Eukaryota; kingdom Viridiplantae; phylum Streptophyta; class Magnoliopsida; order Asparagales; family Amaryllidaceae; genus Allium; species Allium sativum. The sequence continues at coordinate 482,559,085 of CM060922.1, forward strand.
TGGTGTTCTTGGGAGGAAACTCGTTCCGTGTTGTACGGCGTGGTCCCTTGAATTACTCTCTTTTAAAGTAAAGTTTTAAATAACTGTTTTAGTTCTCACACCAGTCACATGACTGACCTGGAGTTTATTGTTTTAACCTAAACTTTGGGTGCCCTTATTTTCGACACGGGCAGCTAGTAATTTTGGTTTTGCAAATTTATATTCACAGGATCCTGATTTACAGCTGGAACGATGCTCGAAAAGCTCTGTATCCGTGTGTTACTTTCAGTTATGTTTTGTATTATTTTCCGCTGCTATGTAATTTATTGTAATCTCTGATATTTATCGAATGCATTTTATTCATTCATACTCTGTATATTCTTGTATTCTGATGGAATTGTTGTACTAAGCAATGAAATGTTCTTCTGTTTGTGTTCTGATGTGTATTGTCCTCAAAGCAATCCGGGCTTTCCTTACCGGGGCAGTTACGGGTTACTACATTTGGTATCGGAGCTTTGGTTTACAAAGCTCGAGAACAAGACACATTAGAACCAAACGAAAGAATTCATCAGATATTGGATTAGTAATATCCAATTAGAATGACTCGTTAGAGATAGGATCAGTAGTATCCTAGAACTAGTGTGAAGAGTATATTTTTCAAATGAAAACAATTTTGTTTTGAAATTTAAATCGTTTTAAACGTATTTGAATATTTTATTTATATTGATTTTGGACAATCGAGTATATAAAGGTTTTGCATATATGCGTCATGAACGTATATTCGAAGTTTTAATATATTAGATAGATATAGAATTACACTCTAGTAGCCCGGAGATGATTCTGATGATGGTGCATCATCATCAGTATTCATATTCGAGTTTCGAAGGTGTGATATCTATATATTTCCATTAGACTGGTGTGAGAACCAAAACTAGATAGGGCTATTGTTGTGAATTTGCATCAAAAACATGATTTTCTGTATATATATATATCAAAATTATGAATTTGAAACGATAATTCACTAATTGATTGCTGGTTGTGTAGTTTGATTATTGTTTGAACTAATTATATGTTGAACCATTATGCCAAATTGAACCGAATATTAACTGTATTGAAAATTGTTGGAAAATGCATGCATATACATGTACTTACATTGAACAGGTCATAGCAAGGAGGCTAGAGCGGAAGAATAAAATTGTTTGCTCGACAAATAGGTACATGTTTACAAATTTATTGGGTTTGGATGATTTTATGAGCCGATTGGCTAGCCGCTTGGCTATTTCTTTTTCTTTTGGATTGATGAGGATCATGGGAGGTTATTTGAAATATCCCGAAGTCCCCGGTGCAAGGGAGGTTATGGCGAAATTTTTCGAAAATTTAGGGTGTTAGCCAAATTTTTGAAGAGTTTGAAAAGTTCTTAGAAACTGAAAGGTTGAAGAACTTCAGCCATAAAGAATATACTGGAAGTTGAGTTGATTTGTTAAACAACTTTCGGCTTCGTTCCTTTTCAGGGACAAAAAGTTTTAAGTGGGGGAGATTGTAACAACCCGGAAATTCTGCGCCAATTTAAATTTTTTATTTTGGCAATTTTAGCGAATTTTGAATATTTAAAATGAATTATTTTAAATAGTATCGACGAGAAATTTATTTTGAATAGAATTAGAATGTATATATTTAAATAGATCGTCGTTAGAATATAAATATTTTATTTTAATTATAAAAGGAATTGAAAATGGCGCGGTAGTTCGATAATTCTATTTCAAAGTTCAAATGAATGTACATGATTCAAAATAAACCGGATTTTAGCGAAACCAAAAATATTATAATCTAATTGAGAATATCTTTCCAACGAATCCGAAAAATTGAAATTTCATAGCGGGAATAAAAAGTTATGCCTAGTTGAAAATTCAGAATAGTCGCTATGGAAATTGTTCATGGCCCGAAAAGTCATATTTTGCATACGGATGAATTTGGACTCGAAACCACTTCCATTGATTTCAAAATGCCGTTTAGAACTCCGAAAAGTATAAGCTTCGATATATTCCGATATCCGGAATAGTGGCAATTGGCTGGAGCTTTTCTGTTAGCAAAACATAGCCCTTAAAAAGTGAAATTTTACATATGAGCTCAGAATTCGACGAGATAAATTTTTATGGATTCATAATGACAAATTATTGTTGAGTTCCAAAGGGCGCGTCGAACGGAGTCAGTATGTGGCCGTGCGAGCTAAAACAGTTCGGGATAAAACATGTAGTCATTTTACGAAGGAACATTATTGATACGACATCAGAATTCGATTTCGCTTTTTTTTTGGATTCGTATCATCTAAAAATGGTTAAATCCAAAAGGGCATGATTTTTTAAGTCAGCATGTGAGCGTACAAGAAGAAATAGTGCGCCAAAATCGCATTTATAGAGCTTATCTGAGCATTTTTAAGAATTTTAACGGACGGTCGATCGAACTCGGAATTCGACGAAACTTGTTTCGTTGGACTCGTCTTTACGTCTTCTATGTCGTGTCCGAAATCCGCGGCAAACGGAGATCGTTTGTATTCGGACGATAGGTGAGAAACTAGCATATAATCACTTTTACTCCATTTCTATCTTCACTTTTTATCTCTTCCTCCTTCTTTCTTCATTAATGGGGAGCTCACCCACCCCATGTGCCTGCCGCCACTCGCCCACCTCCACCGCCAGCCGCCGACCACCACCTCCTCCTCCTCTCTCTCTCTCCTCTCTTCCAATGCAATCCCTAAACCCCCAAATCAATTTCCACCACCACCACCACCACGGGCCCCACCACCACCGCCGCTGCCCCTTAGCCACCTCCCACACGTCCATCAGGTCCGGCGTCCCCCCTATGGTCACCCAACTCCGGCCGTGGGCCCCTCCTCAAAAATCACATTTTTCACTAATTTCCCGTTTTGCAAATAACACCCCGTCCTTATTTCGCCAATAACTCACAAACCGTGCGTTTCTAGCCAAATTTTCTCAAAACCAAAGTCGAAGAGCACGATTTTCTCTTCGATTTGGTATATGATAGTCCCATTTTGCATTGCGGAGTTGTCGGGAAAACGCGTCCAAAGTCCGTTGTCCAAACACTGTCAAAATGTTGTCTTTTCGCGATTTCCGGCGAAATGGCACATTTTCGGGAGGAAGACCACTAGGCGAAAGTTGTCCGGAATGGCGCGTTTAAGTTGAATAAAAAGTTGGTGTGAAGATTGAAGCTCGTTTGCAAATTCTGGAACCAGAACAGCGAATTCGGGCGTTAGAAAAAGTGCGAGTTTTCTCCGCTTTAAAGCTTCTATGGTTTTTGACGAACGAAGTAAATAAAAATATGATTTTAATATAATAGAGAATATAAAAATATCATCTTTATATATGTAGTGAGATAAAAATATGATTTTTATCATATGTGAAATATAAAAATATAATTTTTATAAAGTAGAAGTATTAAAAATATAATTTTTATATAGTGAATAGCGTGATAAAAATATGATCTTTATTATATGAGCATCGTTATAAAAGTAGAATTTTTATCTATATAGTAACGGTGTAAAAAATAGAATTTTTATCCATATAGAGTGATTATAAAAATGTGATTTTTAAATACATAGCAACAATATAAAAATGTGATTTTTATATATGTAGTGGCTACGGACAACGAAAGTGACAAAAGGCGAGAACGGTGAAGACTTCTACATATAAAGAGTCGCGGTGTATTGGTTTAGCTTATGGGTGAGAACTTCTCACTTTAAACCTTGTTTTCTAGTTAAATTATATGTTAGGATGCAGACCCCGTCGTCCACAGACCATGGATGACTTGTTTGTTTAGTTGATTGTTTGGTGGTTGATTTATTTGTTTGGTTGGTTTGAGAAGTGAAATGAGATTGATTAGATTGGTATGCGTATGGCGCAGACCATTATTAGACCGGGGATAAGGCTAGGCCTTGTCCCGTTTCTAGTATCGTGCCGTTATGCCGCCGAAATTTTCTAAAATAAGTTAGAAAAATAAAAATATCATTTTATTGAATAAATGATCTGAGTAGAAATTCATGTGTTGAAATAAAAGAATTTATCGTTTAAAATATAATTTTTAACGTGAATGTGGATAAATAAATATTCATTTACAAACCGGACGGTTTGTTTATGTACACTTATTTGAAGGATATTGATTGGGACGATAAATTTTACACATTTCCCAACTGCACAAAGAATATTCAGTGTTTGTGGATTGAAACCCCACACGGGTGTTGGGATGATATTTGGCGTACATTAATCCCAATTATTTAGTTGTATGTCGATCGATGGGTCGACAGACTGTGTAAGCGTTAATTATTTATATCTAATGCTTATGTAGTTGTGTGGTGCACTTTGGATGATGGTTGATTATATATCATTGCTATTATATACATGTGTTGTATGGAATCCATATAATTAACATTATATGGTAATTGATTGGGCCTCATTCCAATTGGGAAAAATAAAGAATATTATAAAATAAAGATTCATGTGTTGACAGTACTCATGTGTTGAGATTAGTCATGTGTTGAAAGAAATATAGATTCATGTGTTGAACGAAATATTTTAACAATAAAATTTGCATCTTTATCATATATAAAATTAGAACTAACTGGAAAATAGATAAGATGAGTGGTCTCTTGGATATTGATCTGATGTTGGTTTCGGCCTTCGGGGTTAATATTTAGGGAATTGCTCACTTGCTAATTTACGGTTAGAGTTTGATTAAAAATTAAACGATAGAAATCATAATTTTATAAAATATATTAAATAACAAAAATAGTCATGTGTTGACAGTACTCATTTTTTGAGATTAGTCATGTGTTGAAAGAAATATAGATTCATGTGTTGAATAGAATAAATATTCATTTGTTGAATAGAATAATGAAGTTATTGAAATATATAAAGCCGTGTTGATTAGAGATGCGCTATTTTGACACGAACGATATTTATATCGATTATATTCGTTTTTATAATAATTACAGAAAAGGAAGTGATTTCAACATATAACGTTTTGAAAATATTATCATTTGTATATCGATGATGTGGAATATTCAATTTCGATTCGAAGTTGAATATGAAGTTGAAATCGTTTCGAAAACGAATTTAAAACGATTTATAAAATATGTTTTAAAAGGAAATCGACGAAATATATATATATAATATATATATATATATATATATATATATATAATGGCCTGAATAGAACGCGTCGCGCCACGGCAGTTCTTGAATTTCGGCCATTGACTTCGAATTGGTATTACGGGAGATCCGACCGTCGGATTCTCCTAAAACCAGAACCGTTGGGTTCGTATCGAAAAGAGCTTTCTAACGAATACAAGAGATTTGAAATCTGACGGTTAGATTTGGAGATACGTCCAATCAATTTCAGAAAAGGCCGCTGTAAGTGCAGTTCGATGGCCGTTGTTGGAAATCGACTGTACGGGCCTTGATAAAATTATCAAAAATATCAATAATTTGTGTAAAATCATAAGAAACGATTTGTGAAGAACTGGAATGAAAAATCCCACATTTGTAAAGATAAAAATAGATTTTTATCGAAGTGAACTAGTTTTGAACCAAAATTAAAACCCAATTATTTTTAAATAAATAAATTGGATTTGAAATAGGTTTTCAATAACCAGAATTTCTAATATAATTAATTGGAATTGAATTAGAATTGATTTGTGGGTTTATCGTGAATGGTGTTTTAAATAACACTTGTTCTTTAACCCGATAATAAATAGAATGTGATTTGGGTTTATCGTGAACTGTGTTTTAAAAGACATTAGTTCTTTAACCCAGTAAAAGGAGTTTAATGAATCTGTAATTAGAGTGAAATGTGAATTGATAATTTAAATTATCAAATTTGGAAAGTGAGCGAGAATGGAGTATCACCAGTTTTGCTCCAAAGCGATAGTTAAATCTTTAATTAGATTTGAAAGCCAAATGGTAATTAATTTTACCGATAACACCGTGGTGTTAGATATGGAGTATTACCAGTTTTGCTTCATGGGATAAATAGGTTGGGATTGGGAAATAAAATAAATAATTACTTCGGTGTGGTTCGCTAATCCCGACTAGTTTGGAAAACCATAATATGGTTTGAAATGATATCCAAAGGAAGATTAAAGAATAAATTTTAAAGGATTTATCTTTGATAAAATTAATGGGAACCTTTCCCTAAGAATGTGAAATTTAGAAACTAACTGTAGGTTAGCTAAGAAGAATGGTTTCCTGGGTATTGATATGATGTTGGTTTCGGCCTTCGGGGTTAATATTTGGGGAATTGTTCTCTTGCTAATTTACGGTTAGTGACTGATGAATTGGGATGAGGCGTATGTTGTGTTTGTGTAACATTTGTTTATTATATACGCGGGTTATTCAGAAAGGCCGGGTTTAAACCCATTCTGAATAACCGATTCGACGATGTGTCGAAGATGAAGACGGTGGTTGAAGACCGGAAGTCTTCACATCATTTGGGTGATTACTGATGATCTTGATTGGGCTGTACACCCAAGAGGAGGGAATCAGTTGGTGATCGTCCAGACGTACTTGGAGATCGATGGATATGCGAGGAAAGTGCCTACGGTTTCGTTCAGACCCAGAACGAACTTGTAAATGGACTGTGTGTCTGACATTGGATTTTATTCTGTGTTGATTGATCTCTATTAAATATACATCTGTTTGGCGGCGGAGAATTTATTCTCTTGCTTACCGCCCTTCTCTGAGACGTACGAGCTCAGAGGTTGTATATCGATGGACATCAGTCGCATGGAGTGAATTGCCTGTGTGGCATGCCTAAGTGGCAAATGATCAAGGCTTCTGTTGAAAAGAAAAGTCTTGTGGTTGATAATCAAAGCACGGCCTACGTGGCATAGCTTTGTGTATAGCGTGAATTCATGAGCCTCACACCTCGATATGAGTCAAAAACGGGATAGTGACTGCAGGGAGAGAACGTGGTTTCTTTCTAGCTAGTGGTAGTGTCAGTGCTTAAACTAGCTGACATTTATATACTTTTCACCTATGTGGTTGTTAGATGCGAGGCGCCTCGATTTTAGGTCTGTTAGGACCAGGAAACGTGTGTTCAGGAATACTAATCCACTAATGTAAGTGTGGACCGGCCCTGAAGATCCAAGGGTTGCCCAGAGTGTGTAGTCCTGAGACATTTGCTAGAGTGTCTCGAAGCGGAGAGAAGCTTGCCCCTTGCCTCGACTCATGACGGAAATCCAATTTCCAATACGAGATATTTCGGTTTTATTTGTAGAGCCTAGTATGTCGACATGATAGATGGTACCCATGCCGCCTATGATTGATATTTATGATTTGAATTGTTTTGACACTATACACTTATAATAGTATCAAATGATTTGTTTTAAACGTACCAAGCATGTTTAGCTATTATAAGGGAAAACCCTATCCTCCGGCTTGCGTTGCATTGTGTGATGGGACCTGGGTCTTATAATAGCTTTATTTTTCGAAAAAGCATTGCGTTGTTTATTTTATGCACTGGTGTTCTTGGGAGGAAACCCGTTCCGTGTTATACGACGTGGTCCCTTGAATTACTCTCTTTTAAAGTAAAGTTTTAAATAACTGTTTTAGTTCTCACACCAGTCACATGACTGACCTGGAGTTTATTGTTTTAACCTAAACTCTGGGTGCCCTTATTTTCGACACGGGCAGCTAGTACTTTTGGTTTTGCGGATTTATATTCACAGGATCCTGATTTACAGCTGGAACGATGCTCGGAAAGCTCTGTATCCGTGTGTTACTTTCAGTTGTGTTTTGTATTATTTTCCACTTCTATGTAATTTATTGTAATCTCTGATATTTATCGAATGTATTTTATTCATTCATACTCTGTATATTCTTGTATTCTGATGGAATTGTTGTAATAAGCAATGAATGTTCTTCTGTTTGTGTTCCGATGTGTGTTGTCCTCAAAGCAATCCGGACTTTCCTTACCGGGGCAGTTACGGGTTACTACACCTTTTCTACCTTTGTGACATAACTCCACAACTTGTTTACACACCTTGTTCTTCTGGAAATGAATTCTTTATACTTTCTAAAAATAATAATGTCAAAATCAATAACTTTCCAAAAATTTGAAACTTGAAAACTCCTTTAGAATTTATTTTCCCTATCTATTTATATTTCAAGTTCTTCTAAAAGTTTAATTGTGGGACTAGGTATAAGGTTCTCTCCAAACTCACAATTTTCTAAATTTCTAACACGAAATAAATTTACTTTCTTACTAATCCTCAAGCAAACTTTCCAAACTACGAGTGGTGTCCAACTCTAATGTTGTTCATGCACACTATATATATATATATATATACACACACACACACACACCCAATCCATCCATTTTCCAAACACAAGGCCTTATTACCCACCTACAACTTGGACCGACCATCTGTTTCCAAGTACCGACACATGAACTTTCCTGTTAATCATCAAATCTATCATAGACCTCATACCATGGTTAATGTAGATCTTACTCTTTTAGGACCCTTCATAATCCTGACAATGGTGTACGAATTCATTACTCAATACTTTACATGTGCGATATTCTCAAAATTAGGTCCCACTCATGGATCGAGGTATAATATATATATATATTATTTATATTTTTAAAATAAAAATATACCACTATCTAACTATATATAGGAATCCTAAACTTGAGCTCTGATACCAGGTGTAACAACCCAAATTCCAACGGGCCCGGATTTTTCAAAAATACTAAATCTGAAACCTCTAAAACTAAAGTTGGCTTGTCTGGTATCCTGCAAAAAAGACAGAGATAATAAATATCAAATCTTGAATAAATATCACACAACAGAATGGATAAAATATAGTAATAAAATATAGCCTTACTAAAATAATGATACTACTTAACAATTGTCCAAAGGCTACCAAATCTCTTCCATAAATCTAACATGCGTGTATATTATGAGGGGGGGGGGGGTTAGAACTCAAGTTTTGGTGAGAGGAAAAACTATACATTCTGAAATAACCCTACATATAACGTTCAGTTACATTTTCTTTATTATTAGGTTATTCAGGTTAACAATACTTTAGGCTCTGCACATACGTCGCACCCATCTACTCCCCGGTAGATTAAACCTAATATAATATACATGTAGCTACGCCCAACATCTCAAGGTACTCCCCATAGTACCATCCTCGCACAGTCTTCGCTGTCACACGACGGAAGCATGCAAAACCTCCATCCTACGCCGCACCACATATGGAAGTCTACATCGTTACGCCATGTAATCGCACAGAACCACCTTCGCTATGCCATGTAAGCGTACAAATCCTCATATCCGAACTCCTTGGTCGAACCATGTCTCAGCACGAAGAAATGCCCTAACGTCTACAATACACCATCCAGTGCGTGTATTTAGATACTCACACGAACATACTTCATATGATAACCTGATTTCCATAATAGGGTTGCTTCCAATGCACAGAACTCAGTGGGAAGCTTTCGATATCTGTAAAGGACAGCTTCGTTAGGCCCACATTACAGATATCCACATATGTTCCGTCTCTTTCCATGGTGGCTATAGCCCCCCCTCCCGGCCCTTCCCTCAACTAATGAAAGAGTGCATCAAGAGTTAATGACGTGCTCCTGTCAACCAATCTAACATCCAATTTGGTGTGTCACTCAATCAACGTCCCGATAGTGAAAGATCGTTATTGGTTTAGCTCTTAGTCTTTCCTCATCCCACTTACTGCCGATGACAAGTCCCCGACAGTTACTATCCTTAATTTGGTCTTGACCACCTCCTCCTAGAGCGAGGCAAACCACCGAATCACCTAATGCCATCTACCATAGCCTTTTGACTACCACACCACAATTGCAATCAAGGTATACTATAGATGGTGTAATAGACTTGCCACTAAGCGAAGACTTCATCTGGTTATTCTTAGGAAGGCCATCTCAGAGTACCCTACCACGTCCCGCTGAAGCCTCGTGCTTCCCTCCAGTTCCATAGAATAATCGGTTGGATGTGCTTTCCTGGTGTCTCCATACACCGCGATGATCTATCCCGTTGGGTTCTTCATCTTCATACATATGGCTTGGTCCAACCGCATCACGCCGTGTTATTAGATCCTATATCCAATCTTCTAATCACGCGCTTGCCTTAGCTTTTCACATTGCTAATTAACTTAATTATTTACACATGCATCTTCCATTTGAGTTACTGGTTTATTAGCTTATATTTGACCGCTTATTTTTCCTCATCAGACCCATGCTGTCGGAACAGATTATACCTATGAGCCGCTTATTTTCCCCAATCATCCCCACGCCGCCGGAATGGACTCCACTAGCTTAGATTATTAATTTTATCTTTAAATTTACTTAAAACAATTTAAGTTTATTAATAAGCAAAATATAACCTCATGTTATATTCCCAGGTTGTATTAGACATTCCTAATTAATGTTTGTTCTTTCTCATTTGATTACAACCTTATGTTATACCATTACCACAACTATTGCTGTGAGTTTGCATATTAACTTAGTTCTCTTAACTAAGGTTTATTAATAAGTTCTCTTTTCATCATTAATTATAATCTACATTATAATTCCACTTATCCTTGGGATAAGCATACCTATTATATTTCATTCCTATTCCCTCAATTAATTATAATAGGTTATATTCCCCGTTCGTCACATTTTCTCTTGGTTCCTTATTATTTAAGCAAATCCTTACTGTTGTAACATTTCTTTATTTACTGTCTTATACATTTTTACTATTGTAGGAAATCTTTCATAGGCTTCACTAAATTGGTTGGTAGAAATGTATAAAAAACTATTTTCATAATATAAATCAATTAAGATCCATAGTTACAAGTTATTTCTCTTTATTACATACTGTATATATATATATATTTGATTAGTGTGCAATACAGCAAAAACCCTTGTTTCACACTAATCCCTATTACGTTTTTTTTCTTACAACTATGTTCTTTGTAATTACCATTATCGTAATTATGGAAATTTATCCCTTTTCCACCCCCAACTAACTCAGTCCACTACTAATTCCCTTTTCTGAGTTATATATTATTTCCTTTTTTCTTGCAAAATTCCCAATTACAATTTAATTTGGGTAAATTTCTATACAAAATTAGGCTTACTAATTCTTATTTCACTATATCCTCAGTTTAACGTAATCTTTCTCAATCCATTCTTTTAATTATATTCTTAACAAAATATTTCGAAAACATACACAATTCCCAATTCCAATTTTATTACGGTAAATTTTTGTACATAATTAGGCTTACTGTTTCCTATTCCATTTTTTCATATTTCACTGTAATTTTTCCTAACCCAATCTTTTAATTACATTCTAAACAATATGCTTTGGTAACATAACAAAATTATCATCAAATTTACAATCTTATTATTACAGTGATTTTTTAAGCCTAAACAGAAAGATATAGTCTTAACACTTTTAGGGAATGAATTACACAACAACCACAACAATTCCATTTATTTATTTCGTTAAAAATAATGGGGAATTAAATGATAAATATACCATTACCAAAAGGCACAATTTAAATCCACTCACATGTTAACTTTCCAATTCCAGAATCTGATTCAAAATTATTAAGCGTGGTTTCTCCTTAATTTGATTCAGTGCTATATTAACCACATACTTACAATTTAGAACCCAAAAGAAAACAAAAAATTGAATTAGAATCAGATATGTGGAACGTACCTCGTACAGAAAGGAATTTTGAGCACCTACAATCCTAAGTTATGAATTTCATTCTCCAATTTTTGTTTATGAAGGCCTAAACTAATTTAATTTGATTCAGAAAAGGTCTGGAGAAGAAATGAAATGGCAGGGCTTCCACATCTGCTTAGAAAATAATGAGTTTGATGGGTAGCCCTAGAAGTTTATTTATAGTCGCTCATAAGAACCTGATTCGTTAGATTCATGGAAAGCAAATCAGAACCGTTGCTGGAAATAAAACACGTCATAAGCCTAAAGTAAATCACACTACCTAGGCCTCATAGATCGACTTATATGCTGCTTGGGTCGACACTAGGTCGACCCAAACACCCCTTGGGTCGACACTAGGTCAACCCAAGCGCAACTAAGGGTCGACCCATACACGTTTTAAAGAAAACATGTACAAGAATTTTAATATGTGATTATCTTTCTTATTTTCTTCCTTAATGTTATAATTTTTACGTTCTGATTTAATTTTTTCCCTATTCTTTAGCCTTATCCATTTCAAATTTCAAACCCGAAATTAATGCGCTCATATAATTTTTCTTGTTTTAACTTTCTACGTATTTATTCCCTTTTTAATTCAATGATTGTTATCTTTAACGTTTATTTCCAATATGTTACACACCATTTTTAACGCGCATTAATTCCATTTCAAACGCGCACATCTTTAATATATTAATATGCACATTTTATTCTAAATTGAAATGCTACTTAACTAACATTGTTTCAAACTTCCTTTTTATTGCATAATTTTGTACCATTTATGACACACATTTATATTGTGCATTTCTCCTGCAATTTATATCTAAATATTATTTCTTTGTAAATGTCAATTAATAGAAACATTTCAATTTTAATTTCAATTACTTTCCTCTTTTTAACTGTCCATAATTTCAATTTCAAACAACCATTTTTCTAGAAATTTATGTGCATACATAATTTAAAAATGTAAATTATATTTGCACACATTTACATGGAATACTTTCCGATGCTAAACTTCGTACATTCATAAATCTGTCGTACGAACTCCGTTCGAAACATATTATGTATGTAAATTTATCATATAAATGCAATGAATACATTGGTACATGTTCCGAAGCCCAATTCTGACAACCCCAAAAATGTCTGTCTTTCATTCACCGTTTTCTATATTATTTAATTGAATTAATATTATAAAAATGCGGGGTGTTACATTTATGGCTGCTTTGTTCGGAGCAGTACGGGAGCAAGACTCTAGACGTACTGCTCGAGTTGTTGCTCACAAATGAGTTTCTCGAGTGCTTCCCTGAGGTGTTGGCAGTCATTTGTATTGTGGCCGAACATGTCATTGAATCAGCAATATTTTTCGGAGTCCTTTTCTCGGCCTATCGATTCTCATGATGTCGGCTTGTTGTACTACATGGTGCTATAGGTCTCTAAGTAAATTTTCTCTAGCTTGTAGTTGAGTGGAGTGTAGACTTAGTAAGTTGAGAAGTGTTCGTGCTTCTTGGAGTCCTTTTCCAGATTACCGTGACTCCCTGGTTTTCCATTGTTCAGCTTGGGCTTGAACTGAGCGATCCCTTTGCCCTTGTCGAAGCTTTCTCCAATCTATTTGGCTTTGACATTGTCTTGCACGGAAGCCTGGTGCGGGTTGTTGGGGGTGGCCAGCTCGAGTAGCCATGTTCCGGCGTGCTTCTTCTTAGCACAGGAACTGATTCGCCTTCTCCTAGAAAACTTCTAGAGAATTCGATTGTTTTCTATCAATCCAAGCCCCAAACTCGAAATCAGGTAGTATGCTATTGGCAAGCTGAACAAGGCCAATGCGAGGTTGGGGTCTTCGATTTTGGCCAAGGCGCTGCTGAAGCGTTCGAGGTAGCTTTTGAGATTTTTCCCGGTGCCTTGGTAAATGTTAGAGAGGGAGAGAGTGTCTCTCGTCCTAGTGACATGCATTCGGAACTGCTTCACCAATTCAGTTGCAAGCTAATCGAAAGTTGCTATGGTTCTAGCCGGGAGTTAAGACTTAAGAGAACCAAAGCAAGGCATGCCTACAAGAAAGCCGAGAAAGCAATTGCACTTTATGGAATCGGTGGCACAACTCGAGTCCATATTCTGCTCGTAATGGCTTAAGAATTTTTGAGGATTGGTCTTCCCCAAATAAGCCGTTAGCTATGGCACATTGAAGCATCTCGGTTATTCAGCATTAACGATAGCTAGAGTAAAGGGGTTACGTCTTGTATCAGTTTCCTAAACGTCATCGATGTACCTATGCCTCTCTCATGATCTTCAGACCACTTTGGTGAGATGAGAGGTTGGACCTCCGTTGGATTCCAGCGGTCGTGGTCCACCTTAGGAGTTCACGGCCTTAGATCCCTTCTCGGATGAACGTCAGCATCATCCTCAGTTAAGTCATTGGCCTCGATCCTTTGATTTTGTGAAGGTTAGTTAAGAGACACTTGAGCCTGTTGCGTAGTTGGCTGACTTGAAGCCAAGTTCTAAATAGAGGCAGGCAAAGGTTGCTTGGTCAACGGTTAAACGCTAGCTCTCGGATCAAGACTAGGCCCCGACAAGGAGCGATTGAAACGATGGGCTCCCTCTCTGATTGTAGGTGTAGCACCACTTTTAATTCTTCACTGTTGGCTATAGTTGTTGTGGTAAGTATCGGAAGAAGAGCTTTTTGAAATGTACTAACTAGGCGAAAGGGCCCTATTAGCTTTACGGCACATGAATCCCTATGGGTATTCTCGTGCAGCCTTTGCATCAAGTCAATATTTTTCTTAATCTAGTCGTTAAGCTATCGCTAGATTTCCTCCAACTTTGTGGTTATTTCGAATAATTAAGCTTGCGTGATTTGAGCTTCGAAGTTGGAGGAAGTCGCCATTTCCATTGCGATTGGGCCTTCCTAAGCTTATCGTTGCGGAGAGGTTTCTGATTCGATGGTCGAAGGCTCAACAAGAGGAGCTTTTCCTCTCTTCACCATATCAGCAAACTTGGTTGGTAAATATAAGGCGACCTAAGTAGCGCTTCCAGGTTTCGGTGGAGATGGTAGGAAAGATGAAGTCTCGTTCTCAGTGAAAGCACCAGAATGTTGATGCGCAAAAGTTGGCATAACACCAAAGAGTTCCAAGATAATGAAACTATACGTTTGAAGTGAAATTTTTGCAGGAAGTAATTAACATAGTAATTTATAGTGGTCCGGTTCGCGAGAACCTACATCCACTTTGAAGGTTTTGCTCGTTTTATTCACTTTTAGCCAAAGTACAATGGTGGAAACCATAGTTCCATACTAATACATGGGCAATAGTTTAAAGCAAGTTCTACAAGGTCCAAAATGAGGCCTAAATTGTTCTTCTTGGAATGCCTATGCTATCCAAAATATCCAAGTGCCTAAAAAGAGGTAACATTATTCTTCTCAGAGTGATGGAGCAAGCATGGGGGTCAAGGAGATAAGATCTTCTTCCAAATGTGTCAAATAAACAAGATTTCAACCCTTTTACACTAAAGAATGATGGGTACTTATAGGAAGAAGGAGAAGGTGGGAGTATGTAGGAGGAAGAGGCTAGGGAGCACGATCTCCATATTTCATACTGCGCGATCGGTACATATCCCAGGGTTTGGTTTTTATTTCTGCTTTGCATCTCGAAGTCTTGAACTCTTTTGTTGGTTTGATCGTCTTCGTATCCTGTAGAGCTTTGCAACTTGTTGACTTCATATTCCATGGGTGCTTGATGACTTTGTATCTAGAAAAAAATTGTGGATTTTGGAGTTAAATATTTGTGATATGAAATGTTGAGGAGAGGCTTCATATACAAATTTAGACGGTGGACACGGGATACGAAATTGTGAGGGAAAGTGGGATACGAGTTGTGGTTAGTGAGGTTATACTGACTCTAGGAGTCGTGTTTCGAGGATATGAATTCTTGATGAAGAGAAATACCGACCCCGTAAAATTTTGGTGAATTTGAGCAGCTTTGATGAGCCGCAGCGATTATACTTCAATAAGTTCATCTAGGTTTTATTCATGAGTATTTTAGCGACACTTATGGGCTATTTCACCATGCAATGGGTCGAGTCGTGTTGGCATAGACTGCTTCTATTACCTGAACCAAAAGGCTGGGTTACTGTATATATATATATATTTATATATATATATATATATATCATACTATAAAATAATGAGAGGTTTAGTTAAATAATTTAATTGATAATTAGAAGATTCAAATATTAAATACTAAGGGAGAATTAAGTGAAAGAGAGAGAGAGAACTCCTAAATTAAGGAGAAAGCAAGAAATTCTTCTACTTCACTATTATTTAATAGATTTTCATTTTTCCTTAGTTAGGAGTATAAACGTCAAGGCTCGGTAATGTGCTCACAGTCAGTCCAAAATAAATTGTTGTGCAGCTCAAACCAAGTCTCAAAACACATGAAATAAAATATCTTTGTGTTTGGTATGTCAACACAAACTAGGCAACATCCTGGAAACTCGTATTTTATTGTTCAAGTGAATTTTCATTATTTACGCTATATGCATCATAGATAACCATTAATTGACTATATATACCGATATAACTGGAGTTATCAAAACCTAAATTCAACATAACCAAAATCAATGTTTTAATCATTAAATTTTCTAGAATATCTTCGAGTAAAATAATTTAAATTTGAAAATCAATATTTTACCATTTATTTTAAAGAGTAATTCTACGTTATATCTGAAAATTAAGTATTATCCACATTTTAGATTATCTTTTTATTTCTCTAATTCAAACCAACCATACGAAATACAAATTTAAATTCAAATACTAAATTCTCGATATTATTTTAATTTAAATTAGTAAAATTTCATTATATTATGAAAGGTGAATTTTCTAAGTCAACGTAATCTCCTTTCTTAAAAATTTTCATCACCAAAAAGGGACGAGCAAAAATCTTGCAATTTGATATATTTTATCTAACAATCAGCTTACAAACATTTAACTACTTGCTTAATGTTGACACCAAAAAATGGTACAACGCCCAAAGAGTTCAATAACAGGTAAAATAAATAAATGAAAAATGAGGATAATAATAATACAAATGTAGTATAAATAAGAGATTTAACCACTTTATTACTGAAAATCGCTAAGTACAATGCACTGATCGGTTTTACTCCGAAGTAAGATATTACAAAGTAATAAGAGTGGAAAAAGATCATTTCATTCTTAGAAGATTGCTATTTATAGTTGCAATTCATGCATGAAATCCAGGGAGTCGTCAGAGACGAAGTTACATGGGCCCAATACCCATTATCACTTTTAAATCAGATTAGTACTGATCCCTATAGGGATCGATAATGGTCCCTTTACTTGGTGAATTTGGGGTCTTGGACTTTGAGAGCTTGTTCTTCCAGGTCGTCCTAGTCTTTTAGTCGAGTTTGGTTGGGATCAAATCCGTAGATCTCGAAGTACCCATGTTTTAAGTTCAGAGTTGTAAAGTTGCTTGAAGCGAAGTCGTACCGATCTGAACTGAGGGAGTTGTACCGATCTGGATATATAAATACTTGGGAGTTGTGATGAGAATGAAGCATGGAAGTCATACCGAACCCTTGGGGGATTCTTACCGATTTAAATATGTGTAAATCAAGAAAGAGCGATTTCATAATTCCTAGTGATCGAACTATGTTGATCACGTGTTTTTGGATGATCAGATTATGTGATCACGCGTTTTCTGGAGTGATCAATCCAATCCAAGAGATGGTCGATCAAAGTAATTTGGCTGTCAGGGCATCTTCCTTGTCATTCAATGTAAGCGATATAGGGGATGTTGTCACATTTGGTATACGAGCCTTAGTTACTCGATTGACCAAAGCTAGTAGATAGTATACACATAAGATAGATGTAATTGTAAATAATTTGGTTTTTAGCTATAAAATATTATACAGTATATTAGCATGTGCTTGAGTGTCATTATGGCTTTTCTATGTTAGAGGCTAATTATTCCTATTATCAGTAAAAAATTGAATCGAAGTATGATAAACGCTGCTAGAAACAATTTTGCTTCTACATTAATGGTAGAGGGAGGTAGATCGGGAGTCGCTACATCCGATTACGCAGCCATTTTTAAGACTATGGTAGCATCAATAACGATGAGAGCTTAGCCTACCCCAATAGTAGATGTAGATAGTGGTGCTCCTATGCAAGTGTCTAGATTGATTTTGCGAAGCTATGTAAAGGTTATTCCTTTCTTAGAGATAAGCCATTTGTTTAGTTGGAGACATGTATTAAAGTTCAGAACTGGTTGGATGCATATAGTCGCATTTTTGGTGATCTCATTTTTGATGATGTAATGAAGAGAAAACTAGCTTCAAGGCAACTACAAGCTAAGTCTATGGATTGGTGGAATGTTGGTACCATAGAGGCTCCAGAAGACCAGATTTCTAAAGATCAGATCAAGGTCAAGTCAAAGGATAAGTTGTTCTTTAGTAATCATAAGTTTGTTCTCTTTATGAAGGTAGCTAAGCTAAAGCAAGGGGATAAGTCTACTATCGAGTATGTTGTAGAGTTTAAGGCTTTATCTAAGTATAGAATATCATTTGTCGATAACCTTTAAGCAATAATGAGAAGTTTATCGCTGGTCTCGATGAGTATCTAGGCGAGAAGTTGGCAGATTATATAGATCTTTTGTTAGAAAATCATGTTGAGAAGGCTCTTAGGCTTGAGAGCATGTTTCCAAAGAAGGATGATGCTACTATTTGTTCTACGTGGAAGGGTGAATTGAAGCCATGACATAAGAAGGAAGAGAACGAGGAGAGAAAACAACAACACAGAGAAGGTGGGCCAAATAAGAAGAAGAATAAATAAGAGGTAGTTTTCTATAATTGTAATAAGAAAAACCAGTATTCTAGAGAGTGCAAGGCTCCAAAGGATGAGAAGAAATGCTTCAATTGTGACAAAATTAGGCAATAGAAGAAGAAATGTCCAAAGCCACTAAAGGGTAAGAAGATGATGAAGGACTAAGCTTTAGACACAGTGCCTACTGTTTATGTTCCTCCTAGTGCTTTGGATAAAGGAAAAGGGGTAGTGGTGTAATGTATGTTTTCTTTCAAATATGTTTTTATTATTTCTTTGTTGGTACTGGAGCATCACATTTTTTTATTTATAGTGATTTAGTATGTAGATTAGATTTGGAACATGAGACAGTGGGTGGATCTTCAATTGTAACTAGCCATGTAGAAGGATTTATTCATCTCGTCATGCTCTAGTCGTATTGAGTCATTGCTTCTCTTTTATGCATGATTGCTTTGTTAAGAATTTTTCTAGATTTAGGATTATTTAGGGTATGGGCGGATCAAGAAATATGCAGGTATAGTGGATTGGGAGAAGCTTGATGTGACTATTGAAAATTTGGAAGGGTGAGCGATTGTGATATGCTACCTACTGGAGGATAGGGTTCTGATCAGTTTTCTTTATTCGATTGAGATTCTGAAGGAATGATTGTCATCTATGACTATTGCTAGTGAGTTTTATGATGTTTTGACAAGGTTAAGGGATTGTCTTCGCAAAGAGAGATTGAGTTACAATTGACTTAATGGACGAAGTCAAACCTATAGTTATGCCCCTAAGGCAAATGACGCCTAAATAAGAACGAGATTTGGAAGTGCAAGTTAATGTTCTATTGTGGAAAGGATTCAATTGGAGAAACATATCCGAACGGATGCACCAACTGTGTTAAGGACAATGTCGTATGATTTTTTTGAGATTGCACATCGACTATGTTGAGCTGAATAAGGTGAATAAGAAGAACAAATATCGTTTTCCATGGATTGACGACTTATTTGATCAGCTGCACAAAGCTAAGGTGTTTTCTAAATAGACTTGGCAATGTGATTTCATTAGTTGATAGCGACAAAGGGTAGTATGCGATGACTACTTTTAGGACACTATCGGAATCCTTTGAGTGGTTTATGATGCCTTTTGTCTTGACCAGTGCGGCATATTTCGTGGATCTTATGAGTAGTGTTTTAGAGATCAACTGAGCAAGTCATGCTTGCGATTGTGGATTGTAACGCCCTGCCCTTCTTAACATTCCCTAAAGTAGGGTCATTGTAACACCCTGCATTTTTAATTAGATAATAAAACAAAATTCTGTAAAAAAATTCATAATTTGATCACGGAACTAGCGTCATTGCGTTCATGGTGATTTTTTGATCAGTTTAGACCTATGATTTGTAGAAAACGGACTTAAAACGAAGAAGATAGATTTGAATGAAGTTTTAGAACAAATGTGAAAAAGAAGGTATAAGAGGATCACAAATAAGAACAATGGCTACCAATATGTTTAGTCTTGTGAACAAAACTAAGTTAGGTGAGTTGGTAAGGCATGCACTTCCCAAGGTGGAGGTCAAGAATTTGAGTCCCGCCAACGTCATGTTTTTAGTTTTTGAGAAATGGCTAAGAGATGCATGTTCTGATATATATAGACACACACACACCAGTACGCAGGCACGCCCGATGGCGTGTGCATAGATGAATTTGACCAAAGCTAGAAATGAAGTCTTAAGTGAACTATAGTTACGACCACTGAAATTGTATAGATTCAACAAATAATTTGGTATGTCTATTTACAGTAATGCATATAGCATAAAACCGAAAAATGAAAAGTACTAAAAATATAGATAATGACCTCATCGTTATCATCCGTACTGAAATATGTGTAAATTATAACAAATGATGAAAAATAACGTATATTAAAACCTTTGTTTTTTAAAATTGAGTAACTCATAGAAACATTATTATTACATCCCACTAATTGGGCAAGCAACTTAGATTTTGAACTACATTAAATGAAAAATGCATAACAAATCGTACTCGTCTCACTGCTTACAAATGGGAATTGTACGCTTTATCCCTACCCTCTAAATCATTGGAGCGTGCATCTTTGTTTATGTTGACAGCCATCACAGCTTCTTTGGATCTTCTCCAATTTTCCGAGTCATTGCTAATTCTACTATTTCCAATTTACTGCAAATTCCAATCCCAGCTTTAACTTACTTGGCTTGTGAAGAAACAATAAAGAGATCGAAACTCTAAAATAGATACTCATTTTAAAAAGTTAAAAAAGGAAATATATATATATTTTTACAGGTTTTTCTGAAAAGAGTCAATCGAACCACCATTTGGCAGTAGTTAGATTTTTCAATATTTACTATCAATCCTCAGTGACATTGTTTACTCCAACACTTTATCTACAATCATTCTTGAGTAAAAAGCACTGCAATAAGAAAATTGTTAATAGAACTGCAGATATATATAATGCTTCTCAGCTGCAGTCTCACTATTGCAATGAGGAAAATTATACATAAAATTCAACAACCACTAAATTGTAGGGCGTTTAAACTTTTGAAATTAAGCACAAATTATAATACAAAGTTGCAGATGATCCAAAGGCTAGACAGAAAGCTCGAGACTAGTGAATAGGAAATGCACATATTTTCCAACATTTGATCGTGTAGAAGCGGTTAAACTACCATAAGTTTAAGATATGTATATAAATAGAAAATTAAATAAAATAACAGTACCATATTTGATAGTGTAGAAGCAGCTATAGATCTAGAAAAATCTTGCAACTTAGCAGACACAATAACGTCTTATTCATCGTTATTGCTAATGCCACCGGAAATTTAATGTTTGGTGGGTCTTATGTTCTAATTCTTAGCACGTTTTGCTCTTCTTTCAGAAAATGGTGAGTAACCTGCATGTAATCATTATTTAGAAACACATTGTAAGTTTACTTTAAAAGCAGAACATACTTTACAAAATTATGGCAAAATGAAACAAAAATTTAACGTAAAAGGTATCATCATATGTAATTCAAAGGCCAACATGGATCAATGCAAATGACTTGTCCAGTTTCCATTTAACTAAAGAACTAATTATCGGAGCAAAGTATCAATATTCAATAATATGGAAACATGTAAAGGCTTGTCACCTGCATCATACTTTCATCATATATAAAACTTAAACACAGATTATAATCATCGCACTCAACATAGTTATTAAATTTAGCCTAGAATCATTATTCAGATAGTGTAATAGAAGTATTATAAATTATTAATGTAAATTGTTAAAATTGCTAAAATAAAGGGAAAGAAGGAATCAAAAATCGAAGAACAAATAGAAATAAATACTAAGGATGCAAAATCTGTTTTCACCTATTGTTCTTCTCTCTGCATCCATGGTGAAGAAAGAAATAGAGGGAGTTCATCAACTGTTCAATGTAGCTTCGCTGAAACATAACCGCAAACTATAATTTAACAATTATAAAAGAACATAATTAAGAATTTCACTTTCAAAAAGAAAGCAGCAATTTTGAGCTTCAACAAAAATAAATACTCCAGAATTATTAAAATTTTATCTCACTTTCAATAAGACTTCAGCCCTGTGTATTTTTAAATCAAGCACTAAATTCAGTGTTTTCAGGAAGGCTGCCAAGAGGATCAAGAATGCCATCAGTAAATAAAATAAAGAAACTATGTATAGAAATAAATGATGGAAATCCAGCTTACTCATCACTTCCTAGTTACTCAATACTCTTCTTCTGTCCATATGACCATGAATCCATGACAATATAGACATCCACTGGATAAAAGAATTACAAACAAAAAGGACATCAAAATTTGCAATATGAGCAAATAAATCCACATAGGAATGCTTGGTTATCTCATGGAAAAATTATTATTCTAATATTAAATGTTCAAGATAAGATAGGGAAAGATTAATACCGGCTATATTTTTTACAACTATTATAATATACAGCATGTTTATGAATTTCAATTTTTTTTGAAGGAGTGCTGTTTTAAAATGTAAATACCTTATATGATGTCTATAATTGAAATATTAATTATATTGGGATCACCCAGTCATGATTTGGTATGAAAAATAATCAATTGTAGATGTACTATTGTCAGCCAATAGAATTGCCTGTAACCGTGCAACTCATCTTCATAAAATTATCAAAGACAGAAACAAATATAAACATATATTAAACAATATATAAAACTTTATGATTTTGGTCCACATGCAGGGAATATTCAAATGTTTAGCTTAGAAGCATGCATAATGAATTAAAAGGATAAATAGGTCAATAGCAATATTGAAAGTGCACATATTGACATTCACCAATGCAAGAATGGTCATATAAACGCTGCATCAATCCTAAATAAAACATTTTCGGGGATCAGACTAAAATTATACTAAATAATATAATGGAAACTATGATGTAAACCACAAAATGATTGTGTGTATTTCAAACAACAAACAGATTTTAACATATTATAAACCTAATTAGCGTAAATAACAAATACCTAAAGACTACCTCATGCTAAAACTAATATGGCAAAAGGAAAAGAGTGGGTATCAAAAATATGTAAATAAAAGAGTGATAAATAACTATACCAACAGAAAATTACTATACCAACAAAAAAGAGGAAGCAACCTGAACGATCCAAAGGAGAGAAGTACCTATAAAAGGAGCATCCAACAAAAAAACAAATGTTTATTTTTATTTTATTTTTAAAAAGAAAAGATTGAAGAATACCGCAAATTAAAACTTGATCCGTAGTGTTGGGAAACTGCAGATCCGGATCCATAACCTATTGATAGCCTGAATTCAATTGATAGCCAAATCGGGAGGGACAACCGTTTATCCGATCAGTGAAAATCTAGTAATCGAAAAGTGAATACCAAGGTATCATCTTTGTAGCTATTAATCGAAGAACGTCAACCGTGGGATAGAGGGTATACAAACGACGAGCAATTTTGTAAATCTGGACGTTGATAGGGTTAGGGAAATGAGTAAGATAATTTGATGGGAAGTTGAAAGAGCTATATATAGTCGGAACAACGATGATTTGCTGTTTTTTTTTCAACATGGAAAGAGGAAGAAAACGGCAGAGAAGGACGAAGAAAATGGTTGAGAAGAAGAAGAAAATGGTAGAAAAAGTGGGGAGAATGCGGAACGTGTTTTGCTGTAACGTGGCATAAGGCGGTGTGAGTAAGGGACATGAACGAAATCACTAAAGCACCCTCCACCGGTTTTTTTCTGTAATGCAATTGAAAGGAGGAGAAAGGACTATATTGGAACTCTTAAAAAGCTTCACCACCCTGAAAATATTTCCTTTATTAGTAGATATATATATATACATATAACAAAAATTATATATGTGGGTATATATACACACATGTATATGTGTATATATATGTATGTGTGTATATATATATGTATGTGTATATGTGTATATATATGTATATGTGTGTGTATATACTCAAAAAAGGGAATTAGTAGTGGACTGAGTTAATTGGGAGTGGAAAAGGGATATATTTCCATAATTACCATTACGGTAAATTACAGAGAACATAGTTGCAAGAAAAAAGAACATGTAACAAGGGTTAGTGTGAAATAAGATCTTAATAGATGTGTATTATGGAAATAGATTTTATACATTTCCACCAATCAAATAAATGAGGTGTGTGAAATATTTCATGTAATAGTAAAAATGTACATGACAGTAAATAAAGAAAGGTTACAACAGTAAAGGTTTTCTTAAATAACAAGGAACCTCGAGAAAATGTGATCAACGGGGAATATAACCTATTATAATTAATTATGTGAATGGGGATGAAATATAATAGATAGGCTTGTCCTAGGGACAAATATATTTATAACATAGGTTATAGAATTTATTAATAAACCTTAGTTAAGAGAACTAAGTTAATAGGCAAACCCACAACAACGGTTGTGGAAACGATATAACGTGGGTTATAATAAGAGGTAAGATGAGAACTTATTAATAAATCTTAGTTAGAGGGAAATAAGTTAATAAGTAAACTCACAACAATGGTTGTGGTAACGACATAACATGAAGCTATAAATAACATAAAAAATAAAAAGAAAGATGAGGCTTATTATTAGTAAAGTAACGAATGTGAAAATATTAAGTTTAATGAATGTAATAATAAACGGAAGTCTGTCCCGGCGACGTGGGTGTAACGGCCCACGAGATTTTCGACCTTGAAAATCTACGTAAATACATTTACCATATAACATGTCGACCTTCCAAGCATCGAAAACGTAGGAACGTTATTAGAAAGAAATTAGAGGGTGAGATAAGAAAGAAAGAAAGTTATAATAGAAGAAAAGATGAAGAAACACCACAGAATCAGAGTCTCACATCGCAGCGTAATAAAATATAATATAAAATGAAAGCTTTCTTGAGAGCTTTGAAATAAAACTTGCAATCATCAAAGTACATCAACACATTTGATATTAATATGTCCTCATATACAATCACATAGCGGAGTAAATACTAGATACCATGCATCTGAACCCATCCAGCTTGTCTCTTCACATCATTCGATAAACTGAACCTGTACAATCCGGTCTTACCCGAGCATTACAAACACCATATCAGTCTGGTGAACCAGAGCGAGGAAAACACACTAAGTTTACAACAACATCCAAGTTGATTTTAAAGTTAAAATCTTTTCAGAAGAAAAGGATAATTGTAAGACCAAATTCACACATAAATACAGATGGTTTTTACCTTACGATAACCCAAAACATTTTTGAAATCAATATTTTTTTATGATATTATAATAGTGTCTAAATACAAATAAGTATCAATCTAGCAGAACACATACATCTCACGCTCTACATACATAGTATACAATCAAAACCGCAGACGCTTATTGGAGAATGGATTTCCTGGTAAGGTATGGGACTACCTTTCCGACAATGTACCTCTGGAGATGAATACATTAGGGTTTAACAAGAACATCTTGCAACCTAGGCTAAACATGACCGACCCCTCACTTCTCTTGAGAGTACCGAATATATCATTAACACAGTTGGTGGCCATCCAACTGAACCGATAGCATACATACATAAATAAAAGGGACAGCCGAAGGCATTTGATTTCTCCAGATCAGGTAATAATATACCCTTTTGATGGGTGCGACCCTTATAGTTATGCGACCTACCCGATTTTGTTCCATTTCCCGGTTGATGAGGATTGAGGTCATACTTACACTTTTGGAACATATGGTCACCATTCACTTTGATTGTCACATCATCAAATCTGTTAGATATCACTAATTGACATCCACCAAAAATACTCTGGGTGTTTGAGCAAAAAGAACGAATTCCTCCGCCTCCAAAAGAAACACGTTTGTAGATATCAATGTACGTGATCCTTTGGAAATACTTTGTCAGACACTCGTCCATACAAGTCATCCAGGAACAGGATGAACCAAAGGCACCCTCCTACAACATCCAAGGTATCACCCTATAGATCAGTAGCGAGTAGTCCTTGCAATCTGTAGATTCCAACCATGACAGAACCACAATATATCTTTGGCTGCTGACCGGAGATTATTAGCAGTTCATGCGTTTATGAAGACTACGGTCTTCAATGCTTCATCTCGATCATCTTCTGATATCTTCAGATATTTGTTTGTCAAAATGGTTTTCGATTATAAATTCGATCCCGGTCTTTCCATACCAACAATCGTATAGGCCAGATTTGATAGTCGATTATTTAACTATCAAATAAATAAACATGAGAATAAGATGAGCTAACTGATTCAGTACTCGGCATCACTTGGCCCTTTTTAATTAAAAACTAATTTACTTCTGCTTAATTAAAACGTCTAAATCTTTCAATATTTTAAAAATATGATATTTGCTTCTTATTTTATATACTAATGCCCTCTAAACCATTTCATTACAATACCTAGAAAAATAACTTATAACTATATTCAATTTTCACTTAATTTTCCTTTCAAGACATTTGCTACATTATTCTTCATTATCTAAAATTGGGAAATCAGTTCAACTTGTTATTCATAAAACAACATTATGAAATATCTTTGTTTCATTACTTGACAACAACCAATGCTTGTTCTTGTAGAATAAATCTATTTCAAAACTCTACTTTATATTTTCTTTTAAATCTCGAAAATATCGTTATATTTTCAGGCAATCCCTTTCTATTTTCCTTTACTTTGGAGCATCATTATATATCCGAAATCTTTTAAATTTTGATTACTTTGGAACCCACATTTTATATATATTCATTAACCTTCCACCAATAATGTTACATTATTATTTCTCAAATGGAAATAGTAAATTATTACTAATCTTTTACCATTACAACTAAAATCATCCTCGGATAATCCTGAAGTCGTTCAAGTTGGGGTATTTTAATTACCTCTTGGACCTTGATCAACAACCTTCTTATCTTAAGATAGATACAAGTTGTAATTCAAAAACCGATATTTCATTCTGATATCAATACAAATTCCATTCAACTATCTTATTCAAGATACGGTTTCATAAAACCTTCTTACTTTTTGAAAATCTCTTTCTCTAATATAACCATTATTTCTTAATTTAATAATTAAGTAATTTCTTACAAAACACCACCTTTTAACGTCTACCTCTTGAAACAAATTCATTTTTATATCCGGATTTGCTTACAAAATCTTATGACTCACTTCTTTTACCAAATTCACTTTTCCCAATTCCATTTTCTAATCCATTCAACCATTTTCCGCTTTGAAAATCTTATTTCAATTTCCCTATTTTTCTTAATTCCATTATTAAGTAACATTGATTTAAAATTAACGGTTTACCACCTCAACTCTTTTTATAACCCTCATTTATATAATTCTGGTTTAATATAAACCCTTATGTTCTCAATTTCCTTTTACTTAATTCAAATATTAAGTAAACATTTAATTTAAGCTATTGTATTCGCATAAAATTTATTTTATAACTTTGTTATAAAATTCAGGTTTAAAATAAAACCTGTTCATAAACTCCTTTCACAATTCAAATAGATTTCATTTCAACTTCGATTACTTTTTAAATGAATTCGATTAAAAAGAAATCTCCTAAATTATTATTAATCAGAATAATAATTTACTTCGATCATTAAATACTGAAAAAGTAGCTAACTCCTTTATTAACCAAAATAAATAGTAAATTCCTTTTTTTTAAAATCTTATTAAAATTAAAACTAATATTCGTTAAACTAATTTATTAGATTGATTCAAAACAAACAAATTTAATAATCAATCCAATTAAAACGGTCGACTTAGTTAACTCAAAACACGGTTATCTCGTTAACCGATTCTAATTAGTTTTCACTTTAAATTAATTAATAATATAAGTAATTTAAATAATTCCATTTAATTGTTTCTTAAAACAATTATCCAACTTTAATCGTTAGGTCAATTTCTATTCATTTGTTTATAAATCTGATTAACATCAGAATTTACTTTAAAAATCAATTAATAATTAATTATAAACTTAAATAATAAATAATAAACATTTATTTCCTTTAAACAAACTTTTATTCAAATACAGATTAAAAATCTATCTTCGATTATAAAATAAATTTTATAACTTTCATCCATGTCGATTTGCCTGGTGGTAAATCAACATTTACAAAACGATTGATTTTACAGGCTATATGCTGCCAGTACTCAACCGATACTGCCCATTGGTCAAAAACAAAAACCAACGTTGAGTTTCAGTTCAACGGTCAACAACCAAATTAATCATCTAACCATACCAGTTCATATAATGATAATACGAAAATAAATAATATTTAACATATTTGAGGAATCCGGTTGGATCCCACCAACCTGTTCTTCCCTGTATCCAAATCGGTTATCTTAAATCAGATCATTCAATTCCATTTAACTGATAATTTCTATAACAGTGAATTACTACTATTTAACATCAACCAATTAACAAAACAATTAAACATCTTTATTTTATAAACGTGACCAATAAGATAAATTACCTTCATTGGATCAAATCTTTGGTATTTCACTGAAATTAAATGAATAATTTCATCGGTTAAATCAACAAATGAATATATAATTAAGAAATAGTCAACCATTAGCAATCAGACCACACAATTACAAAACCCGACTTATAGAAAATATAAGTGAGAAGAGCTAAGTGAGTTTAACTCACCTTGAGTTTATTTATTTCTGAAAAGGTTCGGTTATAGTTAAACTAAATAGTCATTTAATTTAACTGTAAATTCTCATTGTCTCCATTTCTTTCGCAGTCCGTTCCAAAATACGAAGTTCATCCTATGGTCCCGACGTCGCTGGTCTGGTCCAATTCTGGTAATATTTGCATGACATATAAATATTATAACCATATGATTTTATTATACTATTACTATCCTTAATTATTTTATTAATTATTTAATGATTACAAACTAATTACCTTGATGATTATTACGGTTGATCAATTCCTATTCGAACTTCCACCTGGCTCTCGCGTTCGAAGGAATCGGGCATTTCCAAAAGTCTGTACAAAAATCACGTTGTAGAACATGATTATAAATTAAAATAGTTATTCCTTAATGAAAGTTTAATCTAAAACTAATTATGGTTACTTAATCACAACGATTATAAAATTAAAAATTACGTTGGTTACTACACAAGATTATAACCAGGCCGATAGTTCATCTTCATTCGAACGGTATGATCTTCAAATAACCATAACCCTGTCATGACACTTTAATTTAATAACTTAAACTGTGATTAATTAGTTTTTAATCAAAGTAAAATTAGTTTTAATTACACTGTCGATTTTTCGAACACAGGTTGATCCTTTCTGTTCACTTCATTTTAGTCGTACAACATCCATCCAACTTCGACTTCTACAATAATCCACCGCACCGCCTGAGGTCGACCGGAGATCCATCCACGAATGCCAGAGCCTGCGCCTATCCCTCCTCAAATCTTCGACACCGGTCTCGATCCACTCGAGGCTTCCAGTCACCATAATTCTGACTTCGAAAGTCAAAGGTTTGAACTGGGATTCCAGCTTCAATACTCAATCATTTGTGATCATATCCATTCATAATACATAACTCAAAGCCCTCTAGAAACTTGTAGTTGGGATTGATTCGAATTATTTCATGGATTAAGAGGAATCGGGGTGAGATTTGGGAATTCTCCACGTCGTTGCTTTGTTATGTGGTGGCTTTACAAACCGTCGACCACACAAATGTGTTGAACAAGGGTTTTAGAGATATGGGGTATATATATGTAAGTGAATATATATTAATATTTAATTTAACGAAACTTTGCTTTGAAGTAACCAATAAAAACAACCATAAACAACCTCCGATTGAGACAAAACTCTTAACCCTAGCATAAAAAAAATATTCCGGACCCGATAGGACAGGTTTCGTCGAATTCCGAGGTCGTTTGTAAAAAGTCCTTTATAAATCACAAGCTAAAGTCACGCGTTTAAATGTCCTATGATCACAAAATAAATCTAATCAACTTGAAACTTTGAAATTCTACTTGGACTTTTCCTTACGTATCCATTGAAATTTGTTTCGAATCGAAGTTCATTTGGCCATCCGTTTATTCCTTTAAAGTTACCCCTATCTAAGTTGGCCAAAATAATATAAATAATTAAGGAGTTTATCATTGCCATGATCAAACGGTTAGTCTGATTGACATGAAAATCCAAATCATATAATAATTAATTAATACGAGTCCAATGACACAAGTTTCGTCGTATTCCAAGACTATTTCCTGGTACGTTATTTTTATACGTCAACCAATGCTATTTTGGACACCAAAATACCCGATGTCCAAAAATAACAAACAACCTGCCTATTCTGACTCTAAACGTCGTTATGAACTCAAAGGAATTGGTTTCATGGCTAAATTCGATCATCTACTAAAGTTATACATAAATACCCCTCTTTTAAATTAAATTAATTTAGTTACATGCTATATAAAATGAATGCGTGTTTACGGCTGTCGTTTTCACATACGACATCAGTTTGCCACGAAATTTGATTTCATATAATAACTTAACGTTACGGTTCCAATGAAAATAATTTCATTGAAAACCAAGGCCGTTTACAAAACTGCTATTTTAAAGGCCTATATATAATATCAATTAAAATGTTATAAAAATCCAAAATAATCAAATAAAATAATAAAAAATTATTATTATCGTAAATTGTTGGAGAATGGAGTTTTAATGACAACAACCTTATTTCAATTATCATTGATTATAAAATATATACTAACACTTTTTGTATAGAATATATATATATATATATGCAGGAATTATATACAGGAAATATTACTGAAGATTGTACAGTTTTAAAGATGATAGAGATTCAAAGATCAGAGAAATTCCAAACTCATGAGTATTCAAGATTCCAAGAATTCAAGATTAATATAGTTATAGAGTCTAGATTCTGTAAAACTCTAAATAGCACTCCAGGTTCAAATTCAAATTCAAATTCAAATTTTCAATATCTGATTTTCAATTCTATCCACAATCCTCTCTATTTTATTTTCTATTATTTTTCCTTCCTTATTCTTCTTTGTTTTTCAAACTTAAATTTTATATTTATATTCTTATACTTTATATATTTATATAGTTTAGAAACTTATAATGTTATAATTTTATAAAAATATTTATATAGTTTAAATTTATGTTTTCATATGTTTTTCTACTATAATATTAATTTACAACATTAGATTTTTACTCAAGAATTTCCAGAATTATTTTTATATCAAAACACTTGAAAAATACTTTAAAATACAAAATTACACTAGGGTATGTCGACATACCAAAAACACCATGTCGACATATAACTGTCACTTTTTTCAATTTTGAAAGGAAGTGTCTTTTCACTATTTGAAACGATTCAGAACCATTGCAACCTTTCATACACTATAAAAAGGGTTAAAACCGAATTTTTAAACATATCTTCTTCTCCACTTTCATCCTCTTTCATTATATAATCATTCTTAATCATTTTTATGATTTCTACACTTATACTCTGTCGAATTCAATTCTGTTTTGATCAAACTTATTCTCTCTACTCTCTCTTCTCATCTCTCTCTGAATCAAGTGCTATTAAATAGTTCTAGGGATGTTTGTAATTGTTTGGGTTGAGTAAAAGTTGTTGGGTTGAGTAAAGGTAAGAATCAATGGTATCCCTTGTAGCCGTGAAATCAAGGAGATTAGAATCGGTGATATCCCTTGTAGCCATGAAATCAAGGAGGTTGGAATCGGTGGTATCCCTTGTAGCCATGAAATCAAGGAGGTTGTAATTGGATTTTGATATAGTAATAAAACTTTGTGCAATCCAGCTTTGCGTGGGACTGAACGTAGGAGCAATCCGAGCCAGTATAAAATCCGGTGTATTCTTTCCTTTTCTGCATCTTTATTTCTGTTTATTTTGTATTTGTGTTTGAATCTGTGCTTGTGATTGAGTTTGTGGTGTTTGATTCATCCCGTAGTTCACATAAGTTTTAGATTTTGTTTAAATTCTCACAAACACTATTCACCCCCTCTCTAGTGTTTGTTTTGTCTTAACGATCCATTCTGCATTCTCTAACAATTGGTATCAAAGCAAGGTCTTTCAAAAAGTTCATAATCTGATTTTTGAAAATTTTAAATGGCAAATTTTGAACACTATTTTAAATTATGTATTGCATCAATATTAGATGAGTCTGCATTCAATTTTATTGAAAAATCAAGTTACATGATTTGATATTTGAAATTTAAATTTTTGAAATTTTGAAATTTTAGATATATGGATATGTTACAAAACCATCATGATATTATTGTAGTTGGTTATTTTAAAAAGTTGTTTGA
Organism: Allium sativum; assembly: GCA_030737875.1. Lineage (NCBI taxonomy): Eukaryota > Viridiplantae > Streptophyta > Magnoliopsida > Asparagales > Amaryllidaceae > Allium > Allium sativum. The sequence continues at coordinate 482,591,518 of CM060922.1, forward strand.
TTATTTGAAAAGTCATTTTATTATTCATTTGATTATTCGGAAAATCATTTGAATTAATTGAAAAGATACCTGATTCTTTGAAAAGTTATGTTATTTTACAGGAAAAGATGTGTTATATGGCCATTAAAAATTCAAATTCTGAAAAGAAATCAAAAAGTGGAGAAGAGTAACGACGGTTGGTGAAGAAGCATCAAGAAGAAATGGATATATAATACAAATCAGCAAAGAAATGAGTACCAGATCAATTTAAAACTTTAGATTTTCATCTACCACTTATCTTCATACTATACTTCTTGTCATTTTCTTCGTAATACCAATGGTTTCATGTGAATCCGTCAAGAATTGATCAAGTAATGATCAAATAAAGTTTTGATGAACAAAAGAGAGAAGGAAACCAAAACTGCTGACAATAATCTTCAAATTGCATCCACAGGTTAGTCTATTTTGTCCCAAATCCTTTTCCTGATTGTAGTTCTCGTTCTTGCGGTCATTTTGATTGATAGATCATCAAATTCCAATAAAAATTCAGTGAGATATGGCGATTCGAAGCTGACTATCCAAAACAGAAAAACTGTTACGGGATTTTCTCTTTTCCTCTTACTGTTTCGACTTGTCCCCCCCCCCCCCCAATATTATCCAAATTCATCCCCAAACTGTTACTAGATCATATTTCTTGGATTCCTCTTCGATTTGTCGTTGATTTCGTCCAATTCTGTCAAGAAACGAAGAAGTTATGCCTCTTGAAAGTTCGAATGAAAATGGAAAACGAGAAGAAGAAGAAGAGAAGTGGTTATGAAGAAACATGATTTTTGGGCCTTTATACAGTAGTTGAAGTCTCCATTCATTCAAAATTCAAAATTCAAATTCAAATTTTGGTGCCAAGATGATTGAACTACTAAATCTTTGATTTCTTTCTCATACGGTGTTCAATTTTAGCAAATGAATATACTGTCCTGACCAGAAAAACGAACCCGTCACAATAGAGCATATTTCATCATCAAATTCTTGAAGCTGTGAATGTGTTATTCATGACAATGGAAGAACAACAAAAAGAAGGATTGAAAAAATAGGTACGCCTTAATTAATTTTTAAATTTTTTTGGTTGAATGAATGCATTGATTGTCTTGCTTGTTTGCTTTGTTTGAATTCAAAATTTTAAACTTTAAAACTCAGGTTTGAAATTTTGAAATTAAAATTCAAAATATTAATAGTAAAATAAATTTTGGATGTTTGTTAGGATTAATATTATTTGAGGAAATAGTTAAACCTGAAATATAAATCGATAGTATAAAACCAAGACGTAAAAATAATATGCTTTTTGATTTTCCACATGTATGTTGACATACATAAATAGTCATGTCGACATAATGAAATTCAAATTTTGAATTTCAAAAGTTTAAACTTTCAAACTTACCTCCATTTTTTTAATTATAAAATGCCAGTTCAAACTATAGTTATTAACTTTGTTTGTCTACTTATTTTCTTATATCTTGTTTCTCTATACATATATATATATATATAATTTAATAAAATTATATAAACATGTTAATATGATATACAGAGTTAATAAACTTCTGATATTGTTATAAAATATAAATTTATTCATAGTTTAACTTATTTACTATTCTTATGATGTCATAACAATTTTGGGTTACATTATCACAAATACTATTTGTAACTTAATACTTATTTTTGACCTCCTATTAAGATTTATAAAACTTGTATATTTAACTTAATATAAAGAAATATATATACTTGATTTTTTTTTAAGTTAGTTTAAATATAAGAAGTTTTGTAGATTACTTTATAATGTTTTTATAACTATAGATTTCTTCTAAAATATAAATGGCTTTTTTGGCAAATAAATATGTTTTGATTTCTAAAGTTTAAATTTAAAATTGATTTGTATCAAAATATTGATGTGTATCTCATAAATTAAATTTTAAGTTCTTTTTAAATTAATTTTATATATACTTATGAATATATGTTTATATAGCTTACTTTATATTATACAAATTTTATATTCTCTTTAGAAAGATCTTCAATTTTTACAATATTTACCCTACTAATATTATTTAACTTCTTGATTTTTTTCTGAATATTTTACTACTTATCATGAATATTTAAAAAAAACTCTTATCTTTATTATTCTTTTAATCAATTTCATTAATATAATTAACTTAAGTCTAGAAATTAACATTATCTTTGTTTGATTCAAATAATTTATAATAGTTTGATAGTACTTTGACTATATTTTACCTAAATATATATTATCACCAAATCATTCTGCATACTATTATTATACATCTTATTTCATATCATTCGTCATTATAAATTACAACTGCATTTCATATTGTTTTGCATATGACATACATTTCATACTACATTATAATCAACATATTTCACACACTGCATTACATATTCAAACTCCTCATAACAAGTATACTATATAGGGAATTAATTATCTTAGAAATATATATAGGATTATTAATTAAACACATAACCTATTTACTTTGATTTAATTGACTTTGTTGAATTGTTTGACTTAATTGACTTGGTTGAATTGTTTGACTTAATTGACTTGTTTGATTTGCTTGACATAAATAACTTGATTGACTTGTTTGACATGATTGGAGTTCATTAGTGGTGTATTAGAAATATACTTATGCATTTTAACTTATATCATAGAATTATTTCTTATTATAAATTAAAGTCTTGTTATAGTTTTAAGGGAATTAGAGTATTCTAGGATTAATTGAAGGTTCAAAAAGTGTTTATTAACATATAATATTTAATTTGATTGATTGCTTGAATTGATTGCTTGAATTGATTGCTTGATTACTTGAATTGATTGCTTAAATTAATTGCATGAGTTGTTTTGCTTGTTTGGATCGATTATTTTGATTGATTACAAATATTGATTGGATTGTTTTGTTTATTATTCTTCTATTAGACTAGTATAGTCATAATTTTAGGGGGATTTATAATCTTTTTGGCTTAGAATTATAGAGTTTGAGGGAGATATAAGGATATCATAGAATCAGGGATAGTTATATAGAATATTATAATAGAATATGTATAGATAGATATAGGATTTAGGGGGAGTATTTTATGATTATAGATTTAGGACTCAGGGGGAGTACTTTACTTTAGTATAGGATTTTTTTTTAGACAGTTATACAATTTAGGTGGAGTAGCTTTAGTTTCTTTTTGATAATTCTAAAGGGGGAGAAATTATAAAATATAGGCATACTTTATAGGATTCTTGCAGACAGGGGGAGTATTAGAAGGATAAACATCAACAGGTATATACAGGTATGATATTTTATAAACTAAGGTTGTCATCATCAAAAGGGGGAGATTGTTGGAGAATGGAGTTTTGATGACAACAACCTTATTTCAATTATCATTGATTATAAAGTATATACTAACACATTTTGTATAGAATATATATATATATATATAGGAATTATATAAATGAAATATTACTAAAGACTGTATAGTTTTAAAGATGATAGAGATTCAAAGATCAGAGAAATTTCAAGATTCATTAGTATTCAAGATTTCAAGATTAATATAGTTATAGAGTCTAGATTCTGTAAGACTCTAAATAGCACTCCAGGTTCAAATTCAAATTTTCAATATCTGATTTTCAATTCTATCCTTAATCCTCTCTATTTTATTTTCTATTATTTTTCCTTTCTTATTCTTCTTTGTTTTTCAAACTTAAATTTTATATTTATATTCTTATACTTTATATATTTATATAGTTTAAAACCTTATAATGTTATAATTTTATAAATATATTTATATAGTTTAAATTTATGTTTTCATATGTTTTTCTACTATATAATATTAATTTACAACACTAGATTTTTACTCAAGAATTTCCAAAATTATTTTTATATCAAAACACTTGAAAAATACTTTAAAATACAAAATTACACTAGGGCATGTCAATATACCAAAAACCATGTCAACATATAACTGTCACTTTTTTCAATTTTGAAAGAAAGTGTCTTTTCACTATTTGAAATGGTTCAGAACCATTGCAACCTTTCATATACTATAAAAAAGGGTTTAAAACCAAATTTTTAAACATATCTTCTTCTCCACTTTCATCCTCTTTCATTATATAATCATTCTTAATCATATTTATGATTTCTACACTTATACTCTGCCGAATTCAATTCTGTTTTGATCAAACTTCTTCTCTCTACTCTCTCTTCTAATCTCTCTCTGAATCAAGTGCTATTGAAGAGTTCTAGGGCTGTTTGTAATTGTTTGAGTTCAGTATAATTTGTTTGGGTTGAGTAAATGTTAGAATCGATGGTATCCATTGTAGCCGTGAAATCAAGGAGGTTAGAATCAGTGGTATCCCTTGTAGCCATGAAATTAAGGAGGTTGGAATCGGTGGTATCCCTTGTAGATGTGAAATCAAGGAGGTTGTAATTGGATTTTGATATAGTAATAAAACTCTGTGCAATCCAGCATTGCATGGGACTGGACATAGGAGCAATCCGAACCAGTATAAGATCCGGTGTGTTCTTTCCTATCTGCATCTTTATTTTTGTTTATTTTGTATTTGTGTTTGAATCTGGGTC